>CM075769.1:23092471-24426638 GCA_037974665.1 Ehretia macrophylla
TTAATAGTTGTGCATTTTTACATCAACTAGCAGTCTTACTTTCTGTGCTACTTATTTCTGCAGTTTTGTTTATAATGGCTTCTATTTCAAATCCCATTGCCCGTATTCTTGATAAAAATGCTTTGACCAGACCAAACTTTCCCGATTGGTTTCGCAATCTTAAAATTGTTTTGGGATTGGAAAAGATTGAATATGTTATGGATAAGGCCCCCCTACTTCCCTTCTTGAAACTGCAACTGAAGAAGAACAAGAAACATATCAGCATTAGGTTGAACATGACTTGAGAGCAAAAGCTTACATTCTTGCTTCAATGTCGAATGAACTGCAAAAGCAACATGAGAAGATGTCTCATGTTACTAGCATGATTCTGAACTTGAAAGAGCTATATGGTGAGCAAAGTGATGTTGCCAGATATGAACTATCCAAAGAACTGTTTAGAGCTAGATTGGAAGAAGGTGGTGATGCTAGCAAGCATGTTCTCAAGATGATTAATCTGATTACTCAACTTGAGATGCTTGAGTTTGACATGGACTGTAAGTTGCACACGGATCTTATTCTGCAGTCCCTCCCACCTTCCTTCAATCATTTCATTATGAACTTTCAAATGAACAAGCTCTCTGCTTCTCTACCTGAGCGGGCCAATATGTTGACCACTGCGCAATCACAGTTCAAGGGAAAGGGCAAGGAGACTGTCCTCGTTGCTGCCTCTTCTTCTAGGTTTAAACCCAAGAATAGAATAAGGAGCAAAAACAACAAAAAGAAGAAGGACACTGCTCCTAAGCCTACAGGGGGTGTTAAGAAGAAAGAAGCCGTCCCAAAAGGGCAGTGTTATCACTGCAAGGTCGATGGCCATTGAAGAAGAAATTGTCCCCTGTACCTTCAAGAGTTGAAAGAGAAACAGGTTGCCACCACTGCACGAGGTACAACTTCTTTTAAATCTATGAATGAAACTAATTTTTCAATTAGTCCAGCTTGTACATCTTGGATTTTAGATTCTGGCGCTACAACTCATGTTTGTATGCCCTCACAGAGTCTAAATGATAGGATAACACTTCGGAAGCATGAGATTGTCCTGAAGGTTGATAATGGACCAAGTGTTGCAGCCCTTGCCAACTGGAATGTTGAAGTTTGTCTACCTGCTGGCCATGTTATGCGTCTTTCAAATGTTTTGTTTGTTCCAAGTGCTGTTACGAATATTGTTTATATTCCTAAGCTTGTTTGTGAAAATTATGAATTTTCTTTTATGAACAAGAGCTGTAATATTTATTGTCGTAATGAATATATCGGCTCAGCTATTTTGTTGAATGGACTTTATCATTTGAATCTTGATAAATGCATGCATGTAACTTCAATTTCCACTTCAAAAAAGGGAACAACCAAAAGATATTCAAATCAATGTGAAACAATAGTGGCATTTAAGACTCAGTCATATTAACGAGAAAAGATTAACATGGATGGCTCAAAATGAAATTATTGATTCATTGGGATGTGAACTCGGGCCTACATGTGAATCTTGTATTCTCGGGAAAATGACTAAGTCATCATTTGTTGGACAAGGAACAAGAGCCACTCAATTGTTAACATTGATACATAATGATATATGCAGACCCTTTAGAGAAATGGCTCGCAGTGGTTATATCTACTTCATAACCTTCACCGATGACTATTCTCAGTATGGTTGAAGTACAAATCTGAGGCTTTTGAAAAATTTAAGGAATTTAAAGCTGAAGTAGAGAACCAAATGGGAAAGAGAATTATAACCTTGCGATCTGATCGTGGATATGAATACTTAAGTACCGAATTTCTTGAATATCTTAAACAAGCTGGAATAACTTCACATACTACTCCACCTGCTGCACCACAATTAAATAGAGTATCTAAACGTAGGAATCGTACATTAATGGATATGGTACGATCTATGATTAGTTACACCGAGCTTCCAATTTCATTGTAGGGGTATGCACTTTTTACGACTATTTATTTGTTGAATAGAGCTTCAACTAAAGTTGTTCTTACTACACCGTATGAGATGTGGTTTAGTAGGAAACCAAGTCTTAATCACATTAGGATTTTGGGTTGTCCCACTTATGTTAAGAAACTTAAGATAGACAAGTTGGAAGCTAGATCAGATAAAGGGAGATTTGTGGATACTAAGGAGACTAAAGGATATTATTTTTATTTTCCAGATGATCAAAGAATATCGATCAGTCGAGATGTCGTCTTTCTTGAAAAGGAGTTTGTTCAAGAAGGAGGCAATGGGAGAAAAATAATAATAGAAGAAGAGTTTTATGAACCACAAATTGACCCAAATCTTGATCCTAAACCAATTCAACAAGATCCAGAACTAGTCATCACACAAGGACCTCGAAGATCTAGTAGAGTATCTCATCCTCCTGAGAGATATGGTTATCTTCTTGAGGAAACACAAGAGTTGTTTGTGGTTGGGGATGAAGATCATTTGGATGATCCTACTAATTATGAGGAAGCAATACATGATATTGATTCCGAGAAATAGAGGCAGGCTATACTGTGATAACCCGAACCCGGCATGCATTTAATGGCATTTAATTGCATTTAACTAAGTGACATTTTAAATGTTGGCATTGAATTTGTGTTTATTTTTAGTTAAACACTTATTTGTAGCTTTACTTTCATTTTTCTTTTAAAAGTAATTAGAATAATACCTGAGCTAATCATGTTAACGGAATATCAACTACTTTTCATATCTGTATCAATCGGTTTTATTTTTCTTGCACTTAAATGCTCGGATTTCACTTAAATGAAAAGTAGCTCTGAGCCGGAGTAAATTTTAAACTATAATGCTTTTCAAAATGATATAATTCTTAGATTCTTCGAGATTTAATTGTTATTCTTTTATTGTCGCGACGTGCATTACATATCGAGGTGTTAGCTAGAAAACGGATTCCAATCCTCAGCAAATAGTGAAACTAGTATTTAGATGACTTAAATTTTATATTTTAATTGTTGCTAACTAGAATTAATTTTGGTGTTAGTTATTTAGCTTAAAAATGCACAAAAATAAGCCATTTTGACTAGTTTTAAGTTGTTTGACCAACCTTGACCAAAGCTTTGACCCTTTTGACCTTTGACCTCTTTAAAATAGCATATAATAACACAAAATAAAAAAAACAGAACTGAACAGCAGCTTAGCAGGGCCGAAAATATGAGGAAAGAAAAAAAAAAGATTTCAAGCCAAAATCTTCATTTCTTCGCGGGAGCTTGCACGGGGTGGTTTCCGAGGCATCCTACGAGGTCTTCCTAGCGTCTAGGAGCGTCTAAGGTGAGGGTTTCATGTTTATTTGCGCATTTGAAAGTTTTGTGTGTTAACTTTGATTTTTGAGATTTATCCGTATATTGTTATTTAAAGCGTTTTGATGCTTCTAGAATGTTCCTTGTTGATTGTAGAACATGTATTTATAGTTTTTTAACATTTTCTGCGGTTAAATGTTGAGATTGTAATTTAAATTGATTAATGAATAGTAATTAGTGAATAGTAAACCCTTGGAACGATGAACTTGCCCCGTTATATTGTTCGTTGATGTGAAAATGTGCGAGGTTTGCTAGAACGCCTAAATGTGTGGTTTAATTGGAATGTGTAATGGAAAAACGGAGAAAAACGGCTTAGTGGAAGTCGGGGTCGTTTAGGTCGACTTTAGCATTTTCTCGTTTTGCATGATGGCATTGTTTCGCGAGGCCATGGAAGCACTTTTGGTGCGATTTTGGCATTAGTTGGGTGATTGATTGAGGTAGTTGTAGTTCAAACGAGCAAAGGGCGAAATCGGGGCTTTGCACGAATTCTAGGGTTAAGTAGGGTTTCGGAGTCTCTAGACGTGCCTTATAGTGACCTAGGAGGATTGGTGAAGTCGGTTTCCAAGACTCGTGGCTCGTTTGAAAGTAGTGGCGTTTTGAAAGTTGGGGCATTTTTGGTGATTTTGTGTGTTTCATGATTATATTGCTAATAGAATGCTTGTTATGCTTGCTAATGCTTATTCCGCTTGTTAGAGTTGGTTGTTGATTGAAATGTCTATCCATTGTTAAGAATACTTGATATCTTGTTTATCGCTCGTTTATCGCCTTGTATCGAGTCTTGCATTGCATAGTGTCTCGCGCGTGAGTGATGGGCCTCTCTGGGTAGCCTCGGGTTGCTAGTGTTGGTTGCTCTAGCTCCGCTGCTATTCCATTTTCTCGCTTGGGTTGCCTCCCAGGGAGTTTTGGGTCATAGAATTGATGGATACTTCCGGGGTATTCCAAACGGGTGTTATAAGGTGGTTTGGGCCGGCGCGTCATCGTTAATGTCATCGGAATCGTGATCGGTACATTACTCGCTCGAGTGAACCATAGCCTTCAAAGTGTGGTATAGCTTTGATTGGTTGTGTTAATGCTTTCTTTAGTTATTTAATTGTATTGTTGTTTATATTGTATGCCTTTTATTGATTGTATTGCTTAACTGTACCTTTTTGCATTGCACGATCTTCTTTCTCTCCACTTCGATATCTGTCTCGCCCTCACTGAGTATACGTGTTGTGTATACTCACTCCTCACCACCACATTTCAGGAAATGCCATATTAGCTGGAAAGTTCGTGATTTCGTGAAATTCCGTGCTCGAAGAGTTGTCTTGCGTGCCTAAGTGACTTGAGTTGTCAAAGTTGTAAAGTTGTATGCTTTTATGTTGTATGTAATTATTGTTAAAAGAAATGTAATATAAATTTAGCTAAGTAGTTGGAATGGTTTGATAAGTTAGATTATGTATATAGTTAATGTAGCTTAACTTCAATGCATGGTTGTAATGTCCAAAGGAAAAGAATTAGAATGGCATGTTAGTTTATTTTATGCAGTAGCTTAGTATGGTTTAATTGTCTAGTTTGAATGTACTTGTCAAAATGAAAAAGATAGGTTAGTTTTTAAATTGAAAATGTATTAGTTTTTAAATTGGAAATGTATGTATACTTGCTGAGTTTAAATTGTTGAGAACCGAGGCTCGGATGGCCTTGAGGAAGTTTTGTATGGTTGGACACGGTGGTGGTCCATTTATATGCTATTACAGGTTTTACATTTTGCCTATAAACAGGGAAGACTCCGTCTGTTTACCCTGAAAATTTTTCCCGGGTTTGGTTTGGGTTGTGATTAGATTGATTGATAGAACTCCCGGTCTCGAGAGGGATTGGGGTGTTACAGGTGGTATTAGAGCTTGTTTAGCTCATAAGCCAGGACAGGGTCCTCGGTCTGGTGGGTAGTGACGCTTGGATGTGTGCTTGTTAAGTGTGTCTTGAAAGTGTATGCTTGTATGTGAGATTGTGTGTTTTGAGTTGAATGTATGCACCAATGTGATAAAGTTATGTGGTATGTGTTAATTGTGTTTTAAGTGAAGTAAAGTGTCTAGCTGTGCATTGAATTGACCTATCGAATTGGTATCGTGAATTGTATCAACCTCGTGAATTGTTATTTGCTTGAAGTATTACTTGTAATGTGAGTATAGAATGTCTTGAATTAGCTATGTCGTGGTTTGAATTAATTATGTTGTGCTTGACTTGATTGTCATGTTTGAGTGACTTTGATTGAATAAACTCTTTTGTAAACTTGCTTGCATAGTAGTTTAAAGCATGTGTATAATTGTGATATATTGACATTCATACATGTCCTATTGAAATGGTAAGTAAGTCATCTTCCTTCCCTGAAGAAAGTGGTTCACCGCTGGCTTTTCAAGGCGTATGGATTGGCAGGAAATGAATGGCATTTGACTAGCCTTATTTGGGAGTTGGTGTTTGTTTATGGAGCTCAGTTGTTGGCACACTTCTAAGACTCTTATTGGTGAATGGCAATCATGAAAAGATATATTTCTTTGGGGTTTCTGTATGATGGCTCTTGGTAGCATTCTTTGGCTTCCTTATTGGGTATTCTTTGGAACTTCTGTTGGCACTTCTTGGTAGCCTTGGCTATTGGGGTTCCTCTAAGATTATCTCTTATGCTTAGAAAAAAAAGATTTTCTTTGGAGTTCTACATGATAACTCTTTGGAGCATCTTCTTAATATTTCCTTGTTGGGCATTCATCGAGTTCTTCTATAATGGCATTTGTGGAAGACTAGGTTGGGATTTTAATCAACCGTTAGTGTTCTTTCCGCATTCTTATGGGGAACTTTGATTTGAGTCTACTTACAATGATCAGCTTTGCGTGAGGCGTACTATTTTGGTATTCTTTGTGGACATTTCTCAGTGGATTTGACAATCGGAGTTCTTATTGGATTTGCTGTATAATATTGTCTACAATATCTTTGTTCTGGTCTTCTTTGATATTTTATTGGCAATCGTGATTGGAAATCTTCAATAGCATATGGTGTACTTGCCCGGCATTTCCTCTGGTATTTCATCCAATATTCGATAGCAATATTATTTTAGGAATCTACTTGGTTATTCAGCTTGGTGTTCATTCATGGACTTTTGATAAGTATATATATGTTGGCGTACATTTTGGATTTCCTAATCAGATGCTTCTAGAGCTATATATTGAAAGACTTCCTTGAAACTTCTGTAATATGATTGACTGGATTTCTTGTTTGGAGTCTTCCCGAGTGGTACTTGGGATTCTTGGTTAGACTCTGCCTCAGATTGTTTATTGGTATGTTCTAGGCTGTATAAAGGTTGCACTCGGCAAATGGCGAAGAGGTCTTGGAGCTTGGTCTTATATGTGCTGCATCTATTTTGGCCATCTTTTGACTTCCTTATTTGATACTTGTTGGATTTTTTTTTATAGAGGATTCGTATATTGGTAATATCTACAGTATCTTCGCTTTAGTCTTTATTGGCATCTTCTCGGCACTCTTAGTGGGGAATTCTCTTATGATATTCTTGACCAGCGGAATTCTTATTTGGATTTCAAGATGGTATTTTCAATTAAACCTTTATTTGGCCTTATTGTTTTGGAGTTTCCAGTCAGTACTATTGGGGCTTCTTAGCAAGGTGTTCTTTGAGCGTTCTTATTCGGTGTCTTGTTCAGCAACCAATGAAGAGTGGTCAGAGTTGGATTTCAGATGATGCAGAGTTCTATTGGAAGAAGAATTGCGAGGACGCAATTGTTTTAAGGGGGAGAGGATGTGATAACCCGAACCCGGCATGCATTTAATGGCATTTAATTGCATTTAACTAAGTGACATTTTAAATGTTGGCATTGAATTTGTGTTTATTTTTAGTTAAACACTTATTTGTAGCTTTACTTTCAATTTTCTTTTAAAAGTAATTAGAATAATACCTGAGCTAATCATGTTAACGGAATACCAACTACTTTTCATATCTGTGTCAATCGGTTTTATTTTTCTTGCACTTAAATGCTCGGATTTCACTTATATGAAAAGTAGCTCCGAGCCGGAGTAAATTTTAAACTATAATGCTTTTCAAAATGATATAATTCTTAGATTCTTCGAGATTTAATTGTTATTCTTTTATTGTCGCGACGTGCATTGCATATCGAGGTGTTAGCTAGAAAACGGATTCCAGTCCTCAGCAAATAGTGAAACTAGTATTTAGATGACTTAAATTTTATATTTTAATTGTTGCTAACTAGAATTAATTTTGGTGTTAGTTATTTAGCTTAAAAATGCACAAAAATAAGCCATTTTGACTAGTTTTAAGTTGTTTGACCAACCTTGACCAAAGCTTTGACCCTTTTGACCTTTGACCTCTTTAAAATAGCATATAATAACACAAAATAAAAAAAAAACAGAACTGCACTGCAGCTTAGCAGGGCCGAAAATATGAGGAAAGAGAAAAAAAAGATTTCAAGCCAAAATCTTCATTTCTTCGCTGGAGCTTGCACGGGGTGGTTTCCGAGGCATCCTACGAGGCCTTCCTAGCGTCTAGGAGCGTCTAAGGTGAGGGTTTCATGTTTATTTGCGCATTTGAAAGTTTTGTGTGTTAACTTTGATTTTTGAGATTTATCCGTATATTGTTATTTAAAGCATTTTGATGCTTCTAGAATGTTCCTTGTTGATTGTAGAACATGTATTTATAGCTTTTTAACATTTTCTGCGGTTAAATGTTGAGATTGTAATTTAAATTGATTAATGAATAGTAATTAGTGAATAGTAAACCCTTGGAACGATGAACTTGCCCCGTTATGTTGTCCGTTGATGTGAAAATGTGCGAGGTTTGCTAGAACGCCTAAATGTATGGTTTAATTGGAATGTGTAATGGAAAAACGGAGAAAAACGGCTTAGTGGAAGTCGGGGTCGTTTAGGTTGACTTTAGCGTTTTCTCGTTTTGCGTGATGGCATTGTTTTGGGAGGCCATGGAAGCACTTTTGGTGCGATTATGGCATTGGTTGGGTGATTGATTGAGGTAGTTGTAGTTCAAACGAGCAAAGGGCGAAATCGGGGCTTTGCACGAATTCTAGGGTTAAGTAGGGTTTCGGAGTCTCTAGACGTGCCTTATAGTGACCTAGGAGGATTGGTGAAGTCGGTTTCCAAGACTCGTGGCTCGTTTGAAAGTAGTGGCGTTTTGAAAGTTGGGGCATTTTTGGTGATTTTGTGTGTTTCATGATTATATTGCTAATAGAATGCTTGTTATGCTTGCTAATGCTTATTCCGCTTGTTAGAGTTGGTTGTTGATTGAAATGTCTATCCATTGTTAAGAATGCTTGATATCTTGTTTATCGCTCGTTTATCGTCTTGTATCGAGTCTTGCATTGCATAGTGTCTCGCGCGTGAGTGATGGGCCTCTCTGGGTAGCCTCGGGTTGCCAGTGTTGGTTGCTCTAGCTCCGCTGCTATTCCATTTTCTCGCTTGGGTTGCCTCCCAGGGAGTTTTGGGTCATAGAATTGATGGATACTTCCGGGGTATTCCAAACGGGTGTTATAAGGTGGTTTGGGCCGGCGCGTCATCGTTAATGTCATCGGAATCGTGATCGGTACATTACTCGCTCGAGTGAACCATAGCCTTCAAAGTGTGGTATAGCTTTGATTGGTTGTGTTAATGCTTTCTTTAGTTGTTTAATTGTATTGTTGTTTATATTGTATGCCTTTTATTGATTGTATTGCTTAACTGTACCTTTTTGCATTGCACGATCTTCTTTCTCTCCACTTCGATATCTGTCTCGCCCTCACTGAGTATACGTGTTGTGTATACTCACTCCTCACTACCACATTTCAGGAAATGCCATGTTAGCTGGAAAGTTCGTGATTTCGTGAAATTCCGTGCTCGAAGAGTTGTCTTGCGTGCCTAAGTGACTTGAGTTGTCAAAGTTGTAAAGTTGTATGCTTTTATGTTGTATGTAATTATTGTTAAAAGAAATGTAATATAAATTTAGCTAAGTAGTTGGAATGGTTTGATAAGTTAGATTATGTATATAGTTAATGTAGCTTAACTTCAATGCATGGTTGTAATGTCCAAAGGAAAAGAATTAGAATGGCATGTTAGTTTATTTTATGCAGTAGCTTAGTATGGTTTAATTGTCTAGTTTGAATGTACTTGTCAAAATGAACAAGATAGGTTAGTTTTTAAATTGGAAATGTATTAGTTTTTAAATTGGAAATGTATGTATACTTGCTGAGTTTAAATTGTTGAGAACCGAGGCTCGGATGGCCTTGAGGAAGTTTTGTATGGTTGGACACGGTGGTGGTCCATTTATATGCTATTACAGGTTTTACATTTCGCCTATAAACAGGGGAGACTTCGTCCATTTACCCTGAAAATTTTGCCCGGGTTTGGTTTGGGTTGTGATTAGATTGATTGATAGAACTCCCGGTCTCGAGAGGGATTGGGGTGTTACATATGCAAATAGAGATAGATTCCATGTATTCAAATGATGTTTGGACCTTAGTTGACCGACCTGAAGGTATTGTACCTATAGGTTGTAAATGGGTCTTCAAAAGGAAACTTGGAATTGATGGAAATGTGAAAACTTATAAAGCTAGGCTAGTTGCAAAAGGTTTTCGTCAGAAACAAGGTGTTGATTATGACGAAACCATTTCACCAGTTGCCATGCTTAAGTCTATCCTCATCATGCTTGCTATTGCCGCACACTATTATTATGAGATCTGGCAAATGGATGTTAAAACTGCGTTCCTAAATGGCTATGTTGAGGAAGATATCTATATGGAACAGTCTGAAGGTTTTAAATCCAACAAAGATCAAGTGTGTAAGCTTAAAAGATCAATTTATGGTCTAAAACAAGTCTTTCATTCTTGGAACATCATATTTAATAATGAGATCAAAAAGATTGGTTTCATTAGAAATGATGATGAACCTTGTGTATATAAGAAGATCATTGGAAGCATGACCACTTTTCTGATTCTGTATGTTGATGATATTTTAATCATAGGAAATGATGTTGGACTGATGTCCACTAAAATTTGACAAAATAACAAGTTCTCCATGAAAGATCTGGGAGAAGCCTCTTATATCTTAGGGATTCTTGTCTATAGAAATAAAACGAAAAGATTGATTGGCTTGTCTCAAAGTATGTACATAGAGAGAGTTTTGAAGAAATTCAATATAGAGAGTTCTAAGAAAGGTCTTCTGCCTATTCGGCATGGAAAACATCTTTCCAAGAACATGTCTCCCAAATCTGAGGATGAAAGGCAACGTATGGAACATGTGTCTTATGCTTCGGCTGTTGGCAGTCTCATGTATGCCATGCTATATACAAGGCCTGATATTGCGTATGTTGTAAGCCTTGTGAGCAGATATCAGTCCAATCCAGGAGAAGAACACTGGATGACAGTAAAGCATATCCTTAAGTACTTGCAAAGGACTAAGGACCTTGCACTGATTTATAGAGGAGAGGAACTCCAGATGGATAGGTACACAAATTCAGATTTTTAATCTGATACGGATGATAGAAAGTCTACAACCGGATTTGTGTTTGTTTATAATGGAGGAGCAGTTAGTTGGAAAAGTTCCAAACAACCAGTAACTGCAGACTCCACTACAGAAGCTAACTCACATTGCTGCATCCGATGCAGTAAAGGAAGCTGTTTGGATGAGGAAGTTCTTATTAGAGCTAGTAGTGGTTCTTTCCATCAAGTTGCCGATACCCCTGTATTGCGACAACAATGGAGCTTTTGCAAAAGCTAAGGAACCTAGATCTCATCAAAAATCCAAACACATTAAAAGTCATTTCCATATCATTCGAGAGATTGTTGCTCGAAAAGATATAAGTCTGCAGAAAGTTCTTACATTGGAAAATGTAGCTGACCCACTTACTAAGCCCATGAGTCAATCGCAATAAGAACGTCATCTTGAAAAGATGGGGATGCGATACGATGTAGACATGCGCTGAAGGCTATATTCTATAGGATTAGTACAAGTGGGAGATTGTTAGAGATATGCCCTAATGTTATATAGTTAGATGACCTATATAGGGCATTTTATGTAAATCTGAATGGCATGTTTATTGGATGTTCATATTCTCCGTTCAATTATATGAATATGTCCTTAATGTTTTTTTGGAAAGAAGTATATTCTTAATGTGTTGAGAATTCGACTGCATATTTCTTTGAAATGATAAACATTCAAAATCATTCATAGTCCTTAGATTATTCGACTGAGACTAGAATAATCAAGTATGAACTATCATATATAGTTACCTTTGATTAACATAAAGATGTTAATGATAAAGGGTAGCGAGCGTTGAGCTGCAACGGCATAGGGATACGATTAACTCACATATGAATAATCGTTGGTGGAATGGATCATTGAATGTGACTGGAATGACAAACTACATGACTTTGGATTAATAGTTTATCATTCATTGCAAATTGTACAAATTAATCCTTTGACTTGAGAAATTACGGTTGCCGTTTATATCAGGGGCTAAATCTTGTGTTTGGACAATGCTCGCCTTCTTTGAGGGAGTGATACGGCCTCTTGCAGTTTAGTCTTGTAATATAGAGACCGATAGGTAGTCAAGATAGGATCTATTAACCTCCAATAGTGAGGCGATGTCCTATACGATCTAGTGTCGGTTGTTTGAAATGAGAAATCCTCGGCCTGGGTAGTTGAACGATGGAAATGTGTTTTTTCCACATATGTCATCTCTCATTCCACCGAATTAGATGTATCCATAGAATCGTTTAGTGGACTTAATCATTTCATGGTCCCCATAACCATCGGGACATATTAATAGAAGGATCGGACAGTACGTTAATTTGTGACTGTTAATAGGTTCATTGGAATTGGACTTCATTATTGTATATATTGTCATGATACGTTCGCTGTTAGCACGAAATTCATGAACGTGAAGGTATTCTGAAAAGTGGCAGAGATATTTTCGAAATCAATCTTTTATCGCTATACGGTCATGAGCCTAGAAAGTCACACACTTAGGGTATCATGAACAAAGCAAATTCTGAGCTTGGTATTGAGTTAAAAACACGTTAAAGTGTTAACGGTGTTATTTTGGCCATTAACGGTTAAATGGGCCAAAATTATAATTTTTGAAAGTTTTGGGGCCAAAGTATAGATACTGGAAAATATTGGTGCAAAAGTACAAATAGATTGAGGGGTCAATCTCTAATTAATTATTCTAAAAGGGTTTAGAAGTAATTATTGGTTGTCTTTACTAGAAGACGAAAAACAACTTGCACAAACGGACAAACAATAAAAGACAAAACACGAAAGGACAAAAGACAACTTGCACTAAAAGACAAAAGACAAGTTGCATGAAAAATTGTCCAAATTTCCCTTGCTTGGCCAGCCATAAGAGCATGCTTGACACTTGGCTTCTTCTTTTAGTTAGATCATGCCACTTGTCAATTGATAAAGGGGTTTATGCATCTATAAATAGAAAACAAGTTTTCTTCTTCAAAAGCTCTTGGCTTGGCCGAAAATTATACACATTAGAAGCATATTGTTCTCTCTTTTCTCTTGGTAGATTTGACGAAGGCTAAGTAAAATAGAAGATCGTTGTTTCTTGTTAATTAACTCATACACATAAGCTTTTGGGTATTAACTAAGGCTAACACTTTTATTAGTTAGTTACCTTGTTTCTTTTGGATCCTTGTGGAGCGACTAGGGCCTTTGCACTTGCGAAGGAGATTTGTTCGAGTCAAGATTTTCCTTGTATTTCGTGTATTCTTGTATTTCGTTTTAAATAAATATGTATATAGTCGTATATACTTTTATGTATTTTCTTTTATGCACTTATTGCAGATTTACTCTTGAGATTTTGTGAATACAACTTGCCTACATGCAAATTTTTAATTGTCATTATTTCCGTTGCGCTTGCATGTTTTTGTTATTTACATATCTCGAGACGATCCCGTTGCGCTCTCGCTTTTGAAGCTGACGCCTTTTGCGCCTTCATTATGAAGCTAACGCCCTATTGTGCCTTCATTATGAAGCTGGTGCCTTTATGCGCCTTCACTAGGAAATCTCATGTCTTTCCATGTCCGGATCATGTTAAAGGGTGATGCCACCTTGCCTTACCATGCGATATGCTCCCTTCGGAGGGTTACATCATGCCTAGACTTAGTGGAATGATCTAAAATTAGGAGTTCATATAAAAGACGTTAGTGGAACGACCACCCCATCGGTGGAGTTCTAGGCTATAGATCACCTTATAGGAATTGACAAGAGTAACTTCCCCATCAGAGGCTCGAGTCGGAATATTATTAGGAACCTCATAAGGAATGGTGTATACACTCGACTCAAGATAGGTGGTATCCTCCCAACGGAGTAAGTGCTATCGGATCTTGGAAAGCCGAACATATAAGTGATAGGGTTGTCACTAGAGTATTAATCATAGTTTAAAGGGTTATTTATGTTGTGCACATGCATTCATGAGTTCCTTTATTATATTTTCTCTTGCAAGCTATATATATTTGTATGTCATACATAATATGCTCATTTTTAATTATCTTGCATGAATATTAAGATTAAGATGACATACAATTGTTCTATTCTGATGTCTATATTTGATTTAGAAGGAAAATTGACTGGATATAACTATAGTGACTGGAAAAAGAATTTTGACATAATACTTGAAAATAAATGGTATGCATATGTTCTCACTCAACTATGTCCCATAGTTGAGGGCTTTTCTGATCTTCGTAGAAGAGATAGAGAGAGAAGATAGAGGCAAGCCGACTGGTTAGTCGGTATTGATGCCCTAGCCTTTATATCTGATACTCTACGGGCTCCACATATGGACATAGAGATTGCGTCTGACATGATAAAATCTTTGGCCACACTAAGTAAGCTCAAGACTACTAGGATGAAGGAAAATGATTCCACCGAAGAACATGAATTAAAAATGATGGATAGCATCACCATAGCCAGAACCCTAGGTACCAGGATAAGTCTTATGGAGCAAACAGATTTGATTCTTGAGTCCTTGCCCAAATCTTTTGATCAATTCAAACAACAGTCCCAATCAAATGGGAGAAACTTGACGACTGAACAATTGATTAAGGAATTGAAGAGAGCAAGGAGTGACAAGAATAAAATAGGTCAACGGTGTCGGTCAAAAGCAATGGTTATGAAAAGGGCAAGTAAAACGTCTACTAGGAGATATTTCGTCTATGGCCAAACTGGTCACTAGAAGAACGATTGCCCCAAGTACCTAGCGAAAAGCAAGAAAGGTATGTATTTTACTTTTCTCGTTGAAACTTGTTTAGTGGTGGATTCTATAGATTCCTGGATAGTAGATTTTGGAGCCACTAATCATATCTGCAATTCTTTGCAAGGGTTTCAAATAACGAAGGAGCTTTGTAAAGGTGAATTCACTCTAAAGGTTGGCAATAGAGCGAAGGTTTGGGTTACTGTGGTTGGAAGAGTTGTTTTACGTTTTAATAATAGAGTTTTAGAATTGGATAATGTTTATTATATTCCAGACATGTGAAAGAATATTATTTGGGTTTTGCAATTAGTTAATAGAGGATTTTTTGTTACTTTCCATTCTGACTTTACTATTAGTAAAAAGGGAAAATTTATTCGTTTTGGAACAATGCATGATAATTTATTCTGTCTCTATCCAACTATTTCTAATGCACATAACGTAGAATCTAAATGCTTAAATTCCCTTACAAGAAAGATTTCATCCACGAATGACACATACTTGTGGCACATACATTTGGGTCATATAAACCTCATACGATTCAAAGGTTGGTCAAGGAAGGACCTTTGGGTTCATTAGATCTTGAAGCATGGACTCAGTGTAAATCTTGCCTAAAGGGGAAGATGTAACGACCCGATCCCTCGCGAAATCAAGTCCACTAGTAACAATCCCGGTCCAAACCCCAAGGCAAGAAACGAGGGAAAAACGGATGGAGTTTTCCCTGTACTATGGATCATCCAATACCTGTTCAGCCTAACTCAACCATAAGCATTCCACATCCCTTAACTCATAGTTTCCAATTCAAGGCTACTAATATTACAAATTCAAATCAAACTAAATATATATATATTACATCTCCACAAAATTTGTTAACATTTGATATTATCTTGACATTACAAGATAACTTTGAACTATCACAAGCCTAAGATAGAACTCCTTGTAAAATAGGCCAAACCACTAGCAAAACACTTCAAAGTCCTCCTTGTTTTATTTGAAATTATGGAAGAAATATAGGTGAGCAACTACATGCTCAGTGAGTGGGGGATAAATACAGAGAGGTTTTGAAAAGTCTTTTCATGAATGCAATGCACATAGTCAACAAGAGAACATCAAAATCAAGTACTTTAAGTAAAATAGAACCAAGAAGCATGTATCAACAATAGATAAACATTAAATGGATATCACATGATAATATGGAGTAATAATCATTAAAACACGATAATAAGGTATATTAACATTCAATCAAGCTTTGAGAAACTATGTAAACACTTTAGAAAATGATATGTTTCCGCTTGTTGTTGTTGCTCTTCATTCCACTTCCATGAACACTTAATGCTTAAACATTTACCGGCATCCCCTTATCACTCCCTCTTGGGTACTCCGGATGTACCAGAAACCTACGAACCAACACCCTAAGGCCTTCAATGACCAATCGAGTGAGGGAATATGACGTGGTGGTTGTGCAACCAATCACTGGCAAGTCCGATGTCGCCCAGTGAAGGCAAAACACTAACGTGCCTCGCTTAAGGTTGCAACCTTCGATAACGCTCATTAGATCACTTAAGTAACATTTAATAAGCACGTAAAATGAGGGAACAATAAAGTAGGTTGCCCCTCAAGCATTTAAACAAATAAGGCACTTTACAACATATTCATTAACATTAGCACAATCAACATAACCAATAAGACATTCAAGCATTAGGTAAACAATATAACCATTATAGCATATACAATTGATAATTCAATTAACTCTTGCATTTAAACATTTAAGCAATAAATATAACTCATGAACATCCGCGCACTTAGCTTTAACAAGTAAACTACAATTCACTTAGACGTTCATTAAGGTAATCTAGCATTCAAATATTCAAGTAAACAATATAATCGATAAAGAATTCACATTCGTTAACTCAATTAACTTATGCATGACTTAACCAGATCGGTTATCAACCTTAATGTTCTTTAAAAACTCTAAAACTGCACAAAGATGTATTTCTTTAAAGGTAGATAGGTTTAGCATCAAACGAATCTCGATTCGAAGCTATATTCAACAAGATATGACCTCCAAAAGTTCATTGCGCAAACTGTCCTATACCTACGCGAGAATCAGAACCCTACTGAAATGGCTCTAAAAATGCATCTTAACAACAAATTTAGAACTTACACCTAAAATAGAGTTTGTTCCTCAAGGTCGTGGGCACAACATACCAAAATTTTAGCCAAATCTAACAACATTTACTATTTCAAATAAGTTCTACAAATTAGGAGCGCAAATCTGTCCAGAACTTAAGTAAACTTGTCCATTGTGCTTTTGTTATGCATGAACATTTCATTTTGCTCTAGTTACTTGCACTTCCTTGTATATAATTCCATGTACTTAATATAAGATTAGCACCTCACTTTTTACACACAAAAGCTAACTTTGCATGCTTCCATAGCTCAAATCATCAACTAACTACACTACAACAAGCTTATTACCAAAAATATATCCAATAAAAATGCACAATAACATGAACCCCTCACCTTAGCTTTGAAGAATTGCACCAAACCTAGCTCAAGATCACCTTTTTCTTCTTCTTCTTCTTCTTTTTCTTCTTTTCTCCCTCATGTTTCCCCTATCTTTTTTTTCTCTCTTCCATTCAATTTTCTCTTGAGCTTTCTAGAGCTTTCTCTTGCTTGTTTTATCTTATATTGGCTAATTGGGCTAAATGGGCTTTAATGATATTCTTATGTGATTAGTTAAGCCCAATCTCTATTTTACTCTTCTTATGGTCCAAATAAGCGCACTAAATGCACCTATATATTATTATCCATGTAATCTACTTCTATCATCACTAATCTCACTTACTCTAAATGCAATGCAAGTACACATCAATTCACATATCAAGAAACAATCAATTAACGCGAGCAAATATATGCAATTAATAAATTAACTCTGTTATAGGGCTCGGGCGTCACAAAAGATGACCAAAAGACTGGTTTCTTCTAAGGGCCATAAGACAGGTGAAGTATAAGAATTGGTACGCACTGATGTGTGTGGACCCATGAGCACATCGACTCGGGGAAGTTTTGAGTATTTCATAACCTTCACCGACGATCACTCTAGATATGGATATGTTTTCCTAATGCGACGCAAGTCTGAATCCTTTGGTAAGTTCAGAGAGTTCAAAGCGAAAGCGGAACGACAATTAGGAAAACCTATAAAAGCACTTCGGTCTGATTGAGATAGGGAATATCTCTCGGGCAAATTCAAAAATTATCTCACAGAACAGGGTATTGTGTCTCAGTTGACTACACCTGGCACTCATCAGTAGAATGGTATATTTGAGAGACGAAATCGAACTCTACTAGATATGGTAAGATTTATGATGAGTCACACGACTATACCCATATCATTTTGGGGGTATGCCTTAGAGATGGTAGCATACATCTTGAACGTAGTGCCTTCTGTCACGACCCTAATTTTTTTTCTAATGCTAATACAGTCTCTGATACCATAGTAAAACCACAACTACTCATGGGATCGTGACGCCACGGGCTTAAGAAGATCGTTCATCCTAAGTCCGCTAAGGCACAATTGCAATAGCCCGAGCACTAAGAACCGCAATTCAAAATTTCAAGTCTATTAAATAATTACTTTCCAATTACTAAATTCCAATTGTTGGGGATATACCTTAATGCTATAGTTTGAGATGACCTTATTAGGGGTTAACAAGAATATGTTTGTGTGTTTTATACACTATGTTATTTGTAGGATATTCATATTCTCCGCTTCGATATAAATATGTCCATAATATTTATCCGAGAAGAAAATGTTCTAAAAGGGTTTAGGATATTTCGCACTTTTTCTTCGATACAATAAGCATTAAGAATCGGTTCATAGCCCTTCAGATTATTCAACCAGGACTAGAATAATCGAGTACGGTATATAATATATTATTACCTTTGATTAACATAGTGATGTTAATGATACAGGATGGCATGCGAAATGCCAGAACAACATGATTATGTGGACTAATAAACATATGAGTAATCGTTTGCGTATGGATCATTGAATGTGACAATAAATAGTGAACTGCATGATTTCAGATAAATAGTTTACTATTTAGTTGAGAATTGTGCAAATTAATCCTCAGACTTGAGAAATTACGGCTGCCAGTTATATCAAGGGCTAAATACTGCATCTGGACAATGCTCGTCTTCAATAAGGTAGGTTATGGCCTTTCATGTTTTAGTCTTATGGTATGAACCGACAGGTAATTGTCAAGATAGGATCTGTTAACCTCTGGCGTGAGGCGATGTCCTATGATATCTGAGATCGGTTGGAAAATGAGCAAGTCCTTGGCCAAGGCAAGTATGAAGTGATGGAAAGGGGGTTTTCCATGGTAGTCATCTCTCGTTTCATTGATTCAGGTTTATACATAGTATTGGATGTGGGCTTAACCATTTCATCATCCTTTCCCAATCGGGGCATTCTTAATAGAAGGATCAGACTGAACGCTAATTCTCGACGGTTAAATGAATTCATAAAAGACGTCGTCTTCATTATCGTTTACATTTTCATGGTACGTTTGTTGCTAGTGCATCACTAATGAGCATGAGGGTATTTCAGTAAATGACGGAGATATTTTCGAAATAGATAAGGAGGATTATCGATCCCTCATCGGTAGTGATTATGAATCTAGAAGGTCACACACTAATAAGTATCATGAATAAGCTCACCGAGAGCTTATATAATGTGGTGGGTGGCTTTACGGTGTTAGGAGTCATCTATATTGGTATTTGGGCCAAAAGTGTAATTTTGAAAAAATTTTGGGTCAAATTAGAATTACTAAAACTTTTGGGGCCAAACTGTAATTATTGAAAAGTAGTTTCAATATATTTATTCTAATAGAGATTAGAATGGGAAAAAAAAATATATATATATATATATATGTGTGTGTGTGTGTGTGTGTGTGTGTGTGTGTGTGTCTGTGTGTCTGTGTCTCTGTGTGTGTGTAATGATAATGTAATTTGAGATATGCCACGTCATCATCTTAGTTGTCAAAAGGTGAATTGCAAATTAATGACTAGATAATTACATGTGGTATATGCATGTAGAGATTGATGGCTAGGATTGTCTATGTCATCAATCCTAGTCATTTGATTTTGAAATGAATGGCTAGGATTATCTTTTGAATAAAGACAAAAGAATCTTGACCATTGCTTTTGATAATAAAGCTTTTTTGCCAAGTGTCAAGAAAGAGAATAAAGTTGCCTTTGGATTGTAATGATTACAATCCTAGGATTTGCATGGCTTTTACTTTAGAAGAAAGCAATTGTGTGATTGGCTATCTATTAAAGTAACTTTATATATATATATATATATATATATATATATATATATATTTATTTATTTATTTATTTATTTATTTATATTTATATGAGTATGATTTATATATATAATAAAAGATCACAACATTCTCTCTCCATCCACTTGCATTTTCGGCCAAGCCATGGAGAAGAGAGAAGATGATCATCTTTGTCATCTAATGCTAATGATTGTAATCTAAAGGCTTGCATGGCATGTCATGAAAAGGTGACAATAAAGATTGGTTGCTTAATATATTATTAGCTTATATTAGATGATAATACTCTCTCTCTTCATGTGATAATCTCTCACACATACACATAGATTTTCGGCTAAGGTAAGTAGAAGAAAGAGAATAATTTTTCATCTCCTTCTTTGAGCATACATTTTCGGCCATGGCTAGTTCAATAGGAACTTTATCTTTTTGACAAAAAGACCACATATACATAGCTTGTACATTGAAGATATACTAGTACATTTCATCTTCAAGGTGGAGTAGAACTTTGGATGCTTGGTGGACCAACTAGGGCCTTCAAGTTAGAAGGATTCAAAGGCTTGTCATCTTTCTTCATCTTTTCTAGAGTGATCTACAAGTGAGGTGTACCTATGAACCTCCCTATTTCTATATGTATTATTGATATGTATAGCTTGTTTTGATAGTCAATGGATATAATAAAAGGTTAACATGTTGATCCTTTGTTACAAAACTTGCAAAATTTTTGTTGGTAGCCTATATATGTTTCGGCTATACCTAGGTATCCATGCACAACCTTTTCGATCTTGAATACAACTTTTGATTATGTTATGACATGATATCTTATGTTGGCTAGCAACCCTTTCTAGTGGTATCAGAGCCATGTGTGTAACGCCCCGATCCCTCACGAGACCGGAGGCTCTAATGTGAAACCCCACTTTCCTGCTTATCTCGTTTTACGTGCTATACCTCGTTTTACGTGCTTATGACCTGTTTATGTGCTATAGGACCTAGAAAGTTATAATTTTGATGTCAATACTCCTAATACGTGCTAAATGTGCATTCATGAAATTTTCATCAAAAACGGGATCAGAAATTTTATCGTCGATTTTTAGTGAATAGTATTTTCGAAACACGTCCGCTAAAATTTTGAAACTGGTCTTTTAACCCTTCTAGACCTAGTCCATGGACTTTAATAGACCTGTGTTTGATGAAAACGGTTTTAAAATTGGCTTAAGAATTTATTAGGATTTTTACACTGACTTTTGCGAAAATCGAGTTTTAAGCCGACTCGGGTGAAATTGTTGGATTGTAAAACTTCTTGTCACCTAAAAATAATCCACTTGAGATATCTTGGGGGCTGCATAATTGTTTTGAACTTTGATGATCAAGAAAATGCAATTAAAGTCAAGAAAACACAAAAATACTAACTTAAACTACTTTGACTTAGCATTTTTTTTAATTGACTAAGCTTTTAATTATATATTGTCACCAACACACACTCAACACAACACAAAACATACTCCACACACACACATAGGGCCGAGAGGTTGAGGGAGAAAAAGAAAGAGAAAAACTCAAGCTTTTCAATCAATTTTTCAAAGAAAAACTTGGTTTTTGTCCGTAGAACTTCGCACCGACTTGGATTCTGCTTGTTGGGCACGCATAGCACGCATTCCTAGGCTTATATCGCATCAAAGGTGAGAGAAAAATTTTGGATCTCAAAATGTCATTTTTATACTTTTGCTCATAAATGAAAATTTAACCGTTAGAATTAAAATCTGATGATAGATTATTGCTCCTTGTATGATAGGGATCATTTTGATGCAATACTACGAATTTCTGTAGGATGTAGCATAATTTTTATTTTTCGGGTATTTAATTTTGATTAAAATGTTCAAAGTTGAATTAAATGAGTTGTGTTGATCGAAATCGATTGCCGTCGATTTCTAAATACTTGATAATTACGTGTTAGCGCTGTTGTAATGCCGAATTTTCGATTACATTGTTCGTGTGAAAATCCGGAAAATCCAGCCAAGACATCCTAGGGTTTTAGGGTTATCGGGCATGATTTGGAGGTGTTATGGTGGATTTCCGAGAGGGCTAATGTAGTAGGTTGAATGGGTGAGTGATAGAAACTGATTTGGCAATGTTTGGATTAGTAGATTGTAAGTTATGAATTTTAGAAGTTTAGGTTGTCATTCTTTAATTTCTTGAACGATGCCTTTAGATGTTTGGGTTGTGTTTGAGTGTTGAATGGTGAGTTGTTGATGAGTAATTTAGAGTTTAATTGTGTATATATGCATGTCCGGTTAGATGGCCTACTTTGTCATCTAACTAAGTTATTGATTGATTGATTGATTATTATTGAGTTCGGGAATCGGGCACTTTTGTTGCTGATCTCCCAATTGATTGATTGATTATTATTAAGTTCGGGAATCGGGCACTTTCGTTGCTGATGTCCCAATTGATTGATTGATTGATGATTGATGATGATTATGGAGTCTTGGTATGTGTGTGCCACCTCTCGGGCAGCGTTGGGCTGTCGGGTTGATAACGGCATGACTGCCATAGGGTACCCCCAGCTCGCATGACGGAGGTGTCATGGAGGGAGGGGCTAGTGAAGTACCTCGGGTGCGTGAGTAATGGGGAGTTATAAGAAGAACGGTTGAGATCGTGATGGCGTTTGGAGCTACACCAAATAGAGTATCCTTTATTGATTGGTTATATAGCTATGTGATGATAGTATTATTTGTGTTATTGTATGTTTACTGACTCAAAGGATTATTCCAAGGAGTTTAGTAGACCTTGCTTGAGATCTATCGGATCCTCACTGGGCTTATGTATATAAGCTCACTCTCTATTATTGCATGCTTATAGGTGTTGCAGAGCCGGATTACGGGTACGTGCCTCCTGAGGAGGAAAATGTGCCTTACGTGGACGAGTCTTATGTTCCTGAGTCTTATCCATGATTCTATGTTGTTTAATGTCATGTACATTAGCTTAGTAGACTTTTATATGCTTTATGGTTCTTATTGTAATAGATGTTGAAAAGATGATGATCCAAATGATGTTAACTTAATGGCTTTCTTTTGTTTATGGTTAAGTTGTAAATGTGTCTCAACTTACTTTTGAAATGTATGATAAGGTTGAGGTATTGTATGTTATGTTGGAACGGAGGCAGATAACAAAGACTGATTATTGTATATTATGGTTATGTTGTTTGTTGTTATGCTGTTGAGGAGTTGTTGTTTGTATGGTTATAGAATTGGATGTTTAATGTTATTAATGAGGTTGGTTTAGAACCTCGGTAATCTATTTACTGTCGTTATACTGCCGAAATTCCGTTGCGTCCTGACTGATTATAGGAGGGGTCGAGTTGGGGCGTGACATCTAATAACCAAGCTATTCTCAACCCAGTCTCAAAATTTTAGGGAAAAACGGACAGAGTCTCCCTTGTACCGTGGACATTCTGAAAACCTGTAAACACTCAAGAAAGTCACAACACAATAAGGCAAGCTTTTATAACTAAAGTTCAAAGGTTCATGGCCATCCAAGCCTTGAGGCATACAATAGTTTAGATTCACACAAGCATGCAACCAACTTGACTTCTTCATAAAACCGCTTATCATGCCATTCTATGATAACTTTGAAACATAATTAGAAATTGAACCAACATGTATCAAAACAATCACACACAAGCATGCAAAGCAACTAGAAATAGAAATATAAGTTATTACAAGCCATAGAATTACCAATGCTACTACAGTCATCTGGCTTCCAACTTATATATTACACAAATACATATATGAGTCTTAAGGCCCCAAAATAGATTATAACATAGAACAAAAAATTCTTCACATAGCAACTAGAAAGCAGATCCACCTCAGACAACAATCACACAGCAACTAAGGCAACTCCTTCAACTGCGCCACCTGAAACATGTTAGCGAGGTATGAGCAACCACTGTTTCCCAGTGAGGGATAAAGTCTCCCGGGGCGTGCAATGCAACAAGTAATATAGTTAAACAATAATAGCAATTAAACCATTCAAGAATGACAAAAGCTTAAGTAAACACACATTAAAAAGGATACATTCACTTAACCCCAGTACTCCAATCTTCACTTGGTCTTCATTCACGATCCACGAACCACGATCTCGATCATGATAAGCCGGCATCCCAAACACCAAAGGGTACTCCGGATGTACCCAATCCTACGACCCAACACCCCCTGGCAATCTCCGGACCAGGCGAGTGAGGGAATAGGGTACGGAGCTAGAGCAACCAACCCTGGCAAGCCCGCTGCCGCCCAGAGAGGCCCATCGTATCCGCCCCGACGATAAGGTTGCGCAACCCTTGACTCGATAACACAGGAAGCAATAATAATAACAATATAACAAAATAAGCCGATATACAAACAAGGAGGACAACAAAAGAGGTTGTCCTCGAGCACACACATCATCAATCACGCCATACGATGAAATATGATACATTCATTAGTCTATAATTGCTAAACTAATCCAACTAAAACACTTAAATCACTTAGTATCGAATATTTAGCATATAATAGGATAAGACACATAGAATGCACATAGAAATGATCCCTCACCTTTTAGGAAGTCAAACCTGCGCGAATTAAGCCAAGATTCCCTCAATATTCTCCAAAAGCATCAATTCCCTTCAATTATCACTACCTAATACAATCAACTATATGCATAAGAAGTGGTTTCTTATTGTCAACTAAAGCTAGTTCATAAAGCCATTAAGTTTATCCAACTCTATTTGATTCCCTTTAATTCACATAACTAACAATATATTTCATGGTTTAACAATCATTCTAATCAATATTTGAACAATACATAAACTCAAGTGATCACATATGCAACACTCTTTAATTTCCAAGTATCAAACAAAGACAATAGCATAATAAATAACATATACATAGCCATGATAATTCATATAAGTAGAAACACTATATAACATCTAACCAATAAGTTATATAAGCGTATCTTTACACATATAATGCAATTAATAAGCAATATAAACATGTTTACTCAATCTTTAACTAGTATCGATATAACTTAACTCACAACTTCTCCGAATAGATGAACTTGTTACATAAGTACATTTAAACATTTATCCAATCAATCAAGAATCAACTAACAACAATTATTACCATGGTTCATTACTACTTCCTTTAGTCTATTCTAAATTCATACTCAACCAAAGCCATGTAAATCAAGCAACTTAATTCACGAGACTTCACTACTATAATACGTACACTACACAAATGCATATAAACATTTAATTACTCAATTATAAAGCAATTATTATGAAATTAACTATGCGAACACAAAGGGGTCAATATTATTCTTTTCACAAAACTTAACCAAAAGCTCACACATACCTTAGAATAGCATTTAGACACTCTAGGAGCAACTACAAAGCAATACAAGTACTAAAACAATTAATTCATTCATTTCCCTTTTGTTCAACTAGGCTATTTAGCTTCCTATCGGAATTCAATGATCAAGTTAAGCTAGCTAACCATCCTACCAATCTAAGGATACCTAAATACCTCATTTAGAACCTCCAAATCATAACCTAGAGCACAAGTACACGAAAATACCAAAAATACATCTTTGTGGGTTTACACTACAAGTACCAATTTCGGAACCCAAACAAGCGAAATGAAAGCATTTCTAAGGTTTCAATACTTAATAAAGACTAGCCATAACCTCGAAACGTACCCGGATTCAAGTTAAACCCGAAACCCCTTATTAAAGTAGTCTATTTTGATCAAATTTCTCAAATTTTGAACATAGCAAGTGCAATTGACATTTTTCCCACACTTATGGACCTAATTAGCAACTACTAGAAACCTCGAATCAAATTAAATTGTAACTTTTTTTCGGAAACCCTAGTTTAGCACTATTCATCAGCTTCCCCAAGTGCCATTTTCATTTTCAAGCATTCCACAAGCATTTTAAACAATCAAATATATTCTATAAAGTCATTAGAGCATATAAGAAGCAACGGAACAAGCATTAAACTACTACAATATTAGATCACAAAAATAATGACACAAACTTTAATTGAATTTAATACAAAAATAGAATGCACCCTCACCTCTTTTAAAGATCAAATAATGGTCTTAAGGTCCTAAGGATGAAGCACAACCAATTTAGGAAGCAATGGAAGCAAGAATTAAGCAAGAAGTAATTTTTTTTTTTTTTTTGAGAAGTTACTATTCCCGTAACTATTTTTTGGCCATTTTTTTGACCCTTTTTTTTTGTTTCTTGGCTTATAATATTCTCATGAGATAGTCAAAGGGTAGGTCAAGAAAATAGGGTATTTTATTAAGGGTAAATGGGTCATTTGGGTGATTAGATTTCAGCAAAATAAAATGCCAAAAATCTGAAAATTCTGGAAAAATCCTACTGGTACTATTCATCAAACATTTCGCAAATTTTTTCCCGTTGATCCCGATATGCAATGCATGCACGGTCAGGGGCTATAGTCCCCTAAAAATATGTAGTATTTTATAAAAATATAAAATGCATGAAAATAAATATTTGAATTTATGGAAATATAAAAAAATCAAGTAATTAGCTAAATTACATCTAAGTTAACCATTTAATGAATGCAATTAATGAAGTGCTGGGTTCGGGGTGTCACAATGTGTATATCTCCATTGATTTTCAAATGTTGGTCATGTGTTTTTGAACCCTACGGCAGAATGTGAGCTTGTAGATTTGCAAGTTTTTGACGTTAAGACTTTAGCTTACACACTTGCATGTTCAAATCTAGTTTAGATCTTTGATTGATAATGTAGATCCTGAATATATATGTGTGTGTATATGTCTTAGCTTGAAATTGCATGCTACACCTATATAAGTGAGTTGGCAGAAAATCACATGTATTTTTGATGATTTGTCCTCTTGTTGGAAGTGCTAAGTTGTGAAGATAAATGAAGATTTGATCTTTGCATGTTAATTTTAGACTTGGAATAAGTACACTATCTTGATACGTTGAAAAATGGTATTTGTTTAAAAAGGACCTTTTTGTAGAATTATAAAGTTAAAAGTTTAGAAAAGACAAGTCTTGCCTTTATATTGTGTTGGCCGAAAATTCTCTTGGTTGTAAGAGATTGATTTTGCTTTTGTTGTATGTGAAAAGATGATAGTAGTTTCCTTGAAGTCCTCAAAAGTTTATTATTATTATATGCATGTGTTAGAATAAAAGTTTAAAAGATAGTTTTAAGCTTATTTTATGTGATCATGCATATGAATTTAGTTGAGGAATACTTGACGATTAAAAGTGTTTAATAGTCAAGAATGCAACTTATCTATGTGTCTTGTAAATTGCAAAATGTATTTCACATAGTTGAAGGCCTTTATGTTTCAATATTGAAAATAGAAATTATCTAATGTGTGGTATTGAGATGTTTCTAAATTTGAGAAAGTTGAAACTTGATTATATAATGATATAATATTTTCAAAGGACTATTGGGCTATAGTTAATGTATGTGGGTCTTAAGAGACATGTTGATTTGGGCTTGGGCCTTGTGTACATCTACTTGTGCTTGATTTTAACCTATTGAGCCACCTAATGTGAATGGGCCATGAACTTGTGTTTTTCATTGAGTTTTGGACTTGTATGTGAATATAATTAATTATAAAGGGTTATGAATTAATGGGTCATCATGACTTGCATTGATAAAAGGGGTTTTATGATTATGCAATAGGGTATGAGCTTAGTTTAATTTTTCATGATTGATGAGTAGATTAAACTTGCATGCTAATAATTAATATGTTGATTATTATATTTCGATATGAATAATCATGCATATTTATTATTTTGAGTATGGTGAATTTGATCATGGACTTGGGCTTTAGGGTCAAAAGTTATTGGGTTGTAATTTGAGATATAAATCTCAATTTTATTTTTGCTTTTTGAGAGAATTATGTAGTGAGGACTTCTATGTAATTTTTCAAAGAGAAGGCTTGATAGAGGCCCAATGGACTTTTCGAGTTAGAGGCCCAATGAAGATTTCAAAGTGTTGAAGATCTTTTAAACATAATTGTTTTATTTCTTTAAGCCCAAAAGTCAAGCCCATGATCCACCATTCATATATCTTTGCATTCATACTATTTAAATTGCTATAATTGTGATTATTAGCTTAATAGTATGTTGAATGCTTATTGATTTGATGATATTATATTAACTCCCTACGTGCAAACAAATATTAGATTTTCAAAAGATGGTAAAAGGAGTTTTATCGTAGTCCTCCGCCATCCTAGGATATTAATAAGACCTAAATGAATACGATCCTTCTTACCCAAAGGTAGATGATATGTTTCAAAGTAAGTTTATTAAAATCACTAAAATGAAACATAGAGATGTGGTTATCTTCTAAAATCTAACGGCCAACATAGCCAAAAAGGTTTGAGGTTATTGATTCAATTTGTCGGATAACTAAGCGATGGCGGGTCCAATCTAACTAGATCACTTAATCAACATAGCCACAAAGGTTTGAGACCAAAGTAATTTAGGGACTAAAGTAGACCATACCCTATTAAGAGAAATCGACAACAAAGAGTTGTTGATCTTTGGTATTCATGTTTCAACATAGCCACAAAGGTTTGATAAATGTGTCTGATCATAGGAACTTGGTCATCCCACTTAGAGTCTTCTCATAGATTAATGTTATCTCATTTAAGGAGTATGAGATTTAAAACAAATAGTGGGAGTAGCTATTTTGTTTTGCAATTTAATAGCTTTGCCTATATTCTTGTTAGCCTGCAATCTTACTTTATTTTATATTTACTTTTTCTACAGTTTAATGGCTTCATTCATAAATCCTATTTTGTCTATCCTTAATCATGATTATTTAGTTGGACTAAACGTCGACAAATGGTACAAAATTTTAAGGGTAGTCCACCGATTTGAGAAAATTGAGTATATTTTTGATGTCCCGACATTTGCTCCTGTTGATGAGACTGCGTCTAAGACCGACAAGGTCACTTACTATAAATGGGTCCAAGATGACGTGCGTGCTAGGCGATACATTCTTTCATCAATGAGTGATGATCTGCGACGATTTTATGAGGGAATGCCTTATTCCGTAGATCTCATACATTGTTTAGAGGAATTCTTTGGCGAACGCAGTCAATCTATGAGATTCCAGTTGACCCGTAAGCTTTTTAGTATGAGACTTGAAGAAGGGGGTGACGTGAGCCAGCACTACCTCATAATGATTTACTTGGTAACTCAACTGGAGGCATTTGGTTTCGTTATGGATCCCCGACTTCAAGTAGACTTGATCTTGCAGTCTCTTCCATCATCCTACTCTCCCTTGATCTTGGACTTTCACGTACATAGAATTGAGGTCACACTGAATGAGTTGCCAGATATTCTGACTAGCTGGCAGAACCTTGGTTTGGGTGCAGCACGTAATCCCATGTTGAGTCCTCTCATTCTGTGGCTAAGCCCAGCCAAAACAAAAATAGAAAGAGAATGAGAAGGAGACATAGGAGGAGTCGGGTCGTGGCATTCTTACCGGGAGATCTCTCATTAGGAGGGGATTGAGTAATTGACCCCGTTTATGCATGATTTGGCCGTTTTTAGATCCTGCTTGGTATGCGATCCCAGTTTTGAAATATGTTTATAAATGTTTTAGATTAGTTTGAACGTTTCTTTAAATAGTAGTGACTATTATCAATATTTTCTTACTATGGATAATTTTGGAATTGATCATTTGTAAGAAATGATTGTCATTTTGTATATCCTTCATTAATAGTAATAAAATGATCGGAATGCGTATCGGAAGAAACAATATCTTCAAACTCAAACATTTATATTTCATTTGCTTAGCATTTAATGAAATGGCTAAATACCAAATCATACATATATTATCTTGAACTTTGAAATGGTCAAGAGTTAAAGACTAGAATTTTGAAAATATATCTATCCTAATGAGTTTGATAGATTAATTATTCTTTTTGACAAAAGAGTTTGTTCAAAATAAATAATTGAATGAAATGGAGCATATGAGACTTATCCAGAATATGTTGGTTTTTAAAAGAAGATTAGAGAATGCATCTTTTATCACCAAAATCTTTGAAATTGATTTTAAGCTTATACTATGTTCTAATTCTATAGTTGTATAGAATTTAAACTTCTTCATGCATGGTTTCTTTAGAGAAAGGTAACTATGATGAAATGGTAAAAATGAAAAGATAGAGATCATTTTCATTAATAAATGAAGGTAATATCTAAATTTATAAGAAAGGTTAGTGGGAGTTGATGCCCTTAACAAGTCTTGTGAATTTATGATACCTTCGTTCGTCAAGGTCCTATCGAATTTTATATCATGTTGTATTTCTTGGATAAACCGATCATGTCTTGTAAGTGCCGTGTATATGAAGTACAATGATATGATTGATTGTTTTCTCATGGCCTGTACACCCAGTCACGATCTTAAAAATTTAAGATGGGGGAATATAAGAAATTTTGGTCTCTTGTCTTTAATGACAGGGTATCCGTCTTTTCTAGTAGATTTCCTTCTGACTATATAGGAAAGGTTGCGAATGATTTTTGCACCTAATCCTTTCTCTGTTTGCATTCTCCTTTAATGTAATGGCAAGTACTTGGCACGATATGATGTAATAAGTTACATGATAGATATCAAAGAGAATACATATAAGTTCTATGGATCTTATTGTTATAATGATCTCTATATGAACTTTAACCCAGAATTTTAAGGTTTATATTTATAGTGAAGTTTTTAGTGAAGAATTCACTTAAAAGGGATAAGAATATATTTAATGGATTTGTGAATTAATGGAAAGAGTTCCGAATAATGATAAGTGATTGTTATATTATTATTTGAGCCAAGATGTTGCTTGACTTTTATGATGTTTGGATAATGTGTGGTTCTGTCTATTGATAGTAGTCGATATCTTGTAATATGGTAACTATTATAGAGGTTTTTTGCACAAGCTTAAAAGAAGAACCCGATCTCATCAAGAGTCCAAACTTGTAAAGAGTCAATTCGAGAGTTTATTTCTTTATAAGAAAATGAATTAACAGATAAAGATCTTATAGTTGCTTCTATAGTTGACCTACTGATCCTGTAAAGATAGTTACAGTTGATCACCGTCTAGGTGAAAATGAGTATATTGATATGAATGTGTAGTGCACTAATCCTATAGCTGATAGCATTAGTGCAAGTGGGAGATTGTTGGGGATATGCCCTAATGCTATAGTTTGAGATGACCTTATTATGGTTTAACAAGAATATGTTTGTGTGTTTTATACACTATGTTATTTGTAGGATATTCATATTCTCCGCTTTGATATGAATATGTCCCTAATGTTTATCCTAGAAGAAAAATGTTCTAAAAAGGTTTAGTATATTTCGCACTTTTTCTTTGATATGATAAGCATTAAGAATCGGTTCATAGCCCTTTAAATTATTCAACCGGGACTAGAATAATCGAGTACGGGTTATCATATGTTATTACATTTGATTAACATGATGATGTTAATGATAAAGGATGGCGTGCAAAATGCCAGAACAACATGATGATGTGGACTAATAAACATATGAATAATCGTCTGTGTACAGATCATTGAATGTGACAATAAATAGTAAACTGCTTGATTTCATGTTAATAGTTTACTATTTAGTTAAGAATTGCACAAATTAATCCTTAGACTTGAGAAATTATGGCTGCTGGTTATATCAGGGGCTAAATACTGCGTCTGGACAATGCCCGTCTTCTATAAGGTGGGCTACGACCTTTCGCGCTTTAGTCTTGTGGTATGAACCGACAGGTAATTATCAAGATATGATCTGTTAACCTCTGTCGTGAGGCGATGTCCTATGATATCTGAGATCGGTTGAAAAACGAGGAAGTCCTTGGCCAAGGCGAGTATGAAATGATGGAATTGGGTTTTTCCATGGTAGTCATCTCTCGTTTCACTGATTCAGATTTATACATACTATCGGATGTGGGCTTATCCATTTCATGGTCCTTTCTCGATTGTGGCATTCTTAATTGAAGGATCGTACTACACGCTAATTCTCGACGGTTAAATGTATTCATAAAAGACGTTGTCTTCATTATCGTTTACATTCTCATAGTACGTTCATTGCTAGTGCGTCACTCATGAGCATAAGGGTATTTCGGTAAATGATGGAGACATTTTCAAAATAGATAAGGAGGTTTATCGATCCTTCATCGGTACGCGATTATGAATCTAGAAGCTCACACACTAATAAGTATCATGAATAAGTTCACCAGGAGCTTGTATAATGTGGTGGGTGGCTTTAAGGTGTTAAGAGTCATCTATATTGGTATTTAGGCAAAAAGTGTAATTTTGAAAAGTTTTGGGGTCAAATTAGAATTACCAAAACTTTTGGGGCCAAACTGTAATTATTAAAAAGTAGTTTCAATATATTTATTCTAATAGAGATTAGAATGGGCAAAAATAATATATATATATATATGTGTGTGTGTGTGTGTGTGTGTGTGTGTGTAATGATGATATAATTTGAGATATGCCACGTCATCATCTTAGTTGTCAAAAGGTGAATTGCAATTTAATGACTAGATAATTAAATGTGGCATATGCATGTAGAGATTGATGACTAGGATTGTCCATGTCATCAATCCTAGTCATTTGAATTTGAAATGAATGGTTAGGATTATCTTTTGAATAAAGACAAAAGAATCTTGACCATTGCTTTTGATGATAAAGCCTTTTTGCCAAGTGTCAAGAGAGAGAATAAAGTTGTCTTTGGATTGTAATGATTACAAACCTAGGATTTGCATGGCTTTTACTTTAGAAGAAAGCAATTGTGATTGGCTATCTATTAAAGTAATTTTATATATATATATTTATATGGGTATGATTTATATATATAATAAAAGATGACAACCTTCTCTCTCCATCCACTTGCGTTTTCGGCCAAGCCATGGAGGAGAGAGAAGATGATCATCTTTGTCATCTAATGCTAATGATTGTAATCTAAAGGCTTGCATGGCATGTCATTAAAATTTGACAACAGAGATTGATCACTTAATATATTATTAGCTTATATTAGATGATAATACTCTCTCTCTTCATGTGATAATCTCTCACACATACACATACATTTTCGGCTAAGATAAGTAGAAGAAATAGAAGAATTTTTCATCTCCTTCCTTGAGCATACATTTTCGGCCATAGCTAGTTCAATAAGGAACTTGCTTTTTGACAAAAAGATCACATATACATAGCTTGTACGTTGAAGATATACTAGCACATTTCATCTTCAAAGTGGAGTAGAACTTTGGATGCTTGGTGGACCAACTAGGGCCTTCAAGTTAGAGGGATTCAAAGGCTTGCCATCTTTCTCCATCTTCTCCAAAGTGATCTACAAGTGAGGTATACCTATGAACCTCCCTATTTCTATATGTATTGTTGTTATGTATAGCTTGTTTTGATAGTCAATGGATGTAATAAAAGGTTAGCATGTTGATCCTGTGTTACAACACTTGCAAAATTTTTGTTGATAGCCTATATATGTTTCAGCTATACCTAGGTATCCATGCACAACCTTTTCGATCTTGAATCCAACTTTTGATTATGTTATGACATGATATCTTATGTTGGCTAGCAACCCTTTCAAGTGGTATCAGAGCCATGTTTATATATCCATTGATTATCAAATGTTGGTCATGTGTTTTTGAACCCTATGGCCGAATGTGAGCTTGTAAATTTGTAAGTTTTTTATGTTAAGACTTTAGCTTATACAATTGCAACCCCTTTTGACACCAATTCAAGTTCAAGTTCACATAATACGAGCATTTATAGCAATCAAATTGGCATCGAGTTCACAAGTAGCACGTACTTGACATTTATGGTAAATCGGGTAATCAACGAGCAATCAAGCAATATAATTCATATTAACATTTACACAAGTATCCTAACACCTCTAGGGGTCATATAATAACATTACCCATTAGTATAAACTAGTAACTTAGTTTTTGGTAATTCACTAAGCATTAGAACTTAACTAATTCACCTAAGCCAATGCCTATGCCACTATAATGACCTAATTTGGCAAATTAGTTACATATCTTTCTGAACTCCAAATACTCTGTTTTTGGTATAGAATTAAAGCTATTCGAGTGTAGATAATTTTGGAATAAAAAAATCCTCAATCATGATCTAAATTGACTGAGTTATAACCAATTTCATGCAACTGCATTTGACTATACTGATTGAGTGCTATTCTTGAGTCATTTTGGAAATGGAAAATTCAGAGAACTAAAACGATGGAATCTGACTTTTTGTAAAATATGAAAATTGTTCCTAACTGTCTAATGTAGCCACTATAAAATTTTTGTTTGATTCTGAAGTCATTTGCTATTTTTAAAATGCAAAATACTTCAAGGTCAGTAGACTGTACAGTAGCAGCAAAATTTCCAAAACCTACTGTCTCATGTATTTTTTAGCATGAAAACGATTTTTCCTCAGGTTTTGTACAACAGAAGAAATGTTCCTCTATGAGTCTAATACAACCTGAAATTTTTATAATTTTTTTTAAATTGTTTATTTACTTGATACAAATCTGTCCAGAAAAACTATTCCAAAATTCTTGCATGTTTAGCTTCCAAATCATCTAGAACAACTACTATACATTTTATCAACCTCTAGCAAGCTAAATATACATCAAACAAGCTTACTTACATAGCTAGATACAATCTTCATCACCAAGAACATTCAGAATTCCATCAATAACAACTTCGATTCAAATCATCAACAAACAAGGTCCAACAACTTTTCAACCATGGATTTGTAAATATAACTCCATACAAGTCTCATAAATATATCAATATGCATTTATATCTCATAAATATCAATTTTGAAAGAACCCTCACCTTAGATCTTGAGTTAAAAGTAAATGGATGCAAGAAAAGATGATAGGAATGCTTGTAGGTGCAAGAAGATAAGTTGAAAATGCTTAGAGATGACTTGGATTTTCTTCCCTCTCTTCCTTCTTTTCTTTCTTCCTCTTGGTTGAAAATCTGAGTGTGTGTGTGTTTTGTCTGTGTTGTGTGTGTTTTTTCCTAGCTTTCAATAGTGTTTAGTTGTAGGAAAATATCTAAAGGCTACAATGACTAAGTGGCCCTTCTAACTAAAGACATATTTACAAGCTTGCCATTCTAGTTCAAATGCAATTGTTAGTTAGCTAGTCTTGACTCAATAATGTTTAACTAATTTCCTATGACATATAAAATATCCAAATTCACATAATGGGACTCAGATGCACGTTAAACGATGCAAATGCACGTAAAACGAGGTAAATGCACTTAGAAAGTCATGAACGCAAATAAGAAAATATGAGTGCACGTTAAATACTTATGGATTCATATAAGTAAATGTATGAGTGTGTGCGAGGCTTCATATCCTCCCCCCTTAACAGAATTGCGTCCTCGCAATTTCTTTATACTACTAGTAACAAAGAGATTGACCATTAGAGTATAATAAACTTCTATTAATGTTGTCAAGCTTACATACCTCGAACACGATAGTCATTATTATAGTGAGAATGAAATCAACTTATTTGATTCATCTAACCCAGCTGATCACTTTTAATAGCCTCGAAAGTGGATTATTCAATTCTAAAACCTTTACTTATCTTCAAGTTGACTTCTTTAATTATAACTCAACCTCAATCTAACACTACTTGTCATGTCTCCTTACTTTTATCCTTAGAAAATCGAGCACTACATTCATTTCTAACTCTCTTAAAGCCAACCAAAAGCCTCTTGAAATCAACATGTAACACTCGAAGTTCATCAAGATACCATCTAGACCTCCACTTCACTTGTCACCCTTTTGTACATAATTTATACTCTTAATCCATTGCAATACTAGACCATGGTATTGGCTCAAGTCTTAATTATATCAGAACTAACTCTAATCATTTAATGTGTACCACATATCTTAACCAACATAACCAATGCTTCCTACATAACCTCTTCTTTTACCAATACTCCACACTCTCTAAATACTTATAACACGTATACATTCTTACAAAACATCGTATAAACTAATGCATCAAGTTGGTTAGAAGTCATCAAGATTATTTAATCTGAGTTCTAAGGTTCATACACTTAATTAGTGCAATCAACTCCTAGCTACAAGTGAGTAAGAACTTAGTCTTGCCAATATTTCATTAATTCTTTAGGGATCCATATTGCCTAAAATGACTTAGTCCAATCTAACCCTTATATCCCATAGATGAGCCCATTAGTGGTTGTCAATGATAGAATAACTCCAATGTATACCAAACATTAATAGTTATTACAAGTACTCTAAGTTTGTAACTTACAATCTACATGGTATCGAATTCATCCTCGTAATCATATCTATTAACCAAAATAAGTAACTCGGCATATCGAATTACCTACTTCCTATGTCACATAAGTATCTTGATCATCACATTTACCTAGTCCTATTGGTGTAACACCCCGATCCCTCATGAGATCGGAAATTCTATTAAATATGCTATAATCAACCCAAACCGAACCCGGACACAAAATTCAGGAAAAACGGATAAAGTCTCCCCCGTTTATAGAACTAACCAAAACCTGCAAATAGAATATAAATGGACTAGTACCTACACATTTAACAACTCCTCAAGGTCATCCGAGGCTTGGATCTCAACAAACAAACACAAGCAATTATATATTTTCCAAATTCAAAGGCTATCCTAACTATTTTCCTTTAGACAAGCACGCACATGATTTGAAATTAAACTTAAATTACATTTCTTTATTCATTGAATACATACAACTCATAATAGAACAACTTTACAACTTTTTTTTTTACAATTCAAGCCATATAACACATAAGGCAACTCTTCAAGCACGAACTATCACGTAATCACGAACTTTCCTGCTAACAGGGCATTTCCTGAAATGTGGATAATAAGGAGTAAGTATACAATCATGTATACCCAGTGAGGGAGGGGAAAACAGTATACGGGAAGCATTTATAAGGGGATTCGTGCAATGCAATTAGTTACATTCAAATAAAGCAAGTTCAGCAATTAAAATGCGCATAAGAAATAAGATACCACACATTTAAAATGATACGATTCACTTTAACCCCAAACACTCAAAAATTCACTTGATCTTCAATCACGAACCACGAACCTCGATTAATGTGCCGGCATAAATCCCAAACACTCCACTGGGTGTACTCTGGATGTACCCCGAACCAACACCCCCTAGCAATATCTGGACCAAGCGAGTGAAGGACTTGAGCACGGAGATCGAATATCCACTGGCAAGCAAGCTATCGCCTAGCCGATATCCAATACATCAATCCCTGACACTATGGTTGCGCAACTACTATGCAATACAATTCAAGACAATGACAATATGGCAAAAAAATATGAAGTGATATGAAGCAAAATAATAATTGAGGGACAACAAAGTAGGTCGCCCTCAGAAATCAATGAATTACAAGCAATAACATTAGAATAATCGATTGAGCATAAAGAGATATAAATCATAATCTTTCACGGAACCTTACCAAAAACTCACATAAATCTTAGGACTACATTTAAGCATACTATAAACCACTACAAGGCAATGTAAGTGCTAAAAACCCTCAAACTCCCTTTTTTCCCCTTTGATAACATAGGCTATTTAGCTTCTAACTGGAAGACAAGGTTCCCAATTCACAAACGAACTATCCTACCCTTCAACCCTCACATTATGGCACCCTTTAAACCCTTAAGTCCACCTGATAGCCCTCGTTTCCTACAAAACACCGATTTACCCATTTATGCATTTGAACTACACATACCCTAACCGATGTCCAAACAAGCGTTAGAAAAGCACATCTAACACTATATACCCTAAGAACACTAGATATACTGATCAAATCAACCCGGATTCGTTTTTACCCTGAAATCCCTTTGTAAACCGAACTATTTTTACCATTTTTCCCAAGTTTCGAGCAATCTAAGGTTATACAATCACATATCTATGTTAGTTAACATCTCTAGCATCTATAGGAAGCATTAAATCAATTTTAATAGCAAATTTTATCAAAACAAACCTTAAAAAATACTATTTATCATCTTCTCCAACTCACCATTTGCTAAATCTCTAAAACCAAACCATAAAACTAACAAAAACACATCTCTATAGCATGTAGACAAAATTTATTATCATATTTGAGCATTTCATTGGCTAATATTGACAAATCTAGAAATTTAAAGTTACGGCATAAACATTAAAAATGCACAAAAATGCTAAATCCCTCACCAAACTAGAGATGTAGGAGCAAGGGATAAGCTTTTTGATGGCTTAGAATCGTTTGGAAGAGCTTGGAAGATCAAATTGAGCAAAATTTGCAATAAAATCACTATTCCCGTAATAGGGTTTTTTGGCTGATTTTTGGCATTTTTTGGCTTATTCGAGCATTTTTTTTGTATTTATTGTGTTTTGTTTAATATATATATGTGTAGGATGATTATATGGGTTGATGGGTTGGATATTGGGTTTGGGTTGTGGGTTAAAATGGGTTTGAGTTTAGGTGTATTAGAATAAATGCAAGAAAACTTCTTTAAACCCAAAATAATACATAGTTTTACTATTCATATAATATCAAGATATTTTTACAAATCACTCGTCACATATGCAATGAATATAATTTTTGTGATTGTAGGCTAATTATAAGTTAAGTAATAATAGAAAAATATGAAATCTGGGAAATAAGATAATAAAAATTTTAGTCCGGACTCAATTTAATAGAAAACTCTTTAAATGTAAGTTTTACTAAAAAGTCTATGATGAAAATAATTTGAATGCTCATTTATTATTTACTAAAGTAAATAAATTCAAATTTTTGATATTTAAAAATAATTTAACAAATATTAGCACATAGAGAGCAAATAAACAATTAATAGCATTTTATAAGAAAAATAGGCATTTAAGCAAATAGTTGCACCCATAAATGCACATGAATGATAAATGCATGCACTGGGAGCCGGGCGTCACATCCTCCCCTCCTTCAAACAATTGCGCCCACACAATTCTTCTTCCAATAGAACTCAGCATCCACTAAAGTCCAACTCTGGTTACCCTTCATTGATTGCTAAGCAAGACCCTAAATAACGAGACTTGTAAGAAGCCCATTGTGAATTCAAATACCACTGCTTGAGAATTTTAAAGCAAGAAAGCCAAATAAAGGCTCAAATGAGGGTACTAGCTCGAAATCCGAAAAAGAATCCCGCTGGTCGGAATACCATAGAAGCGTTCCCTGTTAGAAGTGTTGAGAAAAATACCAAGAAAACTCCAAGCAAGAAACCCGATCAAACATACTTCAAAAAAACTCTAGAGAAGTCTTGAAATTAATAGCTCTAGAAGTACCCAAATAAGGATCTAAGCATGTACACCAATATATATATATATATATACACATATTAAAAGTCCTTAAATGAACCCCAAATAGAATAGCCAAGCAGATCCCGAAGATAATACCGTTGTCAAACACTGAGAAGAATGCCAAAGAAAATACCGAGGAAACACCCTATTTAAGCATCTTCAACAAAAATCCAACAAGTATCTGAAATGAGACTACTAGGCGAGAATGTTGACAAAAGTTCTCAGAAGAATGCTAACATGAATGCCATACAAGAAGTTTGAATAGAATTCCCAAATACCAAACCTTACAAGAAATGCCAATAAGAAAATACCAGAAGAATACCCAATAAGAAATTACTAAGGAAATGTTCCGGATAACAGTCATATAGAATCCTTAAAGAAAGCCTTTCATTTTTTACTGTTGAGCTTAGAAGAATGCCTTGGAAGAAATCCCAATAACCAAACTCCGAATATAAACTCCAATTCCCAAACAAAGGACTGACCAATTGCTTCTCTTTCCCACTAATCCACAGAACTTGGAGGGCCTGCTACTAATCACTTCTCTTCAGGGGGAAGAAGGGAATCAACTCACCATTCCAACGGGCCATGCATGAATGCCAGAATATCACATATGTACAAATATGCTCTAAGCTATTATGCAAGCATGTTTATAAAAGAGTTTTACAAAACTCAGTTTAATCAATAAAATCATTCAAATACGAATCACAACACAACCAAGACAAATTACCACAAAACCTAATTCAAAACATCCAAGTACACATATTACAATCAATAATTCAAGCAAATAACAATTCACGAGGTCGATTCGATTCACGAGTAGCTACTTCACTTCACTTAACACACATTTAGCACATAACTCACAGCTACATCACATAGGTGCACACATTCAAATCAAGGCACACAATCTCACATACTAGCACACACTTTCAAGACACACTTAACAAATACACATGCAAGGTTTACTACCTGACAGACCAAGGACCCTGTCCCGGCTGAGAGCTAACTAAGCTCTAATACCACTTGTAACACCCTAATCCTTCACGAGATCAGGAATTCTGTTAAACATGTTATACTCAACCCAAATCCGAACCCGCACACAAAATTCAGGAAAAACATATGAAGTCTCCCCTGTTTATATGAGTAACCAAAACCTACAAATAGAATATAAATGGACTAGTACTGTGTCCAACACATTTAACAACTCCTCAAGGTCATCCGAGCCTTGGATCTCAACAAACAAACACAATCAATTATACATTTTCCAAATTCAAAGGCTATCCTAACTCTTTTCCTTTAGACAAGAACGCTCATACTTTGAAATGAAAAAATGAAATAATACTAACCTATTACATAAACTAGGTTATCATGCCACTCTAATGATCTAATTAAACTTAAATTATATTTCTTTGTTCATTGAATATATACAACTCATAATAGAACAAGTTTACAACTTTTTTTACAATTCAAGCCATATAACACATAAGGCAACTCTTCAAGCACGAACTATCACGTAATCACGAACTTTCTTACTAACACGACATTTCTTGAAAGGTAGATAATGAGAAGTGAGTATACTATCATGTATACCCAGTGAGAGAGAGGAAAACAATATACGGGAAGCATTTATAAGGGGTTTCGTGCAATACAATTAGTTACATTCAAATAAAGCAATTTAAGCAATTAAAATGCGCGTAAGCAATAAGATACCACACATTTAAAAGGATACAATTCACTTTAACCCTAAACACTCCAAAATTCACTTGATCTTCAATCACAAACCACGAACCTCGATCAATGTGCCAGCATAAACCCTAAACACTTCAGTGGATGAACTCCGAATGTACCTCGAAAATCCTACGACCCAACACCCCCTGGTAATCTCCGGACCAGGTTAGTGAAGGACTCAAGCACAGAGATCGAATATGCATTGGCAAGCTCGCTACTGCCCAGCCGATATCCAATACATCCGCCCCTGACACTATGGTTGCGCAACCACTATGCAACGCACTTAAAGACAATGACAATATGACAAAAAATATGAAGCGATATGAAGCAAAATAATAAATAAAGGACAACAAAGTAGGTCGCCCTCAGAAATCAATGAATTACAAGCAATGATATTAGAATAACCGATTGAGGATAAAGAGATATAAATCATAATCTTTCACAAAACCTTACCAAAAACTCACATAAACCTTAGGACTACATTTAAGCATACTATAAACCACTACAAGGCAATGTAAGTGCTAAAAACCCTCAAACTCCCTTTTTTCCCCTTTGATAACATAGGCTATTTAGCTTCTAACAGGAAGACAAGGTTCCCAATTCACAAACGAACTATCATACCCTCCAACCCTTACATTATGGCACCCTTTAAACCCTTAAGTTCACCCGATAGCCCTTGTTTCCTACAAAACACCGATTTATCCATTTATGCATTTGAACTACACATACCCTAACCGATGTCCAAACAAGCGTTAGAAAAAGCACATCTAACATCTATATACCCTAAGAACACTAGATATACTGATCAAATCAACCCGGATTGGCTTTTACTCCGAAACCCCTTTGTAAACTGAACTACTTTTAGCATTTTTCCCAGGTTTCGAGCAATCTAAGGTTATACAATCACATTTCTATGTTAGTTAACATCTCTGGCACCTATAGGAAGCATTAAATCAATCTTAATAGCAAATTTTATCAAAAAAACCTAGAAAAGCATTATTCATCATCTTCTCCAACTCACCATTTGTTAAATCTCTAAAACCAAACCATAAAACTAACAAAAACACATATCTATAGCATGTAGACAAAATTTATGATCATATTTGAGCATTTCATTGGCTAATATTGACAAATCTAAAAATTTAAAGTTACGACATAAACATTAAAAATACACAAAAATGCTAAATCCCTCACCAAACTAGAGATGTAGGAGCAAGGGAAAAGCTTTTTGATGGCTTGAAATCCTTTGGAAGAGCTTGGAAGATCAAATTGAGCAAAATTTTCAATAAAATCACTATTCCCGTAATAGGGTTTTTTGGCTTATTTGAGCATTTTTTTTGTGTTTATTGTGTTTTGTTTAATATATATATGTGTAGGATGATTATATGGGTTGATGGGTTGGATATTGGGTTTGGGTTATGGGTTAAAATGGGTTTGAGTTTAGGTGTATTAGAATAAATGCAAGAAAACTTCTTTAAGCCCAAAATAATACATAGTTTTACTATTCATATAATATCAATATATTTTTACAAATCACTCGTCACATATGCAATGAATATAATTTTTGTGAATGTGGGCTAATTATAAGTTAAGTAATAATAGAAAAATATGAAATCCGGGAAATAAGATAATAAAAATTTTAGTCCGGGCTCAATTTAATAGAAAACTCTTTAAATGCAAGTTTTACTAAACAGTCTATGATGAAAATAATTTGAATGCTCATTTATTATTTACTAAAGTAAATAAATTCAAAATTTTGATATTTAAAAGTAATTTAACAAATATTAGCACATAGAGAGCAAATAAACACTTAATAGCATTTTATAGGAAAAGTAGGCATTTAAGCAAATAGTTGCATACATAAATGCACATGAATGATAAATGCATGCACTGGGAGTCGGGCGTCACAATTGGTCATTAGGCTTATTGTTCTAGCCATTATAATCTTAGAAGGTTAGCTACGGGTCAAATCACACATCCAAATCATGTCACAGAGATTAAGACATAAAACATCAAAGCACATTAGTTACACATAATTCATATAGAGCACACAAGGCACATTGAACAAGTTTACACGTAACACATAAGCACATAATCACCTAGACACATTAATCTTAAAACTTTTACCCAAAGACCAGGGGTTCTAGACCCAGCATACGCCTAGCTAATGAGCTAAGCTCTGATACCACCAGTCACGACCCCATTCTTTTTCCTAACGCTAATACAGTCTATGATACCATAGTAAAACCATAACAACTCTTGGGATCGTGATGCCACGGGCTTAAGAAGATCGTTCTGCCTAAGTCCACTAAGGCACAATTGCAATAGCCCGAGCATCAAGAACCGCAATTCAAAATTTCAAGTCTATTAAATAATTACTTTCCAATTACTAAATTCCAAATTACAAAATTCCAAATTACAAAATTCCAATTACCCTAGTCAAGGGATTAAATCTAGTTATAGCTTAGTTGATTCAATTACGATCCATAGTTAGTCAAATTGTTAGCCTATTAATAGTTTCTTCGAAAATCGGGCAGTACAACGGTTGTATTTTGGATATTCCAATTTTAATCTGCAAGCAAAAAAACCATAAACCACAACTCCAAATCCTTCGCTACAGCTCCTCAACTCCTAATCATCAACACAGTAACATTTTCCAACATACAATACATAACCTCGTATTATAAAATAACTCAAAAATGTATTTGTAGAATCCAAAGTAGCCTAGTTATAACACTAACTATTACATTAATACAAATAGCACATATTATACAAACTTCATCACTAAAACATTAATTACACATTTCCAAAACTATGAAACATAGCATAATGAGCATGCAATCTCTATTTCTGTGTCTTAATCTCCGGTTCACCTATAAGGGGAAAAAACGAGGGTGAGCTTATCTGGAACCAAAGCTCAGCAAGGAGGGAATCTGGGAAGGGTTTTTGAATACATTTTTTCTTTTAAAACTCATTTGAAAACATGTGAACGTCATGCACGCAAGTTACAAGCAAGTCATGTACTTTACATAATAACGAGCATTTAAATAACACGTGGAACAATAACAAGCAAACAGTTCTACTCTCCAAGGACCTCAAAGGACCAAGCGATAGTAGGAAACCATATATCACATATTAAGTAGGAAATAACATACTCTTTCGAATCGAATCGATTTCAAGCGGTAGCTGGTTTACTGAGATGTTCAACATCACATTCCTTATCTCACCCTAGTTAGAGTATTCCGGATAATCTCGATCATACGTCCAACTCTCCAGGGAAATCAAGGTTTCCCCAAGCAAGAGAGGAATACCGACCATGGTAGACATAAGATCACAAATACCCCTAAGATATCTGGTGTAGTATACACACTACCAAGCCAAAACTAGGTGGTTCCAACCTCTTTTGACACCAATTCAAATTCAAGTTCACAAAATACAAGCATTTTTAACAATCAAATTGACATCGAGTTCACAACTAGCACGTACTTGACATTTATGGTAAATCGGGTAATCAACGAGCAATCAAGCAATATAATTCATATTAACAATTACACAAGTATCCTAACACCTCTAGGGGTCATATAACAAGATTAACCATTAGTATAAACTAGTAACTTAGTCATTTAATCAAATATACTAAGCATTAGAACTTAACTAATTCACCTAAGCCAACACCTATGCCACTGCAATAACCTAAATTTGGCAAATCAGTTACCTATCTTCATGAACTCCAAATACTCTATTTTTGGAATATAATTAAAGCTATTCAATTGTAGATAATTCTAGAATCAAGCAAAACTCAATTATGATCTAAATTGACTGTGTTATAACTAATTTCGTGCAACTGCGTTTGACTGTACAGATTGAGTGCTATTCTTGAGTCATTTTGGAAATGGAAAATTCAGAGAACCGAAACGATGGACTCTGACTTTTTGTAAAATACGAAAGTTCTTCCTAACTACCTAATATAGCCACTGTAAATGTTTCGTTCGATTCTGAGGTCGTTTACTATCTTTAAAATGCAAAATACTTCAAGGTCAGTAGACTATCCAGTAGCAGCAAAATTTCCAAAACCTACTGTCTTGTGTGTTTTTTAGCATGAAAACAATTTTTCCTCAGGTTTTGTAAAACAAAAGAAATCTTCCTCTATGAGTCTACTACAACCTGAATATTTTCTAATTTTTCCAAAAAACTTTTTATTCATAAAAAACGGGCAAAAACTTTTGATGATGCAAATCTGTCCAGAAAAACTTTTCCAAAAATTCTTGCATGTTTAGCTTCCAAATCAACTAGAACAACTACTATACATTTTATCAACCTCTAGCAACCTAAATATACATCAAACAAGCTTACTTACATAGCTAGATACAATCTTCATCACCAAGAACATTCAAAATTCCATCAGCAACAACTTTGATTCAAATCATCAACAAACAAAGTCCAACAACTTTTCAACCATGAATTTGTAAATATAACTCCATACAAGTCTCATAAATCCATCAATATGAATTTATTATCTCATAAATATCTATTTTGAAGGAACCCTCACCTTAGATCTTGAGTTAAAAGTAAATGGATCCAAAAAATGATGATAGGAATGCTTGTAGGTATAAGAAGATAAGTTGAAAATGCTTAGAGATTACTTGGATCTTCTCCCTTCTCTTCCTTCTTGTTTTCTTTCTTTCCCTTGGTTGAAAATCTGAGTGTGTGTGTGTGTTTTATGTATGTTGTGTGTATTTTTTCCTAACTTTCAATAATGTTTAGTTGTTGGAAAATATCAAGGCTACAATGACTAATTGGCCCTTCTAACTAAAGACATATTTACAAGCTTGCCATTCTAGTGCAAATGCAATTGTTGGTTACCTAGTCGTGACTCAATAATGTTTAACTAATTTTCTACGACATATAAAATATCCAAATGCACATAATAGGACTCAGATGCACGTTAAATGATGCAAATGCATGTATAATGAGTTAAATACACTTAGAAAGTCATGAACGCAAATAAGAAAATATGTGTGCACGTTAAATACTTATGGATTCATATAAGTAAATGTATGAGTGTGTGTGTGACGCCCGAGATTTTTGCCTACATTCATTTACTGTTGCATCTATTGTTTGCGCATTTTCTTCTGTGCTTTATTAACTGTCTTCTTTAGCTACTATTCATCCCATTTTCAAACTATATTCTATTAGTGAATTAGCATTTTTATTAAATCACATTAATTGTAAGAGGAGTGGGAAAAATGTGCAATTGAGCTAGAGGCGATAGGATAGCTCATTTAGAAAATGTTTTTAGTAGTTAAGTGAATAGTGTTACGTAACAAACTTAGAGATTTAAATAACTAACATTACTTTTCACCTTAGGCTCATTTTTAAGTTAATAATGTGCATTCTAGTGACCTTTTAAATACCCAAACTTGACCCCACCTCAACTTAACCTTATATAATTCACCTAAACTCATTAAAACAAAAAACAAAAGAACAAATGTGTAGGAATTACTGTAGCAGGGCCGAAAATACCAAAGGAGAAGGAAAAAGGTGATTTTGCTCTTCAACTCTTCAAGCCAAGCCAATCCAAGCCTAGAGCTAGTAGTTTAGGGTGTGTGCAAGCTTCCTAGGTGCTCCTACACGCATTGGTGAGGGATTTCATGGCTTATTTTCGCATTTTAAAATAGTTGCTATTTTTTTGATTTGTTGAAAATGTGACCAAATGCTAATGTATTGATTATCTATGCTATTATACCTTGTATATGAGTGCTAAAGAACATATTTGAGCTATTGATTCGCTTTTTAAACGGTTAGAATCGTTAGTTTGATTTATGAGGTGAATAGTGATATTTTCTCTAGGGTTTTGTGTAATTGCATGTATTAGTTTGATTCAACACTCCTAATAGATGCTTTAGGTGCTAATGAAGGTAGTCTAATAGTCCCGTACACTTGAATTTCTCTAAAATCGCATAAAACATGAAATAGCCGACTTTAACAAAGAGGTTTCGGGGTTAATGCGAATCCGGGTGGATTCGGGCTTCACTTTTAGTATTCTTAGGCTACCTATGTGCTATAGAAGCTTTGCTAACCCTTGTTTGAAGCCTGGATGAGGTAGGTGTAGTGTAAAGCTATAGAGGGAATTTGGGGCTTTCGGGGTTATTGCGGGCGTTTGAATGTGTTAGAGGGTTGAAAGGGTTCCTTGAGAGTTAGTTAGAAGGTTGGTAGAGTTTCCCTTTGAATTTGAATCATTAACTTTGGTTTGGAGGAGAAATAGCTTGAATAACAAAGGGGTTTAGGTGTAATTTTGGTTGTCTCACGCTTCTAAGACCTTGGCATGACTTCTTGAATGTTTAAATGTAGTTTCAAGTTGGTTTGGAACTTTTGATGTAATTCTAATTATATCTTGTACATGCCCCTTTGTAAAACTGCTTATTTACTTGTATAAACTGCTTATATTCTAACTGCATTGAGGTCAACCTACTTTTTGTCCTTAAATTTGTTTACTGATTATATTGTAATTGTTATCATTCTTGCATTGCATCGTGGTTGCGCAACCTCATTGTCGCAACGGATACGATGGCCTCGCTGGGCGGCATCGGGCTTGCCAGTGTTGGTTGCCTTAGCTCCGTCTGCTATTCCCTCACTCACCTGGTCCGGAGATTGCCAGGGGGTGTTGGGTCGTAGGATCGGGTACATCCGGAGTACCCATTGGTGTAAAGGATGCCGGCATATCGAGATTGAGATCGTGGTTCGTGGATCGTGTTCATGGATTGAAGATATAGAGTATAGGGTTAAGTGAAATGTATCTTTTATTTTGTGTGGTTACTAGAACTTGTCATTTCTGAATGATTAACTGCTTTATTGTCCAATTGCTTTATTTGTTGCATTGCACGCCCCGAGAGACTATATCCCTCACTGGGCAACAGTGGTTGCTTATACCTCGATATATGTTTCAGGAAGTGCTAAAGGTGAACCCCAACTAGTTGAGGTGCTAGTGGAAGAGGAAGAAGTTCAGGCTGAGCCTTTGCCCTAGTTGTTGTGTGTTTGTTGTCTAAGGTGGATTTGTCTTCTTGTTGTTACATGGTGTACTTGTATTGCTATAGCATGATCTATTTTGTGGCCTTAAGGCTATGTATATTCTTGTAGTTGCAAGTTGAAAGCTATTGGTTGTAATGTTAACTTTAAGATATTATGGCTTGTAATAACTTTTAATTCTCCTTTTAGTTCTTGCATGCTTGGGGGTGTATGTTTAGAGGTGTTGATTTCAACTTCTAAAATTGCTCTAATGTTATCATAGGATGGCATGTTAAAAAGGTTTAATGAAAAGTTAAGTTGGGTGCATGCATGTGTGATTTTGAGCTGTTGTTTGTCTCCTGGCTTGCATGACCTTGAACCTTTGAATTTTAATTATAAAAGTTTGTTTTAGTATATTGTGGCTATTTTGAGCATTTACAGGTTTGAAAAATGTCCGCGGTACAGAGGAAACTCTGTCTGTTTTTCCCTAAAATTTTGTGACCGGGTTTGGTATTGGGTTAAAAATAGCATGGTTATTAGAGCCTCCGGTCTCGTGAGGGATCGGGGCGTTACAGTGTGCAGGGCTTCACATCTTCAAAGTTGGTACCTAAGACACCTTATGAGTTTTGGACAGACCGCAAGCCCAATTTAAGGAACATCTACATTTGGAGATGTCCAGCTCATGTACTGAATAGCTTTGCATCCAAGTTGGAGCCATGGTCTGAAATGTGCCATTTCATAGAATATCCTAAGGGAACAAGAGGTGGAATTGTTTACCATCCTAAGGAGCAAAAGGGGTTAATAAGTACACATGCTACATACTTGGATGATGATAGTGTAATCTATCAAGAGCTTGATTCAGAGACTACGCTAGAAGAAACTTATACTAAAACTTCTGCTATACCTGTACCTATAATTGAAGCAGTAAATGAATAACAAATTCTCTAAGTACCTCGGAGCCTCGTCGTAGTGGGAGAGTATCGAGACAACTAGATCGATACTATGGAGAGTTTTTTAGGCGGTCTCTGATCAGGTTGACGATCCCACTAGCTATGATGAAGTAATAATGGACATAGATGTAGATCATTGGTATAAAGCAATGGAATCTGAGTTAGAGTCCATGTATTCCAAAAAATTCTGAGATCTTGTAGTTGCACCTGAATGAGTAAAACCCATAGGGTGCAAATGGGTCTACAAGAGAAAGAGATGATTGGACGGGAAGGTGGAAACCTTCAAAGCTAGGCTGGTGGCAAAGGGATACACTCAAAAAGAAGATATCGACTATAAGGAAACTTTCTTACTAGTAGCCATACTTAAATCCATAAGGATTCTCCTGGCCATCGTTTGTCACTATGACTATGAGAAGTAGTAAATAGACATCAAGACTGCATTCCTTAACAAGAATATTGATGAACGCATCTACATGATGCAATCAGACGGATTCGTTGTCAAAGGCCAAGAAAATATGGTTTGTAAGCTTAAGAGGTCTATTTATGAACTTAAGCAAGCATCTAGGGCATGGAACATCCTATTCAATGAAGCGATCAAGGCCTTTGGTTTTAAGCATAACGTTTATGAACCATACGTGTACAAGAAGAGGGATAGTCACGTTGTGGCATTTTTTGTCCTTTATGTGGATGATATCCTGCTAATTGAGGACGATATAGGGATATTGACATCGATAAGGATATGGTTTCCTTCTCAATTTCAAATGAAGGACTTGGGAGAAGCTAGCTATGTTCTAGGGATTAAACTCTTACGAGATCGCAACAACAAGGTACTTGCATTATCCCAAGTTGCATATATTGAGAAGATACTGGTTAATTTTAACACGCAAAACTCCAAGAAGGGTTTATTGCCTTCCAGACATGGAGTTCTTCTTTCTCAAGATTAGTGTCCCAAAACTCCTGATAAAGAAGACATAGAGTTCTTCCACACATGTTGTCTCATGTACCCATGTTATGCATATGAAACCCCAAAATTCATTTCATGTGAAATTACGTGTTTTGACTTAAATGTTATTTGAATTAAAATAAGTTAATTATGTGATTATTACTTATATTACATGATATGTGAGCATTCATTAAATTTTCATAAAAATCTGCATTGAAAATTTTATCGTTGAATTTTGTGAATAGTGTTTGAAGACACGTCTGCTAAAATTTTGAAATTAGCCTTTTAAAGGTTTGAAAACCTTGTCCACTGTTATTAATAGCCCGTGTTTGATAAAAAAACTAATTCTGAAACGAATTAGGAATTTAAATTGATTTTTTCATCTTTTTTGCAAAAATTAGCATTTTATTTTGATTGTATGTATATATAAGCTTATATATGCTTACATATGCCTACATATAATGTTGTCTTCAAAAAAATAGTCTACTAAATTTAATATTCAAGTTATATAATAGAAATAATACTATTTTTGGCTAAAACAACTAAAATATCAAATGATGACAACTTTGACCAAGGTTTAAATTGTTGACTTTTCATTTCTAGCCTATTTAATTATCAAAATCAGCCAAAAACACCAAAAACACACACACACATTGCTGTGAGCCTTGGGAGAGAAAAGAGGGATTTTTCACTTAGGTTTCAAAGCAAATTTTCAAAGCAAATCTTCAATTCAAGGCCAAATCTTGTCATTCAAAGCTTGAAATTGCTTGTTGGGTATCCATTCTACACATTTCTAACATTTCTTGGCATCAAAGGTGATGGAAAAATATAGTTCATTATTTTGAAGTTGAGTTCAATTTTTGGTTGATGCATTTGTAGTGGCTATTTTGTTAAATTGATGTTAGATTATTTCTTAGTAGTAGCTTGTATTTTTATTTTCCGGGTATTTAAATTGATTATTTGGCTTATGTTTGAATAATTGTTGTTGTAGAAGTTGAAATTAAGTTGTAGTTGCTTCTATAGGTTTGTTAATTATTGTGTAGTAATGTTGTAATGCCAAATTTTCAATTTTAATGCTATAGCAAAAGTCAAAAAATTCAGCCTAGGTGCATTGTCAAAATTAGGCTTGTTGGGCTTGTTTTGGGTGGCTTTTGGTTGGTTTTCGATGGGGTTAATGTAGTTGCTTGTGTGGTTGAGTGATAGGAAAAGGTTCGGGGGTTGTTTGATTGATAGATTGTAAGTTATGAAGTTTAGAAGTTTGTGTAGTCTTTCTGTAAAATTCTTAAGTGTTGTCTTTAGTTGTTTGGTAGTGTTTGTGTAGTTGATACTTAGGTTGATGATGAGTAGGCTCGGGATTGAAAGCATATTTAGATGTGTGTTGAGTTGAGTGGCCTACTTTGTCATCTAACTTGGTTGTCTTAGTTGTTTATTTAATGTTGTGTTGGTTGAAGTGTTTTAAATTGATTGATAATTGTTAAAGTGCCGCGAGTTAGGCAACCTACTTTGTTGTTCTCTTGGAATATTAAATGTTAAGTGTTGTTTGATGAAAGCCATGATAGTGTTGTGTCACCTCGAGTAGCATCGGGCTTGCTGGGTTGCCAGCACAGCTATCATGTGTTACCCCTATCTCGTGTGGTCGGAGAGTGCCATGGAGTGTAGGGCTAGTTGAGGTACTTCCGAAATGTATCAGTGGGCATTACAAGAAGTTGGTTGAAATTATGATGGCGTATGGAGCTACACCAACTGGTGTATCCTTTTTAAAGTGAATGGTTAATTGTGTTGTTTAAGTTGAATTGTTAATGGTGATGATGTTTATTGAATGTTATTGTTCCTAGAGTGTTTTCCCAAGTGGTAAAGAAAAACGTTTCCAAAACATCTTTTGAACCCTTGTTGAGCTTTGTATTGTATAAGCTCACCCTCTTTGCTGACTTTCAGGTGTTACTGAGCCAGACTCAGGGTACGTTCCTCAGGAGACTGAGTACGAGCAATATGTGGATGAGTCTAATGTGCAGGAGTCTTGTCCTTGATGTTTTGATAGAGTGTTCTTTTTGTTGTCTTGTATTATAAAACAAGTTGTGTTGTATTTACTTTGAAGTTGTATTGTAAAGGATGTTATAAAAATAGTGATAAGGATAATGCTAGTTTAGTTGTCTTACTTTTGGAATATGAACAGGTTGCTAGACTAGTTTTATATCTATTGTGCATATGTATGGTATAGCTTGTGGTATGTTGTTGAAACAGAGGCATATGACTTATAGATGTGTAATGAATGGTTTTGGATGTGTTGTATGTTGAGGAATGGTTGTTGGAGTTGTTTTTGAAGTTGTAGTTGGTTGTGTGATGTTTTAAAGGATTGGTTTAGAGTCTTGTTGTCCATATTACAGACGTTATATTGTCGAAATTTCGTTGCGTCCTAACTGATCGTAAGTAGAGTCGAGTTGGGGCGTAACAATGCACTAAACCAAATATCTACTTTTCGGTTGGTATGGTTAGCCAATATCAGTCAAAACCAGGACAAGTTCACTGGATAGCGATCAAACATATATTAAAATATCTTTGGAGAATGAAGCATTATATGTTAGTCAACCGAGCTGAGGATTTGACTCCGTTAGCATACAAAGACTCAAACTTCCAGTCATATAGGGATTCAAGGAGATCTACTTCCAGATACATCTCTACCTTGTTAGAAAGTGCCATTTCGTGGAGAAGTGTGAAGCAATCCTGCATTGCAGATTTTACCATGGAGGCTGAGTATGTGGCGGCATCAGAAGCTGCTGAAGAAACTATTTGGTTGAGAAAGTTCTTATTAGATTTGGGGGTAATACTTGCATAGAGAAACCAATAGTTATATATTGTGATAACAGTGCTGCGGTAGCACAAAGTAAAGAGTTGAAGAATCATAGAAAAGGCAAACACATTGAGAGAAAATATCACTTAATCCGGGAATTTGTCCAAAAAGGATACATAGTGGTAGATAAAATTGCCTCTGCAAATAACTTAGTAGATAATTTTACTAAGACTCTTATGGAGAAGGTCTTTTCTATACATGTTGAGTCAATGGGAGTTAAGTTCTTAGGTAGCATAGCCTAGTGCACTTTTGTGCAGGTGGGAGTCTATTGGAAATAGGATATGCCTAAAAGACCACTAGCACTTTCGTCATCATGTATCTGAATATTTGTAAAGAATAATTAATGTCATCTTATTTTATGAGCATGTTGCTCTCTTGTGTGGTTGACTTTTATATATATGTATGTAAGGTGCTTGCTTCAAGTGTTGACTTGAGTACATGGTGGTTATGTAACGCCTAGACCTAGCATATAGATTTTAAATTAGAATTGCATATCTATTTCATTAAATTGCATATTCTTGAAAAACGTGCAATGAAACTATTTGCATTCATTTAAATTCTATTTATTTATTTTGCTTAGAATAATTACTTTAATCTTTTATTTATTGGAAGTTACTCCATTTATAATTTAGTTAATTGATTTGATTCTTTTATTGATGTGAAGCTCAGACTAGAAATAAATGTCTTATTTATAATTGCTACTTACAATTATTAAATTATATAATAGAACTATGTGAAATAATTACCTTAATATTATCATCATGTATAGTTTTTTTAAATTGAATTTAATTAATTTATGAGAAATAATTAGCTATTATTTCATTGCCGTAATTATCTAAAACCTGTTTAAATGACTTTCTCGTGGCATTTAACTTTATTATTCTATTTGTTTAAATTTATTCTACATACCTTTAAAATTAATTTGTTTTTACTATTGAATGCGAAGCCGGGCTAGAAACTAAATGAACTATTCTAATTAATTTGTTTAGGCCATGTCTAGATGTTTTACAGGAAATAAACAATCTGTTACTTTTAGTATTTGTGATTATCTTACTGGTATTTAGTTGATTTGTGATTATTAATTGAATTGCTAATTGTACAAGGCTAAACTTGCTAACATGTGTCGATGCTAGAATAATCCTTGGAGTTTGACTTCGCTTGATTTGATTTTAACTATACTTATTTAGTAATAATACTAATAATAAAAGAAAAAAAAAAGTAAAGAAGGCATACACACGGTTACATATATAGCCACATAAAAGAAAAATCTCACCTAATCTCTCACCCACTCTCATGTACATACCACACACATAGCTACACAATTGTAATATCTTAATCACTCTTACACTCACCACCCACAACTTATACACACAAAAATGAAACAAACTATTCTCACCATTTCGCCTCCACGTCGAGCAGAGAAGAACAAGGGAGAAAAAAAATAAATTAAGCTCAAGGCCTCCTCACCTTCTACTCAACGACAAGCTCAAGAAGTAGGAAGTAGGTTGTTTTGGTTCAAGCCTTAATTTGAGTACATTTTCCAGCGAGGTTGAGGTGAGGGAGATTACTTTTGTGTGCATTTTATTACCATATTTTGTTCTTTAATACTTGTTAGATTGTAGATAAATGATTCATGAGTTATAAGTGTTTATTGGGATACTAACTAAAGTCTAACATGATAATGAAGTATTCTTGTGAGTAAATTGATAGTTTGTGTAGTGGTTTCGATGTAGATGATGAACTATTAACCTAACTAATTGTGTGATAGTTTTATGTTTGTTGGAAGTCTCAAGTGAAGAATAGTAGAGCAATACATGTTTATATGATGCTTTGGTTAGATTAAATGCAAAGAATCACTAAATAAGGCAAAGGTAATTGTGTGTGTGTGTGTCGGCCAGACTGTCCAGTCGGCGCTAGACAGTTCAACGAAGCTTCAACCACGGCAGTCCCTTGTCGTGGCTTGACCCTTCCTTTTGACCCCAATTTATGTTAGCAACTATGGCAAGATTGTATATAGCAAGCTACACCTTGAAGTGTTAAATGGAAGATCACATTTAGCTTGTAATATGAGAAGAAATTGTTGTAGTTCATAACAATTGGTTGGGGTTACTTGGAAGCTAGTTAAGAAGTAGAAGTTACAAAGAATCCTCTTTACATTAGTTGTTAAATTGTAGATCCTTACTTGCAATTTTTATAATAGTTGAAGCCTTTGATTTACATGAAAGACAGCTAGTTAAAATTGTAAGCATTGTAAAGAATTGATGCTTGCTAAAGGTGCTTATAAGAATTTAGTTGGTGTTTAATGAAGTGTACCTAGTATGTTATATGCTAGATTTTCCTTCTCTTCAATGTTGTATATGGGTATATACGATAATTCATATGTAGTAGAGCCTTAAAATTAGTTTTATAGTGAAGTAATTGCAAAAACATGAATTGCGAAAAAATCTGGAAAAACAAATTGGACAAATTTGCCTGCCTGAGTTGTAGGACCAATTTGACCTAGCAAATGTTGATGTTAGCTGAATTTTGGATATGTTGTAGTAGACTCATAGGGGAACAGAAGTGTATTTCTAAGGCTTGGCCAAATTCTAACTCTAAGTACTCTTTTTTGGATGATTTCCGAGAGACATGTGAATAAGCGTGAGCTGGATAGTTCCTGCCAGCATTTTTTCCTTCCCCTTATCCTCGTGTGTATTGGTTGCAAGTTAGTCTAGGTAGTGTAGAATACTTTTAGCTCTGTTGTTAAATGTATTGCTTGAGGGTATTGAGTGAAGGACAATACTAAAATGTACTATTTATGTGCCTTTGTGTTATGAGAGTGAAAAGTTGGTTGAACTATAACTAAGCTAAAGTTATTTGATAGTGAATAAAGATAGGCGGGTTAGTAAGGCCTTGGGTAAGTTGCTTGTTTGAAAATGAATTAATAATGAAGTTGAATTGTAGGAATGTTAACTAGGGAGTTTAAGGAAAGCTAAAGAATGTGATACATGTTGGTTAGTATAGCTAAATCGTAGCCTAAATAAACAACCAAACTTAATGCATGAGACTAGCAGACTTATGGAGAGTTGTAAACTATGGAACTATAAGGAATTTCTTGGCATGTTACTCAACATTGAATTAAAGAAAGTATGTCTTAGCTTTAATGTGAAATAATGCAAGCTTTGTGTTATTCACGTGTGTATAGTTTACAGCTTAATTACTAAACGTTGGAATAGTATTTTATTAGACTTTTTATGAATTAAGTTTACTTGATATATGAATAACTATTTGAGCTTGATATATTTGTACTTGATAAGTGTTTATGATTACTATTGATTATTAATTGTCTAAGGGCAAGGATAGCCTTCTTTGTTATCCTCCCCCTTTTGTTATCAAATTACCATTTCATTCTCGTGTGTGGTGTTTGTGATTGAATTTCAAGGTTGCGCAACCTTTTCAAACATGGTAATGTCGAGAAACTCCGACAGCATCAGGCTGTCGGTCTCGCTCGGCTACCATGGTGTCTATTCCTTCTCTCACTGGGCCATACTCCCATACGCCAGATCCGTGGTTCACCTCGTTGGGGCTACGGATCTACCTCAGGAGAGTTGGGTCGTAGGATTTAGGGTACATCCGGAGTACACCCAATGGAGTTATAAGGGGGATTTATCAGCTATCGTCGTCAAGATTCGAGATCAAGTCCATGGAGGTGGAACCGTATCCTTTTTAATGTGATTGTTACTTATAATTGTATTCCTACTCGAGTGTTATTAAAGTTGTGAAGTTACTTGATGTTTGTTATCTTCCATAGCTTGCTCATGGCTTGTTTCCTAGTTATAGTTTTCTAAAGTGGGCTTGTAGCTTTATTTCCTTGATATAGCGCTTCGTCTTACAATTGATTCTATGACCTAGTTTTATTGTTACCCGTGCTACAAGATATACTTATTTATCTGCATTGCATGAAAACCATTGCAAAAACCTCCCCGATTATTTGTACCCTTCCCTCACTGAGTATACGTGTATTGTATGCTCACCCCTCTTTTTAGCCATTTCAGGTGAGGTTGGTTCAGTTCCTCCTACGGCGGAGGAGGGGGCTCGGGAGTCTCTTTGAGTTCTTGTGTTGTGTTAGGTGAAAGTTCTTGTAAGTTTGTTAGATAACATGTATTCTTTTGAGGCTTGCGTGCCTTGTAGATATTAGTTGGATGTCTATGTAATTAAAGATGGCTCATCTTGCAGGAGTGGTCTATAATATGTTAACTAATACTTTGATAGGGCATAGCCTAACTAGATGCTCTAATCTATTTTGCTAAAGGAAGATATCTAGAACTAGGTCCTCCATTTTGAACTAGATATAATATGAGATTTCCTTAAAGTCTATGGTCTTCTATGAATTAGCTAAATAGATGTTGGCCTATGAAACCTAATGTTTTACTGAGCGGCCTGGTTTAGTTGTATGTTTGTATGGACTAAGTTAATGATGGTTGAACAGTTTAAAACCTTAGAAAGTGAAATAAGTAAGTTTAGAGTGGTATGATAATCGGTTTATAACCATAACATTGCAATATCTTATGAAAATGCTTGCTATAGTACTTTATTCTTCTATAGTTCAATGGTTCAGATGGCCTTATAGCTTTGAGAAGTTATAAAATAGATATGGTATGATGTTCTATGACTATTTTCTTCAATTTACAGGTGTTAGAAAGTCCTAAAAACAGGGAAACTCTGCATGTTTTCCCTCATTTTTCGTGCCTTAGGTTTTGGGTTTAGGGCTCCGGTCTCGTGAGGGATCAGGGTGTTACAGGTTACGTACAGAAGGTCCAAGTCCTGGTTGCTTCTTAAGCAAAAATGTTTTCTCCATAACTAAGTAGTAGAGCTAGACACTCTACTATGGTAGAAATTATTATGAATAAGTTCTCTTTATACTGGGGTAATCTGCCTTGGTCAAGGATAGAGTTCCAGACTCACTTTACTTATGCATCTGTATACATTAGGTGGGCTACCATAGGCGTGATCTCTAAATAAGTACTATCAAAGAAAGAGGTCACCTATACCCACTAGTTTCTAAGTGGGCCAGTGCACTCAATCTCAAGCATATGTGGATGAACTGACGAAGTCAGGTTCTTGTACTTTGAATCACTATAGGTGAAATCTTGTATGGATCAACAGCTCTGTGATTTAGGTGTCTAGACTTGGTTAGAAGGGACATGCATATGCAACAAGGAATCTATACAATAATCACTCCCTTAGAATGATCCAAGTTGATTATCCTGAATCTATGCATAGTAATACAGTTTGTGATATATTGGTTGTTATACTTATGGGTAGCTCCCATGTACAAGTGGATGAGTTTTGAAGAATGGTTGGATTACGAGTTAGAGGTTCTAAGGACAAAGATGTAGTAAAAAAGGTGATATTACAAGTGGTAAACTTGTTATGGCTATGAATGAGTATAGAGGGGTAATGTGGTCATTATCACTTGGTTGGTCTAAAGAATAAGAATCATATGTTGTTGTGACTAACTCCAGTACATACAATAATTATCATGTAATTCAGCCATAGTCTTTTAGTGAAATCGACTAAGGTTAAAATGGTAAAATATTGCTAGGAGACTAGCAAGGGTATTTTGGTCATTTTCAATGGAAGGGTAATTATGTCTTTGGTCCCCCTTCTAGCCATTTACCTTATAAGTATCATTTGCTAAACTTGGGTGTTGCTAAATTGAGAGAGTATAGAATCAATTGGCAACTACAAGTCATAAAGTAGACTTTCTATTCTTGGAAAGAGTTTCTATTTTGACAATTGGTTGAAAATTGAATTAAATAATTATTTAATTAATTGCATAGAGTATAAGTGCCTAGCATGTGAGCCTAGGCTTGGACGCAGGGCCCTAGGTAATTTTCCTAGGCCTTGGATGCATAGAGTAGTGTGAACGCAATGTGGAAGAGATTTTTCATAATTAAATTGGAATTAGGATAATTCAAAATCCTAGACACTTTCTGAGTAGGAATTTGTTTTATACAGAACTACCTTGCATGGTTTTTTACCTATATAAAGGCCCCTACCTCAAACTTTACAATTGCACCATCTCCTTGGAGATCTCTCTCTCTCACGTGTAAGCCTCTCTTAGAGGAAACATGAAAACTCTTCTTTTAGTTTAGTTTTGCAAGATCAAGTCTCACAACTTGATCAACACTTTAGCTAGGATTTGGCATAGAAGATAATATTAGAGTTCAAGGAGTGGAAGAAAGTTCTTAGGCCTATGGAGCTTTGTAGCAAATGTGAAGTTTTTCCCGTTTTTTTTTTCTTGTTTAAAAGGTATTCTGAAAAACTTTATTTGCTTTTAGATTAAACTATGAACTATTTGAATGTTCAATTTTCTATTTTATGCTTTATTCGTTTTAAAGATCCATGTGTGAATTTTCTACCTTATTTCCGTTTTAATTAGCTTAAGATTGAATTTGATCCATGCATAGTAATGTTTTCCCTCTATTAGAACCCTAGGACCACTAAGTTTGGGACTAACAAAGTTAGAAATAGATTAAAAACATTACAATGTCTTAAAAATATAAAAATAGCAAAGACAATGAAAAGAGTCAAGGTCATCAAAGAGACATTGAAAAGAAAAAATAAATAAACAAGTAAAAGCACAAAATGAAGCGATTTCCATTAATAGAAAAAGTGTTTATTACAAATTCTTGGATAAGTTTAATAAAAAAAAAGGTACAAAGGTCATAATCTAAGAGCTCAAGGCCTCGTCATTAGTCTAAGTTTGGTCTTTAGATAGAGCTTGATCCTCGAGTTCCGTAGTGGGCACGACCTCTTCCTCATCAATGACCTCCTCCTTATCACCAACCTCATCCTCTAGAAATTCAGAGTCGGACTCCTTGGTAGATAAGAAGGAAAAGTCAAAGTCGGACTCCTTGGTAGATAAGAAGGAGAGTCAAAGCACAAGATGTGCTTCTTTACAAACTTCTCCATCCAAGTCAAGCATCACTCTCAAAGAAGGAAACAACATAATTACGTACTTGGCCTCGACACTGGCCTTCACCTCTTTCAGCTCGAGCTCCTTGATCTTGAGCTCGGAATCCTAGACAATCTTCTCGTGATCCACCTTTTTATGAAATCTAATGACTTTGTCTTTGTACTCGGTCATCTTTTCCTGGAGCTTGGTGACCTCCTTCAAGGCATCCTTGATCTTGGCAAGCTCTCTTGACCAATATTTTGAAGGTTAGCCTTGTAGTTTTGAGCCTCGTCGTTCAATTTTTTGAGCTGAACCTTCTGTTCGCGATATCAATGGTCAGGTCTTAGTAGAGCTCGCCCATTTTTTGAAGGCATCCCATGGCTTCAAATAAGGCTCAGGCACTGTGAAAGTAACAAACAAGTTAGATTCCCAAGTGTGAAATTAAGATAACGAAGGTTAAGTTAGGGAACACTTTACCTCTTGGTGAGAGTAGGTTGTCGCTGTCATCACGTTCTGCGTGTTCAAGTCACATATGCTAGCAACGATAAGCTTTTACATGGTCTCTTACCTTATGGTTTGACGAGGAAAAGGTGGAGTACCCAACTCTAGAGCTCAAGGTTCACTAGTAGGTGTATAAGTTCAAGGTAGAGATGGACCAGTCAAGTGTACTTCCAATTGCACGTCCTGTCACGCCCCAACTTGACCTCCCTTAAGATCAGTCAGGACGCAATGCAATTTCGACAGTATAACGACTGTAATCTGGATACCGAGGCTCTAAGCCAACCTCTTTTTAAGTTCATACATCCAACCCCAAAGATTAACAACAACTCCACAATCAAGATAGCAACATACAACGCAACCCAAAATATATTTAAACATGTTTTCACCATTTTATCCATAGGTTACATGCCTCCGTTCCAACATCACACATTTACTATATAACATACATTTCCAAAATAAATTATAACCAACCTAGCAATCTAATCATGTTCCAAAACAAGACTACTAAGCTAGCAACAATTTAATCCACTATCTTTAAAACATCTTATACATCATAAACATCTAAGTAAATACAAAACATCTATTTTTAATATACAAGATAACAAAAGAGAACTACATCTTAGATATCAAGGACAAGACTCTGGCACATAGGACTCGTCCACATATGGCACATTATCCTCTTCTGGAGGCACATACCCGTAATCTGGATCGGTAACACCTGTATGCATTCAATAATTGAGAGTGAGCTTATATAAAACAAGCCCAGTGATGATTCAATAGATCTCTAACAGTATTTACTATACTCCTTGGAAATCATCCTTTGAGCAGTAAACACATAATAATCATCAATAACAATATAAGCACATTAATTATAATGACCAATCAATAAAGGATACTCTAGTTGGTATAGCTCCAAACGCCATCACGATCTCAACCGTTCTTCTTGTAACTCCCCATTACTCACGCACTCGAAGTACCTCTCTAGCCCCTCCCTCCATGACACCTCTATCATGCGAGTTGGGGGTAGCCTATGATAGTCATGCCGTTTTCAACCCGACAGCCTGATGCTGCCCGATATGTGGCACACACATACGAAGACTCATGACAATAATAATAACATTCAAATCTCAGGAGGACAACCTTTCACGTTGATTATCTCCCGGCACATCAATAATCAATTATCACAAGAGGACAACAAAGTAGGTTGCCTATCTCCCGGTTCAACAATAATCAATCAATAATCATCATTTCAACAACATAACAACAACTAATCAAATAAACAACAAACAACTAAGTTAGATGACAAAGTAGGCCACCCAACTTAACATGCATTAAACACACAACCAAACCTTAGTCTAACCATCAACAACTCACAATTCAATCACTCAAACACCACCCAAACATCCACAGGCATAATTCAACATTTTAAAGAAAGACAACCCAAACTTCTAAAAGTCATAACTTACATTCTACTAATCCGATAACCTCCAAACCAGTTTCTAACACTCACCCACTCAATCAACAATATTAACCCTCTCAGAAACCAACCATAACCCATCCACATCAAGCCCAACAACCCTAAAACCCTAATGCATCAAGGCTGAAATTTTCGGACTTTCACACCGACGTCGCAATCAAAATTTCGGCATTACAACATTACTACCACGTATTTAACAAACTTTTAGAAACTAACAGCAAGCAATTCCAACAACCACAACAACATTTATTCAACAAATAGCCAACAACTCAATTTTTAATACCCAAAAATAGAAATGCATACTACAATGGTTCAAAACTGATATAAACGCATATAATAAATTCTTAGCATCTACTGAGCAATAATATAACATCAATTCAACATTCTACAGGTTCAAAATTCAATTATATGTAAAAATATAAAAATGACATTTTGAGATTTAGAATTTTTCTCTCACCTTTGATGTGTTTGATGCAATAAATGTGTGCAATAGGTACCCAACAAGTGAAATCAAGCTTTGAATGACTCAATTCAGCTTTGAAATACAAAATCTATGAGAAAAATGCTTTGAAAAACCTTGAAAATGACTTCTTTCTTCTCCCTCATGGAGCCATAGTTTTTGATGTGTTTTTGTGGTGTTTTGGCTGATATTTGAGTATATATTAAGTTAAGTAATAAGTCAATGCAAAAAGAATTGGTCAAAGTTAGTATTTTTTAGTCTTTTAATTGTTTTCTATTCTTTTAATTCTATTTCTTGACTATTTTGCTCACCAACATGCAATTAACTCCTACACTATTTTAAGTAGCATATTTTTAGTTGACAAGGAGTTCCACATGCATACATTTACACCCGACTCGGGTAAAAACTCAGTTTTTGCAAAAGAAGATGAAAGTTATATTATTTGTTTTCAAATGTCTTTTAAATGCATTTTTCAATTGTGTCATTTTATAAATATTTAAAATGAAATATAATTTTTATTTAATATATACTAGGTCAATGAAAGTCAACGTAAGAATCGTTTTGAGCAAAAATTACTATTTTAGCTTAAAAACATACTTTTTCGCCCGTAAAATCTATTTAAATTCCTAATCAGTTTCAGAAATAATTTTTATTCAAATACTAGTCTATTATTAATGGAGGACTAGGTTTTAAGACGTTTAAAACACCCGTGTAAAAATTTTAGCGGACGTGCGTTCAAAATACTATTCACAAAAACTGACGATAAAATTTTTGATGCCGATTTTGATGAAAATTTTATGAATGCTCACATATCATGTGTTAGAAGTATTAATCACTTAATTAGCACATTTTAATTCATATAACACATATAAACAGGTTAAAATAAGTAATTCGAAGCAAAGATACGCAAATCGAGGTAAAGGCAAAAATTGGGGTTTCACATTCTTCCCTCCTTAAAACAATTGCGTCCGCGCAATTCCTACTTGATCCTCGAAGTAACTCAGGCGCAGTTGACTCAAACATACGAAATGAAAGACCAAATACCAAATTCCAAAAACCAACTAAGAACACCAAGTAGGAACACCGAATAGGATCATCGAATAAGAATCCCCAAACAAGAAGCTTGAATAGGAACACTGAATAAGAACACTGACTAGGATTTCTGCATAAGAATCCCAAATAAATTACCAAAGAAGAAAGCCAATCATAGATCCCGTAATAGAGCACTAATCAAGAATACCAACTGAGAACTTCTAACAAGATCACCGTTGGAGAATACCGAATAATAATCCCGAAATAAAAACTCGGAATAACACCATATAAGAATTCCACACAAGAATACCAATAGAAAATACTAAAGAAGAATTCCAATCAAGTATACCATATAAGAATCTTCATATAGAAATCCAGAGGAAGAATGCCGAATAAGATCACCAAATAAGAATCCCAATAGTCAATACATAGTCATAAAGTAGCTTGACCCCTAATCGGAATTTCATATGCTTCAGCGTCACATGCTACTCAGTCGCCAACTGATATAATGCACATGCTAACTTTAATCGTATAAGGAAAACACTCTACTCACATTTTAGCATGTTGTACTTAAGGAGATATGATATCTAATTGGTTGGGAATAAGTAAGTTACCTAAGTTACCTTTCAATACTGCTGCCGCCTCTAGCAATTCCTTCAAGTCCACTGCGTAGGCCCGAGTATAAACCCGCTGCTGCTGAGATACATTGCCCGCTGGTCTACCCTGGTAACCCTGGGTCACTGGTCGACTCTCAGACCTCTGATATTTAGGACAATCCATCGCTCGGTGTTGGTTGCTGCCGCAATCCAAACATGTCATTGCCTTCTTCCGACAGCTAGACTCGAGATGGCCTTTTCGGCGGCAAAAGGTACAATATTTAACTTGATCCGCAACACGATTCCCAGAAGAATCTAGAACCAAGTAACTGAACCATCTTGTTGAGCTCTCAATATAGTAGGCTTTTCTTGGGCATCCCTGACTGTGGTCAAACCCCAATCATTTTGCCATTTATGATAGTCCTTTCTCATGTGTTGATCACTGCCACAACCTAGACACTTTCCCGATTTCTTCCAACATCAGGTCTCAACATGATCCTTCTTGGTACAGAAAACAAAAAATGGATTATGAAGAGCAGCACTATTACCCACGAAACCCTGAACTGGAGAAACCATTAAACTGTTCCACTGTATCCTTATGACCACTGGCCTATTTTGCCTCTGGAGCTGACTCTGCCGACTTCAAGGATGAAAATATCTTCGCTGGTCCTGAGGCTGTGAAGGTATTCTACTTGATTGACTCAGCCCTACACCTACCTCATTCTTTCCTTTCTCAACTAACTGAAAAGAAGTCAAGCTATCTCGAACTTCCGGCCTCAACCCTCGAATGAATCTCTGAATCCTCTTTTCTGTAGTTTGCTCCATACCTGGAGCATAATATGTCAGATTATGAAATCGGGCCTCATACTGCGTAACAGACAGGCTACCCTGTTTCAAAGACATGAATTCATTCCTACGGAGTCTTCCTCTAATTCCAAGAGCTCTGACAGTCATCCTTACTTCACCCAAAAGAGTCATCCAAAGATTCGCCCGCAGTTATATTATATATACAAATATATCACATGAAGACGGGTACAACATAATACATAATTAACATATAAAACAACATTATCACATAATGCACAATTCAGCACATAAGAAGCCAATATCACGTAAACAGGTTATATCACATAATAAGTTATAAACAATTAAAGTCTCATAAGCAACAAACTACACATAAGTCAAATTGATTATGTAACTCACATGAATCACTCAAAGTACATTGAGCACCTAAAGCACGTTGTTTCACATAAGCAAGTTATAAACAATTAAAACCACATAAACAACTAACTTCACACAAGGCACTTTGATCACATAAAACACAGTTGTCACATAATACACATTAATCACATAATGCACATTAATGACAACACATTGAGTACGTAAGGCACGTTATCACATAAAACATATTGACCACATTAGTTCACTTAACACATAAAGCATATTGATCACATAGAAAGTTAGACACATAAGTAAATTAATCACATAAACATTGTAACATATGTTTCACTTTTCTTTCAATTAAAACATACTTGCATGCTTAGACCACTACCCACATTCCGAGGATACCCTAGCTGACAGCTAAACATGCGCTCTAATACCATTAAATGTCACGCCTCAACTCGACCCCCTTTAAGATCAATCAGGACGCAACGGAATTTTGGCAGTATATGACTGTAATCTGGATATCGAGGCTCTAAGCCAACCACTTTTTAAGTTCATACATCTAACCCCAAAGATTAATAACAACTCCACAATCAAGATAGGAACATACAACGCAACCCAAAATATAATTAAACATGTTTTCACCATTTCATCCATAGGTTACACAGCTCCGTTCCAACATCACACATTTACTATATAACATACATTTCCAAAATAAATTATAACCAACCTAGCAATCTAATCATGTTCCAAAACAAGACTACTAAGCTAGCAACATTTAATCCACTATCTTTAAAACATCTTATACATCATAAACATCTAAGTAAATACAAAACATCTAGTTTTAATATACAAGATAATAAAAGAGAACTACATCTTAGATATCACGGACAAGACTCTGGCACATAGGACTTGTCCACATATGGCACATTATCATCTTCTGGAGGCACGTACCCGTAATCTGGATCGGTAACACCTGTATGTATGCAATAATTGAGAGTAAGCTTATATAAAACAAGCCCAGTGAGGATTCGATAGATCTCTAACAATATTTACTATACTCCTTGAAAATCATCCTTTGAGCAGTAAACACATAATAATCATCAATAACAATATAAGCACATTAATTATAATGACCAATCAATAAAGGATACTCTAGTTGGTGTAGCTCCAAACACCATCACGATCTCAACCGTTCTTCTTGTAACTCCCCATTACTCACGCACCTGAGGTACCTCTCTAGCCCCTCCCTCCATGACACCTTCGTCATGCGAGCTGGGGGTAGCCTATAATAGTCATGCCGTTTTCAACCCGACAGCCAGACGCTGCCCGAAAGGTGGCACCCCAACTTAACATGCATTAAACACAAAATTAAACCTTAGTCTAACCATCAACAACTCACAATTAAATCACTCAAACACCACCCAAACATCGAAAGGCATAATTCAACATTTTAAAGAAAGACAACCCAAACTTCTAATAGTCATAACTTACATTCTACTAATCCGATAACCTCCAAACCAGTTTCTAACACTCACCCACTCAATCAACAACATTAACCCCCTTAGAAACCAACCATAACATATCCACATCAAGCCCAACAACCCTAAAACACTAATGCATCAAGTAATTTCGACATCACAATCAAAATTTCGGCACTACAACATTACTACCACGTATTTAACAAACTTTTAGAAACTAACAGCAAGTAATTCTGACAACCACAACAACATTTATTCAACAAATAGCCAACAACTCAATTTTTAATACCCGAAAATAGAAATGCATACTACAACGGTTTAAAACTGATATAAACGCATATAATCAATCCTTAGCATCTACTGAGTAATAATATAACATCAATTCAACATTTTAACTGTTCAAAATTCAATTATATGCAAAAACATAAAAATGACATTTTGAGATCTAGAATTTTTCTCTCACTTTTGATGTGTTTTGATGCAAGAAATGTGTGCAATAGGTGCCCAACAAGTGAAATCAAGCTTTGAATGACTCAATTCGGCTTTGAAATGCAAAATCTATGAGAAAAATGCTTTGAAAAACCTTGAAAATGCCTTATTTCTTCTCCCTTATGGAGCCACTGTTTTTTTATGTTTTTTTGTGGTGTTTTGGCTGATATTTGAGTATATATTAAGTTAAGTAATAAGTCAATGCAAAAAGAATTGGTCAAATGTAGTATTTTTTAGTCTTTTAATTGTTTTATAGTTTTTTAATTATATTTCTTGACTATTTTGCTCACCAACATGCAATTAACTCCTAGACTATTTTAAGTAGCATATTTTTAGTTGACAAGGAGTTCCACATGCATACATTTACACCCAACTCGGGTAAAAACTCAGTTTTTGCAAAAGAATATGAAAGTTATATTATTTGTTTTCAAATGTCTTTTAAATGCATTTTTCAATTGTGCTATTTTATAAATATTTAAAATGAAATATAATTTGTATTTAATATATACTAGGTCAATGAATGTCAACGTAAGAATCGTTTTGAGCAAAAATTACTATTTTATCTTAGAAACGTATTTTTTCGCCCGTAAAATCTATTTAAATTCCTAATCAGTTTCAGAAATAATTTTTATTCAAATACTGGTCTATTATTAATGGAGGACTAGGTTTTAAGACGTTTAAAACAGCTGTGTAAAAATTTTAGCGGACGTGCGTTCAAAATACTATTCACAAAAATCGACGATAAAATTTATGATGCCGATTTTGATAAAAAATTTATGAATGCTCACATATCATGTATTAGAAGTATTAATCACTTAATTAGCACATTTTAATTCATATAACACATATAAACAGGTTAAAACATGTAATTCGAGGCAAAGACACGTAAATCGAGGTAAAGGCAAAAACTGGGGTTTCACTCGTCCCCAGCAAAAGTATAGACTTTGGGACATTTGGAAGTTTGAGCAAGTTGGGTCAGCTCGGTGAGTACCTCCTCTTCGACATGACTGGAGGTTGGGTTGGATTTTCTCTCGGCAGCCTAAGCCAACTCTTTCATGGCTTTACGTTTGGCCTCTTGCTTCTCACGGAGCCTCGCCGCAGCAACATCTAAGAGCGTGTAACGCCCGGGATTTAGAGCATGTGCATATCATTCGTTACATCTCTTTTGTACATTTAATTGAGCATTTACTTATTTTCTTTGAAATAGTTACTATTCGTAGCAAAATTGACTATTCCCGTTTTCTAATTTTACATATTTCTCATAATACTTGTCACTTAGGAGGCATGGGAAAAATATAGTTTCGTGCATTGTATGTCCAAAGGATGCATTAGAAAAAATAATTTATGCACCGTATGAATAGTAATTTTTTTATTTTTTTAGATAGATTACTTTTGCATTTTTATTGAATCTACCCATTTAACTTGACCCAAAACCTATTAAACCCACAACCCAAACCCAATATTCAACCCATCAATCTATATAATCATCCTACACATATATATATATCAAACAAAAATAATAAACACCAAAAAAAGTTCAAAATAAGCCAAAAATGCCTAAAAATCAGCCAAAAAACCTATTACGGGAGTAATAACTTTCTTCAAAAATTGCTCTAGTTCTTGTTATTGTATGATCCTCCAAGCAATCTACAAGTGGTTTAAGCTTCTCCAAGTCCTAATCTAGTATCTACAAGCATTTTAGGTGAGGGATTCATCCTATGTGTTGCATTTCAACTTAATGCCTACAAACTTTAATTTTGTGATCTCTTCATATAATGGTTATTTGTACTATTTTATGCTTCAATTACCTTCTATTATGATCCTAGAATACTCTTTTAAGGTTATATTGTAAGGTTTATAGCTAGAAACTAAAATTGCATTTGAGGAAGATAATGAATAGTAAAATTCTAGGGTTTTGATCTAAATTATGTTATTAGCTTGATTTCATGCTATCTAATGTACTCCTAGGTGCTAATGAGCAGAGAGTAATGTTTGTATGTGATTAATTTATTTGGAATTTGAGTAATTGGGTGAATTTGACTAAATTTACAAAGGGGTTTCGGGTGTAAAGTAAATCCAGGTGGAATTGCTCGATATTTTTAGAGTTTATAGGGTGAGGGGGAGAAGAAATGTGGTTATGTCACTTAATTGAACATTGGTTAGGGTACATGTAGTTAAAATGCATAAAGGGGAAATCGGGGCTTTTGTGGTAAATACGAGTTATAGGGTCGTTTCAAGGGGCTAGAGGGTCCTAAAAAGTGTACGTAGAATGATCGAATAACTTGTTTGAGAATCTTGAATTGTGACCTTGGGTTTAGGGCTGTCATGCCCCAACTCAATCCCACCTACGATCAGTGAGGACGCAACAGAATTTCGGCAGTATAACGACAGTAACACGGATACCAGGGCTCTAAACCAACCATTTTTAACTTCATACATCCAACTCCAAAGATCAACTACAACTCTACAACTTTTGCAACAATATACAACACAACCATTTCCATATATATTCAACAACCATACAACAGTTCATTCATAAGTTATACGCCTCCGTTCCAACATCAATCCATAAGCTATATCATACATTTCCAAAATAGGTTATAAACCAGTCTAGCAATCTAACCATGTTCAAAAGAAAGACTACCAAACTAGCATTAAATAAGTCTTTATCTTAAGTAAGTTATACAATACATCTTACTACAAAGACTAAGACAAGCTCATGGACATGACTCCGGCACATAAGACTCGTCCACATAAGGCACATTCTCAGCTTACTGAGGCACGTACTCCTAATCCTGTTCAGTAACACCTAAGTGCAGATAACGAATGAGAGTGAACTTATATAAAACAAGCCCAGTGAGGAATTCAATAGATCTTTTGAACACATATACCTTACCACCTTGGAAATCACCCACGAGCTACAACACGCAAGTAACACGGATAACATTACATATATAATAACAACAGTAAACATATAATAAGGATATGATACACTTATTGATGAAGCTCCATACACCATTTTCAATGTTCACCAACTCCTTCAAACCCAATGACACAATCCTGAGGTACCTTGACCTAGACCCACACCCCATGGCCTCTCCGCCCATGCGAGATAGGGAGTAGCCATGATAACTGTGCCCGCAGCCCAGGATGCCTCCCGAGGTGACACAACATTATCAAACCTCACAACAATATGACTCAATTTGAGAAGCCAACAATGAGGGTTGCTTGACTCCCGACTCATAATAACAATAACAATTCACATTCGAGAAGTCAACAATGAGGGTTACCCGACTCTTGCATCCAACAATCAATAATCAATTAAACCATATTTCAACAACCAAATAAACAACATTTAACAATCAACAATAATCCAAGAATCAACTACCCAAACACTACCCAACATTCAAGACAACATTTCAAAGAAAGACTATACAAACTTCCAAACTTCATAACTCACAATCTACTAACCTGATAACCTCCAAACCACTTCCTATCATTCACCCACACATGCATCTACATTTACCCCCATCGGAAACCAACCAAAAGCCATCCAAAATAAGTCCAACAACCCTAGTTTTGACAATACACATGGCTGAATTTTTTGGGATTTTGCTACAACATTCCAATCAAAAATTCAGCATTACAACATTACTACCCCGCAATTAACAAACTTTTAGAAGCTATAAGCAATCAATTCAAACCACCACAACAACAATTATTCAACATTGAAGCTATAACTCAACTTTAATACCTAAAAAATAGAAATACACGCTACTACCGATCAAAACAACTATAAACTCATATAAATGATCCTTGGCATCTACTGAGTAATAATCTAACAACAATTTAGCATTTCATTGGATAAAAATTCAATTATATGAATTGACATAAAAATAGAATTTTAAGATCTAGAATTTTTCTCTCACCTTTTATCCAAAACAAAGCTAGGAATGCGTGCAATAGGTGCCCAACAAGCGGAATCTAGCTGGGTTTGAAAAGATTCGGACAAAAACTAAGTTTTCTAGGCAGAATTTGCTTTGTAAAATAAAATGAAAAACCCTCCAAAATGCTCAAGGAACTCACGGCAATGTGTGTCTGTGTTTGTGGTGTTTGCTTTGTTTTTAATGTGTTTAGAGATTTTATATGCATAAGTCAACAAAATATAAAAAAGTCAAAGTTGAACATTTAGTTAATTTTTTAGTATTTTTAGTCTTTTAATTGTATTTTCTTGACTATTTTTGCTCACAACAAGCATTCAACACTTAGACTATTTTTAGTAGCATATTTCTAGTTGACAACAAGTTTCACATGCAAACATTTACACCCGACTCGGTTAAAACTCGATTTTCGCAAAAAAAATGTAAAAGCCTTTAAAATTTCTAATCCGATTTAAAATCCGTTTTAATCAGACACGGGTCTATTAATATCCGAGGACTAGGTTTTAAGACATTTAAAACACCCGTGTAAAAATTTTAGCGGATGTGCGTTCAAAATACTATTCACAAAAATCGACGATAAAATTTTCAATGCCGTTTTTTATGAAAATTTCATGAATGCACATATAGAAGGTAATAGGAATATAAATCACAGAATTAGCGCATTCTAACTCATATAACACATAAACAGGTCAAAACACGCAATTTCTATGCAAAGGTAAAATCTGGGGTTTCACAAGAGCCTTATTGCGTGGGTTAACAAAGAGGGAATGTGGGAATTGGGGGTTCTAGTGCTTGTATAAATTTATGGTTGATTGTTGTGTGCGTAGTTGGCCTTCTATAGCCTACGTGAACTATTCGTGAGGTTCCGTGAACTATTTGTGTGGTTTCGTGCAAAGGGTAATGTTAACCCTCCCCGTTTTTGTGCGCTTGTGGTTATTCATGGATAATGCTTATATTTCAATTCCATAGCTCCAATGTTGGTTATATGGTTGTTGCATGATGTCAAGCCACAACTCGACCCCACTTACAATCAGTCAGGACGCAACGGAATTTCGGCATTATAACATTTGTAATACGGACATCAGGGCTCTAAACCAACCCTTTATAATATCATACAACTAACTTCAAACATCAACAACAACTCCACAAATACTTCAACAACAAACAACACAACTGATTCCATATATTAAACAACTATTCAACAACCCAACCATAGATTACATGCCTCCGTTTCAACAACATCAACAAGTTAAACCGTATACATACATAACATAATATACTAGCTTAGCAACCTATTCAAATTCCAAAAGTAAGACAACTAAACTAGCATAACACTTTTACTATCTTTAGATCAATTTATACAATACAATCTTTAAAAGCTTGAAACTTTACAGCATAAGTTATACTACAAAATAGCATAAAACATTCCAGCTAAACATCAAGGATATGACTTTGGCACATAAGACTCTTCAACATAAGTCACATTCTCAGCTTCCTGAGGCACGTACCCGTAATCTGATTCAGTAACACCTGATTGTAGCAAACGAATAAGAGTGAGCTTATATAAAACAAAGCCAAATGAGGAATTCGATAGATCTTTGCAAATATTTACTTTACCACTTTGGAAATCATCCTATGAGCAATAACACGCATTAATCATCATTAACATCAACAATTCATTTCAAACCACACAAATGACCATTCATTTGAGAAATGATACTTTAGTTGGTGTATGCCATCACGATCTCAACCAACTTCTTGTAACTCCCATAATACATAACCGAGGTACCTCATCTAGCCCCTTCCTCTATGGCATCTCCACCAAGCGAGCTAGGAGTAGTTTATGATAGTCATGTCGTTATCAACCCGACAGCCCGATGTTGTCCGAGATGTAGCACACACTATCAAGACTCATGACAATAATAATAAACATTCATATTCTGCGAAGACAACAAAGTAGGTTGTCCTCCAGAGGATCATCAATCATCAATCAGTTAACAACATTTCAATCATCATAACATCAATTAAACAACTAAGACAACCAAGTTAGATGACAAAGTAGGCCACCCAACTTAACACACATATCAACATGCATTTGATCCCGAACCTACTCAACAACAATGCAAGAAATAACTACTCAAACACTACCAAACAACTAAAGACAACATTTAAGCATTTTAAAGAAAGACTACACAAACTTCAAAAATTCATAACTTACAATATAGAAATCCAATAACCTCCAAACTACTTTCTATCACTCAACCACACAAGCAACTACATTAATCCCCTCAGAAACCCACCAAAAGCCATCCAAAACAAGTCCAACAATCCTTTTTGGCAATGCACCTAGGCTGAATTTTTTGGACTTTTGCTACAACATCCAAATCAAAAATTCGGCATTACAACATTACTACCCCATAATTAACAAACTTTTAGAAGTAACAATCAATCAATTCCAACCATTACAACAACAATTATTCAACAATGAACCTAAATTCTAATTTTAATACCCGAAAAATAGAAATACATGCTACTACCATTCAAAACTTATATAAATGCACATAAACGATCCTTGGCATCTACTGAGCAATAATATAAAGACAATTTAACATTTTATCGGATAAAAATTCAATTATATGAAAATGACATAAAATAGCATTTTGAGATCCAGAATTTTTCTCTCACCTTTGATATGTAATGATGTTATAAATGTGTGTAATGGGTACCCAACAAGTGAAATCAAGTTTTGAATGACTCAATTCAGCTTTAAAATGCAAAATCCATGAGAAAAATGCTTTGAAAACCTTGAAAATGTTCTTCATCTTTTTCCTCCAAGGAGCCACGGTTTTTGGTGTTTTTTTGGGGTGTTTTGGCTGATATTTGAGTATATATTAAGTTAAGTAAAAAGTCAATGCAAAAAGAATTGGTCAAAGTTGTCAAAAATTGGATTTTTAATGACTAAAGTCTAAATTAGCCTTTGTTCTTAATTCTAATTGAAATTTTACCTTAGTAACATATTTAAGATGATGAAATATTTATTTACAATATATACTTGGTTAAAAAAAGTCAACGCAATAATCGGGTTTAGAAGAAATCACTATTTGGCTAAAAAATGCTACTTTTCGCTTGAAAAGTCTGTTTAAATTCCTATTCCGTTTTAGAATCAATTTTTATCAAACATGGGTCTATTAATAATAGAGGACTAGGTTTTAAGATGTTTAAAATACCCGTGTCAAAATTTTAGCGGACGTGTGCTCAAATACTATTCACAAAAATCGACAATAAAATTTTCAATGCAGATTTTTATGAAAATTTCATGAATGCTCACATATCATGTAATAGAAGTAATAATCACATAATTAGCATATTTTAATTCAAATAACATATAAACAGGTGAAAACACGTAATTCCAAATATGGGCAAATTCGGGGTCTCACACATGATGTTGGTTGTGACTTGTATGCTAGTCTACTTGATTGCATACCAAGTTGTAATGATTTTCTATTTGAATGTTATCTCGATTTCATGATTAATCGACGTGCGTTGTAAATCACCTAAAAGTACTGAGGTATGCCTCTCGAACGTACGAGTGTCGGAGTAATTCCTAAATGTGCCAGAGGCTACCACCAGAATATACCGGAGTTTATCTCCTGATTGAGTCAAGCTTGACTAAGTGAATCTCGTGCTAATCGATTTTAATTGTTATCTTGTCGTGTGGATATCTATTGTGTAATTCTCGCTTGGGCCTTTGTTCCTTGGAGAGTTACCGTGGATTGAGATCATGTAATTATATCGTATACTTGTCTTGGTGTGTTTATCCCTTTTTTTCCTTGGTATGTGACACTTATTTGTTAATTGTATTTATGTGGCCGTTGTGTGTTATGGATGGCTTGATTGCTTGTTAATTCATTCAATGATTTTTATGCATTGCACGAAAATGTTTTCGAAAACTTCCCGATTTTATGTTCCCTCCCTCACTGGGCATACGTGTTATAGTATGCTCATCCCTCTTTCTAACCATTTCAGGATCGTTGTCTTCGAAGTCCGAGGTAAAGGAAGCTTGAGATTCAACTTGTTCGGATGTACTTATTGAAGTTATTTGTTCCTTTGTACACCTGAGATAATTATGTGTATTTTGAGGCCTGCATGCCTTGTATAAATTGGTTTGTAAGGATGTAATGTAAAATTAAAGTCTTGAATGATTTGATAGGTGTAGCTGAGTTGTACTAACTTCAATGATTTACTTTATTGTATAAGTAGCTTGTATGCTTATGTGAAATGAGATAGGAAATGGTTTAAAGATTTAACCTCTAAATAGGTTGAATAAAGAACAGTAGAGTGGTATGATAATTGATTTTATAACCCAGTATTTCAATAGCTTATAAGGTCACATGCTTGCTTGTGTACTTTTGTTGAGGTTGTTGAGTTCCAAGACTCGGATGGCCTTGAGGAGTTTGTTGTATGTGTTGCTATCGAAGGACAGGAATTGTGAAGGAATTGTTTTGTGGTTATATAGCCTACGTGCAGGTATTAGATAGTCCTATAAACAGGGGAGACTCTGTCTGTTTTCCCTTGTTTTCGTGACCTCGGGAATGGAATTGAGGTCGAGGTTAGGAAGGATTTTCCATTTCCTATGAACCCCCAAACCTAAAGATGATTTAATGTAGAAAAATCTCTTATGCCATCCTTTATAATTAGATGGCCAATCATTGAAGAAATTACCGTTAGCCCGAGCAAAGAGGTAATACCAATATAATTTATTGGTCTTATTGGTTTTTAGTTGATAAAAACTTAAAAACAAATTTAAGGTCTGGGTACATCTCAAAGAACAAAGGTGGACTAGAGAGCCACCATCATTCTCCAACTATTAGGAACTAACTAACTCAAACTCAAATCGAAGTGATGAAGGACTAATTGGACAAATCGAGGAATGGGTAGAGCAAAAAATTTGAAGATAAAATAAACAAATGTGATCTCGTTGGTGGACAACTCATGTCTACTAGAAGAAAGAGAATTGACTATTGAGGTCGACCTCGGGGAATGATCAGATTGTATGCTAAAAGTAGATGGGGACCTCAATCCTTGGGGAACAAACGAAGGTTCAAGCCTAGATTCTGAAAAAAGACAATCTTATAGGGTGTGACGTTTAGAGGACTCCGCCTTGACCTATCTATGGATGACTCGATAGAGGCAGCACCTCTATCATCTACGAGGCTATCTTTCCTCAAGACCTTTGGCTTCCTAGAACCAATGATCTCTACCTCAAGGGGACGGCCTATGATTACTCACTTCATCTTCTTCATTGTCGTAAGAATGAACCGATGGGTTTTAAGAATCAGACGCAAACCTATCGCTAACCATAAGGAAGAAAGGGAGAGGCCTTACCTACTGACTTGGAGAGAGAGAGGTATAACGGGAAGAAGCTTGGCTCAAGCTAGAATCGGACTCTATCTATCGGACTCTATCTATCGGACTAAAAAATAAAACTCCAGACGAAAGGAAAGCTTGAAAGGGTAAAAGAGCTTTGAAAGATTGAAGTGGGAAATGAATTTTGAAATGATCAAGTATTTATAAAATGAAAGCATTTGGGCAGGAATACCAAAGGTTGATCAACATTTAAGGTTCAGATCTTCTCACTTCTTGTGCACTGAAAATACATAGAAGTAGTGGACATTGTCATGCCATGTTGCCACGTTGCAGACGAGCCATTTAATTCTTTTAAAGTTTTATGGTTATGGGAAAACGTGTTGAGAGAAAATACTAGCATTCAATTAATTATTGATTCTCCGACCCCTTGCAGAGCTTAGGAAATCAAGAAAGGGAACTGACTTTACCCTTGTGTGGAGGGATGGCATTGTATTAGTTCCAGCAAAACCGGGTATGCCCAATCCGAAGTGGTCAAACACCTAAGATCAAGAATACTCGACCACATCCCAGATCTCAGAAAAACTGTTAAACAGAATATGACAAAATCCCATGAAATCTAAAAGAATATTCTTAGGAAGGTTTATTACTCATCCCCTTACGAATAGAAGGTAATGAATTCTTACTAAACAACGATTTAATTTTCTACTCTCTCACTACGTCAATGTAAGACTAATTTGAGTGTTGTAGTGCTCATGCGTGAAGATCCCACAATTGTTTTCTGGTTGCAGATCGAACTTGGAGTTCCATCGGAAGTTCCAAATTCTGGTGTTCTAGATTTCTGCCTTAACACAAGTATTTTGATGTCAAATTAATTTGTGTTATCTGTTTTAGTGCAAGGTAGGTTCACGTTGAAGAACACACGATTCAAAGGCAGCAAAAAGGCACGAAAAAAGGACAAGACAAAGTCCAATTGATCGAGAATGCCAACATAGGAAAAATTGCATTTAATGTTTGATTTGTGGAATTCTCGATCGATTAAAGAATCCAACAAAATGAATATTGAAGTCAACGATCAATCACTAGAATTCTTGATAGATCAAGAGTTCATAAGAATAAAAAAAAGACGCAACCAATAGATCAGCCACGAATCTCAATAAAATGACAGCTTGTTATATGGATAAACTGATCCAATCTGACTTTGATCAGGATTCTAGGACTCTAATAGAGTTTTGCATGATTAAGGAAGGACTTTGGCAAGTTTTTAAGCCCTAGCACAAGGAGAGGCTCTTTTCTTCCTAGAGGCAAAGCAAAGTTCATAGAAAACTCAAAGAATGAATAGATTCAAGAAACCAAAATCATCATCTTATCCATAATTTACACCATGAGCTTTCTTGAACTTCTCTACTTCACTTTGTTTTAAATTTTTTTTACTATGTATTCACACTTTGTTTTATTGGATATTGTTTCAGGATTTGGGTTTATTTTATTAATTCATACTTTGATTAATCATCTATGTTCTTATAGTTATAACTTGTTTCTTAAAAAACTCTATCTTTATGTTATTGGATATTGTAAATACTAGGTGATGAGAAGGATCTCGAGCTGAGGTAAGCGATCCACATCGAGCTGAGGGGACGAGTTCTTTTTATCACTCTTTACACCACTCATTGAGAAACCATCATGGTACAAACGAGAAGCCACAGCGCACCGGTAGAGGATTCGCCTAACCCGGATAGGGACCTCGAAACCACACAGGTGCCTAGCCAAAACCCAACCCAAGCCGACGTTGGAATGAGCCAACGTATACACTCAACCACTCAAACGAACCCCACGACAGATGGAGACCTCAACTCCAGCCTATCACCGGAGATAAGGAGGATGTTGAGGATGTTTGAGGAACTTAAGGAGCAGGTAGCTCAGTTAGCTAGGGGCCTTCTGGCTCCGCAAGAAGCTACACTGCGGCCCTCGTGTCTACAATTTCGCATCCCAGACCCAAGGCAAAAACGGACGCAAGACGAAGAAGGCTTCCTAGAGCCGATGGAGGGACCCGAAAAGGCGAGAGGTAAAAGGGCGGTTCAAGCCGACCCCGAGCAGGCCAAGACCATTGCTGCTATAGCCAAGGTCATTAACTAGCTCGGCGTAAGCCCACTATCAACCGAGGTACTGGCCACGTCACTAACCACCGGCAACCGGATGCCCAACTTGGCAGTCTACAATAGGGACGGCGACCCAGCCAGCCACTTGCTCAACTTTGACCACCACAAGACCTTGCATGACATGTCCGACCTCATGAAGACGAAGACATTCCCGACCACCCTAGTTGGCAATGCCTTGGACTGGTTTCAAAAACTTCGTCCCAGCTCTATTGCAAGTTTTCATCAACTGGCTGAAGCTTTCCTGTCCTGCTTCGTAGGGAGCCGACGTGTCACCCACCACACTTCTACATTGCTGCTAGTGAAGCAGCATAGAGGGAAAAGTTTGAGGGCTTACACAGGTAGATTCAATGAAGAGTCCCTCAGAATCCCTAACCTGGAGGACTCCATGGCGTTGATGGCTTACTAGAGTGGGCTCAGGTCAAGCCCCCTAACATCCTCCCTGGCCATCGACCTCGTGGATACTGTAGCCGAGCTGATGGTACGATCAGAAGGGTACATACACTCGGAAGAAATCCATCAGGCGAAAAGGGATGATGACAAGGAGAAGGAAGCCAGTAAGAAGGGAGAGACCTCCCGAGCCCAACCTAGGGGTAAAGTCCAAAACGACTGAGGCAAGCAGCCCCAACAGCCAAAGTAGAACCCCTGGTTCACTATGTTCACTCCCCTTAACACCACGAGGGAGCAGATCCTGATGGAGATCCAGCACCAGAACCACATGCCTCCAACCAAGGATGAAAGGCCGACCTGAGAAACGCAATAGGACTAAGTATTGTCACTATCATATGGACTACGACTATACCACCGAGGAGTGCAAAGACTTGAAATAGGAGATCGAGGCATTGATAGCCCAAGGTCACCTCCGGAGGTACGTAGATCAGCAGCCGACCCGAAATCACTATCAAAGAGATAGAGAGAGGAGTCCACCTAGGCGCCAGGCTGGGGACGAACGTTTGGTTGTGATTAAGACCATTGCAGGAGGATTGGCGTCGGGTGGGGAGACCTCGACAAGTAGGAAGAGTTATGTTCGGGCTAGGATGGAGAAGCTCACCTTCTCCTCAGAAGACTTGGAGGGGGTGATATTGCCGCATGATGACCCACTGGAGATCAGTGCTGAAATAGCCAACTTCACCGTGAAGAGGTTGATGGTGGACACCGGGAGCTCGTCATAAGTCTTATTCCTCAGCGCTTTTGAGCAAATGGGGTTGGACAGGAGCAGACTCAGGACATTGAGTGGTACTTTAGCTAGTTTCACCGGGCAGACCCACCGAGCCGAAGGGGTCATCAACATTCCGCTGAAGTTGGAAGACGGAGATAAGCGGGTTTCGATGCAAGCCAACTTCATTGTGATGGATTGCAACTCTACTTACAATGGGATATTAGGTCGGGTGGTACTTAACCATTTCAGGGTCGTCCCTTCAACTTACTACCAGGCCCTAAAATTTCCGACCTCGGCCGGCACGGCCACCATTCGCGGAGCCCAGCTCTCAGCTCAAGAGTGTTATGAAAACTCCCTCTGACCCAAATATCAGGTTGGCTGGGGACCAGATTTGTCCAAGGAGAAGAGCGATGCTAAGAGAGGCAGCCCGGATGAAGACCTTCAAGAGGTGGAGCTCTCCGATGAAACAAAGAGAACTAAGATTGGGAGTGACCTCTCTGACAACCTCAAGAAAGGTATTAGCCAATTTCTTTTAAAAAATGAACATATATTTGCATGGTCTGCCTCTGACATGACAAGTATTGACCCAGGTGTGATTGAGCATCACCTGAATGTCGACCCAAATCACTATCCAGTAAAGCAAAAGTGCAGGTACTTCCATTATGATAAGCAACAAATCATAGCAAAAGAAGTGGACAAGTTAGTAGACGCCGGGCACATAAAGGAAATCCAGTACCCAACCTGGTTATCCAATGTGGTACTGGTGACTAAGTCCTTAGGTGGATGGAGACAGAATATTGACTTCACCGACCTCAATAAAGCCTACCTCAAGGACTATTTTCCGTTACCTCGAATTGATCAGATGGTGGATGCCAACTCCGGATTCGAGCTACTTTCTTTCATGGATGCCTTCAAAGGCTATAACCAAATCAAGATGGCTCCCGGAGACAAAGAGAAAACTGCCTTCACCACTGATAAAGATCTCTACTACTATGAGGTCATGCCTTTTGGCCTCAAGAATGCTGGAGCTACCTACACTTGGATGGTGAATAAGGCTTTCAAAAATTAGATTGGCCAGAATATGAAAATCTATGTAGATGACATGTTGGTCAAGAGCAGAAGGACGGAAGACCATATAGCCGACCTGGCTTAAGCCTTCACCGTAATTGAGCACTTTAGGATAAAACTGAACCCGAAAAAGCGCACATTCGGCGTCAAGGCAGGAAAGTTTCAGGGCTTCATGGTCACAACCCGTGGCATAGAAGCTAACCCGGAGAAGGTTCAGGCGATACTTGACCTGGCGCCGCCGACCTGCATGAAAGACGTCCAGGTGTTAGCAGGCAAAGTTGCGACACTAAGCAGATTTATGTCTAGGTCGGATGATAAGTGTGCACCTCTGTTCAAGATATTGAGGAATCCTAAGAATTTTGAATGGACTACGGAATGCCAGAACGCCTTCCAAGAGCCGAAAAGGTACCTAGCTTCGCCACCCTTGCTATTCAGACCAAAGGTGGGGAAGGAGTTAGTACTATACTTGGCATGCTCGGGGAAAGCAGTGGCGGCGGCACTGGTTCGAGAAGAAGGAAAAGAGCAGAAGCTAGTCTATTATGTCAGCAAAACCTTGCAAGAGGCTAAGGTGAGGTACTCCTCCTTGGAAAAACTCGTCATTGCGCTCATCACAGCGGCAAGAAAGTTGAAGCCATACTTTGACACTCATCCGATTAAGGGCATGACAGATGCCCCATTCAAGTCCATCATGCACAAGCTGGAGGCATCGGGCTGGATGCTGAAATGGGCAATTGAGCTGAGTCAATTTGACATCACCTACCAGCCTAGAACAACCATCAAAGCCCAAGCCATCGCGAATTTTATAGTGGAATGCACTGGCCGAGCCGAGCATGACCCGGAGGATGTGTGGAAGATCCATATGAATGGGGCCTCAGGGAAGTCTGGAAGCGGAGCTGGGGCGGTCATCCTCGACCCGACCCGGTACGAGCACCAGTACTCCCTTAAGTTCGCCTTTCCTGCGTCCAACAATGAAGCTGAGTACGAAGCTGTGATTGCGGGGCTGAAAATTGCAACTCAGCTCGAGGCACAGACAGTCGACCTGAGCACTGACTCTCAATTGATTTCTAGTCAGATATCGGGAGAGTTTGAAGCCAAGGACAATGCTATGCTGGCCTACCTCAATAGAGTCAATGATTTGATCTCAGGGCTCAAAAGGTTCACGATACAGCAAATTCCGAGGGAGGAGAATATGAAGGCTGACGCCTTGTCCAGGTTGGCCTTGGGCCAAAGCCGACCTGCCCTGGTCCATGTGGAAGAAGTATCTGAACCAAGTATCCAGTTAGGGGTGCAAGCCGTAGTCGAGCTCAATTTAAGCCCAGATTGGACCAAACCGATCGTGGACTACTTGGAGAGGGGTATGACCCCGGAGGATGAAAAAGCAGCTCAGAAACTCATGAAATAGGGCTCAAGGTTTGTCATAATTGTCGGGCAACTCTATAAGAGAGCGTACACTTTGCCTCTCTTGAAATGTGTTGGGCCCGAGGAGGGAAACTATGTACTCATCCCTGGGTTGGGCTCGGGAGGTCTTTCCCTTCTTACTGGCTTCCTTCTCCTTGTCATCATCCCTCTTCGGTTGATGGATTTTTTCCAAGTGTATGTACCCTTCTGCTCGTACCATCAGCTCGGCTACAATATCCACGGGGTCGATGGCCAGGGAGGATGTAAGGGGGCCTGACCTGAGCCCACTCTGGTAAGCCATCAACGCCATAGAGTCCTCCAAGTTAAGGATTCTGAGGAACTCTTCATTGAATCTAGCTGTGTAAGCCCTCAAAATTTTCCCTCTATGTTGCTTCACTAGCAGCAATGTAGAAGTGTGGTGGGTGACACGTCGGCTCCCCACGAAGCGGGACAGGAAAGCCTCAGCCAGCTGATGAAAACTTGCAAGAGAACCGAGATGAAGTTTTTGGAACCAGTCCAAGGCATTGCCAACTAGGGTGGTCGGGAATGTCTTCGTCTTCATGAGGTCGGATATGTCATGCAAGGTCATGTGGTAGTCAAAGTTGAGCAAGTGGCTGGCTGGGTCGCCGTCCCCATTGTAGACTGCCAAGTTGGGCATCCGGTTGCCGGTGGGTAGTGGTGTGGCTAGTACCTCGGTTGATAGTGGGCTTACGCCGAGCTGGTTAATGACCTTGGCTATAGCAGCCACGGTCTTGGCCAGCTCGGGGTCGGCTTGAACCGCCCTTTTACCTCTCGCCTCCTCGGGTCCCTCCATCGGCTCTAGGAAGCCCTCTTTGTCTTGCGTCCGTTTTCGCCTTGGGTCTGGGATGCGGAATTGTGGACGCGAGGGCCGCGGTGTAGCTTCTTGCAGAGCCAGAGGGCCCCTAGCTAGCCGAGCTACCTGCTCCTTAAGTTCCTCAAACATCCTCAACATCCTCCTTATCTCCGGTGACAGGCTAGAGTTGAGGTCTCCATCTGTCGTGGGGTTGGTTTGAGTGGTTGAGTGTATACGTTGGCTCGTTCCAATGTTGGCTTGGGTTGGGTTTTGGCTAGGCACTTGCGTGGTTTCGAGGTCCCTATCCGGGTTGGGTGAATCCTCTACCAGTGCGCTGTGGCTTCTCGTTTGTACCATGATGGTTTCTCAATGAGTGGTGTAAAGAGTGATAAAAAGAACTCGTCCCCACAGACGATGCCAAACTGTCGAGGTCAGAATCTCGACGTTGAGGTTGGGTGCTACTCCTGCTGAGCTGAACTTTTCAGGTTGGCCTTTGAGTTAAACTTTTCTGGTCGGCTACCTGACCTGCACAAGGGAAAGGAAGGAAAAGGCGGGGTGATGACCCAAATTTTCCCCGAGGGCATGCGAATGATTAGTATGTCCGAGCTGGCGAAGTAGCTAAGAGCATTTAATGAGCAGTTACCTTTGAAAAGAAGGGGTGGAGCTCTATTTATACTAAATTCGGACCTGACAGCATTTAATGGGTGCAGCTTTATGTCCCATCAAGACTTTATGTCCTATCAGGGCAGCTGGCACTGAGGTCGGGGTCTTCTTGGGTGGGGTGAGGTCGGATCAGCATCCAGGTTGGGCATTAGCTGTATATGGTAGGATTGGCTCAAATTAGCCCACCTCAGCTCGATGTGGATCACTTACCTCAGCTCGGGATCCCCCTTGTCAATCAACCCCTCCCAAATCTAGATCTCCCAAGTCAAGATTGAGAGGGTGAGATCTAGATTTGGGAGTTGTTCCCGAGCTGGAGGTGCCCAACCCCGGCAGAGTAGGGATGGCCATGTCAGCGGTGCATGTCCTTTAGATGGCTGACACGTTACCTGGCAGTTATGCCAAGATGCGACGTTTGGGATTCCCGAGGCAGTTACTAGAGTTGGCTATAAATAGGGCCTTGACATCCGAGATTTATTTCACGCTTTGCTTACGAAATTTGGAGCTTTCAGGTCGGCAAGTAGAGTGGTCGGACACTTTTAGCTCGGCAAATATCTCCTTGGGGTATTCAGATCGGAATCCATTAGCTCGGAGCCAATTAGGTGGAATTAGATCGGGTCATCTTCATCGACTAAAGCGGTAGGTACGTCCCGACTCCCTTTAGTTATTCCTGTACATATTTTAATTTATAAACAGGATGGAGAGGTCAGAGTCGGAAGATTCCCAAGCGATGGAGGTGAGGTCCTATGGAGGGGATGAGAATCCGTCAAGCTCGGAATCTACCTCAGATAGAGGCCGCGGTAATGACTGCGAAGGTACGTCTCAAGGATCAGCTCGGTAATTTGGGCTCAGGGAGAGTGATGATGATTGCAAAGTGATCGAGGTCAGGCGAGTGCAAGAAGAAGTCGAGGCGGATCCTTTAGCCAACCTGGGAGACTTGGGAGATAGGGAGGATAACGAGCCACTGAACCAGTTGGAGGGAGTTGAGATACCACAAGAGTATTTAGCTGGAGCCTCCACGTCGGAACCGATTGAAGCGATCCCGGTTAGGGCGGTCCAACCTCGGAACTCCGCTACAGCCAGCGGTTCTTCGGCTTGGGAAAAGAGAATAGAGCAGTTGTTTGCCTGCTGTAGGCGCGAGTGCCACTCTACCGTCCAAATGGCAAACGCTAGGCTAAGGGATTGGTCGGTGGACCAATACCACAAGCTGAAGGTTCCAGGTCAGACCGAGCCTGCCTGCTATCATCCACCAGATCATTTCACCATCTACGACCTTGCATTCGATGTCGTCTGGCTTCTACTTCCCGACTTCATCGCCGACATATTGAATTACTTTGAGCTTAGCCCGGGTCAGATATCACCAAATGGCTGGGCCGTAATGGTGGCGTTTTACGTGTTCTGCCTTAAGAGAAAGATAGAGTCGACCCTACGTCGATCCAAGTAGTTCTCTGTTTGCAAGCCCAACCCGAAGCAGCCACGATGGTTCCACTTCGTAGCTTGGGTCAGCAATGCCATATTCACCAAGTGGCACTCCTCCAACAAGGGTTGGTACAATGACTACTATTGGGTCGAGCTGGCCGTGAACCCGGGGTACAGGGTGGATTGGAATCTCACCTTGAAAAAGACTGTGAATGACGACCCCAAGCTCTCAGAAGAGGCACTTGCCGAGGTCAGGGTACTGAGACCCGAGCCGGGTATGTTGATTGATATTGACAGTGTCCTCATGTGGGACAAGATCTGGAGATCCAAGTTATTCGGGAGAGAACCCAACCTGAGCAAGGAGTACCCCCACCTACTTCCCGAGCCCGAAAAGAATGCGGATTCCGGCTCAGACGAGGGTCAGTTTGCAGGATCAATGCCCGACATCCTCATCTCCTTGTCTACTGTTGTACCCCTCAGTTTACATTTGGTTATTTCTCACCTCTCTCTCCTTTGTTTTTTGCAGATATGGCGGACACGAGGAAGCTCGCGTATACCCAGATGAAGAGAAAAACCAAGGCCAATGGCGAAGTCTCGGCTCGGTCTGGCTTGGGCTCCTCCATCCCTTAGGAGCAGAGGCAGCGACCCGAGGTCTCTTCCAGAGGGACGTCGGCGTCTCCATTGACCAAAAAATCGAGCTCGGGTATAGCGATTCCTAAGCACTCAGCATCTCGCCCTGACAATAGGAAATGGTCTCAGCCTGAGTACTCCGGGAAGTACAAGGCCACGGAGGTGAGCCCTCCCAACAAGGATTTCGTGGAGGCGGCTAAGGTCGCTCGCGATCCCAAGCTGGCGTCGGTCCCGGTGGAGCAGCTTTCGCTCGACCTGAGAACGGGCATAGTCACGGTAAGACATACTTGACCGTGTTGTTATGCTTAAGTTTTTTGGCTCGGCTGATCGTTTCATCATCTTTTGTGCAGGCCGAGTCCCACATTCTTTCGGCCCCTGGCTTACTCGCCCGAGCCCAGGCTTACTGCATCGAGCTTGAGTAGCGATTCATTGACTCTCGAGCCGATCTAGAGGCCCTGACGGAGGACGTCGCCCAGAGGCGCAAAGCGGACGAGATGAAGATCGAGCAGCTGAAGAAGGAGCTCGACGCAGAAAAGTCCCGGCGCGAGGCCACGGCCAAGGATGTCGAGCGCTTCAGGAAGGATAAGCGCGAAGTCGAGGCGAAGCTTAAGGATCTATTAGATCAGGTCGGCCCACAGGGGGAGAAGGCAGTGGAAGCCTTTAAGTCTAGCTAAGAGGCCGTAGACTGGTTGGCTACGGAGGATGGGGCGATGGCCAGGTACGCTGAGTTGGAGTACTATTTCCGGGGCTAAGTCGCAACTCGGGAGAGAGCAAAAACCTTCTTCTCTACCACCAAGAATGATTACATCGAAATCTTGGAGGCTCCGCCGCAGGAGTTCTAGGAGATTCCTGAGCTCCTGGCCGACCTGACATCCCAGGCCAAGAAGGTGATTGAATTTGTTCAGAAGGGCATGGACCAGGTCGGGGATGAAGCCGATGCCACCACCTCCACCGCTGCTCCTAAGTAAACTTTGTAATCGCCCGGGTCAGGCTTTTGTAATTGTTACTCTTTCCAATTTCAATTAAATGAACGTTCTAGTTTTATTTGCATTTTGTTCGAGTCAGTACATGCGTACCTTTTTCTTCGCAAATTTCTTAAGTAAGTGGAGTCGGACCAATATAATGGACCTTTCAAACTTAATTTAAATATAAGAAACCAAGCTGGACGCGATTAATGAATTATCATCCTAATCCGAGCTGGTCAATTGGGCAACTATATAATTTTCACTGACCTAGACTCGTCAGTCTGATTTAAAATTGGTCAAACTAATGTTGGCAAATGTTGAGTTCGAGTTTAGACCCAAACTAACGTCCCGACCTGAAGCCGGATCATACCGAGTTGGACCTTAATCCGAACTGGCAAATCTAATCAAATTATTATTGACTATACCCGAGCTGGAACCTTGTCCGAGCTAGTTATTAGCTCGTAATTAAGGGTGGCCACCGCGTTAATCCGAGTCGGGAGTAGCTCAGTAGCTGAGGCGCTTGGGCCCGGGCTGGGCATTGCACTTATTTACAAAATATGTTTGTATTGACATTGTACATGAAGTACTCGGGCTCGAGAGCCGATTACGAGCAATGCTTTGGCTCGGGGCCTTAGCAAAGATTTCAGCTCGGGGCCTGTGCAAAAAGTTTTCGGCTCGGGGTCCGTAACAGGAGATTCCGGCTCGGGGCCGTTACAAGAGTTTCTGGCTCGGGGGCCGTTACACAAAATATTTCTTCAGGTACTCTACGTGCCATTCATTCTTCAATGGTTTTTCGTGCTTGTCGCGGAGGTAGAAAGTCCCAGGCCAGACTTCTTTCATGACCTCGTACGGTCCTTCCCAGGTCGGGGAGAGCTTGTTGCACGAGCGCGGCAAAAATATAACCTTTCTGAGGACGAGGTCGCCAACCTTAATAGGCTTAGGCTTGACCTGTTTGGCGAAGGCTCTTTGCATGGCAGCTTTGCTGGCTACCATTCTAATTTGAGCTTTAGTTCTGAGCTCTTCGGCGAGGTCAAGCTCTTCACAGATCAGTGCTCTGTTTATTTCTGGATCATGGTGGAGGGTTCTACTGGTCGGAGACCCGATCTCCACTAGCAGCACCGCTTGAGTACCGAAGGTCAGCTCGAAGGGCGATTCTCCCGTTGCAGAGCTGGTGGTGGTCCGCTGAGCCCATAGCACCTCGGGAAGAATCAATGCTCACTGGCCCTCTGCTTCCTCCAGCTTGGTTTTCAGGCCCTACAAAATGATTTGGTTAGTCATTTCAACTTGGTCTTTACTTTGAGGGTGAGCCATAGATGAGAATCTGAGGTCGATCCCAATCTTAGCACATTTGCCTCGAAAGTATGCACTGTCGAATTGCTTGCCGTGGTTAGTAACGATGACTTTTGGCACCCCAAATCGGCAAATGATGTTTTTTCATATGAAATCCCAAGCTGCCTTTTATGTTATTCTAACAACACCTTCAGCCTCAGGTCATTTGGTAAAGTAGTCCACTGCTACGAACGCGTGCTTCTTTTGGCCAACACTGGTTGACAATGGGCCGATGATATCTAGACCCTACTGATAGAATGGCTACAGGCTTATCATCACCGTGAGGTCTACTGCTGGCTTCCTCTGTACATTGGCGAACCTTTGGCAGGTGTCGCACTTTTTTACATACTCTTTAGCATCTTGTTCTAAGGTTGGCCAAAAATAGTCTTACCTCAATGCCTTCCAAGATAGAGCTTTGCCTCCCAAGTGGTTTCCACATACCCTTTCATAGATTTCCCGGAGTACATAGTTTTCCTCCTCGGACCCAACACATTTCAAGAGAGGCCAAGTGTACGCTCTCTTATAGAGTTTCCCGGCAATTATGACAAACCTTGAGGCCTGTTTCATGAGTTTCCGAGCTGCTTTTTCATCATCCGGGGTCATACCTCTCTCCAAGTAGTCCACGATTGGTTTGGTCCAATCTGGGCTTAAATTGAGCTCGGCTACGGCTTGCACCCCCAACTGGATACTTGGTTCGGATACTTCTTCCACATGGACCAGGGCAGGTTGGCTCTCACCCAAGGCCAACCTGGACAGGGCGTCAGCCTTCATAATCTCCTCCCTCGAAATTTGCTGTATCGTGAACCTTTTGAGCCCTGAGATCAAATCCTTGACTTTGTTAAGGTAGGCCAGCATAGCATTGTCCTTGGCTTCAAACTCTCCCGATATCTGACTAGAAATCAATTGAGAGTCAGTGCTCAGGTCGACTGTTTGTGCCCCGAGCTGAGCTGCAATTTTTAGCCCCGCAATCACAGCTTCGTACTCAGCTTCATTGTTGGACACTGAAAAGGAGAACTTAAGGGAGTACTGGTGCTTGTGCCGGGTCGGGTCAAGGATGACCACCCCAGCTCTGCTTCCAGACTTCCTTGAGGCCCCATCTACATGGACCTTCCACACATCCTCCGGGTCATGCTCGGCTCGGCCAGTGCATTCCACCACAAAATTCGCGATGGCTTGGGCTTTGATGGTTGTTCTGGGCTGGTAGGTGATGTCAAATTAACTCAACTCAACTGCCCATTTCAGCAGCCTGCCCGACGCCTCTGGCTTGTGCATGATGGACTTGAGTGGGGCATCCGTCATGACCTTAATCGAATGAGCGTCAAAGTATAACTTCAACTTTCTTGCCGCTGTGATGAACGCGATGGCGAGTTTTTCCAAGGAGGAATACCTCACCTTGGCCCCTTGCAAGGTTTTGCTGACATAATATACCGACTTCTGCTCCTTTCCTTCTTCTCAAACCAGCGCCGCTGCCACTGCTGTCCCCGAGCATGCCAAGTATAGTACCAACTCCTCCCTCACCTCAGGTCTGGATAGCAGGGGTGGCGAAGCTAGGTACCTTTTCAGCTCTTGGAAGGCGTTCTGGCATTCCGTAGTCCATTCGAAATTCTTAGGATTCCTCAATATCTTGAACAGAGGTGCACACTTGTCAGCCGACTTGGACATGAATCTGCTTAGGGCCACAACTTTGCCTGCTAATACCTGGACGTCCTTCATGCAGGTCGGCGGCGCCAAGTCAAGTATCGCCTGAACCTTCTCCGGGTTGGCTTCTATACCACGGGTTGTGACCATGAAGCCCAGAAACTTTCCTGCCTTGACGCCGAATGCGCACTTTTTCAGGTTCAATTTTATCCCAAAGTGCTCCATTACGGTGAAGGCTTCAGCCAGGTCGGCTATATAGTCTTCCACCCTTCTGCTCTTGACCAACATGTCATCTACATAGATCTCCATATTCCAGCCAATCTAATTTTTGAAAGCCTTATTCACTATCCGAGTATAGGTAGCTCCAGCATTCTTGAGGCCAAAAGGCATGACCTCATAGTAGTAGAGACATTTATTGGTGGTGAAGGCAGTCTTCTCTTTGTCTCCGGGAGCCATCTTGATTTGGTTATAGCCTTTGAAGGAATCCATGAAAGAGAGTAGCTTGAATCCGGAGGTGGCATCCACCATCTGATCAATCCGAGGTAAGGGAAAGCAGTCCTTGGGGCAGGCTTTGTTGAGGTCGGTGAAGTCAATACACAGTCTCCATCTACCTGAGGACTTAGTCACCAATACCACATTGGATAACCAGGTTGGGTACTGGATTTCTTTTATGTGGTCGGCATCCACTAACTTGTCCACTTCTTCTGCTATGATTTGTTGCTTATCATAATGGAAGTGCCTGCGCTTTTGCTTTACTAGATAATGATTTGGGTCGGTATTCAGGTGATGCTCAATCACACTCGGGTCAATACTTGTCATGTCAGAGGCAGACCATGCAAATATGTGTTCATTTTTCAAAATAAATTGGCTTATACCTTTCTTGAGGTTGTCAGAGAGTTCACTCCCAATCTTCGCTCTCTTGGTTTCATCGAAGAGCTCCACCTCTTGAAGGTCTTCAGCCGGGCAGCCTCTCTTAGCATCCCTCTTCTCCTCGGGCAAATCTGGTTCTCAACCAACCTGATATTTGGGTCAGAGGGAGTTTTCATAACACTCCCGAGCTGAGAACTGGGCTCCGTGAATGGTGGTCGTGTCGGCCAGGGTCGGGAATTTTAGGGCTTGGTGGTAAGTTGAAGGGACGGCCCTTAAATGGTTGAATGCCACCCGACCTAAGATCCCATTGTAAGTGGAGTTACAATCCATCACAATGAAGTTGGCTTGCATCGAAATCCGCTTATCTCCATTTTCCAACTTCAGCGGAAGGTTGATGACCCCTTCGGCTCGACTTGCCCGGTAAAACCAGCTAAAGTTCCCCTCAATGGCCTGAGTCAGCTCCTGTCCAACCCCATTTGCTCAAAAGCACTGAGGAATAAGACTTCTGCCGAGCTCCCGGTGTCCACCATCAGCCTCTTCACGGTGAAGTTGGCTATTTCAGCGCTGATCACCAATAGGTCATCATAGGGAAATATCACCCCCTTCAAGTCTTCTGAGGAGAAAGTGAGCTCCTCCATCTTCGGGGCCGGACCCCGCACCGGTCCATACTCCCTCCTAGCCCGAACATAACCCTTCCTGCCTGTCGAGGTCTCCCCAATCGATGCCAATCCTCCTGCAATGGTCTCAATCACAGCCAAATATCCGCCCCCAACCTGGCGTCTGGGTGGACTTCTCTCTCTATCTCTTTGATCGTGATTTCGAGTCGGCTACTGATCTACGTACTTCCGGAGGTGACCTCAGGCTATCAGTGCCTCGATCTCCTGTTTCAGGTCTTTGCACTCCTCGGTGGTATGGCCGTAGTCCATATGATAACGACAATAGTTAGTCCTATTGCGCTTCTCAGGTCGGCATTTTATCCTTGGAGCTGGAAACAGGTGGTTCTGGTGTTGGATCTCCATCAGGATCTGCTCCCTCGCGGTGTTAAGGGGAGTGAACATAGTGAACCGTGGGTTCTTCTTTAGCTGTTGGGGCTGCTTGCCTCGGTCATTTTGGACTTTACCCCCAGGTTGGGCTCGGGAGGTCTCTCCCTTCTTACTGGCTTCCTTCTCCTTGTCATCATCCCTCTTCGCCTGATGGATTTCTTCCGAGTGTATGTACCCTTTTGCTCGTACCATCAGCTCGGCTACAGTATCCACGGGGTCGATGGCCAAGGAGAATGTAAGGGGGCCCGACCTGAGCCCACTCTGGTAAGCCATCAACGCCATAGAGTCCTCCAGGTTAGGGATTCTGAAGGACTCTTCATTGAATCTAGCTGTGTAAGCCCTCAAACTTTCCCTTCTATGCTGCTTCACCAATAGCAATGTAGAAGTATGGGGGGGTAGCACGTCGGCTCCCCGTGAAGCTGGACAGGAAAGCCTCAGCCAGCTGATGAAAACTTACAATAGAGTCGGGACGAAGTTTTTGGAACCAGTCCAAGGCATTGCCAACCCGGGTGGTCGGGAATGTCTTCATCTTCATGAGGTCGGACATGTCATGCAAGGTCATGTGGTAGTCAAAGTTGAGCAAATGGCTGGCTGGGTCGCCGTCCCCATTGTAGACTGCCAAGTTGGGCATCCGGTTACTGGTGGATAGTGGCGTGGCCAGTACCTCGGTTGATAGTAGGCTTACGCCGAGCTGGTTAATAACCTTGGCTATGGCAGCCGCGGTCCTGGCCTGCTTGGGGTCGGCTTGAGCTACCCTTTTACCTCTCGCCTCATCGGGTCCCGCCATCGGCTCTAGGAAGCCCTCTTCGTCTTGCGTCTGTTTTTGCCTTGGATCTGGGATGCATAATTGTGGACGCAAGGGCCGCGGCGTAGCTTCTTGCGGAGCCAAGGGGCCCCCAGCTAGCCGGGCTACCTGCTCCTTAAGTTCCTCAAACATCCTCAGCATCATCCTTATCTCCGGTGACAGACTAGAGTTGAGGTCTCCATCTGTCGTGAGGTTGGTTTGAGTGGTTGAGTGTATACGTTGGCTTGTTCCAACGTCAGCTTAGGTTGGGTTTTGGCTAGGCACCTGCATGGTTTCGAGGTCCCCATCGGGGTTGGGCGAATCCTCTACCGATGTGCTATGGCTTCTCGTTTATACCATGATGGTTTTTCAATGAGTGGTGTAAAGAGTGATAAAAAGAACTCATTCCCACAGACTGCACCAAACTGTCAAGGTCGGAATCTCGACGTTGAGGTTGGGTGCTACTCCTGCTGAGCTGAACTTTTCAGGTTAGCCTCCAAGTTAAACTTTTCTGGTCGGCTACCTGACCTGCACAAAGGAAATGAAGGAAAAGGTAGGGTGATAACTCGGATTTTCCTCTCGAGCGTGCGAATGATTAGTATGTTCGAGTTAGCGAAGTAGTTGAGAGCATTTAATAAGCAGTTACCTTTGAAATGAAGGGGTGGAGCTCTATTTATACTAAATTCGAACCTGACAGCATTTAATGCAGTGCAGCTTTATGTCCCATCAAGACTTTATGTCTCATCAGGGCAGCTGGCACTGGGGTCGGAGTTTTCCTGGGTCGGGGTAAGGTCAGATCAGCATCCAGGTTAGGCATTAACTGTATATGCTACAATTAGCTCGGATTAGCTCGCCTTAGCTTGATGTGGATCGCTTACCTCAGTTCAGGATCCCCCTCATCAGACAGTAACTCAAGAAATTGTCATCCCAAATCATCTTTCGTCCATTTATTTCATCTAACACTTCGAGCTATGTTGGCTCTAGAATTCGTCACCGAGTCAACTTTTATTTTCTTGTGAATTAGTTTTAGTTTGAAATTCAATTCTCTATGTTTCTTATTTTCTTTTCAATTTTTTTTGCAATAATCACAATTCCTATGGACGACCCTTTGAGTAACTTTTTGTTTGGTTAAAACAAACTTTTACTCTACTGTTGTACCTTTATCCGGTAACCATCCTGCAGCGCCTTTCTTCTCATTACACGTTACAAGTTTTAATTTGTGTTTAGATTAGATTTAAGCTATTAGTGAACTTTTATTTTCTTGATTAATTAGTTCTTCTCCAGCTCCACAACTATTTATTCCAATTTATTTGCTTTTGAATTCTTGACACGACAGTTTTAATTGTTTAAGGACGACTCTAGAGTGATATTCACGGAGTTAAAGAAAAAATCTAATCTATATTATCGTTACATTGTTTTCATTTAATTATTTAATTAATGTGGTCACTTCATCACTTATGCAGTGATTGGTATGTGGGAATGAGTTGGGAATGAAATATGATTCTTAATTCTATTTTAATTCTTATATTTGGTATGAGGGAATGAACTTGAGAATCTTATTCCCAATAGAATCTCATTCTCATATATATGAGAATAGCCATTTCAGACCAAATATATGGGAATAGCTCATTCTCATGTGTTTGGGAATAGACTTGACTACTATACCCTTATTATATAACATAACTTTTATAAATAATTTGTTTTATAATAATAACAAAAAATATAATAATTATTATTATAAAAATAATTATTATTATTATTATTATGAAAATAAAAATAAAAACAAAAATAAAAAAATAAAAAAATAATAATAAAAACAAAAAATATAGTGATTAAATAATAATAATAATAATAATTAAAAAAGTATAATAATATTATTATTAAAATAATATTATTATAATTTTTTAATTATTATTCTTATTATTATAAAAAAAAAAAATAAAAATGATAATAACAATAATAAATAAATAAAATAAAAAATAATAATATTGATTAAAATAATAATAATAATAATAAATACTAATAATAATAAAAAAGTAAAATAATAATGACAAAAATAATAATAATAAAAATAATAATAATAATAATAATAATAATAATAATATATTATTATTATTATTATTATTATTATTATTATTATTATTATTATTATCATCATCATTATTTATTGTTATTTTTATTATTATTATTATTATTATTATTATTATTATTATTATTATTACTATTATTATTATTTATTGTTGTTGTTGTTGTTGTTGTTATTATTATTATTTATCATTTATTATTATTTTTTGTTATTATTATTATTATTATTATTATTATTATTATTATTATTATTATTATTATTATTATTATTATTTATTGTTGTTATTATTATTATTATTATTATTATTTATGTTTATATTGTTTACGGTTATATTTATATTTATTCTTATTTTTAATACTATAATAATAAAAGGACAATCATGTTATATTATATAAGTCATTCACATTACTACTCTTAATTCTTAGAGCATACCAAACATATCATTCTCATTCCCAAGTTCATTCCATTCTCAGTTTCATTCCATTCCTTGGCTCATTCCATTCCTACCCAAATTCATTCCAATGTACCAATCGCTATCTTACAGCTTGTTTAGATTGGCAATATTAAAGGAAAGAAAAGATTAGGGAGAAATTTTTCAATCATTTTCCTTATTGACTTACAAATTTAGAGGAAATGAAAGGTTATGAAATGGTTCCATAATTCATCTATTTCCTTTAATAAGAAGAATTTTGCAATCCTTTAAAATTAGGGTATTTTTAAAAAAATGAAAGATTTTATATAAAATGTGTCTTTTCACTCTACATATCTCATGGTTATAAAAATAAAAAATTAAAATTGTACTTAAGTAATTTTGTATTTAAATTTATCATTTCCTTTCATTTTCTTCTCTAATCCAAACAAAAATTCATACAAGGTAATTTATTTCATTTTCTTTATTATTTTTTTACAATCCAAACAAGGTAATTTATTTTCTTTCCTTTCTTTTGTTTTTCTTCCTCTCTACTTATTTCATTTTCTTTATTATTTTTTTACAATCCAAACAAGGTAATTTATTTTATTTCCTTTCTTTTGTTTTTCTTCCTCTCTACTTTTCTTTCCTTTCCTTTCTGCAATCCAAACAGGGGTCAAAGTAGAGACCAAATAGATGAACGCATTTGGATAGAGGACTGATTGCATTACTGTAGAAATGAGTGGAAGGTGATGTCTATCCTCCAAAGTGTTGACCGTTTGTTTGGATTCACATTTTAAAAGAAAGATAAGGAAGGGGAGGGGATAATGAACTCTTCCCTTTGTTTAGATTGCAATTTTGAAATAAGTGAAGGATATGGAGAGGAACGAAAATTCTTCCATTTTCATTAATTGGATAGGTTTTTCAAACCTTTCAATTTGGGGTGTTTGGAGGGAAAATGAAAGGTTTCACCACAAAATGTCTTTCTTCTCCTTACATATCTCATGGTTATAAAAATAAAAAAAAAGGTACTTAAGTAATTTTGTATTTAAAATTATCCTTTTTTCTTTCATTTCCTTCTTCAATCCAAATAAAAAATCATAAGATCCTTTCCTTTTTTTTCTATTATTATTTTTTTGCAATCCAAATAAGATAATTCACTTCCTTTCATTTCCTCCACTTTACTTTCCTTTTCATTCCTTTGTGCAATCCAAACACTATGAGAGATGACTTGGAGGTTTAGCAAATTACACAAGGGTTCAAAGAATTTCCTCTTTATTTTACTTTCTCAAGGAACTAAATCAATGCTTTCACAAAGAGCACAAACATGATATTATCAAAGTCAACTCCTATAAGAATTGAAGGTAAATTGTCGGGATGGAAAAATAAAAGATCTTTCCTTCGCTGGTAGAATCACTCGCACACAATCAATGCTCGCTGCTATGTAATGAAATTGATAGGCTATAGAGGGATTTTATCTGGGGATCAAATGAAGAAAAGAGGAGAATATACTTGCTCTCTTGGGATGCTTTATGCCTATCAAAAGAAAATGGTGGACTCAATGTAAGGACCCGTACCCAAATTTCGAATATGAAATAAGTGTTATTTATGTGTTTGGTGTTTTTATGCTAGTATTAACTGTTGGGAATCGTGCATGATATTTAAAAATTTTATAATCAAAATAAACGCACTGAAAATAATAAATGCACATGCATCCGTTCATGGCTAATTACGTAGATTACAACATGCATAAATAATTAGCTATTAAATACGCATTAAAATATTTTAAGATTACCTTTACTATGTCAAATTCGGTGTAGGATTTGAACAATCTAGAACTCCCCAATTGTGAAGCCTCCGAAAGTATCCACATGAGATTCGAGTCATCAATCAACAAAACCCCCACTATGAGTTTTAGATAAAAATATATTTGCTATGAAAGACAGGATTTGTGCTATTTTTTTGTCTATCATAGTTTCCTATTTATAGGAAACACTAGACATATTATGGTCAGTCCTAATTACTGGACTTTGACTGATTAAATGATTGGACTAATATTCCAATCTAATCAGTTTTAATTCCAACTAAATATTAGACTCTTCTAATATTTAATTTATATTTCTCACTGATTAATTCTGAATCTCTTTTGTGTGTGACCTCTCGGGTTTATAATTAAGTGGCAGCGAAATAATATTAATCCAATTAATATTTAATTATAACTCTTCTAATTTAATTCTCGCAAGTCGTGAGTGATACATACCGTATATCACAACTACTCAACTAATAATGATGTGTAAATTCTACGAACCCTTAATAATTATTATGCAACCAATTCCTTCTGTCTGAATCATCCCGATTGAGTCAGAGTCATGGATAGGGTTGTCAAACTCTATTACTCAATCATATGTTCAAATCTATTTAATCAGTAACTTATGAATAATACGTGGAACGACTTCCACTATTCTACATCGGCCAAGGATTTCTAGTTACTCGATTAAAAGATCGCATAGGATCCCTAATTGACAAATTTCATATCTACACACACCTATCTCCATGCGGGAATAAATCGTAACCACCAAATACATTATCCGATCTTTAATAAGGACTAGCTTTATTGTACCGGCAAATTATGTTATCCCTAACACAAGATAACCATGGTGTCTCAATCAAAGGACTAATTGCACCATTACACTGCACAACGAATTATTGACCATTCCATGCAATTCGTTGTACTAGCGGTCATGTCCAGTCACTTGTTCTCAACAAGCACTTATACATCTACCCTTACGATATGAGACTAATTGCCCAAATCAATATCCCATATTATTTGGATGGTAGACTGCAATCCGATCTTTCTGGATAAGTTAATGCCTAATTAATTTATCCTACGATCGGAAACGATTTTAGAGTATATTTATGAATATAAATTTTGTCACTCATATCCTTACTCTTAGGGATAAAATCTATAAATATTATTTTAAGGACTTTTATTTAAATAGTTAATCGCATTAATGATATTTAAATAAACTGCCCACATTAAATAAATAATATAATTATTATGTCTTAAAATTAGCTTTTAAGGCATATAATCCAACATTAACTTAGCATATCAAACTAAGCATTCATTTCAATTAAAAGAAAGGTTAATTTGGCAGGGATAGTAAATAATTAGAGCGTTAAACTCTACCTCTGTAGCTTTATTGGGTAATTATTTTGGTTGTGATTGGTTGGAAGGAGAAGATATATATAGATGTAGTAAACATAGTTAATTAAGATAGTCACTAAACCCGGTAGATGTATTGGATAACCCTTAGCTTACTATTAAAGGTATATAAATAATTAGTTAACTTAGTATATTATCCTCTACCTAAATAATTTATAAAGTCTTTAAACATATATATTAGATTTATATGGGAAATACTTAGTGAATAGTAGTAGGTATATTAAATTGTTAGGGATTATAAAAATAATAGTAAGTTTAACCTAAGAAATAATAAAATTATTGGAATATAGCTTACTAGAATAACATAAGTAGTGGAACTAGAATATGATATATTTATGATATCTCTGGAGATAGTTGAAAGCTCGGTCGATCATAGTATACAAACTAGGATCATATAAAAATATTTTATGTGCTAGGGAATTGGCCTATATATATATTTACTGGACACATTAAATAGTTAAGAAATTTAGGAGTTATAAATTAACTATGTAGTAATCGAGTAATCTTAACTTTTGAAGCAAAAATAATGGAATGTTAGTCTTTGTCTTAAAGCTTCACTAATAAACCTTGCTAAGCATGCCAAACCAATTATTTTTCCCTAAACCTTTATACCTGGCACCACTACCGTGGATCAAGCTAATGTCTAGGATTATGATTCATATCACCAAGCTGCTTAGTAAGCAACCTGTCGAAGAGAACAAACTCCACTACAATCCTATACCAATAACCACTCAATGTCATAGCCTATTAGGTGATTTCGGTTAAGTGTTATTATTACTACATATAATTAGCTTAGAAGTGATGACAATCAACCATATAATCAGCTCTTCACCGTGCATGGTGTCACTTCGCAAGAGTACTTAGAACATGCAGACTGCTCCCACATTAGCTTTGCTGTCCAATTCCGTGAGCCTGCATGGAGCCAACGTATCTTCAATAAAGCACGCAGCAGCTTAGGACTATTAACACTCCATTATAGTGTTGGGTAGCTTGCATGCATGAAGGACACGAAGCAAATCGTCATGGCTGCTCAAAGATTGCTAATAGTACCTACAAAATAGCTTCCCATTGCTATCAAGCAAGCAAATGAATTAAGTTTTGAATCAGCATTTTGCCTGCAATGCTGTCATTACACGAAAACACTTAGGAAATTATAAACTTTGTTATTACAGTCTAATAAGATTGAGACCAGGGCATTATAAAAAGGGCTGCTGAGCTTCGGGTTCTAACAGAAAAAAACAAATAAACTCATTAGCTTTTAACATTTTTCTTACATCTTAGAATCAACTCATAATTTGCACACGTCAAGGTGAGGGAATTTACATAAATTCACATTTAGTTATTTATATGTGTGTTAACTGTTAACTTTGGTTATATGATTGGTTTTTAAGTTATGTGTTTATGTATGTGGTTTTTAATTAAAAAAGCATCTTATTATCTATGTAATTTCTTGAGAAATCATGTTGATTCTTGTTATTAGTTTTCTCATTAGTCTTTCTCTTATATGGATAATGAGTACTACATAATGGTATTTAATTAAGAAACGTTGTTTTTTCCTTTTATATTTAATGTGAAGAGGTCTCTGTTTAAGTGGAATCTTTACATGAGCTTAGTTTGTATAATAAGCTTTATGATTCTTCCTCATACATCTAGATATGTTGAAATGATTTACTTATTATATAAGGACATTTGATTAAAAAAACTATTATATAACCTGTATTTGCTTTCAAAACAAGTTATTATTTGAGAAAGATTATTGATACTGGGAAGCAATACTATGTTAGCTGCATGTGGTAAGGATGTTCAAGATATTTTCAATTAATTAAGGTTTTAATTTACTTAACCAATTAAGGGATTATTTAGTAGTTTATAATTAATCACCTACTTGTTATCAACTAGGGTAATAAATAGACATTTTAAGTGACAACAATGAGTTATTTTATAAGAAAACCAGTTGCTTTAAAGGCTTCCAATTATATGTTATTGTTAAGTATACTTGTTTGGGGACAGCCTCTTTTGTTGTTCCCCATCCATGTGTTTGTCGAGTTACGTGATTATGAATTGCAAAGGTGTTACCAAGTATGTGTTATATGGTTACTTGTGCATGTTTATGTGCTGCTGGAATTGGGGGGTTGTAACCTCAAGCACAATAGCGTTCACGAACGCCGGGCGACATAGAACTTGCCGGTGCTCCCATGACTATCGTGGTCCTATTCTATCTCTTGCTTGGGACCACTACCACCCTCGGAGAGCTTTCTCTCGCTTGGGACCAGTACTGCCCTCGAAGAGTTGGGTCGTAGACTCGGGTACAATCTGGAGTACCCTATTGGGAGATATAAGAGTTGTAATCATGATTCGGCCGGTCACTTCGAGAAGTGAAATCAAATGTATCCTTTGTAACGTGATATGTAATTGTTGCTTATATATTGATATGCTTGAATGGCATTGCATCATGGTTTTCAAAAAAGCCTAGAAACGTCTTTAAAACTTCCCCGGTTACTCCCCCACACTGGGTTCTCTTGAGCTCACTCCCCTTTCTTCTCCCCATTTTAGGTGAAACTGAAGAAATAGTTGAACCAGCTTGTCATAATGTGCCTGTTTTGCTTGTTGGAGAACCTGGATCACCTTATTCTGAGGAATATTGACATAATTGTACATCGCCACTATCTGTACAATGAAGATCTTGTAGATTTTGACATACCACATCATCTTGTCTATGATATTATAGTCAATGACGTGCTAGTGGATATAGGCTTCAGTCCCTGTATGACAGTTTACGTTATTTACTATGGTCATATATATGAAGAGTAGGTGTGGTAGGTTAGTTATCCAGGCTCATTTTGCTGTACATGGAATCTGGTGGTTGAAAAGTTTGTGCTAGCGGATGTAAACCAGAAAAGCTTTATTATATATATAATATCCTAGTTGCCTTTAATATGTTAGTTATATATCGAGTGGATGAGAATGGTTTTGTTTACACAGACCCTCCACCTAGTCTTGAGAAGGGTTGGGACATTGGGGTCATTACACTCAATTAGCAAATGAAGATATGCTAGCAAAGCTTGGTTGGAAGTTGACAACGGAACTGCATTTATTGTTGGTGGACGCTCTCAAGAAGAAATATTTTCTAACAACATTTGTTTGATTATCAACCAAAACAGGCTGTGTAAGAATATGTGCAATGGTTTAAAATTTTTGAATAGAGGCATCAAGTGGGTTGTTCAAAATGGTCAAAAAACAAGATTTTGGTTCGATTGGTGGGTGATGGATAAACCAATGATTGAGGCAATTTGGCATTTTGTTCCTGAGGAGGAGATGCATAAATCAGTAAGTAAATACCTGACTGAAGAAGGGCTTCGCAAGTGGCATTATTTTCAGCAACTGTTACCACAGAATACAATTTGGAAAATTGTAAGTATTAGAGTGAATAAAAGGGATAACAAATCCGATTTTATGCCATCTGGGCTTGATCCAAAGGGTGAATTTTCAAATAATTCAGCTTTTAACATTATTAAAAGGGCTCCTATGAATAATGGTTTTTTGGGAGTTGTCAAAGTTGCATTATTTCTACAGTTGAGGGAGTTTGCCAGAGGCTGCATTATTCACAAGATTGGGAATGGACAGGGTACCAAGTTCTGGAGGGATAACTGGCACCCTCTTAGGCGCTTTAATCTCATTTTTTCTGATAATTTGATTGTTGCTTGTGGACATAACCTTGAAGCTATGGTGCCTGATTTTATTTTCGATGGACAATGGCAGTGGCTCCCCAATGATCCTATCTTTGCCAGAATCATCCACCATATCGGAGACCTGAGTCCTGAACCTAACAGAAATAACAGGTATGTTTGCCTCAACTCTCCTAATGGAGATTATAAGGTGACTTGGGCTTGGGAACTCACTAGACAATGGGTTCCTATTGTTGATTGGTATCAAATTATGTGGTTCAAACACTCTACTCCTAAGCATGCTTTTCGCACTTGGTTCTCTTGGATGGATAGACTTCCCACAAAGAGAAGACTCTTGAATTGGGGCATGAATATCGAACCTCATTGTGAGTTCTGTTACCTTCATTTGGAATAGAAATCACTCTTCGGTGACTGTTCTTTCACTAGTAGAATATGGAGAAGGGGTTGGAAGATGACAAAGGGTCTTGTGAGATTTAAAGAATGGAAAGATTATGCAGATTGGTTTGTCATGAAGGCTCCCTTCAGTACTTTTCAGGTGTTCACTTTGAAACTCTTCTTGGGCACTTATGTTTTCTACATTTGGAAGGAGAGAAATGCTCGACTCCACAACAATGCGTTTAAGACTGAAGAGGATATCTTCAATGACATTTTTTTTAATGTTAAAACTAAGATGTACATATATAGAAAAACTAAATCTTCTCTTTTGAACCAAGCCATTTTTTTAATGTTAAAACTAAGATGTACATATATAGAAAAACTAAATCTTCTCTTTTGAACCAAGTTATTTGTAGAGCTTGGTGTATATATAAAAATATGATCTTACAGATATTTTTGTAATGATGTAAATATTTTTGAGTTATGAATTAAAATCCTGCTTGCCTTTGGTTAAAAAAAAAAAGTTGCATTATCCACGAAGAATTAACGTCTTCCTTTGGAGGGTGGCATATCAACGTATAGCAACAAATGGGAAGTTTTCAAGACGTGGTGTTATCACTGGCGGAGCCCCGTTTAGCTTGTGGTGTGCAATGGCACACCATGAAACTTTGGAAAAAAATCTTTTTTTTTTTTTCTTCCTGTCATGGAAACAGTAGCATATGTCTATATACAGTATGTGTTTTCTTGTATATCTATATGTGGTTGTATTTCTTAGTATGTATGTCTGTTTGTACGAGTCTTTCACTATAGATGGGTGTGTCTATGTAATTGTGTGTAGATGGTGAGGGAAAGTGAAAGAAGAAGAAGAAGATGAAATGAAAAAATAAAAAGTAAATTTATGACACACTTGATGTTTGAAAAAATAAAAAGTAAATTTATGACACACTTTGATGTCCGATGTTTGGCTCCGCCATGTTATTGATACAGTTGATTGTCCCTTTTGTATTGCAAGTGTGAAAGATATTGATCAATGGGAAGTTTTCAAGACGTGGTGTTATTGATACAGTTGAGTGTCCCTTTTGTATTGCAAGTGTGAAAGATATTGATCATCTATCGCAACAGTGTGCAAGAGAAATTTGGAATGTATTTGCTATTGTGAAAAGACAATTTTTTTTTTTCAACTGCAATGAGGAAAGCGGTTAGGTGCAAAGATCAGAACTAAATTAATACCAAAGAGTGTCAAGTGGCAAATTTTATTTTGCACCACACTTTGGTGGTTGTGGAAATGGAGAAACATGGGAATTTATCAGAACCAACAACTAGTGACACAAACAATTGTTATTAAGATTATTGTGAAGTATGCCATGGGAATTGAAGAAATGTGGAGTTATTATCGAAAAACTTTAATGCAAGTTTTTAGGAGGAATGTCCAATTAGGACGGGAAAAACCATGATTGGATAGAAATTCAATGTTGATATGAGTGCGTGAAAGGAAAAATTCAGAATTAGCTGGAGCTGGAGGACAATTTTCAAGTTAGACGGAGAATGAATTTCGGGAGTTGTTATTAATTTCGGCATTAAAAATATTTATGCATAGATGATGGCAATTTGGGAGGCTCTTTGCAGAGCTGAGAGTATGGAATTGATGCAACTGTGTTAAGACAGATTCTAGTCATATAATTTCATTTCTTACTCAGGGCATGGGGAATAATCATCCATATAAATTGCAAGTTAAAGAATACAAAAGGATTATGCAAAATAATCCTGTGTATTAAGTAGTACATATTTACAGAGAAATAAATTATTGTGTATATTATTTGACGAATATTAGATTATATACAGCATCCAATTGGGTATCATGATCTAGAACTTACTCCGAAAGACTGTTATCTCTGTTAAATAGGGATAAAAGAGAAAAAAATTCCCCAAGATTGTTGTGTAATTTTCTCATGTAAGGCATCCTTATAACAAAAATAATAATAATACTAATAATAAAAGTCAACTTCTATAATGCTATTCCACCGACCGCCACACAAGCTGGCTTGCGCATGACTAATTCAAGAGTTCCATTAAGAAACCAATATTATCATATTAAAATTAGCTGTTAGACAGATATAGCACACGATCTTATTGTAAAGAACACGCAAATCACAAACCACTCGCAGTGAGACTAAATCTGTGGGACATGGCCGTCGTTTTTCTTTTTGGGTAAAATTAAATCATACTAGCATAATATTCTTTTGAATTACATGGCCAGATATGATCGTCACGCATGACGTAATATGCAGGAAGAGAGGATTTTTTTTTTTTTTTCTTTCTTTATCAACAAAAAAAAATTTCATTGTAACTGTTTCAAATACAAAAGAATATATATGCTCTACGGTTAAAAATACAAAAGAAAATACTTCCAAAAGAAAGGAATATATTCTCTAATAGAAAGGAAACAAGGATCACTATGCTTTTGCAATGTACCATTTACGTACATGTCATTTATCAACCAATTGACATCTAGCTAGTATCGACTTGCAAGATCTGTTAGGAGTATTTGAATAATGTAGGATCAGATCAAAGTAGAGAAATTAAATTGCAGAAATTAAACTTTTTTGTTTTTTTGGTCAAAAGAAATTAAACTTGAGATACCGAAGCCTATGGTGATGTTGATGAGATGGAACTTGTGCTAGCTAGATGTGAAAGTCAACGTCTTGGCCACATCATTCACAAATGCACCCAGAGCTGCATACTCTTCAAATGCTCTAACATCAGCTTTACACCTTAATAGTTGTGGGAAAAACAACCAAAAGCCAGTGACCATCACGTATCCAACGGTCAACATCGTCCCAATAATCCTCGGAACGTGGCACCTGTTCCTTAGTGCCTTCTTGGCTGCTACCTCGACCATTAAACTCACCCCATGTAGCAAAAAGAACCATGTGATCTCCCATGTGGGCTTCGTTCGGCCCAAATAATAAAACATCAGCTCGTGCATGAAGCCCGATACAATAAATGTGCCCATTATAGCTGGAAGTGCGGCCCATTTTCGGCCCAAAGTCTTGGTTGACAAGTTGAGGACAGGATCATATACAGTAGGTCGCAGGATACGTGTGACCATGAGGTTCCACCTACGACCCCAAAAGTCTTGTAACGATGTAGAGAGAGTTGGTTCATCAAACTGTGGCTCAAGTTCAACACCAAGTAGACCACGGGCCAAGGCCGCAGTAATGGCTAGCGTGAGCTCTAAGGAGAAGTAAATGTGGAAGCAATATATGACCAAAATGATTGTTGGGTGTATATTTTCAGTATAGTCATAGACTTTGAAAAACAAGGCCAATAGTAGACCCTTGGTGGCATAGTTCAAAAGTGATTTTTGACCTTTTTCCATGGTTTTGGGGACTGACTTTCGTTCGCCAAGACCATTTTGAACATTCTCAGCTTTTTCATCGAATTTTCGTGGTCTATCTTTTTGGATCTTGATAGGGAGACAAGCAACGGCAACAAAAAGCGGGAGAGAGATTGATGGGTCAGAAAGAGGGCCTTTTTCGAAGGCAAACATGAGGAGTTTGAAGTTGGCAAGCCATGCTACAAAGAAACCTGTGGTGCCTCCAAGATGCACCGACTGTAAATTGAGAGGAAGAAATAAGAAGAGACATACAACAGGAAACAGAGCAAAGAGCCTTACTACACCTTTAGGAACTATCTTGGCTGCAACATAGCAATAGCATAATGATATGTAGACTGAGAGCCATACCTTGATGAAGTTGCTAATATCTCCCCCCAACCAATAATACTTAATACCATGCTTCATGTCTTCTTCCATCTCTCTATTTCTCTTTCTTTTTGTGTGTCTTAAGTGTCCTTCCTTTTAACTCTTTTCGATCACAAATTCTCCTAGAGTTGACAAAAAACAAGTCATTGGCTCCTGAAGTAGGTGGAAAGAATTAAAAAATCAACGTACAATATCTGCCTAGATTGGACCACGATTTTCCAATGGCTTGCTTGGTTTCTGGATCCACGTATATATTTCCTTTATCTAATGGGTAAATAGCGTATTATTTCTCTGTGTTTTGTTAAAAATACATAATATTTTTCTGTGTTTTAAAAATTAGATGATAATTCTCCTTTATTTTGTTAAAAGTACACAATACCCCCATGTGTTTTAAAAATTAGCTGATTATACCCTTATAATTTGTTAAAAGTTACTGATTACCCCCTTGTGTTTTATAAAAGTAACTGATTGCCTCTTTATATTTTTTAACAAAAGCGCTAATTTTTAAAAAGTACATGAGAGTAATTAGCTACTTTTATAAAACACAAGGGAATAATCAGCTAATTTTTAAAATACAGAGGGGTATTGTGCACTTTTAACAAAACAAAGGGGGGTAATCAGCTAATTTTTAAAACACAGGGAGGTATTGTGCATTTTTAACAAAACACAGAGAGATAATATGATATTTACCCTTATCTAATTGGTGGAAAGTCAATGAGCAAAGTACAAAATTTAAAGGGTAAATTTCACTGTTAGTTCCTATTGTTTGCATGAAGTGTTACTTTAGTCTTTATTATTTTAAAAGTGACAATAATAGTTTTTAATGTTTGAAAAAAATGATGCGGTAGGTCTCCATTATTTTAAAAGTGGCAGCAATAGTCTCTAGTGTTTGAAAAAAGTGATGCGGTAAGTCCCTAATATTGGTTTAAAGTGTCAATTTAGTCTTTATTGTTTCAAAAGTGGCAGTAATAGTCCCTAATGTATAAAAAAAATGACAAAAATGGTCATTCCCTTCAAAAATAGATGGGGACTAGTTGTGTTACTTTTTACAAATATTAGGGATTAGTTGTGTCACTTTTAAAATAATAAAGACTAAATTGACACTCCAAGCTAGCATTAGAGACCCACCGTGTCAATTTTTTCAAACATTAGGAATCATTGCTGCAACTTTTGAAACAATGGGAACCTACCGCATTACTTTTTTTAAACATTAAGGACTATTACTGCCACTTTTAAAATAATAAAAATTAAAATGACATTTCATATAAATAATTGAGACTAACGGTGAAATTTGCTTAAATTTAAATACTAATTTTCACTCCTCAAGGACCAACTCCGCGTGATAAAGATCATAGGCAGATTTGTATACCAATCAATAAGGGCTACACCTTTCACAGACTTAGGTAATAGTACCATTATTTTTAGATAAAAAAATCAAGTTAACCCGTTAAAAAACTTATTTGTATATAAAAATCAATTGTATGATTTTAATTTTTAATAAATAAAATTCTAAATTCATCCTGATAAAAGTTTACATTCTCTCATATCAAAAAGTTGGGGTTAAGATCTCCCTACTCTTACACTTAATAAAATGAGACATACACTAGCAGACTGTTTGAAATAAATAAATTTTGTAAATTAATTCGCGATTCCTCCTAAGTGCTCGTATCAGAATGAATCTTGTTGGATAATAACATATGTGTCAGAGGCTAAGAATTCATTTTCAAGCATACTAAAACTACCTTAAATTCTTTTCTCATAGAGATAATCAGTTTGAGTAATATATGTGATAATCTTGACATACTTGCTATCATTAACTCTGAGATTAAGCAGAACTTTACTTTATTTTTCTCATATGCTGCTCTGCAGCAGTAGTAAATGTGGTCAAATAATGCCGAGATCTTGTGTACTGAAGTGCAGATAAAATACAATATTATTCCCATGGATGAGAAGAAAATTAGCACTTGATGGGGTTTATGATAGTACCAAAAATTAATAGTAAATTGATAAAATATCACTTATATGATAGTTTAATTTCAATTGAATAAAAGAAGGGTATTTAAGTAAAATACAATTATTAATTTCAATTTCACATGTGTTCCAAACACAATTTGAATTTATAAATAACATAATTGACTTAATATTATTTTTTAGTTCCAAACAAGTGAATTTATGAATTCCAAATGAAATGAGTTCTATATATGAATTGATTCCAAAAACTATGTAGATCTTTCTCGCTTCTAAACACAGCCTGTCGCTCAGATCAGAACTTTCATCACGAACTTTTAACCAGTAAATGACGGGAAAGCACATGTGGTAGGGTCTCAAAAAGCATATAATCCATGTTACTCTATAATTAAATCAATGTTGGGATTCCGTTTAATCAATTTCAGATCCTTTACCTGTTTTATACGGGCTTTGTGTTGTTGATCCTCATTGAACACTCTATTGACTGTCTCTCGATTTTCTTGAAGAGTTTTCAAATTCGACTTAAGGGTACGTGTATTGGAAAATTTAATTATATTGTTATGAAATGATGTAAATAGAATAGATATTCATTTATATTAATGGTCTATAAAAATAGTGTTTACTGCGGCTCAAAATCAAGTTCAAAAGGACAAAAGTCTTTTAAAAATTACTTTAAAAACAAGTTATGTTTTTATATAAATAAGGTCTTGTACATTGTAATACAATACATCAATATGAATAAAAATCCTTATTCTTTCTTGTATGTTCTCTCTTTACTTTCTATTGATCTCTTTCTATTTCTCTTATTCTATAACACGAACAAAATTGTGAAGAGACCAACTCAAAATCAGGTAAATTATACCATTATATGTAACTATGAACATGTTTTTTTTTTTTGTCCTAATTGCTAGTATTCGTTACATAGACTTACAGTAATCCATTATAAAATACTTGCAAATGTTATCAACAACAATAGCACAATGATATGTGGACTGAGAAAGATATCATTCACCATCTCATGTAGCTCTCTGTTAACCTAGCCGCCGCCCTCCCGCCCCCTCCGCCCCCTGCACCAATGCTGCAATTCAACATCACCACTGTACCAATGCTGCAATCCTGTAAACCTATCACTGTAAACCTAACATCACCAACTGTAAGATGAAGATGAACATGGCTTCTACCCTCTCTCTTTTTAGAGATTCATCTTCCAACTGAAATCAGCTTTGAGTTTCTTTTTTGAAGCTCTCCCCAACTGTCCTCAAGCAGGAAAATTTGTTCCTCACAAACATCAACAACAACATCCATCTGAAAAACATTTTTTGAGCTTCTCAAACACCTTTTTATTGATACACAGTGGTTGTATCACTAAAATCTCTGCACCCATCTTCTTGAGATGGCCATGACCTCCCCCAGGTCCCTGTTCCTTCTTATCCCGAACTCTGATGATGATGAAGACTTACTATGTCATTTAGATATGTTCTTTACCTCTTCAACTGAGGACTGTGTATTTCACTCCATTGCAACCAGATTTGGGTCTATTTTTTCTAAATACATCATTAATCTGCGCCAATCTTTCCAGTTACTTCGCTGTGGTTGTCTTTTGTTATTCACACTTTTGGTTCCGGATCCTGCTTTTCCTTCCACTGTTCATGGTGGTTTATCTGGTGGTGATAGGGTGGCCTTTGTTGCCACCTGTTCAAGCTCGGAACACCGAGGGTCCTCTCTGTCTCTTGGAGGGTTTAGACCATTAGCTGTTTGGAATGTCCGGGCCCAACCTCCAGTCGGGTTAGTTTGCCCCGTTCAGCATATTTTGGTGACTTTTTCTTCTTCCTCTGCTTCGGCAGACGCTGCTTTGGCAGCTATTTTTGCAAGACTATCAAGACCTTTTGTGTGTGATTTATTTCTGATGATCGGTGAAGTATTGGAGTGGGTTCTTGCGCTATTATACGATTGGATTTCTACCCCCATGCTATCTAGATTTTATCTCTGGAGGTTATCTGTTTTAGGGTTTATCCCTAATTCTCTGTTTAGGGCTGTCAGCCATCCTGTTTATTTTCTGATTTATGTCTGTAGGGCTTTAGCCCATTCTGTTATGTTTATGATTTCTATCTGTTGTTATGAGCTTTCGCTCATCCTCTTCGTCCGGTCACTTTTGGGCCAGGATTTATCTGTTCGTTTTCTTTATCTATTATAATGAACATTTCTCTTTGACCAAAAAAAAAAAAAGATATGTGGACTGAGAGACATACACCTTGATAAAACTGCTAATATCTCCCTCCAACCATGCAATAGTATGTCTTCTTCCATCTCTCTGTTTCTTTTTCTCTTTGTTTCTTTTTGTGCGTCTTAAAAAGTGTCCTCTTGTCACTCTTTCCAATTACAAATACTCCTAGACTTGACAAAGAACAAGTTATGAAATGTGGATATTTAATATAAGAACCATGTGATGTCCATGTGATAGGAAAGTAAAAGCTTACTTTAGGAAAGTTAATTGATGGGCTATAATTATGTCTATGAGTGGAAATGATGTCATAAATGACATCATCATTGTATTGTTTTAGTTATAAATAGAGATGTTATGAAAAGGAAATGTACACAAGAAATATCTCAAGAAATATCTCTTCTTCCCCCTTGCAATTGTATTCCTTATATTATTTCTTTATTGTATTTGATAATTATTTTACAACACGTTATCAACACGAGTCTCTACTAATTGTTACCGTGCAAAGAATTTCTAGGAACAAACGTGAAACATCATAAGTCTACAAGTAACTTTCCTCCCTCACTTCTCTTTTATCAATGACATTCATGTATGTTATCTTTTTATACAAAATACAACTAGATTCACAGTTGCATCAGTTTTGTTTATATGATTATGTGGATGAGTATTCAGAAATGACCAACAAAAGAGAATGGACTCAATAAGGTTCCTTTTTTATATATATATCTATTATTTATCAGATTGATTGAGTGGAAATTTAGAAATAATTCCTATATGTCTTTAGCATACTTAATGCTACGTATTTGTCTTCTTTTCTTGGTTTTGTTTTGAAGAATTCACTAATTTCCCCTTATTTTTACAAATGTACAATTATAGACAAAATAAAATCCAACATTAGAAATGTGACTTAACAATTTCACTTCAAGTTATTTATGCTTGTAGTTCTTCTTGTATATTTCAAGTACTATAAATCGATTTATAACAAACTTCAATAGATATTTTAATTTCTGGATTTATATTTCATAATCTTCCATAAGCCCAACAATAAATAAATAAATAAATAAATAAAATAGCTTCAAATTTTGAAAAAGAAAAGAAAATCATGCTCTGCTAGAAAGACTAACTTACCTGATTTTCGGAGATCCAAATTTACCTTTTGGTATTGCATACTCTATATATATTTATATGCACTTGATCTTTGAGATATTCAAAATTATGCTTTGGCTGTCCTTATTTCTTGTGTTGCGGACTCAAAAACTTGAAGGAATTAAGGGAACTGGACTTTGTAAGAACAAAATTATCTTGTAGAATTAATAAGAATATGTTGCAAAATCTATCATGAAACTCAAATGCCACAAGTTTGAAAATATATCACTGCAAATGATTTTGGTCAATAAAGATTTGCAAATTTCTACTATTATGTTTTGAGAGGCAGAAGCTTTACAATTCTAGTGTAAGAGATGAATGTTCAGAGCATTTTGAAATTTGGGAAATTGGCAAAATGCAAATAGGAGAAGACATCACCAAACCCGAAAAAAAAGGAGAGAGAAATGGTATACTGATATGGGTAAAGAGTGAGTAATATGTTTTTTTACGTTGTGAAAAGATATATAGATAATTATTGCCTTAATAACTTTATTAGTTAATGGGACCATTATCATCTTTTGATTAAATCAACTTATTTGATCCATCCTATCGTTTAAGCTACTTAAAGTCGAGAATTGTGTATTAGTTGGACCATATATGGCCCACAATTATAACTTATGGAGGTAATGTTATTACTTTAGTATTTGGCTTATTTTAAGAAAAATTGTCGTAATGCTTTTAATAGCTTTATTTTATGGCAATGGATGGAATGATGATTAGACCCACATAAAAATGATTATATCATTTAGAACAATACTATAATATATCATCTTGAAACATCTCTTAGCGTATGTATGCATTAACGAAAATATATCAATAGATATGTGATCTTTATATGCACCGACTAAGTGACTAAGACAACTCATGAGCTACTCGAGGTCGGCTTGACTCAAATCCCGTCAAAGTGAGCATATTCTGTAACTTGGGTAAACTAAAAAAACAAAAGAGAGAGATTTGACCAAGAAATTAAGGTTTTGACTTAATATCGTTTTTATTCTCCTTCTACCGTGCTCTCTCTCTCTCTCTCTCTCCATTTCTCTATCACCTTTCTTTCTCTTTTACTTCATCTTCTTCTTCAACACCGAAAAAAAAAATCAGAGGATAACAATGGAAGAGTGCATTGATGTAGTTCTAATTTTTGTATGATCCTTATTTATCTCTTCATTCTCTTCAAGGTTATATGCAGAATATAGATGTAAGATTTAGTTACAATTGTAGCAATAAGGATCTATATCATAGATTTGATTATTTTTTTAAGAGTTATTGTATTCCTATTGTATTTCTTTGTAGTATTTTTAATATTCTCATTAACAAACTTATTTGTTACCTGGGAAAGGAAATCACTTATTTAAGATGGGTTATTTTGGACAACTTGTGATTTATGATTTTAGATGATATCATTCATAAGAATAAAAATTTTATGTTCTCATATGGAGATGCACATATCTCATGAAATGAATATACTATTTATGAAAGTATTAATTGTCAATTTGATGATTTCTTATTTATTGGATGAGAAAAATAAACTTTATCTCCGGAGGAGAATAATGAGAAAAAGTATTAAGGAGAAATCAATAGAAATAAGATCTCAAAGTAATAGTGATATTCAATACAAATATAGTTAAATTGGGTATTTGATTAGTACGTATAATACGCTAATATATTTCGTCTAATTTTCTTGAATATCAGTGAATGAAAAATTATAAAAGTTAAGATGGATCATATTGATTATTATATATTGATGATGATCTATATTTTAATATTATGTTTTAATAGTTTTCTTGTCATATTTTGTTTATGACATTTTCTGCTACTATCAGTCTTATTGAATGCTCTAGAAGAGCTATTATTATGCCACTGCTTGATCTTCTGAGTTTCGTTATACAAATATATGAGTAATTGAATAAAGATATAGTGATCACTTATATGGGTGTAATGACAATGAAAGATGAATCATTAAAAAATTCCTATGAACACCCGTTGATGAACCAAAAGATATTTAATCCAAAGAGTTTTATGCTTTGGCATGAAGAGTTTTATTATTTGACATGATCACCTTAAATATCCAAGCACATTGATGATGCAAAGAATTATTGAAAACTCAAATGAGTTCACTAAAGAATCAAAGGATTATATTATCAAATGAATTTTCATGTATTACTTGTACCAAACGAAAATTGATCAAAAGGTCATCCCCTACTAAATTTGATATCGAAAATCCTACATTTTTTAGAAAAGATTCAAGAGGATATATGTGGGCCTATTATTCTATCATGTGGATCATTTTAATATTTTATAGTATTAATAGATGTCTTAATACGATGGTCACATGTATGTTAATATCCATCTGATATATAGCATTTGCAAGAGTTTTTGTATACATAATTCGATTACGGGCAATATTTCTGAATTATACAATCAAGAGAATTTGTCTTGATAATGAAGGAGTATTTACATCTCAATCATTTTATGATTATTGTATGTCGATTGAGATTGGTGTTGAGCATTATGTGACTCACACATATATACAAAATAGTTTAGCAGAATCCTTCATTAAATACTTGCAGCTAATTTCTAGACCAATATTATTGAGAACTAAGTTGTCTAACCCTGTTTGGGGACATCTTATATTATATGATGCAATGTTTATGCAAACAAAGCCAACCGATTGAATTATATACTCCTAATTATTCAAAGACCATCTAAGGATGTTTTGCACTATATATGTTTCAATTGCTCTCCCTTAAGCGCATAAAGATAGGTCTGTAAAGAAAACTGAGAATTTATTATTTCAAATCCCATCAAATATTATATATATATATATATATATATATATATATATATATATATATATATATATATATATATATATATATATATCTGGACCATTGACAATATGTTTTCATAGCATCTTTTGCTATATAACGAAATGATATTTTCAGTATCAGGGGCAGAAAAATGAAAGCTTGACAAAAAATGAGAAATTTATGGAAAACATTATCATATTGATCCTTGTATAAATTAATTATTCATTTGCAAAAGATTGCAAATCGATTACCAAATGCATTATTGAATGCAAATGTAGTGACTAAGTCACATGTACCAGCTTTAAATGCTCATATTAGAATTAATGTTTCAATTGAGAAACACATATATAAATATAGTCTACTGCACGCCTGAAGCGTGGTAGACATATCAGTTCCAAAGATAAAGGAGCAAGAGTTGGCATTTTTGAATTGTTTGAGATCTTGAAGATGTCAGGATAAGGAGTCAAAATCCAAACTGAGAAATATTACTCCAAGAAAGCTTCAGGTATCTAAATATGATGTGTATTAAGAATAAAGAGATCTTACTTAGTTAAATTACTCTTGAAAGAGAATGAAATCGAAAATTAGGAGAAATTGATCATGATCAAAATTTGGAAAATGCAGTAGCTACTGATTTCATGATAGAAATCGAGGATCTTGTTGAAATCCACTCAAGAATGTCGACAAATAAATAATTGGCCAAAATAATAGAGGAGACGTAATCCAGGCAGAAAATAACTGCGCGTGAAATGTGTTGATGGGATTGAGAGGGAGATTGTATTATGAAGACAATCCCATGAGAAAGGAAATTAGAAGGAATTAATCATAATAGTTGGCTTTCCCTTAAATTGTTTAAAGGCAAACAAAGAATGAGTTAGTATGTTGTGTGATTAGATCCTATGAGAAATGAAATTATAAGGAATTAATCATAATAGTTGGCTTTCCCTTAAATTGTTTAAAGGCAAACAAGGAATGAGTTAGTACGTTGTGTGATTAGACCTTGGTCTATATTCTCTGGAAAAATTACATTGATATTAGCCTGGTAATTTTGAAAAAGGACTTTATATGCGTCTTGTGAAGATAGTAATATTTTACCCATATAGATCACATGATAAATATTGAAATTTTGGAAGACTCTATATGCTTGAAGCAGATATTCATGTGATAATTATATTTATATCAAAGTCTTGAAAATACTCAATATGCCTGAAACATATATTCACGTGATAATAATATTTATATTGAAGTCCTGAAAGGATTATATATGCCTGAAACATATGAATAAAAATGTCGAGAAATGTATTTGATTACAAAGATCTTTGTATCAATGAAAACATTATGAAAGAATTTGATGTATCTTTCATATATCTGATGGCATAAATTATATATTGTAAAATTTATTCTTTACATAGAAAATGTTGATGCACTAACGTATATTGCTAATGATACAAGGCCATATATTTTCTTTATTGGTTTATTTAAATTGCAGCTTTGATTTGCAGGCATTAGAATGAAAATTAAACACATAGAGAAAATTTCTATGAAATATCATATATGGATTCATTTTACTCACAAAAGATCAAAATCAACATTAGTTGATTAAGCAGATATTGGCTATCTATTTAACTCTCGAAAGACAAGGTCACAGACAGGGTATGTGTTCAATTGAGTTGAGAATGTGTATAGTTGAGATCCGTCATTCAACATGTTCAACAATCCTATGGGTTATCCTCCAACGAAGACTGTCCAATCACATTATATGAAGATAGATAATATCACATGCATTACTAAGATCAAATGTGATTACATAGTTAGAAACGTGATATTCGACGCTCAAAAGATCTATCACTACGACAAGATCAAAATGAGGGAGAGAATATATTTGTGTTCTGTACTCTTTTTCCTTCAACAAGGTTTTTTCCTATTGAATTTTTCCTGGTAAGGTTTTAATGAGGCAGAACAAATACAAGCGTATCCTACTAAAACTCTATTTGAGCATGAAACTTAAAAGGGATGTGACATAAATGCTCATCAAATTCAAAGTCAAACAAAAAGGTTACAGGATCCACAGAAGCATTGCTAATGATGAGCTAGCTACTAAGATTGTCATGTGTTGACTTTGTGATCATTATTGATATGTCCACATGAAGGGGAGCCTTATACGAACTGTACGCTTTTTCCTTCGCACAGGTTTTGTCCTACTGAGTTTTCCTAGCAAGGTTTTAATGAGACAGTACAAGAAGCATATACAAAGAATATTATACTCTTTTTCATTCGTCAAGTTTTTATCTCATTGGATTTTTCTGGACAAGATTTTAATGAGGTATATTCTTAAAAGATAAATATCCAAGGGGGAGTGTTATGAAATGTGGATATTTAATATAAGAACCATGTGATGCCCATGTGATAGGAAAGTAAAAGCTTACTTTAGGAAAGTTAATTGATGAGCTATAATTATGTCTATGAGTGGAAATGATGTCATAGATGACATCATCATTGTATTATTTTAGTTATAAATAGAGATGTTATGAAAAGGAAATATACACAAGAAATATCTCAATAAATCTCTCTTCTTCCCCCTAGCAATTGTATTCCTTATATTATTTCTTTATTGTATTTGATAATTATTTCACAACATTATTTATTTTCTTCTTTCTTTTTCCTTACTTTTCCTTATGCCTCTCTTCGTCTTACTCACCACACTTTTTGATCCCTCGACCTCCACCACTCTCACCACTATCTCACTACCATTAACACTATGCAATATATTTTCACAATTCAAATCATTTGTTTATACTTTCTCTCTTAGACTAGTCATCACGTTAGCATTTATCTGTTAGGCTCTGTGAAGCCCCAGAGCCAGAAATAATAATTATTTTATTATTTCATTCATTCATTTGTTTGCAATTAATTGACTTAGTTTATCTAATTGAATCATTAAGTGCTACTATCTCGTTATCATAGGTGGATGATTAAGTGCATTATAGTAGCTATTTAGTGAATAAACTATATCTTCTAAGCTAGTAATTGGACACTTGGCCTTTTGGAACATTCCACATAGCATTGACTAACTTTGACTTAACTAATGACCACTAGAAATTGATAAAACATAAAACAAAATAAACAAAAGGAAAAGAGAGATGTGAGATCGGGTTAAGGAAGGAAAAAAAAAAGAAGAGAAAGACCTAGGGCATTGACTTATGAGGAAGAAGTGAGGAAAATGAGGAAGAAGGAGAAGAAAAAGAGAAGAAAATTGGCCTAGCTAGCTCAACCTCTTGCTCCTTTGTGCAATTTTAGCCAAGATTAGGTGAGGGGTGCATGATTTTTGCATTTTTCTTGTAGTTTAAATGTTGGTAAGTTTATGATTATGTTGTAAAATAGAAGATTAAGCTATATATTTGTAACATCCTAATCCCTCACGGAATCAGGATTCCTACTCATTTTACTAATTACAAACCCGACCCAAACCCCGAGCATGAAAACGAGAGAAAACGAACCGAGTTTTCCCTGTACTTAGGCCAATCCAAAACCTGCACCCAGAAGAAACAACATACAATATCCACCATATAATAAACTTAGTCCATTTTTAGTTCAAAAGTTGGTGCGAGTTGTCTTATCTTAGCAAAATAGATTTATAAACATCCTAAGTAGCATTCATAGCTAGAATATTGTCTTATATATTACATGTCACTATTCTGGGAAACCCATTCACTTAATTACATTCTTACATACACCAAATATTAACAAGGCACATGCCTCAAAAGAATACATAAACATTTACATATCCACAAAAGTAGCATCCACCTCAAGCAAAACGATCAAGGAGACTTTAGAGCTTCTTCAACTATCTCAGGAGGTATCGACCACGCTTTGCCTAAAAAATATTAGATGAAAAGGGTGAGCATACACGTATGCTCAGTGAGGGAGGGATATAATCAAGGAGGTTTTCGAAAATGGTTTTCGTGCAATGCATATAAGACATGTAAATAAGCATTCTTTAACATGTAAAATCTGTGAAAAAGTAACTTAGCATAGATGAAAGGAAAACATTAAACATTAAACACTAAAATTGCACATTATAAGAAGGATATTGAACCCCATAGAACGCTCCGTTCATACGGCTTCTCTGCTCTTCCGTTTCTCTTCATTTTCTCTTGACGCTTCATGTGCCGACGTTCTCCCCTTATATCACCATGGGTGTACTCTGGATGTACCCCGAATCCTACGACCCAACACCCATAGAACGCTCCGTCCATGCGACGAGGGACTAGGTCACAAAGGATGAGCGGCAAGCCCGTTGCCACCTAGTGGAGGGTCACCACATCCGTGCCTAATGCGATGGTTGCAACCATGAAGACGCGAAAATACTAGAATTCTTGTTAGCTTGTTAGTTACGCGAGAGTCATGAAATAGCACATAACATGTAATCATATAATAATATGAATAATCCTGAAATGCCACGTTAACGAGGAGTGACAAAGTAGGCCACTACCTCATGCAAATGCACATTAAGATGCTTTAAAAAACATTAAACATGTTCTACTTTACCTTAAGCTAAATGACATGCTTTGAAAACATGCATGGTTTCATTACTTGCAAACTTTTTTTAAAAATAACATTGTACTTTAACATGTGGATTCACTATAAGGAAATAACCACACATGAATTTCTATGCCAAGATTCATTCACATACAACTAGGCTATCACATTACCACCAAGTAATTACCTCAAAACTCAAAACAAATCAAGCTAGAATTTCACGAAAACATGCTTATTGCTCATTCTTCTAACAGAACCTTAACTTTATCAAATTAATTACCTACGCTATTAACCTTCAAACTCTCTGATTTTTATGTATAAACATAGATCTTTGAGTGTATATAATTTTAGGTTCAAATGGTGCTTAATTCCGAGTTAAATTCCATGAGTTATAACCTTTTCCGTGCAACTACTCTTAACTGGCCTACTCCAGCGATTTTTTGGACACATTTCGAAAATGATCTTGTCAGAGGGCTTAAACGATTGAATTAGCTCTAACTCCAAAAATAAAGTTTGTTATAGACTAAGAGACCTAGCCACTGTACAAATTTTGTTAATTTATGGGCATTTTTAGTCATTTTTTTTCTTGGTTTGCTTGCATTCTAGTTAATTTTGTACCCTATACTATCATAAACAACACATAAACACTTCATAGAAGCCATTTAACAAACACCTTGTCTTCATTTATGAGCTTAAACTAGGAAGGCAACCATACAATTAAAGTTACCAACAATACTTAGCTAACATACAAAAGAGAGCTCCTCTATCACATTACAAGCTAGAGATCATATTTCCATGCATCTTTAAGCTCATGTATCAAGGTTCTTCATTATATACAACATTAAAGAACAAGATTAAACTACATAAATGCAAACAAGCATGAATTGCCTTACCTATTAAGGCTAGATTAACTAGAAAATAGCTTGGATTGCACCCAATCTCTTTGATTTTTGCTTCAAATAGCCTCAAGATCAAAGCCCTAGAATGTTCTATTTTCTTCTTCTTCTTTTTTCCCTATGGCCGGTTATGGTCTAGCTTTTTTATTTTTATTTTGCTTTGTTATGTATTATATTAGATAGATATATAAGATTAGTTAATGGGTTGGGCTTTACTTAGGTTAAGTTTGGCCTAACAATTCTAGTTTAGTTAATACATCAAAGCCCAAAGCTAGCTAAAAACTCTAATGGCCCAATGAAGTTCTTACATGTTACTATTCACTCAGGACACTAACTATTTTATATCTCGCGCTCTGAGCATGCAATGCACGTAATTCTAATGAACGAATACATTAAATATGACATATAATGAGGGAGAAATATAAATTTTAGAAAATCAAATAGTCAAAAATTCACTCTGGGAATGCAATGCACAAAAGTTTTCTATGAACGAATGCAAGATGTAAGTCAAATAAGGTAAATATGCAAATAGAAAAATGCCTTATAATGTTATAATGGCTTGGGCTCTAATTTGGGCTTGCTTAAGGTTTAATTAATGCAAGAATGTTGACCCAAATGCTAAATATAAACTTCTAATAGCCCAATAAAAGTATAACAAAAGTTATTATTCCTACAGTACATTATTCACTCAAGACCTTCCCAAAATGCACTAAATGAAATTCTCTCGATGAACGTGTCCTAGAATTAGTTTAAATAAGATAACCGTGCATGCCAAATAATTAAATAAAATAGTTAGAAATTGTCTCCGAGCTCGGAGCTACTTATCCTATTATTGAAATTTATGAAAGCTAACAATTAAATGCAAAGATATAATTCCAAATAAATGTAATACTAAAATAATTATCTCATTTAAGTTAATTAAACACATTTTGCACATTTTCAAAAGTTAAAAGAAATTATACTAAGAATTATATACTATTAGTTATTAAAGTCACATAATTATGCATTTTCATTTAGGATAAACACATAGGAATATGCAATTAAGTATTAATCACTACATTCTAGGTCTGGATTGTTACAATATTCATATGTTAAGGTGTTTATTGTGAGGAATATATGAAGTTGAGTGTTGTAGGGTTTCTAAAATTGAAAACTTTATATGTTAGTAGTTGTAGTTTAATGTTGGAATTGAATGTGGATTTTGAAGACTAAGTGTTTGATTTAATGCTCAAGAGAATGTTTTAGCTCAAGAATGGAATACAAGGCATATAGATACAAAGTAATGCAATAAAATGGACCTAAGCAAATTAATTGAGCTATGTGCATATGTATGTGTGTTGAGAGGGCTGATTGCCCAGCGTCGGTCTGCCTGCCGGCACTAGATAGCTGCCGACGTGAGGCTGCTGCCAAGGCTGCCCTTTTCCCTTTTGAGCAATAAAAGCATGGTTCAATGCTAAACTAAGCTTTGGTCATTTCCTTTCTAGCATGCAATTAACTTTAGTTTTCTAGTGAAATGCTCCTATCTTGTATGGTTCAATGTTAGAATGGTTGAAAATGGTAGCCAAGTGAACTTGATGCCATTCTTGTGTAAGTCAATTGTTAACTAAAAAGGATAACACGCATAGAAATGCCATCAAAGTAGCTCATTTTACTAGTTTGAGTCATGCTTAGTTAACTTTCAAATCTTTTTGATTATCAAGTGAAAATATGATTTGTTTGTGCTATTAGTTAGTTAGAATACTAAAGTGATTACCAAGTGAACTTAACGAGGCTTCCGTGTGAACTAATATCTAACGGGAAATGGCTAAAATGTGTATGAATGCTATAAGTAGTAGTCGACTTTTCTATCAATGGATATGTGAAATGATTGTATGATTGATTGTCAATGCTTTATAAGTTATTGTTGTTTAAATGTTTAAATGCTTGAGGGGCAACCTACTTTGTTGTCCTTTCATTTTTTGTGCTTATTAAATGATTATCAAAAGTGAATCAGCGAGCGATATCAAAGGTTGCAACCTTAAGCGAGGCACGGTGTGTTGTGCCTTCACTGGGCGGTAACGGGCTTGCTAGTGATTGGTTGCACAACCTCTGCATCCTATTCCATCACTCGCTTGGTCACTAAATGACTTGGAGTGTTGGGTCGTAGGTTATCAGGGTACATACGGAGTACCCCAGCGGGAGTGATAAGGAGATATCGACAAGTGTTTCTGTAATACCCGTGCCAGAGACGAGTCGAAATAAATTAATGATTATTAAGAAATGACCCGTTAGTGTTTAAAAAGATGATAAGTGGTCTGAAATGTGTTAAAAGTGATGCCGAAATATTTAAGATGGATATCAAATTCAATTAAATAAGTTTTACTCGAAAGTTACGAGTCAATTTTGGGTTAATTTTGGAATTAAAATTGCACCAATTGGGGAAGGTTTAGATGGCGAATTATATATGGTTGCAAAGCTCTACGAGTCTAGTTTATAATACTTCAAATTGTTCGTGAATTGGAATTTTTTAGAAGACGTTATACTTGTTTTCGTAAAATGTCACGAAGTTGTTTTGTTTACGCGAGTTTGACCGAAGCTTTGACCATTTGTTGACTTTCTACTTAAGCAATTTTCCCCAAAATAAGCTCAAAATCAATTCCTTCTTCCCCAAATCAGCCACCAAACCCTTGCCTGCGTGAATAGTAAAAATCTTGCCATTTTAACTCATTGAAGGTGAAGGAGAAGATTCCAAAGGCCAAACCAAATATGTTATGACTCGTTTCATCGTGCTCTATCTTTCTACTGCTCGTTTTTTGCATTTTGGAATGAAAAATTGTGAGGGGATTTTTTACCAAACTTTTTAAAGTTCATTATTTATGTTGTATAATGCTAAAACTACATTTGTATCTTGCTAATTAGATCATAGAGTACACTGTTATCGATTAATTACGTGTTTAGAACATATTTTCTTGTAATTGAATTTTATGCTTTGTTTATGAGTTTTAATTGTTAGAATTGATGTAAATAAGTGTTCTTAACAAGTATGCATGACCTATATATGTTTAATTATCATTCTAGCATGCTTATAACACAAAATAGCAACTTGGTACAAGGTTTAGCATGATTTTTGGGGCTGAAATTCCAGCGTGAACAGTGCACTGTACAGGCTGGAATTTCAGTGTTTGGGGGGCTTTTTGGGCTTCTCTCGGGGTCTATAAATGTTGTACTAGGTTGCCTCTAGGTTAGGTAATTGATTGGGGTTCATTTGATTGCGTTATTGCTTAGTTTGTTGCTAGAAATGTTGTCCTTAGTTGTAATGATTGTTGTTTGTGTTACTTGGTTAATAAATGTGTTTTTTAAGTTAGAATGTTGTTAAATGTGCTTAGAGTCAGTAAATGCATAAAGTATGAGGTTAGAATGTTGTTAACTATACTTAGAGTCAGTAAATGCATAAAGTATGAGTTAACGGATAGGTAACCTACTTTGTTACCTAACCTTTATGTTGTTATTTGAGTTAGATTATTGTTTAAATGTCAATTGTGTTATATATATTGCATATGCATGAGAGACAACCTACTTTGTTGTCTTCTCTAAATGTTATGAATGTTAATGTTTATGATTATGGTTGCAACCTTAAAATGAGATACAGTAGGTTTGTGTTACACCGGGCGGCATAGGGCTTGCCGAGAGATAACTCGGATACCAGTATTCTAATCCCTACCCGACTGAACGGAGTGTTTCATAGGGTTTGGGTCGTAGGATTGGCGTACTTCTGGAGTACGACCGTGGGTGTATAAGGGAAGAGTTTGTTGACGATGTTTAGGGGATGACATCAACAACAAATGAGCGTATCCTTACTAAGTGATTACTTTCTTTGCATTTCTTGAATTGTTTTACTTATTGCTTATTGATGATGCATTGTTATCTTCACCGTTTATTCTTATTGCTTATTGGTTGTGTATTGCATGATTTTTAAAAAGGTTTTCAAAGCTAAATGGTTTCAAAACCTTACCTACTCCCCCCTCACTGAGTTTATGTAAACTCACCCCATTTGATATCACATTTCAAGTGGAGCCGAGTTAGATCCTAAAGGAGATTGGAAGTGAATTCTTTGTTATCTTGCTTTGGATGATGTTTTATCATTTGCGAATTATTTAGATTATGATGTATTGGGAGGATTATTGTGGAAATGTATTCCTGGGTATTGAAGTGTTGTTGCGAGAATTTATTGTTGTATATTTTTTAATATATTTGGGAAGTAGTTTTATGGCTTGAGCCTTTGATCTTGTGGTATGTTGTCTATCTTGGAATATTTGGAAGACTTTATTGTCATGTCATATGGAATGGTATTGTTATATGTGATTGTTCTGTGTGCAGGTACATGGTTAGTCCACGGTACAGATAAGACTCTATCCGTTTGTCGGGTCCAGGCTTATACTTGAGATGTTTCAATGGTTGGTTGTATTGTTTTATGGATATTAGTGCAAGGGCTAATGAAGTGTGCCTTAGCGAACTTAGGAGGAGTGATCTTCTTAAGCTCGTTGCATCACGATCCCAAGTTGTTTGTGGTTTATGCAAGTTTGAATTATTTTCTTTTATGTGGTATCAGAGACTGTATTAGTGATTAAAAATTGGGGTCGTGACAGTTTCAGCGTTCAAGTGTTCATGAAAGCGAAATGAAGAGTAGCTGCAACAAGCGAAAAATGTATCATTTTCAAAGTGGTTATATAGTTTCATGAGCTTGACTAAATGATCATTGCTTCTTATTATCGCATGTTGTTGTTCTAAGCTTACCTACTGTTGATTCTTATTGCTTGGCATATGTGCATTAACGAAAGAGGTCTTCAAAAACTCCCCGTATTTATCCCCCCTCACTGAGCATTGTGTATGCTCACCTCTTTTATCTCTCATTTTCAGGAGAAGCTGAGGTAGTTTCCTAAGAAGAAGAAGAAGCTTGAGTTGTTTTCTTGCTTGCTAGGAAGGATGGATAATCTTGTCTTGAAATGATCAAAAAGTATTGAAATGCGAAATTGTATTTAATGTGCATCTAGTTTACTTTGGAGTCTTGGCTAGTCTTGTAAATGTGGTATGTATTTGGAGTACTTGTAACTGAGTTGTTCTAATTAGTTAGTGAAGGGAATAGAAGTTTCCTTGTGTATATTTATGTTCAGTAGATAGTTAGATTGGCTTTGTACATATCTATCTAAAGTAAAGAAATGCCAGACCTATCATGCAAACTTGAATGAAATTTCATATGGTATTGATGTATGTTGTTGTTGAGCCTAGTTGACAGGTTTTGGATTGGTCGTAGTACAGGGAAAACTCCGTCCATTTTTTCTCATTTCCTGCCTTGGGGTTCGGGTCGTGTTATTACTATCAAACTTGATTCCACGAAGGATCGGGTCGTTTCAGACTCCATTTGTTTTCCATAGAAAAATTTGCGCAAATGGTCCCTATTATTTTCTTAAAATTTTAAATTGATCTATATTGTTCAAAATTAGTCAATTTAGTCTCTATTATTTTCTAAAAATTTCAAATTCATCTCTATCATTCAAAATTATCCATTTAGTCCTTATTATTTTTCAAAAAAAAATCAATTTAGTCCCTTCCTAAATTAACTAAATTATTTTTTTTTGAAAAACAATAGGGGCTAAATTAATTTCTTAAAAAAATAACAAGGACTAAAATAACTAATTTTGAACAATAAATACGAATGTAAAATTTTGGGAAAAAATAAGGAACTATTTGTGCAATTTTCTCCCTTTTCGTATAATAACTTACTAGTGCAAATACTTATAGGAAAAAATATTTTCTTAAAAAATAATTTTTTTTTGTATATGGTTGTCACAATTTAAATATTTTTTAGTGTATATGTCACAGTGAGAAATATTTTTTAATGTGAGATTTATGTAGAAAAAAGGGCAAATATAAAATGTTTACATAATTTTGCAATTTCGCCAGTATTATTTCAAAAATAACACGTTTATTCCCCAAAATTTGTAAAATTTTTGAATTTAGTCCCTAATATTTTCATTTTTTTTAATTTCATCCTCATTGTTTGAAAAGTGACGCTCTTAGTCCCCAAAGTTGCAAAAAGTTTCAATTTGATCCCTACCATGAAACTTTTATTTGTGATCTACACAAAAAATTTTGGGGACTAAATTAAAAAAAGTGAAAACACTAGGGATTAAATAAAAAATTTTGCAAACTTTAGGGACTAAGTGCATTAATTTTAAAAGAATGGGGACATAATTGGAAAAAAAGTGTAAAGATTAAAGACTAAGCGTGTTACTTTTAAAATAATGGGGATGAAATTTTTTAAAAAAAGTACAAACATTGGGAACCATTGACAAGATTTACCCCAAAAAACATAAATAACACACACACACATACACACAGATATATATATATATCTCCATATGCACTCGCACACTTACGTACCCTTCTATATTTCTAGTAGAGATAGGGTGGTAGGTGACGAGGTAAGCTGGGGTGGGTGATGGGTAATGGGTGATGGGACTGGGGTACGGGTGTTATGAGGAATGACGGGGGTAATAGGTGGATGGGTGGGGTGGGTAAAGGGCGGATTGGGTGAAATCAGTGGAAAATATTTCTATCTCCCAAATGAGATAATTCATTTGACCAAAAAATATTTTTCAACTAACCAATTTTTTTATGTTACCAAATACTAAAAAATTAAAAAAAATATATTGTGTAGGAAAATATTTTACAGCGAAGAAACTGAGCCATAGTCATAACCAGTTCCTTCACTACCCCATTCGCTTCTTTGATGTGATGTTCACTATTGCAATTGCTTTCGCCACAACTATTACCACCGTCGTGCATTGTAATCCCGAGCTCAAAATTACAATGTGATATGAGGTAAATTTCCAGGCCTCAAAATAATTACTAGAATACCCCTAAGAGCTCTATTAGCCCGAGGTCCATTGCCTGAGGTCTAGTCCCGAGGTCTAATGCCCAAGGTCCGGAACCGAGGCCCATTAGTTCGAGGCCAAGGTCCATCATCCTGAGGCCTATCATAAATCTCATAAGACAGTTATAACATATTGTACCCTACAAGCTTGTGGAATACTCTAGTAGTGGGACACTTGGCAGTCTTTAATAAATTGGAGACTAGTATAAATATATGGGCATCCCTTACAATGAAGGTAACAAATACAAGGCACACATAATACGATACTAACTTCTCTATCTCTTCTTTCCATTTTTCGATAGCCTTTACTCTCTCTTGATCATGAGTAATCTTAGATCCCAAACTAACTTGATCGTCGGAGGGGTCCCCCGGGGCACACCCCCAGTGGGCCTTGTTTTGCAGGTTGCTTGTTAATAGGATCCCATTTTCGAGCCCAGCTAGAGTAATCGAGATCCAAATCTGGCCCAAAACCGTGCCTCAGAATTTTTGACCTTAAACAGGTTGGCGCCGTCTGTGTATGTGGCAGTTGACTACTTTACCAAGTGGGTTGAAGCCGAGGCAGTGCCTAAGACTACAGATAGATCAACCTGGAACTTTGTTTGGAAGTCCATTGTCTGCCGCTTTGGGACACCAAGAGTCATTATGACATATCACGGAACGCAATTTGACTTCCATTACTTCAAAAAGCAATGTGGAGAGCTCATAATTTCTTTGCGCTTTGCATCAGTAGCTCATCCGCAAACTAACGGTCAAGTCAAAGTTACTAATTGAGCTATTTTGTAAGGATTAAAGAAAAAGCTAACGGAAGCAAAGGCGATCTGGGCAAACATCTTACCAGAAGTCCTATGGGCTCACAGGACAACCCCCAACACGGCCACAAGCGAGACCCTTTTTTGTCTGACGTTTGGAGCCGAGGCTGTACTTCCTGTGGAGGTCGGCTCCCCAACCCTCAGAATTAAAGAATATGTAGAAAAAACAAATAACCAGGCTCTCAGAGAAAACCTGGACTTAACAGAAGAGCTCAGGCAAAAGGCTCAGATTATAATACTGGCTGGAAAAAGGGCCATGGCCCGTAACTTCTCTAAGCAGGTCAGACCTTGGGTCATCAAAGAAGGCGACTTGGTACTCAGAAAGACTATTTTCAGACCTGATCCTACCCGGGGAAAACTTGGGCCTAACTAGGAAGGGCCTTACCGAGTCATCAAGGAAGTTATGCCAGGAACTTACAAACTGGCCGAGCTCAAGGGAAAAGAGTTAAAGAATGCATGGCACTCTAAACACTTGAGAAAATACTATGTGTAATGCCTTGTAATGAAATGTTTATGCAATGAAAATGTTCTCTTTCCCTCCAATAGTCAATTAATGAAGAAACAATCCCCGCCTATTTAAGCAGCAAGCATGAGCTAACCATGCCAACCGAGACAAGAGCCTAGACGGGAGAACTAGGTTCCCACAAGGAACCAAACTAGACTCCTACCAGCTCCTCAGCTTAGCCACCTCAGGGGTTATTACTCCCACAAGAGCCCAGACGGAAGAACTAGGTTCCCACAAGGAACCAAACTAGACTCCTACTAGCTCCTCGGCTATATGAGGTTTAGCCATCTCAAGGGTTATTACTCCCAACAAGAGCCCAGACAGGAGAACTAGATTCCCACAAGGAACCAAACTAGACTCCTACCAGCTCCTCGGCTATATGAGGTTTGGCCACCTCAGGGGTTATTACTCCCCACAAGAGCCCAGACAGGAGAACTAGGTTCCCACGAGGAACTAAACTAGACTCCTACCAGCTCATTGGCTATATAAGGATTAGCCACCTTGGGAGATGAAGACAAAGCCTAGGCTATATAAGGATTAGCCACCTCAGGAGATGGAGATGAAGGCTCGACTATATGAGGATTAGCTACCTCATGAGTTATTATTCCTCCAATGAGGACTACGACGGAAGTTAACGAAGATTCCCACGAGGAACTCAACAAGACTCATACCTGCCCACAGACTATACAAGATTCCTAAGGAAACTTAACAGCCGCCGGTTATAGAAAAAGACTCTTATAGGAGCTTAGAAAATTGGTTCTGAAGGCTTCATCCGTGCACCAATGGCTAAGGCAAGTACCCTATGAGGACTTTTCAGCCTCTCTCAAATGCCCAAGCCTAAGAGAAAATCAAAAGTAGAAGACGCTACGGGGACCAACCCCTCAATACCAAAAAGTTCTGACAAATGTGAGTAAAGCCCCAAGCTGACCTCGGCAGTGAACTAGATGAAGTAAAGAAAACACTGTAAGTAAACAGAAGTCGAATCAATGCGAAGGCTAAGTCGTCTACCAACATAAAAACAGATCAAGGTGGCAAGAACATATATCCCACTAGTCGAGGAAATCCATTACAAGATCAGAATGGAGATTGAGGCACATTAAAAGACTAAGTCTAAGCTCTGGGGGCATCACCCTCTAACGCCTGCCCTGACTCAGAACTCTCAACAGTCATAAGCCTGCCAACAGAGTTATCCATTCTGAGGCTGAGGTAAAACTCCTACTTGAACTTACCAGCTCTACCAACTATACAAGGCACCTCCAAGAGCTCAGAAACCACCTAGGAAACTAATATCCTGCAGATAAGGGGGTATTAGGGATATCCTACGAGAACCTACCAAACCCCACAGGTTGAGAGGAGTATCCTACGGGAACTTATAAGTCAAAAATTGGAGAAACCACCCCCATAATGAATAAAAGAACCCTTCGGGGTCTTTCCAAGCACCGACGATGTGAGAGCCCAAGTTTGACCTTACGTGCAAATATGTGCTTATTTGACTTTTATGTGCAAATAACGTGTTTATTTAACTTTTAGTGCAAAAATTATATGTATATTTAATTAAATATTTAGTATGCTAAAAAATATGATTTTTATATGTTTACTAATTCAAAAATGCATTCAAAAACTGATTTGAGAGCTAACTTTGACTTTTTGCCTTCTTTGACCGTTTTCAGGTTTTAGTTGCTTAAACTAGCCTAAACTCGGTCTAAATCCACTTGTCAATATTTTAAATATTTGTTGAAGCGATAAGAATGCATTTAAAATCGATTTGGAGTGAAAACTAAGTCATTTGACCAACTTAAGTTAAGTTTGACCAAGATCTTTGACCTTTGACCTATTTAAAGAACAAAATAAGACCAATATTGCAAAAAAATAAGATTTTTCTTCATCTTCTACCCATGAGCAGCCATAAGCCCTAGAATAGTATTTTTCTTCATATTTTGCTAATATTTGGAGTTAGAGTTTGAACCAAGACGCAAACTAAGTATCTTCGGGTTCGTCTCGACGCGTTCTATCTTTCTACCGGCCGTTTTAAGCTTTTATTTCGAAAAATAAGGTGAGAGAATTTTTTATCAAATCTTTCAAAGTTCATTTTTATGTTATAAAATGCTAGGATTACATTTGTATCTTGCTAAATAGGTGTTAGAAAAGACCTATGTAGAACATATTTTGTTGAAATTGGCTATTTTGAGTTGTTTAACGACTTATATGCCTAAGTTGTGTTTAATCTTGATTCTTAGCTTCTATATAATGCTCATATGTGTTAATGAACCTATCTAGCATAATAAAATAGCTTGAGATTGCAAAATGAAAAAAAAAATGGAGAATGTAGCTTGCTGAATTTTTTTGTTTTTGGGCGTTTTGGGGCTGTTTCGTTGGGCAGTTTTTGTGCACCCATTAGATTGCTTATTTTATACTATTATATGGTTTATAAGCCTTCTATTAGATAGGGAAAAATGTTGGTAGTTGAAGGGTCTTGGTGGTTTGGGTGGAATAAGCTAAATTATTGGTGTTTTTGAGTTGAAATGGTTAAATTTGATAATGCAATTTGAACAAGAAGATGAATAGTAACTTTTCTAGGGTTTTGCTAAAATATGATTATAAGATTGATTTTATGCTATCTATATAGGTGCTAATGAACATAGTTTGATGATTGTATGAGGTTAGTTTGCTCGGAACTTGAATAAAATGCGAAATTGGCTAAATTTCAAAAAGGGATTTTTTGTAATGATAATCCGGGTGCAATTGGATGCTAGATTGGGTGTCTTCTAGGCGGGGAAGCACTTTTGGTGCAATTGTGGTATTGAATTGAGAGGTAGATTGGGTAGCTGTAGTTCAAAGCGACATCGAGGCCTTCCCGAGCTTTTGTGTCAAAAGTGGGGTTTTAAAGCTTGAGTAGGTGTCTTTTAGAGTCCTTAGAGATGTAGGATAGTTGGTTTGTAGAATTTGTACCTTGTGTTTCGTTTGGAACCTAAATTGAGCAATTAGACTAAGGGAAAAAGAGCATAAGTTAGTCTAATGTTAGTAATTGGCCTCCATGGGATTAGTTAAGTAGTTAAAGATGCTTAGTTAGAATTTTTATTCATTTGGTAAAGTTTCATGAATTGGCTTGCATGATTACTTGGCTAGATTATGCTTATATCTTGTTATATTGCTAAATTATTTATATAATATGAACTTTATTACATTGGCTATGAATGACAACTATGAAATTACTTGTGATAAGCATGTGTTCTACTACATGCTAAGTGGGTAACTTGTGTGTGAATACTAAGCTCGTGAACTAAAAAGTGTCATAAATGATTGTAGAGTAGTTAAAGTAGTTTAATGCATGTTAATGATCAAGAATAAAAAATATTTACAAATCATGAAGTTAAAGAATGTCCAAGAATGTGAAAGGTAACTTATGCTAGTGAAATGTAATGCATGAAAATGATTCTTGAAGCATGTTACAACAAGTTATGTTTGATGTTGAGGAGTAGTTATTTTGATTGGATGCTTAATTTAATGAACCTTTGTGGTCTAGTTGAAGTGAGCTAATTAGGAAGTTAACTTGTTTCAAAGAGGTAGAGTTAGCTTTAAGTTAAATGAAGTGTTGTTTTTAGGTGGAGATAATTAAAGGAGATTGGTTCAAATGGAAGGGATTCTTGGCTTTTAGAGGTGAGGGAGTTTTCATCATTATATGCATCTTAGTTATTTTATTGTTCTTAAATTATGAGAATTAATATAATTGTTTGAATTTATGAGTGCTTATTGATTGTTATATTGTGTGCGAGGGCAACCTACTTTGTTGTCCCTCAATTATGTGCATATTGGACTATCTTGTCTGTTATTATCTTGAGTGTATTGCATTGTGGTTGCGCAACCTCATCGCTACGGTGGATGCGATGGCCTCGTTGGGCGGCACCGGGCTTGCCAGTGTTGGTTGCCTTAGCTCCGTCTGCTATTCCCTCACTCGCCTGGTCTGGAGATCACCATGGGGTAGTGGGTCGTAGGATCGAGTACATCCGGAGTACCCATTGGAATAAAGGGATGCCGGCATATCGAGATCAAGATCGAGGTTCGTGGTTCATGATACGAATAGTTGGAGGGATAAGGGTTATCAATCGTATCATTTTTCAATGTGTGGTATCTTATTGCTTATTTGTCATGTTAATTGTTTAATGGTTTTACTTATACATAACTGTTGCATTGCACGAATCCCCTTATAAATGCTTTCTGTATACTGTTCCTCTCCCTCATTGGGTATACATAATTGTATACTCACTCCTTATTACCCACCTTTCAGGTATTGCAGTGTTGGAAGGAATGTTCATGCTTGTGGTACTTGGTCTTTTCTTAGGAGTCAATGTGTTATGTGGCGTAGGTTCTAAAGATGTTACTTTTGAGTTGTATGTATTCAATGAATAAAGAAATGTAATTTAAGCTTAATTAGGTCATTAGAGTGGTATGATGACCTAGTTTATGTAATAGGTTAGAATTATTTCAATTCAAGCATGAGCATACTTGTCTAAAGGAAAAGAGTTAGGATAGCCTTGAAATTGGAAATGTATAATTGCTTGTGTTTGTTTGCTGAGAACCAAGGCTCGGATGACCTTGAGGAGTTGTTGAATGTGTTGGATACGGTACTGGTCCATTTATATTATGTTTGCAAGTTTTGGTTTGTCCTATAAATAGGGGAGACTCTGTCCGTTTTTCTAAATTTTGTGTCTGAGTTTGAATTTGGGTTGAGTATAACATGTTTAATAGAATCTCCGATCTTGTAAGGGGTCGAGGTGTTATAGACGAGGTCTACCTACCTAAGAAAGACCACTCATAGTGAGTAAGACCGATAAACTCAGGCTCATTAAAGCTTGGGATTCTCATTTCTCGACCCGACAAACATTTTCCCACTTCGAGAACACACCTCCATAAAAGTGATACTAATGATACCAAGATGAATCCAATGTTGTCCGAGTACAGTAATTATCACGAACCACCATGGTCCATTTGGTTAAGTGATTTCCTGACCTCTTACGGAGCTTAGAAAATCAGGGGATGAGGGGGGGGCAATTGATATGAGGTAAATTTCCAGGCCTAGGAATAATTACCAGAATACCCCTGAGAGCTCTTTTAGCCCGAGATCCATTGCCCGAGGTCCGATCCTGAGTTCCAATGCCCAAGGTCCGGTCCCGAGGCCCATTAGTTCGAGGCCGAGGTCCACCATCCCGAGGCCTATCATAAATCTCAGAAGACAGTTATAACATATTGTACCCTATAAGCCTGTGGAACATTCTAGTAGTGGGACACTTGGTAGTCTTTAATAAACAAGAGACTAGTATAAATATATGGGCATCCCTTACAAGGAATGTAACAAATAGAAGGCACACATAATACAATACTAACTTCTCTGTCTCTTCTCTCCATTTTTCGATTGCCCTTACTCTCTCTTGATCATGAGTAATCTTAGATCCCAAACTAACTTGATCGTCGGAAAGGTCTTGTGAGGCACATCCCCAGTGAGCCTTATTTTGCAAGTTGATCGTTGATATGATCTTATTTTTTAGCCCAACTAGAATAATTGAGATCCAAATCTAATCCAAAACCTTGCCTCAAAATTTTCGACCTTACCACAATAGGAAAAGAATCTCCACTTGGCTATTGCTATCAAATTGCATAAAAGAAAAAATCGAAAACAAAATGTGCCAACAGTATGGACAGACTTGTGGAAGCTAATTAAATGGCAAAGATCATTTGTGGCCAAGTTAAATTCTCGAGAAGTCGAGTCACTCTTCCACGTTTTGACCCAAATAATAACTTGAATGAGATGCATAATTTGTTTTTGGAGGCTATTTAAGATATTTAATTTAAAATATAATTAATGTTGACCTATTGTATAATGACACATGGTTTTCTTATTTATTTTTTAAAACAATGTTTTCCACAAATAGAGTGATGACATTTGAATTTTGTTTGTTATTCTAAAGGGGGTATTAAGGTCTTTTAGTATCTCCCATTAACAAACATTAACAAAATTGATGATAGGGGAGAGTGTCCGACCTTCAGTATAACACAAGTGGTATTTACCAATTCAAAATACAAAATTGTATATGCCACTTCGATTAATAATCACTCTTCTTGCCCGCTATTCAGAGTCTATGAAACAACTCTCATCTCACTATACATAATCCATATATTCGATACTCTCCTTAAAGCTTTATGGCAATCTCTAGCTCTTTAGCAGAAGTCACAGCTCTTCACCATCATATTTCAATTGTGCCGACATTAATATCTCTTTAACCAACCACTCTTAAACAACTCTTCTAGAAGATCTCATCCTCCTCCTCTGTTGCCAATAGTACTAATAAGCCCTCATCCAACTAGTATGTCTATGTCGAAGTCGTCGTCGTTTTCGTTGCTGACAAGATGAATAGAGCTTGGATTGCTTTGACAAATGTGCCTGATGGATATTTTCAGAGCAAGCTTCATGGGTACTGCATGAAGTGGGATGTTTGCAACCGTTGGTGCCTAGTTTTCAGTCCTAGATGATGTGTAGAGACAGGCTTTTGGGCTTTGGCTGGGAGTTGCACTGATTCGAACCCCCCTTTCGGGCCCCCTTGGGCAGCAAAGGTTTGGGGTCTAATGCTAAATGGATTTATGCCTCTCAATCTCCGAACACATGGATTCATAACTTGTCTATTGTTGACATGTATCTACTACCTCCTGTAAAGCCTACTCTTATGTTGCTAAATCAGTGTACTGTGGGCCCCCAAGCTGAAATATTATTCTTTTGGCCCTATGGCTAATTATCTTCTGCACTACTAGGCGGTTGGATTTTTTGGGCCAAAACTAAGATATATAGACTTTTCTAATGGGCTCTACTGCACAGCGGGCTTGTACTGATCCATTAACTATGGGTTTTTCGAGACTTTCCCAAAACAATCTTGACGAGCGCCATGAAAATAATAGCTTGGAACTGCTAGGTTTTGGGGCTGCCGTGACAGTTTAACACATGCGAGATCTCCTCTTGCGACATAATCTATCCCTTTTTGGTCTTGTGGAGACAAAAATGCGATGTGTAAAAATACAGCAACTTGTACATAAAATGGGTCATGTTAACATTTTGACTATTCTTTTTTTTTTTGGTCAAAACACACAATGTATTAATATTGCAAAAGGAGAAACCAAAGTTTATCCTACACCCATGGGGTAGGAATCAGAGCGAATTAATTGGTATAATTGTAGAGGTAAATTCGAAGCCCAATCAAGGGGTAAGTTTTTCCTAAAGAGCGATTTTGCGATCCAATCACAAGCACGATTAGCTGTTCTCCTAATGCATCGTAGCCTAATAGAATGGCTAGAGGCAACAATCTTTTGAATATCCTCCATCACTGATCTTGCTTTTCATGGAGCAATGTCGGGAGAATTGATTGCTTTGAGAACAGTTTATGCGTCACTTTCAATCGTGACGTTAGAAAGAGAAGACTGAGTAGTATACTGGCACGCGAATCTGATGGCCAAAGCTTCAGCTTCGAAGGCAGATGAGCAGAAAAGAGAAAAAGCTTGCCCGTGGATTAAACCTCCTTGCCAATCTTTTCATATGACAGCAAAAGTTGCAAGCTTACCAGGGACTTTAAATGAAGCGTCCACATTAATTTTCAGGTTGTCCACATTTGGAGGGGACCAGGTTGCTGGGATGAGATTCCTCTAATGGTCCTGATTCAGATTCGCACAGTGAGTGGTAGTGAGGTGCTTTGCATCAAAAATGTCAAGGTGAGCATGGGAAATAGCGTTGTCAAGATTGATTTGTCGTCCTTCAATGCTAGCAGAGCACCTCTTTTTCCAGATATTCCAGCAACAGAAAGCAACTTGAGAGAAGGCTTCTTTCTTGTCATAACCAACGCTGTTGCATTTTCCTGTGATTTGGACCAACCAAACATCAAGCCGAGAAATGGTGTTCAGATCAATAGCACAATGTAAAGCAGAAACACACCAAAATCAACAGGTCCAAGGACAAGTGAGCAACACATGTTCCACTGATTCAATGCTATTCTTACAGATGCGACACATTGGTGATGAGGAGCATTTTCGGGAAAACAGATTTTTAAGTGTAGGAAGATCATTTTTGTATGCTTTCCAAATGAAAATTTGAACTCTTGGAGGGATCTTGGAATTCCAAATGAGATTCCACACTTCCGGATCAATGATATGGGAAGAGCTCACTGAAGATGCCATAGAATGTACTGCTGGTTGAAAAGAAGCTCTAGCAACTTTGTAGCCCGACTTAACTGAGTACACTCCGTCAAAAGAAAGAGGCCAGACAATTCTGTCGACTCTGTCGCTAATTGTTGGATGAATGGCTCGAATGTTGTCCACAATGTGCTGAGGAAAGATTGAATTGAGAATGTTCACGTGCCATTGGCCCGATTGAGAGTGGAAGAGCTCACAAACTTTTGATGGACCATCAATTCTGAAATTCGAGAGGTTAGGGAAATCACAGAGCCAGGTGTCTTCCCAAATGTCCACACTTGTACCATTACCAATAGACCAAGTAGCTTTCGAGATAATGAGGTTTCTGCCTTTGAGAATACTCTTCCAGGACGGAGAAGCTAGGTGACGTGATTTCGCTTTCTAGAAACTCTCCTTTGAGTAATAGATGCTTAACAGAATTTGAGCAGATAAGCTTGTCGGGTCAGTTAAAAGTTTCCAAGCTTGCTTGGCAATGAGAGCAAGATTGAAGCAGTACAAATCTTTGAAGCCCAATCCACCTCGACTTTTAGGCTCTGTCAGTTCGCTCCACCAGATCCAGTGAATCCCTTTCCTTAATTCTTTATTCCACCAAAAGTCAGCTGCCATAGAAGAAAGCTTCCTGCAAAGAGTTTTAGGGAAGAGAATAGGGGACATAACATAAGAGGGGATAGCTTGAAACACTGCTTTTAAGAGGACATCTTTCCTTCCTTCGGAAAGGATGAGGTTTTTCCAACCCTCGAATTTACCTGCACATTTTTCTTGGACCCATTTGAGAGCTTTGGTTTTAGAACTTCCCCATTCTGCCTGAATACCGAGGTAGTTACTGAGTTTTTTTTGAAATTTTGACTCTGAAGATATCTGCAATTCTCTTTTGGGAGCCATCCGAGATATTTTTGCTAAACTCAATAAGTGACTTGTTGATGTTGAGGCACTACCCAGAGGCAAAACAATATTGATAAATGACATCATGGACAATCAGGGCCTCCTAAAATGAGGCGTCAAAGAAAAAAATAGAATCATCTGCAAAAAGAAGGTGAGTCAAGGTATTAGTTATCTTGAAACCTCTGAGGAGTCCTGTACTGATTTGCCTATCAAGCAAGCAAGAGAGAGCTTGGGTTGCCATAGCAAAGAGATATGATGAGTGGGGGTTACCCTGTCTAATTCATCTAGACGGGGTGAAGGCTTCCAGGGGTGCCATTAACAAGCACTGAGAATGAAACAGATGATATACATGCCATAATCCATTTGATCCAAGTGGGGTTAAATCCAAGTTTCGAAATTACACCTTCGAGAAAATCCCATTCTAACTTGTCATAAGCCTTGCTCATATCTGCCTTCAAAATAACATGTCCTTTCTTCGTTCTTTTATTCTTTTTTTGGAGCCAGAAGGCTGCTTCTTGAGAAATTAGGGTGTTATCATGAATAGATCTTCCAGGAATGAAGGCAGATTGAGTAGGGGCTACAATTTTGTTCAGTAGCGGCTTAAGCCTGTTGACCATTGTTTTAGCCAAGATTTTATAAACAAAATTGCAACAGCTAATAGGTCGTAAGTCAGCCGCACTTTGGGGAGATTTAACTTTTGGAATAAGAGCAATAAGTGTGTGGTTAATAGAATGAAGTTGTGTCTCACCACTTTGAAAGCTCCTAAAGGCGAGGAATATGTCTTCTTCAATGTTGGGCCAAAAATTGTGGAAAAAGTAACCATTGAAACTGTCTAGTGCTGCTGATTTGTCAACCTTAAGGTTTTTCGCTACAATCCAGATTTCATCTTTTGTAAAGGGTTAGGTAAGAGACAGATTATCTTCATCTGAAATCATAGGATTAATACATTCCAACACAGGGGTAATATTTCTAGAACCAACAGATGAGAATAAATCTGTAAAATACGAGTGGATCAAACCTTTCATGGTGTTCTGATTTTCAGTCTAGGTTCCATCATTTTTTTGGAGTCGTAGGAGCTTGTTTTGGGACCTTCTAATCCTTGTAGAGGAATGAAAGAACTTCGTATTGCGATCTCTGGTACGCAACCACTTTACTTTAGCTCTTGCAGCCCAGAATTGTTCTTCGCGGTGCCAGAGAGTTTCAATTTCTTTAGAAACTCTTTTGAATTCTTCCAAATTGAAGTCCGATGGGGAGGCCTTGGAGATGAGGTTGAGCTGCCTTTTAAGCTCCTCAATCAGCTTTCTATTGTTACCAAAAATGGATTGGCTCCAAAGTTTGAGTTTCTGTTTGCAGCAAAACAGCTTCTTTTTAACAATTCTGATTCGACTACCTCTCTTTTGTCTGTTCCAACATGATGAGATTATTTCTTCACACCTTGGGCTTTCAAGCCAGAAAGACTTGAACTGAAATCTTCGAACGTGACGACCTTCAATATTATGAGATAATGAAAGGATCAAAGGTGCGTGATCAGACCCCACCGGTAGGAGAATTGAAACCCATGCCTCAGGAAATCGTTGCGTCCAATTGTGGTTAGCAAGGGCCCGATCAAGTTTCTGCATAATGAGTTGGTCTCATTCTCTGCGGTTAAGCCATGTAAAAGAGTAGCCTTTTGAAGGGATTTCCATAAGATGAGCATTACTGATTTGTTGGGTGAATTCCACAATATCTTTTGTCTGCTTTAGTTTGCCACCTGTTTTTTCTTCCTGGGTTTTGATGCAATTGAAATCACCTATAAAAATGTGGGCATGATCTGATTCTTCTTGTGAGGCATTGATAAACTCCCAAAGCATCTTCATGTCTGTTTTATTGGGGAAAGCATAAATAAAAGAAAGGTCCCAGTACAACGGGGACTGAGGATCAATTCTAATGTGGATGAACTACTTATCATATGCAATAACCTCAACATCCATATCTTTCAAGCAAAAGAGAGCTAAGCTACTTGAAAGACCTAAAGGATCAACAGAGAGTATTAGCTTAAAGTTTATTCTTCTAGCAAAACGAGTTAATTTATTGAACTTCATCTTGGTCTCAGAGAGCCCAATGATGGAGGGCCTTTCATGAGAGATAACATCTCTCAAGGATTGAATTATCAAGGAATGACCCAACCCTTGACAATTCCAAGCAAGGATCCTCATTGGTCAGCGATGGGCTATTTGAGGATAGCACCTGAAACCTTAGATTTTGGACTGCAGGATTGGGATTGGCGACTGGAGAAGCCATCTTCACTTTTGATCTTTTTGTTCTTGATCCGGTTAGGAAAAATGTGGTTACCCTCTGATGAAATATTGAGTTCATGGATGACTGGTATATCAACCAGTTCAGAAATGACAGAAAAATTTGAGTTGTTCTGATTCACAGCTTTTGGGATTGTAGTTTCTTCCAGGACAAAAGCTTTCATTTTGGACGTGATGGGTTCCAAGTTCTGGTAGTCTATTTTGATAGATTGACCAGTTGTAGGGGCTTAGTTTTTATGTTGCTGGGCTATAAGTGATTTATGGTTTTTTGATGGGGTTGGACAGGCAGGTGGGTTGGGTATTCTAAGGGTTGGGTTGTATTTCTGGGCTTCAAATCCAACTAGGCCCAAATGGGGACTGTCTGGTGTTGTATCGTTGATAATAGGATTTTTCAAAGGGGAGAATCTGCTGGAAATATTAGAGATTGCTGAGCTTTTGGACCCGCGGATATTGAAGGATATTGCATGGTTATCCGGCTCAAGGTCATTAGGATCACAATCCAGATCTGACTGTGATGGTTTACTGCAACCTTCAAATTCATAATCTGTTTTCTCCGGCTTTTCAGACTGCTGCTCAGAACAATTTGAATTATTTTCCTGTGTGGCACGTGATCTGCATGCTTGGTAATGTGGGCTATTAGAAGTGTCGCCCTTGGGTTCACATGGAGGTGAGGGATTGTTGCTGCTCAGAGTTGTGTTGGTATCACGCACTGGTATTCCTCCTTGCTGATGCTGGTTGTTGCGGACATCTAGAGGGCGAACTCTCCTATCTTTCATAGGTGGTGCTTTCAACCAATGTCCCAGTTTGGTGAGATCCACTCTTTCTGTGTTGAAAATTTCCCCAGGTCTAATGTTGTTGCACAACCTGACATTATAACCCAAAAGGCCACAATTGATGCAAAATTCACTCAGTTTTTCAAACTTGAAATTTATCCAGACATAGGGGAGGTTGTTTCTTTGCAGTGGAAAACCTGGGATGATGAGGTTTCTCACATCCCACTTAACCCTCATTCTGAGCCATCTTTGGAGGGTTTCTTCACCAACTATGTCAACAAATTCAAGAGGACCCAATCTTCCGTTAATCCGTTTGGCATTTTCAACTATGACAAATTTGGGGGGGAGTCCTAGAACTTGAATCCAAAACACTATAGTATTCAGATCCACTGTATCCACGGTAGACTTGTCTTCCCAAGGTTGGAGAAGCATGTGAAAACCTTGAACTGCCCAAGGCCTGTAGTTCCAGGCTCTGTTTTTGTCTCCATCGCACCTGAAGTTTATAAGGAATGCATTTTTTTTAATGGTTGGACTTCCACGTATCCCTTAAGGCCCTAGTTTTTGTTTATGATTGTCTGGACAGTGACTAGGAGGATAAGTTTGTCTTTGATCACTCGACCTAATAACGCTAAGTTAACTTGTTGTTGATATGTTGAGTCATCATCTAGTATGATTTGGAGTGGGGTATAACCCCCAAAGTCTGTTGGTGCTTGTGGTGGGCCTTGGTACCTTTGGTCTGTGGATGCTTGTTGTGGGGCATGATCCCCACTACTGGACGAGGCCTTTTGTGAGGTGTCTTGATTCATAGTCTTTTGAAATCAAGTCAGACGGGTGGAGATGAGTAAATGCTGGTAGATAAGGAAGTAAAACAGTGGGGTAATAAGGGGAAAAAGATTTGGTGATGAGTGTATTTGGTAACGTTATGTGATTGCGGCGAAAAAGGGAATGCTATGAAACTTTATCGGCTTGCAATGAAACTTTTATGGGAAGGGAAGGCAAAGGTGTTAGCACGGGTAGGAGAGAGCTTGGCAAGGATCAGCTATGATGTTTTAGGAAGGGAAAGGAACAGTGTTTTAGGGAGAGAAAGGAACCCATCTCCTAATCCGCTATGATGTTTTAGGAAGGGAAAGGAACAATGTTTTAAGAAGGGAAAGGAACAGTGCTTGATCCTACTAATTCGATACCGTGGATCATATTAAGGGAGTTCAATATTATTTTGCATTCGGATGAGAAAAATGGTGGGAAAGATGAAACAAATTATACACTTATAGACTTCAGAAAGGATCAGCTAAAGGTGTTAGCAGGGGTGGGAGGGAGCTTGGCAAGGATCAGCTATGATGTTTTAGGAAAGGAAAGGAACAATGTTTTAGGAAGGGAAATGAACAGTGCTTGATCCTACTAATTCGATACCGTAGATCATATTAGGAGAGTTCAATATTATTTTGCATTCGGATGAGAAAAAGGGTGGGAAAGATGAAACAAATTTTGCACTTATGGACTTTAAAAAGTTTGTTGAATCTAACTACGTGACCGATACTGAGTCTAAGAGGTGTGTTTTCACCTAGTCAAATGGTTGTGATAGTCCTTATAGTATAAAATAGAGGATGGATAGAGTCTTGGCTATAGTTCAATGGCATCTTCTCTATATGGATGCCTAGGTTGAGGTACCATTAGCTATGGGACTAAACACTCACCTTTGGCACTTTATTTTGGTCATTTAAAAGGTATCGACTCCTATACATTAAAGTATGAACTTTTTTGGGATGGGCGCCTTACTTGTGAAACTACTACAGCTATTAGTTAGGCAAATCTGGTAACAAAACCTTGTCTCTGTCAAGTCCGTATTAACTTAAAGGCTTTGGATTTCACCTAAAATCTTCGAGCAAAATATCATTTCACAGCAGCCAAAAAAATCTGTCACCTTAAGGCGGAATATCAGCCCTCTAGAATCAGTTCTAATGCCAATACAATCAGAGGCTGATTAATGATTTTAAAAGCCAAATTGGCTGCTTTCTGGAAGCAGGTAGAACTCTTTTGGGTTGCTCGATCATAAGTCAAATGGCTTCGAAGTGGAGATAGGAATACTCTTTTCTTCTACGCAACTATTTTATTACGTCAATGCTGCAATAAAATTCACAAACTTAAAAATCAGCATGGGCGCTGGGTTAACAAGACTGATCATATACAACGCCTTATCCAACAATACTTTGGCTCACTTTATCAATCGTTAGGACCACGACATCTAGACACAATTCTCAATGTTATCTTTTTACTAGTAGTCCGTCAATGAACCAAACATTGATAGTACATTTACAAATAGTGACATTAAGCATGCTGCCTTTTCAATTGGTACCTCGAAAGCCCCAACGCTTGATAGCTTTACTGGCCTGTTCTTTCATAAATACTTGCATCTCATTGGTCACTCTGTAATTCGAGGTTTCTGTAAAACTAGCCAACATATTGAATAGGTCAATCAAACTTTTATCACTCTTATCCCTAAAGTGGGTTGACCTGAGTCTATTGATCAATACCATGTTGGTTATTACCAGGGTTCTATAAGTTAGATAACTAATGATTTCAAGCATCAAAATCATAACCTATGGCAGCGAAAGCAACTAGAACCTTAAACCAATCATATACACGCAAAACATACTAGCATACATGCTTAAACGCTATTTAAAATTTTGCAGACATATTGATTAGTTTTGTTCTACAGTTTATTTCTTCTTGGTTTGGGTAAGTACGGGAAAGGTGATTGGCAAGTAATTATGAATATATGTCATGGTATGACTTTATCTTCTATTCGGAACCTTAACAAGTAAGTCGGTTCAAGTAATTATGAATATATGTCATGTATACTATTAATTGTTCTTATTCTAGTCTTTACAAGGGCTAATAAGATAGAATATAGACTTGTGTACTTTGTCCTTATATATACCATGATACTTAGTTATTTTATCCGCTTTCATTCTCATTTTTATGTACTTAGTTATTTTTCTTAAGTAAAGGCTTTAGGTTTGTTTATTACTCTGTTTGCAGATATAAGACATGGATTCCCTGAAGATGGTGAGAATAGTAAGCTTGATATGGATTGTCTTCTATGCAAAGATGTCGTGCCACAATGGAGGAGGATGTTAACTTTTTGCCTATAATTCTTTTTGGTCCCTTATCATAGCAGGAAAACAAACTAAAAGATGTTATGATATATATGTACATTTGCTATTCCTTTTTGAATATATGTTTGAAGAGATCGCTATTATGTATGCTTAGTTAATTTGGTTTAGAATTGTTGAATGGTGGCTATTTTGGTGTAGAAATGTCTTGAACGGTGGCTATTTTGGTGTATAATTCTTGAACGGTGGCTATTATGTAATACTTGTTTGATTTTGTGTAGAATTGTGTTCTTTTGAATGGATGTGTAGGTGTTTAATTAGTGAGATTCAATTATGGATATTTTTTCGTAATTTAGCAGGACAAACAAGATGATGGTACAAACAATATGAGAAAAGTGGATTTAAAAATTGCCGCGAATTTGTGAAAAAATTCTGTCACAGTTCTACGATGAAAACACGATGTGACGAATCTGTGATGAAACATGTAGCCACCAATTTGTGACAATATTTTGCTACAATTTTGCAATGAACATGTTGTGACAAAAATGCAACGAAACATATAGGCACCAATTTGTGATAATATTTTTCCACGATTCAGTGATGAACATATTGTGACGAAAATGTGATGAAACATGTAGCCATGCACCTGTGACAACATTCAGCCACGAAACATTGATAAAACGAGGCCACGAGAATGTGACAAAAGTTTTGCCACGATTATACGACAAAATAATTTGTGACGATTTAACCATGAAATGTTTATTTGTGACGAATTTGTGATAAAATATTCCAGCTTGACATATAGTCGCAAATTCGTCACTTTATGACGAAAATGCGACAATTAACGATTTTGCCACGCAGTGTTAAGCGACTTCTTGGATTTTGTCGTAATTTCGTCACAAATGCTTATTTGCGACGAAATTGTGATATAAAACTACCGTCACAAAACACCTATTTTTTGTAGTGGTTGCATTGTAAACTATAACTAAATGTGTTATATGCTAGATGTTAAATGTTGTAATTCAATGTGTTATTGAGTGTTAATGTGTTAAATGTTATAATTCAAGGTGTTATTGAGTATTAATGTGTTCAAAATATGGAAATTCTTATGTGAAATGTTAAGTGCTAATGAAATGTTTAAATGTTTAAAAGTGTTTGCAAATGGTTGGGTAGCCTACTTTGTTACCCAACAAATGAGTAATTGATTGTTAAATGTATTGAGGGATAGCCTACTTTGTTGTCCTCTCTAAATGAACGTGAATGCGTGATATGTGATTAAATGCGACTGTTTACTGTAACTATTGAATGCAACTATTTAATGCGAATGCGAAGCGAATGTGTAAGGTTGCAACATTTAAGCGCGGCATGGCGACTGCCATGATCCAATTCTCTCACTCATTTGGGGTGCTAGGTCGTAGATTTTATTAAGGGGGACCTTGATCAATTTTCTTACTCCTATGGGGTGCTGGGTCGTAGATTACGTAAATGGGATCAATGAATCCAATTCCATTACTCGCATAGATGGAGAATGTCTATGAGGTGCTGGGTCGTAGCTTTTATTTAGTGGAACTAAGATCAATTCCCTTACTCGTGTGGACAGAAAATGTCCATGGGGTACTGGGTTGCAGATTTTAATGAGCGGGTGTAATAAGGAAAAATAGTAAAGTTCGTGATGATGGTACAAGAAGCGGCATCAACACTGTTAAGCGTATTCTTCTTGAATGTTTACTTACTTTGTTATGACTTGAATTAATCGTGATTAAATGTTTATTGGTTGTACATGGTCATATGACTTATGTGTTCTTGTGCCAACTATATTTAAACACTTAATGTTTAGATGTTGCTTGAAGGCATGCTAGCTAAATGTACTTAGGTTCCTAATGTTTATCCATTGTCTTTGAGTGCTTAATGTTTACATATAGTTTCAAATGCATGTTAATTGTCTTTAGTTGCTTATTGAATGCACATGATTTTGTAATTGCATATGGTTTTTAAAAGCATATTTTCAAATGGATTTCAAAGTTAAAATGTTTGTCAAAACCTTCCCGTTCACCCCCCTCACTGAGTTTGTGAAACTCACCCCGTTTTAACAACATTTCAAGTGAAGCCAAGTTAGAGCCTCAAGGTGATTGGAAGTGATTACTTTACTTATCTTGCTTTGGATGACGTATATACTAATTGTGGAGTTTATGTAGATTATGATGTAATGGATATTATTATTGAGATATATACTTTGAGCATCAAAGAGTTGATATGTAGGTCAGCTGTAATGGAATCTTGAATGTATTTGAGAAGGTTTAGTTTAATGGCTTTGATGTACTTTTTATGGATTTTAGTCATAGTGCTTTTGTAGTGTGTCTTTGCAGACTTAGGAAGAATGATCTTCTTAAGCCCGTGGCATCACGATCCCAGGATTGTTTGTTGTTATTTATGTGGTATCAGAGACTGTATTAATGAAAATAGGTTCGTGACAGGTGGTAACAGAGCTACAGGTTATGAACCTTGGGATGAAATTGGTTATGATAATAATGTAAATATAGGGTGAGCCTGATTTCTTGAGCCAGAGTTAGAGACTATGATTCTTTGAAAGCTTTGTAAATGAAAGTTGAGTTATAGGCTATGATTCATTGGGTTACAATGTAGGCTATGTTGTTCTTACATATGTTTGTGTTTTAGCTTGATTCATCGAATGATAAAGGAGACTTTGAATGAAAGAATTTCGAGGATGAAATTATTCTAAGAAGGGGAGGATGTGAGACCCAACCTCAACCATTTGCATTTCATGTGCATTTATTTACTTTAATCATTATTTGAAAGTAATATGAGCATTTAAGTGATTTACTTGCTATTTGAAAATAATATGTGCATTTAGATTTCATGAAATTAGAATTTATGTAGCGTTTCATTTCATTTGGTAAAGAATGGCATACTTGTGATTATAAGTGAAAATGCTTGCATTAGTAGTCATTTTACACCCTTTAGATATTACCCTACCTACAAAATAAGACCTTGATTTGATCATTGACCTTTGACTTAGCAAAATAAAGTCAAAACAAGAGAAAAACAAGCCAAAAGAGGAACAAAAAATCAATGAAGAGAAAAACAAGAGAGAAGCTCATGGCTAGAGAGAAAAAATAGGAGAAAAGAAGAAAAAGCTAGGGTTTGGTAATTTTGGGAAGAAATTGAAGAAGGAGAAGTGGATTTAGCTCAATCTTTGCTTGTTCATGCTTATTCCTGTTTTATTCTTCAAAATAGGTGAGGGGTTTTTCCAAATTTAAAGTTTTAAAGTTGCATTTTGGATGACGAACTCATGTTATTGTGTTATATTTGTTGATTATGAATGTAAGTCTTGCTTAGTAGTGGCTATAGAACAACATATATGCATATGTGCTTTTATATATCATCAAATGTTATATGATAGTTTAAAGTGTAGTAGGTAGAAATTGTGGATAGATATGAAGTTAATTTTTGTTCCTAGCTTAAATATGTAGTTCATATCTATATGTATATATTTATTGCATGATTTAGAGGTTTAGAAGCAAGAATGGTTGGGTTTTTGTGAAATTGGTGTTTGTTGGAAAATTTTCCTACAAAGGTGAATAGTGGTATTTTTGTGATTTTAATGCCTAAATTGTTCCCTAAATGCTTGTATATGTATAGATATATGTTTAGAGTATAAATTCATGGCTTAGGTGCAATTTTGGTGGATTTTAATGGCATTTTAGTGAATTCTCCAGATTTTCCATCAAAGGTGCATTTGGTGTATTTTGTTTATTAAACTTGTTTTAAGCTTGGTTTTGCTTTTGTTTTGCATTTATAAGGCAGTATGGTTAACATATATATTAGTTATGTGAAGATTGTGCATTGGTATTACTTATAAGAAGGTTAAAAGTTAGATAAAAGTTAATTGTTAAATGTTGTAGAGCATGAATATGATGATTTATGCATTTGTGTTGCATTGTAAACTATAACTAAATGTGTTATATGCTAGATGTTAAATGTTGTAATTCAATGTGTTATTGAGTGTTAATGTGTTCAAAATATGGAAATGCCTGTGTGAAATATTAAGTGCTAATGAAATGTTTAAATGTTTAAAGGTATTTGCAAATAGTTGGGTAGCCTACTTTGTTACCCAACAAATGTGTTATTGATTGTTAAATTTATTAAGGGACAACCTACTTTGTTATCCTCTCTAAATGAACGTGAATGCATGATATGTGATTAAATGCGACTGTTTACTATAACTGTTGAATGCAACTGTTTAATACGAAAGACAAATGAATGTGTAAGCTTACAACCTTTTAACGCGGCATGGCGACTTCCTTGATCCAATTCCCTGACTCCTATGGGGTGCTGGGTCGTAGATATTATTAAGGGGGACCTTGATCCAATTCTTTCACTCCTATAGGGTGATAGGTCGTAGATTGCATACAGTAAGATCCATGAATCCAATTCCCTCACTCGCACAAATGGAGAATGTCTATAGGGTGTTGGGTTGTTGCTTTTATTGAGTGGGACTACGATCAATTCCCTTACTCGTGTGGACGAAGAATGTCCATAGGGTGCTGTGTTGTAGATTTTAATGAGTAGGAGTAATAAGAGGAAATAGTAGAGTTCGTGATGATGGCACGAGGAACGGCATCAACACTGTTAAGCATATCCTTCTTGAATGTTTACTTACTTTGTTATGACTTGAATTAATTGTGATTAAATGTTTATTGGTTGTACGTGGTCATATAGCTTATGTGTTCTTGTGCCAACTGTATTTAAACGCTTAATGTTTAAATGTTGTTTGAAGGCATGCTAGCTAAATGTACTTAGGTGCCTAATGTTTATCCATTGTCCTTGAGTGCTTAATGTTTACATATAGTTTCAAATGCATGTTAATTGTCTTTAATTGCTTATTGAATGCACATGATTTTGTAATTACATATGGTTTTTAAAAGCATGTTTTCAAATGGATTTCAAAGTTAAAATGTTTGCCAAAACCTTCCCGTTCACCCCCTTCATTGAGTTTGTGAAACTCACCCCATTTTAACAACATTTCAAGTGAAGCCGAGTTAAAGCCTCGAGGTGATTGGAAGTGATTACTTAGCCTATCTTGCTTTGGATGGCATATATACTATTTGTAGAGTTTATGTAGATTATGATGTAATGGAGATTATTATTGAGATGTATACTTTGAGCATCAAAGAGTTGATATGTAGGTCTGTTATAATAGAATCTTGAATGTATTTGAGAAGGTTTAGTTTAATGGCTCTAATGTACTTTTTATGGATATTAATGATTGGGCTATTATAGTGTGCCTTTGCAGACTTAGGAAGAGTGATATTCTTAAGCTCGTGGCATAATGATCATAGGATTGTTTGTTGTTATTTATGTGGTATTAGAGACTGTATTAGTGAAAATGGGGTCCTGACAATAGGTATGTCCAAAAGACTACTAGCACATTGTCATTGATATATCTGGTTGTTTGCAATGCATAATTATTATCATATTACCTTTATGAGTATGCGTCTCTCTTATGTGATTGACTTTCATATATATCTGTATAAGGTCCTTACCTCAAGTGTTGACTTAAGTACGTGGTGGTTACGTACAGAAGGTCTAAGTCATGGTTACTTATTAAGCAGAACTATTTAGTCCATAACTAAGTAGTAGAGTTGGACACTCTACTATGGTAAAAGTTATTGTGAATAAGTTCCATTTATAGTAAGGTGATCTGCCTTGATTATGGATAGAGTTCCAGACTTACTTCACTTATATATGTTATGAATTAGACGGGCACCATAGGTGTGATTCTAAATACGTACTATCAAAGAAAGAGGCCACCTATACTTACAAGCTTCTAAGTAGGCCAATGCTTTTAATCCTGAGCGTATGTGGATAAACTGACGAAGTCAAGCCCTTGCACTTTGAGTCACTATGGGTGAGATCTTACATATGAGTCAACAGCTCTATGATTTGGGTTTCTGGACTTGGTTATAAGTGACATGCATATACAATCAGGAATCTATATAATAATCACTCCCTTAAAATAATCCAGGTTGATCATCTTGAATCTGTGCGCACAGTAATACATGATGTATTGGTTGTTACACTTGTGGGTCATTCCCGTGGTCAAGTGGATAACTTCTGGAGGATGGTTAGATTATGGATTAGAGGTTCTAAGGAGAAAGATGTAGTCAAAAAGGTGATAGCACAAGTTGTAAACTTGTCTAGGCTATGAATGAGTACAGATTGCCAACGTGGTCATTATCAGTTAGTTGGTCTAAAGACTGAATATCATATATTATTAACTAACTCATGTTTATACAGTAATTATTTTGTAGTACAACCAGTCTTTTAGTGGAATAGACTAAGGTTAAAATGACAAAATATTGTTGGAAAAATAACAAAGGTATTTTGGTCATTTTCAATGGAAGGATAATTATGTTTTTGGTCCCTCCTCTAGCCATTTACCTCATGGGGGCGTTTGGTTCACGGATTGATTTTTCATTCCTGTGATTGACATTCCCAGGAATGTTATTCCCGAAAACATGATTAAAATTGTTTGGTACGTCAAAAATATTCATAGGAATATTTGGTCAAATTCCTATGAATATTTTGTCAAATTCCTATGAATAATTTTTTGTGATGTTTGGTTAGACTCAATATTCTTAAGAATATTAAACAATTTTTCAACAATACCCCTAACTCAAAAAACTAATAATTTTAATTTATTTTTATTTTATTATTTTCTAAATATTTTATTTTATTTTACTTTTATTTAATTTTGTTCATATTAATTTATTTTAATTTTGTTTATTTTATTTTATTTTATTTTTTACTTCATCTTATTTTATTTTATTTTATCTTATTTAATTTATATTTTTTTTTATTTATTTTTTAAAATTATAAAATGTTAGTTTAAATTAAAAAAATAATAATTTTTATTTATTTCATTTTATTTTACTATTTTATTTTTTCTAAATATTTTAATTTTTTACTTTTATTTTATTTCATTCTTATTAATTTTATTTTTTATTATATCTTATTGGATGAAGTGCACCAGACCCCCTTATACTTTAGCGAAAGTGCACAACACCCCCTATAGTTCAAAAACTCCCTAAACTAGTCCCTATATTTTTTAAAAGTGCACAGCACCCTCCTACAGTTATAAAATCCGTCATATTTAACGGATTTTGTAAAAAAGACGTAAATACCCTCATTTTTTTTCTCTCTTTTGCCATTTCCTCTTTTGTTTAGGCAAAAAAAAATGGTAATTTGGTCAATTCATATAATTATTTAATGAATAAATTCGTTAAAAATAAAAAAAAATATCACTTAACGCGTGTGAAGTACACTCTCCGTTAAATTTAACGGATTCTGTAACGGTAGGGGGGTGTTGTGCACTTTTGAAAAACTACAAGGACTAACTCAGGGGGTTTTTAAACTATAGAGGGGTGTTGTGTACTTTCGCTAAAGTATAAGGAGGTCTGATGCACTTCACCCTATCTTATTTTAATTTTAATTTAATTTTTTTAATTTAATTATTTATTTTAATTTTTATTTTAGTTTTATTTTATCTTATTTTATTTTTATTTTATTTTATTATATATTTTTTTACCCTAGTTTTATTTTTATTTTTATTTTATTATATTTTATTGTTTGTTTTATTTTTTTTATTTTTTTATTTTTTTTGTTTTACTTTATAATTTATTTTTTGAATTATGTTATGTTATTTGTTTTAATTTTGTATTTTTTAAGATGAGTATTTGTGTCTTTTACTTTTTCCAAAATATTCCCACAACTTGGGAATGTAAGATTTTCACCCCCTCACATAGGAATAGAAATTGAGTAAATCATGAGAATATTGCATTCCCAGGAATGTGATATTTCTGGGAATATTTTTTTATTCCGTGAACCAAACATAGGAATAACATATTCCAGACTTCATATTTTTAAGAATCCTATATAATTTCGCGAACCAAACGCCCCCTATAAGTGTCATTATTAAACTTAGTTGTTGTTATGTTGAGAAAGGATATAATTCATTAAACAAGTAAAAGTCATAAATAAACTTTCCATTTGTGGAAGGAGTTTTTTATTCTGACAGTTGCCTGAATTAATTGATTAATTAATTAATTAATTAATTGAAGTCTAAAGGCTACTGAATATTTAAGATAGTTTTTTCATACTTGGAGAAATGTTCTATTCTTAAATAGTAGACTAGATTTGGCCTTAAAACTAATTAGAATTAATTAATTAAATTGGATAGAGCTCAAGGGGTGAGCCATAGGCTTAACACGCGGACCAAGGACCTGGACGCATGGGCTAGGCATCCCATGTGGGTCCTAGGCGTGTGGTAGGGCCTAATGTACTAAGCTAGTGTGAATGCAAGATGTAAAATGATTTCCATTATATTTTGGAATTAGAGGATAATTCAAAATCCTAATCCTTTACTCTTTTGGATTCTGATTAAGACATAATTACCTTGGATATTCTTACCTATATAAAAGCCTTTATCCCAAGCTCTACAATTGCACCATCTCCTTTGAGATCTCTCTCTCTCTATCTCTTTCACGAGTAAGCTTCAACTCCTTGAAGAAACTCGCATTAGTTTTCTTTAGTTTAGTTTTGTAAGATTTAGTCCCACAACTAGATCAACACTTTAGCAAGGATTTGGGATAGAAGGGAAGATCAGAGTTGAGCAACAGAAACTTGATCCAGACGTGTGAAGCTCTCTAGCAAGAGGTGAAGTTTTTTTTTCATCGTTCTTTGCGATAAAGGTATTTTTGAAAACTTTATTTAGTTTTTGATTAAACTATGAACTATTTAGATGTTCAAATAATAGCTATTTCATACTTTATTCGTTTTAAAGATCCATGCATGAATGTTTTCGCCTTATTCTCGTAATTATAGAATTTGATTCATGCATTATAACGTTTCCCGTCAGTAGTATCAGAGACACTGCGAATTAAATCATGAAATAGTTAAACTAGTTTAATTGTTTAGTAGTAGAAACTAAGAAATAATTTAAGAACACTGAAAATTCAGATTTGTTTAATGCTTTTGATGCATGGAATTATGTGTTCTTATTAGTTTCAATGTTTATTATAATTAATTATTGGTAATTAATTCATATGTGGTTTTGGATTAGGAATTGAATTTTGATTAAAATACTTGTTTAATAGTAGTTTAAATGGTTACAACTAATAGTTTTTTAAACCACTTTAAACTCCCTAGAATTAATTAAGGAATTTATGAAAATAAAGTTTTCCTGAAATTTTGCGATAAAAATTCATGTGGAATTAGAAGTTCATATTAATGTGAATGTTGGTTATAGAATTGGATTGAACAACTTGTAAAAGTTAATCCATGTTGACCAAGGATTGTGACAATACAAAAAAATGAAAAATGAGGGAGGTATGCACATGCGCGTGGAGAAACGCACAGCTCGTGCACGCGGTACACCCCCCATTTTTATTTATTTATTTTATTTATTCTAATTATTATATTTATTTGCTTGTTGTTTATTCGCATGGATTAATATGAGAAAAAATATTACGGATACTTTGTATGTGCAAAGTGTAAATATTATTTGGGAATTTATGAATAAGAGCATACCTCATCATCATCTTTTTCCATAAGACATACAATGTTGGCTACTTCTTATTCTTTTTCACTTTCTCCATCGATTGTGTTGTTTTTACTCCAGGAGGCTTTCATGGCTTTTCCTCCTTTTCTCTTGATTTTCTTTGGGAAATTTCCTTTCATATGCCGCGGTTTGTCGCAATTGAAGCATCTTGGTTCTTCTTTTGGTTTGTCTTTATCCTTTCTTCCTTAAATTGTTTCTTGATAAAGTTCTTATTCTCATATTCTTGTATGAAGTTCTTTGCAAGTAAGGCCATTTCTTCGTAATCATCTTTATTTTTTCCTTCATCTTCATCACTTAAGTGAGTTTTTGATGCAAAGAGGGCAAATGCCTTCTTTGCTTTCCTTTTTGCTTCATCTCTTAGCCTTTTTTGGTTGAGGACTAGTTCTTTGGTTTTTAGATTGCATATCAACTCATGTTCCTTTAAGTTTGAGATATTTGTTGACTCTCTAATTGATGTCACTTTTGGCTTGTATTCCTTTGGTATAGCAAGAAGAATCTTCCGATTGAGTTCTTCATTTGGATATGACTTGCCAAGAGCATTAAGGTTGTTGATGATCTTTGCAAACCTTTGATACATCTTATTTAATGTTTCTCCGAGCTTTATCCGAAATAGTTCATACTCATGAATGTATAAACCAATCTTTGTGTCTTTGACTTGAGTTGTTCATTGGTAACATAGCTCAAAAAGTTCTCATATCTCATGAGCCGATGCACATTGACTTACTCAGCTATACTCTGTTTCATTTAGGGCACAATAGAGAATGTTCTTTGCTCTTGAGTTCTTGGTCATCATGACCATATCATAATCATCAAACTCATCGTTGATTTTTGGAGTCTTCTTCTTGAATTTGTTTTCATCTTTTTTTTCAATTTTATTGACTTTGATTGGAATATAGGGACCTTATTCTACAAGCCTCCAAAGAGAGTAATCAACCGATTGAATGTAAGTTTCCATCTTGTCCTTCCAATAAATAAAATTTATACATGTGAAAAATGGAGGTCTATTAGTTGAGAATCCTTCCAAGTAAGGAGATGTAGTAGTATTTGCCATGATCCTAACTTTACTAGTGGTTAAACTATATGAAAAGTCTTAGCTTTAGATTCTACTTGTTAGGCCAAATTATCCTAAGAGAAGGGGTGAATTAAGATAAAGGGAAATGCTACTGCTTTTTTTGGATATGCTTTTGACTAGTTAATTCTTTAAAGCAATTTATCAAACACAATGTATGCAATGAAGTAAAGAGTAGATAGAGAGAGAAGATATAAGAGATTGAGTTGGTGTTTTATGGTGGTTCGCTGCTCCATATCTACCACCTAAGGTTCATTCCCTTAGGATTTTCTATGAACTCTACTATCGTACTTCTTCACAAGTTGGTGAAGCACAAACCAACTCTACAATGCACTCTTGAATCCACAAGAGCAATACAAGACTTCTTCCCTATTTGAATCCACAAAGAAAGTCTTGACCACTCTCTCTAAACTATGAATCTCTCAAGGTCGTTCGGATGAGTGGCTCATTCGGCAAGGTCGTCCGGACCTATTTGGAACTACCAAATAAGCTTGGCAGATGAGCAAGTCATCTGGCAGGCTCGTCCAGGTATTCCTACCTTTGCCAATTGAGTTTATCAGCAGAGTACTTCAATCGGCAAACTCAAGAAGGCTTAAACAAGATTAGCCCAACAAGTTTTTAAAGCCAAAATTAAGAACACAGCCAAAATGAAAACACCTTTTAAAGAGAAGATGACAAAAATATTTTGAAAGAATACATTGAGCTTTCAAGATTTAGATTCGAGGCATACCACATAATTCAAGTTGCTACCCCTTATAATGCCACATCTCCTTCCTTGTAACTCCCTCTTCAATCTTTAAATACAAGATCTTGACATGGATATTTACAACTTCAATCTTCAAAGATCTTGATTGAATAAATCTTGAACACTTTTGAACTTCATTCTTTGAATTTGATCATCTAGGAAAAATTTGAGACTTTAATAGCTCCTCAAGCTTTATCATCATATCATTTTCATATCTCTGAATCTCGATTCTTTAAAATCTTTACTCTTTTAGCCTTTCAAGACTTCAACAAGGATCTTCTCTTGTATGACTAATTTCAAACATTCAACACTTGTACAAGCTACAATTAGTCAATACTTATCATATGATTAAGATTTAGTTATTATCAAAATATAGAATCAAAGCCTTCTAGCTAACACTGTCGATATGTTTTCCCTTATCTATTAGTCCATCGGGTGCTCTCAAAATCGATTAACCTTCGATGGCAAACTACCAGATATTGGTAAACTTTTAGGGGATGCCTTTTACCATCTATCAGATCTCTAGACTATATGTGATGACACACCTCTTCTTGTGACTACCCCAACTACTATCCAGCCTATAACTACTGAATAGTGCCCGCCCCTTCTTGGTATGGTTAAACTAAATTGTTATGCTTCCTTTACAGCGAGGGAACAATCTATTGGCATTGTTGTGATGTGTAAAGTTCCCTACAGTAATGTTATTGACAGTTAAGTGAACGCCCTTAGATGTGACTCGGCGCTCCAAGCCAAAGTAATGGCGCTCAGATGACACGTACTATGATTTGAACAAATGGTCCCATATCATATGTCATTATCGAGTCAAACACAAAATCAGTTCTCGAGGCCTTCAGGGGTTCCTCTACTTGTGACTAGAGGCCTTCTCCACTATTTTTCATAACTCTCTCTCCATCTTTGTGACGCCCAAAATTTCTTCACATTTTTAAATAACTGTTGCATATCTTTTTGAGCATTTTTATGGACATTTCTTTTCTTGCTTAATTGTTTTATTTAGAGGGCACTATTCATAAAAAATTGACTTTCTAGATTGCTTGGTTTAGTATTTTTTCTAGATAGTATAACTTATAAAAGGAACCAGAAACTTGTAATTTTAGACTTTAGAGGCCGGGAACTTGCATTTGAAAAATAATTCGTGCTTCGTTGAATAGTGTTACATAGTATAACCATTGGTTTTAAATTAGTTAGCAATTAGTTGGAGTTTCAAGCTTATTTAACCAAGTATTAGTAGCAATTGACCTAATATAATATAACATACATATACTATATACATAATATACCTATGTACAAGCATAATATACTCAAAACAAAATAAAAATTGCCTAAACTACCTCCCAAACCCAACAGCCCTAAGAAGTAAGGAGGAGAGAATTCTTCAACTTTTGTGCATAAAATTGGTCTCTTGGCTTGGTCTAGGAGACATTGGAGGCATCTAGGAGTATCTACAACTTGCATACATCTATAAATTGTGAGGGAGTTAGCATTTTAGTTGATTCAAAGTTTATGTCAAGTTTTACAATTTTGTGATTTGTTGCTTATGGCTATAGATATTCTCATATATTGTGATATACATGCTTATTGTGATCTAAAGACCATGTTTGAGTAGCTTGATAACAACCTCTATGGATGAAAACTTGAATTGCACAAGAAGATGATGAATAGTGATGAATTTTAGGTTTTACCATAACTTGCTATTTAGAGTGAATTGATGCTTCCTTTAGGTGCTCTAGATATTAGTGAAACTAGTTAGAAGCTTACGTGAAGTTGAATTGCCCGAATTTGAGTTAAAATGCAAAATTAGCTAACTTTTAAAAAGGAGTTTTTCATGAAACGTAATCCGGGCACGTTTGGACTTTAGATTAGGTATCTTTGGGGCATGGAAGCACTTTTGGTGCTTTCGTTGCATTAAATTGGGGTTCAGATAGGGTAGGTGTAGTTAAAACCCACTCAGGGTCTTCCCGAGCGTTTTGTCTCCAAAACGGGCTTTCGGGGCCTTGATAGGTGTCTTTTGGCTTATTTAAGAATGTAGAATAATTGGATTATAGTTTTGGAACTTTGAATTTCATATAGGAGAAGAATGGCATAGTTAAAGAAAGAGGAAATGTGATAAATGATTATCTTGGTGCTTATAAGTGCTTGTAGATGTGTTGTGTGTTTTTATGCTTGTCTAAGGTATAATTGAGCTAATTGAGGAATTTGTGGAAAAAATATGCTTTTGTCTCCTTATGTATATATCGTTATTTTGTGCATATTGTGGTTAATTGTGATGGCGGCCTACCTTGTCGTCCCTCTTATGTGTTATTTGATGATCTTGGTTCTCCTGGACTTGATTCGGGGTTGCGCAACCTTCTCGGGCATGGTAGTGTCGAGTAACACGGGCGGCATCGGGCTTGCCGTGCTTCCTCGGCTACTATGGTTTTCCAATCCCTTTCTCGCTGAGGCATACTCCCCTATCCCAGAGGCATGGTTCACCTTGTTGGGGCATACAGACCTACCTCGGGAGATGTGGGTCGTAGGATTGGGGTACATTTGGAGTACCCCATTATGGAGGAATAAGGGTTTTGCCGGCACTTTCTTGAAGATCTTAGCTCGTGGCTCGTGATTGAAGACAAAGTGGAACCGTATCCTTTTTATATGTGGTTAAATACTTGTCTATCTAGTTTTGTTACTTTGTGTTGTATATATGGCTATCTTTGTTGCATATTGTAATACCCGAGCCCGGAATGTGAAATTTTCTTGTTTATTATTTTGAAAATTATATCTTCTTAAATTCTTTGAAATCAAATTGTTATTTCTTTACCGTCGCAAGGTGCATTGCATTTCGAGAGCGATAGTTGGAGGGTGTTTTCTAGTCCTCAACAAATAGTGAAAACTAGTATTTTGGTGTCTTAAATTTTATATTTTATTTATTGTTAGCTAGAATTAATTTGGTGATGGTTGTTATAGCTTTAAAAGGCATAAAAATAGGCAAATTGACCAACTTAAGCTAGTTGACCAAGGCTTGACCATTTTGACCAAGGTTGTCATCTTTTAGTTAGCTTATAACATAGCAAAATAAAATAAAAAAACAAGCACAAAAAAATCCATAGCTGGCCGAAACCAAGAGGAAAGAAAAAAAAACATTTCAACTATCAAAACTTCAAATCTTCGCGTGAGCTTGTGCGGGGTTGTTTCCGAGGCATCCAGCGTGGTTTTCCTAGCGACTAGGAGTGTCTAAGGTGAGGGAAGCACGTTATTTGCGCATTTGAATAACATGTATATCGACTTTATGATTTTTGGATTTTATCCGTAGTTTGTTGTTTTAATCGTTTTGATGCTTAAAGAACATTCCTTGACAATTGTAGAACATGTATTTATAGCTTTTTAACATTTTCTGCTGTTGAATATTGAGATTGCAATTTAAATTGTTAGTTGAATAGTAAATTATGAATAGTAAACCCTCGAAACGTAGAAGTTGTTCCGTTATGCGTTCTGTTGATGTGAAAAGATGGTAGATATGTTAGAATGCCTAAATGCATGATTTGTTTGGATTGTGTAATGGAAAAAATGAGAAAAATGCATTGGTGAAAGTCGGGGTCGTTTAGGTCGAGTTTAGCATTTTCTCATTTTGCGTGATGGCATTGTCTCGGGAGGCCATGGAAGGACTTTTGGTGCGGTTATGGCGTTGGTTGGGTGTTTGGTTAGGGTAGTTGTAGTTCAAACGAGCAAATGGAGAAATCGGGGCTTTGCATGAATTCTAGGGCAAAGTAGGGTTTCGGGGTCTTTAGACGTGCTTTATGGTGACCTAGGAGGATTGGTGAAGTCGGTTTCCAGAACTCGTGGCTCGTTTAGAAATAGTATCGTTTTGATAGTTGGGGTCGATTTGTGATTTTGCTTGTTATCTTAATGTTATGCCTATAGAATGTTTAATATTGCTTGATATGCTTGTTAGAGTTGATTTTGATTGAAATGCTTATCAACTGTTGCTATTGCGTGCAAGAGTAACCTACTTTGTTATTCTCCTACGTGTGGCTCTATTGCTTGATTGCTCGATTGTTGCATTGTATATTGTATTGCATTCATAGAGTCAGGGGCGGTGTGATGGGCCTCTCTGGATAGCCTCGGGTTGCCAGTGTTGGTTGCTCTAGCTCCGTGTCCTATTCTCTTTCTCGCTTTGGTTGCCTCCCAAGGAGATTTGGGTCGTAGAATTGATGGATACTTCCGGGGTATTCCAAACTGAAGTTATAAGGTGGTTTAGGCCGGCGCGTCGTCATCGAATTCGTGATTGAAAGTTGCTTGTGGAAAGTGAATCGTATCCTTTGAATGAGTATTTATAGTTTTAATGCTTGTCTTGTTTTATTATTGGCTTTGCTTGTATCTCTATATGATAATTGAATGAATTGCTTGACTATTTGCATTGCATTCTCCTCTTATCTCCGTCCTTGAGACCAATAACCCTTGCTGAGCAATAGTTTTTGCTCATTCCTTTCTATACCATATTTTTACAGGAGTAGTTGAAGCTGATCCTATTGAGGTAATTGAGGAGGAGGAGCAAGTGGAGGTGTTTCCTTGATAGCACTTCTTTGCTTAGCTGGTGGTTGGTTGCCAGTCTTTTGTGCGGGCCATGCTTGATGTGTTTAATGCTTGGTTGTTGCTTTATTTTGAGGCTTGTAGCCTTGTATGTAGTTCTATTTTGAGGCCTTTATGGTCTTTTGTTGTAAAAGTTTAAGGGATTGTGAAGTTGTAAAGATACACTCTTATGACTAGTAAAGAATTGCATACTAATGGTTAACTGTTTAGTGGCACGAATACTTGTGTAGTATGCATGACATTTTTGGTTTGCAAAGTTGTTAATGAGAAGATGTATATTCTCTAAAAGAAAATTGTCTTGATTCAAATGTTTATTATGGCTTTCGCAAGTATTATGTTGATTGTAGGGTTTCGGATCGTCCACGGTACAGAGGAGACTCCGTCCATGTGTCGGGTCCGGGCTTGGCCTTTTACAGGGTCGGGTCGGGGCGTGACACATATCATGTTGCACGCCCTGGTATGCTGCATCACTTCCCTCGCTGGGCAACATTATTGCTCACTCCTCATTTAACATGTTTCAGGAGAAGTTGAGGTGAACCCCCAGCTAGTAGCGGTAAAAGAAGAAGAAGAAGTGCAATTAGAACAACTTCTGTGATTCCTTGTGTATTGAGGTTGGCTATTACTTGTAGCTTGTGTGAAAGATGTTGAATGGTGTTCATTTTGAGACCCTTGTGGTCTTGTATGTATTGTTGGTAGACTTGGTAGTTTTAGTAAAGTTGTAAACTTGTATGGCTTGTTGGCAAAGTAGATGGCATGTAATAACTGATAATAGACAACTGCTTTTGTTTGCATGCTTGTGTGAACTTAGCTTATAAGTATAGCTTACTACTTATAACTTGGAGTTTGGAGAAATGCCTTGCATGCTTGTATGGTATATATATTTTGTTGTTCCAAGGCTCGGATGGCCTTGAGAAGTTGGTTGGCTATGTTAATACTGAAAGATAGGTTGTATGAGTTATTTGATTGTGGTTTGGGAGTTGTGTGTGTTTAATTGCAGGTAAACAGTTTGTCCATAGTACAGAGGAGACTCTGTCCGTGTGACGGGTCCAGACTTGACCTATAGCGTGGGGTAGGGTTCAGGGCGTTACAATCTTATCCTCTACTTCTGACTACTCTATTAGGCAAGTCCCTAGAACGACCAATCGAGCGGTAGATTGCGTTGCCCGAGCAATACGAATAAGCTCTCTCCCTCTAGATTGGCTCGATAATCTACCCCTTGAGTTGTTTCTGTTTGTTTAGAGGGATGCCAATCCCTCAAGGATTGGTTGATGTAAATTTTGGAATATTTAGACAATTCGACAGAAAAAGTAGGTGTATGAATGGAAGAAAAATGAGAAAGCAAAAGGAAGAAAAAGGAAAAGAAGAAAAAGAAAAACTAAGTAAAAATATAAAGAAAATGAAAATAGTTAAAAATACAAAGTGTGAGACGTGCAAAAGAATAACTGCAACAGATGAAATGGTTAATCACTTAAAAATCTTAACAGACTGTTTGGAACAAATGAATTCCATAAAATTTTGTGGAATTCATTTGCAAATCCAATTTTTGGTGTTTGGAAGCACCCTTTTAAAAATTAAAAATTCAAGATTTGCAAATCCTGTATTTCTTTATACTTTGTCTAAATCCTTACTCAAGAGGTAGAATTTGCAAATTCATATTTTTCAAATTTGTTGCTCATCCTCTAAGAACAAAATTGCCCCTAGGTTTAAGATATGACTTTGGCTAAACTGCAAAGATAAAATAAAAAATCATCGTCTCTTTCCCTATTTCTCTTTTAACAAAAAAAAAATCAATGTCTCTCTCACCCTTTCTCTTAGATTATTTTTTCATATTAAATTTATGATTGAATTTAAGGTTATGTTGTCACGTGAAATGTAGGTTTATTTTATAATCTTGAACCGATGGTGAAAGTTATGATTATTTTGTATTGTTTAACTTTATCGAAATTTTTCTTTGTTGTTTATTTACTTTTTTTGGACAAGTTTGTCATAATAACAATAATTAATAATAGGATGAGATGATAATTTATGGCAAAGCTAATTTGAAAATAATAAAGGTCATTTAAGTAAAATAGAAGTATGAATTCCAATTCTATATGTATTTGAAACACAATTTGTATTTTCAAATAACATAATTGACTTAATACTGTTTTACAATTTCAAATAAGTGAATTTATTTGTAAATACAAATTATCACGTAATTTATTTATAAATTAAATGAATTCTATACTCAAATGCTTCCAAACACTATGTAACATAATTTGTGTTTATGAGAAAAAATTGGTTAAATTTCAAACTTCATTTTTTTCCCAAAATTCACGTTTAAAGTCTACAGGGAGTTTTAATTAATACTAACACCTTGTTAAGATTCAAGAGGAAAAGTATAATAAAAAGAAAAGATGGAATAATAAAAGATAGTTAACAGAAAGATTTAACTTGTTTGGATCAAAAACAATTATAAAAAATAATATGGAATATGAATTATTTTTGTTTAGATTTTTTTTTTTGGTCAAATTTTTGTTAAGATTTAGAAAGTAAATAAAAAGGAAAGAGAAATTATATAATCTTTCTCAATTTAATTTTAGTTTCTTTCTCTAGCTAATATTCTTGCAATTAAGGCTCCATTTGTTTGCCATAAATTTTCTAATTTTTCTATGTTCGGTAATATCGGAAAATTGATCAACTGAAAAATGTTTTCTAGTAAAAAATGGTGGCTACTTTTGTTCACCAAACAGCAAAAAATTGGTCAACTGAAAAATATTTTACAGTCAAATATTACGGCTAGTACAAAGTTTGAAAAAATATTTTCATGTCCTTTGGGAGAAGAAAACATTTTCCAGAACTCACCTACCCCTACCCCCTTGCCATACCCCCTACCCCTACCCCCTCACCCCTCATACCCCCCCACTTGAAATGACCCTATCCCTCGCAGAATCAAGTCCCCGATCCAATCCCCAAGACAAGAAACGAAAAAAAACGGACGGACTTTCCCCTGTACTATGGGGAGAGTTAATTCGGGGAGCTTTCAAAAACATTTTTGTGCAATGCAAATAGGTAAGCCATATAATCGATAACAATATAAGGCAATCAATTAAAACAATAACTAGATAACACATTAAAAAAGATATGATACGATAACCCTTATCATTCTATTTCACTGCCGATCACGATCTCGATCTCAATCATGAACACGATCTCGATAACGATAAGCCAGCATCCCAAACTCTAGTGGGTACTCCGGATGTACCTAATACCTACGACCTAATACCCCGTGGCAATCTCCAACCAAACGGGTGAGGCAATAGGGTACGGAGGTTGAGCGACTAACCCTGGCAAGCCCGATGCCGCCTAGAGAGGCTCAACACATCCGTCTTGACGATAAGGTTGCGCAACCATCGATACGATAACACAATATATCACTTAACACGTAAATCGATAAGCACACAATGAGGACAACAAAAGAGGTTGTCCTCGCACATAAGCAATTAATAATCAATATGACATTAAATCATGTTCTAATTCTATGAAATAGTACAAGTACACACGTAGGTCTCATTCATAGCCATTCCAATAAAGTTCACACAGTTAGTAGCAAATGCCTTTCACAATTAAACCTTTCATATTCTAATCAACACTACTTTAGTAACACATTAAACACTCTATAGACAACACTTAAACTCAAACCAACTAAAGCAAAACTCTTAGCTCTTAGTAGGATACACATAGCATACAATTAAACATAATACTTAGCTTTATCTGGGCGAGGGGAGGAGACAAGAGCCACGACAACACATATACACACGGCCCCTTACACACACACACACACACCCCATTCATACATCAAGCTATAATGATACTCTAGCTAGTTTAGGCACTAATTTAGTTATGTAGGAATTCCTAGAACTTCATTTAGGCATTTAAACAAGCACATAGGCTTCAAACATTGTCTTTTGTAACAAAATCACTATTCATCATTTTTCTTATTTATCCACTAACTAACAAAGCAATACAAAGCTAGAATACATGTCTACACACTTAAAGATCATCAAAGAATGCTATATAAAATCAAAATAACATCAAATAACATTCAAACATTTTCTTACATAAACCATACATTCAAGTAAAATACAAATAAAATGAATTCCTCACTAAATACAAGTAGGAATTGCTTTGGAATTGCTAAGAATGGCCTTGGAGCACCTCAAACTTGCTTGGATTTGATCAGTTGCTCAAGCCCTAAGTTTTTTTTTCTTCATTTCCTTTCTCATATGGCCGACGGGTTCTCCCCTCTTTTTTTTTTTGCTCATTGTTTTGGTATAATATTATGTTATAAAGGCTAAACTGGGCTTAGGCTATGGGTTTGGGCTTGATTGGGCTTTAGGAAAATTGATTAAAACTAATAGAATGGCCCAAAACAAAGCTAGACTTCTAATGGCCCAAATAACACTTACAGGCTTTACTATTCATGTTGTTGGCTAATCATTTTATATATTTCGTTCCCGATATGCTATGCACGTAATTTCAGGAACGAATGCATCAAATATGATAAGTAATGAGAATAAAATATAAATTTAGAAAAATAAAATAATTAAAAATGCACTCCGGGCTTGGGCGTTACACCCTCTCCCCCTTAAAGTAATTGCATTATCGCAATTCTCAGATGTTTCTGAAAATAGCTTTGGATACTAATTCTTCATCTGATCTTTTCTCTTCTATGTAGCTTCCTCAATTCCATGATGATTCCACAGAACCTTCACTATTGGAATGCTTTTAGTGCGAAGATCTTGAACCTTTCAATCCACAATTTGAATCGGTTTCTCCTCATAAGACAATGACTCACCAATATGTAACTGTTCAGGCTCAAGAATATGTGAAGGGTCAGATGATACTTTCTCAACATTGACACGTGAAAAACATTGTGCAATCTTGCTAAACTTGAAGGCAAAGCTAATCGGTAAGCCAAGCTCCAACTCATTCAACAATTTCAAATGGTCCTACAAATCTAGGACTGAGCTTACCACTCTTTCCATGCCAAATCAGACCCTTTCGGGAAGAGATTTTTAAGAATACCTGATCACCCATTACAAATTCTAAGTCTCAACAATGGCTATTAGCATACCTTTTCTATTGGCTTTGAGCTGTGAGCATTCTCTTGCAAATGATATGCACATTATCTGTTATCTTAATTATTTTGGGTAATACAGTCAGATCAACTGTTCTCATCTCTCCTAACTTATCCCAATACAAATGAGATCTGGATTAACAACCATACAAAGCCTTGTAAGGAGCCATACCGATAGTCGCTTGATAACTGTTGTTGTATGCGAATTCCGCTAGAGACAAAAACTTCTCCCAACTTTTCCCGAAGTCTAAGACACAAGCTCGAAGCATATCCTCCAGAATTCTAATAGTTCTCTCGGACTGACCATCTGTTTGTGGGTGATAGGCAATACTAAAGCTCAACTTTGTTCCCAAGTCAATTATAACTTCTGCTAGAAGCAAGATGTGAAACGGGGATCTCTATCTGATACTATGCTTACTAGCACCTCGTCGAGTTTCACAATGTTTGCAATATAAAGATCAGCTAGCTTTTCAAGGTTGTCTTGCTTGTTCATAGCAATAAAATGAGATATTTTAGTCAACCTGTCAACAACAACCCAAACGACATCATAACCCCTCGGAGTCCTTGGTGAATCCGTCACGAAATTCATGGTCACATGTTCCCATTTTTATCTCGGAATAGATGATAGTTATAATAACCTAGCTGGTCTCTAATGCTCCGCTTTAACCCTCTGGCAAGTCAAACATCTAGATACGAATTCGGCAATTTTTCTCTTCATGTTGTTCCACTAGAAGTATTGATTTAAGTTCTTGTACATCTTGATACTACCTGGATGGATTGTGTATCTAGAATTATGAGCCTTAGAAATGACTTCATTCTTGAGGGTCAGTTCATTAGGAAAACAAACTCTATTCTTATATCGAAAGATACCATCCTCATGTATTTTGAAGTCTGACTTTTGCCTTTTAGTTTTCTCCGGGATCTTTAGAATCTGAGGATCAGTCCATTAAGATTCACGGATCTGAGATAGCAATAGAGATTGAACTAGTAAAGCCCCAAATTGAATCCCAATTACTTTTTGGCCTCTACAAGCACATTTCTTCAATAGATTCCCAATTCTTGATTGCTAAACTAGCAACAATATCTTTTCAGCTCAACACATCAGCAACTACATTAGTTTTATCTGGTAGATAGTTAATAAAACAATTGTAGTCTTCTGGCAACTCAAGCCAATGTCTTTACCTCATGTTCAAATATTTTTGAGAAAATAAGTACTTTAAGCTTTTGTGATCCGTGCAGATTTCAAACTTGTTGCCCCACAAGTAATGACGCCATTTTTTTAATGCAAAGACAATTGCAGCCAATTCAAGATCATGAGTAAGGTAGTTGCTTTCATACAGTTTCAACTTCCTCGAAGCATACGCAATTATCTTCCCATTTTGCATTAAAACACAGCCTAATCATTCTTTTGAAGCGTTAGTATAAATCAAAAAGTTCTCAGTACCCTCCGACGAAACAAGAATAGGAGCGGTGGTTAGTCTTTTCTTCAACTCTTGGAAACTGGTCTCTCACTTATCATCCTAACTGAAAATGATCTTCTTCTGAGTTAACTAAGTCAAAGGCCCTGCAATTTTTGAGAAATCCTTGACAAATCTCCGATAATAGCCAGCTAACCCCAGAAAGCTACGAATCTTAATTACAGTTTCAAGCCTCTTCCAAGACAACACAACCCTATCTTAGCTAGATCCATTGAAAGCCCTTGTTGAGATATGATATGACCTAGAAATCCAACTTGATTCAACCAGAATTCGCACTTACTAAATTTAGTAAACAACTTGTGATTTTTCAAAGGTTGTAGAACAATTTGTAAGTGTTGCTCATGTTTAGCCTCAGATTTCGAATACACCAATATATCATCAATGAAAATCACAACAAATTGATCCAGATATGGTTAGAATACCCTCTGCATCAAATCCATAAAGGCAGCTGGTGCATTAGTCAATCCAAATGGCAATACAACAAACTCATAATGATGATACCTGGTTCTGAATATTGTTTTCGACACATTCTCTTTTCAAATTCTGTGTTGGTAATAACTTTACCTCAAATCAAACATTGAATACACTTTTGCACCGTGTAGATAATCAAATAACTCTTCTATCAAAGGCAAATAATATTTGTTTTTAATGGTTACCTGATTCAGTCCTCTATAATCAGTACATAGCTAAAGCGTACCATCTTTCTTTTTCACAAATAGCACTGGTGTACCCCTATGGCAAAGAACTAGGCTATATGAAACCCTTTTCAAATAACCCCTGCAACTGATTTTTCAATTCTTGCAACTCGGCTGGTGCCATTCTATAAGCTGTTCTCGAAATAGGTAAAGTACTCGGCACTAGATCAATAACAAACTCTATTTTTCTATCAGGTGCCAAACCTGATAACTCCTCAGGAAACACATCAAGGAACTCTTTCACAATCGGCACCCCACTCAATTTCAGTTTATCAGAAGGTTGGTTAATTAAATATGCCAAGTAGGAATCACAACCTTTACTCAACAATTTATAAACATTAATTGAGAAAATAAAGGGAGTTCTAGTTGATTTACGGCTCCCTACTATTTTAATTACCGGCTGGTCAGACATCTGTAGTCTTACAATTTTGGTTCTACAGTCAAGTTGAGCATGATACTTTCATAACCAATCCATCCCCAGTATGATTTCAAAGTCCCGGAAAGGTAATATAATCAAATCAGCCGGAAAAGTACGTCCTTTAATACAAATATCATATGCCTTAGATATAGACTTAGTGATGAATGTTGTGCCCATAGGTGTACTTTCTTCAATATTATATGGCAATTTATCATCTTTCACATTAACAGTTTGTGTACAAACAAGAGTGATGAATGAATATGTAACCCTAGAATCAATTAAAACCTTACCGATTGATAATTAAGATGAAAAGTACCTTCTACAATAGTAGTCGTCTCTAGTAGCTTCTCTTGATGAAGGGCAAAGACTCTAGCTTGAACTTGGTTAGCTAGAGCAGTACCTACAACCCTGGTCTAAACATCCTGACTTGACGTATGACCTTGAGCACTTTTAAATTTAGGACAGTCCTTGACCTTATGCTGGTCACTGCCACATCCGGTGTATCTGCTTATTTTCTTTCAACAGTTATCCTCAAAATAGCCCCTACAATGATAGTAACTGTACTGCTAGTTTTGTCTTGCAATAGTGCCTCCCATAGGGGCTCTGAAAGTAGATATAGCTGTGCTATCCTACTGGGATCTAGCCATCACTGGTTGGCTCTAACTCTGGGTCTAACTCTGTATTGGTCTCTGTTGTGACTGAGTTTGAAAAGGCTCGGTATAATTCTACGATTGATACTACCACTGCTGACTCTGGCTAGAAGACTGAAACTGCCTCGATGGCTCCTGACTCTGAGATTGATAGGGCTTCTTACTAGGTTGGATAGACTCGACTACCAACTCTGCCTTACGTTTCTCAACCCTCAATGCTACCTGAATAGCCTCAGGGTAGGTAGCAAAGTGGTGTGTAGACAAGTGAAGCTGTATGTCGGGTCTCGAACCTCTAATAAATCTCTGTATCATCCTCCTTACTGGCTGCACTAGCTCTGGGACATACTGAGACAGTCTGTTAAATGTAACCTCATATTGAGAAACGGTCATGTTATCCTATTTCAGAGTTACAAATTCTTCTTCCCCTTATTTCTCTAGCCATCTCGAGAATGTAATTGTCCCAAAAAATTTTAACAAAGCTCGTTCTCTTCTGAGTAAGTTTAGAAAGTGGCCCTGCAATCTTCGAAAAGTCCTTTACGAATATGCGATAGTAACCCACCAATCCAAGGAAGCTACGAACCTCTGTCACGTTCTCTGGTCTTTTCTAAGTCATCACAACCTCTATCTTTGGGAGATCCACTAAAATACCCTATTGTGTAATCACATGACCCAGAAAAGATATCTGCTGCAACCAGAATGCACACTTACTGAACTTTGTATACAATTGGTGTTGTTGAAGCTTCTGTAGGACAAGGCATAGATGTTGTTCATGCTTGAATTCAGTCTTAGAATACACTAGAATATCACCACTAATTGATCCAAGTATGGTTGAAACACGAAGTGCATAAGATCCATAAATGCTACAGGCGCATTAGTTAGTCCAAAAGGCATAACTACAATTTCATAATGCCCATACTGAGTCTGAAATGCAGACTTTGGAACATCTTTTTTACGAATTCAGAGTTGACAGTACTCTTACCTCAAGTCAAATTTAGAGTAAATCTTAGCTCCCTGGAATTGATCAAATAGCTTATCAATTAGTGGCAAATGATATCTATTCTTGATCATCACCTGATTCAAACCCCGATTGTCAATGTATAATCTCAAGATACCATCTTTCGTTTTCACAAACAATAGAGGTGTACCCTACGGTGATGAACTCTACTGAATAAATCCTTTCTTTAACAACCCCTGTGTGATAACCCGAACCCGACATGCATTTAATGGCATTTAATTGTATTTAATTAAGTATGCATTTAATGGCATTTAATTGTATTTAATTAAGTGGCATCTTAAATATTAGCATTGAATTATGTGTTTATTTTAGTTAAACATTCATTTGTAGCTTCATTTTTATATTTATGTTAATCGGTTTTATTTTTCTTGCATCTTAATGCTCGGTTTTCAATTAAATGAAAAGTAGCTCCGAGCTGGAGTAAATTTTGAACTATATTACTTTTCAAAAAATATATTTTCTTAAATTCTTTGAGATTTAATTGTTATTCTTTTATTGTCGCAAAGTGCATAGCATATCGAGAGCGATAGTTAGGAAATGATTTCTAGTCCTCAGCAAATAGTGAAAACTAGTATTTAGTATTTTAATTTTAGTGTTTTAGTTGTTATTAACTAGAATTGGAATTGTGTTGGTTGTTTTAGCCTTAAAATGCCCAAAATAAGCCTATTTGACCAAACTTAAGTTAGCTTTGACCTAGGCTTGACCAATTGACTTATTGTCATCTTTTAATATAGCATAGAATAGCACAAAATAAAAAAAAGAAAGCTGAAACAGAAAGAGAGCTGGCCGAAACTAGAGGAGAAGAAAAAAAAAATATTTCAACTTCAAACTTCAATTTCTTCGCGAGAGCTTGTGCGGGGTGGTTTCCGAGGCATCCAGCGTGGTTTTCCTAGCGTCTAGGAGCGTCTAAGGTGAGGGTTTCATGTTTATTTGCGTATTTGAATGTTTTATGTATTAACTTTAATTTTTGGGTTTTATCCGTAGAATGTTATTTTAATCATTTTGATGATTGAAGAATGTTCCCTAGCAATTGTAGAACACGTATTTATAGCTTTTTAGCATTTTCTGTGGTTGAATATCGAAATTGCAATTTAAATTGATAATTGAATAGTAAATTATGAATAGTAAACCCCCGTTTCGATGAAGTTGCTCCGTTATGCGTTCTGTTGATGTAGGAAGGTTCTAGATATGCTAGAGTTCCTAAATGTGTGGTTTAATTGGATTATGTAATGGAAAAACGGAGGAAAATGGCTTAGTGAAAGTTGGGGTCGTTTAGGTCAAGTTTGGCATTTTATCGATTTGCGTGATGGCATTGTCTCGGGAGGCCATGGAAGCACTTTTGGTGTGGTTATGGTGGTGGTTGGGTGTTTGGTTAGGGTAGCGGTAGTTCAAACGAGCAAATGGGGAAATCGGGCTTTGCATAAATTCTAGGGTTAAGTAGGGTTTCGGGGTCTTTAGACGTGCCTTATGGTGACCTAGGAGGATTGGTGAAGTCAGTTTCCAAAACTCGTGGCTCGTTTGAAAGTAGTAGCGTTTTGAATGTTGGGGTCATTTTGTGATTTTGTGTGTTTTTATAGTGTAATGCCTATAGAATGCTTAATATTGCTTGTTATGCTTGTTAAAGTTGATTATGACTGAATTTGTATATCAATTGTTGATAATGCTTGTTAGTGTTGTTCTTGTTATTTTATCGATTGTATATGCTTATTGTATCGCATGTTGTTTACTAACCTACACTTCAGTGCCTTGCTCAATTATCGTTATATATCTCGATTGCATTGCATAAGTGTCAGGCGCATGAGTGATGGGCCTCTCTGGTTAGCCTCGGGTTGCCAGTGTTGGTTGCTCTAGCTCCATGTCCTATTCCCTTTCTCGCTTGGGTTGCCGCCCAGGGAGTTTTGGGTCGTAGATTTGACAGAGTATGTCCGGAGTACTCTAACGGAAGTTATAAGGTGGGTGAGCCAGCGCGTTATCATTAAAGTCATCGAATTCGTGATCGGTACATTGCTCGTTTGAGTGAACCATAGCCTTCAAAGTGTGGTATAGCTTTGAATGGTTGTGTTAATGCTTTTATTATTCGGTTATTGTATTGATTGTTAGATTGAATGCCTACTTGTCAGATATATATTGCTTAACTGCCTTATTTGCATTGCACGATCTTCTTTTTCTCTACCTCGATATTTGTCTCGCCCTCACTGAGTATACGTGTTGAGTATACTCATTCCTCACCACCACATTTCAGAAAATGCCTTGTTAGCTGGAAAGTTCGTGGTTACGTGAAAGTTCGTGCTTGAAAAGTTGTCTTGCGTGCTATGTGGCTTGAGTTGTCAAATATGCAAAGATGTATATTTCATGTGTTGTTGTATTTAATGTTAATAAGGAATGTAATTTAAATTTAACCAGGTGATTGAGGTAGAATGATAAGATAGTTTATGTATCTAGTTAGTATGGTTTAACTTTAATGCATGTTGTATGGCTTAAAGGAAGAGTTAGAAAAGTCTGGGTACTTGGAAATGTATGTATAATTGTTGTGTTTATCTGTTGAGAAACAAGGCTCGGATGGCCTTGAGGTGGTTGTATGGTTGGACACGGTACTGGTCCACTTATATGCTATCGCAGGTTTGCATTTTGCCTAGAAACAAGGGAGACTCCGTCCGTCTTTCCCTAAATTTTTGCCCGGGTTTGGAATTGGGTTGTGATTAGATTGATTGATAGAACTCCCAGTCTTGAGAGGGATCGGGATGTTACACCCTGCAACTGAATTTTTAACTCCTGAAGTTCTGCTGGTGCCCTTTTGTATGGTGATTTAGAGATTGGTTGAGTACCTAGAAGCACATTAATTACAAACTCTATTTCTCTCTCTAGCGGCAGTCCTGACAACTCATCGGGAAATACATTGGGATATTCCCGAACTATCAAAACTTCCTCTAGCTTTAGCTTATCAGATGGCTTGTTAATCAGATAAGCTAGATACCTTGAAAATCCTTTGTATACCAACTTAATAGCTTTGGTTAATAAAATGATGAAACTCTTCGAAGCATCTCGGCTACCTACTATTTTAACCACTGGCTGACCTAGCAACTAAAACTTCACAACCCTTGTTCTACAATTCAACCGAGGATCATATTTGGCAAGCCAATTCATACCCAAGATAACCTTATAATCTTGGATAGGAAGTAAAATATGAACAACAGGAAATTCTTGGCCTTTAATATGAATCTTACAATCTTTACACACCCATTCAGTCACAAATTTAAAGCCCATAGGTATATTAACTTCAATCATATAAGGTAACTTCTCAGTTGGCATATTTACACGTCGCACACAAGTAGATGTAATAAAAGAATGAGTAGCATCGGAATCTATCAACACTTTAACCAACTGATTAAGAATTAAAAAATTACCTTCCACAACTGTTGTTGCCTCTGGAACCTCCAACTGATCAATGCCATACACACGTGCCTGCATTCCCTTCCCTGGTGCACTGCCTGCGGGCCTGTTCTATTGACCTCTGCCTCCAGTGTGAAACCTCGGCAATCATTCGCTCGATATTGATCACTACCACATCTAGTACATTTCCCTGACTTCTTCTAACAGCTCGCCTCCAAATGACCCTTCTTTTTTCAGAAGGTACAAAATAGAACTGGGGTAGCGACAGTACTACCTGCTGAACCCTAAGCTGATGATGCTACTGAACCACTCGGTTGGGTCCTCACAAATATCTGCCTATATTAGCTCTGTGGCTGGCTCTACCTCAACTGAGACTAGACTTGAACAAACCTCGACTGGCCCTGTGATACAAACAGCCTCTTACATGGCTGGCTCGAACTGGCTTCTGCCTCCTTCTTCTTTTTCTCAATCTTAAAAGCTAAATTGAGGGCATGATTGTAAGTGGAGAACTCTGGTGGTGCCATGAAATCTTGTATCTTGGGCCTCAGTCATCTAATAAATCTACGGATCCTCTGGCTGACCTCTTGCACTACTGCAGGTACATAGTGTGACAACTTGTTGAACCGAGCCTGATACTATGCCACATACATAGAACCCTGACTGAGAGACATGAACTCCTCTTCTCGTCTCTCTCACATAATCTCCGAAATGTAATTGCCCCTGAAGGCCTTCACAAAGTTCTACCATAAATACGGGGTCTGATGCTGCTCCCACTAAAGCCTAACAATTCTCCACCATTGCCTGGCGTCCCCATCTAATAAGAAGACTACAAATGTAATTTTTCAATCATCTGAGTAAGCAAGTGCATCATATATGTTCTGAACCCCACCCTCTCTAACTAATCTTCTGTTTTCTCATCATCCAGCTCGCCAATGAATCTCGGAGGATAATACCTGAGAAACCCCTGTAATGCACTATCTTCGCTATCTCCATTTCCCCCGTTACCTCTGTTGCCGCCATTATTGCACTGATTACCCCGGTGGTTTTCATTGTTACCCGGGTTGTTCTGATGATTGCCTTGATTGTTCTGATTCTGTTGAAGCTGTTCATTCTATCTTTCTAGAACCTGGGCCATTCAAGCCATAGTAGATGCAATCTGTCCCAAAATTGGATCACGCACCAGTGGTTGTTCCCCCTATTCACCGCCATTATCTCTACAGGGTTTGCCCCTAGTGTTCGGCATATTTTCAACCAAAAGAGTATTCACAATTCTATCACATAAACAGCTATAGGCAATTAATAGCACATAAGAAACAAACTTCAAATAAAGCAGATTAATCAAGTAACTCACATTACTCACATAAAGTATATTAAGCACATAAGCACATCGTTCACATAAAAAACATTAACCTCAATTAGTTCATTTAACACATAAGACATGCATACATGCTTTCAAGACATGTTCATGTTAAGACCTCTACCCAACAGTCCAAAGGTCATAACTCAGCTTATGCTAATCATGCTTTGATACCACTCAATGTCACGCCCCAACTTGACCCCACCTAAAACCAAGTTGGGACATGACAAAGTTTTGGCATTATAACGACTGAAATATGGACTCCCAAATACACATAAACCTGCCAAACAGTTCATATATCCACAGACAACCAACATTCAACCTCAACACAAGTCTTCCGTCACAATACCACATTATGATCATAAAATTACAGGCCTCATAATGAAATACATAAGCTTATCTACCTATACAAAACAAAATAGACTTATGAAATTCATTATAAGCCTATTCAAATGACAGTAACATCTTGACTTAACATTTAATACATAAAGCTAAGAAACTCCAAAATAGTAGTTACAACAAGTTTTATAAACATAAACATCAACAAGGCAAGCCAACTAAGCATTGGGCTCAACCACGGGCTCAACTATGGGATCAACAGTCATGTACTCTACATAGTTGACCTCTTCAGGCTCACTTGAAATGCTAGCAAATGGGGTGAGATTCCATAAACTCATTGAGGGAGGAATAAGGAAGGTTTTGAATGCATTTTTGGGTTTTGAAAACTCATTTCGAAAGCATGACATGAACAAGAACATGCAACAGTTATAAATGTGCAAGAATATAAATAATCACACAAGAAGGATACGCTCGTTTTGTTGATACCGACCCCTATATGCCAACACAAACTCTTCCCATATACGCCACACAGATGTACTTCGGATGTACATCAAAAACCTACGACCTAGACCCTGTGAATTCTCCATTCACAGTGGGATAGAGATTAGAATCCCAGTAGTCATGTCCTCGCTTGGAAAGCCTTACGCCGCCCAGTGCAACATGAACGCTATCGTGTCTGCTTAAAGGTTGCAACCCTTTGTATCGCATCATATAACATTCATACATTCTCACATAACACATCACATTTGCATCACAATTATGCATTCGTGACAAATAGGGAAAAAACAACAAAGTAGGTTGTTTCCCCGAACACTTACGCATTTCATAAGGCATCAACCAAATAGCCAAGCATCTAAACCACATTTAGCATGAACACGTCCTCCTTGTCTAAGCTAATCACGTTGACATGAATTCAAAACTTGACAACACATTTAACAACCAAAGAAACTAATTCAACATATGACTCAACTTATATCAATATTCTAGCAACAATTAATGCAATAACACAACCATATTTTTCCCCAATCATCACCTAGCATAAAATCAACATAGCATGCATTAAATACACTACGAGGCAGCCCAAAGGCCACCCAAACATAGTTGTCCAGCGTTGGACATCCCACTGTTTAACGCTGGAAAATCAGCCAACATAACCCCCCAAATTTTGTGTTATTTCGCATTATTGAGCTAATTTTGTAACACCCCAATCCCTCATGAGACCGGAGCCCCGATCGAAAACCCAAGGTTACGAAATACAAGGGAAACAGATAAAGTTTCCCCTATTTCTAGGCCTAATCAATTACCTACATTTAGAAGAAATAACAACAAAACTATAATTCAACATCCCACGCCAATCCCAACTTTCATCATCACAGCAACCTTCAATCCTTTTGGCCATCCGAACCCTTCTACTACCATAAACTATAACATACATGCATGCATTCCTTAACTGTTGAAGTTTTATGTTTATAATTTCACTTATCATACCACTATAATCTTTTCTATTTAACTTTCTTATAATTTAATTCATCAACCACCTTCCCCTTATCCCATACAAGCATGCAAGTTAAACTTAGACAATAAAGTAAAACATTAAAGTTATTATATGTCCGCTACAACTGTTTAACCTTACAAATCTTTCAGCTCATATTACAATCCCTCAGATAGCATAAATACATGTAATTTTAAAATATCAATATACTTTATATCACAACACATAAAACACTCATCCACAGCTACAAGCATGCAATGAAGCCATCGAACTCCCTCTAGGGATCCAGTTACGTCATTACTTCTAAAATGTTAGAAATAAGGGGTGAGCATACAATACATGTATACTCAGTGAGGGAGGGAAGAGTTAACCGGGGGTTTTCGAAAAGCTTTTTGCGCAATGCAGCGATTAAACACAAGCATAACAACTAAACAATAAAGATCAATAAGGCAATTGAATACCGCACATTTCAAAAGGATACAATTTCGATAACCCCAAACACTCCAAGTCTTGATCTTCAATCACGAACCTCGATCCACGAACCACAAACTTGATCAACGTGCCAGCATAACCCCATAATACTCTAGTAGGTATACTCCGAATGTACCCCGAATCCTACGACCCAACATCCCCTGGCAATCCCCAGACCAGGGGAAAGTACGACTAGGGATCATAGTAGTCGAGGTATACTGGCAAGCCTAATGTCGTCCAGTTTCCCTGATACTACCATGCCCAAATAGTTGCAAAACCATGATACGATTCACATGAAATAACAATAACAATTATAAACACACAATTTAATAAGTACATAAACCGATAAGCACACAATGAGGACAACAAAAGAGGTTGTCCTCGCACATAAGCAATTACAATCAAAATAACTTAAAAACATGTTCCAACCAATAAAATAGCTTAAACACGCATTAACCACGCAATATTCATTATACAAAAGGTAGTAATTTAATTAAAATGCCAAGTAAGATGAATCCCTCACCTTTAGTAAACCAAACCTGTAATAATTTAGCTAAGAACTCATTCAAATATTCTCCGAATACACCCTTTCTTTCTAGTACCACTACTTAATACAACCAACTATTTGCATAAGAAGTTATACAGTCATTCTACAATTGGTTTCCGCATTTACCTTCAACTAAAGCTAGCTTTACCCATAGTAAGTATATATACATGATACTTAGCAAGTTCATATAAGTATAACACTTAACATTTACCAATTTAACACATAGCTTCAATAGATAAGTTGTAATGCCCTGGTCCCTCTTGAGACTGGAGGCCCCAATTCCATTCTCGAGATCACAAAAAATGAGGAAAAACAAACAAAGTCTCCCCTGTTTATAGGATAATCTAAAACCTGTACACACAGTCATAACCTCAAAACCAAAATCCAACCTTCTCCGTAAACCTCAACAACCATTAACATCACATATAACCAATTCCTCAAGGCCATTTGAGCCTTGGAACCCAACATTGAAGACATACAAGCATGCAAGGTCAAACCTATTGAATTTTTGTGTTTTAGAACCGCTTCTCATATCACTCTAATATTATCAATTTAACCTACTTATAATTTAAGTCCAACCAAACAACTGACCTTCATTGACCACACAAGTATGCAGCATTGACAATAAAGCAAAGTTAAAGTTATTACATACCGCTACAATCCAAACCATACATCAACACATTAACTATTACAATCTTCCAAGCTAGTAAATAAATACAAACAAGACCAAAACGTCTCAAAATTGAACATATACATAACAACATCACATTCTACACACAAGCCATCCAAATATCTGTAAGCAACAAGTCAAGGCATTTGACCAAATTGAACCTCTTCTTCTTAACCTTCGAAGGGCCCGAACATGAGATGATTAAAAAGAAGGGTGAGCATACAACACATGTATACTCAGTGAGGGAGGGAAATAGTTAACCAGGGTGGTTTTTGAAAGTATTTTCGTGCAATGCAACAATAAGGAAGGTACAATAAATCAATTTAAAATAACAATTAAATAGACAATACTTTTCTACACAAAGAGAAGGAACCAAGTAGCAATGCGAGGTACAATAGGAATTAATAACTAAATAGCTCATGTAAAGGAATATAATTACAGTTAACTTTCTTGTGGTAGATCTGTATGATCCAACGAGGTGGTTCAAGTCTTTGGGGTAGAGGATTATGCCACAGCGAGAGGTTCTAAAAAGAATATATCTCCGATTGTGAGCACGAACCACGGACCACGATCCATGAACCACGAACCACAAGAAATATTTACTATATCGATAAGCCGGCACAAAACCCCTTATAATTCCCATGGGTGTACTCCGGATATACACTAAATCCTAGGTCCCAACTCTCCCAGGGTAGACCTTTATGCCCCAACGAGGTGAACTATGCCTCTTGAGGTAGAAGATTATACCCTAGCAAGAGAGGGAGTAGGGTCATGATAGTCGAACTAGATCGACAACCCGATGTTGCCTGGAGTTTCACGACACTACCATGCCCTAAATGGTTGCGCAACCACTAATACAATAACTAGTAAAATAACGAGAGATATAAGTCACAAAATGCAAGATTATACTGGTTGGTATCTATAATTCCAAGGAAAACCGATTTGATAGACATGCCAGGTACCATGTACAAGATAATTTACAAGTAATATGGGCAAGATAACAATATAAGCTAAATAACCAATATTTATAGCATGGGCATTATTTAACATAATCAATATACAATAGGAAAATGCAAATAAGATGCAACTCCCTTACCTCTATCATGCTCCAAGATGCAAGAATTGGCTTCAATTCATTCTCGAACACTTACAATGAGTTCTAACCATACTCTAATCAATTCAAACATTAATCTAACTATAAACATGACCTAAGAATTATTATTATGCTTATTCACCCACATTACAATTATAACTCACTCAATAGACAAATATAGTAATTATAAGAACTCAAATAGCTAATCATGCAATAAGCTCAACCTATTCTCAAGAAATCCAACAATTCACTATTCTAATGCTTACAAATTAAGTTCTAAACTTTACATAGGATAACCAACTTCAAATCTAACTTCACTAATCTTATATAGTCACATTATGACACACATAAACACAACTAAACTACATTTTAAGTCATGCTAACACAAAAACTCCGAAATGCCCTTTAGGTGGTTTGAACTATAGCTACCTAATCCGATTAGCTAAACTATACCATAATTACGTTTTAAGGGCTTCCTAACACTTCTAAGGCTAACTACACATTCAAACATATCAAGTTCAACATTTCGTTTCAAAGTCTCTTTTCTAAGTCAAGCTACATTTCCAATTCTAGTCAAGCTATAACCAATTTTATGATACATATAGCATTCTTAAGACTATAAAACATTCCATGACTTCTAAATCACATTAACTATACTAATATTCATTAAATTAACTATTTATAAGTTTAAATTCAATTAAATGACAAGAGAACTTCAAACTAACCAATCAAACCAAAACATTAACAAAGCTCAACTATAAAACATGGCCTAAGAATCATTTTCATGTATATCAATTCGAATATTCTTTAGCTATTGCATTCATTTACAATCTAGCTAAGTTCACTAACTTTACACATTCACAAAACTAATATATGTCATTTATTAGAATTTAAATCTTATCAGGATAACACCTAACTAACATTTTAAGCAAAACTGGCTATTATAGAGTTTAGGAAAACAAAAAGGAATAAGCTAGGACCAAAATGGCCTTTTGGCCAAAACACATACTTACACATATAACACTTGAAATTTCTCTTGTATTCTTGTTCACAGGTTACAGAAAGCATATTAAAAGGATACTTGCACATTCTATACTTCATACAAACTTTTTCACAAACATTTGATATACAACTTGAACTTAAAGTTAGCTTAACATCATATTCACTTCAAATCTACCATTAAACTAGCAAATCATTATAAAATAAAGTTATTCTACCATCAATAAGTCTAAAACATTAGCTAGCAACATTACAGCACATAGCAAGTAGAACTTCAAGAAAACATGCCCATTTTTAAATCTTCAAACAGAAACTTAATTTATCAAATTCATTACCCATTCTATTGACCTATAAATTTTTTTATTTTTACATATAAACGTATCCCTTCGAGTGTAGATGATCTTAGAACCAAACGAAACTTAATTCCAATCTAAATTTCTCAAGATACAACCATTTCCGTACGACTGTGCATAACTGCCCTACACCAGCAATTTTCCCAGACATATTTCAGAAATGGCTAAATCGGAGGGTTAAAATGTTAGAATTAGCCTTAGTCCTAGAAATCACCATTTGCTCTAAACTACCTAATCTAGGCGTTGTATAAATTTCGTTAAGTTTCGATCACGTTTACTAGGTCCAAAGAGCTTCAAAAGACAGGTGAAGTGGGCTATCCGAATTTGCACTTTGTTGTCTTCATGCATTTTAGCTAACTTTGCACTTAGGTTTAGCATAGACAACACTTATACACTTTATTGAGGCCATTTATCAAACATCTAGTCTTCATCTATGATCATCAACTAGCAAACCAACAATACCAATGAAACTACTTGCAACATCTATCAAATATACAAAAGAGAACTCCTACAACACAATAGCTAGAATTCATCTTCTTATGCATTTATAAGCTCATCAATCATTTAACTACTTCTCAATAACTTTGGTAGGAGAAAGAAATAGGAATAATAATGCACATAAAGATGAATCTCTCACCTTAGAAGTGGCTAGAGATGCAAGAGAAGCTAAAACAAGGCTCAAATCTTCTTCTTCCCTCTTTCTTTTCCTCTTTTTTCCTATATTTTCTTCTCTTCTTGTGTGTGTGTGTGTGTGTGTATTCAACATGTTTGTGTGTGTGTCTGATATGTATGTGTATGTTTTGTGTGTCTTGTTTTATTTTTAAGAGTAAATTAATAAGTAGGATAATTAAAAGGCCCAAAGTCCAATTTGCCCTCCTAACTAATTCTTATTTGCTAGTTTTGCCATTTAGTTAGGTTCTAACTAGTTTAGTTGCTAATTTAATTTAGTAGGATTTAATTATTTCCTACGATAATTAAAACACACAAGTACATGTAAAACAATAAAAGTGGGCATGAACAAAACAAATGCTCATAAATCAAGAAATATGTCAATTAATGCATACAAATATATTCAAATAAATAAAATGACCTATATGCTTGGGTCAGGGTGTCACATAAGTGACTTAACTATTCTTAGCTACTTGCTTCAATTAAGTTCTTACCCAGTATACAACTTTCTTGGCATGCAATATCCATTCTTGTCCACATGAGGAAGACAAAACACAACTAACTCCATGGATTAAAATCAATTACACAAGTTCTATACTTCACTCAAGCAATTATACAAACACTTGCTCTTCAACTCATGCATTTAATTAACTAGACTTCATACACACTCCAACTATTTGATTTGCTAGCAATACCCCCAAAGAACATTCTACTAACATTATGAACACAAATAGGTAAGTTAGATATGCATAAGAACATTCTTCAATAACTAACAATGAAACATACACACATTCCAATTATAGCCAAAAACTCAACTCTACTATCATTCTAACTCTCCAATTACCTTCATTTAACACATCCAGTTAAGTTCACAATTCAACCAAACTAGCTTCACAATAACACTCTAATTAAGCTATACAACTCAAGGAAATCACTTAGAACTAAGGCAATATACTCAAATTCATGAAACACCTCCGATTAGTACTATATTTTAATCAAGCTCACCTAGACATTCAACTAGTCTATTCCTATTCAAATGCCTTCACTCAACTTAATTCTCTTCCAAATAGACCCTTATACTCCATAACTATAAAACTGCCATCTATTATCGAAGACACATTATAGACACTCTAGACACTTCACAATCACCTATAAACCATAATCAAGCTTTATAAACATACACAACACTCACACGGTCAAAACCACACAAATGGCTTTTTGCTCAATCAACCCACTCCAAGTTCTAGCCACATTCTAGCAATTCCAAGCATTAATTTAGTCATTATAACACTTATGGAACCCACTACAAGCATCAAATCAAGTGTTAACCATTAATTCCACAAAATACTATTTATTTCTCCAACTTTCCAAGGCCACCACATCGAAATGAGCTACAATAATTGAAATCCAATTTCACCACTCAAACTTAGTCACTTTATGATCCACTTAAATGCAAAGAAAACCCGTTTTAAACCACAACAACCACAAAACCCCGATTTGCCTCTTAGTCCGTTTGAACTACAGCTACCTTAATGGATCACCTAGTCAATGCCATAATCGCACCGAAATCACTTTCTAGCCTATCTAAGACCATACAACCACTCAAAACTTTCCCCGTCAACACTTCATTCAAACGACCCCTTTAAGCTCTAATCAAGATTTTTCCAATTCTAGCCCTATTAACTAGCTACCAAGCCATAAGAGAATACTACGAGCTTACTAGGCATTCCACAATCATCAACCAATCACAACGAAGCTCTACAACCACTCAAATCATCCAAACGACCCAATTGCACAAAACAACCCCTTTATGTCCCAACTCAAATTTCTCAATTTTATCAATGTGGAACCCTTTTAAATGATCCATTTAGGCTTCTAAATGTTTATGGAATCTAACTAAATCAAGAAAATGCAATTTGGAACAAAAACCCCAAAAATTTGCAGGTTACTATTTATTGCACTATTAATCATCTTCCAAAACTTTCATTTTTACATTACTAGCCATAAAAATCTTCAAATAACTATAAAATAATGTTCTATGATCATAATAAAGGCCAATTTAAGCATAGATATGCATGTATAAGCAATATAATACAAATCTAAGAATTTTAAAAAAATTAACCACAACACAAAATGCAAAGAACAAAGATGAAATCTCTCACCAACCTAGATGTAGAAGTTAGGTAGGAGCTCTAGAATGGATCAAAGTACTTGAATCAAGCTTGGAATGGATCAAACTAGCAAAGGTTAGAAAATTTTCTCTTCTTTTCTTTTCTGTTGGTCCGACGGGTTGAGGGGGTTGTTTTGGGTGATTTTTTGTGCTTTGTTTTGCTTTGATTGGGCTATAAGAGAAAGAATATGGTCATGGGTTAATGGGTTTGGGTTTGGTTAGTTGATAGGTGAGTTAATTCAAGTCAAAACAAGCTAAAAACAAATAAAACGCAACTTATGATATCCTGAATTTTACTATTTATTATGACACACAAAACATTTTCTATCGTCGCTCCTGATATGCTATGCACATAATTCAAATTTTTCATGCCTCACAAATGTTACGTAACATAGGAAAAATGCAAAATCATGAATTTAAAACAGTCAAAAATGCTTATGAATAGTAACTATTCTAATTAAACATTTAAGTAATAAATGTACACTAATATATGCAATTAGAGGAAATATACGTGCACTAGGTCTCGGGCGTCATAAATTTGTTATGCTAGGATGGTGTATAAATGTATATGAACATCATACTAATGCTAGGAAGCAAGTTTAAGCTCAAATATAGGCATACAATTCAACAAATAGCTTAAACAAACCAACTACAACAAAATATGTTATATGCAAGCTAATATGCTAGCAAAATGTTCTCTACGGCCTAAATAACGATATTCATGAACACTAATAACATAAATAATTGAAATAATGCAACTTCGAAAGCTTAGTTAGAAAAACCCCCTCACCTTTTTTTGCAAAATAAATGAAAAATGAATCCATAAAAAGGTAGAAGACATCAAGACGAGTTCAAAAACGCTTGGTTTGGCCCTTGGTTCTGCTCCTAACTCCCAATTTTAGCTCAAAACACTTAGGTTTTACTATTCATGCAAGCTTGTTGCTCTCGTCTAGTTAGAAGAAAAAAAAAAGAAGATTTTGAGCTATTTTTGGCTTATTTTGTTTAAGTAGAAAGCCAAACTATGGTCAATGGTAAGTCAATGCAGGAATTAAAGCTCAAATGACTAAGTTTCCCTCCTAACTTGTTTTTAAATTCATTTCTAACACTCTAGAAAATGTCTAAGGTGTTTAAAAGGCTAACTTAAGCTTAATTTTAGCTACCATAAGCAAATTAATCCCTACGTGGTCAAAGATGATAAAAAGACGACACTTAAGAATTCAAACGAATTTCAAATACACAGTTAAGCTAGAAAACCTATGTAAATCATATTAATGACACATTTTAGATAGTAAATTAAATAAACATATAATTTTTGCACATAAAACTCAATTAAACACGTAATTAGCATAAAAATCGAACTTGGGTCGTCACAACCCTCATTTTTCTTCAAATTTAGATGCCCTAATCATGTATAAAATGCACAAATACTGATTCAAATGAAATTGCATGACTTCTTAATCCACAATACGCACATCCAAATATTAGAATTGATATTCCTAAATTTCTCATCCAATTCTACAAGAATCAAACTAAAATAGACAAAATTAAAACTTTAATTATATCATGAATTAAGAACTTTCTAACCCTAACAATCATGAAAATCTAGAATCAACATGCATATCATACATAAATTCTTAAATATCACATATTTAAGAAACAAAACCATTCTCAAATAAACTCAGACATGTGATCAAGATTAACGAAAAATAAACTCTACACATAATTCCAAATCAAATCCTAAAACCATATGGATTTAACGAAAAAAAAAATTATGTGTATTAATTACAAAAACACAAAAATTCATTAATCAAAGTCATAGAATTAATCTTAATAATCTAACACGAAAGTGACTCCAATACCACTTGTAAGGACATAACCATATAATCACTTAATTCTACAAACTTCGTTTAGAATATCAAGATTGCACAAATAACATAATGAGAATGGTGTACCTGAATCCATGTTGTTAAATATTAGAAGACGAAATCACCTAGTAGAGAATTAGGGTGAGGTCTTACACAGACTAATCAAGATTTTCTTGCTGAATGTTACTCAAGGTGGGGATTTGAGAAAACAAAGAATAGGATCATTAGCCTTGGAGACCAAACCCTTTTTATATAGACAACCTAATTAGAATCCAACTAAAGCTTAACTACCAAAACCTATGCAATTGGACTCAACCACAAGTATACCTCAACAACAACGTACAAGAATATCTCAACAACTCTTGAAGTTTCAACATCTCTTTATCTCATATTTCCAATTCAAGCCTACTAATATTACAAGTTCAAATCAACTAAAAATTCATACATTACATCTCCATAGAAACGGTTAAACACTTAGCAATCTCTTAACATTACAAGATATCTAAGAACTAACACTAGCCAAAGATAGCATTCCTTGCAAAGTAGGCTCAACCACTAACAAAACACTTCAAAGTCCGCCTAACTTTACCTAAAATTGTGGAAGAAAAAAGGGTGAGCAACCACGTGCTCAGTGAAGGGGGAATAAATATGGGGAGTTTTCAAAAACCGTTTCGTGAATGCACATATACCAAGCAATAAGAATCAATTAACAAGTACACTATGAACTAGCATAAGACTTTAAGTAAAGTATAAACACATTTATAAGCATTAAGACACTAAATAACCACATATGAAAAGTATACGTTTTCGCTTGCTACAACTGCTCTACATTCGGCTTCCACGAACACTTTACACGGAAACACTTACTTGCATCCCCTTATCATTCCCGTTGGAGTACTCCGGATGTACCCTGATAACCTACGACCCAACACCCCAAGGCTTTCAATGACCAAGCGAGTGAAGGAATAGGACACGGAGGCGTGCAACCAATTATTGGCAAGCCCGATGCCACCCAGTAAAGGCACAACCTACCGTGCCTCACTTAAGGTTGCAACCTTTGAAACGCTCATTAGAACACTTTAATAATCATTTAATACACACATAAATGAGGGGACAACAAAGTAGGTTGTCCCTCGAGCACTTAAGCATTTAAGCAATCAATAATGCTTATGAAGCACATTTTCACATTAGCAATCAATGAACACTTTTAAAACACTTTTGGTAGATGACAAAGTAGGCCACCATATCGTTTATGTAACACTTATGCTCGTGAACAATTCAAAGGCAAGTGAACATGCATACATTCTTGCAAATATTACAACCATGACATCTAAGCTCATTTCCTTTCACTCAAGCTTGCATTTCCTTTTGCACTTCCTCTATAACATACATTCATTTCACTTGAATATTCTCTCACAACAATCACTTATTGCCACTAAGCATTCAAATTACCTATGATCAATCTCTATTCATCTAGAATTAACTACTAATACAACATTGAACACTTAATAATATAAGCTGAAATTCTAAATTGTACATGCATGAATTTACTGATTCGGTTAACAACCTCAATATACTCCAAAAACTCTGAAACTACACAAACATGTAGTTCATTAAGTGTAGATGGGTTTAGCATCAAACAGATCTCAATTTGAAGCTATATTCATCAAGATATGACCTCTAGAAGTTTATTGCGCAAACTGCCCTGCACCTACGGGTCAATTAGAACCCTACTGTTTTGGCCCTAAAAATGCATCTTAACGACATATTTAGAACTTGCACTTAAAACAGATTTTGTTCCTCAAGGTCTTGGGCACAATATACTAAAATTCAACCAATTCTAATAACATTTACTACTTCAAATAAGCTCTGCAAATCAGGTGCGCAAATCTATCTAGAATACACACACTTGCACTAGTTCACTTTTAAGCCATTATTTTGCATGATCACTTAGGTTTGATTGTTGCTTACTTCAAATATGGATTAAACCCCTCTCTAAATCATTAAATCAAGCATCTCATATACACTATTCAATCACTAAAACAAGTCTTCAACAACAACTACACTACCCACAAAGTCCACCACACAATCAATATAAGGCAACACTTACACACAATAGCTAACTTGCATTCTTCCATAGCTCAAATCATCTATTAACTTCACATATATAAACTTACTACCAACAAAATTAATCAATAAACATGCAAATAACCATGAACCCCTCACCTTGGCTTGAAGAACTAGGCAAAAATGGCTAGAATTGAACTTGAAACCTCCTTTTTCTTCTCTTCTTTCTTCTTCCTTCTTCTTCTTCTCTCTCTCTCTTGGTCTTTCTCTCTCTTCTCACGTTGCAAAATCTGATCAAAACATCAAAATAGGCTAAAACAAATAGAAGTCTCTAGATATTTGCCATCAAAAATAGAAATTACAAAATAACTACAATAGTTTGCATTTTCACGTCATTAAAGGCAACTTTGTTACGTTCACTAAAATGATCATAACTTATGTTAGAGGACTCCAATTTGTGATCCGTTTGAAGTGTTAAAAACTAGACTTGTAGAGCTTTTCGTCCATATATAATTCGTCACCTAACTCTTTCGCAATCGATACAGCTTTTATTATGAAGTTGACCCAAAACCGATGCGTAATTTCCGAGTAAAACTTGTTTAATTGAACTCGATATCCATTTTAAATGTCTCGGCATCACTTTTGACACATTTTGATCATGTATATAACTCGAATGCATTAAAATGCTAATAGATCATTCCTTAATAATTTATCAATTTATCTTGATTCGCACCTAATAGGGGTATTACACCACCCCCCACCTACCCCCTACCTCCCCCCACCCTCACGGTTAATATATATATTATGTGTATATATTTTTTTATAAAATTTAATGTTACAAAATATTTTTCACTGTATATCTAAATACCAAAAAATATTTTATAAGATAATATTTTTTCTCAGTAAGTTATTTTATGGCAAACAAACGGAGTCCATGAAAATATATTATTTTTAAAAAAAATATTTTTAGAGGAAAATATTTTCTACAAATAAATTATTTTACGACAAACAAGCAGAGTCTAAGAGAAGATTCTTTAATGTTACGTAACGTGTTAGAAACGTTTCCTTTTTTCATGAGGGTAAATGGCTCAAATAGTGCTTAACGTTTGGTTGTTTTGACATTTTGGTCTCAAATATTTTAAATCAGACACTTTAGTCTCAAACGTTTTATAATAAGGACACCATTAGTCTATTAGTTCATTTCTGTTAAATTTGTACCGTTAAGCTCACGTGTTTTGCATGTTGCAAGTAAAAAAAAAACATGCAAAGTTAACGATAAGGTTTTATAAAAGAGAAGAGAATGAGTTGTAAGATAAATGACCATTTTAACCCTATACACTTTTTTTTTCTTTACATGTAACATGCAAAACACTTGAGTTTTACGGTACAAATTTAACATAAATAAATTAATGAACTAACGGTATTCTTATTATAAAACATTTAAAATTAAAATGTCAAATTTAAAATAATTAAAATTAAAATATCAAAACAGTCAAACATTAAAGACTGTTTGAGTCATTTTCTCTTTTCTTAATTACACATCGTTTGACCTTATCCACATTCTCTAAATTAAATCACTTCTCAAAGAGGAAAAAGTAAAGACACGCCATTGCACTTTTCTGGTACTTACAATTTCATCCTCCAGACTAACAGCTTGTTTGGATTCACTTTTTTAATGGAAAGTAAAAGAAGGGGAGGGAATAAGGAACCCCTCTCCTTATTTGAATTGCAATTTTGAAAGCAATAAAAGAAATGGATGGGTACAATATTTCCTCCATTTCCTTTAATTGGATGGATTTTTTAATCATTCCAATTTAGAGTGTTTGGGAGGAAAATGAATGGTTTTCATCAAAAAAGATTATATTGCCCTGATTTTTTTATTTTATTTTCATGATTGTCTTTACTACTCTTTTAACCTACTTTGAGTATAAAAAAAGACATTTAAGTAATTTATTATTTAAAATTGCCATTTCCTTTCTTTTCCTTCTCTAATCTAAACAAAAAATTATAAAAACTTTTCATTTTCTTTCCATTATTATTTTTTTACAATACAAACAAAGGAATTCATTTACTTTCCTTTCCTTTATTTTTCTTCCTCTACTTTACTTTCCTTTCCATTCCTTTGTGCAATCCAAACACTATGTAAAGCAAACGATGCACTAAACTAGGGGCATCTTTGCCATCCTATTGTGCATATAGAGAGAGAAAGGGAGAAGAGAGAGCGAGAGAGAGACAAAGAAGAATTATTGGCTGCCACCATGGTAACGGACCAAGAAATAGCGAGAGAAGTAGAGGCACTGCTCCGTCAAGCTGACCGTAACGCCGTTACGTCTTTAGACGGCGTCGTACAACAGCTCGAAGCCAAGTTAGGGTTAAACCTTTCACACAAGGTCGGCTTCATAAGGGACCATATCAACCTTCTCCTCCGTTCAACACACACACAAGCTCATATCCCTTCGCTTTCATTTTCTCAAAATGACCAACTTGCCCTCCAAAGTTTCCAGCATTTCCCAACTGGCCACCATCAACATACACAATTCTATTCCCATTCTACTCTTCAGCAACAGCACCAGCTTCCTCTGCCATCGCCAGTGGTGGTGGTGCAAGGCCAAGGTAATGCTCATGGGGCGGCAGCCGCGGTTACTACGCCGAAAGGAAGGTTTGTTTATTCAGTTCTTTTGACGTTAAAGTTGGGATTTTTTTGTTTTTCAGTTTTCTTTTTATTCTTGAACTTGGGATTTTTATGTTTTTCCAGTTTCCTTTTTTTTTTTTTTTGGTTTGATGTTATATTGGTTTTATAATTTTGATTGCGTGATAAAGAAGTGAAGTGGGTCAGGGCATGAAGTGTACGGGGGCAGGCCGGTGCAAGGAAATTCGCGGACAGGGTCGGAGAAGGGTTGAATTTATTTTAGGCCTTACCTTACCTTGCAATGATGTTTCCACAACAGTGCATACTTTCTTTTAATAAATATATCTAGTGAACAAGTCAAACAAAATGAAATTTAGGTTTCAAAAACCTGATATGAGTTAATTAGCTTTCTTTAATGTATTAGGTGAGTGATATACTTTATCCATTGATGTATTTTGGTGGCCACTTAAATCCCTACATTGATATTCTTGCACATTTATATTCCAAACATATCCTTCTCAACAACCCAATATGAGTTCATTAAGGAATTATTGACGTTACACCTAGTTATTTGTTTCCAAAAGGTTTGACAAATATGAAAAAGTCTAAATACATCTTGAGGTGTGTCAAAAGACATAATGTTTTATACTTTGGCAGAGCAATGGATTGGATGGTCGAGTGCTAAAATATGATTTGCATATTACCCAATCTAAGGGTTTATGAGTGTCTGCCCATGATATATCTTCTCATTTATAGTTGCACGGTTTTGGGTGTCTTTTAACATTGCTGACAGAAAAACTCAAGTGTAGAACAATTACTTCACTTCCCTTCATTTGCTTTGCTTGAGCTGCTCCAGCTGCTCCGACTGCACAAGATTTTACTGTCCTCACAATTTAAGAATGAAAGAAATCTGAAAGTGACTTTATTTGCAGTTCTGTTCTAAATCCATTGACCTTTTCTCCTTTCTGCGTATCTTCTAGTGCAAGCCAACTTTCTTGTCAATTGAGTTTGCCCAGTGAGAATGATAATGTTGCAGAATCAATTGTATATCTACTGTTTGAAAGCTAGTAATAAGTGTAACATGTTTTGACATTTTGAATTCTAATTTTCACAACTTGTTAAAGTTATATAATAAATTAGACCACTTTTTTTCTGTGATACTTTTGGATGTGCTAAGTTGGCTTACGTTTTCTATTACAGTGCTCCAGCTAGAACCAAAAGAAGAGGTGGGCAAGGAGGTTTAAATAAAGTATGCGGCGTCTCACCAGAACTTCAAGCCATCGTTGGTGAGCCAGCATTGCCAAGGACTGAGGTTTAAACTCCTAAAGCAAACAAGTTTTCACTTTCTAAAGATACATGTCAGCAATCAGCATTTACAGTGTCCTAAAATAGTTTAATTGCAAGACAAAACTAAGACATTCTGCTTTATTCCATCCAGATTGTGAGGCAGCTGTGGGCATACATTAGGAAACACAGTCTTCAGGATCCAAATAACAAGAGAAAGATCAACTGTGATGAGGCCTTGCGGCTGGTTTTTGAAACAGACTGCACAGACATGTTCAAGATGAACAAGCTTCTCGCAAAACATATTATCCCGATGGATCCTTCAAGTACGTGATATGCACATGTTGTGGTGGACATAATAAATCTCTATAATTACTTTGCCTCAGTTGTGATTTTTTTTTTTTTTTTTCTCAAAAACAATCAGATCAAGCTAAGAGATCAAAGGTTGAAGTCAAGTCAGCAGTGGAAAGTTCGCAATCTGTTCAACCTCCAGTCATAATATCAGATGCGCTTGCCAAATTCTTAGGAACTGGGGAGAAGGAGATGCTTCAGTCAGAGACACTAAGGCGTGTGTGGGAGTATATCAAGGTTAACCACCTAGAGGTAGGCGATGTACTGCACAGAAGTGTCTATTTACATTTTGATTGGCTTTTTGTGAGCCTCACATTTATTTCTTCTCTTTTTAATTTTTAATTTGTTTGGGATGAGGAGCACTAGTCATATTTATATCCCTACACTTCCAGTCCAATCAGGAAAAGTGTGCGTCCTCTGAAGAAAATGGCTCTACCAAATTCTTATTTGTGTCAAGCGAAAACTGTTTATCTTCTTTGTCTGACTGTATCTTACAGATCTACACCATCATAAGATAGTCTGCTATATAAACCCTATCATCTCAAGTGAATGCTCTCAGCTGGACTTTATGCAGTTAAGTTTTTCCTAGGATACCTAATTTGTGGGTATATTAGTTGAATTGGACATTCACAAATTGAAGAATGTAATCCAGAATTGCAGTTAATTTGTAAATTCAAACTTTCAAGAGCGTGAATTTATTCGGAATTGCTTCCCCTTGTTTGCAGTAAAGTTTTCACTGTCAATGGGCCAAAGGCCAGTGGTGTGATACTTTAAATGCACCAACCCTGCAATGCAGCTGGCCAGCAATGCACATGCACTATCATGTTTGTGGCACCTTATTATATATTCAGTTTGAGATGAAAGTGTTCCTCTTGTAATCCAATGTGGGAGATTGAAATCTTTATGTTACTTTTCTCTTCTTTTTTTTCTCCTTTGTTCCCTCTCCCTTCCCTTTCCCCTTTTATCACATGTTTTTACTAAAAAGAATATGAGATTGAAACACTGGCAACATCTAAGAAAGGGCCAAAATAGTAACAAAGAGATCTAAACTAATGAAGACTACGCTCTTTAGTCATTAGAATAAAATGCTTTAGAAATCAGAGAATTAAACACATAATTGAAGCATTTCCTACTTAGAAAAAGAGTGGATGTCATTGAGTATTCTATTACCTTAATATTAATTTTGTGTGTGTGCACTATCAAGCTTTGTATTTAAATTGTTATATTATTTTATCAATTTGGTATATGATACGCATATATCATCTTGGAGTGAATCTGTGTGCATATATATAGACTCTCATCACACTATGCACTTAGAGATCTTTTAAAAATTGATGCTCTCGAGCTCCCATTCCTGCTCCTACTCCAAGTTCCCTGAAAGTTTTCTTGTGTAGTTGATATTTAGTGCATGATGATAAGACATTCTAATTTGCTGTTGATTCTATTGTACTGTTGTAGTAGTGAAATTTTAGAAAACAGCTATAGTTCTTGATGCTCATTCCATGTTGGTAACTAGCGTCATATTTCCATTTATCATGTTGATTCACTGCCACAACTTGTACAGTTTAGAAGGACCAATATGGACTTCATGCCTTTTCTCTTCCATTCAGAATATGCTTTGGGTATAAATACTAGTTATTCTTTCTACTTGTAACCATACTCATCTTTGTTGATCACTTCCATCATTCTTCCCTGTAATATAAAGTTACCTAGCTTAAATTCATTGTTTTGGTGTTTAGCAAGTGGTTCTTCCAGTTCTCTAGCTTAAACTCTTGTTTGGCTTGCTTGTCTGTTTGATAGGATCCTCTGAATTCCATGGTGATACTATGTGATGCCAAGCTTCAGGAGCTTCTAGGGTGTGAAAGCATTTCTGCTGAGGGGATACCAGAGATGTTGATGCGTCATCATTTATTAAATCGATGATGCTATTTTTTTAAATGTTGTGGTGAGTATAAAATTCCATATTCTTTTATTGCACCTGTTCTGTTTGTTTCCTAGAAAATCAAAAGCGACTTACCTGTTATGCCTTGTTCTGCGTTATTTATTCCACGTATTTGCAATTTTGCAATTTTTTACTTCCTGTTCCTGTTTTCTACCTGGGATCCTACAAAGTTCTTTTTGCGATAATGGCAAAGATATCTTGTTAGTCAGGCACATTAAGCTTTCGGGCCTAAGTTTTTAGCAGTTGGACTGCGAGTGCGACCAGTATCCTCTTTGCTTTTACTACTTGTACTCATGTAGTGCTAGCTTAAATACGTGCAGATTAACATGTGGTTGAACATGCAACTAATGTACCTCTTGCATAACATTTGAACTGACCTTTCTTCTGATATCTTTACACTCCACTCATCCTATCATAAGAAAAAAGTCATTCGAACGGTCCCCATGGCAATCATTTGGAATTTATGGAAGGAACGAAATTGAAGGGCCTTCGAAGTGAAGGAATCAACTCTTGCATACTTAAAAAACCATTGTATTAATGATTTGTGTTTTTGGAACAAAGGATCTTGTAAGAGGGATAGTGATTGCATTGTAGAATGTGTAGATAATTTACGTTGTTGATGTAAATAGGTTTGGGTTGCACTCCCTTGGTGCATTATTAATAAAATTTTCATTTCTCAAAAAAAATAGGATATCTTTACACTCCACAATTATGAATGAAGTCTAAATTGTGGACTCTTTTTCCAAAATTTTTTATTTTTTATTTTTATTATTATTATTTTTTTTGTAGTTGTTGTGTTACCGAAATAGATCTTTCAAGAAGTGGAAGACATTAAAAAAACAGAAAACCTAATTCAAAATCAAGTTATTGCACTTTGTTAGACTTTTTACTTAAGTTGCAGTTGAGACTTAGCTAGAGTTTTATATACAAGAATTTCTTCCTTGGTGAAAATGTATCAGTTTATATATACGTATATATATGCGTGCGTGTGTATAATAATATGTTATGGCACGTTGTTTTGCTCCTCCAGGGTTTTAGGACAAGATGACCGACTTTGTAGCCTGTGGTGACATGACTGATTCTACAAGCGGCAATGTATTTTTTTCTGGGTATTCTTGTGTCTCTTATTAACTAGGTTAGTCACTAACACTCTTTAACTAAAACAGAATGAATATGTCTATCCCTCTGGCAGTATTCTGTAAATTATGCCATCTAGGTTTATGTCACATGGCTGTATTATATATTTTGCAACTGATTGAAGTAACTGCTGACAGATGGTATATTGTTTATGTGACCGTTTCTCATGTTGAATAGGAGTTAACCCTTTTCATATCTTTTTGATTATTCATGCGTTCCTCTGAGGTTTATGTTCTTACATGTCTATGGGTCCTACTTGCTGGACGAATGACTTAGTCCAGACTTACAGAGATCAAAACTGATGTAAATATTGATTTCTTCTCATGCAAGAATCGTGTTTTATCAGGCTTGCATTTGAAATAGGGTGAAAAGGTTGAAATTTTTGAAATGGCTTTCTGCTTTCTACAAAACGGTTGCAAGTATTGACGTTCCAGGATTACCTCCTATTTACCATGTATATGCTGACCGAGTCCAAGACAAAATAGTATAGGTTGGGCAGAGTGTAAAATTGTTTGCCTTGGATTTGGCCTCCCTCATCGTTTCTCTGTTGAGTGGTCTCACATTGAAATTCTTCCTCGCGAAAAGATAATATACTTGTGTATTCCTTAAGATGTCACCTCTACCCATCTGTTTCTTCTCCCAGTGGTGCAACAGGTTTGACATCATTGCCTGGATCTTATGATAAGTCTCAATGAATGCTGACGATGCTGGAAGAACATAAGCAATGCCACGACCAAGATAACAGTCAGTAAGATGTTTAAAGATGCTCTTGCTTTATCCTGGAGAAGTGTTCTTGATAACTCGTCCGTTGTATTTGTGAAAAGGCTTATGATTTTCTGCCCAGAAACTGGAGTAAGTTGACATATGTTGATTACAGTTATTCAATTTAAGTGATCGATTTCCACACTTCTCACCAGTCTAAGAGGCTCAATGTGAAGGAGTGGCTCTATGAACATATCCAAATTCCTGAAGAGCAGAAACATTCCTTTACGGTTTAGCGTACACTTAGAACTAATGCAATTAGAGAATCTTGAGTGGCACGTATGTCCTTATGTGGGGTACATATGTAGTTGGTGAATGCAATTGCAGAACTTTTTTCTTTATAGAGGAATTTATTTCAAGTAGTACTATAGTGGATTTATTTTAAAAGTTATAAAACTTGTGATACATCAAGTATGTATCAATGCAAAATGTTAGATCCAAAAATTATAAAACTCGTGATACAACAATTATGTGTCAATGCAGAATGCAATATCTCTTTTATCAAATAGAAGTGGTATTTATTAGATACCTACTTTATGATAACCTTTCCCTGGTAATTATGGCATGTGTGCAAGCTAAAACCTTTCCCCAGAGAGATATGGGTCTTGCTACATTCTGCAGAAAAACAAACATGTCAGAGGATGTGTAAAACACACATCTTTGTGGAGAAGAATAGTGATTCGAAGTAGTTTTCAGCTAGTAACCTAATTTCCAAGAAACGCCGACAGACATTCCATCTTGCGACGTTGGCTGCACCACAAACTCAATGTGATCACCCAAGAATTTTATGAGAGAAGACAAGAAATCCAGCACTTGCTGCACCATTAGTGACAGAAGATCAGTTGACCGTCAAAAAAATAAGGGTGAATGGTGTTACTGGCTAATAAACTCTAAAACTTTTTGCTTCAAATTAAATATTCTTTCTAATTATGTCGTTTTGGATCGAGTACCAACTAGGTAGTAGAAACTTAAAAAGAAATATCATTTTGTCTTTGAACCGCTAATTTTAGCCTTATCGATCATTTGATGCAATGACTTTATCGGTATAAATGCAAAGTTTAGTGGGTGATTTAAAATGAGAAAAAAAAAAAAAATAGAGGTTGATTTAAAACTTTATAAAAATTTAGTGGCCAATGATACTATATACTCAAAAATCACCAGCCAAAGCCAAGAGAACAAAAGGTGTTGTAATCTTGATTACTAGCTATATTATGTTTTTCAGACTTAGCTAGCTGAACGTGAGCTATTCAGATCATATTGAACGCACCTTCTTTCCATAAAAGGGTTGAAATGTAGAAACAAAGTTACATCTACAAAAGCATTCTTCTCCAATTACATCGGACAATTCATTGAGATCCTTATTCTTAATCGCAGTATAGAGTTTGAGAACCGTCTCCATAGCTGTCCGGTCATCGTCTTGGCATGCCGAGTCGTCGTCTTTGCCACTGCAAGCCACAACAACGGGTAGGCCGGTCTTGATAGAGAGGTTATACTTAAAAGAAGCTTCACATCGCAAATTCTTGTTGTAAGATATAGAATCAAGACGAGGGATATGCGACCATGATAGAATTAAGGGGTTAAATGAGGTCATTTTTTTGAAGAATATGGCATGCGGCAATGATATAATTGAATTCATTTGAATGTTATATGCAAATCAAATTATGCGAAGCTAGGATCCTAATCAAGAATATCTTCTGGGTAAGGAATAGTAAAATAGAAGAGGGTTAGGGTTCCAGACGATATATAAGTCCTTAGAGTGAGAGAAAAAGGAAAAAAGAAACTGCATTATGCAAAGAACAAAGCAATCTTTGTTCTTTTCTCTTACAAGCCATTTTACAATTGCAAGCTTGGAATATGTCCTCGAGATCCATGCCATGTATGCCGTTACGTAACTGTGACCTCCCATAAGGATAAAGAATGATGATGCTAGCCGTAGGCCGTAGCAATAATATTACCAAATTCTTTTACCAAAACGTGCATGCATATATGCTAGTTTTACAGAACTTTAATATGTTCTCCTTCTCTTTTTGTCAGAACTTTAATATGTTCTCAAAATATGTATTCATACAAGAAAAATAGCACGAGCTATGACGGGAAAACTATTCAACAAATCAATAATTAATCCTAAAAAGTTCTTTTTTCAACAACAACTAAGGTTAATTTACATATATAGGGTAAATGCCTCTATTAATTCTTTATCTATTTTACTTTTGACAAAGTGATTCCTTATCTTTAAGAGACTACATTAGTGTCCCTGTATTAAGAGGCTACATTGATCTTTTTAGTGAAATGAATAAAAATAAATAATAATAATGAGAAGTTCACATGAACCTTCAAAAGTTAATTTTTTTGGGGGGAAAGAAGGTTTAGCCAACTCATGCCTTGGCTTTCATTTATCTCTCTTTCTTCTATTTTTGTATCCTTCTATTTTTGGTAAATTGCATGTTACCACCCTATATTTTTTGTCGATGGCATTCTACTCCCCTGTGTCGATATAAGTCTTAAAATAGGCCTAGTGATATGGTAAACAGTTACCCTTCTCCATCAATATTTCTATTAGTTTTGAGCTACAAACGCTTGACATGCGATTTTCTTTGTAATTTTTACTTAAATTTTTTTTTGACAAAAGTGCCTTAGTAGCATTTTGAAAGTAAGGGACTATTTACAACTTAATTAGAACATAAGGGTGTTTTGCAATATGCTTAGCCCTTCCATCTCTACCTCATCCTCACCATCTCTACCTCTTACTTCTATTTCACCATCACAACTACAACAAAAATCAGCACCACCATCATCATTTTTAGTTTTCTTCTTTTTTTTTTCTCCTTCCCTTTAATGTACTTTCGTTTTCCCTAACTGTTCAAGATATGTCTGTCAAGTTAATCATTCAATGAAAAATGATACGGGATATCTTCTAAACAATAGTCTTTGTACATATAGTTTAATATAATGAAAGTATCATTTGACATTTGTTTATGATTTATATATACACTGTTGTTGTTTTCATAAGAGTCAGAGTAAATAATATAGTCCATAGAAATGTTAATATGCAATTGAAGTATAAAAGTTATGGTGAATAGGAGTCGATTCCTAAGGGATTCCTAAAAGTGTTCTAGGTAATAGGGTTTATCAAGACTAAACATTGATAAATCCGTCAAGACTTATATGCAGTTAGCTCTACCTTGAAAGTGTGATTGATCTCGTTAGTCACTAGTGTAAGATACCTAGACTCATGCATAGGTGTGTATGGTGATACGTACATCGAACATGATTATCCGAGAACATTCTATAGTGCTTCATTCGCCTAAGTCAATTAGTAGATTCTTAGGTGATAGTTATCCAAAGTACTCCTAGACTCAGGGGCACTATAGTAGTATAAGTAACTCACTGTACTTGGGCCTAGACAAAAAGGAGAAAAATAGGACCCGGTTCAATAAGGATTTGTTGGTCCAAATAATCCTAACAGGGGGATAAATTAGAAATAAGGAGGCAAATCGCTATTTTAAAAAATTACAATAAAAAATATTAGTCACTTAGGCAATTTATTAAACAATTTGTGTGTAAGACATAAAAGTGTGATATAGGCAATATATCCAACACAAGATATGCAATATATAGTAAATAGAGTAGAGTTAGAAAGTTCAAATGCAAAGATTTTCAAGTGGTTCAACAAGTCTACATCCACCATCTAAGGTTTTCTGCCCTTAGGACTTCACATAAAATCCTTTATGATGTTTCTTCAATTATTGGTAAAGCACAAACCAACTTACAACCTTATCTTGAGTCCACAAGAGATTTACATGCTTTTTCAAATGTAGGTACAACTCAGAACTTACTACAATAATCCCTCGAGTTCACAAGAAATCAACCAAAGTCTTTTCAAATGTAGGTGAGACTTCAGACCTACAATCTCTACATTTGAGTCCACAAAGGATTTTTTTCACATTCTTCTCTTTACAAGGATTCTCTCAATCCTAATCTAGAGCCCAAGAGTATATAGAATTGTGACACCCCGGACCTAGCATGTAGTGAATAACATCTATTTGCATATGCTTATGTGTTTACTTTGGGTTATAGTGCATAACTATGTGATTGTTTTTAACTATTTGCATATATTTCTTAGTATGATTTTTATATTTCTTGGAAAACGTGCAAACTGTGTTAGACTAATTTTTATGAAATAATTATCTTAGTATTAAATTTATTTAAAATTATTCTCTTGCATTTAATTTTTAGTTGCACTATTTTCAATTATTTGAACAAGTAACTCCAAACCCGGAGTGAATTTTTAATTTTTTTAATTTTACATTTTCCCCTCATTACTTATCATATTTTATGCATTCGTTCACTTAAATTATGTGCATAGCATTTCGGGAACATGAGTAATAAAATGAATGGTGTATCGCATGAATAGTAATGCATGTGAACTTAGTAGCTACTTAGCGCAAAATTTACACCATCTAGCGAATTAGGAAGACTAATATGTGGCATACAAGAGTGTTCTACACACTTTGACCCCTTTGACTTAGTCTTTTAACAACATAAAATCAACACAACACAAAATAAAACAACAAAAAATACCACACACACACACACACAATCGGGTTCTTCACCCAAAACACACACACACACACACGCTAAAAACACACATGCATGACTAAAATAGGAAAGAAGAAGAAGAAGAAGAAAAAGAAGAAAAATAGGTAGAATAGCTCAAGCTCAAGCTCAAGCTTCTCTTGCATCTCTAGCTAAGTTTAGGTGAGAGGATTGCATTTTTGCATATTTCTTGTATTTTTGGAAATCGTAGGTTTATGTTAATGTTGAGATAAGTTAATTTGTGTCTTGTTTTAGCTAGCTAGAGTGATATTCATGAAGCATGTGTGATGTTTAATTGTTGTTAGCTAGTTAAACATAAAGATTTTGGTATAATCACGGTTCTTATGGTTGAGGTTGAAGATGATGAGGAGTGTATGTGTAGTGTTTGTTTTAATGCTTGAAAGAAGAATGACTTAGCTCTAGAATGCAATGTATGGTATATATACTCATGAAATGCAAACAACAAGCATTGGTTTTGTAGGGCCCGTTTGATATAGTAAACGTGCTTGGAATTGAACAAAATTTTTATAGTAGCTAGATGTCTCAGTGTGGAACAAACTTTGTTTTTGGAGCAAGAGCTAATTCAATCGTTTTAACCCTTTGACAAAGGCATTTCCCTGAGATAGCATAAATTTGCTGAATTTGGACAGTTAGAGTAGTTGTACAAAAAAGATCATAACTTACGAAATTTAACTCGGAATTGAGCTCCATTTAATCCTAAAACTATCTACACTCGAAGAGCTTCATTTGTACATAAAGAATAGAATATTTGGAGGTTATTAGCATAGACAACTGATTTGATAAAGTTATACTTCCGCTAGAAATCAAAAAATGTCTTAGCTAGATTGTTAGTTGATATTGTTAATTGATATTGCCAAATAGTAGAATTGGGAGTTCTTGCTATTATATATCGTTGCTAAATGATATCTAAATATGTGGAATTGCTATTTTATGGTGCTAAATGATAGTTCATTGCATGCTAAATGTTTCAATTGCTAGAATTAGTCCTAAGCTAGTTTCTTGATGTTAATGTGCAAGCTAGTTGCTATTAAGGAAAGGTTAAAAGTAAAGCTATGTGAATTAGTGACATTAATGTTCCTCAAAGCTACATGAAATGATATTGTTCATCTAAATGTTGTTGTGTACTCAAGTGTTTTAAATGTTTCTAAATTGTATCGTTAACTAGTTAGGTAGTAATAGTTGATGAGTTAACATCATAGTCCATGTAATAGTTAAGCTATAGTTGGCTTGTGTTCTAAAGAGGTATCTAGCTTAGTTATGTTGTTATCTTAATTGAATATGAAAGCTAGTTGTTAAATGAATGCATAGCTATCTATGTGCTAAGTGTTGGTTCATTATATGCAAGATCTTATGTCATAGCTTGACTTGAAATGTCTTTGAGCTTTGGAGAAGCAAGAGTGCATTTTGAAGAAGGTTGAAGTGAATCCAAGCCTTGCCATAGCTAAATCCTTGCAATTTCTTCCTATTTTTGGTGAGGGGTTCATCTTCCTTGTGCATTTGTGTTGATATCTTGCTATGTATTATAGTTGATATTATGTAGTTAGTTAATAATTGAGCTTTGCTGAGTATTGTCTAATGTATACTAAGTGTTATGTTATAGTTTTAATTGAACTTGCTTGAGTGTAAATGGAATTATGAAGTGTCTATGTGAAGTTAATTTGATTGGAATTGCGAGTGTAATGGCCAAAGTGTATTATGCTACCTATGTGAGAGTTATTGGATTAGTAAAGTTTGATTATATGATTATATGCTTGATCACTTGAACTATGGATTGAATTAGAATAAGTTTATTGTTTACCATGAATTGCTATTGTTTATGTGCGAGTACAACCTCTTTTGTTGTTCTTCATTTACGTGTGTGAAGCCCCGCATTCATTATACATTTAATTATATGAATTCATAAGTATTTAACGTGCACTCATATTTTCTTATTTTCATTTTAGAGTTTCTAAGTGCATTTACAAGGTTTTATAAACATTTACATCATTTTACGTGCACTTGCATCGTTTAATGTGTATTTAAATCCAATTACATGCATTTGAATGTTTTAGATATCGTAGGCAATAATTAAATTCTTTTACGTCGCATTAGCTAACTAAACAATTGCATTTGGACTAGAATGACAGCTTGTAATTAAGTTTCTAATTGGAGGGGTAACTTAGACATTTGGTTACTTAGATATTTTTTACCTAACATAAAACGCATACAACACACTCTACACATACAAAAAAATACTACAACATACATACACACATCAGATCACACACACTACACATGATCAAGAAAGAAAAGAAGAAAAAGAAAAAGAAGAAGAAGAAGAAGGGAAGGAGAATAAGGAAGCTTAGTCCATTCTAAAGCCATTTTTGAGCTCATCTTTGCAAGTGCTAGCTAGTATCAAGTGATTTTCTTGCTTCTCTTGCTTTCTAACTCAAGATCCAAGGTGAGGGATTCTTTCAAAAGACTTTGCTAAAGCTCATCCAAGATCTTTTGTTGTATATATATGTTGTTCTTCTTGCTAGTTATGCATAAGCCATGAGTTGGGTGTAATGTTTGTGTTGGATGGGTTGTTGAGCTAGGGATTTTTCCCAACTAGTATTGTTGGATCTTGAAGTGTTGTATATATGCTAGATGATGTTCTTGTTTGAGTTAGATATAATATGACATGTATGTAAGGTTTGATAACAAGATTCTAGCATTTAGAGCTTAGATGGTGAATCTTGGGTGTTCTTGAGCTAATATAGGTTCATAGTTGGTATTGGATGCTAGTTGATGTTTCAAGAGTGTTGTGGCATGATTCTTGGACTTGTATTTGATGTTAGACAATCCCTTTTGAGGTTAGTAGAAGCTTGGAAAAGAGTTGGAAGCTAGGAAAACATGTTAAGAGCAAATGGCCAATTTCACAGTTTGGTATCGCAGGGGGCGGACTTGATGCCGGTCGTGTTAATCACGACCGGAATCAATTCCAGATGTTTTCCATGCTCTTTGACGGTCGTGTATATGGTCGTGATCAACACGACCGGATTCACGACCAGATTACCCGTTTTTCAATTTGACAACTTTGTGCAACAATTTTTCGGAGACCATATCTCGGTGAATTCAACTCCGAATTGAGTTCCGTTTGATTTTAGAACTATCTACATTTGATAAGATTTAATTCCATACCAAAATCAGATTAATTGGAGTATGGGAGAGTAGGAAACTTAACTATGTAAGTTAGCCTAATGCAGAAGCGTTGAAGTTGCTTCATAGTTTCGCTCGTGTTTGCGTTTTCTTGTCATTTTGAGTAGTCTATTGATGTTTTTTCACTATCTTATGATACTTGGAAATATTTGAAGCACCATAAATGCTATATATGCATGATCCTTATATGGTTGCTTGATATGCCATTGATTAATCATTTACTGCCGCAAGAGGTTTACGTGCTTACTCGCCATATCTTGTTATTACTGTTGTGATGGAAGCTATCTACTTTGTTGTTATCTTAGTCCCTCTCTCGCTTGGTGTCTTTCCTCGGAGAGTTGAGTTATTATACTTACATCTATATCAAGGTTATAACCTTTCATATTGGGCATGGTAGAAGTTCCGATTCCCCCTTACGACATTGGACTGTTAGGTTTAGGTCTCGGTTACCATGACTTCCCGTAGTTCATACAATTTAATAAACCCCATGGTAGAAGTTCCGGTACTACCTGGGCGGCATTGGGCTTGCCAGAACGGACAGGCTACCATGGTAAACTCGCTGTGTATATCCAGATTTCACCCTCATGTTTGGTGTTTGGGATTATGATATTGATAAAGCTTTGAGATTGACCATCTCCATCAAAGTTCGAGATATTGTATCCTTTCATTAAGCATGAAACCAGTCTCTCTTGGTCCCTAGAGGACCTTGGAGAGAAGAGTTGATTATTTATTATTATGTTTAATTATGTTTCTTCTTACGTGATCAATCTATTATGATTTCTATATACAATTCATGTATCATCGTGCACGACATAACTTCTTATCATGTTTGATGTTGTTTCTTGTTAAGTATTCATGTTGCTTGGACGATTTTTTAAATGATTTCAAAAGGATAAAACCTTCGTGAAAACTCCATTCCCCTTTATCCCTCGCTGAGCTAAGTGTAGATCACCATTTTATCTACCATTACATGTTGTACGGGGCTAGAGCTTGTGAGTAGTTGCTCGTTTTGGTTAATGTTTTATTGTAATAGAATGAGCTAAGCATGCGATTTATTTGATATAATGTATTAATCTTGTGGGCACTCAACTATGTAACTAACTTGATATATTACTCTTTCGAGGTTTAGTTGTAGTAGTTGGACCTGTGTGAAGTAAGTTATTGAATCCAGGTCTTGTAAATTTGTATTTGGTAGTTGTAATATTATCTATTAATGATGAAGTTTGTATAATGTGTGTTACTAGAATTGGTGTAATACATAGTTTGATGTTTTGATTTATGATAATACTGCTCGGGCTATAGTTTTGTGCCTTAGCAGACTTAGGAGGAGTGATCTTCTCAAGCCCATGGCATCACAACCCCAGAACGTTGGAGGATTCGTAAGCTTAAATTTTAATTCTTTGTCATTATTATGGTTTCAGAGACCGTTTTTTTAATTAAGGAAAAAGGGGGTCGTGACAACGTGTTTATCGATTTATGTACTAATGTTATCGAATTACGTGTTAAGTGTTATCGTGGTTCTCGTATCGATGGTTGCACAACCTTATCGTTAGGACGGATATGATGAGCTTCTCTGGGCGGCATTGGGCTTGTCAGGGTTGGTTGTTCTAGCTCCGCAACCTATTCCCTCACCTGTTTAGTCTGGAGATTGCCAGGGGTGTTGGGTCGTAAGTATTGGGTACATCCGGAGTACCCACTGGTGTAAAAGAATACCAGCTTATCGTTATCGGGATCGTGCTCGTGATTGAGATCGGGATCGTGATCGGTAGTGAATTGGAGTGATAAGGGTTATCGAATTATATCATTTTATTGAGTCGTTCTAGCTTGGGCCCTTGTTCATTGGAGAGTTACATATGATCGTATTTATTTTTATATGTATTATTTAATGTGTAATGTTGATTGATTCTCTCATATTGATGTGGTACCTTTGTGATTATATTGCTTACTTGTTATTGACTACACATAGCTTGTTTATTTGCATTGCACGAAAATGGCTTTCGGAAAACTCCCCGGATTAGCTTCCCCTCCCTCACTGAGTGTGTTTTGCTCACCCTTTTCATCTAACATGTTTTAGGAGTAGCAGAGGTTGTTCCTTAGGTAGTTACCGAAGAAGAGATTCAAGTGATTCCTTGATAACTTGTGGTTGGATGGTTGCTTTATATGGATTTGTGTGAAGATGTATTTGTACTTGCATTCTATTTTAAGGCTAGTGGCATGTAATTAAAGTTAAGTATAGTGGCATGTAATAAGTGAATAACTGTTTAGCATAGTAAATGTCTAGATAGCATGAGTGAAAGTTACTTTTTGCCAAGGAAAAGAAAACTAGAATGGTCATATGATCTTATATGGAACTTTTTATTTGTTGTAGTTGTAGTTGTGGTTATAATTCTTCTGCATGTAGGTTTTAGTTTGGCCTAGGTACAGGGGAAACTCCATTCGTCTTCTCTCATTTTTCATGCCTTGGGGACTGGATCGGGTTGCTATAATTTGGTCCTGATTCAGTGAGGGATCGGGCCGTTACAGAATACAAAGATTTGAGTGTTTAGAGAATAATACAATTGAAGTATAACACAACTCCTCAATAAGTAGATAATACAATTCGAATCTTTTGAAGGGTCAGTAGATATACAAATGTATGCTTAATCTTCGTGTAAATTAATAGATTGAATCAATAATATAAGTTTAAAATCAATAGAAATTTTGTGAAAAAGTTTTATAGTGAAATAGGTGAGATTTAATATAAATAGGCAATGTTCCAACGTTAAAAATAACTAGATTTTCAAATTTTTAAAACTTGCAAGTCAATTGACCAACATGTTGGTAGAGCATGTCAGAAGAGAAAGTCGAAAGATGTAAATGAACAGTACCAAATGGTACCAGTTCTCCAATTTTGCAAAAATTTTACCCGAATCCAATCTTTTGAAGGTAAAATATTTATACACATTAAGAACACTTCTTCAAAAGAGTTTTTAACCTTTTTAACATTTTAAAATATTTTTTAAACTCTTGAGGAAAAATTAAAACTGAATTTTTTAATTCAAGAGTTTAAAACCCAAACAAATGCAAATTCAAGTTAAACAAAAAAATTCAATCTGCTACTTCTTATGTTGCCTCTTCTCCATCCTCATGTCACCACATCATCTTCTAGTCTTGATCTTTAAGGTCTTCAAATTTTCTACTCTTCAAGACTTCATTTATTTATGGTGAGCTTGATAATTGTTTTCTTCCATTCTTTGCATATTCTCTTTTGGTCAAGACAATCTTTTTCATGATACAAGATGGTCATCCAACTTTCAATACTAAGCATTCATAATATATTTTGGCTCATAATAAAATAGATACAATGTAATTTATAAAAGTCAAATATTTAAGTACAAATTGTCACAAAAGCCAAAAATATAAGTATAAATTGGCTCATATTGATATATACATATAATTCACAAAAGCCAACAAGTGTGAATATAAGTATGTGAACATAATTGGTTTAATACTCTTGGCAAATCCACATATTCAAGATTTGTTATCTTTTTTCTTTATACTTGCATTTTTATTTGATCAAAACCATTATATTCTTCATGCACTTTATTCAATCAATCAATATTTAACTCAAATAAATATACATATTTCAATCTGATCATGAACCATAGTATGAGTTAAATCATATGAAGAGATTAAGCCAATCACGCTTGATAAATCCAAATAAACAACATTTGTTATCATTAAAGTCATGTGTTATCATTAAAGCCAACAAGATTAGGTGCAGTCAAGCACTTAAAAAGCTAATGAGTGTTAGCATGGGAATCCACTACTCTAGATGAAAGAAAGAATGACATGTATTGGCTCATGGACATATAGACCATTAAAGATTCATGGTCATGGTAGTCTAATTGGATCAAAAGGGACAGTTCAACATGGTGTTTACGACATCATAGGGACAACTTATTAGGTTTGGCTTAGTTACTCTAGGTTTTTGTCTAGGACATCTAGTAAAAGTTAGGACTGCATAGTAACTAGTCACTGAAGGATTCTTGAGATATATTGTTAGTTAGGACTACATAGTAACTAGTCACCGAATAATTCTTGAGATATATCACTTGGCCTAAACTTACGGACCATCTAATCCTCAAGAAGTGTTGTTAGACTCCAACCTCAACTAGTAGCAATTAGAAGAGTTCTATTGGCGATGGGTTTTCATGATACTTATCCCAACTACTATTCGCTTGGTACTCAAACCCATAAGGTCATACACAAGGTATAAGAATATAACAAATTTCCCAGAAACGTCTTAACAACAATCAAGTAGAAAGACAACACTACTCGTTATAACAATTCAATATAACACTTACAAGATAATTGTCCCACCGTGCGCTCTCAAGATTAGAGCTTCAATGGCTTCTGGACTTACAAGAAGAATACAAGAAAGAAAGACTAACTTAGGATTGTGTTTGGAGTTGTGTTGTGGATGAAAATGATGAACTAATGCATACCTATTTATAGAATTCAGCTAGCCCGCCACAGGAGACTTTCCTATCAAACATTTCAATCTTGGTTGGCTTTACCAACCATGTTCAAAGTATTAGCCACCCATATTTATCACATGGGTGGCTACAATTAACCACATGGGTGGCTAGCATCCAAGTCAACTTCTAGGAAGTTTCCTTTGGTCAAGTTGGCTAACTTTAGCATTGTATCATCCCGACGTCATCTTAGGTAATTCTAAATTTCCGAACTTCTTTCTTGTAGCCATCGCGATCTCTTTTGACCTCATCGACATTTAAGTCGGAATCATTAATTTATGCTACCATATAATTAACGATACTTATTATGAAGAGGTGGATGTTGACATATATCAACACCCCCCCTCAATGTTCACCTCATGTTGACTAAGCTATTGGGCCAACACCCAATGTTTGAAGATGCTTGCTCAATTGGATGCTCCCTAACGCTTTAGTGAAGATATCTGCACAATTATCTTCTGTAGGGCAGTACTCCATGTAGATTTCACCTTCCTCAATCAGTTCCCTCACATAGTGATACTGAATCTCTATGTGTTTTGTTCTAGCATGAAATACCGGATTCTTTGACATGGCTATACAACTCTGACTGTCACATTTCAACATTGTTGCTTCCTCTATTGGAATGCCAATATCAGTCATGATGCGTCGTAGCCAAACAGCTTCACAGGATGCTACACAAGCAGCCTTATATTCTGCCTCCGTTGATGAAAGTGCAACGGTGGGTTGCTTCTTACTAGCCCATGAGATGACTCCACCACCGAATGTGAATACGTAACCTGTAACAGATTTTCTTGAGTCAATATCACCAGCCCAGTCTGAGTCACAGTACCCAGATAAAGTATCTCCAGACTTGTATGATATCCCATACTCCAACGTGCCTTTGAGATATTTGAGGATCCGCATCCCTGCTTGCCAGTGACTTTGTTTCGGTTTATTTGAAAACCGACTGAGAACTCCCACAGCATAACTAATATAAGGTCTTGTGTTACAAAGGAAGATTAAACTTCCCACCAACCTTCTGTAGAGCTTGTTATTAACTTGTTCTGAAGGATCGTCAATTGATAACTTTGTATTCACTTCCATCGGGGTGACAACTGGTTTGCACTCGGACATACCAAATGCAGTCAGAAGCTCACGAACATATTGTTGCTGCGAGATGAAGATCGTATGAGGTTTTTGCCATACCTCGATTCCCAAGCAATAATGAAGAAGACCAAGATTTGTCATTTCAAATTCTTGGCTCAACCATTCTTGCGTCTTCTGAATATTATCTTCATGGTCACCAGTGATTACAAGATCATCCACATATAGGACTACAATTACCTTCTTTCCTTGTTCACTTAGAACATACAAGTTGGCCTCTGATTTGCTTCTACAGAAACCATGTTGCAAGAAGAAAGAGTCTATACGTTTGTACCAAGCTCGTGGTGCTTGCTTTAACCCATATAAAGCCTTTTTCAATTTGCAGACTTTTTCTTCTTCACCTGGTATTTGGAAGCGAGGGGGTTGTGCAACGTAGACTTCTTCTTCAAGTTGCCCATTAAGAAAAGCTGACTTGACATCCATTTGATGTACAATCCATTCATAATGCGCGGCAGCTGCAACAACTAGCCTGATTATTGACATTTTGCTGTTGGAGCAAAGGTTTCATATACATCAAAACCTTCGACTTGCGAAAATCCTTGTGCTACAAGGCGTGCCTTGTATTTTTCAAGACTTCCATCTGCCTTGTACTTCACTTTCCAGATCCATTTGGTGCCAATAATTTTTCTGTTCGGTGGCTTTTCAACGATCTCCCAAGTATCATTTTTCATGATACTATCATACTCGGCTTGTATAGCTGCTCTCCAATTTGGATCTGACATGGCTTCCTCCACAGTTACCGGTTCTTTTACCGTCTTGATGATTTGGGTCATCAAAGCCATGTTTACTAGTTGTTGTCCTGATCTGTTCTGCTCCTCTATTCTCTTTGATCGTCTTAGTCCATCAGGACGTGGACTATCATCAGTAATTCCTGGATTTCTTCCATCAAAGAGCTGTTGGAACCACTTCGGTTGTGGCTTCCTTGTGGGTACAACAGGTTGGTCTTCAGTCTCCTCATCATTAGAGACTTCTTCATTGTTCAACGGTCGTTGTTCAGGCACTTGGTGGATTACTTCATCAGTTGATGATGAAATGGTAGGACCGCTATCCTCCATTGAGTGTGGTCTTTCATTAAACACCACATCTCGGCTTATGATCACCTTCTTGGCCTCTACATCATAGATTCTGTATGCTTTAGACTCTTCACTATATCCCAAGAAAATGCCCTTCTTGCTCTTGTCATCCAATTTCTTTCGATTTTCATTTGGAATGTGTACAAAACACTCACACCCAAATTTTCTTAAATGAGACACAGAAGGTTTCATACCATAATAAGCCTCATTAGGAGTCTTATCGTTGAGTGACCTGGTTGAACACCGATTAAGGATGTATACAGCTGTGTTGACTGCTTCAGCCCAGAATGTATCAGGTAGGCCAGCACTTTTCAACATGCATCGAGCCATTTCTACAATTGTTCGATTTCTTTGTTCCACAACTCCATTTTGTTGTGGTATGTATGGAGCAGTCAATTAGCGCTTCATCCCAAGCTTGTTGCAGTAGTTGGTGAACTCTGTAGAACAGAATTCCCCCCACGATCGGTACGAAGTTTCTTCAACTGAGTTGTGTTCTCATTTGTCATAAGTTTGTGCCACACTTTAAACTTTTCAAGAGCATCAGCCTTGTCCCGAAGGAAGTACACCCATATCTTCCTACTATAATCGTCAACTAACAGCATAAAGTAGGAAGATCCTCCCAACGCCGTCGTAGTCATTTTTCCGCAGAGGTCAGCATGTACCAACTCTAGAGGAGCCTTTGATCGGTTATGACTCTCTTTAGGAAATGACTGTCTATGTTGCTTGCCCAGCATACAAGCTTCACATGGTCCTTCAATCTCGTCAATTGAAGGCAAGTCGGCCACCATCTTCTTCTTTTGCATTTCCTTTAACACAGGATAGGAAATGTGCCCGAACCTTTCATGCCAAAGTTGACTTGTTTTGGCATCCACGACAGCAGAAAGAGAGCTGATTTCGTAAAGATTATTTTTGCGAATACCTTTACTTACGATATTTTGATCCTTGTCAAGAATCAAAGCTTCCGTCTTCTTGAACCGCACTTCTAGATCATTATTTGTAATAGCAGCTACAGATAGCAAATTTCTGGTGATCTGGGGTACAAAGAGTACGTTGGACAGCTTCTTGCTTCCTCCATCTTTAGACACGAGCGAGATGGTTCCAGTGCCCTCAACGGGACACCTAGCATTATTCCCGACGATAACATTCATTGGTTCTTGTAGAGGTTTTATGGAGTCATATAACTCCTTCTTGGTGGTCATGTGTCGGGAAGCTCCACTATCTAACACCCATGCACTTGTTTGATGTACATGTGCGCTAGTACACGTTTCCTCCGATACATCTGTTACAGTAAACAGATGCACTTCCGTTTCAGCCGTATTGGCAGATTCTTTATTTCTCCAATTTGGCTTTAAAGTTCCGTTCTTCTCGTCATGGATTCGTTTCCTGCAATCTTTGACAGCATGACCTTTCTTATTGCAGTAGTAGCACGATCCAGAGAACGTCTTCTTCTTTGCTTTCTTCTTTTCTTCTTGGTTACTCCTCGCCTTGGTTGTAAAGGCAGAGTCAAGTTGATTTTCTCTACTCCTCAGCCTCATCTCCTCCTCCATCAACATGGTAGTGAATTCTTCAAACGTCAAAGGAGGAATACGAGCTTGTGTATTGAGTGCTGTCACAAGGTCGTCAAATTTTGGAGGCAACACTCTAATGCACCTTCGAGCTAGTTCCTCGGTTGATTTGGCAATACCAACTGCAGCCATTTGATCACATAGGTTTTTCATCCTACTGATAAATGACTCAACTGCTTCATCTTCACTTAATCTCTCAGCAGCTAACTGATTCTTCAAGTTCTGAATGCGAGTCTGGTTCCTTGTTTCATACTGATTTCTCAGTATGTTCCAAGCTTCAGTTGCCTTGGTTGTGTGTTGAATTAGAGTAAGGACGGAATCTTGAACACTTGTTACAATTGCACAAAGTGCATCAGTATTTCGTCTCCTCCATTCTTTAACAAGCTGAGGATCTGGAGGTGTGACCTTTTTTGTGTCATCTTCAGCACGAACTGCAACTGGTTCTGCATCTGTGCCTAACACTGTATCAAGGAGTTCGTAGGAGTCCAGAACTGTAGTGATTTTGAACTTCCACAAAAGATAGTTTGTGCCATCAAGCTTTCCTTCTGTGAAGGTAGGGGGACGGATACGAATTGTCGGTACTAAACTGGAACTAGAACTGGTAGAAGAAGAACTAGCACCTTGAGTAGTCATAGTTGTTGAGCTTTACTAGACAAGATTGTTGTTAAGAGCCCCTTAAGCTCTTGATACCATGTAAGAATATAACCAATTTCCCAGAAACGTCTTAACAACAATCAAGTAGAAAGACAACACTACTCGTTATAACAATTCAATATAACACTTACAAGATAATTGTCCCACCGTGTGCTCTCAAGATTAGAGCTTCAATGGCTTCTGGACTTACAAGAAGAATACAAGAAAGAAAGACTAACTTAGGATTGTGTTTGGAGTTGTGTTGTGGATGAAAATGATGAACTAATGCATGCCTATTTATAGAATTCAGCTAGCCCGCCACAAGAGACTTTCCTATCAAACATTTCAATCTTGGTTGACTTTACCAACCATGTTCAAAGTATTAGCCACCCATATTTATCACATGGGTGGCTACAATTAACCACATGGGTGGCTAGCATCCAAGTCAACTTCTAGGAAGTTTTCTTTGGTCAAGTTGGCTAACTTTAGCATTGTATCATCCCGACGTCATCTTAGGTAATTCCAAATTTCCGAACTTCTTTCTTGTAGCCATCGCGATCTCTTTTGACCTCATCGACGTTTAAGTCAGAATCATTAATTTATGCTACCATATAATTAACGATACTTATTATGAAGAGGTGGATGTTGACATATATCAACACAAGGTACATGATTCAGAACTATGAGAGGAAATATGGAAAAGTCATGATAGTAAGAGGATTGTTTCGAATCTTTAATGCTCATAGCTTATGGTTAGAATGAGTTTGAAAGTTATTCGAATAAGTGAGAGAAGAACTAAATATTTAAGAGTTAAACATTTTTGCTATATTTGAAGTGAACACTAGTAAGCACACTTATGATAAATTTGACCACGGTCAACTTTAATAAGTGGTTGAAAGGCTAAGAATATTTTTTGGACAAATATTTAATAGACTTGTGGTACAAATAGGCTTAAGAAAATGACTTAATCAAGTCTTGTGCTAAAACTGTAAGCTCATATGTGACACGGGCCAAAAGGGTATCCTTTCTAATTAGGAGTTCCCATATATATAAGCTACAATTTACCTAAATAGTAAGCTTGAAGGGAAACATTACATCGCATGAATCAAATTCTACAATTACAAGAATAAGGCGAAAATATTAATGCAATGATCTTTAAAACAAATAAAGCATGAAATAGCTACTTGAACATCTAAACAATTCATAGTTTAATTCTAAAGGCAAATAAAGTTTTAGGAATACCTTTATTGCGAAGAATGAAAGAAAAAAACTTCACTTTTGCTGAGTGAGAGCTCCACATGGTTGGATGCTTCTGCTTCTCAACTTTGATCTTCCCATTTATCCCAAATCCTAACTTAAGTGTTGAACAAGTTGTGGGAATCGATCTTGCTCCACATGCCTGGATGCTTCTGCTTCTCAACTTTGATCTTCCCATCTATCCCAAATCCTAACTTAAGTGTTGAACAAGTTGTGGGAATCGATCTTGCTAAACTAAACTAAAAGAAAAACTATTCGAGTTTTTTCAAAGAGTTGAAGCTTACTCATAAGAGAGAGAGAGAGAGAGAGAGAGAGAGAGAGAGAGAGAGAGAGACAGATCTCAAAGAAGATGGTGGAATTGTAGAGCTTGGGGTAGATGCCTTTATATAGGTGAAAATATGCAAGGTAATTTTGTCTTAATCAGAATCCAAAAGAGTAAAGACTAGGACTTTGAATTATCCTCTAATTCCAAAATATAATGTAAATCCTTTTACACTTTGTGTTCACACTAGCCTAGCACACCAAGCCAATCTATACGTCTAGGACCTACATAGAACGCCTACCCCATGCGTCTAGGTCCTTGGTCAGTGTGCGAGCTCACTTGGTTCAGCCATTGTGCTCTACTTCATTAATTAAATTAATTCTAATTAATTCCAAAGTCCAAATCTAGTCTACTATTTAAGAATAGAACTTTTCTCTAAGTTTGAAAAAACTATCTTAAATACTCAATATCCTTTAAGACTTTAATTAATCTATTAATTATTTAATTAAATAATTTATTTAATCATATTATCCAATTTCAGACAATAATCAAAATAGAAACTCCTTTCAAAAATAGAAAAGTCTATTTATGATTTCTAATATCCAATGGATTATATCTTCTCTTCAATTTAGTAATTCTTTATTTAGTAAAGACACTTATAAGGTAAATGGCTAGAAGAGGGACCAAAGACATAATTATCTTTCCACTGAAAATGACCAAAATAGCCTTGCTAGTCTCCTAGTAATATTTTGCAATTTTAACCTTAGTCTATTCCACTAAAAGACTATGGTTGCACTCCAAGATAATTATTGTATGAACATGAGTTAATCAATAATATATGACGCTCAGTCTTTAGACCAACTAAGTGATAATGACCACGTTGCCCCTCTATACTCACTTATACTCAAGACAGGTTTGCCAAGTGTACTATCACCTTTTTTTGACTATATCTTTCTCCTTATAACCTCTCACCCATAATCTAACCATCCTCCAAAAGTTATCCACTTGACTAGGGGAGTGGCCCACAAGTGTAACAACCAATACATCATTTATTACTATGTGCACAGATTCAGGATGGTCAACCTAGATCATTCTAAGGGATTGATTATTGTATAGATTCCTTAATGCATACATATGTCCCATCCTAACCAAGTCCAGACACCCAAATCACAGAGTTGTTGACCCATATATAAGATCTCACCCATAGTGACTCAAAGTGCAAGAACTTGACTTTGTCATTTCATCCACATATGCTTAAGATTAAAAGCACTGGCCTACTTAGAAGCTTGTAGGTATAGGTGACCTCTTTCTTTTATAGTACTTATTTAGAGTATCACACCTACGGTGGCCCATCCAATGCATACACATGCATAAGTGAAGTAAGTCTAGAACCTCTATCCATGACCAAGGCAGATTACACTACTATAGAGATAACTTATTCCACTATAACTTTTACCATAGTAGAGTGCCCAATTCTACTACTTAGTTATAGACTAAATAGTTCTGCTTGACAAGTAACTATGACTTAGACCTTCTGTACATAAACACCACGTACCTAAGTCAACTTGTAGTAAGGACCTTATATATACATATATATAAAAAATAGAGTCAACCACATAAGAGAGAAACATGCTTATAAAAGTAAGATGACGATAATTATTCATTACAAATGTCCAGATATATCAATGACAATGTGCTAGTGGTCTTTTGGGCATACCCATTCCCAACATAGCTAGTATAAAAAACATACTAGAGTGTAAATCGTCCCTAATTCTTTCTCCCTCCCGTCAATTTTTGAGCTATCTTACCTCAGGATGCGTGCTGATTATGTATTGCGCTTTCTTTTCCTTCCAACTCAGTGTAGTATTGTATGTAAGCTTGTGGAGGATTCCATGTTAGGATTTCTTGTCAAAAGTATCACATTTCTCTTTTGACTCTTGGTAGGCATCTTTTATGGCCTCATTTGTGATGCTTTTTGCATATTACACTTTGGTTGGTTGATACTCGGTTGAATCTTATGATTTATTTGTTTCTTCTGCTACTATCTTCTTCGATTTTAACAAGTTTCTATATTACTAATATTAACCTAAGAACCACCATCATTAACATCTCCACCTCCTCCCTCTACCACCACCACAACTATGAGGGAACACATATATTCATGGATAAACCTGTTTACATACAAATCCATTAAGAAATCATCAGTTATTAAAAAATTCAAGCTTTCAAGGGCTTTACTCTTTCAAATCCATTAAAACTCATTAATTTATTATTCATTAACTCTCTCTCTCTCTCTCTCTCTATATATATATATATATATATATATATATATATATATATATATATATATATAATGAAAGCCATAACAAAAAGCGGAATAAGCACAGATAATAGACAAGTAAATAAATGAAATACAAATAAGATGAAGATAAAAGGAGACTGAGTCTCTTACTTGTTATTAGATATGGAAGAAGACTGTGCTACACTGTTAGTTGTACCGGAGTACAATGTAAAAGAGTGATACCGAATTAAAATAAAAATTTAGAGAGAAAGAGAATTCGGATCCTATGCTGAGACAGACTCTGTCTTGATATAGGATATCGAATCTGTGATTACAATAGTGAAAATGTAAAATGAAAAGTCAAAAGTAACTTTTCAAAAAGTGAACAGTAAAAAGTGAATTTTACTATTCATGAATAGTGATCGGCTTTTACGATGGCCGAATCTTGTTTTGTTGTGACTTGATGATCATGTCTGACTTTTACTGTGGCCGAAAGATCTCTTGTCTTGACTTTTGACTGGATTACTTTCACTGTGACCGAAAGTAATTTCGTCGTCTTGTAATGACGATGTCTGATGATAGAATCTTGACTGGATTCATCTTCTTCTTCATCTCTGAGTCTGATTCTGGTTCTATGCTGAAGACGTTGTAAAACTTCTTCATGTCTGGATCATATTGACTAATGGTAGAATACATACAAGTACATGGAGTGATGTAAATTTCCCACCAATACAAAGAAAATAAATAAACTAGTCTATTTTCCCTATAATCTAATCTGCATCGTACTTAGTCTTACTATCTTCGAAGCCTTATTATCGTCGAAGCCTAACTATTCCTCACCAAATCGCCACATGGGTAACAACGGAGTCTTACGCCCTCTGCTCCTCAATCCCATGACCTTACAAGGTTGTTGAAATAGGTTTGCTAAAGGTAAGTTGGCTAAAGGTAAGTTGACTAGGCAAAATACAAAATAAAATTCAGGCTAGAAGATAAACAAGTTTCTAAATCTTCTTTGGCTTTTTGGGAAAGCCACACCCATCAACGGACTTGAGGTATCTTTATCAGTTGCCGTTTGACCTGGACTAGCTGAAGTTTCATGGAATTCTTCAGTAACCATATGACTTCAAAAAGGGGAAGTCTAACCGTTTCATCCTAGTTTTTGAAGGGAACTTAGAAGAACAAAACCCTATATGTCCAATGTTTTTGGAGAGAACATTAGGAAACTCATCTGTCCTGTGTTTTTTGGAGAGAACACTAGAAAACTCATATGTATTGCGTTTTTGTCAGAGAACACAACTAAACTCGTCTGGCCCAATTTATACTCATAGAGGAGTATAAATACCAAAACAATCATCTTCATTGTCATTGGCATTGTCTGCGGAAATGGATGCCTGATTTGAGGAAAGTTCATCAAGCTGGAGCATAATGGCCTTGACTTCGTCATAACTGGTGGCCGCTGCTAACTGAGTCTGTAGGAAATTCTTGAAGGAGAGGAACTCCTGCTGTTCTGGTTCAATTTCCTTTTTCTATTTCTGATTTGTTTCAAACCATGCTTGGACCTTTGGAGTTGAACAAGAACTGTTGTTCATCTTCTTCCACCACATGACTGAATGGTTTCTTCCGAAAATCGGTATGACTTGCTGGTTCTCGAAAGATACATGTTTAAATGTGAATTCTGAATGGAATATCCATGTTACGAATAAAATTATGTAAAACACGAAAAATGGGAAAATGTAGGCTAAATGTGCTGGAGCCTGCCAATTCTTCGTGAAGTACTTGAAACCTTCATGAACTGGATCTGGTAAAATGTCTGTTATCGGACCATATAATGCCCACCATTGGATAAACCAATTTGGGACCTCTAGGGGGAATGATTTCTTGAAAAGGAAAAACCATGACATATCATGTTTATCATTCTGGCGGTAAAAAACTCTGAACCATGCCTGAATGTAATCATAATAGTTATAGTCTCCGAGGGGTACATTTTCTGGAATATGTTTGGTTTTCTATGGGGGTTGTGCCCATTGATCAAGGGTGAGTACAGTCTGTAGATTACCCTTGACATGGCTATACTGGCTTGGTTGTTTGTCTTTGTCATCTGGGACAAACTCTATGGAATTCGTCGCTATGAGAATTACCTCATAGTAACTCTGTGTCTTATATGTATTGTCTGGGATGTAGTTTGAATGAGGGTGAAGAAACGCCCTAGCAAACTCATCTGGGGTGATGTTTGGATTCTGTTTCAAGTGAAATGGTTCTGTTACAAGAATCTGGTCAAAGACGTTCTTGTATATGTATGACGGGGATGGTAACTGTTTAGGTTCTGGAGTTACTGGTTTTGATTTAGCAACAAGGGGCTGAAACTTGTTACTGACTGTCGTCTGAGATGACGATGTACCTGCAGTACCTGCATGAACACCGGTTAACTATTTTTGAGAGGTCAAAGTCCCCAAAACTGTGAGGTTTCTACCTAGGAATGACTAGGCAGCAGTCTGTGTATGGGTCATCTATTTGTCTTCAACCTTGACTGGGGTTAATGACTGAGCTGGACTGGCTGTTGGTGTACTGGCTTTCTGAGCATAAGAACTAAGGTCGAATGCTTTTGCCTTGCCTTTATCTTTCTTGGGAGCCATTGTTACTAAGTCAGGAGTAAAATGATTCCTGCAGAATGGTTAGCAACAATATATAAAGAAAGAAATGCGGAATTGAAATATTATCAACTCTGCTTCTGTAACTGAAATCTGTGTTTCAATCTACTTAACTGCGGTGGACTTGAAACAATCCATCTGAATCCATTAATTGGAATTTTGGTGTCCGCTTCTGTGATCCTGCAAAACAAAAACAAAATGAAAGGTATTCCCGGAGGAATCCTATGTGATAGGCACGTGGCCTGTAATAAAATTCTCTGGTTAGGAAATCAGGGATATAATTATTCTCTCCCTTGATATATTGAATATCAAAATCGAAAATTGACAGGATGGCCTGCCATCTAGCAAATATCTGTTTAAATGCAATATTCTTAACATCCTTAGTAAGCACATCTTTTGCTGACTTGCAGTTAACACGAACTAAGAATTTCTGGTTCAACAAATCATCTTGAAATTTTGATATGCATTTTACAATGGACAAATCTCTTTTTTGACTGTTGAATAGTTCTGTTGGGCTTTATCCCATGTTCCTGAATGGAAACAAACAATGTGTTCTTTTCCTTCTAAAATCTGTATTAAAATACCACCGAATCCTAATTTAGAAGCATCTGTCTGAACTATCTTTGGGGTATCTGGTTGACATAAAGTCAAGACTGGTAAAACTCTAACCTGACGCTTAATTTCCTGTACAGCTTTGGTATGAATATCAGACCACGTTGGAGGATTCTTTTTAAGAGGTTTACATAAATGGCGAATGCCAGGATAAAAATCTGCAACATAGTTTAAAGATCCTAAGAATATGTTTTTTGTCTGAAAAAGCCTAATCTTGGGTGCAGAAACCACAAGACCGTTTTCTTTGATAACTTTGAAGAAAATCTGCAAATGTTTCCAATGCTGATGAATGTCATTACTGAAGACTAAAACATCATCAATGTAAACAATTGTAAAATCTGTGAATTGATTAAAAATCTGGTTCATAATGTTTTGGAATTCTGAAGGTGCATTCTTTAACCCAAAAGGCATAACATTCCACTCATATTGTCCAAATGGAACGGTGAATGCAGTCTTGTACCTTTCTGATTCAATGACTTAGATTTGCCAAAATCCAGATTTCATGTCAAATTTACTGAAGACATGGGCCTGGTTTAATCTCTTAAGGAGATTATTCTTGTTGGGCAATGGATATCTGATCCACTGTAAGACCTTATTTAAGGGCTTATAGTAAATGACTAAACGAGGGACTCGTCGTTCCTGTTCTGCATGTTTATTAACATAAAAGGCCACACAGGACCATGGGCTTTTGCTGGGTCGGATAAACTTTTTATCTAATAAACTCTGGATCTCTTTTTTACAAAAAGAGAGATATTCCTGATTCATCTGAATGGGCCGAGCCTTGGTACGAATATTCTGTTATGAAAAGTCCTTCTCATATGGGAGAGAGACTGAATGTTTCTTACAAACCTAAAAGGCCGTAGGAAGTTCTGAACAAACTTCTTTTTCAAGTTTGGTCTGGAATTCATTGATGGACTTCTGCTGTTTAGCAATCTGTACATCAATTCTGAGACTTTTAATATCTTGTTTAAGAAAACTGATTTGGTTTTCTTTATGTTGGATTGAGTTAATATCTCTTCGTTGTGAAGGGAAATAAAACTCAAAAAGGATTGGTTTACTGAACACATTGGTAGATATACCCTGTTCTATAACAATCATGGGAAATAACTGTGGAAGGAATGGATTCCCGAGAATGACTTGGGAATTTAACTGTTTTATCAGCACAAAACTGGTAGGAAAACAAATACCTTGGTTGCATACATGTGCATTGGGTAATTTCTACCTAATCTGAAGTTTTGTAGAGTCAGTCGTAGAAAGCTTGTCTTTGGTTTTCTCGAAGTATCGAGAAGGAATGAGACCTTCTTGGATGCAGTTCATATCTGCACCTGAGTCTAACAAGGCAATGGTTTCAAATTTGAAAGCATTAACCTTGATGGTTAACTGGACATACTATTTCTGGTACGTGATTCTGTTCAGAAGATTGAGATAATCCTCTGTGGGTTTGGAGGTGCTAGCTCATTCTGTCAGTTTGCCAATAGCAATCTGAGTTTGTTTATCAAGTTCGTTATTCTGAGAAAGATGTTCTTGACGTTCTAAGGATTCTATTTGTAAGAGTTGGACATCTTGCCGGAGATGTTCATGATCTAATATGAGATCACAAATATCTTGCCTATACTCTTGTCTGAGTTGCTGGATTTATGTTTTTAATAGTTTAATCTCATGCTGGAGATCAAAGATTCCCACTGGTTGGGTTTTTCACTTCTGGAAGTAACTAAGGACATCAGAATAATTTGTACTCTTGATGTTGTTCTGGAAAGATATGGATGGAAGTTTCTCATCCTCTTTCTGATCCATGATATCTTTGAGTCTGAGAAGATAAGCTTGCTTTTCTTCTGGATCATTAATCTTATAGATCATATCGATCATAAGACCATGAGAGTCTGTAAGAACATTTAATCCTTTCTGACAGAAACATGCTTCTTTGTTGGGACAAGCACATTCCTGGATGAAGTTGGAAGAACTACTGGAATAGTAGTTGTCTGTTCCAATCTGATTGATGTTCTCATCATCAAAGTATTCTGAAGAAGAGCTAGATGATGATTCAAGATCATCGATAGACTGGATGATTTTGCTCTTTGTTGCTTCATCTAATTCTAATGATTGAATTAGTGATCTGATTTTGCAATCTCTTGCAAAGTGTCCTAGTTTACCACATTTGAAACAACCTGTGGCTTTCTGTTCTTTACTATGTTTATGATATTTTGGTTTTCAATTTCTTCGTGGAAACTTCTGGTAATGTTTCTTCTTGGTGTATGGTTTGTTGCCATACTTCTGGTTGTACTTCTGTCCAATAGACTTGAAGTGACTTTTATATCTTCTGGAAGAAATTTTGGATTTATGTGTCTTCTAAGTATGGTGTGGTTTAATTCTTTCCATACCATACTGTTCAAACCAATTTCCTTATTCTTTTATGTTAGACTGTTTCTTTAGTTGTGCTTTGAAACGAAGATTAGTGCAAATCTTCAAAGCAGTCTTATTAATATGGGAAATGATGTCACCATATGTCATAAGATCATAGTCTAATCCTGGATAATCAAGTGAAATGGATTCTCTCTCTTGCTGAGCAAACAACTTTGGAAGACCACAAAGGAATCTTTCTTTCCAATAACTAGCGTTATTGTCAGATCTTTGGTATAATTTACTGAGAAAGACATCCTTATACCATCGGAAGTCTTGGAGTGTTCTACATCTGAGGTTCTGAAGGATTTTAGATGTTCTTTCTTGGTAGACTGTGGGATCACCTATGAAATGGTAGGTGATGTCGAAGACTAAGGCTGATAGAGCACATGACTCTGTCTGACCTTGCTGATTGAGAACGGGTTCACCATTCTCATTGGTTTTCACCATGTTAAGAATGCCTTCTTTGGTAGCTTCACTGAGGTGGTCATCCCACCATCCTTTGAGCTGACCATTGAAGCCTAGAATGATATTTCTGGTTGCTGCTTTCTCAGAAACAGCTTGTTTGTAAATGTTACCGATGATGATCATATGTTTGGTAACATTAAGAATCTGATATTCTGACATCCCATCTATGTTCCATTCATAGATTTGAGACCCTGAGAAAGATCTCTGGGAATGAAATTCTTCAATTTGAAGATCTGGAGGTGAAGGTCTGGGATAGAAATTCTTTGTGTCTGGAAAAGAAATTTTTTTTAATGTGGATAGTTTTATCCCTCCCGGAATTCTGTGAAGATGAGGACTCACAATCAGAATTATTGTCTGACTGTTTTAATGTTTGAAGAGCTGGTTGGCTCGATGAAGATTCTGATTTCTTAGATCTGGAAATTAGTTCCTGGAGATCTTGGTGGTCTTCTCTTATGTGGATTCTAGGTGTGGAATATATTTTGATATTTTAAAAGGTAAAACCTTGATTGGAGATTCTGATTTAACCTTTGTACTGGTTAATTTAAGTGAATCAAATGGTGTTGTCAATGAAACAGTGGTCTGTTCATTTGACTTTTGTTTTGATTCAACAGGTTTATCTGGAGTTATAGTATCATGTTTTTCAAGAATATCTTCGATATTCTGAATCTGTTTTTGTAATGTAACTACTGAAAGATTAGTCCAATTATTTTGTTGGGCTATGTCTTTTAGTTCTGGTTGTTCTGAAAGAATGACTGGTTTAAGCTCTATAGTTCCGTTTTTAGTAGGAATCTATGTGTATTGAAACAGAGGGTGCTCCGCATCAATAACTGTTGTGGAATTAGGCAAATTCCATTTTCTTGTTCTTGTAGTAAGAACATTAATGTTCATTGGTTTATTTCTGTGTTTAAACCACATGAAAAATGGTACATTCAACCTAACAAGTTGCAAATACTGAAGCCATTGGCTTTTTAAATCTGCTAATTGTTCATTGTTATGATTCTGAAAATACCATTCTCTAATCTGTTTGTTCTCGTCTGAAAGAAATTCTTCTTTCAATCCTTGAACATCTCTTTCAAAGACTTCAGACAACACATTGATGCCAAAGTCTGAGGCTGAAGGGTTGAAGTCAACAGATGATGTACCTGTTGGTTCAAATTCTGGATAGACTGGACGAGCAGTCTGTTCTTCAATCTTAATTCCTATTGGAACAGATTGAGTCTGGAATTTGCTTGTTGATGGCAAATCAACAAAGCCTGGAGTAGGGTCAGAAATACTGATCCTAGAGATACTGGAAACTGATCAGGATAGAACTGGTTCCCTATTTCCTCTATCTATCTTAATGGAAACAGTACTATCATCATACTGGATGATCTGTTCTATTCTGGAGTTCTGGACATTCTGGTCCTGAACTATTGGTTTGGTGGCATTCTCAATATCCCACCTTTCTGGAAGTGAAACTTCGTTCCACTTAATGGTTCTGGGTATGTTAACTATTGATCTATTTCTGTCCATATTCCAAAAGATAGTTTCACCTTTTGGACATTTTCTGGTTATAGATATAAGATTTAATCCTGTATTCATTAATTTATAATTAAGACGATAAATAACTTCATATGCATGTGTACCACAATCAACATAATAATTATGTGTCTTAATATCTAACTGAAGTACTTTCATGACATGTGGACATGTAAGCGATATAGTATGATCTGGAAAACAATTAAAGAAAATAGGTCCATTACAGAGACTAGTTTCAACTAATCCTAGTAATGAATCATTATATCTGAGTAATCTGCAATCTCAAAGAGCTAGGTATACACTGGTATCTAGTCCTTCTCTGATTAATGGCTTAAGTGCGACTTGCACATGGCCAATATGTAGAAACCTATAGCCGTTTCTAATGGCTTTGTCAATAGACTTCTGGGAAAAAAGTCTAATGCTCTGTTGATCACTGGTCAGTGGCACTACTTCTTCCTTACATCTAATAGTAAGAAGAGATTTAAAGTCAAAACGACTTTTCTGATAAATCTCATCTATATTCATCTTAGGAGGTTTCCAATTACTTAACTCTCCTACTATCCATGTCTGTTCTGTTTTAGCTATGGTATTATTATCTGATCTTACTGAAGCATTACTGCTACTAGAAGCCATTATAACTATGTTGACTAGTCTTAACCTTACAATCTACGAACCGACTTACTATCTGTGAAACTACCTCAAGGGACTCTTGGAGTCTACTGCCCTTCCGCGGGTCTTACTCGCTCCTAACCCTGTCTCCGTAGTTAAAGGTAAGTTGTCGATACAGGTATGTTACTTAAGACTAACCTAATAGTTGCTCTGGCTCTGATACCAGAAACAACCCAGGGAAGATAAGATAATGAAAGCATAACAGAAAACAGAATAAACACAGATAATAGACAAGTAAATAAATGAAATACAAATAAGATGAAGAAAAAAGGAGACTGAGTCTCTTACTTGTTATTAGATATGTAAGAAGACTGTGCTATACTGTTGGTTGTACCGGAGTACAATGTAAAAGAGTGATACCGAATTAAAATAAAAATTTAGAGTGAAAGAGAATTCGGATCCTATACTGAGACAGACTCTGTCTTGATATAGGATATCGAATTTGTGAATACAATAGTGAAATGTAAAATGAAAAGTCAAAAGTAACTTTTCAAAATGTGAACAGTAAAAAGTGAATTTTACTATTCATGAATAGTGGTCGGCTTTTACTGTGGCCGAATCTTGTTTTGCCGTGACTTGATGATCATGTCTGGCTTTTACTGTGGCCGAAAGATCTCTTGTCTTGACGTGATGATAATGTTTTTGACTGAATTACTTTCACTGTGACCGAAAGTAATTTCGTCGTCTTGTAATGATGATGTCTGATGATGGAATCTTGATTGGATTCATCTTTTTCTTCATCTCTGAGTCTGATTTCGGTTCTATGCTGAAGACGTTGTAAAACTTCTTCATGTCTGGATCATACTGACTAATGGTAGAATACATACAAGTACATGGAGTGATGTAAATTTCCCACCAATACAAAGAAAATAAATAAACTAGTCTATTTTCCCTATAATTTAATCTGCATCGTACTTAGTCTTACTATCTTCGAAGCCTTACTATCTTCGAAGCCTAACTATTTCTCACCAAATCGCCACATGGGTAACAACGGAGTCTTACGCCCTCTACTCCTCAATCCCGTGACCTTACAAGGTTGTTGAAATAGGTTTGCTAAAGGTAAGTTGGCTAAAGGTAAGTTGACTAAGCAAAATACAAAATAAAATACAGGCTAGAAGATAAACAAGTTTCTAAATCTTCTTTGGCTTTTTGGGAAAGCCACACCCATCAACGGACTTGAGGTATCTTTACCAGTTGCCGCTTGACCTGGACTAGCTGAAGTTTCATGGAATTCTTCAGTAACCATATGACTTCAGAGAGGGGAAGTCTAACTGTTTCATCCTAGTTTTTGAAGGGAACTTAGAAGAACAAAACCCTATCTGTCCAATGTTTTTGGAGAGAACATTAGGAAACTCATCTGTCCTGTGTTTTTTGGAGAGAACACTGGAAAACTCATCTGTATTGCATTTTTGTTAGAGAACACAACTAAACTAGTTTGGCCCAGTTTATACTCATAGAGAAGTATAAATACCAAAACAATCATCTTCATTGTCATTGGCATTGTGTATGGAAATGGATGCCTGATCTGAGGCAAGTTCATCAAGCTGGAGCATAATGGCCTTGACTTCGTCATAACTGGCGGCCGCTGCTAACTGAGTCTGTAGAAAATTCTTGAAGGAGAGGAACTCCTGCTATTCTGGTTGAATTTTCTTTTTCTATTTCTGATTTGTTTCTAGCCATGCTTGGACATTTGGAGTTGAACAAGAACTGTTGTTCATCTTCTTCCACCACATGACTGAATGGTTTCTTCCGAAAGCCGGTATGACTTGCTGGTTCTCGAAAGATACATGTTTAAATATGAATTCTGAACGGAATATCCATGTTACGAAGAAAATTCTGTAAAACACGAAAAATGGGGAAAGGTAGGCTAAAGCCTGCCAATTTTTCGTGAAGTACTTGAAACCTTCATGAACTGGATCTGGTAAAATGTCTGTTATCGAACCATATGATGCCCACCATTGGATAAACCAATTTGGGACCTCTAGGGGAAATGATTTCTTGAAAAGAAAAAACCATGACGTTCATGTTTATCATTCCGGCGGTAAAAAACTCTGAACCATGCCTGAATGTAATCATAATAGTTATAGTCTCTGAGGGGTACATTTTCTGGAATCTGTTTGGTTTTCTGTGGGGGTTGTGCCCATTGATCAAAGGGTGAGCACAGTCTGTAGCTTAGCCTTGACATGGCTATACTGACCTGGTTGTTTGTCTTTGTCATCTGGGACAAACTCTATGGAATTCGTCGCTATGAGAATTGCCTCATAGTAACTCTGTGTTTTATATGTATTGTCTGGGATGTAGTTTGAATGAGGGTGAAGAAACGCCCTAGCAAACTCATCTGGGGTGATGTTTGGATTCTGTTTCAAGTGAAATGGTTCTGTTACAAGAATCTGGTCAAAGACGTTCTTGTATATGTATGACGGGGATGGTAACTGTTTAGGTTCTGGAGTTACTAGTTTTGATTTAGCAACAAGAGGCCGAAACTTGTTACTGACTGTCGTCTAAGATGACGATGTACCTGCAGTACCTGTATGAACACCGGTTAACTATTTTTGAGGGGTCAAAGTCCCCAAAACTGTAAGGTTTCTACCTAGGAATGACTGGGTAGAAGTCTGTGTATGGGTCATCTGTTTGTCTTCAACCTTAACTGGGGTTGATGATTGAGCTGGACTGGCTGCTGGTGTACTGATTTTCTGAGCATAAGAACTAAGGTCGAATGCTTTTGCCTTGCCTTTATCTTTCTTGGGAGCCATTGTTACTAAGTCAGGAGTAAAATGATTCCCGCAGAATGGTTAGCAATAATATATAAAGAAAGAAATGCTGAATTGAAATATTATCAACTCTGCTTCTGTAACTGAAATCTGTGTTTCAATCTACTTAATTGCGGTGGACTTGAAACAATCCATCTGAACCCATTAATTGGATTTTTGGTGTCCGCTTCTGCGATTCTGCAAAACAAAAACAAAATGAAAAGGTATTCCCGGAAGAATCTTATGTGATAGGCACGTGGCCTGTTAGAAATTCTCTGGTTAGGAAATCAGGGATAAAATTATTCTCTCCCTTGATATATTGAATATCAAAATCGAAAATTGATAGGATGGCCTGCCATCTGGCAAATATCTGTTTAGATGCAATATTCTTAACATCCTTAGTAAGCACATCTTTTGCTGACTTGCAGTCAACACGAACTAAGAATTTATGGTTCAACAAATCATATTGAAATTTTGATATGCATTTTACAATGGACAAAATCTCTTTTTTGATTGTTGAATAGTTCTGTTGGGCTTTATCCCATGTTCCTGAATGGAAACGAACAATGTGTTCCTTTCCTTCTAAAATCTGTATTAAAATACCACTGAATTCTAATTTAGAAGCATCTGTCTGAACTATCTTTGGGGTATCTGGTTGACATAAAGTCAAGACTGGTAAAACTCTAAACTAACGCTTAATTTCCCGAAAGAAATCATGTTTCCTAAGAATCTGATTTTTGTCTGAAAAGCCTAATCTTGGGTGCAAAAACCACAAGACCGTTTTCTTTGATAACTTTGAAGAAAATCTGCAAATGTTTCCAATGCTGATGAATGTCATTACTGAAGACTAAAACATCATCAATGTAAACAATTGTAAAATCTGTGAACTGATTAAAAATCTGGTTCATAATGTTTTGGAATTCTGAAGGTGCATTCTTTAACCCAAAAGGCATAACATTCCACTCATATTGTCCAAATGGAATGGTGAATGCAGTCTTGTACCTTTCTGATTCAATGACTTGGATTTGCCAAAATCCAGATTTCATGTCAAATTTACTGAAGACATGGGCCTGGTTTAATCTAATAAGGAGATCATTCTTGTTGGACAATGGATATCTGATCCACTGTAAGACCTTATTTAAGGGCTTATAGTAAATGACTAAACGAGGGACTCGTCGTTCCTGTTCTGCATGTTTATTAACATAAAAGGCCACACAGGACCATGGGCTTTTGCTGGGTCGGATAAGCTTTTTATCTAATAAACTCTGGATCTCTTTTTTACAAAAAGAGAGATATTCCTGATTCATCTGAATGGGCCGAGCCTTGGTACGAATATTCTGTTATGAAAAGTCCTTCTCATATGGGAGAGAGACTGAATGTTTCTTACGAACCCGAAAGGCCGTAGGAAGTTATGAACAAACTTTTTTTTCAAGTTTGGAATGGAATTCATTGATGGACTTTTGCTGTTTAGCAATCTGTTCATCAATTCTGAGACTTTTAATATCTTGTTTAAGAAAACTGATTTGGTTTTCTTTATGTTGGATTGAGTTAATATCCCTTCGTTGTGAAGGGAAATAAAACTAAAAAAGGATTGGTTTACCAAACACATTGGTAGATATACCCTGTTCTATAACAGTCATGGGATATAACTGTTGAAGGAATGGATTCCCGAGAATGACTTGGGAATTTAATTGTTTTATCAGCACAAAACTGGTAGGAAAACAAATACCTTGGTTGCATACATGTGCATTGGGTAATTTGTACCTAATCTAAAGTTTTGTAGAGTCAGCCGTAGAGAGCTTCTCTTTGGTTTTCTTGAAGTATCGAGAAGGAATGAGACCTTCTTGGATGCAGTTCATATCTGCACCTGAGTCTAACAAGGCAATGGTTTCAAATTTGAAATCATTAACCTTGATGGTTAACTGGACATACCATTTTTGGTACGTGATTCTGTTCAGAAGATTGAGATAATCCTCTGTGGGTTTGGAGGTGCTAGCTCCTTCTGTCAGTTTGTCAATAGCAATCTGAGTCTGTTTATCAAGTTCATCATTCTGAGAAAGATGTTCTTGACATTCTAAGGATTCTATTTGTAAGAGTTGGACATCTTGTTGGAGATGTTCATGATCTAATCTGAGATCACAAATCTCTTGCCTATACTCTTGTCTGAGTTGCTGGATTTCTGTTTTTAACAGTTTAATCTCATGCTGGAGATCAGAGATTCCCACTGGTTGGGTTTTTCTCTTCTGGAAGTAACTGAGGACATCAGAATAATTTGTACTCTTGATGTTGTTCTGGAAAGATATGGATGGAGGTTTCTCATCCTCTTTCTGATCCATGATATCTTTCAGTCTGAGAAGATAAGCTTGCTTTTTTTCTGGATCATTAATATTACAGATCATATCGATCATAAGACCATGAGAGTCTGTAAGGACATTTAATCCTTTCTGACAGAAACATGCTCCTTTGCTGGGACAAGCACATTCCTGGATGGAGTTAGAAGAACTACTGGAATAGTAGTTGTCTGTTCCAATCTGATTGATGTTCTCATCATCAGAGTATTCTGAAGAAGAGCTGGATGATAATTCAAGATCATCGATGGACTGGATGATTTTTCTCTTTGTTGCTTCATCTAATTCTAATGATTGAATTAGTGATCTGATTTTGCAATCTCTTGCAAAGTGTCATGGTTTACCAAATTTGAAAAAACCTGAGGCTTTCTGTTCTTTACTATGTTTATGATATTTTGGTTTCCAATTTCTTTGTAGAAACTTCTGGTAATGTTTCTTCTTGGTGTATGGTTTGTTGTCATACTTCTGGTTGTACTTCTATCCAATAGACTTGAAGTGACTTTTATATCTTCTGGAAGAAATTTTGGATTTATGTGTCTTCTGAGAATGGGGTGGTTTAATTCTTTCCATACCATATTGTTCACACCAATTTCCTAATTCTTTTCTGTTAGACTGTTTCTTTAGTTGTGCTTTGAAACGAAGATCAGTGCAAATCTTCGAAGCAGTCTTATTAATATGGGAAATGATGTCACCATATGTCATAAGATCATAGTCTAATCCTGGATAATCAAGTGAAAATGATTCTCTCTCTTGCTGAGCAAACAACTTTGGAAGACCACAAAGGAATCTTTCTTTCCAATAACTAGCGTTGTTGTCAGATCTTTGGTATAATTTACTGAGAAAGACATCCTTATACCATCGGAAGTCTTGGAGTGTTCTACATCTGAGGTTCTGAAGGATTTCAGATGTTCTTTCTTGGTAGACTGTGGGATCACCTATGAAATGGTAGGTGATGACGAAGACTAAGGCTGATAGAGCACATGACTCTGTCTGACCTTGCTGATTGAGAACGGGTTCACCATTCTCATTGGTTTTCACCATGTTAAGAATGCCTTCTTTGGTAGCTTCACTGAGGTGGTCATCCTACCATCCTTTGAGCTGACCATTGAAGCCTTGAATGATGTTTCTAGTTGCTACTCTCTCAGAAACAACTTGTTTGTAAATGTTATCGATGATGATAATTTGTTTGGTAATATTAAGAATCTGATATTCTGACATCCCATCTATGTTCCATTCATAGATTTAAGACCCTGAGAACGATCTCTGGGAATGAAATTCTTCAATTTGAAGATCTGGAGGTGAAGGTCTGGGATAGAAATTCTTTGTGTCTGGAAAAGAAATTCTATTAATGTGGATAGTTTTATCCCTCCCGGAATTCTGTGAAGATGAGGACTCACAATCAGAATTACTGTCTGACTGTTTTAATGTTTGAAGAACTAGTTGGCTCAATGAAGATTCTGATTTCTTGGATCTGGAAATCAGTTCCTGGAGAAGCTTGGTGTTCTTCTCTTCTGTGGATTCTAAGTGTGGAATATAATTTGATATTTTAAAAGGTAAAACCTTGATTGGAGATTCTGGTTTAACCTTTGTACTGCTAATTTAAGTGAATCAAATGGTGTTATCAATGAAACAGTGGTCTGTTCAGTTGACTTTTGTTTTGATTCAACAGGTTTATCTGGAGTTATAGTATTCTGTTTTTCAAGAATATCTTCGATATTCTGAATCTGTTTTTGCAATGTAACTACTGAAAGATTAGTCCAATTATTTTGTTAGGCTATGTCTTTTAGTTCTGGTTGTTCTGAAAGAACGACTGGTTTAAGGTCAATAGTTCCTTCTTTAGTAGGAATCTGTGGGTGTTGAAACAGAGGGTGCTCTGTATCAATAACTGTTGTGGAATTAGGCAAATTCAATTTTCTTGTTCTTGCAGTAAGAACATTAATGTTCATTGGTTTATTTCTGCGTTTAAAAACCACATGAAAAATGGTACATTCAACCTAACAAGTTGCAAATACTGAAGCCATTGGCTTTTTAAATCTGCTAATTGTTCATTGTTATGATTCTGAAAATACCATTCTCTAATCTGTTTGTTCTCGCCTGAAAGAAATTATTCTTTCAATCCTTGAACATCTCTTTCAAAGACTTCAGACAACACATTGATGCCAAAGTCTGAGGCTGAAGGGTTGAAGTCAACAGATGATGTATCTGTTGGTTCAAATTCTGGATAGACTGGACGAGCAGTCTGTTCTTCAATCTTAATTCCTATTGGAATAGATTGAGTCTGGAATCTGCTTGTTGATGGGAAATCAACAAAGCCTGGAGTAGGGTCAGAAATACTGATCCTAGAGATACTGGAAACTGATCGGGATAGAACTGGTTCCCTATTTCCTCATCTATCTTAATGGAAACAGTACCATCATCATACTGGATGATCTGTTCTATTCTGGAGTTCTGGACGTTCTGGTCCTGAACTATTGGTTTGGTGGCATTCTCAATATCCCACATTTCTGGAAGTGAAACTTCATTCCACTTAATGGTTCTGGGTATGTTAACTATTGATCTATTTCTGTCCATATTCCAAAGGATAGTTTCACATTTTGGACGTTTTCTGATTATAGATATTAAGACGCATAATTATTATGTTGATTGTGGTACACACGCATATCAAGTTATTTATCGTCTTAATTATAAATTAATGAATACAAGATTAAATCCTATGAAAGCCATAACAGAAAGCGGAATAAACACAGATAATAGACAAGTAAATAAATGAAATACAAATAAGATGAAGATAAAAGGAAACTAAGTCTCTTACTTGTTATTAGATATGGAATAAGACTGTGCTACACTGTTGGTTGTACCAGAGTACAATGTAAAAGAGTGATACCGAATTAAAATAAAAATTTAGAGAGAAAGAGAATTCAGATCCTATGCTGAGACAACTTACCTTTAACTACGGAGGCAGGGTAGGAAGCGAATAAGACCCGCGGAAGGGCAGTAGACTCCAAGAGTCCCTTGAGGTAGTTTCGAAGATAGTAAGTCGGTTTGCAGATTGTAAGGTTAAGACTAGTCAACATAGTTGTAATGGCTTCTAGTAGCAGTAATGCTTCAGTAAGATCAGATAATAATACTATAGCTAAAACAGAACAGACATGGACAGTAGGAGAGTTAAGTAATTGGAAACCTCCTAAGATGAATATAGATGAGATTTATCAAAAAAGTCGTTTTGACTTTAAATCTCTTCTTACTATTAGATGTAAGGAAGAAGTAATGCCACTGACCAGTGATCAACAGAGCATTAGACTTTTTTCCCAGAAGTCTATTGACAAAGCCATTAGAAACTGCTATAGGTTTCTACATATTGGCCATGTGCAAGTCACACTTAAGCCATTAATTAGAGAAGGACTAAATACCAGTGTATATCTAGCTCTTAGAGATTGCAGATTACTCAGATATAATGATTCATTACTAGGATTAGTTGAAACTAGTCTCTGTAATAGACCTATTTTCTTTAATTGTTTTCCAGATCATACTATATCGCTTACATGTCCTCATGTCATGAAAGCACTTCAGTTAGATATTAAGACGTATAATTATTATGTTGATTGTGGTACACACGCATATGAAGTTATTTATCGTCTTAATTATAAATTAATGAATACATAATTAAATCCTAGATCTATAACCAGAAAAAGTCTGAAAGGTGAAACTATCCTTTGGAATATGGACAGAAATAGATCAATAGTTAACATACCTAGAACCATTAAGTGGAACAAAGTTTCACTTCCAGAAAGGTGGGATATTGAGAATGCCACCAAACCAATAGTTCAGGACCAGAACGTCCAGAACTCCAGAATAGAACAGATCATCCAGTATGATGATGGTACTGTTTCCATTAAGATAGATAGAGGAAATAGGGAACCAGTTCTATCCCGATCAGTTTCCAGTATCTCTAGGATCAGTATTTCTGACCCTACTCCAGGCTTTGTTGATTTGCCATCAACAAGCAGATTCCAGACTCAATCTGTTCCAATAGGAATTAAGATTGAAGAACAGATTGCTCGTCCAGTCTATCCAGAATTTGAACCAACAGATACATCATCTGTTGACTTCAACCTTTCAGCCTCAGACTTTGGCATCAATGTGTTGTCTGAAGTCTTTGAAAGAGATGTTCAAGGATTGAAAGAAGAATTTCTTTCAGACGAGAACAAACAGATTAGAGAATGGTATTTTCAGAATCATAACAATGAACAATTAGCAGATTTAAAAAGCCAATGGCTTCAATATTTGCAACTTGTTAGGTTGAATGTACCATTTTTCATGTGGTTTAAACACATAAATAAACCAATGAACATTAATGTTCTTACTGCAAGAACAAGAAAATGGAATTTGCCTAATTCGACAACAGTTATTGATGCGGAGCACCCTCCGTTTCAACACACACAGATTCCTACTAAAGAAGGAACTATAGACCTTAAACCAGTTGTTCTTTCAGAACAACCAGAACTAAAAGACATAGCCCAACAAAATAATTGGGCTAATCTTTCAGTAGTTACATTACAAAAACAGATTCAGAATATCGAAGATATTCTTGAAAAACAGAATACTATAACTCCAGATAAACCTGTTGAATCAAAACAAAAGTCAACTGAACAGACCACTGTTTCATTGACAACACCATTTGATTCACTTAAATTAACCAGTACAAAGGTTAAACTAGAATCTCCAATTAAGGTTTTACCTTTTAAAATATCAAAATATATTCCACACTTGGAATCCACAGAAGAAAAAAACACCAAGCTTCTCCAGGAACTGATTTCCAGATCCAAGAAATCAGAATCTTCATCGAGCCAACCAACTCTTCAAACATTAAAACAGTCAGACAGTAATTCTGATTGTGAGTCCTCATCTTCACAGAATTCCTGGAGGGATAAATCTATCCACATTAAAAAAAATTTCTTTTCCAGACACAAAGAATTTCTATCCCAGACCTTCACCTCCAGATCTTCAAATTGAAGAATTTCATTCCCAGAGATCTTTCTCAGGGTCTCAAATCTATGAATGGAACATAGATGGGATGTCAGAATATCAGATTCTTAATGTTACCAAACAAATGATCATCATCGGTAACATTTACAAACAAGCTATTTCTGAGAAAGCAGCAACCAGAAATATCATTCTAGGTTTCAATGGTCAGCTCAAAGGATGGTGGGATGACCACCTCAGTGAAGCTACCAAAGAAGGCATTCTTAACATGGTGAAAACCAATGAGAATGGTGAACCCGTTCTCAATCAGCAAGGTCAGACAGAGTCATGTGCTCTATCAGCCTTAGTCTTCGACATCACCTACCATTTCATAGGTGATCCCACAGTCTACCAAGAAAGAACATCTGAAATCCTTCAGAACCTCAGATGTAGAACACTCCAAGACTTTCGATGGTATAAGGATGTCTTTCTCAGTAAATTATACCAAAGATCTGACAACAACGCTAGTTATTGGAAAGAAAGATTCCTTTGTGGTCTTCCAAAGTTGTTTGCTCAGCAAGGAGAGAATCCCTTTCACTTGATTATCCAGGATTAGACTATGATCTTATGACATATGGTGACATCATTTCCCATATTAATAAGACTGCTTTGAAGATTTGCACTGATCTTCGTTTCAAAGCACAACTAAAGAAACAGTCTAATAGAAAAGAATTAGGAAATTGGTGTGAACAGTATGGTATGGAAAGAATTAAACCATCCCATACTCAAAAGACACATAAATCCAAAATTTCTTCAAGAAGATATAAAAGTTACTTCAAGTCTATTGGACAGAAGTACAACCAGAAGTATGGCAACAAACCATACACCAAGAAGAAACATTACTAGAAGTTTCCATGAAGAAATTGGAAACCAAAATATCATAAACATAGTAAAGAACAGAAAGCCACAGGTTGTTTCAAATGTGGTAAACCAGGACACTTTGCAAGAGATTGCAAAATCATATCACTAATTCAATCATTAGAATTAGATGAAGCAACAAAGAGCAAAATCATCCAGTCCATCGATGATCTTGAATCATCATCCAGCTCTTCTTCAGAATACTCTGATGATGAGAACATTAATCAGATTGGAACAGATAACTACTATTCCAGTAGTTCTTCCAACTCTATCCAGGAATGTGCTTGTCCCAGCAAAGGAGCATGTTTCTGTCAGAAAGGATTAAATGTCCTTACAGACTCTCATGGTCTTATGATCGATATGATCTGTAAGATTAATGATCCAGAAGAAAAGCAAGCTTATCTTCTCAGACTCAAAGATATCATGGATCAGAAAGAGGATGAGAAACCTCCATCCATATCTTTCCAGAACAACATCAAGAGTACAAATTATTCTGATGTCCTCAGTTACTTCCAGAAGAGAAAAACCCAACCAGTAGGAATCTCTGATCTCCAGCATGAGATTAAACTGTTAAAAATAGAAATCCAGCAACTCAGACAAGAGTATAGGCAAGAGATTTGTGATCTCAGATGAGATCATGAACATCTCCAGCAAGATGTCCAACTCTTACAAATAGAATCCTTAGAACGTCAAAAACATCTTTCTCAGAATGATGAACTTGATAAACAAACTCAGATTGCTATTGGCAAACTGACAGAAGGAGCTAGCACCTCCAAACCCACAGAGGATTATCTCAATCTTCTGAACAGAATCACGTACCAGAAATGGTATGTCCAGTTAACCATCAAGGTTAATGCTTTCAAATTTGAAACCATTGCCTTGTTAGACTCAGGTGCAGATATGAACTACATCCAAGAAGGTCTCATTCCTTCTCGATACTTCAAGAAAACCAAAGAGAAGCTTTCTATGGCTGACTCTACAAAACTTTAGATTAGGTACAAATTATCCAATGCACATGTATGCAACCAAGGTATTTGTTTTCCTACCAGTTTTGTGCTGATAAAACAGTTAAATTCCCAAGTCATTCTCGGGAATCCATTCCTTCAACAGTTATTTCCCATGACTGTTACAGAACAGGGTATATCTACCAATGTGTTAGGTAAACCAATCCTTTTTGAGTTTTATTTCCCTTCACAACGAAGAGATATTAACTCAATCCAACAGAAAGAAAACCAAATTAGTTTTCTTAAACAAGATATTAAAAGTCTCAGAATTGATGAACAGATTGCTAAACAGCAGAAGTCCATCAATGCATTCCAGACCAAACTTGAAAAAGAAGTTTGTTCAGAACTTCCTACGGCCTTTTGGGTCGTAAGAAACATTCAGTCTCTCTCCCATATGAGAAAGACTTTTCAGAACATAATATTCCTACCAGGGCTCGGCCCATTCAGATGAATTGGGAATATCTTTCTCTTTGTAAAAAAGAGATCCAGAGTTTATTAGATAAAAAGCTTATGTGACCCAGCAAAAGCCCATGGTCGTGTGCGGCCTTTTATGTTAATAAACATGTAGAACAGGAACGAGGAGTCCCTCGTTTAGTCATTTACTATAAGCCCTTAAATAAGGTCTTACAGTGGATCAGATATCCATTGCCCAACAAGAATGATCTCCTTAAGAGATTAAACCAGGCCCATGTCTTCAGTGAATTTGACATGAAATCTGAATTTTGGCAAATCCAAGTCATTGAATCAGAAAGGTACAAGACTGCATTCACCGTTCCATTTGGACAATATGAGTGGAATGTTATGCCTTTTGGGTTAAAGAATGCACCTTCAGAATTCCAAAACATTATGAACCAGATTTTTAATCAGTTCACAGATTTTACAATTGTTTACATTGATGATGTTTTAGTCTTCAGTAATGACATTCATCAGCATTGGAAACATTTGCAGATTTTCTTCAAAGTTATCAAAGAAAACGGTCTTGTGGTTTATGCACCCAAGATTAGGCTTTTTCAGACAAAAATCAGATTCTTAGGAAACATGATTTCTTTCGGGAAAATCACCCCTATCCAAAGAACACTTGATTTTGCAGAAAAATTCCCAGACATTCTGCGTGAGAAAACACAGTTGCAAAGATTCTTAGGATCTTTAAACTATGTTGCAGATTTTTATCCTGGCATTCGCCATTTATGTAAACCTCTTTTTGAACGTCTTAAAAAGAATCCTCCAGCGTGGTCTATATTCATACCAAAGCTGTACAGGAAATTAAGCGTCAGGTTAGAGTTTTACCAGTCTTGACTTTATGTCAACCAGATACCCCAAAGATAGTTCAGACAGATGCTTCTGAATTAGGATTCGGTGGTATTTTAAAACAGATTTTAGAAGGAAAAGAACTCATTGTTCGTTTCCATTTAGGAACATGGGATAAAGCCCAACAGAACTATTCAACAGTCAAAAAAGAGATTTTGTCCATTGTAAAATGCATATCAAAATTTTACGATGATTTGTTGAACCAGAAATTCTTAGTTCGTGTTGACTGCAAGTCAGCAAAAGATGTGCTTACTAAGGATGTTAAGAATATCGCATCTAAACAGATATTTGCCAGATGGCAGGCCATCCTGTCAATTTTCGATTTTGATATTCAATATATCAAGGGAGAGAATAATTCTATCCCTGATTTCCTAACCAGAGAATTTCTAATAGGCCACGTGCCTATCACATAGGATTCCTCCGGGAATACCTTTTCCTTTTGTTTTTGTTTTGCAGAATCACAGAAGCGGACACCAAAAATCCAATTAATGGGTTCAGATGGATTGTTTCAAGTCCACCGCAATTAAGTAAATTGAAACACAGATTTTAGTTACAGAAGCAGAGCTGATAATATTTCAATTCCGCATTTCTTTCTTTATATATTGTTGTTAACCATTCTGCAGGAATCATTTTACTCCTGACTTTGTAACAATGGCTTTCAAGAAAGATAAAGGCAAGGCAAAAGCATTCAACCTTAGTTCTTATACTCAGAAAGCCAGTATACCAGTAGCCAGTCCAGCTCAGTCATCAACTCCAGTCAAGGTTGAAGACAAACAGATGACCCATACTCAGACTTCTACCCAGTCATTCCTAGGTAGAAACCTCACAGTTTTGGGGACTTTGACCCCTCAAAAACAGTTAACCGGTGTTCATACAGGTACTGCAGGTACATCGTCATCTCAGACGACAACTAGTAACAAGTTTTAGCCCCTTGTTGCTAAATCAAAACCAGTAACTCCAGAACCTAAACAGTTACCATCTCCGTCATACATATACAAGAACGTCTTTGACCAGATTCTTGTAACAGAACCATTTCACTTCAAACAGAATCCAAACATCACCCCAGATGAGTTTGCTAGGGCATTTCTTCACCCTCATTCAAACTACATCCCAGACAATACATATAAAACATAGAGTTACTATGAGGCAATTCTTATAGAGACGAATTCCATAGAGTTTGTCCTAGATGACAAAGACAAACAACCAGGCCAGTATAGCCATGTCAAGGCTAAGCTACAGACTGTGCTCACCCTTGATCAATATGCACAACCCCCACAAAAAACCAAACTGATTCCAGAAAATGTACCCCTTAGAGACTATAACTATTATGATTACATTCAGGCATGGTTCAGAGTTTTTTACCGCCAGAATGATAAACATGATATGTCATGGTTTTTCCTTTTCAAGAAATCATTCCCCCTAGAGGTCCCAAGTTGGTTTATCCAATGGTGGGTATCATATGGTCCGATAACAGACATTTTACCAGATCCAGTTCATGAAGGTTTCAAGTACTTCACGGAGAATTGGCAGGCTCCAGCACATTTAGCCTACCTTCCCCCATTTTTCGTGTTTTACAGAATTTTCTTTGTAACATGGATATTTCATTCAGAATTCACATTTAAACATGTATCTTTCGAGAACCAGCAAGTCATACCGACTTTCGGAAGAAACCATTCAGTCATGTGGTGGAAGAAGATGAACAACAGTTCTTGTTCAACTCCAAAGGTCCAAGCATGGCTAGAAACAAATCAGAAACAGAAAAAGGAAATTCAACCAGAACAGCAGGAGTTCATCTCCTTCAAGAATTTCCTACAGACTCAGTTAGCAATGGCCACCAGTTATGACAAAGTCAAGGTCATTATGCTCCATCTTGATGAACTTGCCTCAAATCAGGCATCCATTTCCACAGACAATGCCAATGACAATGAAGATGATTGTTTTGGAATTTATACTCCTTTATGAGTATAAACTGGGCCAGACGAGTTTAGTTGTGTTCTCTGACAAAAATGCAATACAGATAAGTTTTCTAGTGTTCTCTCCAAAAAACACAGGACAGATGAGTTTTCTAATGTTCTCTCCAAAAACATTGGACAGATAGGGTTTTGTTCTTCTAAGTTCCCTTCAAAAACTAGGATGAAACGGTTAGACTTCCCCTCTCTAAAGTCATGGTTACTGAAGAATTCCATGAAACTTCAGCTAGTCCAGGTCAAACGGCAACTGGTAAAGATACCTCAAATCCGTTGATGGGTGTGGTTTTCCCAAAAAGCCAAAGAAGATTTAGAAACTTGTTTATCTTCTAGCCTGTATTTTATTTTGTATTTTGCTTAGTCAACTTACCTTTAGCCAACTTACCTTTAGCAAACCTATTTCAACAACCTTGTAAGGTCACAGGATTGAGGAGCAGAGGGCGTAAGACTCCGTTGTTACCCATGTGGCGATTTGGTGAGGAATAGTTAGGCTTCGAAGATAGTAAGACTAAGTACGATACATATTAGATTATAGGGAAAATAAACTAGTTTATTTATTTTCTTTGTATTGGTGGGAAATTTACATCACTCCATGTACTTGTATGTATTCTACCATTAGTCAGTATGATCCAGACATAAAGAAGTTTTACAACGTCTTCAGGATAGAACCAGAATCAGACTCAGAGATGAAGAAGAAGATGAATCCAGTCAAGATTCCATCATCAGACATCATCATTACAAGACGACGAAATTACTTTCGGTCACAGTGAAAGTAATCCAGTCAATATATATATATATATTTGTAATTCAATAATAGATAAATACTTATCAAAAACAACATTGGATAAGATTGAAATATGGTGGAGGCAGATGTGAATTAATAATTATGGTAGGTGCATGTGTGTGTGTGCGGCTAATAAGAGTTGGTAAAAATGGTATGTGCTGATATGTGTGTGTATTTGTGATATATGGGATACATGTGACGCTCGAGATTTAGCCATGCATTCAATTACTGTTGCATCCCTTGTTTTTGCATTTCCTTCTGTGCTTTATTAACTGTCTTCTTAAATTACTATTCACTTCATTTTTAAACTGCATTCTATTAGTGAATTAGTATTTTTATTAAATCATATTAATTGTTAAAGTAGTGGGAAAAATGTGCAATAGAGCTAGAGGTGATAGGAGAGCTCGTTTAGAAAATGATTTTTGTAGTTGAATGAATAGTGTTACGTAACTAACTTAGAGATTTAATTAGCTAGCTCACATCCTTCACTTTAGGCTCGTTTTAAGCTTACTACGCGCATTATATTAGACCACTTAAGCACCCAAACAAGACCCCACCCTAGCTTAGTCAATATATAGTCATTTTAGCTCATAACATAAGAGAGAAAAAAAAATAAAAGCTGAAAAGAAGCAGTGAAGGCCGACAGCAGCAAACAGTGGGGAAAAATCAATTTTCGCTCTTCAATCCTTCAATTCAAGCCACTCCAAGCCTTGAGCAAGTGGATTAGGGTGTGTGCAAGGTTCCTAGGTGCTCCTACGCACATTGGTGAGGGATTTCACAGCTTATTTTCGCATTTCTAAATAGTTGTTATTTTCTTGATTTGTTGAAAATGTGTTCAAATGCTATTGTATTGATTATCTATGCTATTATACCATGTATATGAATGCTAGAGAACACATTTGAGCCATCATTTCGCTTTTTAAACGGTTAGAATCGTTAGTTTGATTTTTAGGGTGAATAGTGACGAAAATTCTAGGGTTTTGTGAAATTGTGCGTTTTAACTTGATTTAATGCTCCTAATAGATGCCTTATGTGCTAATGAAGGTAGTCTAATCACCCCGTGCACTTGCATTGCTCTAGAATCGTATAAAACGTAAAATAGTCGACTTTAACAAAGGGCTTTCGGGGTTAATGCGAATCCGGGTGGATTTGGGCTTCACTTTTAGTATCCTTAGGCTACCTAGGTACTATAGAAGCTTTGATAACCCTTGGTTGAAGCCCGGATGTGGTACGTGTAGTTTAAAGCCATAAGAGGGAATTTGAGGCTTTCGGGATAATCGCGGGTATTTGTATGAGTTTGAGGGTTGGAAGGGTCCCTTGAAGGTTAGTTAGAAGATTTGTATAGATTCCCTTTGAATTGGAATCATTATCTTTGGTTTGGAAGAGAAATAGGTTGAAAAACAAAGGGGTTTAGGTGCAATTTCGATTGACTCACACTTCTAAACCCATGGCATGACTTCTTGAGTGTTTATATGTGGTTTCAAGTTGATTTGAAGCTTTTGGTGTGATTCTTTGCTTATCTTGTATATGTCCCTTTGTAAAACTGCTTATTAGCTTATATAATTGTTCTATTCTAACTGCCTCGAGGTCAACCTACTTTGTTGATCCTCCTATGTGTTAATGCTTATATTATTGCTATTAACTTGCCATTGTAAAGTGCATTGCATAGTGGTTGCGCAACCATAGTGTCAGGGGCGGATGTGTTAAATATCGGCTGGGCGGCAGAGGGCTTGCCGGTGGATATTCAAACTCTGTGCCCTAGTCCCTCATTAGCCTGGTCCAGAGATTGAAAGGGGATGTTGGGTCGTAGGATTATCGGGGTACATCCGGAGTATACCTACTGGAGTGTTTGGGGATTATGCCGGCTTATCGTGATCGTGATCGTGGTTCGTGGATCGTGAATGAAGACCAGTGAAGATTGGTGTATAGGGGTTATGTGAAATGTATCCTTTTAAATGTGTGGTTATTCAAACTGTCATTGTTTCTTTAATTATCCAATTGTTATTGTTGTTTTAACTGTATTACCTGTTGCATTGCACGCCCCGGGACTATATCCCTCACTGGGCAACAGTGGTTGCTCATACCTCTATATATGTTTCAGGAGACGCTGAGGGTGATCCCCAGCTTGTTGAGTTAGTTAAGGAGGAGGAAGTTCAGACTGATCCTTTACCTTAGTTGCTGTGCCTGATAGCTTGAGGTGGTTTAAATTCTTGCTGCTATGTGGAAGGCTCAACTATTTATCTTATGTCCTATTTTGTGGCTTGAGGGCTATGTAAATGCATGTTGTACCAGTTAAAAGATAGTTGATTGTGATGTAGATTTGGAAGCCTATGTTTTGTAATAACTTAGGATTCTACTTTTATTCACTTTGCATGCTTGGGAGTGAATGGCTTAATTTAGAATGTTTTATCTTCTAAGTATATTTTAATGTTATCCTAGAAGTCATAGCTATTAGATTATGTGGTAAACAAGTTACTTGCATGCTTGTGTGGTTTTGGAATTGTTATTTGCTTCAAGGCTCGGATGGCCTTGAATCTTTAAATATATAGCCATGAAAAGTTTGATTACCTTGTAGTTACCTTATTTGCGAGTTTACAGGTTTTCAGAATGTCCATGGTACAGGGGAGACTCTGTCCGTGTGTCGGGTCCGGACTTAACCTTTAGCTTGGGGGTTGGGTCGGGGCGTGACATTTAAGTGGTATCAGTGCTATTAAATGCATGAAGCCGGGTTAATTTTCTCGGTCTGTGGGTAGAGATTTGTTATGTGACTTTGTGATTGCATTAGTCTTTGATTTTGATTTGCCTAAGTGAAATTTGAATTAAGAATGAACATGCTAGCATGGAAATAGAATATCAAGAGTTTAGAATGTCAAGTATGATCTAATGACTTATGTGTACTTCAAGAATGTGGAATATTTATTTGAACTTCTATGTACTTGACTTTATGTGAATCTATTTGGACTTTTCTTTATGTGTTTACTTATAAATTGCATATATACATATGTAAACCTGTCATAACACTTTGCATTCTAGCTAATCGAGATGGGGCCCCGCCGTCGTACTGAGAATCAGAATGTTGGTGAAGAACCAGAGGGGGTTCATGGGCAGGAAGCTGATGTGCCAGAAAATGCACCGCAGGTTCAAGAACCGAGCACTGCACAGATCTTGGCCACGATGGCCACTGCTATGAACACCATCGCCCAGTTTGTGACACAGCAGGGTCAGACAGGGGTTGTTGGAGGTAATCAGGTTGCGAGAGCCGGAGGTAGTGGCCCTACCGGAGGGAATCTGTATGACCGGTTTATTCATCATGGGGCCTATACTTTCTTTGGAGAACCGGACGATATGAAGGCTGAGATGTGGCTGAGGAAGTTTGAAAGGGTAGCGGCAATACTCGAGTGCCATGATGATAGGAAGATCACTTATGCCACATTCCTTCTAGAGGGTGACGCTGAAGATTGGTGGCATACTATCAGTGAGAAATGGGAAGCCGAGGGGGTTCATCACTCGTGGGCTGACTTCGTCTGAGAATTTCGAGACAAGTACATATCGGTGGTTGCCCGCGAGAGGCGTCAAACAGAGTTCATAAACTTGAAATAGGGAAGTATGACAGTAGATCAATATGAGGCTACTTTTACCAGGCTTTCCCGTTATGCGCCAGCCTTGATACAGCCAGAGGACATGAAGATCCAGAGATTCATCCCGGGTTTGAGGAGGGATATTATGCTAAATTCATCTGCAAATGATTTTCCTAATTATGCTGCAGTAGTCCGAGCCGCCTCAAGATATGAAAAACGCAAGGCCGATGTGTTAGCCGAGACCAGTCAATCAAGTAAATGGTTTCAGTCTCAGAGTCAAGGGTACCAGGGACAGGCTATATCAGTTGGGCAGAGTACACAATCGAGACAGACTCAGAGTTATATAGGGCCTACTCAGACTCAGACGCGACTAGTTCAGAGTCAGACTCAGAGTCAATTCCGTCCAGCAGTATCCCGTTCGCAGCAGGGTAGTTCAGCTACCTCTACTTACAGAGCTCCTTCGGGAGGCACTGCTCTAAGACGTCACTAGCAGTGCAAATTCTGTCAGCGTCAGGGCCACACTGAGGATGTTTGTTGGAAGAAACAAAACAAGTGTACAGGTTGCGGCAGTGATCAGCACAGGGTTAAAGACTGTCAGAAATTTAAGAACTCTAGGGGTCAGACGTCAACTCAGAACTCTCAGACCAGGGCACCAGCTGCAGCACCACCACCACGAGGTCAGGCCCGTGTATTTGCTTTGGACGCTGAGGAGCTTCCGGATACGACCGCTGTGGTAGAAGGTATTTTTCTTCTTAATGATCAATCAGTTAAGGTTTTAATTGATTCTGAGGCTTCGCATTCTTTTATTACTCCTACTTGTGCACAAAATGCTAAACTGAAACATGATAAACTGTTGCATGAGATTGTGGTTTATGCTCCTATGGGTCCGAAGTTTGTTACTAGATCTATTTGCAGAGCATGTAGTATATTTATTGAGGGTCGTGTTTTTCCTGCTGATTTAATTATCCTACCCTTCAATGACTTTGAAATTATATTGGGGATGGACTGGTTAAGTAAATATTATGCCCAGCTTGATTGTAGAAAGAAGATTGTGTATCTAGAAATGTCTGACCAGCCTATACTTAAAATAGTTGGTAGTAAAAAATCTATGGAAACTCCTATTATTTCTTCTATTAGGGCATCTAAATTATTGAGCAAGGGTTGTGAGGCTTATCTTGCATATTTGATTAATCAACCTATAGATCAATTGAAATTGAATAATGTACCTATCGTGAGGGAGTTTTCGGGGGTCTTTCCTGAGGAATTACCTGGGTTACCGCCTGATAGAGAGATAGAGTTCATGATTGACTTATTGTCGGGAACTTCATCTATCTCTAGGACTCCGTATAGAATGGCTCCACCCGAATTGCAGGAATTGAAAGTTCAATTGCAGGGCTTGCTTGAGAAGGGATTCATTCAGCCGAGTTCTTCACCTTGGGGTGCGCCAGTCCTATTTGTAAAAAAGAAAGACGGATCTCTTCGCTTATGCATTGATTATCGGGGTCTTAATTAACCATCAAAAATAAATATCATTTGCCTTTAATTGAAGAGTTATTTGATCAGTTGCAAGGCGCCAGGGTATTATCTAAATTTGATCTGAGGCAAGGCTATTATCAGCTGAGGATTAAGAAAGATGATGTTCCTAAAACTGCTTTCAGAACTCGATATGGCCATTATGAGTTTGTTGTCTTGCCGTTTGGTCTTACTAATGCTCCCGCCGTATTCATGGACTTAATACAGAGGTTATTCCGTCCTTATCTGGACCAATTTGTGGTTATCTTCATTGATGATATTCTTGTCTATTCTAAATCTGAGGTGGAACATGAACAGCATCTCAGAATCATGTTGCAGACTCTTCAGGTGCATCGGTTATTTGCAAAGTTTAGCAAATGTGAATTCTGGTTTAAGCAAGTTGCTTTTCTGGGCCATATTATCTCGCAGGATGGTATTTCTGTTGATCCAGTGAAGATTGAAGTTGTGTTATCTTGGAAACTACCTGAAACTGTCACGGAGATTCGTAGCTTCCTTGGGTTAGCTGGGTATTATCGGAGGTTTGTCAAGGATTTCTCTAAGATTGCAGGGCCTTTAACTCAACTTACTCAGAAGAAAACAGTATTTGACTGGAGTGATAGATACGAGGCCAGCTTCCAGGAATTAAAGAAGAGATTGACTACAGCTCCTATTCTTGCTTTACCTGAAGGTTATGATAATCTGGTGATCTATAGTGATGCTTCGAAGGAAGGCCTGGGTTGTGTGTTGATGCAGAATGGTAGGGTTATTGCTTATGCTTCAAGGAAACTGAAGCCTTATGAACTCAACTATCCGACTCATGATCTTAAGCTTGCAGCTATTATTCTTGCATTAAAGAAATGGCATCATTATCTTTGGGGCACCAAGTTTGAAATCTTTACAGATCATAAGAGCTTGAAATATCTGTTTTCACATAAAGAGTTGAACATGAGGCAGAGGCGTTGGCTGGAATTACTTGAGGACTATAACTGCACTATTAACTATCTTCCGGGCAAGGCCAATATTGTTGCTGATGCTTTGAGCCGAAAGGCTACTGTTGCTAGCTTGATTATCAAGAATTGGGAATTCATGGAAGAATTATGCTTATGGAAGCCTAATACTTCAGATTCTGGTATTCAATTCGCAAGTTTGCAGATTCAATCTCTATTATTATCCAGGATTCGAGAAGCCCAACAGGCTGATCTTCAATTGTTGAAAGTCTTAGAGAATTCTCAAGGGGGAGAGTCGGATTTCAAACTGCACGACGATGGTATTCTCAAATTCAAAGGCAGAATCTATATTCCGAGTGATCCAACTTTGAAGAAGGATATTCTTGCTGAGGCACACAGTTCTAGATATACTATCCATCCAGGCAATACTAAAATGTATAAAGATTTAAAGCAAAACTTCTGGTGGAATAATATGAAGAGAGAAATTGCTGACTATGTTGCTCGATGTCTTACTTGTCAGAAAGTTAAAGCAGAGCATCAGAGGCCTGCAGGGTTGTTACAGCCTTTGGCTATTCCTGTTTGGAAATGGGATCATATTACCATGGATTTCGTATCAGATTTACCGAGGTCTTCGAAGGGTAATGACTCAGTTTGGGTTATTGTGGATAGGCTAACCAAGACTTCTCACTTCATTGCTAAAAAGAAGTCTGATTCTCTTGATAAACTGGTAGAGTTGTATATTGAGAATGTTGTCCGACTTCATGGAATTCCAAAGAGTATTGTGTCAGATAGAGATCCCAGATTCACATCTCAGTTCTGGCAGAAGATTCAGAAAGCTTTGGGCACGACTTTGAGTTTCAGTACAGCTTATCATCCTCAGACTGATGGTCAATCCGAGAGAACTACCTTAATCCTCGAGGATATGTTACGGGCTTGTATTTTGGACTTCGGTAAAAGTTGGGAGAAGTATTTGCCACTCGCAGAGTTCGCCTATAACAATAGTTATCAAGCTACTATTAGTATGGCACCTTATGAGGCACTGTATGGGTGTAAATGCCGGTCTCCTCTCTACTGGGATGAAGTTGGTGAAATGAAGACAGTCGACCCTACTCTTTTACCTGAGATGAACAAAATGATTGATCATGTGTAGCTTATCAGGAAAAGGATGCTTACAGCTCAGAGTCGGCAAAAGAGTTATGCAGATAGACGCTGTCGTGATCTGAAATTTGCCGTGGGGGATTGAGTATTTCTGAAAATTTCTCCTCGCAAGGGTTTGATTCGGCATGGTAAAGGAGGTAAACTTAGCCCTCGTTATGTGGGACCATTTGAGATAACTGAAACTATTGGTGAATTGGCTTACCGTCTAGCTTTACCTCCCAGTCTGGGCAGAATTCATGATGTATTCCATGTTTCTATGCTTCGGAAGCATCAGCCAGATCCCTCTCACATACTTGAGTCGGAACCGCTAGAGATTAGTGAAACTTTGACCTACACAGAGAACCTCTTTGAATTGTTGATCAGAAAGTTCAGGAGTTGAGTACTAAAAGCATTCCGATGGTTAAAGTTCTGTGGGATCATCACGGCATAGAGGATGCGACGTGGGAGAGAGAGGATCAGATGCGAGAGCGATATCCAGAGTTATTCGCCGAATCATGTAAGAATTGCGTGGACGCAATTAGTTTAAGGGGGAGAGGATGTGACGCCCGAGATTTAACCATGCATTCAATTACTGTTGCATCCCTTGTTTGCGCATTTCCTTCTGTGCTTTATTAACTATCTTCTTAAATTACTATTCACTCCATTTTTAAACTGCATTCTATTAGTGAATTAGTATTTTTATTAAATCATATTAATTGTTAAAGTAGTGGGAAAAATGTGCAATAGAGCTAGAGGCGATAGGAGAGTTCATTTAGAAAATGATTTTTGTAGTTGAATGAATAGTGTTACGTAACTAACTTAGAGATTTAATTAGCTAGCTCACATCCTTCACTTTAGGCTCGTTTTAAGCTTACTACGCGCATTATATTATACCACTTAAGCACCCAAACAAGACCCCACCCTAGCTTAGTCAATATATAGTCATTTTAGCTCATAACATAAGAGAGAAAAAAAAAAATAAAAGCTGAAAAGAAGCAGTGAAGGCGGACAGCAGCAAACAGTAGGGAAAAATCAATTTTTGCTCTTCAATCCTTCAATTCAAGCCACTCCAAGCCTTGAGCAAGTGGATTAGGGTGTGTACAAGGTTCCTAGGTGCTCCTACGCGCATTGGTAAGGGATTTCACAGCTTATTTTCGCATTTCTAAATAGTTGCTATTTTCTTGATTTGTTGAAAATGTGTTCAAATGCTATTGTATTGATTATCTATGCTATTATACCATGTATATGAATGCTAGAGAACACATTTGAGCCATCATTTCGCTTTTCAAACGGTTAGAATCGTTAGTTTGATTTTTAGGATGAATAGTGACGGAAATTCTAGGGTTTTGTGAAATTGCACGTTTTAACTTGATTCAATGCTCCTAATAGATGCCTTAGGTGCTAATGAAGGTAGTCTAATCGCCCCGTGCACTTGCATTGCTCTAGAATCGTATAAAACGTAAAATAGTCGACTTTAACAAAGGGCTTTCGGGGTTAATGCGAATCTGGGTGGATTCGGGCTTCACTTTTAGTATCCTTAGGCTACCTAGGTACTATAGAAGCTTTGATAACCCTTGGTTAAAGCTCGGATGTGGTACGTGTAGTTTAAAGCCATAAGAGGGAATTTGAGGCTTTCGGGGTAATCGCGGGTATTTGTATGAGTTTGAGGGTTGGAAGGGTCCCTTGAAGGTTAGTTAGAAGATTTGTATAGCTTCCCTTTGAATTGGAATCATTATCTTTGGTTTGGAAGAGAAATAGGTTGAAAAACAAAGGGGTTTAGGTGCAATTTCGATTGACTCACACTTCTAAATCCATGGCATGACTTCTTGAGTGTTTATATGTGGTTTCAAGTTGATTTGAAGCTTTTGGTATGATTCTATGCTTATCTTGTATATGTCCCTTTGTAAAACTGCTTATTAGCTTATATAATTGCTCTATTCTAACTGCCTCGAGGTCAACCTACTTTGTTGATCCTCCTAGTGTTAATGCTTATATTATTGCTATTAACTTGCCATTGTAAAGTGCATTGCATAGTGGTTGCGCAACCATAGTGTCAGGGGCGGATGTGTTGAATATCAGCTGGGCGGCAGAAGGCTTGCCGGTGGATATTCAAACTCCGTGCCCTAGTCCCTCATTCGCCTGGTCCGAAGATTGTCAGGGGATGTTGGGTCGTAGGATTATCGGGGTACATCCGAAGTATACCTACTGGAGTGTTTGGGGATTATGCCAGCTTATCGTGATTGTGATCGTGGTTCGTGGATCGTAAATGAAGACCAGTGAAGATTGGTGTATAGGGGTTATGTGAAAGGTATCCTTTTAAATTATTCAAACTGTCATTGTTTCTTTAATTGTCCAATTGTTATTGTTGTTTTAACTGTATTACCTGTTGCATTGCACGCCCTAGGACTATATCCCTCACTGGCCAACAGTGGTTGCTCATACCTCTATATATGTTTTAGGAGACGCTGAGGGTGATCCCCAGCTTGTTGAGTTAGTTGAGGAGGAAGAAGTTTAGACTGATCCTTTACCTTAGTTGTTGTGCCTGATAGCTTGAGGTGGTTTAAATTCTTGCTGCTATATGGAAGGCTCAACTATTTATCTTATGTCCTATTTTGTGGCTTGAGGGCTATGTATATGCTTGTTGTACCAGTTAAAAGATAGTTGATTGTGATGTAGATTTGGAAGCCTATGTTTTGTAATAACTTAGGATTCTACTTTTATTCACTTTGCATGCTTGGGAGTGAATGGCTTAATTTAGAATGTTTTATCTTCTAAGTATATTTTAATGTTATCCTAGAAGTCATAGCTATTAGATTATGTGGTAAACAAGTTACTTGCATGCTTGTGTGGTTTTGGAATTGTTATTTGCTTCAAGGCTCGGATGGCCTTGAATCTTTAAATATATAGCCATGAAAAGTTTGATTACCTTGTAGTTACCTTATTTGCGAGTTTACAGGTTTTCAGAATGTCCACGGTACAGGGGAGACTCTGTCCGTGTATCGAGTCCGGACTTAACCTTTAGCTTGGGGGTTGGGTCGGGGCGTGACAATACATACCATGTGGTGATGATCTGCATATTGTAAAGTTGATGGAGGTAGATGAAGATGGTGTTATGTGGTGTAAGTATGTATGTTGGTGGGTGCAAAGAAAAGGATGACTTTGGGAGGAAGTGAAGGATGGGTACAAATGATACTAACACAACCTAGTTATAAGTACTACATTAGGTGTAAAAGATCAGGCAATATCGATTTATAATTAAACAAGCAAGAACAATCACAATCTAGACATGATTAATGCATAATTAGTGTCCAATTTTGCATAGTTTGATAGTATAGTGATTATACCTTAACTCAAAAATAAACGAGCTTAAAGGGTGGTGGAAGGTACTGTAATCTGGCTGGAATTGGCCTCCAAAACTCAACTTGAATTAGAACACAAACTAGCGATACCCCTTCAATAACTATACCTCAATCCTATGTCAATCAAGTATGCAATTTGGTAGGAAATTGCTTTGATAACTTGAAATAGGCCGTGTATGCTAGATAGAAAGAGAAGGATACATATATGAGGGAGAGGAAGATGTGGTTTGGACAACTAAGGCTAGAGGAGAAAAGTAGAGTGCATGGAAGACTTAATTGTGTAGGTGTTTAGTGTTTGATTTGACTTGAATTATCTTAGGGATAATTCCAATCAATCTTCAAACTCTCATCTTATCACAACTTCTTCCTCTCTCTACCTTATCCTCATCCACATACTTAAGACTCCTAAAAGAACTGAATTAGTCGCAATTCTAATACACGTAGGAAACCATGTGACATTAGGACAAATATTCCTTTTATCCACAATGTCCAAATCCTACTATGACTAGCACTCCTCTAATTCTTCTTCCATAACTTCACATGCCTATCATAACAAGGCCAAATTTTGTAACCCTACTAGAAATAGAAAAGTGGCTAGAATAGGGACCAAAAACATAACTGTCCTAGTTTAAAATGACCAGAATACCCCTTCTAGTCAAAAGTAATATTTTGACCACTTTAATCTTAACTTATTCCAATAAAGAGTTACTGTTGCACTCCAGGACAATCACTCTATCGTACATAGGCCGTCTATATGAAGTACAACCCTTGTTCTTTGTCCTTAACCTACCAAGTGAAATTACCAAAATGCCCCTCTATACTCACTTATAGCCAAGACAGGTCTTTTTTTGCACTATCACCTCCTTGACTCTATCTTATCCTTAGAACCTTTAATCAATAATCTAAACATCCATTGAACATTTTCCACTTGTCCTAGGGAGCGACTCCCAAGTGTAATATCCAATTAGGCTAAACGATTATATCTCTATGCACAGATTTTGGACGATCAATTGGATAATTCTAAGGGAGTAATTACAGTATAGATTCTATATTGCGTATGTATATCTTAACTAATCAGATCTAGATGCCTAAACCACAAAGTTGTTGGCTCACCAACCAGGATCTCACCTGTAACGCCCCGACCCCTCACGAGATTGGAAATTCTATTAAACATGCTATACTCAACCCAAATCCAAACCCGGGCACAAAATTTAGAGAAAACAGAGGGATTCTTCCCTGTTTATAGGACAAACCAAAACCTGCAAACATAATATAAATGGAATAGTACCGTATCCAACACATTCAACAACTCCTCAAGGCTATCCAAGCCTTGGTTCTCAACAAACAAAACCCAAGCAATTATACATCTCCAAATTCAAAGGTTATCCTAACTTTTTTCTTTAAACATGTACACTCATGCTTGAATTGAAATAATACTAACCTATTACATAAACTGGGTTATCATACCACTCTAATGACCTAATTAAACTTAAATTACATTTATTTATTCATTGAATACATACAACTCAAAAGTAACATCTTTACAACCCACGCCACATAATACATTGACTCCCAAGCAAAGACCAAGCACCGCAAGCACGAACATTCCTTCTAACACTGCGATACCTGAAAGGTGGGTAATGAGGAGTGAGTATACAATCATGTATACCCAGTGAGGGAGAGGAAAAATATACAAGAAGCGTTTATAAGGGAATTCGTGCAATGCAATAGTTATGTACAAATAAAACCATTAAACAATAACATGACAAATAAGCAATAAGATACCACACATTGAAAAAGAATACGATCGATAACCCTTATCACTCTAATTCTCAAACCATGATCCACGATTCACGAACCACGATATGCTGGTATCCCAAACACCAATGGGTACTCCGGATATACCCAATACCTACGACCCAACACCCCCTGGTGATCTCCGGGCCAAGTGAGTGAGGGAATAGCAGACGAAGCTAAGGTAACCAACACTGGCAAGCCCGATGCTGCCCAGCGAGGCCATCGCATCCATCGCGACGATGAGGTTACGCAACCATAATACAATGCATTCAAGATGATAACAGATAAGGTAGTCCAATACGCATATAATTGAGGGACAACAAAGTACGTTGCCCTCGCACACAATAGAACAATCAATAAGCACACATAAATTCAAGCAATTATATTAATTCTCATAATTTAAGAACAATAAATAACTAAGATGCATATAGGGATGAAAACTCCCTCACTTCTACCAAACTCCAAAATGTAAGAATTGGCTCCAACTTATTCGCAAACACCTACAATGAATTCTAACCATACTCTTACTTTTTACACTTTAAAATATTATTATAACACAAAAATACATTATATTGCACTGAAGGATAAGAAAACAAGAAAGTAAATTGTCTAACTAACTGGTGCTTCTAATACTACTAACTTTGAACTAACATAACTATCAAATACATTCACTTATTTAACATGCATTACATTCAAGCATTTTAAATCGATAATAGCAATAAGAACAACAGTTAAACAAGCAATACTAGTTCAAACAAGAAAACTACAAATAACACTATTTAATCTCAATCTTTCAAAGGCTATTATGATCAAACGAGTTGCGAGATTGAAAAAATGACTTTACTACCCTCTCTTAGGCACATTAAGGCACGTTTCTATGCTATTGAACCTGGCTTTCCCAACTAAGGCCCGAAAATCCACCTAGTGCATTTGAACTATAGCTATGCTAACCGAGCACCCAATCAAGGCCACAACCACGCCAAAAGTGCTTCCATGCCACCCTATGACTATGCCAATACTCAAAACAAGAAAAACCAACACTCAGTCAAACGACCCGTTTGTCTATTAACACAATTTAACTCGCAATCGAAGGACAAGGTTCAAGATTCTCAAACAAACAATTCTATTCTCTTAATTACCCCTTATGACACCCCTAGGACCCTCGAGTTCATCCATTAACTCGCATTTACCACAAAATCTCCGATTTTTCCTTTATGCATTTGAACTACAAGTACTCTAATCGAAGCCCAACCAAGCGTTAGAAAAGCACATTTAGTACCTATTCACCCGAAGAATACCAAATATAACACTCAAATTAACCCGGATTTACTTTTAACCCGAAACCCCTTTGTAAAACGAACCATTTTTAGCATTTCTATCAAGATTCAAGCCAACTAACCACAAACGATCATTAATCTATGTTCAAGATCACCTCTAGCACCTATAGATAGCATCAATTCAATCTCAATAGCGAATTTTATGAAAAACCTTAGGAAGATACTATTCATCATCTTCTCCATTTGAATCTTTGTAATAAAACCATACACAAGCTATTATACTACACAAACATATTCTCTACAACATATAAACTCATTATTATGCAAGATTTGAGCATTTTATAAGCTAACATTAACAATTCAAGAAAATGAAAATATTAACATAACATAGAAAATGCATTTTGATGCTATCCCCCTCACCAAAAACAAGCAAGGAGACTAGGAGAAGGCTTGGAAGCTATGAAAATCCCTTGAAGATTGCTTGGCAAGGCTTGGATTGCAAGATTGGAGGATGAAATCTCATCTTTTCCTTTCCTATTTGCCGTCGGGTGGGGTGAGGTGGGGTGGGGGATATGTTAGGTATTTTATAATTTGTTTTGTGAGTGTGTTGGTTAAAAGAAGTGTTTTTAGATTATATACTAAGTATTTATTAATTGTAGTAGGTTAAATGGCATTATTAAAGCAAGACAACACTCAAATTAATGCTAAAATGCTCACTTAAATGCTAACTAGCCAAGTTTCTATGATACACTATATTTTAAGATAACACGTAATTAAATGCAATTGAATGTTATTAATTATATGATGGGTTCGGGGTATCACATCACCCATAATGATTCAAGGTGTAAGAACTTGACTTTGTCAGTTCATAACACATGCTCATGATTAAAAGCCTTGGTCTACTCATCAGCTACATGTATATTTGACCTTTATACTTTGATAGTACTATTCCAGATCATACCTATGGTAGTTTAGTCTAATGCATGACACATACATTAATGAGATGAATCCATAAAGACCACCGATGATTACCCTACAAATAGGAGACTCTCTCCCTATAACCTATACCATAATGAAGTGTCCAACTCCATTACTCAGTTATAAACAAGGTTCATGAAAACAAGTAGCCATGACTTGGACTTTGTGTATGTAACCACCACATACCCAAGTCACTTACTTAAAGCAATAGACCTTTATACATACACATCCATACAATTATGAGAGAAAACATTCTCATATAAAAATATAGTGTTAAACATTAAATGAAAATATCCAAAATTTACAATGTAGCATGCTAATGGTCTTTCAAGCATACACTAATCCCAATAGGAAAATGACAAGAAAAAGGGGAAAAAGAAAAAAAATAAAGGGAAAACTGCATGTTACACCCTCTGATGTGCCAAAGTTGCACCTTGTACCCCTGTATTCTAATTAATTTGCTAATAGCCCTTCGCTTTCCTAAGGATAATTTTGTCAATTTAACTTTTTTGTTAATAGTAGTAGTCTAAAATAAGGTCAGGGGTAAAGTGCAATATTTTGACTAAACGAAGGGACTATGTTAACACTTAGCCTAACACATAGGATTCGGTGTGCAACTTCAGTATATCATAGATAGTTGTACAATTTTCCCTCTTATTTTTCTTCTTCTTCCCCTCAACTCCTGAAACCACCTTTACGCCTCGAACATCATATCCCCCACAACCATAACACACCAAAAAAGATGAGCCAACCAAATTGGGTGATATTTTAGTATGATGGAGTTACATAGTAAGGAACAGAAATTGAAGATTCAACTTTGATTCTTCAAGAAAAGTTAAAGGAATTGAAAGTTGATGATCGAAGCTTGCAATAGTGTTGATTGCCACAATGGTCAATTTGCTTTTCAATTCTATGTAAGTTTGCCCTACAATGCTACTAAACTTTATAAACATTATGGAATATTTATGGTAACCTCCAACCTCAAGAGTCAAAGAAAGTAGTGGTGAAAACTTTGGTGGCGAATAAGGTACGAAGTGGTGATGGACGTGTAGTTGAATAAAGGAAGAAGAATAAGAAAAAGTGAAAGAATATAAAAATAAAAAGCAAAGAAAAATGGTTTGACCTTCACATGCAATCCACGTGAGCTTACCGTTGCAATTTTCACATATTTTACAACAAGGACTAACGATGTCTCTCGATTAAAAAGATAAGGGAAACAAATGTAATATTTTAAAGATAAAAGATCACTTTGTCAAAAGTGGTATAGATATTAAAAAAAACCTATAAAAGAATTTACCTACATATATTTAAAAGATAGGATGGGAATGGGTATTCCAAAACTTCAACATCTATAGATATTTAACCTTATTAGGTGTACATCTCTTTAGTATGTCTCGAAATAGAATGAGCATTTAGAATCCTACCCAAGGATTACTATTAGGGTTTGGATATTGGTGTAAGAATTTAATATTAAACTTAATTATGTATGCAATAAACTAATAATTTGAAACAGATACCTCAGCAATATTGATATATATATATAAGAATCATATCTCCTACTTTTGAGAAAGTACAAGACAAATATGTTTTGTTAGACTTCCATCTATCTTTCATGTCTAGTACAAAGATAAGAATGTAAATTTGTCTTACATAAAGAAGGGAAAAAACACTAAAACTTCTAAATTTTTCCTAACCATGAAATTATTTCTCTCTTTCTCCTTGAAAAATATAATGTAGGAATTCATATTTTACCATTTTTATGGGATTTTTTTATCTACTTTCTATTTGGTTTTGAAATTACATATCTTTGCATTGTTATAAAAAGAAAAGACTTCATTGATTGATTCTAAATAGGAATCAATGTTTATTTCAACAAAAATTGCGTAAATTCATTTTTATGCATCCATGTTTCTTCTTGTAAGAATATAAATATATGGTGAATTAAAAATTTATACGAGTGCAATTACTTAATAAACATGTTGAAATGTCCTATTAATAGAACTAATGGGAAAATTGATGAAAGCCAAACTTACTATAGACACATTTGACTTGGATATTTAGGTTAGTTGGAATTGATGAAAGTTTTTTGTTACAGTTAATTATGAATTTTCTTAAGATATAAGGGCATAAAGTACAATTTTAGCACTTTTGATGGAAAAGTGGAGGAGACCTCTAATAGAAGGGGCCTGTTTATTTTCTTTTCCAAAAGTAAGTCCAAGTTTTGTAATTCTAAGGGTTCATCTCAAAATTATGCTTTGACTATTTTCTTATGAAGTTATATGCAATCTTTATGTACAAGACACAATTTGTTATTAACAAACCATTAATAAAGAAGTTTGATCCTAATCTTCCAATTAAATTTAGCATAACAAGTAAGCAAAAGAGTATATGAAATGATGTGTTGGTATTTTCATACTTATTCAAATGTGTTTTGAGATGTAGAAAGAGCTCAATTTAGTGCATTTATCTTCCATTAGAGCATATTTTGATTGCATGATCATTGAGCCCAAATTGGCATAAATGGTTTATTCTTGCTACATTTTGTGTTGTAGATAGAATCAAAGAGAAAAAAGGGCAAGAAAAAGAAATAGCAAAGAGTTAAAATGCAAGACAATGGACATGGTGCACGGTGGATCAAGAAAATGGAGCACAATAGAGGAAAGAATGAAGAAAAGAAAAGAAGAAAAGAGAATTGTGTGAGCCTACGACATGGGTGATGGAAAAATAAGTCCCACGAGTCCATTAGTGCTTAATTTGTTTTTACAAACCCCACCATAATATTCCTTGGCTCTATACAGTTCCAACGTCTTCAACTGTGCCCAATCCAATGTCCAAAGCTTTTAAAATTGCCAAAAGAAATCCAATACGCAAAGCTAGAATAACTAGCTGGACGAATCGGTGTACCGGTCCTCACCGACCTGATGTATTTTAAGACGCAATTTTTGTGATTTTTTCATATCTTTTCATCCCCACATATACTCTATACCACCCAAACACATACACATACTCTTTGAACCATTTACCCACTATAACCCACACCCATATCTACTAAACCCACCTGCTTCTATCATTAAATCCGAGTTTTGTACAAGATTGGAGCTAGGATTCGAGAGAGTTTTCAACCAATTTTAAAGGTATCAAACATGGGAAAGTTTTTCTTAGGTCTTTTTCATTTTTGTTTCTTAGATTATATTATGTTCTAGATTCTTAGTGGTTAGGGAAATATCTATAGTGTTTATGCCTATGAATTATGTATAAATTTGTTTTTTGTATATTTTGTTGGTTTATTCACTTTGGATGATTTGAATTATGTATAACTTTGATATTTAGATATTTTGTTAGTTTATTCACTTTGGATGATTTGGATCTTGTTGGGTTTTGATATTAATGCTTATGAATCATGTGTTTTATTTTAAATATGCTTGTAGCTAGAATTTACATGTGATTCCACCTTATTAGCTTGTAACTCCAACTAGATCTTTTTGATTATTGATTATTGTTTCGGTTTTCAGTCTTAAATATGCTTGTAGCAGGCTTAAAAGTGATGCATGCTAAATTATCCATGTAAATCGAGCTTACCTCCAACCACATCATAGGTTATACAGTGATTTATCCATTAGCCTAATTAATTGACCTCATGATCGTTTGGAAAAACCTACACCTCGGCCTTTAGAGTGACTAGATAGACAGAGTTACAACTAGATCTAGGATTGTTGACTTAGACTAATTAGGTGAAATTAACTAACGGGCTTGTAGCATGGTCAACCTAGTTTGACTATCCAAATCTAAGATTCAAACGTGATTTCATAGGCATAGCACAAGGATCTTGACCTAACCCATCTCCAATCTTGACCAAACCTTGGATTTTAGACCTATATACCTGTTTAGATTAGATTAAATCTTTAAATATAGCTTTGGCTTAGTTTAGAATCCCTTTAATCCATCTATCAAACCATTTTGTTTTCTTTCATTTTACGATTTTAGGCTGTTGTTCAAATACACACACATAAGATTTCATTGGGAGCCTCTTTGTGGAAATTCACTCCTGCATTCAAGCACACGCTACACTACATAGATTCGTGCACTTACAAGTTTAATTTGATAGTTTTGCACGTTAATTTTTTATACACCAAGAAAACGATCATGAAACAATCAAAAAATGATTAAATATGGGAATGGTTGATACTCAAAATCAAACTAAATATAATAAAAAGTAGTATTCAATATTATTTCATTGACTTTCTTAATGATAATAAAGATTATAATTAAGATTTACACCATTATCGCCTTATATCGCTTCTTCAAAAGCTAAATTTTCCTATAATTTAGCACAAAATTAGTTTTTTCGTGGTCAACTCTATCTTAAGATAGGTTTTTGTAGGTAAACCTTTTTATCAAGTTTTTCTTTTTAAATTCAATTTTAGGAATGCTTGAATCTTACGAACTTTCTACTTCGAAGAAGTAACAAGCCTTAGAGACTTTAGAGAATAATTGGGTTCTAATTCCTTTTTAAATTGTAACTTGACCTCAGATTTTCAGTTGTTTTAGTTAGGGAGAAGTACACCATAGGGCCTTTGGTTCGTGAATGATTTTTCGTTCCTGGGAATGTAATAAAGCTATTTGATACATTAAAGATATTTTTAGGAATATTTTGTTAAATTCCTTGGAATGTTATAATGTTATGTTAGTATAGATGACTCAATATTCATAGAAATCTTGAACAATTTTTTGCAATGCTCGTGACACAAAAAAACAAAGATAATATAGAAAAAAAAATATACAAGCCAAGATACTCTTTATATACTTTTTTCAATACGCAAGTAACATAAGTCTAATATATTTTTACTAGTATAATTTATTTTTTAATTTTTTTTAAAAAGTTAATTTAGATTTAAAATTTAAAAAAATTAAATAGTTAAATTTTTTACTTTTAAAAAAATGTTTATAAATTTTATATTTTATATTTTTTTAAATTCTAAAATTAAAAATTCAAATTCAAAAAATTATTCAATTTAAATTCACTGAATATATTTTTTTATTAAAAAATGATATTTATGTTTTATATTTTATTTTAAAATTTTCATTTTAAATTCTTTAAATTTATAAATATTTTTATTTTTATTCTTTTTAATTTTCTAAAATTTTTAATGTTATTTTTTCTATTTTTTTTCTACGAATAACATAAATTTGAGAGTAAAAGAAACCAAGATATATAGGTAATTTGAAAAGTAATTATAGTTAAGGTAGGTATTTTCATCTTTTTGGTTAAACATTCCTACAACCCTGGAAAGTTAGATTGCCACCCCTCTCACATGGGAAGGAAAATTAAGAAAACCATGAAAAATATATTTTCGGGATTTTATATGAACTAGGAATATTGTTTGTTAGTGGCAAATAATCTTAAGATAAGGGTGAATTAAGATTATAGCAAAGTATTGCTATTTAAAATTTTACTACAACCTACAAAAACCTTTTTGAGTCAATTTATCAAACATGTGTGGACAATTTGATAAGAGATATTATGATTAATAAAATCACACACAAGAGCAAGATAATTACTCTAAACAATATATATGACAATGAATGTAAATACAATAGGGAGAGAGAAAGCAAACTCAGTATTTTCAAGTGGTTCGAACTCCCAAAGGCCTAGTTCACTATCTAAGGACTTCCTCCCCTTAGGATTTCCATAAACTCCAGTAGTTGTTACTCTTCAAATGTTACTGAAACACAAACTAACTTCACAACCTTCTCTTGAGTCCATAAGAGAAACACGAGCTTCTTCTAATGTAGGTGAAGTTAAGAACCTACTACAACAATTTCTTGAGTCTACAAAAGATCAAAGAAAGCTTTTTTAAATGTAGGTGAGACTTCAAACCTACTCACTCTTCCTTTTGAATCCACAAAATATTTTCCCACACTTTTCTCTCTTACAAGGATTCACTCAATCCTATTCTAGAGCCCCAAGAGTGATACAATACAAATAATGTGTATATAAAGATTACATGTAAGGCCTCAGCCTAAACCTTTGTGCATTAGCATAAACCCTAAGTGCATTTACGTGATTATAAGTACTTTTACCTTTTTCAATTAGTCAATTAGAAGTGATACACATGATTTTGAAGTCGTCTAGCAGCTCTATGACCTAATTAACCTAGCTAGACCTACTTGGACCATTTACTTAGTGGTTTTAGCTTAGAAGACCCTAATATGACCAAGTCTTCTACCAAGGTTGACCAATTGACTAACCAATGCCCCACCTACTAACTAGCATGCTAACGAAACCAAAAGAAGAAAGGAAATAAAGCCATAAGCCTTAGCTAGCAGGAAAAGAAGATTATTGGCTTTGAAATGAAATTATGCTTAGTGTTATAGCTTACGTGCCATGTGTTTTGTTGTGCTTAGCTTCTTTGCCAATTGAACTGTATTAGCCAGATTGGATACCTTTAATTTTATTATGATTGGGTAACTAAATGGTTAACTAGCTATTTCTTACTTAATTTTATATTAGTAGCAAAACTAGTAACTACAGCTAATTAACTAGCGAATAACCTAGCCACTATCTAACTAATTGGAGCCTTTTCTAGTTAATTAGCACCACACTCCTTAGATTTATATTATATCATGTGACACATTCAGGTAGCAAAACACTAGGCCATGAGACCGGCCATGCACAAGGAAAATAAGAGAATAATACTTTTTTTTAATTGTAAACTTGGTTGGTCATGAAGTTTATCATCATTGCTAGCATTTGATTTGTAATGCTTTTGAGTAGACCATAGTTTCTAGACTAGAAAAGAGATGTTAATTACTTAGTTGAAACAAAACCTTTTACGCCAGATTGCAAGGACAGATCCATACGAAGGATAGAACAACACCTACGTCAGAGCTAGTAATCGGGATTTTAATAGGCTAAGTTAATTGACTAGGTTAATGCTTGTAGCTTAACCTCTTGCATAGAATTAGATAATCCTGAATACCGAGCCTAGATTAATTGCCTCATTTACATATTCAACCCCTAGATCCCTACCCCTCGTATTCACATTTAGTTTGTTTAATTTAGTTGTAGTATAATCAAACGCCTTATATAAACTGTTACACTTCCACTTTAAACACTTTTGTACTTTACTTCACTAACTTGCTAATGCGCTTCCCTGTGGTACGATTCCGCACTTATAGCACACTATACTATGAAGATTTGTGCACTTGCAGGTATATAAACTTGGTTGTTTTACACCGATTTTTATACACACAACTGATCACATCAACTACCACTTTCATTTATCACTTATATAATCCTATATTGCACTTACCAAGCAAGGAAAATCTAAAATGGGAGGCCACTTGGCCAACCATGCAAGGAAAATGAGAGAAAATGGCTTAGTTGAGTGATTTTAGTCATGTTATGTTTTTGCTAGCACAATCATTGTACACCACCACCACTTGCACTTAGCCCTTATACAACCTTACATTACATTTAAAACACTGGAAAGTGGCCTGTAATAGCCATGTTGGTCGACCATATAGGTGGGGAAAGAAAGAGGACAAAATGTTTGCTTGAAGTGTTGAAAAAAACTTGTCATAAGGTGCAATCATTACCCTTTTTGTCTTGCTATTATAACTACAACCACTACTACTTTGCATTGAACTTATACACTATCTTACAAAGCACTTAGCAATGAGCAAAATCTGAAAAAGATGGCCACTTGGCTGGCCATGCAAAAGAAAAAGGGAAAGACAATAACTTATTGAGTGTTAGCTTAGTTATGTCATAAAATGCAATGATTTCATCTTGTCTTTAGTCCTCTTACCACCACCACTTGCATGAATCTTTACACTACATTATAATACACATAACAAACAAAAGAACTTAGAAAAATGCAGTCCCTTGACCATCCATGAGGTGAGAGGAAGAGTTAGAAAAGATTTTGCTTGAAGTGTTAAGCTAGATTGTCATAATAGTCATCATTACCTTGACCATCAAATACAACCACTTGCTCCACTCAACCTCAGCTCTTTAACCACCACACATGACACTCATAACACACACAACAATCTGAAATTGAGAGAGAGGAGAGGGAGGCACAAAATAGAGAGAAAGAGGAAGAGAAATCAAGAAAGAAAAGAGAGAAGGTGAGGAAAGAAGAAAATCTGGGAATTCCAGTCAGCCTTGTGCCACTTTTCTACCATTTCTTTTGCTGCTCCTTGCATTGCAGAGCTAAGGTAAAGGAATTAATCATTTTCTAAAAGGTTCATGAGCATTATTATGTGTTATCTTGCCATGCATGTAGCTAGAAATGAAGATAATGCAAGTTAACTTGAGCATAGGCAGTTTGTTCTTTTCTGCTCAGTCAGTTTGTTTGCTTTGTTTGACATAGTAAACCTTGATGAACTTTGATGATTTTTTTTATCTATTTTACAAAACTTCCAGTAGAACAACTTTCATGTTTTATGAAAATGTTAATTTTGTTAGTAAGGTTGAGTTTTGGGGCAATTTCAGTCCACAACTACGTGCATGTATGAAATCTGACCTGTTGTCCTTGCATGGCTAATTTGTGCTAATAGATCTGTGTGGTTTTTGGCTGGGTTTCACTTATAACATGCTAGACTTATAGTAGAACATAGCCCATGTTGGATGCATGCACAAATTTTATGGTTAAAGCTATGAATGGAGGCTATTTCAGTCGGGTACATGCATATTAGTTACTGTATGCTGATTCTTAGTTGGTTAACTTGCACCCTGATCTTGCGTATCTACTTTGACGTAGTAAAACTTAACCAAATAAGCCTATTTTTGGATATGATGTACACAAGAAATAATAGAACAAACTTCATGTTTGACAAAATCTCATATTCTGACTAGAACCATTTTAAATAACACCATTCCAGTGAGTTTGTGATTCATGCATTGGGTAGGCAGATTCGCGCAACATTTTTAAAATGGCTATAACTTGCTCATTTCAACTCCGAATCTGGATCTGTTTGATTCTAAGACTATCTACTTTAACGAAATATCTTCCCGTGTGGGTTTTCACTAATTTTTAAGGACTCTAAGGGTGTCAACCAAACTAGAAAATTCACTGCATGTGTTATTCATGCTTTACAGTTTGCATTTCTTGAAGATTTAGAGCTTGCATTTGTTCCTAAGCCAATGATTCATGTAGCATGTTTGTTTAAGAAGTCATAGAGTGTTTACATGCATGCTATAACTTTTTGTACTTGGCTTACATGTGCAATGATTGTTACAAAAGCATGTCTCCAAAGCTAAGCTTGCACGTTGACTACGGGTAGCCTCCTTATATATTTAATGCCTATTGTGCCGATTAACATGAACCAAGGGTTTAATTTGGACACTTTAATCGTTTCAAGAGTAATGACATGTTAAAAGAATTTTAAAGGACGGGTGACCTATTTCGTCACCCGATCCTACTTGGGTACTTACTGAATGTCTTGTATAAGTACTATGTGTTCTATTTTGATACTAATGTGATTTTGAAAGCGAAGCGAAATGGATGGTTACAACCATAAAACAGATGTGGTAGCGTTCCTGTTGTACTGGGCAGCGTTGGGTTGTTAGGCGATAACATGACTACCGATGTTCTATTCCCTAACCTGAATAAACGGGGTGTTTATAGGGCGTGGGTCGTAGTTAGCATACGTGAAAAGTATTGATTGGTGTATAGGGAAAAATGATTGTGATGATGATATAAGGAGATGGCATTAGCAAAGCGAATATATCCTTAACGAATGGTTACATATCTTAATATTATTTGAGCAATTGTACTTGTTATATCTCTATTGTTGCATGGCATGATTTCCAAAGGGTTTTCAAACAAAACATTTTATAAAATTCCCTTACCCCTTTTCCCTCGCTAAATTGTGAAAACTCATTCCCGTTTCCTAATGTTTTCAGGTGAGTCCGAAGTAGTTTATGTGGAGTATGTGCCTGATGAGCCTGTTGTTGATCACGTGGTTGAACCTGATGTCTAATATGCTTGTGGAATAATGTTATATTGACTTGGATCTGTACCTTCTTGTGTTTAGTATCTTGTTTGTATATGTTAAGTATGATGACATTTTAGTTGGTAGTGGTAGACTCTTGAAGTGGGATATTAGCCTACTTAGTATGTTTATGTTGTTAGACTTGCTATGGTACATTTTGAATCTAGTACTTGGAATTATATTCAAATCGTGTCCTTATCTTGTGATTTTGAATTACAGCTTTGTGATATGTACGTATTTGTGGGTTAAGGTTCTTGGACTTAGCTACTTATCATTAGGCTTCTATCCAATGTTTAGTTGCGATGTTAGACCTCAATGGGTGAAATCGGGTAGTTTCGGACCCAACTAAAGATCGTCACAATAATACTGCTAGGTTAATCACTGATTTTAGTAATGATGTTGTAGTTTCCAATTGAATTTCCATTCCAGAACGGCTTAGGTTATGGGGGCTAAATAAGGATAACACTAAATAAGTTAGGTCACCTAAAGAAGATGCAAAGCTTAAAGAATATATCAAAGAACATGGCTTTAGCTTAAGTTGTATCTAAGTGTTATAACCAACGACCGACTGTCGTTTCCAAAGTCTTTAGGAGCTATCCTTGCAGAAACGTACTTCTTGATAATGAAACAATGGCTTGGAACCTAGCAGTTAGTAATGCACGGGCTAATACAATGCGCCTTAGCAGACTTAGGAGGAGTGATCTTTTTAAGCCTGTGGCATCACGATCCCAAAATTGAAAGGTGTAGGAATATTTAGGTTTATTAAACTAGTGGTAGTATCATAGATCTTATTAGCAAAATGGGGTTGTGATATTACACAACTATATACTTCTCAATGAGTTGATATACAATTGAATGAACTTGAATGTTTAATAAATTTGGCAAATTATAACTCAAGCTTGGTATATATTGATTGAAATAAATGAAATTCAAAGCTTAGAATCAGTATAGGATGTTTAGGAGTTGTTCAAAGATTTGTTTAATGAAATGAGTTGCTTTAGAATTTATAGAAAATATTGCAACGGCTTTAATGATCGAGTATCAGGACCAAAAAATTGCAACCATTCTGCCCAGGGGGCCATTCTCGATGGGCGGTCTTGTTAACACGACTGGGGTATCACTCCCGTGGTCACTCAATTTATGCAAAAACTTGTTTAAATCATTTGATGTCAAGTCTTTTGAAGATACAAAGTTTTAGCTTTTTATGAATACTTATTCAAGAGCGTTTTCAACCCATTTTCAACCTCTATAACATCTCAAAATATTTTCTAAACTTTTGTAGGAAGATCAAAACTGATTTTTGAATTTAAGAGTTTAAAATAAAGTTTTTACCTGAAAATTCAAGTTTAAAATAAAGTTTTCACCCGAAAATTCAATCTTTTGAGATAAATCATTTAGACCTTTTACGAACACTTCTCCAAAAGATGTTTCAACCCATCTAATCTTTTCAAAACTCTTGAGGAACGATTTAAAAATATTTTTGAGAGATTACCAAGAGCTTGAACCATAAAAATGCAATACATAAGGCAAATGAGATTTTTAAGCTACTACTCCTTATGTCGTCACATCTTCATCCTTGTTATACCACTTCATCTTCATATCTTCAAGTCTTGATTCTTGAAATATGATCTTTATTTCTTCAACTCTTCAAGACTTCATTTCATCAGTCTTGTGGTGATCTTGATCATGCAAACTTTGATTCTTCTCAATGGCCAACATAATTTGTATTTTCTCAATCTTCCAAGTCTTTTTGGATATCAAGAACATTTACATTTTCATGCAAGATACTCTTTCTCTTTCAACACTAAGCAATCACAATATATTATGGTTCATAATATCATTAGTACAATATAATTTACACAAGCCACAACATTAAAATACAATTTGGCATAATATATACATTTAATGCACATAAGCCAACAAGTGTGTATTTTAAGCACATAAGCACATTATCACAAACACACTTACAAATTCAATTTTTCTTAATTTGTTATTATCAAAATCATATCTTTTAGCATAAGGTCAATACTCTCCCTCTTTTTGGTGATGACAAATGACTCTATGTTATAACAACACCGATATACAAGTTAAGATATAACATGAATATAGAGTCTTCTGCCCCTTAATTAATGCATATAACACATAATGTGTAATATCCAGACCCAACATATAGCATACAGTACATATTTGCATATACTTCTGTGTCATTTTAAAAGTTTACTTATAATTATGTGAATAACTTAATTCAATTCATTAGTTAATTGCTCTATTTATTATATTTTTGAAATACATGCAAATAGAGTTTAGTAAAAATTAAATAAGGTAATTATTTTAATATTATAATTATGGGAATTTATTCTTTTGTATTTAAGTGCTAGATTCCATTATTACCCACTAAATATTTAAATAATCCGAGCCCGAACATAAAATATTTTCTGTTTCTTTTTCTGAATTTCATATTTTTTCCTTAATACTTGCTATTTTAGATGCATACATCCATTGAGTTTGTGTGCATATCATATCGGGATCAACATAAAAAAATTTGTAAGTGAACGTAATGAATAGTGAAATTTTTCAGCAATTTTCTACTTAGAATACTTGACCCATTTGACATAAAACTTGATCCATTTGCATATAACTACCCAACCCATAACCCATGATGCATAGCCCACTTAACTACCCATATATACACATAACACTTACATTAGCAAAAAAAAAAGAAAAAAAAAGAGAAATAAACTAAAATCGTCCAAGAGAGAAAAGAGAGGAAAAAAAATGGAAAAATGCTAAGATTGATCTTTGAGCTTGCTTGGGGAGTGCTAGAGCCATCCTAGTTCATCTTCAAGTCTTCTACAACTTGCCTAGGTGAGGGATTCATCCATATTTGTGCATTTGAAATTTTATGTATAAATTTTAATTTTTAGATTTTAATGTTGTATTGCTTATATATGCTTTAATATACTTCAATTACCTTCTATTGAGTTAGTAGAATATTCTTTGAAAGTTATTTGGCAAGGTTTATGGCTAGAAATTGAAAATGCAAGTTGTTGAAGATGATGAATAGTAAAAAATGTGAATAGTAAACTCTTGTGTTCTATCTTAATTTATTGCTTCAAATATGCTTAAATATGTATGTAGAGCAAACTTTTGTAGTTAGTTAGCTTTTTGAATGGTTGAAAATGAGGGTTGATGAATTAAAGAAGACGATGAATAGTGATTTTGAGGGTTATTGTGCAATGTTGATCCTAGGCTTGTAACTATGCTATCTATTAGTTCCTATAGTGCTATTGGACATAGAAAAACATTTATGTGAGATTAGAATGAGTTTTGCTTGAGTAGTTGCTTGAAATTAGCTAAAAAGGCTAACTTTATAAAGGGATTTCGGGTGTGAAGTAAATCCGGGTGAATTTAAGTGATATAATTAGTGTTCTTAGGGTAATTAAGTGCTAAATGTGTAGTTATATAGCCTATTTGGACATCGAATAAAGTACCCGTAGTACAAACACATAAAGAGAAAATTGGGTCTTTTGCGGTAAGTGCGAGTTAGTGGATGGTTTCGAGGGTCTTAGGAGTGTCATATAGTATAATTAGAAGAATAGAATAGCTCGTTCAAGAATCTTGAACCTTGGCCTTCGTTTTAGAGCTAAATAACTTAGGTTAACAAAGGGGAAAATGAGATAATAGGGTGTTTTATACCTTGTATTGCCTTATAGTTGGTTATTATGTGTTTAAATGTATTTCTATAGCATATTTGAGCTATTGATGAAATTTCGTGAAAGTATGTTGTTAATCCCCTTTGCGTACCGATGGTTAATTTCATGTTTATTGCTTATAGTCTTGCGTTTCTTGCTTCTAATGCTTTCTATATTACCTAATGATGTTATGGAGTAAACTTTTGAACTTGGATGGTTGCCTATTGTTATTTGTTATATAGATATACTTCTATGGATGTTTATTGAGGCAATGTGTTGTAGTTTAGGTTCCTATCTTGAATCGGGGTTTTAATAGGCTTAATTGTCTAATTGTGATTAGTTGAATTATTACATTTCCTTATTTGTTAAGTGTCCTATTTTTGTGTAAACATGTCTAATTGGATAGTTGGATAGTTGGTTAGAACTTTTAGAGTCTTATTCTTTATGTTTTATTTGGAAGTTAATGAATCTAGGATTTGTTTATAAAAGATGCTTGCTCGGTTCATGTGTTTAGTTGTATTTGTATAGAATATCATTTTCTTTTGGAGAAGTTCGTAAATCCAGTTATATGTTACTTTGTGTTATATTGTACATGCTTCCCTTGTATTGCTATAGCCTTTTATAGTAGTTGGAATGATAGTTAGGTTACTTGAGACTTTAGCTTGTTTGCTAAGTGAATTGTTAGCCTAGAAAGAATATGAATAGCTTAAATGTAATTAAACAAGATTGTATTAAGAGTCGTTAGTTGACATTGTACAATTGAAAGACTAAATTGCTAACTAGAAGTAGGGATGAGGTAACAAGTTAAAGGCTAATGAGTCAGTTATTTATATGTATTAAGTGTTATGTTATAGTTTTGGTTACGAATGCTTAGAGTATAAATAAAACTATGAAGTGTTCTTGTGAAGCTAGTTCACGTGGTATTGTGGGTTATTTGCTAAAGCGTTATACTTATAGGGACAAGCTAGAGATTGCATAATTGAGCCAATTCAAGAACGTTGGAGTAAATGTAAGCTATTTTCTTACATGCTTGGCTTAATCCAAGGTGAGGGAGCCTTCGTCTCTTCTGTGCAACTTAACTTATATTATTGTCTCTAGATTGTATAATTTAGCAATCGAGAAAGTTTATATGTATTATTTACTTGTTTTCTTGAGTCTTTTCGTGTTATTTGTGATTAACTGTGAGGGTGGCCTACTTTGTTGTTCCTCTTACGTGATTTGATATTCTTGCTTCTCGTGATCTTGACTCGGGGTTGCGCAATCTTTTTGGACATGGTAGCGTCGAGAAACATAGGCGGCATCGGGCTTGCCGTGCTCCCTCGACTACCATGGTGCCTATTCCCTTTCTCTCGTTGAATATACTCCACTACCCCAAAGGCGTGGTTCACCTCGTTGGGACATATAAACCTACCTCAAGAGAAAGGGTCGTAGGATCGGGGTACATCCGGAGTACCCTATTTTGGAAGATTAAGGGTTTTGCCGACACTTGCTTGAAGATCTTGGCTCGTTGCTCGTGATTGAAGACAAACGTGGAACCGTATCCTTTTATACGTGGTTAAAGACTTGTCTAATTAACTTTGCTATATTGTGTTGTATATGTTATTATCTTTGTTGCATCTTATGAAAGCATTCCCCGGTATGCTGCATCACCTCCCTCGCTGAGCAACTGTGTTGTTTACTCCTCTTTTCAACATGTCTCAGGAACAATTGGAGATTGGATTGCCTCATGTGTGGCCTGCCTGCTCTATCAGTGTGCAGAACAGGAAGAATGTGTACATTATATGCTTGTATACTATTTGAGACCTTACGGTCATGTGGGTATTTGTGTTATCTTAAGAAATGTAATTTTAAAGTTTTAGTCTTGGGTGATAGTTAGGTGCTAGTAGTTTTTAATAACTTCAATTGTTTACTTTACTGTCTAGCTGGCTTACATGCTTGTTTGGATGAATTGGAAATCGATTGGAAGACTTAGAATATAAGAAAACTTAATAAATAATATTAGAGTGGTAAGATAAATGGGTTTAGACTTTAGAATATCAATAGTTATGACTGGCATGCTTGTGTGATGAACTTTTGCTAAGTTGTCGCTTGGATGGTTTTAATGCAGAATGTGATATGGTGAAGTTGAAGGATGAAATGGATTGAGGTTGTGAATTATGGTCTTGTGGTTGTATGTTATTCGCAGGTTTCCAGATTGTCTTATAAATAGGGGAGACTCCGTCCGTCTTTTCTTATTTTTCATAACCTCGGGTGTTGGATCGGGGCTCTGTTCTCGAGAGGGATCAGGGTGTTACATAATGCATATGAGCTCTTCTTGCACCTTAATATGTTCCCATTGAGTAATAGTTCATGTGATATAAATGTAACAATCTCATTAGACATTACAAAATGAACATATTTTTAATGATATTTATCATTTTTCTTGCACTAATGTGGCTTGGATTAAATCATTAAGTGAATCATCAAAATCATTCTTAATCTCAATCTTATGCCCTATATTTTCATTTTATTCTCATCAATGTTCATTTCACCTTCTTCCTATTTACCCTTGCTTAGTTTTCTCATTTTCACTAGTGTCTCATTCATTGTACCTTATGTTCAAAATATCAAGAAATACAAAATTTATTCAATTGAGGGAATTGTAAGACAAAGAAATTTCTAGCCAAGATTATTTCATAAATGCATATCATTCCTAGGCTTCAACATGAAACATGTGATGTATCCTAAAGAGAAAATTGATTTTCTTCTTCTTATACAACACAAACAAAAAATTCTCATCCTAAAGGATTGCCTATTTTTATTTGAATTTTCTTGCCAAGATTTCATAAGGTCACATAGTTATAGGCCCAAGAAACAAAAGTTTTCATTTTCTCTATTCAATTTCTATTATAGCATTCAATTCATCAAGTTCATGATGTACATACAACACATGTATCTTCAAAAATCATAAAACATTGCATATACAATCTCAAGCATAAGTTCATCAAACTCATTGGCATAATCATTTTCACTCAATTATCAAGTAATGCATCATCATTTTCATTTTCAATCACATATGTATAATATCACATATTTGACTAAATAAGTTGAATTTCAAATCATTCTCAAGAGGCACATATGAAAAAATAAGTTCAATGTTACCCGTGCTTCCTTATCTCAATGATCTTGCCTCTTTCATAAGTTGCATCATCATGTTCTTTGATGTTGCTTGACATTCCTACAACAAAACAAGATTTAGGTACCCATCTTTAATTGGGTCCTCAGGGGTTAGTTTTAATTTTCATGGCTTTAAGAATCCATTTATGTTTTAGCCACCATGCAACATTTGATTGTCTATCTAACAACTTTCTATAATGACAATGTGATGCAATATGTCCTTTTCTAGCATAATATATACAAACATGTTCATGTGTTTTAGATATAGATGTCATGTTTAAATTTGAAGTTTTGAAAGAATGAATTTTCAAGACCTTTTTACCACATGGTTTAAGTTTTATATAACTTTGATTACACACCATGTATTTTGAATCTGCATAGCATCTATCTTATCTTTCCCTTTGCTAGCATTTGCTAGCTTCATATTAAATTTATTACTTTCTTTCTTCAAACAAGATACTTTATTTTTTAAAATATTTTTTCTATCATTCAAGGAAGTATCAAGCTCATGTTGTGCTCCAATAAGTAGATCATTTTTCTTTTCAAACTCATTTCTCTCAAGTATGACACATTCCAATTCCTTAAGAAAATTGTTATTTCTATAAAGTGCACACATCAATGCATTTTGAACTTTAGAGATGACTTCTTCCAATTCATCAATGTGAAATCATGTTTACTAGATGAAGAATAAGTTGGTGTGGAATTTGAACATACCTCTTCATCCATTGCAATGAAGCATACGATATTTTCTTCTTCTTCTTCTTCTTGATATATCTCCTCAAGAAGTTTGCATATCTCATTAGCCGATGTGCATTTATTAATTCGGCTAAACTCAATGTCATTTAATGCACAATAAAGAAGATTTTTAGCTTGAGCATTTTTGGTTAATTTCACAATATCTTGCTCAGTTAACTCATCATCCATTTCTAACACAACTTTATACGGCCCATTTTTTAAAATTTCCTATAGTGTATAATCTATAGATTATATATATGTTTCTATCTTATTCCTCCAAACTACAAAATTTGAACTTGCAAAACATGGAGGTCTATCAATAGAATATCCTTCGAAAATTGGGAATACAAGATTATTTGTCATCATATATTCTACTAGCAGTTAAGCTATACGTAAAACCCTAGATCTGGTACCACTTATTAATGACAAATAATCTTAAGATGGGGGTAAATTAAGATTATAACAAAGTATTGCTATTTAAAATTTTACTACAATCTACAAAAACCTCTTTAAGATAATTTATTGAATACCTTGTTTGGATAACTTGATAAGAGATATTATGATTAATAAAATCACACACAAGAGCAAGATAGCTACTCTAAACAATATATATGACAATGAATGTAAATAGAGTAGGAAGAGAGAAATCAAACTCAGTATTTTTAAGTGGTTCGAACTCCCTAAGGCCTAGTCCATTACCTAAGGTCTTTCTCCTTATAGGATTTCTACAAACTCCACTAGTTGTTTCTTCTTCAAATGTTGGTGAAACACAAATTAACTTTACTACCTTTTCTTGACTCCACAAGAGAAACACAAGCTTCTTCTAATGTAGGTGAAGCTAAAAACCTACTACAATAATTTTTTGAGTCCACAAGAGATCAAACAAAGCCTCCTCAAATGTAGGTGAGACTTTAAACCTACTCACTCTTCCCTTTGAATCCACAAAGGATTTTCTTATACTCTTCTCGCTTACAAGGATTCACTCAATCCTATTCTAGAGCCCCAAGAGTGTAAATAATACAAATAATGTGTATATAAAGATTACACAACTATATACTCCTCAATGAGTTGATATACAATTGAATGAACTTGAATGCTCAATAGACTTTGTAAGTTATTGTCATGCCCCAACTCGACCCCACTTACGATCAGTTAGGACGCAACGTAATTCGGCAATATAACGTCTGTAATAAGGACAACAGGACTCTAAACCAATCCTTAATAACATCACACAACCAACTCCAAATTTCAACAACAACTCCACAACCATTTCATCAACATACAACACATCTAACACCATATATTAAACAACCATACAACATCCCAACCATAAGTCATATGCCTCTGTTTCAACAACATACCACAAGCTATACTATATTTATGCATAACAAATATAAAACTAGTCTAGCAACCTATTCATATTCCAAAAGTAAGACAACTAAACTAGCATTATACTTTTCACTATCTTTATATCATCTTTTGCAATACAACTTCAAAACTTAAACCGTACAACAAACTACATAGAACAAAGCAACATAAAAGCACTCCAGCAAGACATCAAGGAAAAGACTCTTGCACATTTGACTCGTCCACATAAAGCTCATACTCAGTCTCCTGAGACACGTACTTTACCTCTGGCTCGATAACCTGAAAGTTAGCAAAGAGGGTGAGCTTATACAACATAAAGCTCAGCGAGGGTTCAAAAGATGTTTTGGAAACATTTTCTCTTTACCACTTGGGAAATCATCCTAGATACAATAAGAATCAATAAACTTCATCAACATCAACAATTCAATTCAAGCAACATGAATAACCATTCAATTAAGAAATGATACACTAGTTGATGTAGCTCTATACGCCATCACGAACTCAACCAACCTTATATGCCCATTGATACATTCCGGAGGTACCTCATCTAGCCCCTCCCTCCATGGTATCTCTGCCCATGCGAGCTGGGGGTAGTTCATGATAATCATGTCGTTATTAACCTAATAGCCCGATGCTGCCCAAGAGGTGGCACACACTATCATGACTCATAACAATAATAATAAACATTACCTTATCTTGCCCCTCCTTGCATGGCATATCAGCCCATGCGCGCTGGGGGTAGTATATGATAGTCATGCCGTTATCAACCCAACAGCCCGATACTGTTCGAACGATGGCACACATTATCATGACTCATGACAATAATAATAAACATTTCATATTCCGAGAAACAACAAAGTAGGTTATTCCCCGGTACAACAACAATCATCAATCAATCAATACTTCAATCAACATAACATTAACTAAACAACTAACACAACCAAGTTAGATGATAAAGTACGTCACCCAACTTAATCCACATTTCAACATGTTTCCAAACCTAAACCTACTCCCCAACATTCTATGAAACAACTACTCAAACACTACTCAACAACCATAGACAATATTTTAGCATTTCAAAGAAAGACAACACAAACTTCTAAAATTCATAATTTACAATCTACTAATCAAACAAGAAGCAACTACAACTCAATTTCAACTACTACAACAATAATTATTCAAATATAAGCCAAATAATTAATTTAAATACCCGAAAAATAATAATATACGTTGCTACCGTTTAAAATGGCTACAAATTCATATAATTGGTTCTTATCATCTACTAAGCAATAATCTAACATCAATTTAACAAAATAGCAACTACAAATGCATCAACCAAAAATTCAACTCAACTTTAAAATAATGTACTATATTTTTCCCTCACCTTTGATCCAAAGTAATGCTAGGAATAGGTAGAATAGGTGCCCAACAAAAAATTTCAAGATTTGAATGACTCAATTTGGCTTTGAAACGCAAAATCTATGAAAAAAATGCTTTGAAAACCTAACTAAAAATATTTCTTCATTCTCCCTCAAGGTGATCGACCACTAGGTGAGAAATGAGTGGGTTTTGAACTTATTTTTCTTATTTGTGAGTATATTATGCATATATATAAGCTTGGTCAACAAAATAATCAAAAGTCAAAGTTGTCAACCTTGTGTTTTTAGTTGTTTTTAGCCTACAATACATATATATTGTAGCGTCCCGATCCCTCACGAGACCAGGACTCCTATTTATCACGCTACTCTCAACCTAATTCCAAACCTCGGGCATGAAATTTAGAGAAAAACGGACGGAGTTTCCCCTATATATAAGACTATCTGGAAACCTACAAATAACAACATACAACCACAAGACCATAATCTTCAACTTCAATCCATTTCATCCTTACAAGCATGCAAGTCAACTAGACAACAAGGTAAAGATTACAAATTAATAAAACATTACAAGCCATTCATAACTATCAATACATTCTAAACTTAACTTTACAATTACAAAACTGAATTCAATGACAATCCACGTAAGCCAGCATAGTCAACACGAAACTCTCGAGCCTTCTTTTCTACCTCTGATAGCACTGATCCTGAAAGGTGTTAGAAACGAGGGTGAGTATACAACATGTATACTCAGTAAGGGAGATGATGCAGCATACCGGGCGTGCAATGCAGCAACTTAACACAATTAATACAATAAATAAGCAATGAATAACAATTCTAATACCACATTTTAAAAGGATACAATCGATAACCCTTATCACTCCAAATCTTCGATCCCCGATCCATGAACCACGATCTCAATCTCGATATGTCGGCATCCCTTACACTAATGGGTACTCCGGATGTACTCGATCCTACGACCCAACACCCCCTGACAATCTCCGGACCAGGCGAGTGAGGGAATAGCAGACGGAGCTAAGGCAACCAATACTGGCAAGCTCGATGCTGCCCAACGAGGCCATCGCATCTGCCGCGACAATGAGGTTGCGCAACCACGATGCAATGCAAGAATGATAACAATGACAATATAATCAAGAAATACATTTAAGGACAAAAAGTAGGTTGTCCTCACACCAAATTACAATTTAGCAACAATAAGCATATATCAATTACGCAATTATACTAAACTATATACTCTTTTAGCAAAAAAAATAAACTATAATGCACGTAAGGATGCAGGTCCCTCACCTTTATCAAGCTTCAAGATGTAAAAATGGCTTAGTTACTCCAACTTTCCTTTAGCTCGAATATGCAAATCCCTAGTATATTCATTTAAGTATAACACTTTAGCAATTGATTATATTAACTCCACATTAGCACGTAATCCCAAATAACTACATATTATTCATGTATGTCATATTGCCACATAGCCTAAGTAATCAAACGAATAACTCTAAAACATTTCTTTAATCTTACCAAGGACATTAACTATATCAACTTTAAAAAGTTAACTTCATAACTAATTCAACTTCATTTATATTGCAAAGGAATATCAAACTAAGTATTAAATCAAGACAACTATGCTTAACACTTGAACATAATTCAACTATAACAAAATCTAAGAATCATTATCATGTTTATTCACCCAAGTACAACATATATAACTCAATTAAAAATCAAATATAGCAATTAAGTAGTCCAATTAACTAACTAAGTAACAAGTTCAACCAATTCATATAAATTCTAACAAAACTCTTTTCCAATTGCTTACGAATTAGGTTCTAAACTTCACGTATGATATGAAACTTCAAATCTAACTTTACCAATCCCATTTCGCCACATTTTGATACACCTAAATGCCATGAACCCACATTTCCAAGCATAATTATACAAAACACCAAAAAGCTCCTTAAGTGATTTGAACTACAGTTACCTAATTCGATTAACCAAACCACGTTATAAATACATTTTAGAGGCTTCCTAACACATCTAAGGTCATCTAGCTATTCAAACATGACAAATTCAAACCTTCGTTCTAAAGTTCCCTTTTTCAACTAGGCAATTCTACTTCCATACGAAATTCAAAACTCCGACTCTATAAACCCACTATACAACATCCCTAAGGATAACAAATGTCACTTATTAAAGCCATGAAAACCCACTTTGGAGACAAAAGCTCGGAAAGGCCCCGAGTGGGTTTTAACTATGACTACTTTATTCGGACCCCAATTTCACCCAACGAAAGCACCATAAGTGCTTCCATGCCCCAAGGATACCTAATCTAAAGCTCAAACGTGCCCGGATTGCATTACGTGAAAAATCCTCTTTTTAAAGTTAACAAATTTTGCATTTTAACTCATTTTCGGGCAATTCAACCTCACGTGAGTCTTTGTCTTGTTTCACTAATGTCTAAAGCTCCTAAAGGAAGCCTCAATTCAATCTAATTAACAAATTATATTAAAAACTCTAAATTTTTAGATTTTACTATTCACTATCACTATTCATCTTCTTCCCCAACATGTATTTTTCAATTCTAGCCATAAAAATCTCTAAATAACCAATAAAGAATGTTCTATAATCATATTAAGGAGTAAATGAAGCAATTATAACCATAAAATAGCAAGATAATTCAAATCTAGGAATTTTCAAGAAAAATAGAAACAAGCTTTAAATGCAACAAACACATGAATCTCTCACCAAAACTTGTTGTAAAATGGTTGATAAAAGCCCTAGACCCTTGAATTCAAGCTTGAAATGGAAGAAAATAGCCAATTATAGCAATTTTTTACAAGAAAATTACTATTCCCGTATGTGCTTTTTGGCTGATTTTTTTACTCTTCTTTTTTTGTTTTTTTTTTGTTTTGGTTGAGTAATAACTTGTATATATTATATAAGATATTTATGCAAGAGTATGTGTAATTAGTTGTGGTCAAAAGCCATTAAATCCTAGTCAACTAAGTTAAAAACTCATACAATTGCTAACTAGTTGAAATTAAAGGTTGTTACGTACGTAACACTATTCAAGTGACCCGAAAAACATTTTTCAAATGCATGTTCCCGAGCTCGAAAGTCCGAAATAACAAGTTCCCGATTCCTTTTATGGGTCATATGACTTAGGAAAAATATTAAATCAAACTTTTAAAATATTCAAATTTCTTATGAATAGTGCTCAATAATAAATCAATTAAACAAGAAGAGTAATGCACATAAGATGCTCAAGTAATTTATGCAACAGTTACTTAAATGATGTGATAAAATTCCCGGGCGTCACATATATACTAAATCTAACTTGTATACTATATTTAGTAGTCTAAAATTAGTTGAAAACATTTTATATAAGTATGCATATACATACATCCAAGTTATAAAACTGGATTTTGCAACAAAAATTGAAAAGTCACATTATTTATTTTGCAAATGTGTTTTAAATGCACAACCAATATATAATCACTCAATATCACATATAAATTCATATATATCATTTATAATATATACTAGGTTAACAAAAGTCAACATAAGAATCAGGTTCAGCAGAAATCACTATTCGGCTCAAAAACACTAATTTTTCACCCGAAAAGTCTATTTCAAATTCCTAATTTGTTTCAGAAATAATTTTTAGTAAATCACGGGTCTTCTAATAATGGAGGACTAGTTTTTAAAATATTTAAAAGACTAGTTTCAAAAAATTAGCGAAAAGATCCTCAAATGCTATTAAAAGGCACTTTAAATGAAATTTTTACCAAAAATCTTTATAAAAGTTTTATGAATACACATACATCATGTAATAGGAGTAGTATTTACAAATAAACCTAATTTGGTCAAAGAAGATGAAAGGTCAAAAGTCAAAGAAGACCAAAAGTCAAAATTTTTCAAAAGTCAAATAAAATTCAAATGAAATTGAAATGCACATTTAACTTAGTATTTTTGTGTAATTCATACATATGCACGTATATGAGTTCAAATAATATATATAAACAAGTGAAAACACGTAATTGCAAATAAGAAAAAATTCGGGGTCTCACAGTTATAGCACAAACTTATATATTGATTAAAATAAATGAAATTCAAAACTTAGAATCAATATAAGATGTTTAGGAGTTGTTGGAAGAGTTGTTTGATAAAATGAGTTGGTTTAGAATTTATAGAAAATGTTACAACGGCTCTTTAACGACTAGTTTTTCGAACGTACAGACCTCCGGTCGTGTTAACATGACCGGGTATCAAGACCAGAAAAATGTACCTATTCTACTCAGGGAGGTGGTCTTGATGGGCAGTCTTGTTAACATGACCGGGGTATCATCCCCGAGGTCACTCAGTTTATGCAAAACCTTGTTTAAATTATTTATTGTCAAGTCTTTTGAAGATACAAAGTTTAAGCCTTTTAAGAACAATTCTTCAAAAGCGTTTTCAACCCATTTTCAACCTCTATAACATCTCAAAACATTTTCTAAAATCTTGTGGAAAGATCAAAATTGATTTTTGAATTTAAGAGTTTAAAATAAAGTTTTCGCCCAAAAATTCAATCTTTTGAACATAAATCATTTAGACCTTTTAAGAATGTTCCAATCCATTTAATCTTTTGAAATACTTTCAAAACTCTTGAGGAAAGAATTAAAAATATTTGTGAAAGATTACCAAGTGCTTGATCCATAAAAATGCATATCTAAGGCAAATTACATTTTTAAGCCGTTACCGATTATGTCGTCACGTCTTCATCCTTATTACACCACTTCATCTTCATGTCTTCAAGTCTTGATTCTTGAAATGTGATCTTTATTTCTTCAACTCTTCAAGACTTCATTTCTTCATGCTTGTGGTGATCTTGATCATGCAAACTTTGATTCTTCTCAATGGCCAACATAATTTGCATTTTCTTAATTTTGCAAGTCTTCTTTGATATCAAGAACATTTACCTTTTCATATAAGATACTCTTACTCTTTCAACACTAAGCATCCACAATATATTTTGGCTCATAATTTCATTAGTACAATATAATCCACACAAGCCAAAACATTAAAGTATAATTTGGCATATAGTTATATATATATTTAATGTACACAAGCCAACAAGTGTATATTTTAATCATGTAAGCACATTATGACAAACACACTTACAAATCCAATTTTTTTTGATTTGTTATCATCAAAATCATATCTTTTGGCATAAGGCCAACACTTTTTTACTTTATAAACTAAACATGGAAATATCACATTTCTGATTTCACTTTTTTGATAATCGTGTAAGACTCCACAAACCAAATACCTTCTTAGCAACTACTTGGTTGCTAATTCCTTTTCAAATTGTAACTTGAACTCACCTTCTTGATTGTTTTTAAGTAGGGTAAAGTGCACCATAGTTTGCTAAACTTGTATAAAGTTTCAAATCATTTATTAAACTTTTTTTTTTTTTTCAAATTGTCTACAAAACAAATCTTTTGTTTTATTTTACCCATCTGTTATTCTTTTCCAGTCACTTTTAACGGATTTTCATTTTTAGCTAGTAAAATTTTCATTTGACACATCATTATTATAATATGAAATAAACTATTTTACTCCACAAGTCATTAAACTTGTAAAAGTTTCAAATCCCCAAGTAAACTATTTATGTTGTTTCAAATCAACCAATGAACAAATTATAATAAACCAATGGAAAAATTATACCTACATGCTTTTATTAGAAAATAAAAAGATGTGTTGATATGATATCACATCTATAACTTTAAATTATATAGGCATGTAAACTTTTATAGGTAATGAAAAATTTCCAATATCAAAGCATTAATGTAACTCCCTAACCCCTCACAGAATCAGGTCCGTGATCCCAAACCCCAAGTCATGAAAAATGAGAGAAAACGGACGGAGTCTCCCCTATACCTAGGCCTAACGACAAACCTGCACGCAGAAGATTCAACCCAAACATCATTCACAACATATATATAAAGTTTCATCTCCACTCATAAGACTATTCTTGTTTTCCTTTTCTTAGACAAGTACATACATGCATTGAACTTACACAATACTAACCTAATACAAATACTAGCTTATCATACCACTCTAATACTTTAAATTAAACTTATTACAAATTCCTACTTACAACAAATATATACAAGGTCAACAAAACAAAACATATATTTAAATCACTAAATACACTTTATATATACATTACATTACATTTCAACTAATAATTCACACATGGCATTCACTCTCAAACAACGAGCTATCATTAAATACTCGAACTTTTCCTTCTATCTCTGCAATATCTGAAAGATGGTTGAAGACAAGGGTGAGCATAACACTATGCTAAGTGAGGGAGGGAAAAATGCAAGGAGGTTTTGAAAACTCTTTTCGTGAATGAATGTAAGTAAGATACATTAAAAAAAACCAGTAAGTAAACTATTAAGCACGAAGGAATACATTAACAAAGATAAACATTTAAGCTTTATATTCAACATTTAAGCTTTATATTCTATAAGACACACAATAAAAAGGATACAGTCTCGATCATGATCACGAACCACGAACCTCGATCACGAGCACAAACATGAACACAGGTACAATGATGATATGATAACGATAAGCCGGTATCCCTTATAACTCCAGTGGGTGTACTTCGGATGTATCCAAAATATCTTACGACCTAACTCTCTCAGGGCGGCATCTCTAGCGAGAGAAAGAATAATGTACGGAGCTAAAGCAACCAACCCTAGCAAACCCGATACTGCCCATAGAGGCTCATCACATCCAATGCGAAATGGTTGCGCAACCACGATAATAATAGAAATGAGAATACACTCAATAGGATCTAAAACTCCAAGGAAAAGTCAATCCGATAAATACGTATAATACCACATCTAAATATTGCATTAATACAAATATTACATGTTATGCAAGCAATACAAGATTATAGTTTCATTATTTACTCAACATAGCTAACTTGTATTCCAAAGAAGCTTTAACTGGCATTAATCAATAAGAATATCAACTATCGAAAATTAAATTACTAATTAAAATGCATCAAAGAATGAAATCCCCTCACCTCTACCAAGCTCCAAGATGCAAGAATTGGCTTCAATTCACTCTCAAACACCTTGGATAGTCAACTGAAGCATTCTTGCGTCTATAAAACATTCCATAACTTCCTAGATGACATTAATTATATTAACATTTAACAAAGTAACCTTTATAACAAGCTCAAGAAATCACCCTTTTTGTAACAACCATTAACAGTCCAATGATTCACATATAAATAGAAATTTACATTTAGGCAATTAAACTCACAATTTCAATCCATTAATTTCATGAATCTCTTCAAACATCTAAATATCAATACTTCAAAACTCCATTCAATTCTAAGTATTTGCACAAGAATATAGTTTATCTAACATATCATGCACGTAGCTGTAATCCATCTAACTCAACATGCAAATAACTAAGTAGTCCAACAAGATTACTTCACAAGAATATGCTTTAAGTTTTTCGGTCATACTTTACTTTAAACTAAGTTCATAAAACCTATTATAAAGCACTCATTGTTTATCATGATTTGCACACATTCATTATTAACTAACACTTATGGCACATGTTCCATAAGCTAAAAAGTATACTCTACACATCAATATACCCTTATAGCATGCATACTTAGCTCTAATAACTATTAGCTATACAATATCAAAATTTACATAAAGTTAGAAAATAATGAAAATGGTACTTAGAATGCATCTTTAATCATTCTTTATCTCTACAACATGCAATTAGACTATCAACCAACAATTTTTAAGCCTAACTATCCATCAGAATCTCAAGTATCCCAAAGAGGCATAAAGGGCCGATTTTTAACTAAATTTTGAATTTCTTGATTATTCTCTTGTTCATAAGTCATATATAGCCTAAATCTACCATTCTACACATCATTCAAACAATTAAACAAACGCTTAGTCTTCAATTTCAACTAATGATAACAAACTTTGTTCTAACATAAAATTAACCATAAAGACTTGTAAAACTTGCAAAAGAATGCTCTTGGAACCTTATGAACACCAAATAACAAGATAGGTATGCAAAAAAACTCAATACCATTCATAACCATTTTTATCTAACAACTAAAGAAGCTAAAATGAGCAAAATAAATGCACAAACTTATGAAATCCCTCACCTAGAACCTTAGGAGAACAAGTTTATGGCTTGATTTGGCTTAGAGAACACTTGGAGAAGACAAATTTTGAAGTCCTAAGTAATTTTCTCTCTTAGCCATGACTTATTACCAATAAGCTTGCAAGTACCTACGAACCATCTTTACTCACCTAGAAAACAACCATCAATGCAACATTAAATACTTAGCAATGTAAGTTGAAATTATGGACTACATTCACTTGAATTTGCTGCTTGGATTACCTACCTAAATGATCTCTAAAAACTCTGAAATTCCACAAGCTTCTAGTTTATCGAGTGTAGATAGGTTTAGCCTCAAGTGGATCCTAATTTGGAGCTATATACCTCAAGTTATAATCATTTTCATGCAACTGCGCCTGATTGCCCTGTTCCAGAGATTTTATGCTACAATTCGGAAATGGCTTCGTCAGATAGCATAAATGATTGAATTAGCTCTTGCTCCAAAAACAAAGTTTGTTTTACACTAAAAGGTCTAACTACTGTAAAAATTTCATTTAATTATAAGCTTGTTTACTATGTCAAAAGGTTCTAGAAAATGGCGGTAGTACACTGTCCAAAATTACTCTTTTTTACTACTCTACTTTTAGCTATATTTCCTTGCTTCTTGAGTTAAATTAAGCATTATATTGACTTCTAGTTAGCATATGCCACTCATCAACCTCACTTAGAACATCTACGAAACATTTGGTCTACATAATTAACTATAACTAACAAGCATTCACTTCAACTACAACTACTTGCAAAAGTTAACAAAACATGCATAAGATTACTTCTATAACATACTACTAACTATAAACCATCTTTACAAGCTCATTCATCATATGACTACATCATAATCAACACTAAGAGACATGAATAAACAACAATAATGCACAAAAGGATGATATCCTTCACCTAGTAAGATAAACTTGCAAGAAAATGCATAGAATATACTTGTTTTCTTCTATTTTCTCCTTCTTTTTCTTATTTCCTTTTCTTTCTTTCCTCTCCCTTTCTCTTCCTCCATGGCCGAGCTCTTCTTTTTCTGGTTCTAGACATTTCCTTCTCTTTTTTTTCTTTTTTTTTCTTTTTGTGGTATTTTGGATGTTATATGTGTATATAAATGAAGTATGGTCTTGGGTTAAAGGTTCTATTGGATTGGGCTCTAATTAATTGGTAGATTTAGTTAAATTAAAGTCCAAACAAAGGCTTGGTCTTCTAATGGCCCAATGAAAAAGTCTAGCCAATGGTTACTATTCTTACGATACACTATTTACTCACAACCTTCCTGAAATGCTCTAAATGAAATTCCTTCAATGAAAGTGCCCTAAAAATAGTTTAAATAAGATAACCGTACATGCCAAATAATTAAATAAAATAGTTGGAGATTGTCTTCGGGCTCGGAGCTACTTATTCAATAATTGAAATTAGTGACAAACCAACACTTAAATGTAAAGATATAATTCCAAATAAATATAATTCTAAAATAATTATCTCATTTAAAGTAGTTAAACACATTTTGGATATTTTCAAAAATAATAGAAATTATACCAAGAAATATATGCTACAAGTTGATAAAGATTACATAGTTATGCATTTTCATTTAGAATAATCACATAAGTATATGCAATTAAGTATTAATCACTACATGCTAAGTCCGGGTTGTTACAATTAAACTAACAAAGTAAGGTATTCGAAAGTTCTAATATTAGGGTCAATTAATCCAAAAGTGTGTAAGATAATATCACATAGGAGTTAGAATAACGAATGTCACATGGGATTTGAAAAAATATTATGAAAGGTTTTGGAGTTTAGGCCCTTAGCTCTATATAAGACTAAGTTCTTTTTTTTTTTTTGCTAAATAAGCAAAGTATTTCATTAAGATCAAACTCAAAATCATGTACAATATCCTATCCAAAAACAACCAAAGTGAGCACTATTACATACAAATATACCTAAGGCACCAGTTCAGACAAATAATATTGTTCAAAGAGGTTCTTCTATATTTTTTTACCCCCACCCAATTTCATCCTAACTAGATGCATAATCTCATTCTTGAGTTGCTCTTCAGAGTTAAATTTCTATCTATGAATCCTGTGATTACGTTCACTCCAAATGATATAAACAATAACACAGAAAAACAAACGAATAAAAGAAGGTTAGAGATCCCTCCCCTTACAAAAAATTCGGCACTATATATTGTCCTAGGATGACAAATGACGTGGTATGAGTGCTAAATCAAGTCCAAACTCCTAAATTCTTCTACTCATTCTACATTGGAAGAACATATGGTGTCTATCCTCATTTGCTAAGCCACAAATCACACAAATGCTATCATCAATAATACCCCATTCAAGTAGCGTAACTTTCATTGGTAACCTATCAAGAATTGCCACCCAAGTAATAAAGCTGAAGCAACGAATTTGGAGGCCAATGCCAGTTGCCATTACAAATCACCTTCGCCACACTATCTGACCATCCGATCCCTGACTCCTTAATTTGTTTCCAGGAAACGCAGTTTGCAAGGCATCCCCACGGATGCCAGGGATCTCTCCACAATACGTATCATTTTCGTCACCAATCTTCACCTCGAACAGTTGCTTCGCTTTGTCCCTGTACTTTATCATTTTTCGCCATTGCCATGAGTATGTAGTCCTCACTTTACAGTCCCATATGCAGCCTATTTTAATGTAGTAATGCTTAGCCCAGCTAGGCCACAAAGCTTTTGGATTTGGAAGGATATTCCATAATTGTTTCAAAATCCCCGCAATATTCACATTCACCAGTCTCCTAAGCCCCAAGCCACCTTCATTTTGCGGTTTACAAACATGGTCCCAGCTGACCTTAGCTTCTCTAGCCGAGTCATTCTTCCTCTTCCACAGAAAAGCCACCATTTTGCTTTGAATCTCCTTGCCCCCTTAGGTAGGGACAAGATCCCAGACCAAAATGCTTGAATGCCGTAAAAAATAGATTTAATGAGCAGGAGTCCTCCCACAGAAGATAGACCTCTAACTGACCAATGGTCCACTCTCGAAGTCATTTTCTCAATCAGCTCGTTGCATGTAGATTTCGATATTCGACATGGTGATAAAGGAACACCCAAATATTTAAAGGGTAGAGAACCTTCCTGGAAGTTAAGGATACTGAGCAGATTTTCCTTAAGGCTTGTATTGCATCTACGCATATACAAACTGCTTTTGCCTTCATTAATGTACAATCCAAACAATTTACTAAACAAAGTGAGTGCCTCCTTAACAGCAACAATAGAACTTCTATGAGCTCTCGCAAAAATCAGCACATCATCCGCAAAACAAAGGTGAGTGATTCTTAATTTAGCACACTTCGGATGGAAATGAAACTCTTTACTTTTAGCCATTTTATCCATAATGCAAGAGAACACTTCCATGGCAATGACAAACAAATATGGTGATAAAGGGTCCCCTCGTCGCAACCCTTTCGCTTCTCTAAAATACCCTTCCAAACTTCCATCAATAGCCACCGAAAATCTTGTAGTTGAGATACATGAGCTAATCCATCTGATAAACGCTAAAGGGAAATTCAAGGCTTCAAGTACTTTGAAAAGGAAAACCCAATCCACAGAATCATAGGCTTTGGGAAGATCGACTTTCAATGCATATGTCGGTGTGATTTTTTGCGACCATAGCCCTTGATCAACTCCTGGCCCATTAATGTATTGTCCGCAATTATTCTGTTTGGAATGAACGCCGATTGGTTGATCGAAATAATGTCCTCCAAGAAAGGTTTCATTCTATTAGCAATAATCTTGGATATACATTTGTAAACCACGTTGCAATATGAAATTGGTCTATAATCCTTTACACTCGAGGGATTACGAGTCTTCGAGACCAAGGTGATAATCATCGAGTTGCATTCCCCAAGCATTTGACCCAAAAGAAATATACTAAATTTTGTTTAGCCCTAAAATGATTAATTTTCCAATTATAAAAGAAAGAATTGTGGGATTATAATTTTTTTTTGTTTGAATTAGGAAGTGGATGAAGGGTGGGATAAATTTTATACGTGATTTGGCGCATATACCTTTCTTTTAGTTTGGTTTATTTCATTTCTCTAGCTAAGGATGGCAACGGGTCGGTTATCCGCAGTTTTTGACAAAACCAAAACCGAAACCGAAACCGTTTAGGAAATCGAAAATCGAAATCGAAAACTGACGAGTTTAAAAATTATTATCCAAAATCGAAACCGATGAGCTTAAAAAAACCACGGTTATTCGAATTCGAAACCGATTATCTAAAACAAATTAATTTAAATAAAAAATTTACTCCATAAATACTGTAAAAAAGTCAATTTTAATGTTGAAGAAACCTAAAAACAAAATAAAACGAAATTCATACACAATGCAATAAAAATTAAAAAATAAATTACATAATCATTAATTCATATCTAAAATATCCACCAAATTGAAAAAAAAAATCTTCTTATCTTCAGATCTACAACAGAGAACACCAATAACACATCCCTTAGCACCACAATTTCCAAACAAAAACATCAAGACACAGTTTAGATCTACAATATATAACATCAAAACACACAAAAATTTCACAAAGTAACAATAATAAACCAAAAACCGACAGGATAAAAAAAAAAGAAATTTTCAAATACATCGTTGTCATCATCCTCTCCCTCGACGGTTATGGCTGCAGTGACGTCGTCATCTTCGGCTTCGGAATCATTAGCTCTCAATTAATAAGCATGTTTGTAATTAGCAAAAAAAGAAAAAAGAAGCTTGAAAGTACTTGAAAAAAAGAAAAGAAATTACATATGAAAAAAATCCCTTAAATGCCGAGTTGAAGCTTGAAGAAAAACAATGCATGTTGTGAATGGGTTTTACTATTGGTATAATGTGGTGGTTGGATACAAATAAGTAGAAATGGTAGAAAGTATTAGGTTATATGATAAGGTTTTTATTTTTTTATATTTTTTAAATTGTTATAGTTTAAAATATTGTTAAGCTCAATAATTGTTATAGTTTAAAATGTTACGAGTTGGGCTTAGCCCAACTTTTATATAAAAATCTATACTATAACTCATTAAAGACATATCCACATATCTATCAATGTATCTATAATATCTATAAATTAATAATCAAATTTTGTGTATTTATTTATTTATTTTTATGCTTAAAATCAAAATTTATCGATTTATCCATCGATTACTATTTATAAAAATAAAAACTTATCGATTTATCCAACTTTTTTTTGTTATCAATTTTTTATCAAACGATTACTGATCAATTTTGAATAGAATAAATACCGGTTGTCATCCTTATCTCTAGTCACAGAAGGCAAGGGTATAATGGTCATTAGAAACAGAAAATTGGTAAAGACAGCCCGCGACACGTTTCTCGTACCTACAATTTCATCGTCCATACTAAAACAAACGAAAAACTAAACAGGTGCACCTTCTTCATCTAATTGTGCGCATAGAGAGAGAGAGAGAGAGGAGAGAGAGAGAGAGAAGGATTATTCGCAACCACCATGGTAACAGACCAAGAAATAGCGAGAGAAGTAGATACACTGCTCCGTCAAGCTCAACCTAACGCCATGACGTCATTAAACGACGTCGTACAACAGCTCGAAGCCAAGTTAGGGTTAAACCTTTCCCACAAGGCCGGCTTCATTAGGGACCATATCAACCTGCTTCTCCGTTCAACACACACTCAAGCACATGTCCCTTCAGTTTCATTTCCTCAGAATGACCACTTTGCCCCTCAAAATTACCAGCACTTCCCAACTGGTCACCATCAAAATACACAATTCTATTCCCATTCTACCCTTCAGCAACAGCAGCAGCTTCCTCCGGCATCGCCAGTGGTGGTGGTGCAAGGAAAAGGTATTGCTCGAGGCCCTGCGGCCACGGCTATTGCTCAAGGCCCTGTGGCCGCGGCTACTGCTACGAAAGGAAGGTTTGTATATTCAGCTCTTTTTATGTTAAACTTGGGGTTTTTATGTTTTTTTCACTATTTTTTTTTGGGGTTGGTGTTTTATTTTGGTTTTCTTAAATTTTTTTTTTTATTGTGCGATAAATAAGTGAAATGGGTCAGTGCATGAAGTGTTCAGGGGCAGCCGGGTGCACGAAAATTCCCATCATGGACGGGGTCGGAGAAGGTTAAAATGGTCTATTTTGTATGTAGCGTTACCTTGCAACGATGATTCCACAACAGTGCATGAAGTGATGCTTGAAATTGTGGTTTCGAAAAATGAATTTATTAACAGAATAAAGAAAATTGCAGACGGTACCGACACTTTTTGTTCTACTAGTAATTTTTCTAATGAATATATCTTGTGAACAGATCAAACAAAACAAAATTTGGGTTTGAAAAATGCTTTCTTTAATGTTATTTTATGAAATGCTTATCCAATGTTAAACACTGAAGGATTATAAGTGTGAATTCTTTTGTCCTAAGTACTAGTGGTCTTTGCTTTATATATTTTTCGAGTTGGTTTATCTTTTAACGGTAATGCTCAAATTGATTTGTTTATTAAACATGGAGGATAAAGACATTATGGGTTTCCTTTATTTTTCAAAACTTATATCTGAGATGTGCTTTGTATTTCTGTTTCCTCCTTTAATGTTCAAAGCGTAGTTTTTAAGTGCATATGTTGAAAATTAATTGTCGCTGGTATACATAAAAAAAAAAAATAATAATAATAATAATATTTAGTTGCTGCTGACATAAGTTATGTACGAGCCAATTGGAGGAGATGATGGTTTGAGAAGGATTATTAGTACACCAGAAAGTCGGCAGAATAGGAAATACTGGAATTAGAATATTTTTAAAACTTTTCTCTTGGAATGTTATATAGAAAGATTTGATAATATGTGACAGAATTACATCTTTGGCAAAGGGAAGTATTAATTATTTTAGACTCCAATTTAATAAAGTTATGACAGCCAAGTAGACTCTGTTTTGTGTGTTTAATAATCTGTCTACTTGTTTCCTTTGCTGTTGCTTCAAATTTGGCTTGTATGAAGAGCTTCAAGGTGACTGAGCTTCAAATTAGAGATCTACTTGCACGGATAAACCCAATTCAGCTTCAAGTGTTATTTAAGTTTCATGGGAATATTGCTGTTCTATCTAGTTATTTGTTTCCACAAGGTTTGACGAGTATGAGAAAGCCCAAATACATCTTGAGGTGTGTCGAAACATGTAATGGCTTATACTTTGGCAGAGCAATGGATTGGATGGTCGTGTGCTAAAATATGATTTGCATATTACCCAATCTAAGGCTTTGTGAGTGTCTTGACCCATGATATATCTTCTCATTATAGCTGTGCATTTTGGTTGTCTTTTAACATGGCTGACAGAAAAAATCAAATGTAGCACTATCGTTCACTTCCCTTCATTCCCTTTGTGGAAGCTGCTCAGCTGGTCCGACTGCACAGGGTTTTGCAGCTTCATTCTAAATCCATTGACCTTTTTTCCATTTTGTGTATTTTCTAGTGCATGCCACTTTTCTTGTCAACACTTTTTATGGCTAAATGCTGTTCCTAACGTCCATCAGCCACTTCACGTTCAATTGAATTTGCCCAGTGAGAATGATAATATTGCAGAATCAGTTGTATATCTACTGTATGAAAAGAAGATAATAAGTGTAACATGTTTTGACATTTTGAGCTCTAATTTTCACACTTGTTAAGTTATATAATAAATCAGATCACTTTTTTTTGTGATACTTTTGGATGTGTGAAGTTTGCTTATGTTTCTGTGACAGTGCTCCAGCTGGAACTAAAAGAAGAGGTGGACAAGGAGGTTTAAATAAAGTATGTGGTGTCTCACCGGAACTTCAAGCCATCGTTGGTGAGCCAGCATTGCCAAGGACTGAGGTTCAAACTCCTGAAGCAAACAATTTTCACTTTCTAAAGATACATATCGGCAATCAGGATTTACAGTTTCCTAGAATAGTTTGAATTGTAAGAAAAAAACTAAGACTCTCTGCTTTGCCCCATCCAGATTGTGAAGCAGCTGTGGGCATACATTAGGAAACACAATCTTCAGGATCCAAGTAACAAGAGAAAGATCAACTGTGATGAGGCCTTGCGCCTGGTCTTTGAAACAGACTGCACAGACATGTTCAAGATGAACAAGCTTCTTGCAAAACATATTATCCCAATTGATCCTTCAAGTACGTGATATTCACTTGTTGTGGTGGACGTGCTAAATCTCTATAATTACTTTGACTTTGTTGTGATGTTTCTTAAAATGATCAGATCAAGCTAAGAGATCAAAGGTTGAAGTCAAGTCAGCAGTGGAAAGTTCGGAATCTGTTCAACCTCCAGTCATAATATCAGATGCACTTGCCAAATTCTTTGGAACTGGGGAGAAGGAGATGCTTCAGTCGGAGGCACTGAGGCGTGTGTGGGAGTATATCAAGGTTAACCACCTAGAGGTAGGTGTTTTGCTTTGTGGATCTTTCTACTTGCATTAGTATGGGCTTTTCGTGAGCCTCACATTTATTTTTCTTAAATTCTTGCTGCTTGTTTGTTTTATAGGATCCTCTGAATTCTATGGTGATTCTATGTGATGCAAAGCTTCAGGAGCTTCTAGGATGTGAAAGTATTTCTGCTGTGGGGATACCAGAGATGTTGACACGTCATCATTTATTAAATCGTTGATGCTATTTTTCAAATGTTGTGGTAAGTATATAATTCCATACTGCTTTCTAACGTGCATGTTCTGTTAGTTTCTTAGAAAATCTGAAAGCAACTTACCTGTTATGCCTTGTTCTACATCATGTATTTCACGTATTTGCAATTTGTTACTTCCTGTTCCTGTTTTCTATCTGGAATCTTACAAAGTTCTTAGTGCAAGAATAGCAAAGATATCTTGTAAGTGAGGCATGTTAAGCTTTCAGGTCTAAATTTTTAGCAGTTCGGATGTGAATACATTGAGAATCCTCTTTGCGTTCACTTATATTCAAGCAGTGCTAGTTTATATACATGGACAATACCATGTGGTTGAACATCCTGTCTCCTGATATCTTTACACTCCCAAGATTATGAATGAAGTCTAAATTGCTGACTCTTTTTACCACAATTTTTATTTTTTATTTTTTTAGTTTTGTTTTACTTGACATATATGTTCCAAGAAGTTTTGGGTTGGGGGTGGGGGGGGGGGGGGGGGGGGGGGGAACCTAATTCAAAATGAAGTTATTGGATTTTGTTAGACTTTTGCTTAAGTTGCATTTTGAGCTTACCTAGAGTTTTACTTCGAAGAATTTCTTCCTGGGTGACAATGCATCAGTTTCTCTCTCTCTCTCTCTGTCTCTCCCCCCTCTCTCTCCCTTTTAAGATCTCTATACCAGATGTTATGGCACATTGTTTTGCTCCTCCAGGTTTTTAGGACAAGATGACCGACTTGTAGCCTGTGGTGACATGACTGACTCTGCACAGCAGCGATGTATTAGTTTGTGGGTATTCTTGTTTCTATTATTAACTAGGTTAGTCACTAGCACTTTTTAACTAAAATATATGCCTATCCTCTGGCAAGAAATATTGTGTAAATTATGCCATGGCCTAGGTTTACGTAACATGGCTGTTTTATGTTGTTCTGCAACGAATTGAAGGAACTGCTGACAGATGGTAGATTGTTTGATATCTAAGATGTGACCATTGTTCATGTCACATAGGAATCAACCTTCTCATATCTTTTGATTATTCATGCGATTTATCCTCTAATGTGTATGTAGTTATTTGATTTTTTTCTCATGCAAGAATTCTGTGTTTTATCAAGATTGCATTTGAAACAGGGTGAAAAAGTTGAAAATTTGGAACTAGCTTTTTGATTTCTACAGAACGGTTGGCAGCACTGATGTTCGAGGATTACTTTCCTTTTTTCCCTGTATGCTAAGTTGAAGAAAAAAATACCTAATAGGTTGAGCGGTATGCATAAAATTGCTTGCCTTGGATTTGGCCTTCCTTTGCTTGCCTTGGATTTGGCCTTCCTCCTCGTTTCTCTGTTGAGTTGTCTCCCATTGGCAATGTGAAAATTCTTCCTTGCGAAAAGATGATCCTTTCGTATGCTATGCCTTAAGACGTCACCTCTACTTGTCCGTGTTGTCTCCAAATGGTGCAACAGGTTTGACATCATTGCCCGTATCTTATGATAACTGTCAATGAATGTTGACAATGCTAAAAGAAGATGAGCAAGGCGTAACCAAGAGAAAACTCAGTAAGATGTTTAAAGTTGCTCTTGCTTTATCCTCTAGAAGGGTTCTCGATATCTCGTCCGTTTGTATTTGCGAAGAGGCTTATGATTTTTGTCCAGAAAGTGGAGTATGTTAACACATGTTAATTACAGTTTGTTATTCAATTTAAATGTTCGATTTCCACACTTCGTACCAGTCTAAGGGACTCCCTGGCCTCTCCAACACACTCTTGATGCGAAAGAAAGCTCGTCATAGAGAAGAGATCTAAAGTTCATACCAGTCTAAGGGGCTCCCTGGCCTCTCCAACACACTCTTTGTCACGTCCCAACTCGACCCCTCTTACAATCAGTCAGGACGTAACGGAATTTCGGCAGCATAACGACAGTAACATGAACATCAGGGCTCTAAACCAACCCTTAAAAACAACATACATCAAACTCCACAAATCACCAACCAACTCCACAATTAAATCAACAACATACAACGCAACTATTTCATACATTAAATATTCTTTCATCAACTCATTCATAGTTATGCGCCTCCGTTCCAACATAATACATTTACTATATAACATACACTTCCAAAATAGATTATAGCCTACCTAGCAACCTAATCATAGACAAAATAAAGACTACTAAGATTGCATCAACTAATTCGTTATCTTTTCAACATCTTTTACATAATGAACTACAAAGCATATAAAAGTCTACTAAGTTAATATACAAGATAGTAAAACAATACAACACCAAGGATAAGACTCTAGAACATAGGACTCATCCACGTAAGGCACGTTTTCCACATTCTCCTCTTCAGGAGGCACGTACCCGTAATCCTGTAAAAGTACACCTGTATGCATGCAATAATAGAGAGTGAGCTTATATAAAATAAGCCCAGTGAGGATCCGATAGATCTCGAGCAAGGTCTACTAAACTCCTTGGAATAATCCTTTGAGTCAGTAAACACACAATAACAATAAATAATACTATTATCACATAACTATATGACCATTCAATAAAGGATACTCTCTCTAGTTGGTGTAGCTCCAAACGCCATCACGATCTCAACCATTCTTCTTGTAACTCCCCATTACTCACGCACCCGGGGTACCCCCAATAACCTCGCCCTCCATGACACCTCCGTCATGCGAGCTGGAGGCAATCTCTGATAGTCATGTCGTTATCAACCCGACAGCCCGATACTGCCCGAGAGGTGGCACACACATACCAGAGACCCAGCAATAATAATAAACATCAATCATCAATATTCCGAGAGATCAGCAACAAAAGTGTCTGATTCCCGTACTCAATAATCAATCAATAAAACATCAATATAACATCAATATAACATTAAACAGCAAACAACTAAGTTAGATGTCAAAGTAGGCCATCTAACCGAACATGCATTAAACACACAATCAAACTCTAATTTACCCATCAACAACTCACAATTCAATCACTCAACACTACCCAACCATCTAAAGGCATTGTTCAAGAAATTAAAGAATGACAACCTAAACTTCTAAAATTCATAACTTACAATCTACTAATCCAAACATTGCCAAATCAGTTTCTATCACTCACCCATTCAACCTACTACATTAACCCTCTCGGAAATCCACCATAACACCTCCAAATCATGCCCGATAACCCTAAAACCCTAGGATGTCTTGGCTGGATTTTCCGGGTTTTCACACAAACAATGTAATCGAAAATTCGGCATTACAACAGCGCTAACACGTAATTATCAAGTATTTAGAAATCGACGGCAATCGATTTCGATCAACACAACTCATTTAATTCAACTTTGAACATTTTAATCAAAATTAAATACCCGGAAAATAAAAATTATGCTACATCTGACAGAATTTCGTAGTATTGGTATATAACGATCCCTAGCATGCAAGGAGCAATAATCTATCATCAGATTTCAATTCTAACGGTTAAATTTTCATTTATGAGCAAAAACATAAAAATGACATTTTGAGATCTAGAATTTTTCTCTCACCTTTGATCCGAAGTAAAGCTAGGAATGCGTGCAACAGGTACCCAACAAGCGGAATCTAGCTCGGTTTGAAAAGATTCGGACTTTAAATGAGTTTTCTAAGGCAAAATTACTTTGAAAATAAGTTGAATAAAATCTATTTTTTTCCCTAAGCTTTCACGGCTGCAAGGTGTGTGAAAATGTGGTGTTTTGCTTTGTTTCATTGTGTGTTGGTGATATATGCATGAAAGTCAACAAGTCAAATGAAAGTCAAAGTTGAAAGTTTAGTATTTTTAGTGTTTTCTTGACTTTAAATGCATTTTATTGATCACCAATGTTCAAAATAATTATTCAACACCCAAAATAGCTCAAGTAAATTATTTTTAGGTGACAAGAAGTTTTACAATCAAACAGTTTCACCCGAGTCGGCTTAAAACTCGATTTTTGTAAAAGTCGGTGTAAAATCCCTAATAAATTCTTAAGCCGATTTTAAAACCGTTTTCATCAAACACAGGTCTATTAAAGTCCGTGGACTAGGTCTAGAAGGGTTAAAAAGACCAGTTTTAAAATTTTAGCGGACGTGTTTCAAAAACACTATTCACTAAAAATCGACGATAAAATTTCTGACTCCGTTTTTTATGAAAATTTCATGAATGCACATTTAGCACGTATTAGGAGTATTGACATCAAAATTATAACATTCTAGGTCATATAGCACATAAACAGGTCAAATGCACGTAAAACGAGATAAAACACGTAAATCGAGTTAAAGCAGAAAAGTGGGGTTTCACATTCTCCCCTCCTTAAAACAATTGCTTCCGCGCAATTCTCGAACTGACAGACAATTAAATCCTCAATCGTTACACTTAATAATACTTCTCTTAGTTCTCATTTATCTCCTAGGATGACACCTAACCAAAGACCTCAAAAGAACAACCTCTGTTGACTGCAAGTTGATGATCATAGTTCCAAGACAATCTTCAATTCATAATTCTCTCCTACCTAATATCATATTGCATATGAAAGAAATTGCAACTCCAAAGTCCTAGCATGACACCACTACTTATCAATCATCTCATACTACACAAAAGAGCTCTATGAACACCCCGAGGGTTTAAAAACTCATTTACGATAACATGAATGATTACTGATCAAGGAAATATCTCAAAAATGACATTTGTCAGAATATGGCTCTTATGAAATTTACAAGGAAATACGAATATGAAAAATCATATTCGAGCCAACAATCAAGTGAACAGGAGGTCAAACGGGTTAGAGAATCAAGAGGTTAATAGTTTAATAAGAAAGCATGATAACTAAGATAAGGAATGTCTCAGTACCTATCAGTTAAATAAGTACGAACAAAGGATGATGACGAGTCAAAACAGTGCTGAGTATGTTGAACAAAAATTCCTGAACAAGTAGATATTTCAATTCTCGATGATTGTTCAAGGAACCAACAAGTAAGTTGTACTTGAGGTGAAATAAAATTAAGAGATAAGAGATGATTAATTCAATAGAAAATATGAGTATCAAGATAATGAGTATCTCAGCACGCAATAACCAAAGAAGTATTAATAAGAAGGACAATGCCGAGTATATTGAATGAGCAATTACAAGCAAAGTAATGACTCAAGATTTAATAATGAAACAATAGGATTAACAAGGATCAACAAGAATGACAATGATGTACTTAGGTAGGGAGTACATCAAGCAAGTGAAATTCGAATAAGTAAAATGGTATACCAAAGGAAAAATTACTTTCAAATGAATAGTAATAGGATGAAATGAAATATTGAAACGAATGGCTAGAGATATAGAATGAAATATAGAAGTCTCAAACCTTAACTCCAATAAGCGACATTGCTATAAGAAGCAAATATGAATGTTAAGAATGGAAACAATGTCAAATGAGTATAGGATCCATTAATCCAATAAGCAAAACTTTCAAGAAACAATTGATATGCTAGAAAAGTGTAACTCTCTCTCAAATAAGTGAGAATAGAGTAAAAGATAATAATAAGACTGATAGAATTATGAAGCACAAGAAGGGTGTCCCACCTACACATTTGAACACCAACAAGTCAAATCCTATAATCTATCTTCCTCCAAATCAAGACACTAAGGAGACCTAGAGAACCTAAGGAGTCATAACAATCACCAAACAAGATAAATCACTCCAAAATTTTTCATTCCGTACCAGACCAATCATTAAACAAGATAAATCACCGATTACCCAACAAGATTAACTAATGAAGACTCCAAAATCTGATAACACAATACAGATTCATATTAACCCACTATAACACAAGAGAATCTCCAATCAACAATTTAGAGAGTCATACCACCTAGAACTCAAAAGCTTGATGTAGGTAAGTAAATGTTCAGTCACCAAAATGCATTCTTATTTCCTCAAATAATTCTATCTCCCAACAATTACATCCTCGAATAAAGTAACTTTAGTCAGGAATCACTCCAATTGTCTCCAAGGCTTAAAGATCAAAACTCCAAAATATCCATTAATAATATAGCAATTCCAAATAGTAGAAATATTCACATGTTATACCACACTTCATTCCATTCACAAATATACATTACTAATTCCTCAAATAAATTATTCTAAAATAACCTCAAGAAAGTATAATCTGAGTTGAGACTCCAAAAGTGTCTAATCACAGCCTCACGGAAACCTCAACTTATGATTCATCTCCAAGTAATAATAAGTTAAACATGGCAACAAAAGTAATTATAATCATCAAGATACATTGCTATTTTCCTCGAACAACTTCATTCTCACTAAAGGAACATCAAGATCAATCCACTAAGCCGAAACTAAAATCCATAAACATAACAATTAAAATCTAACTGATAAACTTCTAGAATAATAATAATTCAAAATCATGGCCTATCTCTATTTCCGAAAACTCTTACAACCACCCTAGACATTAAAAGGTCACTCACGAGTTAAAACATGTATGCAACTATATCATATGAAAGACAAGTACAACGTAATGCGCAATTATCATACAATGCAACATTATCACATAACACACAATTCAACATATAAGAAGCCAGCATCACATAAACAGGTTATATCATAGAAGTAAGTTATAAACAATTAAAGTCACATAAGCAACAAACTTCACATAAGACAAGTTGATCACGTAACTCACATTGGTCACTTAAAGTACATTGAGCACCTAAAGTACGTTGTTTCACATAAGCTAGTTATAAACAATTAAAAGCACATAAACAACTAACTTCACACAAGCCACAAAATCACATAAAACACAATTGTCATATAATACACATTAATCACATAATACACATTAATTACAACACATTGAGTATGTATAACACGTTATCACATAAAACATATTGACCACATTAGTTCACTTAACACACAAGGCATATTTGTCACATAGAATGTTAGACACATAAGTAAATTAATCACATAAACATATTAACATATGTTTCACTTTTCTTTTACTTAATACATACTTGCATGCTTAGACCACTACCCACATTCCGAGGATACCCCGGCTAACAGCTAACATGCGCTCTGATACCACTTAAATGTCACGCCCCAACTCGACCCCTCTTACAATCAGTCAGGACGCAACGGAATTTCGGCAGCATAACGACAGTAACATGAACATCAGGGCTCTAAACCAACCCTTAAAAACAACATACATCAAACTCCACAAATCACCAACCAACTCCACAATTAAATCAACAACATACAACGCAACTATTTCATACATTAAATATTCTTTCATCAACTCATTCATAGTTATGCGCCTCCGTTCCAACATAATACATTTACTATATAACATACACTTCCAAAATAGATTATAGCCTACCTAGCAACCTAATCATAGACAAAATAAAGACTACTAAGATTGCATCAACTAATTCGTTATCTTTTCAACATCTTTTACATAATGAACTACAAAGCATATAAAAGTCTACTAAGTTAATATACAAGATAGTAAAACAATACAACACCAAGGATAAGACTCTAGAACATAGGACTCATCCACGTAAGGCACGTTTTCCACATTCTCCTCTTCAGGAGGCACGTACCCGTAATCCTGTAAAAGTACACCTGTATGCATGCAATAATAGAGAGTGAGCTTATATAAAATAAGCCCAGTGAGGATCCGATAGATCTCGAGCAAGGTCTACTAAACTCCTTGGAATAATCCTTTGAGTCAGTAAACACACAATAACAATAAATAATACTATTATCACATAACTATATGACCATTCAATAAAGGATACTCTCTCTAGTTGGTGTAGCTCCAAACGCCATCACGATCTCAACCATTCTTCTTGTAACTCCCCATTACTCACGCACCCGGGGTACCCCCAATAACCTCGCCCTCCATGACACCTCCGTCATGCGAGCTGGAGGCAATCTCTGATAGTCATGCCGTTATCAACCCGACAGCCCGATACTGCCCGAGAGGTGGCACACACATACCAGAGACCCAGCAATAATAATAAACATCAATCATCAATATTCCGAGAGATCAGCAACAAAAGTGCCTGATTCCCGTACTCAATAATCAATCAATAAAACATCAATATAACATCAATATAACATTAAACAGCAAACAACTAAGTTAGATGACAAAGTAGGCCATCTAACCGAACATGCATTAAACACACAATCAAACTCTAATTTACCCATCAACAACTCACAATTCAATCACTCAACACCACCCAACCATCTAAAGGCATTGTTCAAGAAATTAAAGAATGACAACCTAAACTTCTAAAATTCATAACTTACAATCTACTAATCCAAACATTGCCAAATCAGTTTCTATCACTCACCCATTCAACCTACTACATTAACCCTCTCGGAAATCCACCATAACACCTCCAAATCATGCCCGATAACCCTAAAACCCTAGGATGTCTTGGCTGGATTTTCCGGGTTTTCACACAAACAATGTAATCGAAAATTCGGCATTACAACAGCGCTAACACGTAATTATCAAGTATTTAAAAATCGACGGCAATCGATTTCGATCAACACAACTCATTTAATTCAACTTTGAACATTTTAATCAAAATTAAATACCCGGAAAATAAAAATTATGCTACATCTGACAGAAATTCGTAGTATTGGTATATAACGATCCCTAGCATGCAAGGAGCAATAATCTATCATCAGATTTCAATTCTAACGGTTAAATTTTCATTTATGAGCAAAAACATAAAAATGACATTTTGAGATCTAGAATTTTTCTCTCACCTTTGATCCGAAGTAAAGCTAGGAATGCGTGCAACAGGTACCCAACAAGCGGAATCTAGCTCGGTTTGAAAAGATTTGGACTTTAAATGAGTTTTCTAAGGCAAAATTACTTTGAAAATAAGTTGAATAAAATCTATTTTTTTCCCTAAGCTTTCACGGCTGCAAGGTGTGTGAAAATGTGGTGTTTTGCTTTGTTTCATTGTGTGTTGGTGATATATGCATGAAAGTCAACAAGTCAAATGAAAGTCAAAGTTGAAAGTTTAGTATTTTTAGTGTTTTCTTGACTTTAAATGCATTTTATTGATCACCAATGTTCAAAATAATTATTCAACACCCAAAATAGCTCAAGTAAATTATTTTTAGGTGACAAGAAGTTTTACAATCAAACAGTTTCACCCGAGTCGGCTTAAAACTCGATTTTTGTAAAAGTCGGTGTAAAATCCCTAATAAATTCTTAAGCCGATTTTAAAACCGTTTTCATCAAACACAGGTCTATTAAAGTCCGTGGACTAGGTCTAGAAGGGTTAAAAAGACCAGTTTTAAAATTTTAGCGGACGTGTTTCAAAAACACTATTCACTAAAAATCGACGATAAAATTTCTGACTCCGTTTTTTTATGAAAATTTCATGAATGCACATTTAGCACGTATTAGGAGTATTGACATCAAAATTATAACATTCTAGGTCATATAGCACATAAACAGGTCAAATGCACGTAAAACGAGATAAAACACGTAAATCGAGTTAAAGCAGAAAAGTGGGGTTTCACACTCTTGATACGAAAGAAAGCTCTTGTCATAGAGAAGAGATCTAAAGTGTTGGTTCCTTCGATCACCCTCCCTTGAATCTAAACTGGTCGAATGTGAAGGAGTAGCTCTATGAACATATACAAATTCTTGAAGAGCAGAAAAATTCCGTTGCGGTTCAGCGTACACTTAGAAACTAATGCATTAGAGAATCTTAAGCGGAAGTTATACCCTTCTTATGTGGGTATGTAATCAGTGAATACAATATACGGGTTTTTTTTTTTTTTTAATTATGAGAAATTCATCTTAGGTCGGATTGAATTAGGTGTTACTTATTAGATACCTACTTTACTATAACCCCTTCCCTGATAACTACGACATGTGCGCAAGCTAAAACCTTTGTCCGGAGATATGTAGGTCTTGCTACATTCTGCAGAAAAACAAGCATGCCAGAAAATGTAAAACATATATCTTTGTAGAGAAGAATAGTGATTCACGGTACTGTTTGAGCTAACCTAATTTCCAAGAAACGCCAACAGACATTCCGTTATGTAGGCTGCACCACAAATTCAACGTGATCACCCTAGAGTTTTATGAGAGGAGAAGAAATCCAGCACTTGCTGCACCAAAAAGCCGATACAAGATTAATTAACTAGCAAATAGATAAGAATAACATGCAGTATTGGCCATTAAACTTGTAGAAAGTTTTAAATCATCGATTAATTTTTTTCTTTTTGGGAAAATCCGCCTCTAAATTTCCTTTTGTTATAAATAAGTCATTTCTTTTAATTATAACTTTAACACTAACGGATTGAGCATCAGCTTAGTAGTTAAAAATATACAGAGAAATATCATTTTTATCCTTTGAACCATTAATTTTATTGTTAAAATTAGACGGGAGGTTTTCTGAAACAAATGCAAAATTTAGCATGTAAGTTGAAATGAAAAAAAGGTTTAGTGGGTCATTTAAAACTTCTTAAAAATTTAGTAGTCAATGACTTTATTATCCAAAAATAAATAAGCCAAAGCCAAGATTACAGGAGGTACAGTAATCTTGATTACTAGCTACACATGTACACAATCATTCTTCTCCCTACATCTAACAATTTATTGAGGTCCTTATTCATACTCGCGGTGTAGAGTTTGAGAATATTCGTTGTAGAACTTTGTAATCTATTATGTGATTTTTACCTTCATAGATCTATTATTTAGATCACATAGTTTCCACATTCATAATCATTTTCTTAGTAGGTACTAGCAAGCTTGCCCTATTCTAGAAGACTCAAAGCATGATTTGTGACGCTTGAGAATTTGCATCATATTCATGAATAGTTGTTGCATATCTTTGTGCATTTTAATGTGCTTTAATTTTAGTTTAAATATGCATTATTGATGGTTACTATTTATAAGAGAATTCGACTATTCAATTTGCTCGAATTAATATTTTTCCTAGATAGTTTGGCTTATAAAAGGAATCGGGAACTTGAGATTTTGAGCTTTGGGTGCCATGAGCACGCGTTAGTAAAATGAAACTTGATTCGTATAAATAGTGAATCATTTGTAAACATAGTTATTAGACTAGTTGGTTTTAAAATTGAATTTAGACCTAGATTTGACCAAGCCACTTATGCAATTGACCCAAAATATATATACATATACATATAAAATAACCTATGTACTAAACATTAACATTCGATTGCTCAAAAACAATTCACAAAATTTCCTCTATATCCCCTTACCCACTCGACAGCTTCCAAGGAGAAAAATCCTTCAAGCTTTGCATCTTGGCCTCCTAGCTTGTGTTTAGAAGGGTTTTGGAGCTACCTAAGGCCTCTACAACTTGCCTATACCTTGTACAAGTGAGGGAGTTTGCATATGTTCCACTTTAAAGTTTATGTCAACTTTGAAATTTTGAGATTTGTTGATTATAGTTATTGAGTTGCTTGAATATTGTGATACACATGCTCTACATGCTATATGGACCTTGCTTGCTTAGTTTAGTGGTTTATTCCATGGTTGAATGCTATGATCCATGAAAGAGATGATGAATAGTTTCTAATTTTAGGGTTTTGCTATAAGTTTCTATTTAAATTGATTTCATGCTACCTATAGGTGCTTTAGACGTTATTGAACATAGTTAAAGGCTTGTGTGTAATTTGGCCGGAATTGGATTAAAATACGAATTTAGCCAATATTTAAAAGGGAATTTTTCGTAAAACGTAATCCGGGCACAATTGAACCTTAGATTAGGTACCTACTAGGCATGGAAGCACTTTTGGTGCTTTTGTTGCGTTGATTTGAGGGGCGGTTAAGGTAGTTGTAGTTAAAATCAACTCGGGGTCTTCCTAAGCTTTTGTCTCCAAAGAGGGTTTTTAGGGCTTAGATAGGTGCCTTTTAGTATCCTTAAGGATGTAATATGGTCAGTTTGTGGAATTAGAACCTTGAGTCTCGTATGGTAGTAAAATTGCTTAGTTGTCAAAGGGAAAAATATGAGTATTGGATGTTTTAGCACCTGTATTGACTTGTAGTTGCTTATTGTTTGTCTAAATGTCTTTCTAAAGTATATTTGAGCTACTTGTTGAGTTTCATGGAAAAGTATGATATTTGCCTTTTGTGCTTAAATAGTTATTTCATGTATAAAAGCTTATATTGTGACTAATTGCGAGGCCAACCTACTTTGTCGTCCCTCATATGTGATTATTGGTACTACTTGGTTCTCGTGATCATGAATTGGGTTGCGCAACCTTCTCGGACATGGTAGTGTAGAGAAACTTCGGGCAGTATCGGGCTGTCGGTCTAGCTCGGCTACCATGGTGCCTATTCCCTTTCTCGCTGAAGCATACTCTTCTACCTCAGAGGCATGGTTCACCTCGTTGGGGCATACAAATCTATCTCGGGAGAAATAGATCGTAGGATTGGGGTACATCTGGAGTACCCCATTGAAAGAATAAGGGGTTTGCCGACATTTGCTTGAAGATCATGGTTCGTGGTTCGAGATCAAAGACAAAGAAGATGAACAGTATCCTTTTTAAATATGTTTAAATAATTGTTCAATTAGCTTGCTATATTGTGTTACTTATGTTATTATCTTTGTTGTATTGCACAAAATCATTTGCGAAACACCCCCAGTTTACTGTATCCCCTCCCTCGCTGAGCAACTGTGTTGCTCACTCTTCTTTTAACATGTTTCTAGACAAGCTGAGGTGAATCCCCAGCTTGTGGCTGTAGAAGAAGAAGAAAAAGTCCAAGTAGATCAGCTTCCTTGATTGCTTATATGCTGAGGTTGGCTGCTGTATGTGAAGATGTGTTGTTATGTGCTATATTCTACTTTTGAGACGTTTGGGGTCTTGTATGTAGTTGTGTGGAAATTGATGACTTGTAATTAAGTTGTAATCTTGGATGATTTGATAGAGTAGTTGGCATGTAATAGTTAATGCTAGACTTTATTGTCTTTGTTTGCATGCTTGTGTGTTAAGGGATGTTAAATGAAGGACTTAACATGTCAGTATAACTTATAACTTTAATTAGAGTGGTATGACAAGCAAGTTATGACTTAGAGTTGCTATAAACATGTCTTGCATGCTTGTATGTTATGCTATTGTTGAGTTCTAAGACTCGGATGGCCTTAAGGAGTTTGCTGTATATGTTGACATTGGAAGATAGGATTGTATGAGAAGATTGGTTGTAGATTGGTGGTTATATGTGATTGTTTGTAGGTTATCAGTTAGTCCATAGTACAGAGGAGACTCTATCCGTGTACTGGGTCCAGACTTAACCTTTAGTGTGAGGTTGGGTTCGGGGCATTACATGATTCTTCTAGATGGGGTTTCCCTTGATATGTCTATTATAGATTTGTTTGTCTTGTGGCCCAAGTCGGGCCTTTGGTCATATAGGTTTGAGTTAGCCCATACCCAATTATTTATTAATAGCTAGACTTAGGCCTGGATTATATTCTGCCACTATAGTTAAGTATCCTACTCTCTAAGTTGAAATATTTTTGAGTTAGAGAGTAGCTAATCATTACACCCCTGTAGGATTGTTTTTCGGTCTTTTAAATGGCCGCATCCCCTGTGGAGTGCTTTGGGCCTGAGTGGGCCGCATCCCCTATGGAGTGCTATGGGCCTGAATGTGTCGCATAAACATATATAAGAAGTCCATAAACTTGACGACGCTCACATGGCTTGTACGGATTGTTGTTTGCATTATATTCCTGCAACCACAAGTGCATAGTTCCACATACGTATGTATATACTATACTGAAATATAAACATTGGATAAAAGTAAGTTTAACTAAATCCACACATTAAAATTAAAATTAGAGAAGTCATTGAGTTCACTTGAAGTCTTTCTTTCTCCTTTCTCTCTCTTAATACTAAGAGAAAATGGTGGCCAATAGATATGCTTAACTAATTCATTATCAAAATTGATTGTTATGCAAAAATTCGTATATGGAAACCATGTATGTTCAAGTAAACCACTTAATCTAGAAATTATGAAATATACTATCTCAGTGGGCAATTCAAAGTGCTCAAAACTACTTTTATTTATTTATTTATCTTAAACCATCTTTCTTTCAACCAGAAAAACTCAATGAATCAATAACGGAATGAGTATCTTATCTCGAGCAAAAGCATAAATAATTTTTCAAAAGATCAACTTCACTTGTTCCTACATATTTGTGTGAGAGAAGTGAACTAAGAACCAGAAAACTGTTGCAGATCTCTTTTTCCAAGATTAATTTAGATACATTAACAAACATGAAAATCAATAGAGGCTCTTGCTATGAAAAATTGACGACAGTTCCAAATTTTGAGGTATATCTAAAATACAAAATATTTGTAAATAGTATGTAATGCAGTCAATCCCTCCTCAATCAAGACTATATTCATTTATGTGTATATACATATATGTGTAATGAATATCAACAAAAAGTAACTATAACTCATGCTAATTAACAAGAATAAAAAAACTCTACCAGAACATCATTTATTCAATCTTAGTTTTCTTATCCTTTTTGCTTGGTTCAAAAATATTGTGAATAAGGCAAAACTTCTTTGAAGCAAGGAAAAGAGAGACAACAACAAATAAAGAGGACAATAGAAAGGTAGAAGGATTCAACTAAATCTCAAGTAAAAACACATGCACACAACGCACGCGTGAGAATGGCCAACAAATAAAGAGGACAATAGAAATGCAGATCAATTATGCCCCTTTGTTTGCAAGAGTTGAATTCTATAAAATAAAATTAAGGTAAAAACCCACTAGTACAAAGAAGAAGAGGAGATGATGACGATTATGTTAGGAATTGTATGCCCTAAAGACCATTAGCAGTAAGACGTCTTAATGAATGGATATTATAACGATTAATAATCAGTGCATCTTACATGAGCATCTTTATACTCTCATTATATTCTTTATATATATGCATGCTAAGGCTCCTTGATTTGAGTGAATGGCATAGGTGCGTGGTGATCCATACAAAAGATATATGCCATGAGGCTTGAATCTAAACTATAGGTTCATAACCGTACAGTGAAGTTGGGCACTTCACTATGGAAGGTTATAATGAGAAAATCTCTTATTTGGTAGGGTCCTACCTTGGTCATTGGAAGGGCTTTCCGGACTTTTCTCATTAGTGCATGAGAATGCATTGAACTAGACTATGGTAGATGTGATCTCTATAAAAGTACTATTGCTCGAATGAGATCAGAAACATCTCAAGCTACTAAGAGACCAATGCTCTAGTTCTCGAGCATATGTGAATGACCAATGAACTCAAAGACATGTATTTTGATTTACTATGGGTGAGATCTTTTATGGGTCAATAGCTCTGTGTTTTGGATACATGGACTTGACTAGTTGGCACATGCATATGTGTCAAGTCGTTCTATGTCATCTTAAAGATGGGTTATCCCCATTTGTGATATCCTATTAATCATCGGAACCTAAGTACTTAGTAATATAGTCAACCGGGACTATATTTAGATATTGAACTTGTGGGTCGCTTCTAGGATCAAGAGAATAATATCTAGATGATGACTATTGGAGGATTAGATGCACAAAAAATAGAGGTAATCAAGAAAGGTGGATAGTACAAAGTCAAGACCTAGTATTGATTACGGGTTCTACATAGAGGGGCATTGTGGTCTTTTATACTTAGTAGGTCAAAGACATAGTCAAACCTCATTTGACTGGCATCATGGGAATGAGTATTTGTACTAGAGTGCAGTCATAGCTCTATAGTGGAATAAGCTAGGGTTAAAATGAATAGAATGTAGCTAGTGTTTAGCAGGGACATTTTAGTCATTTTGGAGCTAGGGAGAATATGTCTTTTGGTCCTTTTTCTATCTAATTTCCATATTGGTAGGTACACTTTCCTTTTCTCTATGAATGTCGTGTGGAGTGTGTATTTGACAAAAGGAAGTTGTGTGGATGGATTAGGAAAGTAAGAAGATGGAATTGTAGGCTAGCTATTATTGTAGGACTCTTTATTTTATGGATTTATCTTTATCAAAAGATATAAATTCATAAAGATAAATAAAGAGATAATACAATGATTATCTAGCATTAATAATATGGACAAGATATAGTACAGATACATTATTGGATGCAAGTACAATTTCTAGGTCTCCTAGTACTCCTAAAACACATGATTACTTAGGACTCTTGCTTATTAATACACGGCCAACTAAGAAAAAAATGGGAATTAATTTTTCCTTCTTTTGTGAGAATATCACACGGCCATAGAGAGGAAAAAGTGAGAATGAGTTTCGTCCCACAACGAATATCACCAAGGCTTGGAATTAGAATAGAAGAGAAGATCAATTATGACTTCCCCTTGGTAGCCGCAGATTTCTTTTTCCATTGGTGTGGAGCTCTTGGCTAAGGCAAGCAAGGAGGAGTGGTGTCTACTCATTGCAGCCATCGTGTGGTGAGCATCATAGAGTGTTGAGTTTTGACGCCAACACTTAAAAGGTAATAAATCTGTTCGCGAAATCTTAAACTGCGTTTTATGCATGTATGCCTGCTTGTTTATATGTATTTGCTTGGTTATCGGTTCTTGATTGCTTCCGCTGCACTAGATTAAGGTTTTGATGCCTAAATCACTAGTAATCTAGGCTATTGAACCCTGGATAATAACCATAAAATTAAAATCTTCTGGGAATGGCTAAAGGTTGCTAATGGCCCTACGGTGGGCGCCAAATTTTAGACAATCAGAATCTACAATTAAGATTATGTGGCTTCCACCTCCATAGATCTATTATTTAGATCACGTGATTTCTACCTTCATAATCCATTTTTTAGTGCACTAGCAAGCTTTCCCTATTCCAGAAGACTCAAAGCATGATTCTCTTAGACGGAGTTTCCCTTGGCATGTCTATTTATAGATTTGTCTTGTCTTGTTGCCCAAGTCGGGCCTTTGGTCATGTGGGTTTGAGTTAGCCCATACCCAATTATTTATTAATAGCTAGACTTAGGCCTAGGGTATATTTTGCCACTACAGTTGCCAAGCTGTGCCCGCGGGCATCATCTTGGCATGTCTACATGCCACAACGGCGGATATGCCCGTCTTGGAAGAGAGATTATACTTAACAGACTATTTGGAAATTCATTTGATTTATATATTTGTTGTACGTATTCCTTTTCTGCTCCTATATCTTGAACTTTGTTTTTGTTACTTTGACAGGAATACGTATGGCACAGAACGGAAATAATTCTAGATACGTTCTAGGAAACGTCTCGCTACGAGGATATTATTAAACTAATAAAACTCTAGGATGTTAGAGAAAAATAACAATCTTTGAAAATAGATAAATTGAAAGGTATCTGAAATAGGCTACAAAGCCACCTATTTATACTAAGCTAAACTAATCCTAATCCATCTAGGATAAGCTAATCCTATTCTATAAAGAAATCATATCCTATATATGATAAACTAAAAACGTAACAAAAATTAAAATAAGACATAAAATAAAATAGTATTGACTCGTGGGCCTAGTTAGAAGTCTTTCTCTTGGTCTTGGCCCAATTAATCTCGTCTATCAACAAATCGGCATCTTGTTCCTCATCAATCCTTCCCACTTGAGAAAACCTCGCCCTTGAGTTTAAGTCTGGATATGCAACCTCTTCCTTGGGAAAATATTCATATAAGTCTCCCACATTAAAAGTATTGAAAATTCCCCATCTATCGGGAAGATCAACCACATAGGCATTGTCATTGATTTTCTTTGTAATCTCGTATGGCCTATATTTCTTGGGATGGAACTTGTTATATGTGCCAATTGGAAACCTCTCTTTGTGTAAATATACCATGATAAAATCCCCTTCTCTGAAAACTTTCGGACGCTAGTGTTTATCAGCTGCAACTTTGTATTTAGCATTAGAGACCTAAATGTGCTGTTTGACTTATTCTTGAAGTTCCCACACTTGATTTGCCATTTTGTTAGCAGCACTGCTGACATCTTGGAATTTAGGTAAACGAGCTAAATCCAGTGCATGCTTCGACACCTTTGTATAAATAATGGCAAAAGGCGAAGCTCCAGTAGAACAATGTACATAATTATTATAGGCGATTCGGCTTGGGCTAGTGCAAAATCCCATTGTTTCGGCTTGTCTTGGCATATGCAGTGAATTAAACTTCCCAAGGTCTTGTTGGTGACTTCAGTTTGGTCGTCCGTTTGAGGATGCGCAGTATTACTGAATTTCAAGCTAGAGTCAAAACGCTTCCACAAAGTAAGCCAAAAATGTGACAAGAATTTAGAATCCCTATCAGAAGTGATGGATTTAGGAACTCCATGTAGGCGCCCCACATCCTAGAAAAATAACCTCACAATATGTATTGCATTTGATATTTTCCTGCAAGGAATAAAGTGTGTCATCTTGGAGAATTTGTCAATGACTACAAATACAGAATCAACTCCTCTCTGAGTTTCGGGTAACCTTAGAACAAAGTCCATGGACAAGTCTTCCAAAATATTCTATGGAATAGGCAAGGGCATGTAGAGACCTATATTTTGTGTCTAACATTTTGATGTTTGACAAATTGGGCATTTTCACACAAAATTTCCTATATCTCTTTTTGACTGTGGCTAGTAATACCCTTCCTCCATACTGGTTATAGTTTTATCTCGACCCAGATGTCCACCTAATCCACCTCTATGCTAGTCATGAATAATCTTCTCACGCAAGGATAACATGAGAATATATAGTTGGTTACCTTTAAATAAAAATTCATCATGGACATGGTAATCACCTATGGGTTGTCTCTGTATGTATTTATGCCATATGCTACCAAAATCTTTGTTGCTTTCATACAACCCTTTCAAACAATCAAGCCCTACAATTGCACCACTCAGTGTGACAAGTAGGCTGACACAATGACTTAAGGCATCTACAACACAATTTTTTTTACTTGACTTGTGTTTGATAACATATGTGAATTGCTTCAAATAAGAAGCCCAATGTGCATGAATTTTATTCAAATGTCCTGGCTCTTGAAGTGTTTAAGGCTTCATGATCTGAATAAATAACAAATTCACTCAGGATTAAATAGTATTCCCATTGTCGTAGAGCCCAAAATAAAAAGATATAATTCATGCTCATATGTGGACCTTTTTCTGTGTGTTTCACTAAGTTTTTCACTATAGAAGGCGACGGGTCAACCTTCTTAGGGTAACATTGTACCGATCCCCATTCTACTTACATCATATTCTACCTCGAAAACTTTCTCAAAATCTAGTAAGGCCAAGACAGGTGGGGTAGTCAATTTTTCTTTGATAACTGCAAAGCTTTCGTCTGCCTCTTCAGTTCACATAAATTTTATTTCTTCAAACATTCGGTAATTAGAGCTGCTAAGCTACTAAAATTCTTAATAAACCTGCAATAGAATGTAGCTAAGTTGTGGAAACTTCTTACCTCGCTAAGGGTTTTCAGTATCCACATGAATTCCTTCAGTACTTACTATGAATCTCATGAATACCAAGTGATCCGTCAAGAAGTAACACTTCTTTAAATTTGCAAATAATTTATTTTCTCGCATTGTACTCAGGATCTAGCGCAGATGGTCTAGGTGCTCTTCTTTGCTGCGACTATATATCAAAATATCATCGAAATAAACAACAACAAATTTTTCTATGAAGGGCTTGAGTACCCGGTTCATTAGTTGCATGAAAGTGCTTGGAGTATTGGACAAGCCAAAAGGCATCACTAACCATTCATATAGTTCTTCTCGTGTTTCGAAAGTTATTTTCCACTCATCCCTAAGCCTGATACAAATTTGATGATATCCACTACGAACGTCAATTTTGGAGAACACTGTAGATCCATGTAGTTGATCCAACATGTCTTCCAACCGAGGTATGGGGAAACAATATCTTATGGTGATTTTATTAATGGTTCTGCTGTCAACACACATTTGCCAACTCTCATCCTTGTTTGGTGTCAGTAATGCAGGCAAAACACATAGGCTTATACTTTTATAAATGTACCTTTTCAGTAATAGTTCTTCAATCTTTTCCCGGAGTATCTTGTTCTCTTTGGGACTCATTCGGTAGTGGGGATGGTTTGGTAGACTTGCACCTGGCATGAGATCAATATGGTACTGGATATCTCAAATAGACGGCAGTCCTTTTGGCAAATCTTCAAGGATAACCTTTTTAAATTCCTTCAAAAGGGATTGAATCTCCTCTGGAATGTTTTCCTCTGTACATTCTTCCCCATTGACAGCGAGTACATAAGTCTCTCCCATCTCCTTCTTCTTTGTCTTGCGAAACAACGAGTACTTGATAAATTCATTACAGATTTTGTAATGGTAATGAAGGATTTTCCTTCTTCTTTGTCTTGCAAAACATGTTTCTTATTGCTAAGAATGATGGCAATTTTCTTTCCATTCCACCAGAAGATATAAATATTTGATCGTCCTTTATGGGTTGCATCGACGTCATATTGTCAAAGGTGCCCAAGCAATATGTGACAGGTATCCATGTTAATTACATCACAAACGACCTCTACCTTATATGACTTCCAAATAGAGATTGGGACTTTACAAATCTCAGTAACCTTGATTGACAAACCCTTTGTGACCCAGCCAATTTCATATGGTATGGGGTGTGGTTCTCTGCTTAATTTCAGGTAGCGTACAAGAGCTCTTGACACTATATTTTCCCAACTCCCATTGTCAGTAATCAAATTACATACCTTTTGTTGAATAGTATAATGCAAGTGAAAAATACGCTTGCATTGTGTTGAGTCTTCCTGCTTCGGCATGTCTAGTAATTTCTGAATGACAAAAGTCACATGTTCTAAATCATTTTCTTCTTTTGAAGCCTTAACATCCTTTAAATCCTTATCTTCATAGACATGCTCTTTTTCATACTCCTCATCACAGTCTACCAAATTGACAGATTTACTTGCGCGACACTTACTGGAATGATGTCTTGGTTCCCCACATTTAAAATATTTCCCAATTGTAGGCCTTGCATATGAATTACCCAAATTTATTTTGTTATTTGTGTTAGATGTTGGACGTGTGGTACAAGCAACTCCTTGGGACACGACTTGGGATTCACAATTCATGGCTTGGTTGTTTTTTGTCACGATTTGCTTTCCCCTATTGGAAGATTGATATTGCGAATTTGACGAGGTTTGGCGGGATTGTGGTGGTGCTCGATATAAGAGAGTTTTTGCTTTCAGTGCCATGTTATGTGTTTCATCAATTGACCAAATGGGTACTAGTGACATCTTATCTGGAATTAAAAATTTTAACCCATTAAACTACCTAGTTGTTTGATGTTTACTTGTTTATGAAGTACTGCATCTTGTCGACAATCGCAAAAATTCCTCTGTATATTCAGTCACTGTACGCATTCATTGATTGCAATTCTGATATTGTTGGAATAAATACTGCTCATAGTCTGGCAGGAGAAATCTACCTTGTAGTAATTGTTTCATCTTTCTCCATGTCCTCACTAGTGCTTTTCCTTGGAGTTTTTGATTATTTTGATGAGTATCCCACCAAGCTACTTATGAGGCCCTGGACCTACTGGCAATAATTATTTTAGTAATTGGCCTTTATTCGTTTGCATTTAATTGACTTGTTTCTTGTTATTTGAATCGATACGTGTTTGCATTACATTCAAAGTAAGTAAAATTAATGAAAATAAAAGTTGGTTATTTAGACATTAGCATAATAGGTGCATTTTAGTCAGTTCAAATTTAATTTCTTAGTTGCAATTGAAGCCTGATGTGATGATATTTGCACCACTCAAACCACTGCATTTACCTACTATTACATCTTAACTTGTGGAATAAATGCAATACTTAATACACTATTGATGCAATCTAGGTTGATCCTTAAAAGTGAAGAAAACAGACTTAGAACGGCAAAATGCAAGTCAAAGAATTGTGCGATGGCAAAGACTCGAGAATCGGTGGTTGAATCAATGCCCGTAGAAGAAGAATTTGGCCAGATCAAGTGCAAATAGTGACCTATGTCCGTTTTTGACAAACCGTACCAGTTTTTCGGGTAGAAACACCCTTATGAGAAAAACGCAAGCTAGTTTAGGGTAGTTTAAATATGGTAGTATAAATAGTTAGTAGTTGGGAAAAATACGGCGAAGGTAATGCCCAAATTTCTGGGGCATGGGAAAAGGAAAAAATCTCGTAGCTGTGCTCGGGACTTGGGACTTGGACCTCGGACCTCGACTTCATTTATGGGGGAGCATCTCTTTAATCTCTTTTATATTTGAATGTCGTTATAATGCCTGTGTTAATTTTGGATCTTGATTATATATTAATGATCTTTTAATTTACCGGTCTCCATGATTTGGACTGATTTAATTCATATGCAATATATGACTTGTATTAATTAAGTATTGTCTTTCATACAAAATACTTTTAAGTAGATGATATGATTGCTTTATTTTCGTGCCATATATCCATGCTTTAATAGTGAATCAATAGCTTGACAACCTTAAAGATTCCAAAAGATTATAGGTAATGCTTTTAAGTAGACCATAGTTTCTAGACTAAAAAGGAGATGTTAGTTACTTAGTTGAAACAGACCTTTTACACCAGGTTGCAAGGACAGTTCCATACTATGGCTCCAATGCTCATAGATGGCACATCACCTATATCAGAGTTACTAATCGTGATTTTAGTAGACTAAGATTGACTAGGTTAATGCTTGTAGCTTAACCTCTTGCATAGAATTAGAGAATCTTATTTACAAACCTAGATTAACTGCCTTAATATTAATCCGAGCTTAATTACTGTTTCCCCATATTTACACTCTCAACTCTAACTCCAGTTTAGTTAACTTAGGTTAGCTTAGCCTTTAAATTACCCAACCAATCTATCTGTTGCTTTCAACACTCACTTAGAACACTTTCATACCCACTTATTTAACCGAACTAACTTAGGAGCCTCCCTGTAGAATTCGACTCTGCACTCAGAGCACACTACACCACGAAGATCCGTGCACTTGCGGGTTATTAAAATTTGGTCATTTTGCACCTAATTATAATGCACCGTTTGAATGCATCAAGTTTTTGGCATCATTGCCGGGGAGGCACGGTTTAGTTTTTGATTAAGTGTATTGAATTTGTTTTAAGTGTTTGTTTTATTTGCTTTATTTAAAAAAAAAATTGGGAAAATTTGAATTGATTGAAATATGACTCATTTTAATGATTCATCCAATCAATGCACTTTTAATGAAACAACCCAACCCCCTATCCCAAATAGTTGTGAATTTTGTTCTCAATTTGGGCATACATTTGTAAATTGTCCCCAAAATCTCTAGTTTTTACATAGTCATGATTCTACTACTCAGAGTTATTTTTCAAATCAAAATTTGTACTCAAATGCATATAACCCAAGGTGACAGAATCATCAAAATTTCTTTTGAGATCAAAATAATGGATCTTTTCTGCCTCAAAATTTTGAAGAAAATGCATTTCAAAACCCTAATTCTTCCAAGTTTTTCGAAAGCTCTCAAAGTAATTCTTTCAATCAAAACTTTTGCTATCCTAACTCGGTTGAATTCACTTCTCCTGAACCAAACTTTGACGACAAGTTCGGCCAACTTGTCCAACTCGTCATCTAACCACCAATCCATAGATAGGCTACAAAACCAAATCAGTCAACTAGCCGATAGCATAAATGGATGGGAGAGAGACGAGCACCCTATTCAACCTGTCGTGAGTTCGCAAGACCAATATAGTTTCGTTCATCACAAAATTACCCAAACCCGGGTTGATGAGGTAGAAGTGTTTAAAAGAGATAATCAGGGTAGAGAGTGTAACACTAAGAATGAGGTAGATAACATGTTTGAGGTACGCACTCCGGAATGGCAAAACTAGCTATCACCTTGTAGTCAATAAATTTTTTTCTCAAAACTTTGAAAGTCAAATCCCTGTACCTTTTCAATTTGAATCTTTTGTTGATCCTATCCTTAATCTTTTCAAACAAAATGATCAACATGCTGATTCGATTGACTCTGCTCATCCCAACTCCAATGACAAGTATGACCAACTTTATCTACTTGTCGAATCTAATGCTCGTATAATTCAATCTTTAGATCAACACATTCAATCTGTTACAAGCACCTTTGATGAAATAACTTATGAACAGACTAATAAAATGAGCAAAATTGGTTAGAAGACATCTGATAGGGAAAATGAATTTGAGAAAAATGATGAAATGCCTCACATAGAAGGAAATGATGACCTTATTAATGATATGACTGAACCCGACTCTGATTCCTCTTCAAGGAAGATTAGTGTACATACTTCCTTAGAGTCTTCACTCTTTCAGGACGAGTCTATTGAGTCTACTTTAATTCTTCCATCCTTCTTGACACCTGTTAGATTTGACCCATTTTTGAATAATATATTAAATACTTCTAATTTATGGGTTGACCAATTGAAATTAGGACACAATGTTTTACAACACAAAATTGTCCCTGTTTACATATCCATGAACATTCCTACACACATCACATTGGGATGGGATTTGTCACCTTTTCAAGGTGACTTGGAAAAGTCATGTTCTGTAGAAATAATGTACCATCATGATCCTTTTCCAGTTAAAATCTTTGGTGAAACGATTATCAGGCAATATGTGCCGAAGAGCTTTAAACATAGATGACTCTAACACTGGCGCCTGGCTGAGGGTGTAAAACTTAGCGCTTCTAGGAGGTAACCTAGATTTTTAAAATGCTTTTGTGTGATTTTTATTATGCTGTATGATTTCATGCTTTCTTTAGTCCTCCGTATTTGTTTTTGCTAAATGTATTTATAGGAATTTTGTTGAAATCCGGCCGCGAACTTGTAGCAGCATGTTCATAATTGATTGAAACTGATGATAATCTTAAACTGTTTTGTCTACTAAATCTTTAATGAGGTTGCAGAATGATCTATCTTTTGACAAAGATTAATAGACACATTCTATTTCATCAACATTTAATTGCTACAAATCAGGTGATATCTTTCCTTACTTCTACATTTTCCTTTAAACCTGATCATTTTGTGCTGATGAGTAGGCAAACCATAGGTTTGGGGATGTAGTGTTTGTCATTTTGTTGTTACTTACATATTACACTCTCACTTGTTTTATATTGCTATTTTCTTGTGGACAAGAAAAGTTTTGGTGTGGGGGTACAAAGTGTTACATGAAACAATTTTTTAAAAAATATGTAAGAAACACACTATTTTCGTGAGAAAGAGTAATTTGCTACCTTACTTGTTTATAGGAGGATGAGTTAGATAATTTGAGAACCTATGTTTTTAGCTATGTATTATGAAAAACTCTGAAGAATGTCTTAAGAAAAACTTTGGATTACTGTATTCATGAGTTGAACTTAGCTGTTTTTTTCTTCAATTGATGAATATTTGAATTTGAGAGGACTGAGATAGGATTACCGTTTATTATGAGACCTCCTTATGATTGAAACCTGGACCCTTATGCCATGTCTGTATAGTATGTTATGTTACTCTGTCTGTATGTACACTCTGAAAAAAAAAAAAAGGAAAAAAAAGAGAAAAAAGAAAAACAAAGAAAATAATGAAAAAAATAGAAAAAGAAAAAAAGAGTTGTACATAATTTACTGTTGAATAAATTTTTGGTGTAAATATGTTGTAAATATTTAAAGTACCATTATCCTTAACATTGTAATTTTGGATATGTGCTATAGTGTAAGGTCTCGAGCCTGGATATCTCGGGTGATTAAGGCACGTTGGGGTCCCTTTAAAACCTGGCAACCTCAGCCATCTAGCTGGGGATTGTTGGCCTCAAAGCTCGTTACATAGGATATCCAGAAAGCAAAGGAAATTGAGCATTACAAAGAGATAGTTTTGTATTGTACTCTTCATTTTGGCAAATAAAATGGGTGAAAGCATGATCAAGGGTTTGATTACAAATGGGTAAGAGTATCAAAGTCTAATATGTCTATATATTCTGAAAGATGAGAAAGTTTTGAACTTAATTTGTTTAGTTTTCTTCTGAATACTTACTCCAAAGCAATTGATAGATTCATTCTGAAAGAGTTGCTATTTTTGAAAACTATTTAAAGGTTCTCTTGTTATTCTTGTCATTTACTTATAAACTTGTAAAGGAAAGTGGATTACATTTGCTCATGAACTCATTTTGACAAAGGTTAGGAATAGAGTTGTATTCATCTGCTTTTGAATTTGAACTTGCAAAATCTTGAGATTTTCACTTTTGAATCTATGTGCTTTAAAGTAGTCTTGCCTGAGGACAAGCAAGGTTTAGGTTTGGGAATGTTGATGTGACGATATTTGCACCACTCAAATCACTGTATTTACCTACTATTACATCTTAACTTGTGGAATAAATGCAATACTTAATACACTATTGATGCTATCTATGTTGATCCTTAAAAGTGAAGAAAATAGACTTAGAACGACAAAATGCAAGTCAAAGAATTGTGCGATGGCAAACACTTGAGAATCGGTGGTTGAATCAATGCCCGTAGAAGAAGAATTTGGCCAGATCAAGTACAAATAGTGACCTATGTCCGTTTTTGACAAATTGTACCAGTTTTTCGGGTAGAAATGGACTTCTGAGCGAAACGCAGGCTAGTTTAGGGTAGTTTAAATATGGTAGTATAAATAGTTAGTAGTTGGGAGAAAATACGGCGGAGGTAATGCCCGAATTTCTGGGGCTTGGAAAAAGGAAGAAATCTTGTAGCTGTGCTCGGGACTCCGACCTCGGACCTCGACTTCATTTATGGGGGAGCATCTATTTAATCTCTTTTATATTTGAATATCGTTATAATGCCTATGTTAATTTTGGATTTTGATTATATATTAATGGTCTTTTAGTTTACCGGTCTCCATGATTTGGACTGATTTAATTCATATGCATTATATGGCTTGTATTAATTAAGTATTGTCTTTCATACATAATGCTTTTAAGTAGATGATATGATTGCTTTATTTTTGTGCCATATATCCATGCTTTAATAGTGAATCAATAACTTGACAACCTTAAAGATTCCAAAAGACTATAGGTAATGCTTTTAAGTGGACCATAGTTTCTAGACGAGAAAGGAGATATTAGTTACTTAGTTGAAACAGACCTTTTACGCCTGGTTGCAAGGACAATTCCATACTATGGCTCCAATGCTCGTAGATGGCACAACACCTACATTAGAGTTAGTAATCGTGATTTCAGTAGACTAAGATAATTGATTGGGTTAATGCTTGTAGCTTAACCTCTTGCATAGAATTAAAGAATCCTATTTTCGAGCCTAGATTAATTGTCTTAATATTAATCCGAGCTTAATTACTGTCTCCCCATATTTACACTCCCAACTCTAACTATAGTTTAGTTAACTTAGTTTAGCTTAGCCTTTAAATCACCCAACCAATCTATCTGTTACTTTCAACACTCACTTAGAACACTTTCATACGCCTTTATTCAAACAAACTAACTTAAGAGCCTCCCTGTGGAATTCGACTCCGCACTCAGAGTATACTACACTACGAAGATCTGTGCACTTGTGGGTTATTAAAACTTGGTCATTTTGCACCTAATTATAACACACCGTTTGAACGCATCAAAGCCCAAAATGATTTGTCGGCCTAATTAATTTCATAATGATTATTAAAAGCCCAATTGTTTAGCCATTAAGCTCTTATGATATCAAAATAAGAAAAAAAAAAACAAGAAAAAGCTCCTAGAATCGGTTGAAAGAAAAAATAAATAAAGGGAGCTCAAAACTGTGGAGAAGAAGAAAGAAAAAGGAAGAAGAAGAAAAAAAAAAGGAGAAAGAAAACTTGCCATTTTAGCTCAAGTTTTGGCTCTTTTGTGCAAATTCAACAAAGTTTAGGTGAGGGGTTCATGTTTTGTGCATTTTTCTTGTTGTATTAATAATGGTAAGTTTATGTTTATATGATGAAATGTAAGATAGAGCTATGAATGCATATGTAAAGTTGATTATTGTGAAGAAAATGTGAAAAAAACATGTGTAGTATGCTTTAGGAAGCTAGAGCTTTGGTGTGTGATTATGATGATTGTTGCTTGAGTTAGTTGAGAGCTAGGAAGTTTAAGTGTTTGATAAAGTGCTTGAATGAATGATTTAGCTCAATTTAACTTGTGCAACACCTATACACATGTTAATGCAAGCAAAACAAGGCCTAAAAGAGAATCCTGCGCACTGTTTTTGCATGATTGTTTTGATGTGGTAAACCCTAATGGATGAGGCTTATTTTTGGATATGTTATACTAGACTTATAGTAGAACAAACTATATGTTTGGTGCATAAGCTAATTTTGAGGTTAAGATGCTGTTTTAAGCCGATTCCAGTAGGGTTCTAATTTTCGCATAAGTGCTGGATAGTTTACACAATAAATTTTTAGATGTCATATCTTGCTGAATATAGCTCCGAATCGAGATCTTTTTGATGTTAAACTCATCTACATTTAAAGAAATATGTTTCTGTGCAGTTTCAGAGTTTTTAAAGGACATTAAGGTTGATAACCAAAGTGGATAAGTCATGCATGTGCAATACGGGTGGTCCAGTCTTCATATCTAAGTGTTTTATGCTTTGCATGTTGAGTTGTTGTGGTCTATCATGTGAGTATCTTGTCCTATCTTCAAGATAAATGTGAATAGAAATTGCTAGTTAGTTGGCTATATTGTACTTGGTGCTTAACTTGTGATTAGCTATCGGAAATGGAATAAAATGCATGAATCGGTTATTCTATTGGTTGTAGTATGCAAATGGATTGCACTATTGTTTATTAATGCTTTATAAAGTGCCACCACTTGCTTAAATGTTAGAGGGGCAACCTACTTTGTTGTCCCCTTATTTACGTGTTTATCGATTAATTGCTTTATTGGATATTTAAGTGCTTTATCGAGTGTTATCGAAGGTTGCAACCTTTATCGAGGCACAAAAATGTTGTGCCTCTACTGGGCGGCAGCGGGCTTGCCAGTGGTTGGTTGCACAACCTCTGCATCCTATTCCCTCACTCTCTTGGTCGATGAAGGCCTTGGCTATTGGGTCGTAGGTTATCGAGGTACATTCAGAGTACACCTACCGGCGTTATAAGGGGATTATAACTATTGTTATCGACATCACCATCGCATCGCAAAGGAAATGGGTATGATAAGGATGGAATAAAATTGTATCATTTTCTAAAGTGTTACATAATGATCGTATCCTTTCTATAAGTGATTATACAGTTCTTATTACTTGATTGAATTCCCTGAGCTCCTCGTTATTGCCTATTGTTTGTTCCAATGCTTGCGTGCCTCTTGTATTGTTCACAGTGCTCGTTAATGTTACTTATCGCTAGTACGTGGCACTTAGCTTATATGCATTGCATCACGAAAAGGGTTTTGCAAAACCTCCTCGTATTTCCCCCTCACTGAGCACGTGGTTACTCATCCCTTTTTCTTCAAAAATTTCAGGTAATGCGAGGTGAATTCGAAGTGTTCGCCAGTTGTTGGGCCTACTTTGCAAGGAGTTCATAGTTATGTCTTGTTAATGTCAAGAGAAGGTTAAAAGTTTAATAGTTATTGTGGAGATGTAATAAATGCATACTTATGTTAGTTTAGCTTGTAATTTGGTAGGTTTGGGTTGTAAAATACATTAAAGAGGTATCGAACCTATCATGCTACAGTATAGGAAAAACTCCTTCCATTTTCCCTCGTCTATTGCATTGGGGTTGGATCGGGTTGTACATCCGGACTTGGTTCTGCAATAGATCAGGTCGTTACACTACTGTACCCCTTTTTAGTTTGTGGGCAACTAGCTTCACCATCTTATCATCAGGCACATCCATAATATCGAAGAATTTTTCTACTTTGTAGCACCAATCTAAAAAGGCTTCAATATTGAGATTACCATTAAAATTAAGGTGATCAACTTTGAGACGATAGTTGTCAAAGTCGCGCCCTCCTCTTTGTGCAGGATAAAAATTTTGATATCCCCCAAAATTCTATCCCCTTCTTTATCCTGGCTGAATGTTATGATAAACCTCTTTTTCACTCTCAAAATCATCGTCAATTACTTGAAGTGCAAATTGTTGTTGAGGACGTACTCTCCTGTGGTCCTATTTATGATAGAGTCTGTTGTAATGAGCAGGTTCACCTTCAAATCTATCCTTATAGACAAGTTGTCTATCCCGAACATCAAGAATTCCCTGATTGACAAGTTGACCACAGGCATCTTTTATGGCACGGTTAGCTCTGCCATCTTCACTATTCCTGTCAGCATTGAGGTTTAAGTTGACAATGATATCGCGAATCTCATGGAGTTCACATGTAACCTTCCCTTCCAATACTTAAACCCTCCTCCCCTCCCCGTCTCCCAAAGAGCCTCTATCCCTCGATCATCGTCGACAGGCTGGACGCTGTTGTCTCCACCGTTTGGGCCACTACTAGTACCTCATTGATTTTGTTCGAATTTTGCCATGCTGATCTTGAAGAATTGTAATAGTTATAATCACCTTGGTTCTGGTGCCAACCAACGCAGAATGGAATCAATTCTAGATACATTCTAGGAAGCGCCTCACTAAGAGGATATTATTAAACTAATAAAACTCTAGGATGCTAGAAAAAAATAACAATCTCTGAAAAAAGATAAATTGAGACAATCTGAAATAGGCTACAAAACTACCTATTTATACTAGTTAAATTAATCTTAATCTATCTAGGATAAGCTAATCCTATTCTATAAAGAAATCCTATCCTATATAGGATAAACTAAAAACATAACAAAAATTAAAATAAGACAAAATAAAATAGTATTGACTTGTGGGCCTAGTTAGAAGTATTTCTCTTGGTCTTGGCCTGATTAATCTGGTCTATCAACAAATCGACATCTTGTTCCTCATCATTGCATTCCATCAATGGCACTAATCAATTTAAAATTAAATTAAATTAATTAGTATTGATTAATAAATAACACAAATAAATAATTTGTGATTTTAGTTGTCAAGTTAAGTATGTTAAGAATACTTGAAAATAAAGGTGGATTAATAAATAACTTTTAATTTGAGCTTCTAGTTTGAAGACGAAAAAGAAGCTTGGATTAAGAGATATGGAAAAGAAATTTGTCGTGAAGAAGCTTGCAAAAAGAATAAGAAGAACTAAGTATATAGAGAATGAGAGTGAAGTATAAGAGTAATAAAAAATGAAAGAAAACTTAGAAGGAAGTTTAGTCTTTGAAAGACGAGCAGCTAGTTTGGCGGTTTAGAATTGTAGATTCCACCTCTTAAACAAGGATTTGGATAAAGTTTGAGTAAATCCAGGTATTACAAATTTTGGATTCTAAATTTTTAAAGAGTTTTTTCCAAACACAAAAGGTTGGATTTGCAAATGAATTCCACAAATTTTTATGAAATTCATTTGTTCCATTTAGCATGTAAAAGAATCTTCACATTGCAATTTCTTGTGGTAAGACATTATATGTAACGCCCCGATCCCTCACGGAACCGGGATTACTATTAATCATGCTATTCACAACCCATATCCAAACCCAGGCACAAATTTCAGGAAAAATGGATGGAGTTTTTCCTATTTTTAGGATTAGTCAAAAACCTGCACGGAGCAAGTATAACCACATAACAACACCCCAACTCTAACCATCCAACTTTCTCAGTCTCAAGGCCATCCAAGCCTTAGACAGCAACATAATCACTCGTGCACGCAATGACACAACCTTTGAAATTCTAGGTTACAAGATAGCTTATCGTACTGCTCTAACTACATCCACAAGCTTTACTTATGATAAGTCCACCTACTTGTCACACAAGCACGCAATCAAAAGACTACTAAATCTATCTTAAGCTATTACATGCCAACTACTCTATCAAACCACATAAGTCCTTAATTTACAATCCAACAAGTCGTACAAAATACATACAAGACTTCAAGTGTAACGCCCCGATCCCTCACGAGACCGGAACTTCTATTACATATGATATACTCAACCCAAATCCAAACCCGGGCACAAGATTTAGGAAAAAACTGATGGAGTTTCCCTATTTATAGAACTATCTGGAAACCTGCGAACAACAACATACAACCACAAGACCATAATCCACAACCTCAATCCATTCCATCCTTCAACTTTACCACATCACATTCTGCATTAAGACCGTCCAAGCCACAACTTAGCAAAAGTTCATCACACAAGCATGCCAGGCATAACTATTGATATTCTATAGTCTAAACCTACTTATCTTACCACTATAATATTATCTAGTTTTCTTTTTTATAACTTAAGTTCGTCAACCAGTCAAAACATACAGCTACTAAACAATAAAGTAAAGATTACAAGTTATTACAACATTAGAAGTCATTCATAACTATCAATACATTTTAAACTTAACTTTACAATTACAAAACTGAATTCAATGACAATCCATGTAAGCCAGCATAATCAATCACGAAACTCTCGAACCTTCTTTTCTACCCCTGATAGCACTGATCCTAAAAGGTATTAGAAATGAAGGTAAGTATACAACATGTATACTCAGTGAGGGAGGTGATGCAGCATACCGATGAATGCTTTCATAAGATGCAACAAGGATAATAACATATACAACACAAAATAACAAAGCTAATTAAACAAGTATTGAACCGCGTATAAAAAGAATACGGTTCCACGTTTGTCATCAATCACGAGCCACGAGCCAAGATCTTCAAGCAAGTGTCGGCAAAACCCTTATTTCTCCATAATGGGGTACTCCGGATGTACCCCGATCCTATGACCCTTTCTTCTGAGGTAGGTCCATATGCCCAATGAGGTGAACCATGCCTCTGAGGTAGTGGAGTATACTCAGCGAGAGAAAAAGAATAGGCACCATGGTAGTCGAGGGAGCACAGCAAGCCCGATGTCGCCCGTGTTTCTCAACGCTACCATGTCCGAAAAGGTTGCGCAACCCTGAGACAGTCCACTAGAATCAAGATCATTAAACAACACATAAGAGGGACGACAAAGTAGGCCACCCTCGCAATTAACCACAATATAAGCCAGATACACACGAAATAACTATATAGTCACAAAGAGAAAATGACATGATTTCTCACAAAACTCAATAGATAGCTTAAACTCATATTTTCTATGCATATAAACACCTAGCTAGCATCTACAAGTTCATATAACCACAAAAGCATCCATTTCCACTTTTTTCCCCTTTGTTAACCAAGCCATTTCTTCTCCCACACAAAATTCAAGATATCAAATTCACGAGCCATCCATTCTACATCCCTAAGAAGGCCAAAAGACACCTAATTGAGCCCTGAAAACCTGTTTTGGAGACAAAAGCTCGGGAAGGCCCCGAGTGGGTTTTAACTATACCTACCCTATCCGAACCCCAATTTCATGCAGCGAAAGCACCAAAAGTGCTTTCATGCCCCATGGATACCTAATCTAAAGTCCAAACGTGCCCGGATTACGTTATGTGAAAAACCCCCTTATAAAGTTGGCTAATTTTTGCATTTAAACTCAATTTTGAGCAATCTAACTACACGTGAGCTTTCAACTAGTTTCACTATTATCTAAAGTACCTAATTGAAGCCTCAATTCAATCTAATTAGCAAGTTTTATCAAAACTCCAAATTTTGGCACTATTTATCATCTCTTTCATGCATTTCAAGCTCCAACCATGGAAATAGCTACAACACAACTTAAACAAGGTATATATAGCATGTAAGAGATGTCCTAAGCAATATTTGAGCATAATGTAGGCTAATAACAACAATTCAAGAAAAGTTAAAAATTGAACATAAACTTTAAACATCATGAAAATGCAAAACTCCCTCACCAATAATAGGTTATGAACAGTTGGAGAAGACTTGGGAGAGCTAGAAATCACTTGAAGAAAGCTTGGAAGAGCAAGATTTAAAGCCTAGCAAAACTTTTTTTTTTCTTTTTCCTTGGCCGTTGGCCTTAGTGCCTTTTCTTTGGCTTTTGCTCACCAAAACCACTTTTTCTTTGGCTTTTGCTCACCAAAACCACCGAAATCAATTCTTTGGTTTGTTATGCTGACTAGATCAAAACCAATGCAAAGACTAAAGCCTAAACTAACTTAAAACAAGACTAAAACTAATGTATAAAATGTTCATGGGTTGACTTTGATTTGGTTGACTTTTTTTTGTCTTTTGTTTCTTTTGCTTTATAATCTAAACTAACTAATAAGCTACCTAATATAAAGCTAACATATAACTAAGGAACTAGTAAATGACTATCGGGTTTGGGCTTAATTATTTAAATTAACTACTAAGCTAGAAACACTAGGCTCAAATTAAAATAGATATTAAGCAGTTTCACTTAATTCTACCCTCCTAAGTATGCAATGCACAAAGATTTCACTAAACGAATGCATAAGATAAGTTAATTAAACTAATTAAGGAACAGATAAAATAAATAAAATAAAAGAAAATCAACTCCGGGCTCAGGAAAATATAAGTCAATTAAATGTAAACAAATAATAAAATAATAAATTATTTATTTCAAGTAAATCATTTAAATATAATTAAATATATATAATTATTAAAAATAATAAACTGGCTCGTTTGGTCCGGGTTTGGGCTTCCCATTCGAACAGTAAAACTAATTTATTAAAAAGGCATATAAGATAATTTTAATAAATAAAATAATAAAGTAATTGTTCCGTGTAAGCTATTTAAATATAAATTAAATAAATACAAACAATGAAAATAATAAATTAATTATTTTATTTAAATCAATCAAATATAATTTAAATAAATACAAATGGTGATAATAACAAAAATAATTGTTCCCGGGTTCGGGCTACATATTCAAATAGTAAAATTAAATGATTTTAAATTGTTAGAAAAATATATTCTAATAAATAAAATAATAAAATAATTATTTCGGGGAAGTCAATTGAATATAATTTAAATGAAGGCAAACAAATATGGTGACACATTTTCCAAGAATGGTGCAATTTAACGAAATGAATATATGCAAATTAATAAAATGTCTATAAGCTAGGTCCGGGTGTTACATCAAGGGTTTCAAAACAGAACAAAAATACATCAAGTCTCATCTTCACAAACAGCTTCCAACCATAGCAAGATAAGCAACCAACAACACGGTACACAAGGTAGTTGTTCTAACTACACCTGAACATGTTAAAACGAGGAATGAGTAACCAAAGTTATCCAATGAGGGAGGTGATGCAGTAAACCGGGGAGTGCTCTCATGAGATGCAACAAAGATAATAACAATAATAACACAGAATAACAAAGCTAATTAGACAAGTATTTAACCACGTATAAAAATGATACGATTCCACTTTTGTTTTCAATCACGAACCACGACACGAGATCTTCAAGCAAGTGCAGACAAGCCCCTTATTCTTCCAAATGGGGTACTCCGAATGTACCCCGATCCTACGACCCATATCTCCCAAGGTAGGTCTGTATGCCCCAATGAGGTGAACCACGTCTCTGGGATAGGGGAGTATGCCTCAACGAGAAAGGGACTGGGAAACCATGGTAGCCGAGGAAGCACGGCAAGCCTGATGCCGCTTGTGTTACTAGACACTAACACGCCCAAAAGGTTGCGCAACCCCGAAACAAGTTCAAGAGAGCCAAGATTTTCAAATATTACATTAGAGGGACGACAAAGTAGGCCGCCCTTGCAATTAGTCACAATATAAGCCATTACACACAATATTGAATGGTAGGGGACTGTAATAACTTATAACTCTAGTTGCTATTTTTGTTGCATGCTTGTGTGATAACGAAATTGGTTGGTTGGTTATCTTTAATTTATAAGAATGTTTATATGATAATGTTAGAGTGGTAAGACAAGTAGATTAAAATGAATAGATTTTCAATGGTTTTAACCTGCATGCTTGTATGTTGTGTAGTCTTGATTTGTTTGAGGCTCAGTTGGCCTTGAAGCTGGGAATTGTTAGAGTTGTGGTTGGAGAATGATGTGGTTTATGTTTGTAGCTTTATTTTCTGTTTACAGGTTTCCAGATAGTCCACGGTACAGAGGAGACTATGTCCGTTTGTCAGGTCCGGACTTAACCTTTTATTGTGGGGTTGGGTCGGGGCATGACATTTAGGTAGTATCAAAGCTTATAGAATGCATGAGCTGGGATAAGTTTCTCGGTCTGTAGGGTAGAGGTCTATTATGTGAAAGTGTAATTGTATGAAGAAGTGTTTCTTGGATTGACTAAGTGAATGATTAATTAAGTAAAGAACATGCTAGCATGAACGTGAGAATATGAAGTGTTTTTTGTGAAGTTTTAATATGAATATGAAAAGTTAGAATAGAAAATATGATTAATTGTCTTATATGTATCTTTTGTGCATAAAGTGTTTGTATGATCTTATGTGATTTCATGTGAACTTATTTGAGCTTATCCTTATGTGACTTATTTGTGGACTACATATATATTTGTCAAAATACTTTGCATTCTAGTTATCCGAGATGGGGCCTTGTCGTCAGAATAGGAATCAGAATGCTGGGGAGGAAAAAGTGGATCAGCAGACGATTAAGGCACGGTTAACTACCACAATAGGTCAAATTGCATAGGTATTACAGAGGCAGGGAGGTAATGTACCTGCAGGTAATCCTGGTCAGGGCCGAGGTAGAGCAAAGGGTGGTAGCAGTAACTATCTTGAGAAATTCTTGTACCATGGGCCATCTAGTTTCTTTGGGGAGCCTAATGACATGTTGGCCAAGAGATGGTTGAATAAGGTTGAGAAAATTCTTGTGGGCCTTGAGTACACCGATGAGAGGAAGGTTGCTTGTGCTGAATTTTTGCTCGAGGGGGTTGCCAAGCAATGGTGGCACATTGTGAAATCTAGGTAGGAAACTGAAGCAACACCACGGACTTGGGCTGAGTTTATAAGAGAGTTTCGAGAGAAATATATCATAGAGACAGCTATAGAGAGGCGGGAACAAGAGTTTATTTCTATGATGCAGGGCAGTATGACGGTTGATCAGTATGATGCTGCTTTTACCCGCCTATCCCGTTATGTATCACCTTTAGTGCAGCCAGAGAGCAAGAAGATTCAGAGGCGTATTATGGGGCTTAGGCTCGATATTTTGTTGAATTTGTCTACTCAGGATTATCCCTCTTATGCAGCAGCAGTTAGGGTGGTTGCGAGATATGAGAAACAGAAAGCAGATATGTTTGGGGAGTTGAGTCAGCCCAGTAAATGACCTCATCAGACGCAGAGTCAGAGATATCAAAGGCAGACTTACTTAGTTGGTCAGAGTCAATAGCTAAGGCAGACTTAGAGTTATACCGGACCTACTTAGACTCAGGCATGACCTGTACAAAGTCAGAATTAGGGACAGCCTCGTCCAGTTGTAGCACGATCACAGTAGGGTAGTTCAGCTACCTCTACTTACAAAGCTCCTACGGGAGGCACTGTTGCAAGACGTCACTAATAGTGCAACTTCTGTCAGCGATTGTTGGAAGAAATTGAATAGGTGCACGGGATGTGGTAGTGACCAATACAGGGTTAAGGATTGTTTGAAATTCAAGAATGCCAGGGGTCAGACATTTGGTCAGGGCACTCAGACTAGGGCACCAGCTGCAACACCAGTACCTCAGGGACAGGCCCGAGTATTTGTTTTGGATGCAGAGGAGCTTCCGGATACGACTGCGGTGGTAGAATGTACTTTTCTTCTTAATGATCAGTCGGTTAAAGTTTTAATTGATTCCAGGGCTACACATTCATTTATCACACCTGTTTGTGCACAGAATGCTAAATTGAAACATGATAAATTGTTGCATAAGGTTATGGTTTATACACCTATGGGTCTGAAGTTTGTTACTGAGTCTATTTGTAAGGCATGTAATATTTATATTGAGGGTCACGTGTTTCCTGCTGATTTGATTATTCTACCTTTCCGTGACTTTGAAATTATATTAGGGATAGATTGGTTGGGAAGATATTATGCACAACTTGATTGTAGGAAGAAAATTGTGAAACTAGAAATGCCTAACCAGCCTGTAATTGAAATAGTTGGAAGTAGGAGATCAACTGGAACCCCTATAATTTCCTCTATTAAAGCATAAAAAATGTTGGGTAAAGGTTGTGAGGCTTATCTTGCTTATCTAATTAATCAACATGGGGACAAATTGAAACTAAATGAGATGCCGATAGTAAAAGAGTTTTCGGGAGTGTTTCCCGAAGAGTTACTGGGTTTGCCACCTGATAGAGAGATAGAATTTGTGATTGATTTGTTGCCGGGGACTACACCTATCTCTAGGACTCCATATAGGATTACTCCACCTGAATTGCAGGAATTAAAAGTTCAACTGCAGAGTTTGCTTGAAAAGGGATTCATTCAGCCTAGTTCTTCATCTTGGGGTACACCGGTCTTATTTGTTAAAAAGAAAGACGGATACCTTCGTTTGTGTATTGATTATCGGGGTCTTAATCAGGTGACTATTAAAAACAAGTATCCGTTGCTTTTAATTGAGGAGATATTTGATCAGTTGTAGGGTACCAAGGTATATTCTAAATTTGATTTGAGACACAGTTATTATCAGTTGAGGATTAAAAAGGATGATGTGCCTAAAATTACTTTCAGAACTAGATATGGTCACTATGAGTTTGTTATGTTGCCGTTTGGCATGACTAATGCTCCCGCCGCATTTATGGATCTAATGCAGAGAGTATTTCGACCGTATCTAGACCAGTTTGTGGTTATTTTTATTGATGATATACTGGTATATTCTAAATCAGAGGCTGAACACGAACAACATTTGAGGATTGTATTACAGACTCTGCAGAAGCATAAACTGTTTGCGAAATTCAGCAAATGTGAATTCTAGTTGAAGCAAGTTGCTTTTCGGGGTCATATAATCTCGCAGGATGGTATTTCTGTTGATCCGGCAAAGATTGAGGTAGTGTTATCATGGAAATGGCCTGAGACTGTTACCGAGATCTGCAGTTTTTTGGGTTTAGCAGGTTATTATAGAAGATTTGTCAAGGATTTTTCTAAAATTACTGGCCCATTGACTCAGCTTACTCAAAAGAAGACTGTGTTTGATTGGAATGAGAAATGTGAGTCTAGCTTCCAGGAAATAAAGAAAAGGTTAACTACTGCTCTTATTTTTGCTTTGTCTAAAGGTACTGATAACTTTGTGATCTACAATGATGCTTCAAATAAGGGTTTAGGTTGTGTGTTGATGCAGAATGGAAAAAAAATTGCATATGCCTCGAGAAAATTGAAACCCTACGAACTTAACTATCCTATGCACGATCTTGAGCTTGCAGTTATCATCTTTGTACTAAAGAAATGGCATCACTATCTTTGGGGTAACAAATTTGAAATTTTCACAGATCATAAGAGTCTGAAATATCTGTTCTCACAGAAAGAATTGAATATGAGACAGAGGCGTTGGTTGGAATTACTTGAGGATTATAACTGCACTATTAGTTATCTGCCAGGTAAGGCCAATATTGTCGCTGATGCTTTGAGTTGAAAGGCTACAATTACTAGTTTGATTATCATGAATTGGGAGTTCATGGAGGAATTATGTTTGTGGAAACCAAAGACTTCAAATTCAGGCATTCAATTTGCAAGTCTACAAATTCAATCTTTGTTGTTATCGAGAATTAGAGAAGCATAGCAAACTGACTCTCAACTGTTGAAAATCTTAGAAAAGTCTAAAGGGGAAGAGTCGGACTTTAAACTTCATGATGATGGCATTCTCAAATTCAAGGGCAGAATCTGTATTCCGAGTAACCAACATTAAAGAAAAAAATACTTACCGAGGCACACAGTTCAAAATACACTATCCACCCAGGTAGTACCAAGATGTACAGGGATTTGAAATAGAACTTCTGGTGGAATAACATGAAAAGAGAGATTGCTGATTATGTAGCTAGATGTTTGACCTGTCAGAAAGTTAAAGCTGAGCATCAGAGACCTGCCGGGTTGTTGCAACCTTTGGCTATTCCTAATTGGAAATGGGACCATCTTACTATGGATTTCGTGTCAAATTTGCTAAGATCTTCGAAGGGTAATGATTCAGTTTGGGTTGTTGTTGATAGACTAACCAAGACTTCTCACTTTATTGCCACGAAGAAAACTGATACTCTCGACAAGCTAGCAGAGTTGTATGTTGAAAATATTGTTAGGCTTCACGGAACTCCAAAGAGTATTGTGTCCAACAAAGATCCCAGGTTCACATCTCAGTTCTGGCAGAAGATTCAGAAAGCTTTAGGCACAACGTTGAGCTTCAGCACTTCATATCACTCTCAAACTGACGATTAATTTGAGAGAACTATCAGAATACTCGAGTATTTGTTGCGAGCTTGCATTCTAGACTTTGGTAAGAGTTGGGAGAGATATTTGCCACTTGCAAAATTTGCCTATAATAATAGTTACCAAGCTACTATTAGGATGGCACCGTATGAGGCACTATATGGGCATAAATGCAGATCTCATTTATATTGGGATGAGGTTGGAGAGATGAAAACTATTGACCCTACTTTATTACCAGAGATGAAAAGAATGATTGATAATGTGCAGCTTATCAAAAAAAGAATACTTACAGCACAAAGTCGGCAAAAGAGTTATGCAAATAAACGCCGTCGAGATTTGGAGTTTACCGTGGGTGATCGGGTATTTCTGAAAATCTCTCCAGATAAAGGTTTGATTTGGCACGGTAAAGGGGGCAAACTCAGTCCGAGATATGTAGGACCGTTTGAAATAACTGAGAAAGTTGGTGCGTTGGCTTACAGATTAGCTTTACCTCCTAGTATGGGCCGACTTCATGATGTCTTCCATGTCTCTATGCTTCGAAAATATCAACCAGATCCTTCTCATATTCTTGAGCCAGAGCCGCTAGAGATCAGTGAGACTTTGACTTATACAGAGATACCTCTTTAGATTGTAGACTATAAAGTTCAGGAGCTCAGAACTAAAAGCATTCCGATGGTTAAAATTATGTGGGATCATCACGGGTTAGAGGATGCTACATGGGAGAGAGAGGATCAGATGCGAGAAAGATATCCAGAGTTATTCGTCGAATCATGTAAGAATTGCATGGACGCAAATAGTTTAAGAGGGAGAGGGTGTGATGCCCAAGATCACTATCGTACTTTCCATTAACTGTTGCATTCACTATCTATGCATTTTAGTTGTGCATTTACTTGATACATTCTTAGTTACTATTCATTACATTTTTCAACTGCTTAATATCTTTGAATTAATATTTTTCCTAAACTACATTACTTATTTGAGGAATGAGAAAAATGTGCATTTGAGCAATTGGTGTTAGGAGCGCTCGTTTAAAAAATATTTTAGTGGTTTGAGTGAATAGTGATATGTAGTTTAACATTGAGTTTGATCTAGCTAATATTTAATTACATCTTGGACTTGTTTTAAGTGGATTTAGCAAGTTATATTGGCCAAAAATGTTGTCAATTTATTTCATATACATAACACCCTTATACATTAAAACACATATGCATACAACTAGCTCAAAACAAATTAGAAAATGCCTTCTATGTCCCCCCTCCCCCCCAAACCTGATAGGCTGCCAAAGGGAAAAGAAAAAAATTTGCTTCATCAATCTTGCACTTCAAGCTTTCTCAAGCTAGGATTAAGTGTTTTCGAGGGTTTCCTAGCTTTCTACAAGCCTCTACGTGCATTTGGTGAAGGATTCTTGCATTCTTTTGTGAATTCAAGTGTATGACATACAATGCAATTTCTAGATTTGATGATTTTAGCTCATGAATCGGTTAAAATTTGCTTTATATGTTACCTGCATGTTGTAGAGACTATGTTTATGTAATTGTTTAGCTTTTTAAACGGTTAAATTCGATTGTTTAATTGTAGGGCAATGAATACTTAATTTTTTTAGGGTTTTGATAAAACAAGCCTTTGAGTTTGATTTAATACTTCAATTAGGTCCTTTAGATGTTAATAAAGGTATACTAGAAACCCCGTGAGGTTTAATTGCTCGAAACTTAGTTAAAATATGAATTTAGCCACGTTTACAAAGGGGTTTCGGGTGTATTATAAATCCGGGTTGATTTGGACATCACATTTGGTATTCTTAGGGTAAATATGTGCTAAATGTGCTTTTCTAACTCTCGGTTGAGCTTCGGTTAGGGTACGTGTAATACAAATACACAAAGGGACAATCGGGGATTCTATGGTAAACATGGGTATGTGGGTAGTTTCAAGGGTCCTAGGGGTGACATAAGGTGTAATTAAAAATATGGAATAACTCGCTCGTGAATCTAGAACCTTATCTTTCAATTTGGAACCAATTAGCCTAAGTTACAAAGGGGGAAAAATGAGAAATTGGTTGTTTTGCACATCTATTGTCTTGTAAATGCTTATAATGTGTTTAAATGTATTTTTAAAATAATTGTGAGCTTTTGGTAAAGTTTTGTGAGAAATATGTCATTGACCCCTTTGTGTTCATTTAGTTAATTTCATGCTAACACTTATGTCTTGACTGTTTTCGAGGGCAACCTACTTTGTTGTCCATCTTATGTGTTATTGCTTTATTTTATTATTGTATTGTCATTGGTTTAAGTGCATTGCATAGTGGTTGCGCAACCAAATTGTCAAGGACGGATGTATCAGATATCGGTTGGGCGGCAGCGAGCTTGCCAATGGATATTCGATCTCCGTGCTCTAGTCCTTCACTTGCTTGGATCGGAGATTGCCAGGGGGTGTTGGGTCGTAGGATTTTCGGGGTACATCCAAAGTACACCTACTAGAGTGTTTGGGGTTTATGCCGGCACATTGATTGAGGTTCATGAATCGAGGTTCGTGGTTCGTGATTGAAGATCAAGAGAATTTTGGAGTGTTAGGGTTAAAGTGAATCGTTTCCTTTTTAATGTGTGGTAACTTGTTATTTAAATTGTTCTTTAGTCGTTTAAATGTTTTATTTGTACTATATGTTGCATTACACACCCCGGTAGACCATATCCTTCACTGGGCAGTTGTGGTTGATCATATCTCGCTAACATGTTTGTTTAATGGTTGCGCAACCTTATTGAGGGGCGGATGCGATGGGCCTCTCTGGGCGGCAGAGGGCTTGGCAGAGTTGGTTGCTCTAACTTTGTGCCCTAGTCCCTTACTCGTCTGGTATGAAGTATGCCAGGGGGTATTGGGTCGTAAGATTTCAGAGTACATCCGGAGTACACCCACTGGAGTGATTGGGGTTTATGCCAACACGTTAATCGAGGTTCGTGGTTTGTGATCAAGGACTAAGAAGTTAAATGTGATAAGGGTCATTGAAACTGTATCCTTAAAAGTGTGCTATCTAATTATTATTTGCTTGTCTATCTCATGTTATTACTTAATTCTCCGAAGTGTCTTTCCCATTATGTATTACTAGTTGGTTATTCACTTAATGGCCTTGAGTTGATTTATACTTTTGTGTCTACTTGTTGCATTGCATGAAAGATAAATGATTTCATAACTTTCCAGTTATTTGCACCCCTCCCTCACTGGGTATACTTATAATGTATACTCATTCCTAGTATTAACCATTTCAGGAGAGACAGGTTTAGTTCTTCTGGAGGCGGAGGAGGAGGCTAGGGAGACTCCTTGAGTTCTTATGTAGTGTTATGTGGCAGTTCTTGTAAATTTAGTAGTTAGCATGTATTCTTTTGAGGCCTGTGTGCCTTGTGAATATTTGATGGTTGTAAATATATAACTAAGTTATAGCTTGCCTAGGCTAGCGGTCTGTATTTTTTTGGACGACATTAAGACTGTTAGCTATCTAACTAGAACTCTATAAACTATTTTACTAAGACTAGATAACTAGCGTTATCTTTGGGATAAAAATGGCCTATGTTTACTTGTGGAATTCTTGTGTGTTAATTCCTTTGAAAATAGGTGTTGGAATGTCCTATAAACAGGGGAGACTCTGCCCGTTTCTTTTCATTTTTCATGCCTCGAGTGTTGGGTTTGGGGCTCTGGTCTCGAGAGGGATCGGGGTACTACAGTTGGTATCAGAGCTTGCTTAGTTAGCTCTCAGCCAGGACGAGGTCCTTGGGTTGTCAGGTAATAACCCTTGATTATGCGCATGTAGACGTGTCTCGAATGAATGTGTATGCTTGTATGCAAGGTTTGTGTGTTTTCAATGCAAGTATGCCCTATGTGTTATAGATGTGTATATGTGAAAATTGTATGATACGTGCAATTACGTGACTAGGTGTGTCTCTAAGAGATTTCATGAATAACTACTTGCCTCAATTATTAGTAATAATATGTATGTTTGAATTTTGTAAACTAAGTTATTACAAATAGCAAGATAACTTGTTAATCAAAGTAAGTGTTATTAGCCTCTGGTATAGTTAATAATTGCATAGTAGCCTAAAGTATTAATTGTGCATATGAAATAATTGCTTAGCATGTGAAAGTTTATCACATATAATATGTGCATACTATGAGAAGTCTACTATAGGTGACATCAACTGCATGCATATATTACCCTTGAGCTGGTAAGTAATCTCTTCCCCCTGTAGAGCAAAGATGGAAGATGGCAAGCTGCTGAGGGATGAGGGGTCATCAAAAGAGGAGGCAGGTCATCATACCTCTATTGCGGAGCAGGTTCAGGTGTTGGTTAAGGTAGCAGAAACTATGCTAAGAGTAGTACAAGGCCTTGAAATTCAGATTATGCAGGAGTCATTTGGAGAGATGATTAGCAATATCTTTGGGATATAAATGGCCTATGTTTACTTGTGGAATTCTTGTGTGTTAATTCCTCTAAAAACAGGTGTTGGAATGTCCTATAAATAGGGGAGACTCTACCCGTTTTCCTTTGTTTTTCGTGCCTTGGGTGTTGGGTTTAGGGCTCCGGTCTTAAGAGGGATCGGGGTACTACAGCGGGCCTAGGAATCTAGGCTTAGGACGTGACAGAATGGTCATTACAAAAAAAAAAAAGAATTAGTGGCAGTTTTGGAGACTTCCGGCGGCAGTTTTAAACTGCCATGAAATGTTTCGAGATGGATTTTTAGCGCCGTTAAATGCGCCACCTTTTTCGGTACTGCCAAAATGTTTTAACGGCGGAGACGAAAATGCCACTAGTATTAGAGGTGGTTTCCAAAACCGCCGACATTATGTTTTCAGTGGCATTTTTAGAAAATGCCGCCATTTATTCATTATAGAAAAATACGGTAATTGTGCTTTAGCATAAGCTGGTCAATGATAAAAGCTGCTCGAATCAAAACACATTTCACCAAAAGATTTTTTTTTGTCGGAAACATTTCTCCAAAATATATTAAAGATAATTAGGATGCATATTAAAGATAACATAATTAAGCTACTTTCATCTTGCAATATTAAAATTAAAAAAATGAAGAAAAAGAAAAGATAATTTGGATGAAGTATAGAAGCAAAGTACTCAAAGTTTCACAGAAGCAGTAATACTCAAAGTTCTACATTCAAAGGAAACCAATTGATGAACATGCCTAATTTTCTTGAATCATACAACTCTCGACTAATGTTCCGTTCTAAAAAAGCTAGTGCACTACCCGAATCGTACAACTGCGTATTTAAACTAAGCTTTGATAAATTGTGTGCTCATTGTTCATTGAAAGTCCAGGATAGCTTGAGAAGTTGAATCCATTGAATTACAAGCCTGTAAAATAAAGAAAAAATTATGAGGCAAACTTATGACTTCTCTTGCATGCAACTTCAGCTGATTTATGTGTGAATAGTAATTTATATGAGGTACCTTTGAAGATAACAGCATTTGCTTCAAGAAATTTAGCTCTTCTTCCACTTTTTTCATTCTTTTTTCCTTTTCCTTGTTTTCTTCTTCCATTTTCTTCATTCTCTTCTCATTTTTCTCATTCACTTGCTCCATTTGTTTGATTTTTCTTTTTAGCACTCTCATCTTTCAACATTCTGACTGAGATATCCTAAAAGACCCATATACTAGAGATGATGTGGCCCAAACCCTAAACCTCGAACACGCTCTGGATGTTCAGGTCCAAGTATTTCACTAAAAGCTTGTTGCTCCAACTCAATCCGATCATAGGACGAACCACCTAATTCCTCAATTTTCTGATTGACCTTTCTTTACACAGTTGTCTATAATTGAAAATTTTCATAAATCGTGAGATGGCAATAACAATAACAAATAATAGAATTTGAACGCAAAAGACTTGAAAATAAAATATACCAATATGTTTACTGCCAGATCATTAGTACCACCCAACTTTTTAGTGTGTGTTGCCTCGAAAAATTCCATGGGTCGAACAATACCGTCTTCAGTTTCTTCTTCCTGCAAAGAATATAGAGATGATGATTAAGAAAACAGGGAAGCAATCTCTTAATTCACAGTTGTCATCAAATACTTTCATGGCATCAGTTTCCAGTAAAAACTTATAAGGAATGAGTTTCCACAATAATCTACTAAAAGATCTTACAATAACCATGCATGCATTTCTTAATTTTATGCAAAACCATTAACCATTGAGACTCATCAGTTCCATTATTTGTTGCTTTAAACTTGTTGGCTTTCAATATTGTAATTGACCATACCCTTGCAACCCACAGTAAACTATATCATGACAAGATTAAAGAAATGAGGAACAACTTATGTAAACAATCAAAATAGCAATAAAGGGATTCTAGTTCAATTATACCCCAGACAACATAGTGTTTGTTATGACATAGCAATTATAAAAAGTGATAGAAGATGCAAATTGTGAAGGAAGATGAAAGATGCAAATTATGCAGGCAGATGGAAGATGCAAACTACGTAGGCAAATAGAATATGCAAATTCAAAAATTAGAGAATGCAAAAAACCAAAAGAAAATTTTCTAGCAAAATTTCTATGATAATATTACCATGGCATTGAGCTTTGTAGCAAAACTTTTCCCCCCAAGATTATGATTCAATGTTTGCAAAGCACGATGCTCGGAGTTTTGTTCCCAAAGCGCCTACAAGAAACAGAAGTTATAAATTGAGTGTAAACACAAATCAGATTTTGATCACAAAGTTATAATATTAGGCAGTGAAGAATAATTACCTTTCCTTTAGCTAACATAGAAAAAGTAACAAAATGCTCCCATTCACTTGCAGGCACACCAGGTGGTTTATTCCTAATGTTCTCTTCCTTTGATTTTTTTTTCTGTCCAAATACTTTTTCCTCAACCTAGCTTTGTAGTCTCTTCATTTTTTACCAATAGATTGTTTCACAAGCCTTTCCATCTCCTTTCTTGAAAGCTTAAAGGAGAACTTTCCCTGGCATAAAAACGATAAAAATATTTTAATACAAAATTAATAGATCAAGATAACTTGATTATAAAAAACTAGCAAATCAAACAACCTCAACTAGCTGAACATATTTCGCTTTTAAGATTTTTGAAACGTGTCTCCACTCATCGAAGCCAATAGGACAAGTCCTTGCAATTATGCCCAAAAAGGTTTGTAGTTTAACAAAATTCATGCATACGGGCTATGTGACGTCTGAAACCTAGAGAATGCATATATCATTCATTTGCATATATTTGTACATTTACTTGTTTAAATGCTTATTTGTTATAAATGTGCAATTAAGTGTTTAATTATCTTTTATATGCAATTACATGTTTAATTAATTTTTAATATAAAAATTATGAGTTTATTTAATTTAGTTAATTAGTAAATATACATTTATATTATTTTCACTTCATTTAATTGAGCATTTACTTAATTAAAAGCTTATTTTCAAAAATCACTATTCATAAGATTTTTCGAACGTTTAATTTTTTCGATTTTGCATTTTTTTTTTATTATGTGACTTATATGAGCAATGAGAAAAGTGTAATTTTGAGCATAGCATATCGGGAGTGTGAGATACAAAATTATTTTTCTGTCGTATGAATAGTAACTAACTAAATTGCATTTAAAAGACTTTTAAATTTTATTTATTGACTTTTTCTTCTAAATTGTAAATTAGTCTTGTAAATATTTTAAAATTTAGTCTACTATTATTTAATGATCCAAAACTTTGTAAAATTAATTTAGAAACAAACCGGAAAGTTTAAATTAGACGTTTCGCGAGGAATAGTAACATTTTAAAGCAAAATAGTGAAAATATTCCAACATAACTCATTCTTTGACTTGTTGACCTTTCTACATATTATATAAAGCCAAAAAAAAAGCTAAAAATTGTAAAAATCAGCCAAAAAGTCCAAAAATAAGCCAAAAATAAGAGTTACGGGAATAATAACTTTTTTTTCAAAAAAATTGCTCAATTTTATCTTCCAAGCTTCTAGAGTTGATTCCAAACCAACCAAAAGCTTCCTCCTTGCTTGCCATTGTCTTGTGTGGTGAGGGATTTTCTCAAAAATTGCATTTTAGCTGATTTTGAGTTTATGTCAAAATTTACAAATCTTGATAAATGCTTTGTTTCTTGTTATTATTGCTTCAAATATGCTTAAATATGTATGTAGAGAAAACTTTTATGGTTAGTTAGCTTTTTGAATGATTGGAGATGGTGGTTGGTGCATTGAAGAAGATGATGAATAGTAAATTCTAGGGTTTTTGCTAATTTTTGCCAATGAGGTTGATTTCACACAATCTAGAGATGCTTTAGGTGCTAATGAACTTAGAATAATGATTAAATGTAGTTAGATTGGAAGAAACTTGGATAAATTTTCATAATTGACTAAAAATGCTTACTTTATAAAGGGATTTTCAGGTCAAACGTAAATTCGGGTGAATTTGGTTGATATATTTGGTGTTCTTAGGGTGAAGAGGTGCTAGAAGTGCTTTTCTAACGCTTGGTTGGGCATCGGTTAAGGTACTTGTAGTTATAACGCATTAAGAAAAAATCGGGGCTTTTGCAATTAACGTGGGTATTTGGGTAACTTTGAAGGTCCTAGGGGTGCCATAAGGTGTAATTAGAAGTATGGAATGACTTGCTTGTGAATCTTGAACCTTATCTTTCGGTTTGGAGCTAAATAGCATAGTTTAACAAAGGGATTTTGCGTAAAAGGGTTAACCGTGTGTAATTGAATGATAGAATTGGTACCTACTGGGCATGGAAGCACTTTTGGTTCTTATGTGGTATTAAATTGTGGGGCGGTTTGGGTAGCTATAGTTCAAAGTGACTCGGGGCCTTTACGAGCTTTTGTGTCAAAAATGGATTTTTAATGCTTGAATAGGTGTCTTTTAGTGACCTTAGTGATGTAGGATAGTTGGGTTGTGGAAATGTACCTTATGTTTCTTGTGGGCATGAAATTTGTGTTGGTGGACAAAGGGGTTAAATGACTAATGTTGGGATTCATGTTGTAATTGTATAAATGCTACTTTACATGTATTGTAAAGCTTATGGAACGATTGGATCGTGGGTTGTGTGGCTTTGGTTTGGTATAAGCTTGAATTGGGCTAAAGGGGCTACTTGGAGTTTAATGTTAGACTAGGGTTAAAGTGTGACTTCACGTCGTATCATAAGGAGTTTGGAAGTGATTAGTATGGTTGAGTTGTGAATTGAAATGCCTTAGGTGTTGATGTGTTACTTGTATGAGATCTTTATATTGAAATCTAATGTTATATTGCTACTTGTCATAAATTGTTTAGTTGTATTGTGTGAACTAAATTGTAAATGTATTGTGGAATGCTAGGTTTGACACGAGAGGAGGTTTGGAAGAGTTCGTGGTCTATCGAGGTGAGGATTGCATCGTATTTGGCATCTTAATTGATTTATTATTTTTCATTATGGTGGTTATTGTATAGTTAATGAGTTAATATTTATTTACTTTAATTGTATTGTTTTTGTGCTCGTTATATGACATCTAGAAAGCATTATTTGTTATCTAGTTACATTGCTTGTAATTCATTGATTTATGAGGGCGATCTACTTTGTTGTCTCTCATTTATTATGTTGCTTCATATCGCTTCCTATTATTGTCATATTGTCATTGTCTTTAAGTGCATTGCATTGTGGTTGCGCAACCATAGTGTTAGGGGCGGATGTATTGGATATCGGATGGGCGGCAGCGGGCTTGCCATTGGATATTCGATCTCTGTGCTCGAGTCCCTTACTCGCCTAGTCCGAAGATTGCTAGGGGTGTTGGGTCGTAGGATTTTTGGGGTACATCCGGAGTATACCCACTGGAATGTTTGGGGTTTATCCCGGCACAGTAATCGAGATTCGTGGATCGTAGTTCGAGAATCGAAGAATTGGAGTGATAAGGGTTATCGATTGTATTCTTTTTAAATGTGGTAATTAATTGCTTTATATTGTTTATTGCTTTATAGGAGTTATAAGCGGTTTTGTGCCGGCTTATCAATATAGTAAATATTTCTTGTGATTAGTGGTTCGTGGTTCGTGGTTCGTGCTCGCAATCGATGATATATCCTTTTTAGAACCTCTCGCTGTGTCATAATCCACTACCCCAGAGGCTTGAACCGCCTCGTTAAGGCATACAGATCTACCACATGAGAGTTAACTGTAATTATATTAATTTATATGAGCTATTTAGTTAATAATGTCTATTGTAACTCTCGCTTGGGCCCTTTTTCCTTAGAGAGTTACCTTGATTGAGCTCTTATTGTCATATTGTATACTTATTTCATTGTGGTTATTTCCTCTCCTTGATATGTGACACTTCATAGTCAATTGTACATCAGTCTTGTCTTGTTGATTGTGTTAAGTGGCCATTGTGTTCCATTGTATATTTTTTATTGCTCATCTTTTAGTTATAGTTTTCTAAATATGTTATTTGGTTTTATTATCTCGATTGAATACTTTATCTTGTAAATTAATTTTATGCTTTATATGCATTGCACGAAAATCTTTTCGAAAACTCCCTCACTGGGCATACGTGTTGTAGTATGCTCATCCCTCTTCGAACCATTTCAAGTTCGGAGCCTTTGAAGTTGAGGTAAAGAAAGCTCGGGATTCTACATGATCGGATATGCTAGTTGTAGATGTTTGATTCTATGTATAATTGAGATAGTTAGGTTTCTTTGAGGCCTGCGTGTTTTATATGTTACCTACATGTTGTAGAGACTATGTTTATGTAATTGTTTAGCTTTTTAACGTGTTATGCTAGCTAGTTAGCTAATAGTCTTAATGTCGTCCAAAAAAATACAGACCGCTAGCCTAGGCGAGCTATAACTTAGTTACATATTTACAACCATCAAATATTCACAAGGCACACAGGCCTCAAAAGAATACATGATAACAACTAAATTTACAAGAACTGCCACATAACACTGCACAAGAACTCAAGGAGTCTCCCGAGCCTCCTCCTCCGCCTCCGGAGGAACTGAACTTGCCTCTCTTGAAATGGTTAATACGAGGAATGAGTATACATTATAAGTATACCCAGTAAGGGAGGGGTGCAAATAACCGGAAAGTTATGAAATCATTTATCTTTCATGCAATGCAACAAGTAGACACGAAAGTATAAATCAACTCAAGGCCATTAAATGAATAACCAACTAGTAATACATCATGAGAAAGACACTTCGGAGAATTAAGTAATAACACGAGATAGACAAGCAAATAACAATTAGATAGCACACTTTTAAGGATATAGTTTCGATGACCCTTATCACTCCAACTTCTCAATCCTTGATCACGAACCATGAATCTCGATCAACGTGCTGGCATAAACCCCAATCAATCCAGTGGGTGTATTCCAGATATACCCCAAAATCCTACGACCCAACACCCCCTGGCATACTCCATACCAGGCGAGTGAGGGACTAGGGCACAAAGCTAGAGCAACTCTGGCAAGCCCTCTGCCGCCCAGAGAGGCCCATCGCATCCGCCCCTCGATAAGGTTGCGCAACCATTAAACAAACCACTCATGATAGCATAAAGCATTTATTTTCCAATAACACAAAAATGAGGACAACAAAGTAGGTTGTCCTCAAACACATAGCTTTATATTCAAATGGTCATTAAAGGACTCCAATTAAACATGTAACTCGACTATCCATTCAAGTAGTTGGGCATTAATGAGCAACAACTTGAGTAGAATAAATAAATCAAATGAATAAATCAAACCTGTAGTAAAAGTTAACTAAGAACCAGTTAGCAATTAAGGTAACCAGGCCTTTAGACTAAAGTTCACTAAGTTTCTTTTATCCTTATACACATGAACATATGTTGTTAACTTAGGCTTTAATACACGAGAAGATTAAAAAGCAGGTGTTCAACAACTAGTAACACATCAACTTAACTAATCAATAGTCACTAACCATAAATACATAATAGTTACACTTAAGCTAAACCACAACCTTAGGCTAAACGTTTGCCTAGTGCCACCTAAGACCCTTCTACATAATACCTATAGCATGTGATAGACAACATCTTTACATTATCCTATCAATGTTTCAAAGTTTCACTAACATAATACACCTCATTATTACATTAGAAAGTAAGTCTCTGTATCCTACTTTGCTCCTAATTTTAGATATTTTATTGGTAAACTATATATAAAAGCTTATTCTAGGATATATCCCTTAATACTATAAGAGATTCATCAACACACTACTCTTTAGTACAAAGTTAACAATCAAGCCTTGGTATTTTACTTTGTTTTACAACCTAGAATATATACATTAATAACTTTGTTTTAACTTAACTAAAGCTTAACTCTTATGAATACAAATTAGTATGTAAGCATATATCTTTCAATAAGTTCCTATACTTGGAGCTCATACATTTCATACTATCAATTCCACTTATTCAGGTCTTAAACCAATTTTAACTAACCATTTCTATCAAGTTACGGAGCGAGCGTCTAACTAGCAACGTAATTCCTTTATGTGATATTCAACTTAATGTGTTTACTTTATTCTTTTACTAACTAACTACATGCTCTCTTAGCCATAGTAAGTACTTGTTCATTACATACTCTTGTTCATTGGGTGACATTTAGACGTAGCTAACTAATTTACAAGTTATAGAAGTAGTTTCTAGACATATTCTACCTTAAGTTAGCTTATAGACAGGAATCAAATATCCAAACCACCAATGAATTGAAAACTTGTTTAGCTAGTCATGATCAACTTACACATAACTCATACACTTAACCATTTCTAACTACTTTAATCACATTAATTTAACTAACTTACTATTAGATTCAACTCCTTTAATTACCTCATTAACTTCAGGCTAATAACTCACTACATTAACAAAATTAACTTACAACCACCATTCATAGGAGCAAAAGAAAAGGCACGGTGGCTGCAACCACCTCCGACGGGGCTGCAGCTAGTTGAACAGCCACTGTCGGTGCCAGGTAGTAGGCTATTGACGTTTGCAGTCAACAGAAACACATACATGCACACATATAAACTAAATGTTCATGTTATTCTAGTGTGTAAATCATATCTTGACTTAAGAAACCATATAGATAACAACACAAGTTTTTCTTAGGCATTTTAACAAACATGTAAGCTTCAAATAATCCCAATATAGTAAACATTGGCTACCACAAATCTTCAAGTTAACACCAAGTAATTTAAGCAAAAGAGAACTCTTTTAACATTCCAAAAGCTACAGACCAACATTCAAGCATCATACTTTGCATAGATCATATACCCGTATCATAACCAACTTCAATTAGACACAACAAGAAATTTAAATGCTTAAAGTTATGTCTCCCTCACATGGACAAAGCCCTGCCCAATCTGAACCCTTTTTTCTTTTCTTCAAGCTTGCCGTCGGGAGAAGATAATGAGGCCTCAAGCTATTATTATTATTATTATTTTTTCTCGTCGGCTGCCACTGATTTCTACTGTTCTTAATTTTTTTTGTGAAGTGCGTATGTGAGGCATGTGAGAGATGAAAATCAGAGTGGATTTGGTAGGTTTGTGTGGCTATGTGCATGTGTGTACATAAGAGTGGGTGAGATATAGCATTTATGTGGCTAAGTTTATTTTGTTGTTTATTTATTTATTTATTATTTTTTTCTAGTTTGAATAAATATACATACACATATTAAAATGTGTGGTTGTAGACCTTAAAGTCAAACTAATGAGGGTTAAAAGATCGGGTGGTCTCAGTAACTCGTTCAATCCCGGCCCGGCTTTGCACTCAAACCAAAGACAACCGATTAAAAAGCACCTAAGATAAATTTAAATAATAATATAACAAATTAAGATAATTATCCCGAAGTCAATTAATCTTTAAATTGATTAAACACAATTAATAAGAATAATAATCTATCAGTTGTTCCATGTAACTCAATTAATTACAACTCAAATATGTGTTAAGGGTAAAGATAATATACAAATAATCATTCTCAAATTCGGGATTTCACATTCAAATAGTAATTTAAATTAATTAAAATGTTAATAAAGTGACTTTTAGTAAATAAGATACTAAAATAACAAAGTAGTTATTATGGGCGAGTTGATTAAACATAATTAAAATAATTACAACAATGAAATATTAACTAATTGTTTCTCATAAAATAATAAAGTAATCATTTCATGTAATTCCATTACTTAATTTAATAATTATAGATAATAATGATGAGTAAAGTTCCGGATCAGAGCTTCACACTAAGAATAAATTAAATATAATTGAAGTAAAGTCTAATACTAAAATAATAAAATAACCATTCTAAGCAAATCAAATAAGTAGAATTGAATGAATACGAAAAATTTCATGGCACATTTTCCAAGAATATACAATTTAGTAAAATAGATATGCAATTCTAATTTAAAGTCTTATATGCTAGGTTTAGGCGTTACACCCGCAATGAAACTGGTATTGTAGGCATAAGAAAATAACTAATTGGCCTAAAATGGTTAACCCAAGTTATTCCTTATACCCACAGCACTCACTTATAAATCACACAAACACACTATCCCTGTTAGAGCAAAACCCGCGTAAATATCACATATATTCTTTTTGTAATTATTTTAATCTAAATTAGGTTATCAAATTACTGTGATTAAGGGATTGATTAATGTATTCTTGGTAGGTAATTGTATATAAATTGATATCAATATCAATGAGAAACTGGTAAAAATTTACTCACCACAAATCCTTGTGCGACTTACATAGTTTAAGAGCTTTAAGCTCTTGTATCGTGATTATCTTCTCATGATAAGCCATTTACAATCTGTCGCTACCGCTAATTAAACCGCGGACAATACACTGTCATAGGGTTCCTTTTTTTTTCCATTCTCTGTTACCGCACAAGTCTCCAACCTTTCCAAAAAAAAAGAACTTTAGATCTTGTCCGCCGCTATGTCCGATTCATGTGCTGCAAATAAGCTTCAATGTTGTTGTCTTTGTCTCGTTCAAGTTGAACACTTGTAAAACCCGACACGAGAATCTATATATAATTATGTTATTCATAGTGCATTCATATCATTTCATAAGCAATGGCAATAATTAATAAGCATTAATATCATTTAACGTGCATATTCATCATTTTACGTGCCAAAATATTTAATTACGTGCATTATGGAGTTTTACGTGTCGTAGGCATTAATAGTACTCAAATAAGTCATGAGTAGTAACTAATTAGTTGTAATTCAACCAAAATGGCAAACTAGCAATACATAACATAGTTGGAGGGCAAGGTGGTCATTTGGCCATTTGATATTTTGATCACCTAACTTATACTATTCTCTTCCACTCAAAACATACACAAACCCACTAATACACACACAAAAACACTACACACACACACTACACGATTCAGTCAAGGAAGGGAGAAAAAGGGAGAAGAAGGAGGAAAATAAGCTTGCTCAAGCAATTCTTAGTCATTTTCGAGCTCTTACTTGCATCCTACAACCTTGAATTATCATTTGCTTGCACAAGTGAGGTGATGGTTGTTTTCTTAAATGTTTTTCAGAGTTATATTAGGCATAATTTGTGGATATATATGGGTGTTGAGCTTGGTTGAGGGATTATATAAGCTTATGTCTTACATTCAAGCTTAGTTGAGGGTTTTGAACTTGTGAAGGGTGTTTGATGTTATATGGCTATGTAACATGCTAACTCATGTTTACTTATATTTATATGAACCTTTATAATGCTTGAGTTTGATGATTACACTTGGAATTGAGCTAGGAAGTTAGGATTCATACTCTAGAACACAAACTATGCTTGAAAGTTAAGTTGAGTGGTTGTTGATTGTTGTTAGTCTTGGAGAATCAAGTGGTTGTTGAGCTTAATTGTGTTGTAGGCTGGATAAATGTTGCATAATTGGATGTTTGTGAAGAGGTTTGGGATTGGGTGGAGGTGGATTTGGAGTTGGAAAGAGTTTTAGAAGCAAGAAATGGCCATTTTCGGCTTGGTTTTGCTGGGTTTTTCCCCAGTCGGTCGAGGGAGTCGGTCGAGGGCCTCGACTAACTCACCTCAACTAACTCAATTAGTAGGAGTCTGTCGAAGGAGTCAGTCGAGACCCTTGTCTGACTGCCCTCTCCTATTTGTGCATCATTTTTCTAAAGGCCGTATCTCACTCAATTTAACTCTGAATTGAGTTCCGTTTGATTCTAGAACTATCTACATTCGATAAGATTTGATTCTAGGCTAAAATCAGATTAATTGGAGTTTGGAAAAGTACAAAAATTTACCTCCTAAGTTAGGTTAATGCAAAAGCATTGAAGTTGCTTAGTGTAACTTATGTATGCTATTGGAAAGTGTTGTTGTTTGAGTAACAAACTTGCAAGTTCTTATTATTATGTGTTAATACTAAATGTGATTATGAGAAAAATGTTTATACGAATATTTATTGTGCTATTGATAATTGTAAATGCATTTTAGTTATGTATATGCGCGACGGTTGCAACCACAATTATGGGTATGGTAGCGTTCGTTTTCCCTGGGTAACATCAGGCTACCAGTCGGTCTTGACTACCATAGTCCCCGGTGATTATCCGAATATCACCTTATGTTTGAAGTTGGGGAAAATGAATAAATATTGATTCAAGGTCGGCTGTCTACAGCAACTGCAAAGAAAATTATATCATTTGATATATGGTAAACCTACCTTCGCTTGGGCCCTTGAGGACCTCGGAGGGTAAAGTAATGTGTTATTACTTATTTATTATTTATTGTACTTAACTACACTCATGCATATCATGTTTTCAAAAAAGGCTTTCCAAATGTTGAAATGTTTGACCATTAACCCTCATTGAGCTAAGTGTAGCTTATCCCTTTCATGACAATCCTTCAGGTGAAGCCGAGCCTGAGCCAAGGACTCAAGCTGAAGGCGAGACCTACTTGTGTGCCGAGTCGGACTTCTGCTTGTTGTGATCATACTAGTTGTTAATACTATTTTGGATATTGTTAACCAAGTTAAGATTGAACAACTTCATGTACTACAGTATTCTTTTGGATTCGGTTGTGTAACTAACTTTTAAACGATAGGTTGTAACCTTGTTACTAGTCTATTCTTTTGAGGCCTAGAAGGCATTGAGGTTTGTTGCATGCCTGAGGGTTGGATTTAGGCCTTGTATATACTTGAAATAGGTTAATGAAAGTGAAGTGCCGAAAGTTTGGACACTTTTCTTGAAGTTACTTATGGGTTTTATAAATGTTCAAGTTATGATTGGATGATTGTACTGGTTATCTATCTAGTACACATCACGTTTTGGCATTGTCCTAGCAATGGGTCAGGGTCGGGATGTGACACCTTTAGGTGGTATCAGAGCTAGCCTAGACTAGCGAATATCCGGGTTTAGAAATATGGTCCGTCGGTAGATGCCCTAAATAAGAAGATGAATTGTTTAAGAGATGTTTTGAATTACTTATGTGATAAGGTGACTTATGTGTCTATGTGTGATTAATATATACTTATATGTGGTATTTGTTTCTTGTTAATATGAGGATTATATGATTAAGTATGGCTATACTCTATATTGTGACAATAGTAATTTATCTATAATCATTCATACTTGAAGCAACTATAGGACATGTACAGTCATTTCATATCATAATGCATGCGTATTATATAACCATAAGTAATCCATATGCTATGTCTATAGATGGCAGGTCATAATACCCGTACAAATGCCGGAGCACAAGGAACAAGGAATGTTGACCCAGCCAACCCTGGAATAGCCATGTTCAATATGATGGCAACTGCGTTAGATCGTATGAGTAGAGTAATGGAACAACAAGTGAACATAAATGTGGGTGCAGGTAACAACAACAATAATAATAATAACAATGGTGGTGGCAACAACAACAATAACAACCAAGGTAGTGAAGATGATACCTTGAGAGGCTTCTTAGGGTATAGACCTTCTAAGTTCTTGGGTAAGCCCGACAATGAGAAGGCAGAGGCTTGGCTTGCCAAGGTAGAGAAGATTTATGTGGCCATGGATTACAATGATGAAAAGAATGTGGCCTTTGCAACATTCTTGTTGGAGGAGGATGCGGCAGAATGGTGGAGGAATGAGAAGGATCACTGGGAGCGCAATGGCACCTCAACAACATGGGCTAACTTTGTGGGGGCCTTCAAAGGCAACTATGTGTCGGAGGTAGCTCGAGAAAGAAGAGAAGAAGAGTTCCTAACTATGAGGAAATGAAGCTTGTCAGCGGTACAGTACGAAGCTCGATTCAACAAACTTTTCAAAAACTTGTCAGGGTTGGTCCAAACAGAAAGTGCAAGGATCAAACACTTTGTTCGGGGACTAAGGCCCAAAATTCATGATTTTCTTGCATCCCACTGTTTCACTAATTATGCCGACATGGTTGATTCAGCATCGCGAGTTGAGAAGAAAAAATTGGATACTCATGGGGGATCGAGTCAAGTGAGTAAGAGGCCAATGTTGTCACAAGCACCTTAGAGATCGTATTCAGCCCAGAGTCAAGCTTCAGGTCAAGCTAGGTCAGCTCCTATCCGACCCCAACCAAGTGCTTCAATTACTCAATTGACCAGTGGTTCGTCATGTAGTGCTACTATTAGCAAGAATGTGGTGTGTAATTATTGTAGTAGAAAGGGGCATGTTGAGGCCCAGTGCTGGAAGAAAACGGGCAAGTGTTTGGGGTGTGGAAGTGACCAACACTTTGCTAAGGATTGTCCAAAACGGCAGGACAGAGGTGCACCGAATTAGGCCATTAGGAATACACCGGCCCAGAGAGTCCAAGCCCAAGTATATCAAGAGGAGGTTCCAGAGGTTGCAGCAGTGGTTAAAGGTACTTTCTTAATTTCAAAGCAATTGGGAAATGTGCTTATTTATACTGGAGCCACGCATTCCTTTATTTCACCTCAATGTGTGCATCGCATCAAATTGCAAATAGGACCTTTATCATGTCATGTAGAAGTTAGCAATCCTATGGGTACCAAGTATATTTCTAAATATGGATGCAAGGAATGTAAAATTCAAATAAAAGGCTGAGAATTTTTGGCTGATCTCATTGTACTCCCTTTTCAAAAATATTATGTTATATTGGGTGGTTGGCTTGCAATTATGCTCAATTGGATTGCTGAACGAAGATTGTAAAATTATAAGTACCGAGTCAACCTGTGGTTGAGGTGAAGGGTAGAGGTGATTTTTCAGGTAATACTATTGTATCCTCGATCAAGGCTGTGAAATTAATGAGGAAATGATGCAGTGGGTATTTGGCCTATTTGCTCAACAAGCCAACCGATCAAGTTATGCTAGTAGAAATACCAGTGGTAAAAGATTATGTTGATGTGTTCCCGGAAGAATTACCGGGACTGCCACCAAAGAGGGAGATTGACTTTGTGATTGAGGTATTGCTAGGTACTCAGCCCATCTCGAAGGCACCATATCGGATGGCCCCGACTGAATTGCAAGGATTGCTAGAGAAAGGATTTGTTCAACCTAGTTCATCTTCTTGGGGAACCCCAGTATTGTTCGTGAAGAAGAAAGATGGCACATTGAGGCTATGTATCGATTATCGGGGGTTGAATCATGTGATTGTCAAGAATAAGTATCCCTTGCCAATGATAGATGAGCTATTTGAATAATTACAAGGAGCCAAAGTTTATTCGAAGTTTGATTTGAGGCAAGGTTATTATCAGCTTCGCATCAAAAAAGAAGATGTGCCTAAGTCAGCTTTTAGGACAAGGTATGGACATTATGAGTTTGTTATAATGCTGTTTGGACTAACAAATGCTCCTGATGCCTTTATGGACTTGATGCACAGGGTGTTCCAGCCTTACTTGGATTAGTTTGTGGTGATATTCATAGATGATATTTTGGTGTATTCCAAGACCGAAGATGAGCATGAGAAGCATCTACATATGGTGTTACAGAAGTTGAGGGAACATCAGTTGTACACCAAGTTCAGTAAATGTGAGTTTTGGCTTTAACAAGTTGCTTTCTTGGGGCATATAATCTCCTAAACGGGGATAGCAGTGGATCCCTCAAAGATTGAAGTGGTGAAAACGTGGAAGAAGCCCAAGACTGTTACGGAGGTACACAGCTTCCTTGGTTAGCCGGGTACTACCGGAGGTTCATAAAAGACTTCTAAAAAATTGCAGGACCCCTTACAAGATTGACACAAAAGAAGGTGAGCTTCACATGGGATGATAAATGTGAAAATAGCTTCCAAGAGTTGAAAAAGAGATTGACAACCGCTCCTATCTTAGCATTGCCCAAGGGAAGTCAAGGATTTGTTATTTACAGTGATGCTTCGAATGAGGGATTAGGATGTGTTTTGATGCAAAATGGTCAAGTTATTGCTTATGCCTCTCAGAAACTAAATCCCTATAAGGTGAATTACCCCACTTATGACCTAGAACTGGCGGCAATAGTGTTTGCATTGAAGAAGTGGAGACATTACCTGTGGGGAAGCAAGTTCAAGATCTTCACTGACCACAAAAGCTTGAATACTTGTTTTCTCAAAAAGAGTTGAACATGAGGCAAAGAAGATGGATGGAACTCTTGGAAGACTATAATTGCACCATCAACTATGTGCCCGGGAAAGCTAATGTAGTAGCGGATGCGTTGAGCCGAAAGGCAAGCTTGGCAAGATTAGAGGTAAATGCTCATTTGATGATTCAACCAACATTGTTATCACAAATCAAAGAGACCCAACAACGAGACCCACAATTCCATAAGATAAAAGAAGACAATCCAGATTTCAAATAGCAAGCCGGTTTATGGAGATTTCGGAATCGGGTTTATGTACCGAACGACCTAGAATTGAAAAAGAAAATACTTGAAGAAGCTCACAACACGAGACATACAATACATCCTGGAGGAACAAAGATGTATCGAGATTTGAGGCAATTCTATAAGTGGAACAACATGAAGCAGGAGATTACAGAATTTGTGTCACGTTGCTTGACATGTCAAAAGGTTAAGGCAGAACATCAACGACCCGCAGGACTATTGCAACCCTTGGAAACTCCACAATAGAAATGAGAACATGTAACAATGGATTTCGTAACAGAATTGCCGAGGTCACCGTGAGGATATGATACCGTTTGGGTGATCGTGGACCGATTGACGAAGACAACCCATTTTATCGCAATGAATAAGACGGATAGCTTGGAGAAGCGAGTCAATTTGTATATAGCTAATATTGTGAAGTTGCATGGTGTACTTGCGAGCATAGTCTCTGACAGGGATCCGAGGTTTACATCTCGGTTTTGGCAAAAATTTCAACAGGCGTTGGGGACGAAGTTGAGTTTCAATACAACCTATCATCCTCAAACTAATGGGCACTCCGAAAGAACCATCTAGATCTTGGAGGACATGCTACGAGCTTATGCATTGAAATTTAGAGGAACATAGGAAAAACACTTGTCATTGGCGGAGTTTGCCTACAACAACAGTTACCAAGCAATAATTGGCATGGCACCTTACGAGGCCTTGTATGGACAGAAGTGTAGATCCCCTCTATATTGGAGCGAGGTTGGCGAGATAAACACCATTGAACCTACACTATTACCAGAGATGATAGAGAAGATAAAGAATGTACAATTAATCCAGAAAATGATGCTCACCGCTCAGAGTAGGCAGAAAACCTATGTCGATAGAAGAAGAAGAGACTTGGAGTTTGGAGTGGGTGATAAAGTATTTCTAAAGTTGTCTCCTCATAAAGGATTGATTATGTAATACCCGAGCCTGGAATGTGAAAATTCTTTGTTTATTATTTTGAAAATTATATTTCCTTAAATACTTTGTGAATTAATTGTTACTTTCTCGCCGACGCAACGTGCATTGCATTTAAGGAGCGATAGCTAGAGAACGATTTCCAGTCCTCAGCAAATAGTGAAACTAGTATTTAGATGACTTAAATTTTATATTTTAAATGTTGCTAGCTTTAATTGATCTTACCTTAGCTAAAACGGCTTTAAAACGCTCAAAATAGGGGCCTTTGACCTAGTCTTAAGTAGTTTGACTTAGCCCTTGACCAACTTTGACCATTTAACACCTTATAAGCTTATAACTTAGCATAATAAAAAAAAAACAGCAGCAAAATAAGAGCAGCAGGCCGAGAGCTTCCTTGAAGAAAAAAAAAACCTTTCACCTTCCAAACGATCAATCTTCGCGTGAGCTCGTGCGGGGTGGTTTCCGAGGCAACCAACATTGTTTTCCTAGCAACTAAGAGTACCTAAGGTGAGGGAAGCATGTTATTTGCGCATTTATACGTTGTGTATGTCAACTTTGTCCATTTTTAGATTTATCCGTAGATCGTTATTTAAAGCAATTTGATGCTTCTAGAATGTTCCTTGGCATTTGTAGAACATGTATTTATAGTTTTGTAACATTTTCTGCGGTTAAATGTTGTGATTGCAAATTAAATTGTGAAATGAATAGTGTTTTGTGAATAGTAAAACCTTGAAACGTTGAAATTGCACTGTTATGCTTTCCGTTGATGTAGAAACGTGCTAGGTATGCTATAATGCTAAAATGTGTGGTTTTTTTGGGTTGCGTAGTGGAAAAAACGAGAATTAAGCCTTTGGGAAAGTCGGGGTCGTTTAGGTCGGCTTTAGCGTTTTCTCGTTTTGCGTGTTGGCATTGCTTCGGGAGGCCATGGAAGCACTTTTGGTGCGATTATGGCGTTGGTTGGGTGTTTGGTTGATATAGTTGTAGTTCAAACGAGAAAGGGGGAAATCGGGGCTTTGCGCGAGTTCTAGGGTAAAGTAAGGTTTTGGGGTCTTTAGACGTGCCTTATGGTGACCTAGGAGGGTTGGCGAAGTCGGTTTCCAGAACTCTTGGCTCGTTTGGAAATGGTAGCATTTGGATAGTTGGGGCCGATTTGTGTTTTTGTGTGTTTTCTTGTCTTTATGCTTATAGAATGCTTAGAATTACTTGGAATACTTGTTTGAGTTGTTTTGGATTGAATTACTTATCAAATTGCTGCTATTGCGTGCGAGAGTAACCTACTTTGTTATTCTCTCACGTGTGGCTTTATCGCTTGTTTATCGCCTTGTATCGAGTCTTGCATTGCATAGTGTCTCGCGCGTGAGTGATGGGCCTCTCTGGGTAGCCTTGGGTTGCCAGTGTTGGTTGCTCTAGCTCCGCTGCTATTCCCTTTCTCGCTTGGGTTGCCTCCTAGGGAGATTTGGGTCGTAGGTTGATGGATACTTCCGGGGTATTCCAAACTGGGGTTATAAGGTGGTTTGGGCCGGCGCGTCGTCATCGAATTCGTGTTTGAAAGTTGCTCGTGAAAAGAGTATCGTATCCTTTGATTGAGTGTTTGCAGCTTTAAATACTTGCCTTGCTTTATTGTTGGCTTTGGTTGTATCTTTATATGATTTGTATGTATTGCTTGGCTAATTGCATTGCATACTCCTCTCATCTCCGTCCTTGAGACCAACTGCCCTCGCTGAGCAATAGTTTTTGCTCATTCCTTTCTATACCATGTTTTACAGGAGTAGTTGAAGCAGACCCTCTCGAGGTAATAGAGGAGGAGGAGCAGGTGGAGGTGTTTCCGTGATAGCACTTCCCTGCTTTGCTGGTGGTTGGTTGCCAGTTTTTGTGCAAACCTTGCTTGTTATGTATATTGCGTGAAGGTCGTTTAATTTTGAGGCTTGTAGCCTTGTATGTATTTTTCTATTTTGAGACCTTTAATGGTCTTATGTTGTAATGGATTAAAGAATGTAATATTGTAACTTATACTCGGATGACTAGTGAAGAAATGCATGCTAATAGCTAATGGTTTAGTGGCATAAATAATTATGTAGTATGCATATCATTTTTGGGTTGCAAAGTTGGATAATAAGAAGATGTATGTTTTGAAGAAAGTTGGCTTGATATGATTGTTTATATAGCTTTCGCAAGTGTGGTGTTGATTTTAGGGTTTTCGGATCGTCCGCGGTACAGAGGAGACTCCGTCCGTGTGTCAGGTCCGGGCTTGGCCTTTTGCGGGGTCGGGTCGGGCGTGACAGATTAGGCATGGTAAGGGTGGCAAATTAAGTCTGGGGTACGTGGGACCGTTTGAGATTGTGAAGAAAATTGGCAAGTTAGCATACCGATTGAGTTTACCTCCAAATCATTCAGGTATACATAATGTATTCCATATCTTGATGTTGAGAAAGTATCAACCCAACCCTTATCATATTTTGGAGCTAGAACCGCTACAACTTCGGGAAAACCTCTCCTATGAAGAAAGACCCGTGCAAATCTTAGATGAGCAAGAATAGGAGTTGCGTAGAAAGAAGATTCCTATGGTAAAGGTATTGTGAAACAACCATGGTATTGAGGAAGCAACCTGGGAGTTACGAGATCAGATGGAGAAGCAATATCCGGAGTTATTTACAAGGTAAGAAGAAATTGCGAGGACACAATTCTTTTAAGGAGGGGAGGATGTAAAACCCGGCATGAGAATCTATATATAATTATATTATTCATAGTGCATTCATATCATTTTATAAGCAATAGCAATAATTAATAAGCATTAATATCATTTAACATGCATATTCATCATTTTACGTGCCAAAATGTTCAATTACGTACATTATAGAGTTTTACGTGTCGTAGGCATTAATAGTACTCAAACAAGTCATGAGTAGTAACTAATTTGTTGTAATTCAACCAAAATGGCAAACTAGCAATACATAACTTAGTTGGAGGGCAAGGTGTTCATTTGGCCATTTGATATTTTGATCACCTAACTTATACTATTCTCTTCCACTTAAAATACACACAAACCCACTAATACACACACAAAAACACTACACACACACACCACACGATTCAACCAAGGAAGGGAGAAAAAGGGAGAAGAAGGAGGAGAAAAAGCTTGCTCAAGCCATTCTTAGTCATTTTCGAGCTCTTGCTTGCATCCTACAACCTTGAATTATCATTTGCTTGCACAAGTGAGGCTAGGGTTGTTTTCTTAAATGTTTTTCAGAGTTATATTGGGCATAATTTGTGGATATATATGGGTGTTGAGCTTGGTTGAGGGATTATATAAGCTTATGTCTTACATTCAAGCTTAGTTGAGGGTTTTGAACTTGTGAAGGGTGTTTGATGTTATATGGCTATGTAACATGCTAACTCATGTTTACTTATATTTATATGAACCTTTATAATGCTTGAGTTTGATGATTACACTTGGAATTGAGCTAGGAAGTTAGGATTCATACTCTAGAACACAAACTATGCTTGAAGGTTAAGTTGAGTAGTTGTTGATTGTTGCTAGTCTTGGAGAATCAAGTGGTTGTTGAGCTTAATTGTATTGTAGGGTAGATAAATGTTGCATAATTGGATGTTTGTGAAGAGGTTTGGGATTTGGTGGAGGTGGATTTGGAGTTAGGATTCATACTCAAAGAAAACTGTATCCTTTGATATATGGTAAACCTACCTTCGCTTAGGCCCTTGAGGACCTCGGAGGGTAGAGTGATGTGTTATTACTTGTCTATTATTTCTTGTACTTAATTGCACTCATGCATATCATGTTTTCAAGAAAGGCTTTCCAAATGTTGAAATGTTTGCAAAAACCACCCGAGACCATTAACCATCGTTGAATTAAGTGTAGCTCATCCATTTCATGACAATATTTCAGGTGAGGCCGAGCTTGAGCCAGAGACTCAAGCTGAAGGCGAGACCTACTTGTGTGATGAGTTGGACTTCTGCTTGCTATGATCATACTAGTTGTAATACTATTTTGGATGTTGTTAACCAAGTTAAGATTGAACAACTTCATGTACTGTAGTATTCTTTTGGATTTGGTTGTGTAACTAACTTCTAAACGATGGGATGTAACCTTGTTACTAGTCTATTCTTTTGAGGCCTAGAAGGCATTGAGGTTTGTTGCATGCCTGAGGGTTGGATTTAGGCCTTGTATATATTTGAAACAGGTTAATGAAAGTGAAGTGCCGAAAGTTTGGACACCCTTCTTGAAGTTACTTGTGGATTTTATAAATATTCAGGTTATGATTGGATGATTGTACGGTTATCTATCTAGTACACGTCATGTTCTGGCCTTGTCTTAGCAATGGGTCGGGGTTGGGGTGTGATAACACTGGACAAACCAATTTTGTTGACTTTTTTGTGGATGCCTCATTAATTTATTGCCAAGCTTACAGAGCAACATAATCAATTCATCTTTTTATTTCCTTTGGGTTGCAGATTTTATTATTCTCTTTTTTTGTAATCATGACATCTAGTGATAAATTTTCTCTCAGGTCTATCAACATTGAGTTTGATGGTACTAATTGGCTATATTGGTCACGTGCTATGAAATCCTAAAGATTTTCTTGACATTTGCAATAGGCTTTGCATATTATATCCAAGACATGGTTTGCCAAATGTTAACAGATCGTGGTAATTCTCCTATAGCAGCTTTTGCTAGCCTCCCTGAAGGTACGTCTCGTGATTCCTTATAGTTCTTAGATTTAGGAGCTTCAAACCATATGGCATACAGTACTAATGTCTTTTCTCACCTATTTCCTGTGCAACACCCACTTAATATTCACACTGCAAATAATACACCATTGCCTGTCACACATGTTGGTACTGTCACTACAGCTTCCTTGACTCTCAATAATGTTTTCTTTGTTCCTAAACTTACTATGAACCTTATATTTATCAGCCAATTGTGTGATCAAGGATTCTATGTTAAATTTACTAATGACGTTTGTCTTGTGAAGGATTCTCGTATAGTGAAAACATATGGGACCGGGCATAGGTTTGGCAAGCTCTATTACATCCAGTCACTTCATGTTCCCTTCCATTATGTTGCGGCCTCTAGTTTAGTTCTCTGGCATGATTGTTTAGGTTATCATTCTTTACCAAGAATAAAGACTTTAGTTTCTGATGGTTGTTTAGGATTACTTCAAAACTCTAAAACTTTTTATTGTGAGCATTGTGTTTTGAGTAAAAAACATGTATTGCCTTTCTTATCCAGTACTAGTAAGAGTCATGTAATTTTTGATTTAGTTCATAGTGATGTGTGGACTTCTACCCCGTCGTCATTAAGTGGTACTAAATATTACGTGCTATTTATTGATGACTATTTTCGATATACATGGTTATTGTCATGCATAACAAATCCGATGTTTACCAAATTTATGTTGCTTTCACCAATATGGTCTTTACCCAATTCTCTAAGTGAATCAAAAAATTTCGATCTAACTCTGGTGGTGAATATCAATCTCATAAGTTTTTAGATTTATTAAAATCTCATGGCACAATCCTTCAGCTTTCTTGTCCTAACACACCTCAACAAAATAGCATTTCAGAAAGAAAGCATAGGCATATTATTGAAACCACTCGAACTCTTCTTCTATCCTCTAAACTTCCTCAAACCTATTGGGGAGAAGCAGTTCTTACCGCTACCTACCTCATCAACCCCACTTCCACTTTACTTCTCAACAACAAAACTTCATACGAGCTTCTTCATGGCCTTTCTCCTACCTATTCTTACTTATAAAAATTTGGTTGTATATGTTTCGTGCTTCTTCGTTCTTCCTTCTTCTGAACGCACTAAGTTGTCTGCTCACCCACAATTATATGTTTTTGTTGGGTATAAGATTGAACAAAAAGGATATCGATGTTATGATCCTACGAGTCGGCGCCTTCGAATTTCACGGAATGTCATATTTTAGGAATCTATCCCTTTCATGGACCTTTCTCGAAATTCCTCTACTCGTACCATCTTTAATGATCCTTTTTCCATACTTTTACCTACATTGTCCCCCGATGACTCTTCATCTTCTATTCCTAAATTAGGGTCATCATCTCATTCACCTATGCCTAGGTCGGACATGACTTCTCCTAACGAGGCTCCATTATCCACTTTACCCAGGTATCATACTCCCAATTGTCTTCCACCCTCCTATTTATCTGATTATTATTGTTATGCCACATTTGTGTTTGACTTACAAGGAAGCGAGTTCGCATCCTAAATGGGTTCAAGCTATGCAGGTGGAACTCCAAGCTTTGGCTAAAACTAGTACATGGGAGTTAACATCCTTGCCCCCAGGCAAGACTTTAATTGGTTACAAGTGGGTGAACAAAATTAAAACCAAAGCTGATCGCTCTATTGAATGGTACAAAGCTCGTTTAGTGGCTAAAGGGAACAACTAAGAGTATGGTCTTGACTATGAAGAAACATTTGCTTATGTTGCTCGCATGACCACAGCTTGCACTATCATTGTCGTTGTCGCTATTCAGTCTTGGTCTCTCTCCCACATGGATGTCAAAAATGCATTTCTTAATAGTGATCTGCATAAAGAAGTCTATATAGAACCTCCACTTGGTTTGCCTCACTCGACTAACCAAGTCTATCGCCTTTGTCATGCCTTGTATGGCCTTAAACAAGTACTAAAAGCATAGTTTGAGAAATTCCATTCCATTATTTTACAATTTGGGTTTCATCAGAGTGCCAATGACTCTACTATCTTTATCCATTGCAGTGATCATGGCTCAGTTTTTATCTTGTTTTATGTTGATTATATGGCTATTACTGGTGATGACATTAAAGATATCTCTTCTACCAAGTCCTTTCTATCTCATGCCTTTGAGATGACTAACTTGGGTGCTCTTAGCTATTTCTTGGGCATTGAGGTCAACCGTAGTGCACATGGGTATTTTCTTTCTCAAATGAAATATGTTTCAGAGATTGTCAACCTTCCCCACTTCTCTGATGGTAAGATCTCTAACACTTCCCTTGCAGTCAATGTCAAACTCTTTCCATCTGATGGTGAACCTCTTTATCATCCATCACTATCGCCAACTTGTTAGTATGCTCAACTCTCTTACCATCACTCATTCGGATTTTGCTCATGTTGTGCATATTGTTTCCCAATTCATGTATACTCCTCGCACTATGCATTATGCTGCTGTTTTACGCATTATATGCAATCTTCGAGGCGTAATTCATCGTGGACTTTTATTTTCTTCATATTTTTCACCTTCCCTTCGTGCTTACTCTGATGCTGATTGGGCTGGTGATGTTACTGATCGTAAGTCTACAACTGGTTATCTTATCTTTCTAGGCGATTCTTTAATATCTTGGAAAAGTGAGAAACATAATGTTGTCTCGCGTTCTAGTGCAGAGTTTGAATATCGTGCTCTTGTTGACACCACTTCTAAAATCGTATGGGTTCGACAATTGCTCTCTGACTTTGGTATCGTCCAAGAGCAACCCACACCCTTATTTTGTGATAACAAGAGTGCCATTCACATTTTCCACAATGAGGTTTTTCATGAGCGCACCAAGCACATTTAGCTTGACTGCCATCTTGTTCACCATCACTATCGTGAAGGCACTATCTCTCTCCCACATGTCTCTACAGACAACCAATTTGCTGATTTGCTCACCAAATCACATTCATTTCAATGGTTCGCCTTTCTCTGTTCCAAACTTTAGTTGTTTACCTTACCGGCACCTAAAGTTTGAAGGGGGTGTTAGAGCAAATCCAGTGTAAATATCACATATATTCCTTTTATAATTATTTTTCTTTAAATTTGGTTATCAAATTACTATGATTAAGGGATTGATTAATGTATTTTTGGTAGGTAATTGTATATAAATTCATATCAATATCAATGAGAAAATGGTGACAATTTACTCACCATAAATCCTTGTGCGGCTTATGATCCCCACTGATGTGGGATGTCATACCAATTTTAATACATAAATTTAAAATATGACAACAACAACGAATATGAAAAAATTTCACTTAAAATCAGTTTACACAAATTTTGAAGTAAACTTATAGAAGAAGTGTTGTTGGTAGCATTGTCAAAGGAGATGAAAAAACTTTTATTAGAAATATTATATTCATCTAAAATTGTTAACATAGAAGTATAAATGTTATTATAGTTATGTGGATATAAAAAAATATAGGAAAAAAGTATTCTTTTTTGTAAATGTCAATCAGGGTCAATCTAATGAGCAGTTGTACACATGAAATGAAGATTAGTTCTACTACTATAACAATTACATGTCACACAAATTTTAGTTGAAAGAAAGAAAAATGTTGCTTGCAAAATTTCTTTTCATTAACAATCGAAAAAAATGTATATTTTTAAAGTATTTCTTGGAACTCTTACAAAAGTAGGTTGTAAATCTTTTTTGATACAAGCTTGATGCTTTCCTATTTACTTCATGTGAATAATGACAAGTAGTTACACCATTGGATGAACAAATATTTAATTGAGTTTAAAATCCATCATTAAATAAATAGGGGTGAATATACTCCAAATGCCTTTTTAAAGTACCCGTTCCAATTTTTTTTTTTACTCCAAATGCCTTTTTAAAGTACCCGTTCCAATTTTTTTTTTTACAAAAAAATACATGTTTGTAAATATTACAAGTAGCAATTTGTTTTTTCTTATCTTAAGTACAAAATTTTCAAACATCTGAACTTGTACCTCTACCTCCTTTAGGATTAGTGTTAGGAATAGTAGGCGAATTGGAGTAAAAAATCGATTGTGATTGTGATTGTGGTTGTGAAATATTTATATTTTTCAATTCAACACGTGGAGTTCTGTTTTGAAATATCTTTTGCCACTATGTTCGGTAGTTTTATTTGGAGGTTATTTTATAATTTAATCTATTTTATTATATACAGTTTCGGATTTGGATATCCGTTGGATAATCCGATATTTGTTGGATACGGTTTTGGTAAGCTCGTTGGATATCTGACAAGGTTTTGGTAAGAGATTATGTTAACGGATATAGTTTTGGTTAGCTCATTTTTTGTGAATATTCGATCCGCTTCCATCCCTAGTAAGGATCCATAGTAATGAAAATAGATATTTCAATAAACTACTATTATAATTAAGTATACCTCAACCAAATTCAATTGAAAAAAAGTGGAGCTTCTCTTCTTGAAAATAAATTGAGACTTGAAAGTTGAATCAACATTGAAGCTTTGACCAATTGAGAATTGAGAGTCTTGGAATTAACTTTGAACAATTGAAATTTGAATCTTATAAAATACTCAACACTTAAGAATATATAAAGAATTGAGAGAAAGAAGATCGATTTGGTGTGAAAAAATGCGAAATAGTTAGGATATTTATAGGAATTATTGAAGGACTAAAATGTAAATAAAAATTAAAAGAATTTATTTTTTTTTAAAAATAATAATAAAGTTACTGTTGGCAACATAGCTGTTGTCAATGATTAGTTATTAATTAAAGTTTTGCAACATAGCCGTTGCCAATCTTTTGTTTTTGGTCTAAAGTCGTTGCCAAGTCACTAAAAAGTGAAGAAAAGTGCAAATTTTAACTTAAAGTTTGCACTTTTCTTCAACTTTGACTTTTTATCTTTTTTTTTAGAATTAAAATTGCAAGTTGTATTTTGCAATATTATAGAAAAAATTTAATGACAAGTCCCTTAATATCAACTTCAAAAATAAATTTGCTACTTATTATTAGTTTGTTTACAAAAAAAATAGTTGCTACAACTTGCTAGTTTGTTTTAAAAAAAAAATTACTCGTTACTATGACTTACATTGCATAATGCATAATATTTTATGTTTTTTAATAAATAGGTCTAAATTATGCTTAATTTGTACTGGGCCTGAGTTGGGTTCGAGATAGGCCTTAGTTGGGCTTATGTTGGGATCGAGATGGGTCTGAGTTGGGCTCGAGCTGGGTTGAGCCCTAAGTTGGGCTCGAGTTAGGTTGAGCCCTGAGTTGGGCTGGGCTTTGAGTTAGGTTGGGTTTCGAGCTGGGCTAGGCTGGTTTTGTATCAAAATAGGCCCAGGCTTAAATGGGTTAGGTCAAAAATTATATGACCTAACTCGGCCTACCTATATGTGGTGGGCTGGGCTAAGTCGAGCTCACTTTCAACTGAGTTGGGTTGGGCCTAAACTTTTGTGTGTTGAGTTGGATTAGGTCTGTGTCAACCCAACCCAAGTGCCACCTACCACAAATAGCATGAGCTATGACATGAAAACTATTTAACAATTAACCCTAAAAGTTCTTCTATATATATATACATATGCAAATTGGACAAACAGTCCATGTTGTTTACAAGTTTTGGACAAATAGTCTTTATTGTTTTAAAAATCATGCGGTTAGTCTCAATTGTTTGCAAAAGTCCCACCAGTAGTCCCCATTATTTCAAAAGTCATTCATTTAGTCCCCATTGTTTGTAAAAGTCTCTCTATTAGTTCTCAATGTTTGCAAATGTCTTACCATTAGTGGTGAGACTTTTACAAATAATATGGATTAATAGTGAGATATTTACAAACAATGGGGACTAATAGTGAGACTTTCACAAACAATAGAGAGTAATCGCGTGACTTCTGAAACAATAGAGACTGCTGGTGAGACTTTTGCAAACAATAGAGACTAATTGTCTAAAATAGGTAAACAATAGAGATTAATTGTGAAATTTGCCCTATATATATATATATATATGGTCATTTCACCTTTTTGAGTATAAACCCCAATTAGGGTATCTAGGACAAGCATTAGCATTTAGAATGCTACTCAAGGGTTACGGTTAGGGTTTGGGCAATAGTGTAAGACACTCGAGGCAAAACTTAATTATGTATCCAATAATCGGATAATTTTGGAACAACACTTGAGCTTTTTCGCATGAGAGTTATACTCCTAACATTTGACAAAGTAAAAGACGAATATCATCTATTAGAGTTTCATCTATATTCTCATCTAGTGAAAGATAAGAATGCAAAATTATCTTGGATTAAGAAGGAAAAAACTAATAGGGACATGGTAGCCCCCTATGGTTGATCAAATTCATGTAATAACCTCTGTTTTTTAACTATTAACTCTTGTGGAATCAAAAAGGTTGCACAATAACCCTCCACCATTAATGTCTCTATCAAAATTTATTGGGGCGTGTGATACACTTAGCTATAAGGGAGTTGGAGTTCTCTATAAGCCTTAAAACAAATGCTAATGGACTAAAATACCCTGCCCAGTATGTATGAGTGTGTGGGTTTTGTTTTATTGTATGGTGATGGGTATGATGGAGGTGAATAAGAAGAAAGAAGAAGGAGAAAAGTAAAAATAAACAAAGAAATTATTTGAATTTTATGGTTAAATAAATAATTTTATGGTTGAACGGAAAATTTGGGATTTTATATAATTAGTTAAGGATATTATGGACATTTCACATGTACGATAATATTTTTCATCCATATTTAACACCAATCTAGCGGAAGTATCATCTGTGTCACTTTTTACAAACATTGTGGTCTAGTTAAATTACTTTAATAATAGAGATTAAATTTAAATAAATGTGCTACTAGTAGTGAAATTTGTCGGAAACAAAAAACCGAAAACACAGTTTTGATACTTCCTTGATCTCAAATAAAACAAGTGCCCAAATGGACAGGACCTAAAAAATAAAGTGTCACACTGGTCGGTCTATCAAGCGATAACGGCCCAATAGTTACTCGGAACGACGCCGTTTGTATGATCCAAGATCTGCAAAAGAAACAAAAACATCACGTACGTACATAGACTACAGAGAATAGTAGAGAGAGAAAGAGGTCGAAAAATGGCGGAAGATTTGGTGTTGGACACGGCGATAAGAGACTGGGTATTGATACCATTATCGGTGGTGATGGTTCTCATCGGAGTCCTCCGTTACTTTGTCTCCAAGCTTATGCGCTCATCGCAACTCCCTGATGCTAAAATCATCAAAGAAGGGTCCGTCCCTACTTTTTCCCTCTTTTTCTTTTTCCTTTGTCTTTTACATATACAAACACACATATAGGTCTATAGGATTTGTACAAGATAGTCCGGTGTATGAATCTCTCATTATGCACGATTGGGGAAGGGTTGGTTGCCTTGGTTCAACCTACAGATCGTATAGCAACAACTTTACCGTTGTGCTATTTGTGTCTTTATATTTAATTTCTATTGAAAAATGATATTTGCAGGCAGGTGATAATCAGGGCTAGGAATTTAAGGGCGGCCGCAAATTTGATTCCGGCCAAGTCGTTTCGTGCCAGGAAATTTTACTACAGTAACGAGGTTTCTTTCTATTCTTAAATTATTTTACTTTTTTTAATTGTTTTAGTTGCGACCTAGCTTTCTTATTGGTTTTTGAAGTTGCTTAAGGAAAAAAATAAGTGAAAATATAGAATTTTTGGACTCATAGTGATTATCAATATGTAAGTGATAGCCTGAATTGCAACCTTTATCAATAAAGGACAGTTCGGTGCACAAAACTCCTCCTATAGACAGGATTTGGGGAAGTGTTGCTGATAAGGATACAATGGCTACCTAACATTGTTTCCATGTATATATTTCTTGTATAGCAAATATTGATAGTGAGGATAGTTAGTCTCAGTCTTGACAACTGTCAGGCTGTCACTATTGGTTAAGAAAGCTGAAGCCAGAAGCTCAGCCCAAAATCTATAAATGCATGTATCTGTGTCAGAATTTATAATGAATAAAATTCCAGATAATTCATTCCTATATTCTCTCTAGCTAAGGTTTTCTTTATGGTATCATAGAGCCATTGATCCTTCTTCGATGTGAAATCTCCATGAGAGAACACCATTAGAACACCATAAAAGCTTCAAATTGAAGCTCAATCTCTGCAATCGAAGCTTCATAGAAGCCTTTCTCTACTGCTCAAATAATTTTTTCTGCAGATTTTTACACAAATCTGCTTCAAAACCCTAATTCCCAAACTCCATTGGAGATTTCTTCAAAACACCATTAAAAAGCTCTTCAACAAGCTTGAGAACACAGTCGAAGCTCCTTCTTCTTCTTGCGAGGGCTTATTTCAGCTTTATTTGGCAGCATCTTTATCAAATCTCTACTTCTCCTAATTTTCGAAACCCTAGCCTCCATTAATGGCTTCTTCAAGCTCCTCCATGGATGACCTTGATCTGCCTCCCAAACTGAAACTTCTCATTCATAATCTAAATTCTCTTGTTCACGTTAAGCTTGAGAATCATAACTACTCAATTTGGAAGACGCAAATGCAGACCATTTTCAAGGCACACCATCTAAATTCTCTTGTTCACAATGTTCGTTATTCTATGTGTTATGTTTGTCATCGTGTCAAAGAAAATTAAAGAATCAGCTAAGGCAGAGATGAAGAAGAATGAGAGGAAAAACAAGTATAACACAGATGGGATTGGATTGATTTGTAAAATATTTGGTAATGTGGGATGAGATCTTCTTGTTGACATGGTCTTCAAGTGTAATATGAATAGATATGGATAAAATTGGAAGTCTTGTATACTGTAAGATGGCAATTGGTTAATGTAATAGCAGAAAAGAATGCACTTACATTGACAAAAAGGCTTGCATGATTGCTATTTTGGATGATTCTTCGGAAGGCAAAAGCTATGACAGTGTACTAAAAGATTAAAGAGTAACTTGATAATTTCTAAGTAAGCGAGACAGGGGTTGTCGGTAGTCAGTTTTTGGTTAGCTATTTGGATTTGGTATTATTTGCTCCTTAGTTGCTTCTGGTATTTGTGCTGATAGATTTCTTGAGCAGAGATCGATTGATTTGAGTTGGCCTTTTCACTGATATAGATTATTGCAAAGGCCAACCATATAATTCAATACAGTTATCGTATTCCATGAACGTCAACCGATGAGATACATTATTATGTAATGGAAAAAGAACCAATAGACATGCTTGAGACCATTTGTTGTATGGGAGTGATAAGATATGTTTAGTTAGGCTTATTATCATGTAAAGTAGCTTCAGTTTATTCTTATGTAATTGCAGTCCAACTGTATACAGCTGGCAGCACATGGACATGTGCACCCATGTGCTGCACGTGCACTCTCAAGTTAGTCAAACTAACTATCTCTAGAATTGTATAAATACAGTTCAACACAGTGTAATATTCATTTGAAAAAGCAATGCAATACAAGATATTTTCTCAAATTCTTTCTATTCAATCATGGTATCAAGAGTAGGTCAAATCCTCTCTCTGCCATTAGAGCCGCCATTAAAGTAGCTCTTTTTTTTTTTCGAAAACAAGCTGTTATCAATCAGTTTTCTTCTTCTTCTGTGGTGCGATTGCATAATTACAGCAATTGGAAGCTTCGAGAAGTCAAAAATTGCACTTCTCACCATTGTCAAACCCTAGGGTTTTCTTCATTCCTCCATTAAAGCACCTCTGCAAAGCTTTCTTCTTTCTTTCTTCTTATGCTGGATCAATCATCTAATCCTCAAGTATTCATCAACCGATCACAGATCAATGGATTCAAGTTCATCTTCTCCATCAATGGCTTCCTCATCCATGGAATCTCTCTACTCCATGGAACTTCCAGTCTGCCTTAAGCTTCTTACACAGAATCTAAGCAGCCTAATTCAAGTGAAGCTAGACAACACTAATTTTGTGTTGTTGAAAGTTCAGATGCAAATAGCTTTACAGGCCTATAAACTCTTTGATCATGTCTCTGGTGCTATCCCCATGCCAAATCAGTTCATCAAGAACTCAGAAGGTACATCTGTGGAGAATCCTGATTATGCTACATGGATTTTGGTTGATCAACATCTTAAATCTGGTCTTTTTGCTTCTATTACACCTTCAGTCTGTACTTAGGTCCTTCACCTTCCTACTGCAGCTTCAATTTGGAAAGCCCTAGCTGCTAGATTCAATTCTTTGAGCAGGTCTCATATTTATCAGCTCAAAGAACAACTTCATACAATCACTAAAGGCAATCAGTCTAAGCAAACTTACCTTGACAAGATCAAACAGATTTCTGATAGCCTATCTGCAGCAACAGAATATGTTTCAGATGAAGATATTGTTCTCTACACTCTAAGAGGTCTACCTCTTGAGTATGAATCCTTCAGAACCACCATCAGAACTAGGCCTTCTCCTATTTCTATTCAAGAACTTAGCAGCTTACTCATCTCAGAAGAGTTACATCAACAGAGACTCAAATCTACCTCATCAATTCAGCCTCTTCCCACAGATCTTCCCACTGCTTTATATAGCAAAGCTAACATAGGATAGTACTCTAATAACAGAGGCAGGGTAGAAACAATGGTTACAGAGGAGGAAAAGGTCAGGGAGGACAAGGTAGAGGTATCCTTGGTCAATCACCGCAACACTTCTACTCACCAATACTCTCCAGTTCAGCCCACCCATCCCTCCCAACAACCTCCTACTCCATCTCTTAAGGTTTATTGCCAGATTTGTGGTAAACCTAACCATTTTGCTCTTGAGTGCTGGCATAGATTTGACAACACTAACTGTGCTGCACCTCCTAAAACTGAAAAACAGGCCTTAGCTACCCATCCAGGCAACCCAGTACCTTCCGATTCCTATTGGTACATTGACTCTGGTGCCAATACTCCTGTCACTAATGATCTGACTCAATTGCAAATTTCTTATCCTTACAATGGTGCAGAGACAGTTTCAGTTGGCAATGGTCAAACTTTACCCATCCAAAGCATGGGTAATGGTACTCTTCTCACTCCCTCTTCATCATTTACTTTACAAAATGTGCTTTATGTGCCTAAAATTTCTTCCAATCTTTTATCTGTTTATCAATTAACAAAAGATAACAATTGTGCCATTATTTTTACTTCCAAAGAGGTGACTATTATGGACAATACTACCCACCAAGTGAAGTACAAGGCCCCATGTAACAAGGGACTGTATGTACTGCCTTCTGCTCCTCTCCCATCTCCTAAAGCAGCCAGCCAATCTCTAGCATGCAACACTACTCCAACATCTCTGCCAACATCACTTCTTTGGCATTATAGACTAGGTCACCCTACTGCTACTACTTCTCAGTTGTTATCTTCTCTTATTCATGTAAAATTGCCCTATAGTACTTTAGAATGTTCAGCCTGCTCAATTGCTAAATCTCATAAACTGCCATTCTCTTTGTCACAAACTGTAAGCAAGGCTCCATTTCATTTAGTACATTCAGACATTTGGGGCCTTGCTTCTTTCTCTTCTTGTATGGGCTATAAATACTATATACTTTTCATGGATGATTTTTCTAGATTCTCATGGTTGTATCCTTTAAAACTCAAATCAGATGCCTACAATGTTTTTCTTAGTTTTACTTCTATGGTGCACACACAGTTTAATGCCAAAATCAAACTCTTCAGATCAGATAATGGCAGTGAATATACAAGTCATAAATTTCAGCATTTTCTTCAATCTTTAGGTACCATTCATCACACAAGTTGTCCTCACACCCCTGAGCAAAATGGTAGGGTTGAGAGGAAACATATGCACCTAATAGAAACAACCTTGGTATGCTAAATCAAGCTAGCCTACCTTCCAATCTCTGGTTAGAAGCTTTAGCTGCATCTAACTATCTCATCAACAGGCTGCCTACTCCTGTTTTACATCATAAATCACCCTATCAACTACTTTACTCTAAACTGCCAGATTATTCCTCCCTTAGAGTATTTGGCTGCTTATGCTATCCATGGCTTAGACCATATACAAAACACAAGTTAGAAAACAGGTCCAAACCATGTGTTTTTATAGGTTATTGCCCTAATACCAAGGGGTATGGGTGTCTAGACCCTGAGACTTACAGAGTATATACATCAAGAAGTGTGAGGTTTATTGAGCACATATTTCCTTTCTCTTCTCAAGCCACACACAGTCCTGTTCTACCCTTTCTTTTTCCACCTATTTTTCATTCATCCTCTACAACAACTCAGTCTTCTATGGTTCCTCCAACTGCACCAATCTCATCTACAACCAGTTCTCCTTCACTTGCCCCAGTCACATAACCCAAGTCCTCCCCATTCAGACATAGTCACCTCTTCTTCTTCTCCTATTCTTTCTGCACCACTGGATCCTCCCCTATCTGATCACTTCCCTACCATTCATGCTTCCACTCCCTCACCCTCTCCCTCCCACTCCTCTACCTCTGCACACTCTGACTCTCCCTCCACATCTCCCAGTCCCACTACTAATTCTTCATTATCATCTTCCCAACCTGCAGACTCTACTTCTAACTCTTTTACTCAATTAGCTCCTTAGTCTCTACACCCTATCTAAAACAGGTTGCCTACCCCTTCCCCTCTACCAGTTACACTTTCTGCTTGTTACTCCCCTTCTCACTGAACCTTCTACTTACAAAGAGGGATCCAAGTACTTATGTTAGGATCAGGCTATGAAAGATAAGTTTAAAGCTCTTCAACAACAACACACCTGGGATCTAGTTCCAGTCCCTACTGGTAGACAGCCCATAGGCTGTAAGTAGGTGTATAAAATAAAGAAACATGTAGATGGTACAATAGCTAGGTACAAGGCTAGACTAGTGGCAAAGGGATACCTACAAGAACAGGGCCTAGACTACACAGAGACATTCAGTCCAGTGGTTAAGCCTCAAACAATAAGGGTAGTTCTTAGTCTAGCATTAGCCAACCATTGGACACTTAAACAACTAGATGTGTCCAATGCATTTTTGCATGGTCACTTAGAAGAGACTGTCTACATGGAGCAGCCACCTGGCTTCATAAATTCAGAATACCCTACTCATGTTTGTAAGTTGAGGAAGTCATTATATGGGTTAAAACAAACCCCCAGGGCCTGGTATCAAATGCTTACATCTTATCTCAGTAAGCAGGTGTTCATTATGAGTACTGCAGACAACTCTTTATTCATTCACAGGACAAATTCAAGTGTCACCTTGATACTCATCTATGTGGATGGTATTATCATCATAGGGACTGCCCTATCTGTTATCTCTACCTTAATATCTACTATGACTAAGACTTTTGCAATGAAGGATCTAGGGACACTGTCCTATTTCCTAGGTATAGAGGTTTACCACTCCTCTCGAGGGTTGTCTATTCATCAAACAAAGTATGCAAATGATCTTCTAAAAAAAGCAGGGTTAACAGAGTGTAATCCTGCAACTACACCTTCTGTTCCTAAGTCAAAAGCCACTGATTCCTCTCCATACTCTAATCCCACACACTTCAGGAGTTTGGTTGGGGCCTACAATACTTAACTATGAGCAGGCTAGATATTGAGTTCTCTGTCAACTCTTTATGTCAACATATGTACTCTCTTACATCTGCTCACTATGCAGCCCTTAATAGAACACTCAGGTACATAAAAGGCACAATCAGTTATGGCCTCAGTTTTCAGTCAAGACCTCTTCAACTTCTTGGTTTTACAGACTTGGACTGGGCTAGTGATCCTAATGACAGGAAATCAACGTCTGGGTATGCTATTTACCTAGGACCTAATCTTATTTCCTGGACATCCAAGAAACAAGCCACAGTCTCTAGATCCTCCACAGAGGCAAAATACAGAGCAATGGCTCATGCCTCTACAGAGTTAAAATGGCTTACCTACCTGCTTAGAGATCTGCATATTCCTGTTGCAACTCCAATTCTATACTGTGACAACACTTCTACCATGGCACTAGCCACCAATCCAGTTTTTCATGGCCGAATAAAACATATTGAAATTGATTATCATTTTGTTCGAGAGCAGGTGGCTTCTAAGCTGCTGCAATTGTCTTATGTTCCTAGCTCAGACCAAGTGGCAGATCTATTCACTAAGGCTCTACATCAAGCTACTTTTACCCATCTTAGATCCAAGCTTCCCCTAGCTCCCACCCCAGGCTCAACTTGAGGAGGGATGATAAGATATGTTCAGTTAGGCTTATTATCATGTAAAGTAGCTTCTGTTTATTCTTATGTAATTGCAGTCCAGCTGTATACAGCTGGCAGCACATGGACATGTGCACCCATGTGCTGCACGTGCACTCTCAAGTTAGTCAAACTATCTCTCTCTAGAATTGTATAAATACAGTTCAGCACAGTGTAATATTCAATTGAAAAAGCAATGCAATACAAGATATTTTCTCAAATTCTCTCTATTCAATCAGGGAGATCTTATATAATATGGAGACCAAGACTGAGAAACATTCTGCAAGATGCTGGAGATAATAATGTTTCAATCGCAGATATCATATGGTGAGAGATATAATGTAACAGGGAAAGATAAGAGAGTCATGCTTTAGGCCATTCTTTTCATAAGAGATGTTAGGTAGGTTGAGAAAGAGAAAAACATACTTTCTCAGTTTTTTGTAAGTGTAGAAATTTAGCACTTGTTATGAGAACAAGTGTTGATGAAGGATCTACTCAGTTGATAATAGGACAATTGTAGACTGATTCTCAAGTATGGCAAAATCATCATTGGCATGGATAGTATTACATGGTATTCATTAGCACAATGTGAAGCTCCAAGAGTGGATAACATTAGAAAAAATGGGAGAAAAGGAGACTATGGTAGAGAATAGCATTATTGAATTAGGTTGTCGTGGTGTCCTACAAATATTTGAGGGTTGCCCCGTACTCTTGGGGGGTGGGGGTGGGGGTGGGGGTGGGGGTGGTTTTCCTAGGTGGCAATAGCGTTTAATCCTGTAGATTAGCCTAAGAAGTCTGGAGCCAAGTTTGATGTAAAAAATAAGGGTTTTGGATAATAGCAGTTGCCTCTCTGAAAGTTATGAAATAGGCTAGTAGCCTTGAAATTTATCCCAATGTCTTACTAATTGTATGTAATTACATTGTGTGCCCCACAATTCATGAAAAGTCAAAAATAAAATACTCGCAAGTCTTGTGCCCCAACAAGAGTTGCATTCTTCGCTTGGGATGCGGCTTGGGTGAAGAAGAAGATAAGAGAGAGAATTAAGAAATTTCAGAAAGTTATATTTATTTCATCATAATGATCTTTGTACATTGTCACTATTTATAGGCTGCCAAAGATGACTTAGCTATTAGTTACATGAGTCAACTATGACAGCTGTGTACAACTGTCCTTACTATAACTAACTGTTTCTGCCTAATAGCTTGACTAACTAAGTCCCTAGTACAGAGTTACACATCACTTATCATTATACTTTATCACCCCCCTTCAAGCTGGACTAGGCAGTGCTTAGTGGAAGCTTGTGAAGTAAATACTTGAACTGTCTGACTGGAAGTGCTTTAGTGTATAGGTCTGCCAATTGTTCTGTAGAAGCAATGTAGGAAACCTGCAATTTCTTGCCCACAACTTGCTCCCTCACAAAGTGGTAGTCCAGTTCTATATGCTTAGTTCTGGCATGGAATACTGGGTTTGTAGCTAGAGCTATAGCAGACTGATTATCACAGTGCATGACTGGGGGTTTGATTGGAATAGACAAATCTTGTAGGAGAAATATTAACCACTTAAGTTCAGCAACTGTGTGAGCCATGACTCTATACTCTGCCTCTGTAGAGGATCTGGCCACAGTAGCTTGTTTCTTGGAACACCATGAGGCTGCATTAGGCCCTAGGAAGATCTGAAACCCTGTTGTAGACTTTCTATCATAATCATTGGCCCAATCACTGTCAGAGTAAGCCTGTAGATTTAATGGACCTAGCTGAAACAACACCCTATAGTGTAAAGTCCCTTTGACATACCTTAGGGCTCTTTTGAGAGATGCATAGTCAGCAACAGTTGGTTGGTGCAATGTGTTGACAAAGAGCATTCACAGTATATTGAAGATCAGGCCTAGTGAGTGTTAGATATTGTAGAGCTCCTACTATACTCCTAAAGTGTGTGGAGTTAGCGTAAGAAGTGGAGTCGGATGTAGCAATGTTGGTGTGTTTAGAATAGTGAGGAGTTTCAGATGCCTTGCAATCACTTAAGCCTGCTTTTTGCAGAAGTTCCTGGGCATATTTAGTTTGATGAAGCAACAATGAGTGAGATATAGAAGTAACTTCTATGCCTAGAAAGTAGGAGAGTCTGCCTAGATCTTTCATTAGAAAACTGACTGTGCATAGAGGCAATAAACTGAGTAATGGCCTGAGTGGATGAACTAGTTAGTATAATGTCATCAACATAAACCAAAAGTACTAGAATGTGAGTAGACGTTTTCTGAACAAACAAAGAGGTGTCAGCCTTGCTACATACAAAACCAGAGTCTAGGAGAAAGGTAGAGAGTCTATGATACCAGGCCTTAGGAGCCTGTTTGAGATCATAAAGAGATTTTTGTAGTTTACAAACATGGTTGGGTTTTTGGGGATTTGAGAAACCCTGGGGCTGAGCCATATAGATCTCTTCCTCTAGGAAACCATGCAAGAAAGCATTGGAAACATCTAACTGTTGTAATGGCCAGTTATGATGCAATGCTAAGGAAATAACCACCCTTATAGTTTGGGCTTTAACAACAGGGCTTAGTGTAATCTATCCCATGTGCTTGATTGTAGCCTTTGGCTACCAACCTGGCTTTGTATCTAGCCACTGAACCATGTAAATGGGTTTTAATTTTGTAAACCCATTTACAACCTATAGGTTTCCTGTCAGGAGGTAGAGAGACAAGGGTCCAGGTCTTTTGATCAAGGAGGGCTTTATATTTTTCTGCCATGGCTTGTTGCAGTGACAATATTTGGAGGCTTCCTTGTAAGTGGAAGGTTCTGTTGTAGGTGGTGTCTGAATGAGATTATGTAACTGATAAAGTGGAGGAGGGAGACAACCTGTCTTTGATCTAGTCAACATAGGATGCAATGAATGTGGGGCCAAGACAGTGTTAGACTCAGAGGAAGAAACAGTGGGAGATAAGGAATCTGAGGTATAAGAATTATTGTTGATAGCAATTAACTGCTCTGGCTGAGAATCTGTGGAAATATCCTCATGAGAGGTGTCTATGTGTTGGGGTTGATGATAAGAAGGCTGAGATGGGGATTGAGTACTTGTACTTGAATTTTGAGACAAATTAGTTGTACAAGAGGCTATTGGAAAGGGATGGACCTCTGATGTAGGAAAGAAGAAAGAAGGTAAAACTGTAGAGGAAAGATTAGTAGGGAATGGATGGATGTGAGGCTGGTGAGGAAGTGGTTTAGTGGAGCAGGGAAAGACATGCTCCAGAAACCTGACATGCCTAGAAGTGTACACCCTTTGAGTTGCTATATCTAAGCACCTGTACCCTTTAGTTGTGGGGCAGTATCCTAGGAAGAGACATGGTTTGGACCTTTCTTCCAACTTGTTCTTTGCATGTGGCCTTAACCAAGGGCAACACAAACACCCAAAAACCTTGAGGTGTGAGTAATCTGGGTTGTGTTTATAAAGAACTGTAGAGGGAGACTGATTATGTAGAACAGGGGTGGGTGGTCTATTTATGAGATAGTTAGCCTGATATGATAGATACTAGGAGATAGAGTTAGCAGTGAACTGAATAGAGTTTAGTTCACGGAGATAGAGTTAGCAGTGAACTGAACAGAGTTCAGTTCACCTCTGCCAGCTGTACAGTGGCTGGCAGAGTTAGTTATAACTAACTCCTAGCTTAGAGTAGAAGCTAGAAAGCTCTAAGTATCACATTTGTAAACACTATAAATACTGCAACTATGTACAAGACATTTAGTTAATCAAATACACATTTTATATTTTCTTCTCTCTCTCTCTGTTTTCTCTCATGGTATCACAGAGCCAGAAGGTCCTCCGCCATTGAAGACCTTCATTTTTTTTTGTGAAATCAAGCTTTATTCATGCTGATTTCACCCTAGAAATAGTTCCGACTCCATTACAGGAGGTCTCTGCAGCTTCGCGACTCAGTTTTAGTCTCTTCTCCAGCTTCGCGACTCTTCTTCATTTTCTCAAACCCTAAATTCACAAATTAGGGTTTTGTTTTTTTGTAAAAACTCCATTGTTACAGCTCCAAAGCTCTTATTCTTCTCTGATTAACTCTATTTTCTCTCGCACATCAATCAATGGCTTCCAGCTCCACATCTCCTGCCATGGCTTCCACAGCTCATACATCTTCATCATCACCAGCTATGGAGTCTACAGTTGCTCCTGAACTACCTATAGGTCTCAAGAATCTTCAACATAATCTGACTAGTCTTCTTCAAATCAAATTGGACAATTCAAACTATGTTCTTTGGAAGGTTCAATTGCAAGTAGTTCTTCAAGGAAATCAACTCTTTGATCATGTGTCTGGACATACATATCTACCTTCACTTCATATTTCCAATTCTTAAGGTCAACAAGTGGTCAATCCAGCTTATCTTACATGGACTCTCATGGATCAGCAACTTAAATCATGTCTCTATGCATCTATGACTCCTACAGTGCTTGCTCAAGTCCTCCATTTACCAACTGCCTCTTCTATCTGGCAAGCACTAGCCTCCAGGTTTAGCTCCCTGAGTAGGTCCCATATTCATCAACTGAAAGAGGAGCTGCAAACCATCACTAAAGGTAATCAGTCTATGCAAGTTTATCTAGATAAGATCAAGTCTCTTAATGATAGTCTTGCAGCAGCAATAGAGATTATTTCAGAAGAAGACTTAGTCTTATACACATTGAGGGGCTTACCTCTAGAGTATGAAGCTTTCAGAACAACCATTAGGACCAGACCTACCTCTATTCCCAGTCAAGAATTGAGCAGTCTCCTCATATCAGAGGAACTGCATCAGAAAAGACTTCATTCTCACACACATCATTCCACACCTATCTCAGATGTCCATACAGCCCTGTATAGCACCACTTACTCTACTTACAACCCTAATTTCAAGGGCAAAGGTAGGGGCCATGGAAACAGAGGGGGCAGGGGGTGTAGAGGACAGAGAAATCAGGGCAGAGGTGTTCTAGGTCAAGCACTATCACCTCAGTTTTCCCACCCACAAGCACCACCTCATTTTATCCACCCCCAAACACCACCTCAGTTTTCCTACTCACCCTTTTCTCAGTCCCCTCAATCTTTCTCCTCTCAGCCTACTAAGGTTTACTGTCAAATTTGTGGCAAACCAAACCACTCTGCAATAGAGTGCTGGCACAGATTTGACAATAGTTATTCTGCTCCTCCAAAGGATAAGCAAGCACTAGCCACTCATATAGGCAATCCTCCTACCTCTGAAACCTATTGGTATCTTGATTCCGGTGCCAACACCCATGTCACCAATGATCTTGCTCAAATGCACATTTCCTATCCTTATCAAGGATCAGACACTGTTGCTGTGGGAAATGGCCAATCTCTGCCTATTCAACAAATGGGTAATGGTACTTTACTAACTCCCACTTCCTCTTTTTACCTTCAAAATATTCTTTATGTTCCTCAAATAGCATCTAACCTCATCTCTGTTTATCAACTAACTAAAGACAACAATTGTTCTGTTGTTTTTAATTCCAAGGAGGTGCTCATCCTGGACAATAGTACTAGGCAAGTGAGATACAAGGCCCTTTGTAATAAAGGTTTGTATGCTCTGCCAGCTAGTCCAGTGGCTGCTACTTCAGTGCAAAATCAGGTTTTTGCTTGCAGCTTCTCCTCAGCCACTCAGTCTAAGACTCTTCTTTGGCATAATAGATTAGGTCATCCTTCTGGTAATGTCTTACATTCATTATCCTCTGTTCTGAATGTACAGTTGCCTACAAAAACTATAGAATGTTCAGCATGTGCTGTTTCCAAAGCTCATAGATTACCCTTTGCAATTTCAGAGTATGTCAGTAATTTTCCTTTTCAACTTGTACACTCAGACATCTGGGGACCTGCCCCTTATGATTCTTGTATGGGTTATAAATACTATATACTTTTTCTAGATGATTACTCTAGATTTGCTTGGTTTTATCCACTGAAATTCAAATCTCAAGCTTATGATGCCTATCTCAGTTTTGTGTCTATGGTTCGAACACAATTTAAAACTTCCATACAAACATTAAGAACAGATAACGGCACTGAGTATACAAGTCATAAATTCCAATTGTTTCTACAAACAGGTGGAACAATTCATCAAACCTCCTGCCCTTACACTCCAGAACAGAATGGAAGGGTAGAGAGGAAGCATAGGCATCTAATGGAGACTACTCTCACACTCTTAAACCAGTCTCATCTACCCCCTAATTACTGGCTTGAGGCATTGGCTGCAACAAATTTTCTTATCAACAGGTTGCCAACACCTGTTCTCAATCACATTTCTCCTTATCAAAAACTTTTTCCTACTATTCCTGATTATCACTTTCTTAGATCTTTTGGCTGCTTGTGTTATCCGTGGCTTAAGCCATACAACAAGCACAAACTAGAAAATAAATCAAGGCCCTGTATTTTCTTAGGCTATAATGTTCACACAAAAGGTTATAAATGCTTAGATCCTAGTACTAATAAAGTTTTTCTCTCTAGGCATGTAACTTTTGTTGAGCATATCTTTCCTTATTCTGCTTCCTCTGCTTCTACATCAGAAATTTTAATTGGTTTTGCTACCTCCTTCTCCTACCCACCACTTTTCCCTTCCACCCCTTTACTTAGTAATCCTCCAACTCTGTTATCTCCCGCTAGTTCTTCTACTCCCTCTTCTCTATCTTTGACACCAGTGGCATCCCCTCATACACAGTCTGGCTCTACTACTCCAAACTTAGGTTCAACACAGTCCTTATCTCTGTCCTCCTCTGCCACCACTGCGTCTTCTAGTGATTCTCCTGCCCTATCTGTTGCATCTCAGCCCTCTCTCTCTCCTGAACCACTTCCACACTTGGCTCCACCTTCACAACATCCTATGCTCACTAGATCTAAGACAGGCTGTCTACCACCTCCACTATATCAACTTAACAGTCTCATCACAACACCTACAACCACTGAACCAGCTACATACAGAGAGGCTGCCAAATATGTGTGCTGGACTAAGGCCATGCAAGAGGAATTTGATGCTTTGCAACATCAACAAACATGGGAATTGGTTTCCCTTCCATCCAACAGGCAACCTATTGGCTGCAAGTGGGTATACAAAATCAAACAACATGCAGATGGCACAGTAGCTAGATACAAAGCTAGACTTGTTGCTAAGGGCTACCTACAAGAACAGGGAATAGATTATACAGAAACTTTTAGTCCTGTGGTAAAATCTCAGACAATTAGGGTGGTAATCAGTCTAGCTCTTCATCATACCTGGCCACTCAAGCAATTAGATGTTTCTAATGCTTTTCTCCATGGCAATTTAGAGGAAATAGTGTACATGCAACAACCACAAGGGTTTCTAGACTCAGACAAACCAGATTATGTATGCAGGTTGAAAAAGTCTCTCTATGGCCTCAAACAAGCCCCCAGGGCCTGGTATTATAAGCTGACCACTTTTCTACTGCAGCAGGGGTTTGTTATGAGCACTGCAGACAATTCTCTGTTCATTCATAGCACTTCAACCTCTCTTATTCTCATTCTTATATATGTGGATGATATTATTGTCACTGGTACATCTCTCTCAGCCATTGATTCACTCATTCTAGATATGGGTCAGACTTTTGCCATGAAAGATCTTGGCCCCTTATCCTATTTTTTGGGAATAGAGGTTTAGAGAATGCATAAAGGTTTTTTATTACATCAGACTAAATATGCTGTTGATTTACTGAAGAAAGCTGGGTTGTCTGACTGTAATCCTGCAGCTACACCAACAATGGTTCAGTCTTCTAAATCTGATTCCACTCTATACTCAAATCCTACCTTATTCAGAAGTTTGACTGGGGCATTGCAATACCTCACAATGACTAGACCAGATCTTCAATTTGTAGTCAATACATTATGTCAGAAAATGCATTCTCCTACTGTGGCAGATTTTGCTGCACTTAAAAGGGCTTTGAGATATATCAAGGGTACTCTTCAGCAGGGTCTCTTTTTTCAACCAGGCCCCCTCCATCTATTTGGGTTTGTGGATTCTGATTGGGTAGCAGACATAGTTGATAGAAAATCAACTTCAGGCTATTCTATTTTCTTGGGACCAAATCTAATTTCCTGGACTTCAAAGAAGCAGCCTACTGTCTCTAGATCATCTACAGAGGCAGAATACAGGGCCATGGCCCATGTAGCTGCAGAACTTAAATGGTTGACTTACTTACTAAAGGATTTGGCAGTTCCATGTCCTCCTCCGGTTCTACATTGTGACAACTAGTCTGCTATGGCCCTAGCTACTAATCCTATTTTTCATGCACGCACTAAGCATATAGAGATTGACTACCACTTCATCCGAGAGCAAGTGGTCGCCAAGAACTTAAAATTGTCCTACATTCCTACTACACAACAGGTCGCAGATCTGTTTACCAAAGCTCTTCCCAAGGACAAGTTCTACTACCTGAAGGCCAAGCTTCCCCTGCTGACTACCAAGGCTCAGCTTGAGGGGGGCTGATATGATAGATACTAGGAGATAGAGTTAGCAGTGAACTGAACAGAGTTCAGTTCACCTCTGCCAGCTATACAGTGGCTGGTAAAGTTAGTTATAACTAACTCCTAGCTTAGAGAAGAAGCTAGAAAGCTCTAAGTATCACATTTGTAAACACTATAAATACTGCAACTATGTACAAGACATTTAGTTAATCAAATACACATTTTATATTTTCTTCTCTCTCTCTCTGTTTTCTCTCATAGCCGTAACCATTGCCTCTAGCTAGTATCTAGGAGGAATATAAGAGTGATTTAAGAGTGCTAGAGCTATTTCAACTAGGTGCATATGTTTCCTCTCTGCCTTGCCATTTTGTTCGGGTGTAAAAGGACAGGAGGTTTGATGTATAATTCCTAAACTTGTAAGGTGTTGACTGAATTTATGGTTTAGATACTCTGTACCATTATCTGTCCTAAGGGTCTTAATGGTAGTGTTAAAATGATTTTGAACTAATGCAGTGAAGCTTAGTAATGCAGAATAGGCATCTGATTTAGCTTTCATAGGATATAACTAGGAAAATCGTGAAAAATCATCAATGAACACTATATAATACTTGTATTGCATACATGAAGCAGTAGGGGCTGGGCCCGAAACATCAGAATGTACTAATTGAAATGGAAATTCAGTAACAGTACTAGAAAGATGAAAAGGTAACTTGTGTGATTTTGTTACTGAACAAGAATTACAATCTAGAGTGGTTTTAGGCAATGTAATATGTAGTGTAGAAGACAAGAGTTGAGCAGCAGGCCTGGAAGGGTGCCCCAGCCTTAGATGCCACTGATAAGCAGTTTTGGTGGAGAAGTAGTCTTGGTTGTGCAGGTGAGAATCTTCCTTGCAGGAGATGTAGAGGAAAGGGGACTGCAAGGAATAGGATATAAGCCCCGTCTACAGGGGGCCTGAAACAAAGTCCTCTTGGTAGCATTGTCTAGTATTGTGACTCCCTTAGAAGTAAACATGACAATACAATTATTATCCTTTGTAAGTTTAGAAACAGACAACAGATTTGAGGAAATATTAGGTATATAAAGAACATAATTAAGTGATAGAGGAGTGGTAGAAGTGGGAAGTGTGGTAGTCCTATGCTGTGAATAGATAAAGTAGTTCCATTACCAACTGCCACTTGATTTGCACCCTCATAAAGATGAGCATTCTTTAGGTTTGCCAGTTCATGAGTGACATAGGTATTGGCTCCAGAGTCCAAGTACCACTGATTCTTTGTATGTGTTGAGGGTCCTGCTGTGGCCACCATAGCCTTCTTTTCTTGTTTAGGGCAGGCATAGTTAAGAGCATCAAATCTGTGCTAGCATTCTAAGGCGGAATGGTTAGGTTTCCCACAAATCTGACAAGACAGAGTAGAGGTAGGAGCAGTGGAAGTGTTATATGGCTTCTGTGTGTTATGTGATGAGCCTGAGTTATAGTTCTTATTTCCTTTGCCCCCTCTGCCCCTTTTATTATTCCTTCCCCTGCCCCTGTTAGAATGTTCAAAGGAACTGGATGCCTTTGTGTACAAGGCAGTGGGAAGCTCTGCAATTTGAGTGGAGTTAAGTCTGGTAGAGTTGAGGAAGTTGATGTTCAGCTCCTCTGTGAGGAGTAGGCTAGAAAGTTCACTCAGAGTAATAGAGGTTGTTCTGAGTCTAATGTTTGACCTGAAAGTCCTATACTCTATTGGCAGACCTTTCAGAATATAGAAGATTAGGTCTCATTCCTCAACAGGAGATGAAGCAGAAACAAGACTATCTGAAACCGCCTTTACATGGTCCAAGTATGCTTGCATGGATAAAGTGCCCTTACTGAGAGAATGAAGCTTCTGTTTCAAGTGATGGATATGTGCCCTACTGAGATTATTAAACCTCTGCTCCAGAGTTTTCCAAATAGCAGTTGCAGTAGTGAGATGAAACACCTGTGGAAGTACTGAAGGTGATATTGAAGCAATAAGGCATGTCTTCAAAAGTTTATCTACTGTGATCCATGTAGAATAGGCAGGATTTGGTGATGTAGTGCCATTGGCAGAAGTTAGGGTTTGGGATGGAAGTGTTGTGCTGCCATCAACATATTCTAGCAGATCATAGGCTTGTAAAACAGTGTGTAATTGTGCTCGCCAAACTAGATAGTTAGAATTTTCTAGTTGAATCTTAACTAAAGAATTAAGATTTTGAATGAAGAGTTTGAGTCCAAACGGAAGATCATCATCAGAGGATAGAGGCATGATTAAATGCTACTGTTATGAAGAAGAGATGTAAGAACTGAAAGAAGAAAGATGCAAACCCTAGCTTGAGAGAAGACTTGGAGAACAAGCTTCGAAGCTCCAAAAAGATGCTTTAATGGAGTCGCAAGTCTGTTTTGAAGTAGAAACAACAATTAAAGATATGAAAAGAAGAATCAACAGGTATGAAGTAGCTATTGATGCTTCGATGGTGTCAATGAAACCCTAACTTGGAAAGAGGTGAGAAGTGCTCAAATTGACGTTGCGAAGCTTCAAACTGGTTCAGTAATGGCATCGCAACTTTGCTACTAGGTAATTGTAGTTGTCTATGAGCTTGATTACAGAAAAAAAAATGGCTGATCATTGATCACAGGTAGGATCAATGGCTCTCGATACCATGAAGAAAAAGATAGGAGAGAGAATTAAGAAATTTCAGAAAGTTATATTTATTTCATCATAATGATCTCTGTAACTAATTGCTTCTGCCTAATAGCTTGACTAATTAAGTCCCTAGTACAGAGTTACACAACACTTATCATTATACTTTATCATTGGGGAAGAATCCTTACGTTGGATAGTCTTAAAAAACGAGGACATATTGTCGTCAATCGATGCTATCTTTGTAAAAATGATATGGAGTCGGTAGAACATATACTTCTTAGATGCACTTGGGCTAGAAGGCTTTGGGAGATGGCATTCGGTATCACAGGAGTTCAATGGGTTGCTTTGAAGTCCTTCTGTGAAGAAATTAAAACTTGGAGTGGGATCCATTCATCCTATCATAAGAAAATAGTTATTTGAACGGTCCCCATGGCAATCATTTGGAATTTATGGAAGGAACGAAATTGAAAGGCATTTGAAGGGGAGGAATCTAACTCTTGCATGCTTAAAAAACCATTGTATTAATGATTTGTGTTTTTGGACCAAAGGATCTTGTAAGATCGATAGTGATTGCATTGTAGAATGTGTAGATAATTTACATTGTTGATGTAAATAGCTTTGGGTTGCACCCCCTTGGTGCATTATTAATAAAATTATTCATTTCTCAAAAAAAGTACTTCTGATAGCAAAATCATAGTTGTTGGAATGTTGCTTTTAATTTTTAGTAAAGAGTATGAACCTCAATAGTTTATAAGAAATCATGGTTTTTTTATTCAAATATTGTGATTTAGGTCAAATCTTAGGAACACAACCACTTAGGTATTTAGATTAAGCAATATTCCATTTGTATTCATCTTCATGTAAATGTAATTCTATCATCAACAAACCTACAGCTTCAATAGATGACCTGCAAAAGAGATGCATGCTGCATTATGGTCTGTAAGCTTGCTTTCCACCCTAAAGTTAAAATGCCCTCTAACATGCAAAATTTCCAATATCGATTCTGACATTCTCTGATGGTGGGGAGCTTGGGTTAGGGATGATATTAATCACATAAGTAAGTAAAAGATTCCAAAAAAAGAAGTATGCCTATGGATATTTTGTTGGGGAAACTATTCTCTTCTCTCTTGTAAAAGAAGTACGCCTATGGATATTTTGTTGGGGAAACAATTCTCTCCTCTCTTGTGCCTATTTATTGATTTCTTAATTTAATGGGGTCATATATACTTGTCAGAAAATAAGAAGTTGATGTGGCATTGCAGGAAAATGGATTACTGCATGTGCCGAAGGGCCAAGCTCAAAATGCACAGGCACAAATGTTCTCTGACCCAAACATGGCAATGGATATGATGAAGAAAAATCTTTCAATGATCATACCTCAGGTCTTATTACTTGCGTGATTTATGATATACAATTGCTGAGAGCTGGCTCTGACTTATCAATAATTGTATCTTTCTTGATGTTCAGACTCTTACTTTTGCATGGGTTAACTTTTTCTTCTCGGGTTTTGTAGCAGGTCAGTCTCTTTCCATGATCCCTTCATTTCCTCCATGTCCTTGTCAAATTTGAGTCTATAGTTTATCTGCATATGCATCTCTTCTGTTGGTAATTATTGATTTATTTCTATTTCTCCTGTTGATCATGAGCTTTTCTCATTGTTGTTGTATTGTGTGTTTTCAGAGCTATTTATACAAAATCACACAAATACATATACTATACCTGCTAAAGAGTTTCTCAAACTTTTGATGCTTAAATCATAGGCTGTCTTATAGCAACCTATATACGCTTTCTTCTCGAAAAAAAGCTATAGACGATTTACCATAATGTTCTTATGGATATTTATTTCCTAATTGATACTGATCTAATTATCTTGATGTATATTTCTTCAGCAAAGATACCCTTTCCCCTGACGCAGAGGTTCAGATCAATGTTACAAAATGGTATTGATTTAAGTACTGTTGATGTCAGCTATGTCAGCAGTCGTTCATGGTGCGTCCCCAACTCATCAGCAGTAAGATCTCTGTTATGTATTTATATCTTCAGATGTATCTGATTTTTTCCTATTTTATGTGATCAGGTACTTCCTTAATCTGTTTGGACTAAGGGGCCTGTTTAGTCTCATTTTGGGAGAGGAAAATGGTAAGTATATGCTAGCATGTGCATGTTGTTACTTCTCAAAGAATGTGCATGTTGTTTCTGTTATCTATATGAATGATAAAATCCTGTAACTAATGAATCTATGATTGATGTTTGGCTACATAATATAGATGTTATGGGATGTTTACACTATTATCTAATGCAGCTACAGATGACACTCAACGCATGATGCAAATGAGCGGGTTTGGCGCTGATCCTACAAGGGTATGTATTATGATGTTCTCGACTTTCCTTGGGATGTATTTACAGTTCAGAAAAACAATTCACTTTTTTTTTTTTTTTTTGTTCTCTGAGATCCGTTGTACCTTGCATTTCAAGGCCAGTCTTGGCATTGGACAAATAGGGCTTTATTAGTGTTGAACTATGACAACTTGGGTATTGTCCTCTTTCCCTCCTCAGACATCCCACAAAACTCATGCCCTTTATAAAACTGGATTTACTTTTTCTTCAGATTTGTGTTGATTGTTCCTCTTTCCTTTTAATCAATAGAAATGGAGGCTGTGATGCTGTAATTTATACTTGGAAGAGAGCTATGTTATAAATTATATAATCCAATATCAAACGCAATCCTAAAACTTTGTGAAAAGTCAAACTGGACGTGTATAAGGAGTGAGGAAGTACTATTTCTTAGAATGCCATTGAGGTGATTGAAACAATTCTTCACTATATATGGTGAAAGTGATGCCTCAGATGTATCTTTCTGGGTGCACTGTGTTATGTCGGTGGGTTGTATCTTCATATGCGAAAATGTTTTCCTACTGCTTTTTCCTTTTTTAATATATTTTTTGGGTTTTCAGGGAGGGCTAGTTTGAATTCACACTCATTATTTTCCATTTTCTGTTTTAGAACTTGGGATAGAGAAAAAAGTTAATTTCTTTTTCTTTTTTCTTTTTCTTTGATTTTGTGGGGGGTTGCCATTGAAAATATGTTTACTTTCTCTATTTTGCCATTGGTAGAATTTGATTTGCAACTGCTTAGGGTCGCACTACTATGCCCCTTGGTTTAGTGTTAGTACTTTTGCAACATGTAGTTCTTCAGCCAAGTGTGTTACCATATCATCTATGTATGTATGTTTATTTGCTACATGCAACTAAATTTAGTGTTGTATGAGCCTTGTCAGCTTGTACCTTTTGCTAGCTGCTTTAATGGGAAGTGGTTCTATGGAAGTAGCTTTTTAGTGAAGCAAGATTCATGTTGATTGGGATTGTATATATCGCATACTTAACAAGCCCGTCTAGCTCAATCGGTAAGAGCCCAAGGCTCTTAACCTTGTGGTCATGGGTTCGAGCCCCACGGTGGACGCACTTTCTGTATTGAGATATTTTACTTCTCGAAAAAAAAAAGTATATATCGCATCCTTGACAAGAAACCCTTGTGTATTTCCAACAGCCTACCTACCACATAATTGGTTTTTCCCTATTGGAATTGCATAAAATCTTAAAGGTTCTATTGGGTACCTGCATTTCTTGTTTCTCAAGAATGATCATAGGAATAAAGTACCTTTATTTAGTGCTGAATTTGAGTAATATGATTCTCATTGGCCATGTCTTCTGGCTGATCTTTTGAAATTTTTAATTTGTATTGACCTGTCGGGGAAGAATGTTTTGTGCTTCCATTAAAATATAGACTTTTAGAGCTTGTTTTTCGTTATTAAATAAAGAAGAAAAGAAAATGTAATGAGTATGTGTTGTTGCTACGTGTCTTAAGCTTTGTATTCTGTATTCTTCTTTTCAGAGCTTGAGCGCAGAAAAAGACAATCTGGATATAGTTCAGCATGACTGGGCCTTACCAAAGTTTGAGCAGCGAGCAGCGGCAGCATTGAGGAAACTTGTTAACTGACATATGATACGGGAGCACAGAGTATGCTCTTGTTTGTGATGGTGCATGCGCCATTTCTTCTATCTAACCATATCGTTTTCTTGGCACGCGTCCACTTGAGCTGTAAGTTAGCGAATCTTCAATGTATGCCCAGAAATAGGAGAAACTTGCCATCTTTGCAGCTTATCACATTTTGACTATATTTTTCTAAAGAACACCACCATGTTATAATGATTTTGGCAACTGGTTTAGTCTTATAGCTGCGGCATGAACTCACATTGTTTTCCGATCTTAAGTTTCGTGGCTGAAACTTCGTACGGAACAATACGATCTGAAATTGGCTTTATTTACTTCTGTTGGGTGTTAGAGATCTGAAAACATCACTTAAGGGTGACATGTATAGAACCTTTTTATAATTTTTTGAAAGTGCACAATATCCCCTATGATTTCAAAACTATCCATAAACCCCTTCTGGTCTTGGAGACTAAGCATGATCCTTCCTCCGTAAAAAAAAATGTCTTTTTTGATTGAGTTTGTGTTATATGCACCTAAAATGCAATTATTTATCCTTTTGGCTTAAACGAACGTTTGTTTGGACAAATTACCCTTTGTACCCGTTGTGTCCCATACTTTATGATAAATGCGAGGAAGCAAGATGAAGTATAATGAACTTGTCATGGTGGTTGCAAGGCTCGAGTATAAAGTTAATGTCTCAGGTTTGACTCACAATAGGATTAATTTTTTTTTTCTTTCTTATTTTTACATTTTACAAATTAAATCAAAAGAATGGCAAATTCGGTAGAAGGTTCGAACCTTGGGCCTCATACTGAAAACAAATACTCTAACCAACTAAGTTTGTTGATAACGTAATAAAATAAGTATAATGTTTCTGCCGACAACACACATTTCACCATTAGTAATTTTCTCCACCATCTCACTACCATTCATTCTACCTTTGAACTACCCATGGCAGTGACCACCATCTGCACTACTCGCACAATGGAACCCATTACAATATCAATACAACACATCCATCTGCAATATTAATCACATAATTCAATTAAAAAATCAATAAACACTAATACACCCAAAATAAAAAATTTATAAAAATTCATAATTTATGTGCTTGTGTAGAATTGTTTCTGCATGTGTGTGTGAGTGTCTACGTGTTTGTGGGTGTGTGGAATTGTCTCTACATATGTATGTGTCTGCATGTGTATGGGTGTTGGTGTGTGTCATGCCCTGACCTCGACTTTTACCTGGGTTAAGATTGGAACGTGACGTGTCAAGTAACTTAACACCTATAAGATTATCAATTAACAATCTAAATATTCATTAACATATCTTAAGAAACTTCCAAAAGTTTACCATAGTCCTTAGCAATTCATGGTTACGTCCACCTATCACATATACACAAAGCCTAGATCCACATGTCCATACATCTAGACCTCAAAGATTATTAGTCTAACTTAATTACATATCCAAGTGTCCAAAAGATTAATACAATTCATAAAGTTGTTCAAATATATACAACACAGTCTTCTACTACAAAGGTTCATCTTCCACAAACAAGCATGGATCACATCAGGTAGAAATCGGTCTCATCACATGAAGCAATTTCTCCTTCAACTTGGGGAGTTGACTCAGGCTCAACCTCACTTGTAATTGTCATAAAACAGGGTGAGCTACACCTAGCTTAGTGAGGGATAACGGGGATGAGAATTTTCGCAAACATTTTATCATTTAGAAGACATTTAGAAAAGCTATGCCATGCAAACATGAACATTTGATATTAAACAGAGGTAAACATGATAGAAAACAATCAACTCTACTCTCCGAGGTCTAGGGCCCAAGCGAGAGTAGGAAACCACATAGTAAAAAGGATACAGTTGTATTTGCAGTTGTTGGAGACGGCTGGCCTTGAATCAGTTAACAGTTTAATCCCCTTATCACTCTAATTAGTGGGGGTACTCTGGATGTATCCCAAATCCTACGACTCGCATTTCCAAGGACTAGGGTCCAAGCAAGAGGGGGAATGGTACCATGGTAATTGAGACCTATTGGCAAGCCCGATGCCACCTAGGGAAAATGAACGCTACCATGCCAAACAAGAAGGTTGCAACCTTATCGTGTATTCAATTCAATCACATCTTCATTTAGAACACATATGGAGGGCAACAAAGTAGGCTGTCTCCATCATGCAAGCATTTAAACATGTAGGGCATAACAAGCAAGCATGTAGAAGATGCAAAACTTATCAAGTAACCTTATATCAAGATGCACAAGATCCTTAGGACGAGGATAACAATAATGACGGTGACGCCTACATGCAAGACTTTATGTCTCATTTGGGGTAGATGAGATGTCATGCGCACCGAAAGCAGACTTAATGAGACTTAAAGTAGTCTTCACGTGCAAAAAGCAAAAGGAAAAGGTTGATACAAGACTTAAAGTCTACTCATGCTTACTTACCGGTGGTTAGCAATTTTCAAAAGCTAAAATCATACTCTTGCTTTATTCAGAAGCTTAATTATAGCTTCACATGTTGTGTGCTTTACTTTTCAGCATGTTTGGTGTGTTAGGTACAATGTAACCAGCCTCCTTCACTTATAAAAGGAAGGCCTTAGTTTCATTTCTATCATCGAAACATTTTGAGCTATCAAAAATCTAAGCTTTCCTTGTATTCAACACCAGTTTGCCTAGCTTCCATTCTGCAACCTTCTTACCCTTTGTAAGTTCTATCTCCATTAATATATGTTGAAGTATTTTTAAGTCATTTCCTGGTGCACTTTATATCAGGTTTTAATTTACTTGCAATTACTTTGCATACTTATCCCCTGATACCCTTGTGGTATCAGAGCCATCTTTTAGATTTATGCTTATTGTTTTCTTAGTTTCCTTAATATTGTGAAGTTGCGTAGTAGTCACGTTGTAACACCCTGTTGTGCCGTGTGAAGGCTTGTTGGGCAGTAATCAGCCGTTGACAGCGACACTTACAAATATTATGGATCGTTTAAGAAGGAGTTTGTCTATTTCTAGATCTGGTTCTGAAGCCTCCAGTTCAGGAGCTAAGAACAAAGAAATTCAGGTTTTTGAAAATGTTGAAAATCAATTGTTAGCTTGGAAACTACCATCTCTGCCCCCTTCTACCATTTTTAAACAAGGCAGTTTTGCATTTGCCTCAGATTATGTTATTAAAACTGTAGAAGAAACAGTCCCTTTCAAAGAAGGACATCAAACATTTCAATTGCTTTCTGAACATCTTATAGAAATGCATAAATGAAAAAACAAATATTTGCATTTTGGATTTGTTCAAGTAGCAATAAAACCATTGACAAGATTAGGCTTAAACGTGTCAGCCTTAATTCTTCTTAGAGATGCTAGTCATCTTATATTAGATGACTCTCTACTAGGAGTTGTAGAGTCAACCCTCTGTGATGAACCTATACACTTTACATGTTTTCCAAACTTTATGGTCTCCCTCACAGATCCACACATCCTAGACACTCTCTCCCTTACTGTTCAAACTAATGGTTACCACACGAAGGAAGGAAGAGAACAAGTAGCCCTTATATGCAGGATATGCTACAAAGCTATGCATACTGTTTTCCCCAGAGCTAAACAGATTCAGGCAAGAAGAGGTGAAACTACTCTTCCCACTACAAATCTCAACAAAGCATTCATCACCAACCCAAAGACCATATAGTGGAGTCAGGTCACTCTACCGGAACGATAAAAGCTTGAGTCAATTGCCCCTCCTTACAGAGAAGAGCCACAGACCATTGAGCATATTGTTCAATACGAAGATGGTGATGCGATCATAAAATTCTCAGACAGAATGAAGGTCAAGATCAAGTTTGAAGTATATTCCAGAAGATCATCTACATCCTCAGTTCCTCAAACGGAACAAGAAAAGGAAAGATCAACATGTATTGTTACAGATCTTAAGAGATCTAATGAAGGAGTTTCACAACCTCAATACAAGGTTGAAGTTCCCGCAACTGAGGAAGGCAGCAAAAAGGCTACTTCGCCTACCTTCTCAGATATAGGATATACAAGTAACAGATACTCTCTTGGAATTATTACTAAGACCAACACTCTCAAAGAGTCAAAGTTTTTTTTATGAAAAATACCATTATCATAGAGCTTGGTATACTACCAAACTAAGCAAAGAAACTCAAAGTTTCTACGCAGATCGTTTCGAAGACTGGCTTGAAAAGACCAAAAGCAAAGCCGATTTCTTCAAATGGCTCGAAATGGTTTTCAAAAGAAAAAGGATTCAATTGGCCTAATTTTCAGGACCAATCTTTTCTAAATGTACCCAACTCAACAGTACAAGGATACAAGACATTCAAAGGAGATATTGTCAAAGCCAAGTATCCTCCAGATTGCACCGTTGTTATACAACGAAGTTCCCAAGAAGCAATTGCTACTCTGTTCAACGGAACCAAGGAACAAGATGAAGGATCCTCAAAGGATTCGTCCAGATCTATCAATTCTGTGATAGACCAAAACAACTATACTAATCTCTATTTGCAGGCAATTGGAAGGCAAATAGATCAAGTGGTTGCAGTAGTGGCAGCGATTACCATAAAGGATAATCAGGAAGAACAATTGGAGAAAAAAGAAAAGAAGCCGTCTCTACCAATGATTTAGCCACCACCAACCATATCTTTGAAGAACTTTTCCCTAAAAGATCCAGTCAAGCAAGAAATTGTTGATCAGCTGACTGACCTTGTTAGTGGAATAAAAATCAAAGATAAGTCCAAAGCGGTTGCAGAGGCCAAACCAGTAGAGGTTAAACCCTCTACCCTCAATGTCTTGACCAACATGAAGCTCAACGTAGTCACGTGGAAAAAGACATATGAGCCTTATTACTCTAGGCCAACACCACCAGATCTCCTACATGAAAAATACAACGGAGATTTTGTCTTTACTGGTGACACTATAGTCGAATGGAACATTGATGGTTATTCAAAACAACTGATCATGAATAAAATCAAACAAATGTTCATGTTCGCACAAACATTCAGAATACACAGACAAAGTGATCAAGATATTGCCAGAACAATTGTTTCTGGATTCTCTAGTCAACTGCAAGGATGGTGGGACAACTATCTTAATGATGCAACACACCAAGAGATCTACAACTCCACGAAACCAGTCATTGAAGGTGGAATGCAGACGGGATTAACATCAGATGCTGTTAACACTTTGATATATACCATCACAACAGCATGTGTATGATCCACCGCCACATTGGTAGAAAAGACGGGAGAACAACTCTCCAATCTACGATGTAGATCTCTAGCAGATTTCAAATGGTATAAGGATGTTTTCCTTAGCAAGCTCTACTCTAGAGAAGATGCGACAGCTAGCTACTGGAAAAAAGAAGTTTATTGACGGACTACCAACAGCATTCGCTCAAAAGATACGAACTCGTCTCAAAGATGATAATGGAGGAATTATACCCTATTCCCAGTATACATTTGGCCAGCTAGTAACAGAAGGAATACACCTTTGTAATGATCTGAAGCTCAAACACTATGTTGATAGCCAGAAGCTCAAAGGCAAGCAGGCTATGGCAAATTTCTGTGAACAGATGGGTTTTCAGCTGCTCACAGAAAAAAGAAAAAAGTCATACCACAACCACAAGTCCCATAGGAAAGAGTATGACAAGAGACGTCCCACGTTCCATAAAAAGAAATATGAGAAGAAGAGGTTTATAAAGAAGCCCTCTAAAAGAGAAGCTTTAACCTCGCAGAAAAGAGAAAGTTAAGAGAAAGCTCTAGTATGTTGGAAATGTGGAAAAATTGGGCATTATTAGAATAAATGTCCTGTGAAGAAACGTATCCATGCTCTCGATCTCGATGAAGGTCTTAAAAGATCTCTGTGTCATATCTTCTTTACTCCGTTAGATGATGAAGGAAAAGATTTAGAAGTGAACCTCATAGGTTCATACGCTTCTGATAATGAAAGGAATTCAGAATCAAATTCTGAAGAAGAAGAACCGCACCATTCCTCTAGTTCAGACAAAGAGGAAAGATGTTCCGGTAATTGTGGATGCAAGGATTGCTTTGCATCAAAGATAAATGCTCTAGGCTTAAATGTCCTTTCAGCCCAAGATAATCTCATTCTTGATCTTATAAACCAGATCCAAGATCCAGTAAGTAAATCTCAAATGCTTTCCAAATACATTGAGGTTTCCCTGCTAAAATAAACAACTCAGTCAAAAGCGATTGAGCCATAGATCAGGCAACATGATTTCTATTTGTTCAAAACAGTCCTTGAAATAGTTCAAAACTCTCCAAAAACGAAGACTAAGGAACTTACGCTTGGAGAACTTTGGCATGAGGTTCAAGAAAACAAAAATGAACTGCTTAACCTTAAAGGTTTATATCAGGCAGAGATCATTCTACTTCAAGAAAGAGTCACTAATCTTGAAGCCAATACAAATATATCAACATGGCGGCAACTTGAAGATCAATATCTTCCAGAATGACCCGATTATCTCAAAGCTCCAGAAGTCCCAGAATTATCTGGCCAAGGAGAAATCAGATCTAACAACAAAGCTTTGGTCATTAATGAACCAAGCAGTGAAGAAAAGGCGCTCAAAGCACCTGAATTAGCCCTATTAAATTGGGTCAATGTCATAGAAATGGTTATTACGTTCAAATGGTACTCTAAGCTCACTCTTATAATCAGAGGAGAACACAAAGTGAAAACCATTGTCTTAATAGACTCAAGCACTGACCTAAACTGCATAAGAGAAGGCTCAATTCCAGCCAAATACTTAGAGAAAACTAGTCAAGGACTATCTCAAGCAGATAGTACTCCCTTTAGGATACAATATAAAGTTTCCGATGCAGCCATTTGTCAAGGAAACACTTGTTTAAAACTTCTTTTTCTCATGGTTCCAGGGTTATCCTATCCTGTTATTCTTGGAAACCCATTTTTTCATTCCTTATTTCCGATTCATAAAATTGATGAATCAGGAATTGAAGCCGAGATCCAAGGAATACCTTTTAAACTCCCTTTTATGTCCGAACCAAATAAAAGATTCCTTGATACACTTTTTGAAGTTATTTCTCATAAAGAAAACTTCTTACTTTCTCTCAAAGAGGAAATCAGTTTTAGACAGGTTAAAGAAGGACTCAAAAGTCCTAAGATTCAAGAGAAGATACAATCTCTTGATATGCTTATAAAAAAGTGAAATCTGTGCTGAGGCACCTAACGCTTTTTGGGGAAGAAAGAGACATGTGGTACAATTGCCATATGAACCAAATTTTGAAGAAAGATCTATCCCTACGAAAGCTCGACCTATTGCGATGGGTCCAAGGATTCTTGAATTGTGCAAGAAAGAGATTGCTGAATTGCAGCAAAATGGTCTTATTAGGCCAAGTTACAGCCCATGGAGTTGTCCATCGTTCTATGTTGCAAATGCAGCATAACTCGAGAGAGGAGCTCCCAGACTAGTAATCAATTATAAGCCCTTGAACAAGGCTTTAAGATGGATTAGGTATCCTTTACCTAACAAAAGAGATTTGGTCTATCGACTGTTCAAAGAAAATCTGTTCTCAAAATTCGACATGAAGTCTGGATATTGGTAGATCCAGATAGAAGAAGTAGAAAGGTACAAAACTGCATTCACGGTACCTTCTGGGCATTTCGAATGGAATGTGATGCCCTTCAGTCTGAAGAACCCCCCTTCAGAGTTTCCAAGAATTATGAACGAGTTCTTCAATCCATACTGAGAGTATCAGGGGATAATATGCAAATGAATTGCAAGAAAATTAAAAGCTGATACAGAGTGTGTGACACCCTGAACCCAGCACTTCATTAATTGCATTCATTAAATGATTAACTTAGATGTAATTTAGCTAATTACTTCATTTTTTTTATATTTTCATAAATTCAAATATTTTTTTCATGCATTTTATATTTTTATAAAATACTACATATTTTTAGGGGACTATAGCCCCTGACCGTGCATGCATTGCATATCAGGATCAACGGGAAAAAAATTGCGAAATATTTGATGAATAGTACTAGCGGAATTTTTCCAGATTTTTCAGATTTTTGGCATTTTATTTTGCTGAAATTTAATCACCCAAATGACCCATTTACCCTTACTAAAATACCCTATTTGCTTGACCTACCATTTGACCATCTCATGAGAATATTATAAGCCAAGAAACAAAAAAAAAAAGGGTCAAAAAAATGGCCAAAAAAATTACTTCTTGCTTCATTCTTGCTTCTATTGCTTCCCAAATTGGTTGTGCTTCATCCTTAGGACCTTAAGACCATTCTTTGATCTTCAAAAGAGGTGAGGGTGCATTCTATTTTTGTATTAAATTCAATTAAAGTTTGTGTCATTATTTTTGTGATCTAATATTGTAGTGGTTTAATGCTTGTTCCGTTGCTTCTTATATGCTCTAATGACTTCATAGAATATATTTGATGGTTTAAAATGCTTGTTGAATGCTTGAAAATGAAAATGGCACTTGGGGAAGATGATGAATAGTGCCAATCTAGGGTTTCCGAAAAAAAGTTACAATTTAATTCGATTCGAGGTTTCTAGTAGTTGCTAATTAGGTCCATAAGCGTGGGAAAAATGTTAATTGCACTTGCTATGTTCAAAATTTGAGAAATTTGATCAAAATAGGCTACTTTAATAAGGGGTTTCGGGGTTAACTTGAATCCGGGCACGTTTCGAGGTTATGGCTAGTCTTTATTAAGTATTGAAACCTTAGAAGTGTTTTCGTTTCGCTTGTTTGGGTTCCGAAATTGGTACTTGTAGTGTAAACTCACAAAGAGGCATTTTTGGTGTTTTCGTGTATTTGTGCTCTAGGTTATGATTTGGAGGTTCTAAATAAGGTATTTAGGTATCCTTAGATTGGTAGGATGGTTAGCTAGCTTAACTTGATCATTGAATTCCGGTAGGAAGCTAAATAGCCTAGTTGAACAAAGGGAAAATGAATGAATTAATTGCTTTAGTACTTGTATTGCTTTGTAGTTGCTCCTAGCGTGTCTAAATGCTATTCTAAGGTATGTGTGAGCTTTCGGTTAAGTTTTGTGAAAAATATAATATTGACCCCTTTGTGTTCGCATAGTTAATTTCATGATAATTGCTTTATAATTGAGTAATTAAATGTTTATATGCCTTTGTGTAGTGTACGTATTATAGTAGTGAAGTCTCGTGAATTAAGTTTCTTGGTTTACATGGCTTTGGTTGAGTATGAATTTAGAATGGACTAAATGAACTAGTAATGAACCATGGTAATAACTGTTATTAGTTGATTCTTGATTGATTGGATAAATGTTTAAATGTACTTATGTAACAAGTTCATCTATTCGGAGAAGCTGTGAGTTATATATCGATACTAGTTAAAGATTGAGTAAACATGTTTATATTGCTTATTAATTACATTAAATGTGTAAAGATACGCTTATATAACTTATTGGTTAGATGTTATATAGTGTTTCTACTTATATGAATTATCATGGCTATGTATATGTTATTTATTATGCTATTGTCTTTGTTTGATACTTGGAAATTAAAGAATGTTGTATATGTGATCACTTGAGTTTATGTATTGTTCAAATATTGATTAGAATGATTGTTAAACCATGAAATATATTGTTAGTTATGTGAATTAAAGAGAATCAAATAGAGTTGGATAAAATTAATGGCTTTATGAACTAGCTTTAGTTGACAATAAGAAACCACTTCTTATGCATATAGTTGATTGTATTAGGTAGTGATAATTGAAGGGAATTGATGCTTTTGGAGAATATTGAGGGAATCTTGGCTTAATTCGCGCAGGTTTGACTTCCTAAAAGGTGAGGGATCATTTCTATGTGCATTCTATGTGTCTTATCTTGTTATATGCTAAATATTCGATACTAAGTGATTTAAGTGTTTTAGTTGGATTAGATTAGCAAATATAGACTAATGAATGTATCATATTTCATCGTATGGCGTGATTGATGATGTGTGTGCTCGAGGACAACCTCTTTTGTTGTCCTCCTTGTTTGTATATCGGCTTATTTTGTTATATTGTTATTATTATTGCTTCCTGTGTTATCGAGTCAATGGTTGCGCAACCTTATCGTCAGGGCGGATGCGATGGGCCTCTCTGGGCGGCAACAGGCTTGCCAGGGTTGGTTGCTTTAGCTCCGTACCCTATTCCCTCACTCGCCTGGTCCAGAGATTGCCAGGGGGTGTTGAGTCGTAGGATTGGGTACATCCGGAGTACCCTTTGGTGTTTGGGATGCCGACATATCGTGATCGAGTCGTGGTTCGTGGATTGAGAATCGAAGAGAGTGATAAGGGTTATCGATCGTATCCTTTTTAAAGTGTGGAATTTGAATCGTTATCCATTGTTTATTTATTGTATTAAATGTGTTAAGTTGCTGCATTGCACGAACCCCTGGTATATTGTTCCCGTTTCCCCTTCCTCGCTGAGTATACATGTTGTATACTCACCCTCGTTTCTAACATCTTTCAGGTTTAGTGCTATCAGAGGTAGAAAAGAAGGCTCGAGAGTTTCGTGATTGATTATGCTGGCTTACGTGGATTGTCATTGAATACAGTTTTGTAATTGTAAAGTTAAAATTAGAATGTATTGATAGTTGCGAATGGCTTGTAATGTTGTAATAACTTATAATCTTTACTTTATTGTCTAATAGCAGCATGCTTGCATGTTTTGACTGATTGACATACTTAAATTATAAGAAAGAAAACTAGTTAATGTTACAGTGGTATGATAAGTGAGATTATAATCATGAACCTTTAACAGTTAATGAATGCATGCTTATATGTTTGATGTTTAAGTTAGTCTAAGGCTCGGATGGCTTTGAGACGGGGCATGGTTGGAGTTGGAGTTGTATGAGAATGATGTGGGTTATATTTGTGGCTTTATTTACTGTTTACAGGTATCCAATTAGTCCTATAAACAGGGAAAACTCCGTCCGTTTTTCCCTAAAATTTTGAGACTGGGTTGAGAATAGCTTGGTTATTAGAGCCTCCGGTCTCGTGAGGGATCAGGGTGTTACAGAGTGCGCCAGGAAATGACTTAAAAATACTTCAACATATATTAATGGATATAGAACTTACAAAGGCTAAGAAAATTGCAGAATGGAAGCTAGGCAAACTGGTGTTGAATACAAAGAAAACTTAGATTTTTGATAGCTCAAAATGTTTCGATGATAGAAATGAAACTAAGGACTTCTTTTTATAAGTGAAGGAGGCTGGTTACATTGTACCTAACACACTAAACATGCTGAAAAGTAAAACACACAACATGTGAAGCTATAATTAAGCTTCTGAATAAAGCAAGAGTATGATTGTAGCTTTTGAAAATTGCTAACCACCGGTAGGTAAGGATGAGTAGACTTCAAGTCTTGTATCAACCTTTTCCTTTTGCTTTTTGCACGTGAAGACTACTTTAAGTCTCATTAAGTATGCTTTCGGTGTGCAGACATCTCATTTACCCCAAATAAGACATAAAGTCTTGCATGTAGGCGTCACCGACATCATTGGTATCCTCGTCATAAGGATCTTGTGCGTCTTGATACAAGGGATTAGTTGCTTTTTCTTTTTTGATTTCCTTAAGGGCTGCTTTAAGGGAATCTCGGAGCTCCTTTTGAGGAGTGGAGGACAACAAATCCTTGAAGAGATCTTTGAGATCTGAAGGTGGGAAATCAGGTAGTAGTGCTTTTCTTTTTCCTCTGACAATTTCCCCCTGAAAATCAAACTTATTCCACCATTTAATAATTGTTCATCTGCAAAGCCAGACATGCGAGGCTTTAAGCCTATCCATACAAACTTCTGGAATGGTCTCCAGAACATAATCCCATTTAACAATCCAAGGGATCTGTTCTAATAAGACAAAATTAAGGAGTCCAATAATACCTTCACGAATATTAGTAGGTAAAGTTTGGACGAAATCTTCGTAATGTTTCCGTATAAACTTTGGTATGCAAGAAGGATATAATCCCAAGGTTTTGAACCAATTTAAGAACCATTAAGGGAATGTCTGATCTGGATCATCAAGCCGGAATTGTATGAACCAGGTTGCGCTGCTTGTTCTCGTATAAGAGAGCCAGTTTCCAAGCAGACATATAATCAAAATAATTATAAGCTTTGGGATGAAAAGCATAATATTTTAACCTTTTCTCAGCAAAGAGATCATTACCCCAATCTGCAGGATTTAGTATAATTTTGATTGAAATCTTGCAATATGCAACGCCCTCAGCTGATTTGCACCGGAAGGTTGGAACAAAGATGATCGAGCCTGATTCTATGAGAATCTGTTGATAATAAAAGACACCCTTTTGCCATAATGAGGGTGAATATCTTCCCTGGGCACAATCTTTACAATCTGGTTTGGTGCCATTCTCACATTGCTTTTTTCGGCGATATAGAGTGGGTGGTGCCCTATGATAATGAAGGGATATTTACCACTACTATCAGGATCTGCTTTCTCATAAGCATCTTCAGATAATTTGGTGTCGACGTCCTTCATTTGAGAAGACGATGGTGAATCCCTAATCCTTTTAAGATTGGGAGATCTGTCCGCAATTGTTATTTTGGAGAAATTCTCTAGTCAAGAAATCAGGTAGAGAGTTAGTTTCTCCTTTTATAAACTCAATATCAAAATCAAAAGCTGATAAAAGTCCTTGCCATCTAGCAAAAATTTGTTTTGAAGCAAGGTTTTTAACATCTTTAATTAAAACATCTTTTGCAGATTTGCAATCGATTCTTAATAAAAACTTTTGATTTATCAAATCGCTTTTAAATTTAGTAATGCAGAGGACCATAGCAAGAATTTCAATTTTTAATGATCGAGTAAATCTGCTGAGCTAGCTTCCATAAGCCTGAAGTAAAGCGAACCAATTTTTCCTTTTCTTGAATCCTCTATTTAAGGATTCCTCCATAGCCTAACTCAGAGGCATCTGTTTCAACAATTTTGAAAGCTTCTGGATCAAATAGAACTAGACATGGTAGGACTTTATTCTTTTTCTTAATGATCTGGATGACCTTCGTATGTTCCTGGTGTGATACCCCGAACCCGGCATGCATTTAATAGCATTTGACTACATTTAATTAAGTGTTTAATTAGTTAATCACCCATTTTTGCATTATTTTGATATTTCTTTTTAAAAGTATTCAATAATTTTTATATTGATTAATTAAAAAATTATTACCTATTTCTATTATTTATAGTAATTGGATTTACTTTCTTGTATTTAATTAAGTGTCATCTTAAATGTTAATATTTAATTGCATTTGATTACGTGTTTATATTAACTTGTTCATTTGTATCTTAGCATTAATTTCATAATTCTTTAAAATATTCTAGAAATAGTTAAATTAATTATTTTTAAATGAATATTGATTATTTTGATTGTTTTGATTATTTTAATAATCGATTTTATTTTCTTGCATTTAATTACTCGATTTTTAATTAAATGAAGAAAGTAACCTCGAGCCGGAGTGAATTTTAAACTATTATGCTATTCTACTTTCAAAAATTATAGTTTTAATATTATTGCTCATCATTTGATTAGCGATCGTTTATTGACCGTTCGATCGTAGCATTTCGAGAATGAAAGTTAGAAGAATATTTCTCGGAGTTTGTGAATAGCGTTTCTAGTATAATTTATCGAGTTTTAGTTGGTTTTCATTAACATTGCATTGTTTTAATTTGAATTAGACTAAATGCTAATTAAAATAAGCTTATTTGACCATTTTTAACTTAAGCTTGACTTTGCAGAATGACCAAAATGCCCTTGAGCCTTTGTCATCTTTTAAATAAGCAAAATAAGCCGAAATTGACTCAACAAACAAAACCAAAAATTCCCTTTGTATCCCCCCCTTGGTCGAAACTCCCCAAGGAAAAAAAAAAGATTTTGCTTCCATTTTTCTTGTGCAATCATGCGTGGAATCGAGCAAGGATCGTGGCTAAGGTCATTGCGGGTCTTGGTCTTCAATCTCTGTGAGGGTTTACACGTTTTTGTGCATTTTTATTTGAATTTGATTTTTGATTCAATTTTTCAGATTTGATATTTATTGCGTTACAATGCCTGTTATTGCTTGAAATAACTTCCTTAGGGTTCGTAGAGCATTGCTTGTTAGTTATTTAGCGATTTTTACGGCTAGAAATGCAAATTTGAAATTGGGGAAGAATAATAAATAGTAATTTTGAATAGTAAAATCCTAGAATTTCAGATTTTGATCCGAATTGCGATTTCTTGATTTGGATAGGTGCCATTAGTGATAGAAAGATAAAATGTGCAATAAAACCGGACCGGCCTTTGTTAAAATTGAAAATTAGACAAAGAAACGTAAAAGGGCTGTTTGACCAAGAGTTGACCATGCTCGAATTGAGTTGGGGGTTTTGCTATTGAGGGCATGGAAGCACTTTTGGCGCTGTTGTGGCATTGATTGAGTGACCGGTTAGCATAGCTGTAGTTCAAACGCAGTAGGTGGACTTTCGGGCTTTGGCTGGGAAAATGAAGTTTCGTGACATAGGAACGTGCCTTGTAGTGCCTAAGTGAATGTAGTGAAATCGGTTTCCTAATCCCGTAGCTCGTTTGCTCGTAATTGCCTTTGGAAGTTAGAGATCGAATAGTGATATTTGTCGTTTTCGTGTTTGAACTGCTATTACTTGTTTAGTTGATGTTATTGTTGATATTAATGATAATCATGCTTGAAAAGTTAATTAAATGTTAATATTGATTGTAAATGCTTAATATCTCGTATATCGCCACTAATCTGTACTTTTGTGCTATCGCTCGTTTATTGCTTGTATCTCGTATTGCATTGCATAGTGTCAGGCGCGTGAGTGATGGGCCTCTCTGAGTAGTCTCGGGCTGCCAGGGTTGGTTTGCTCTAGCTCCGTGTCCTATTCCCATTCTCGCTAGGGGTGCCGCCCTGGGAGATTTGGGTCGTAGATGTGTCGGGGTACATCCGGAGTACACCCAGTGGATGTTATAAGGTGGTTACGCGCTTATTGTCATCCTTGTCAACATCAAGCTCGAGATTGATGTATTGCTCGTGAAATGGTACATTGCTCGTATGAGTGAAATGTGACCTTCAAAGTGTGGTATAGCTTTGAATGGTTGTGTTAATGCTTTCTTTAATTGTTTATTGTATTGTCGTTTATATTGCATGCTTTCTTATTAATTATATTGCTTGACTGTACCTATTTGCATTACACGATCTTCTTTCTCTCCACCTCGATATCTGTCTCGCCCTCACTGAGTATACATGTCGAGTATACTCACTCCTCACCACCACATTTCAGGAATTGCCATGTTAGCTGGAAAGTTCGTGGTTATGTGATAGATCGTGCTTGAAGAGTTGCCTTGCGTGCTATATGACTTGAGTTGTCAAAGATGTAAAGATTTTACTTTCATGAGATGTATGTTTTCATGTATTGTATGTATTTGGTGTTAAAAGTTATGTAATTAACTTAACTAGGTTTATTAGAATGGTATGATAGTCTATTTTATGCAATAGGTTAGTATAGTTTAATTGCCAAGCATGAATGTACTTGTCAAAGATGAGAAGAGATATGTTAGCTTTTAAACTGGAAATGTATGTTTACTTGTGTTCGTTTGTTGAGAACCAAGGCTCGGATCGCCTTGAGGTATTTGTATGGTTGGACACGGTGCTAGTCTAGTTATATGCTGTCGCAGGTTTACATTTTGCCTAGAAATAGGGTAAACTCCGTCCGTTTTCCCTAAAAATTTTGTCCGGGTTTGGAATTGGGTTGCGATTAGATTGATTGATAGAACTCCCGGTCTCGAGAGGGATCGGGGTGTTACAGGTGGTATCAGAGCTTGTTTAGCTCATAATCCGGGATAGGGTCCTCGGTCTAGTGGGTAGTGATCCCTGAATGTGTGCTTGTTAAGTGTGTCTTGAAAGTGTATGCTTGTATGTGAGATTGTGTGTCTTGACTTGAATGTATGCACCTATGTGATATAATTATGTGTTATGTGTTAAATGTTTCCCAAGTAAAGTGAAGTGTCTAGTTGTGCATTAAATTGACCTCGTGAATCGAATCGACCTCATGAATTGTTATTTACTTGAAGTATGGCTTGTAATGCGTGTATTGGAATGTCTTGAATTGGTTGTGCCGTGATTTGAATTGATTATGATGTGCTTGACTTGATTGCCATGTTTGAATGACTTTGATGATTAAACTGTTTTATAAACTCTTTTGTAAACTTGTTTGCATAATAGCTTAAGGCATGTGTATAAATGTGATATATTGGCATTCATACATATCCCGTTGAAATGGTAAGAAAGACTTCTTCCTCCCCCTGAAAAGAGGTGATTGGTACCAGGTCTCCAAGATATGTGGATTGACGGGAACGAGCAGTGCTTGACTAGGCCTTTATTTGGAAGTTGACATTTATAGTTGGAATTTGTTTATTGGGATTCCTCTAAGGTTATCTCCTATGCTTAGTATAAATGACTTTCTTTGGAGTTCTACATGATTATTCTTTGGAGCATTTTCTTAATATTTCCTTGTTGGGCATTCATCGGGTATTTCTATATTGGCATTTCGTGGGAGACTTGGTTGGGATTTTAATCAACCTTTGGTGTTCTTTCTACATTCTTATGGGGAAACTTTGATTTGAGTCTACTTACAATGATTGGTTTTGCGTGAGGCGTACTATTTTGGTATTCTTTGTGGACATTTCTCAGTGGATTTGGCAATCGGAATTCTTATCGGACTTACTGCATAATATTATCTACAATATCTCTGCTCTAGTCTTTCTTGATATTTTATCAGCAATCATGATTGGAATTCTTCAATAGTATATGGTGCACCTGCACGACATTCTCTCTGGTATTTTACCCAATATTCGGTAGCAATATTATTTTGGGAATCTACTTGGTTATTCAGCTTGGTGTTCATTCATGGACTTTTGAAAAGTATATATATGTTGGCGTACATGTTGGATTCCCTATTCAGATGCTTCTTGAGCTATATTTTGGAAGACTTCCTTGAAACTTCTGTAATATGATTGACTGGATTTCTTGTCTGGAGTCTTCCTGAGCAGTACTTGGGTTCTCGTTTAGACTCTACTTCAGACTGTTTATTGGTATGTTCTCGGTACTTTTAGTTGGGATTCTATTATGGCATTCATGTCTTGTAAGATTTTTATTTGGAGTTCTATTTGGTATTCTCTAGAGCCTTTATTTGCCCTTATTATTTTGGAATTTTTGGGCAGTACTACTCGGGTTTCTTAGATTGGTTTTCTTCGGATGTCCTTATGTAGTGTCTTGCTCAGCAACCGATGAAGATTAGTCAAATTTGGATGTCAGATGATGCAGAGTCCTATTGGAAGAAGAATTGCGAGGACGCAATTGTTTTAAGGGGGGAAGGATGTGATACCCCGAACCCGGTATGCATTTACTAGCATTTGACTACATTTAATTAAGTGTTTAATTAGTTAATCACCCATTTTTGCACTATTTTGATATTTCTTTTAAAAGCATTCAATAATTTTTATATTGATTAATTAAAAAATTATTACCTATTTCTATTATTTATAGTAATTGGATTTACTTTCTTGTATTTAATTAAGTGTCATCTTAAATGTTAATATTTAATTGCATTTGATTACGTGTTTATATTAACTTGTTCATTTGCATCTTAGCATTAATTTCATAATTCTTTAAAATATTCTAGAAATAGTTAAATTAATTATTTTTAAATGAATATTGATTATTTTGATTGTTTTGATTATTTTAATAATTGATTTTATTTTCTTGCATTTAATTACTCGATTTTCAATTAAATGAGAAAAGTAACCCCGAGCCGGAGTGAATTTTAAACTATTATGCTATTCTACTTTCAAAAATTATAGTTTTAATATTACTGCTCATCATTTGATTAGCGATCGTTTATTGACCGTTCGATCGTAGCATTTTGAGAATGAAAGTTAGAAGAATATTTCTCGGAGTTTGTGAATAGCGTTTCTAGTTTAATTTAGCTAGTTTAGTTGGTTTTCATTAAAATTGCATTGTTTTAATTTGAATTAGACTAAATGCTAATTAAAATAAGCTTATTTGACCATTTTTAACTTAAGCTTGACTTTGCAGAATGACCAAAATGCCCTTGAGCCTTTGTCATCTTTTAAATAAGCAAAATAAGCCGAAATTGACTCAACAAACAAAACCAAAAATTCCCTTTGTATCCCCTCCATGGCCGAAACTCCCCAAGGAAAAAAAAAGATTTTGCTTCCATTTTTCTTGTGCAATCATACGTGGAATCGAGCAAGGATCGTGGCTAAGGTCCTTGCGGGTCTTGGTCTTCAATCTCTATGAGGGTTTACATGTTTTTGTGCATTTTAGTTGAATTTGATTTTTGATTCAATTTTTCAGATTTGATATTTATTGCGTTACAATGCCTGTTATTGCTTGAAATAACTTCCTTAGGGTTCGTAGAGCATTGCTTGTTAGTTATTTAGCGATTTTTACGGCTAGAAATGCAAATTTGAAATTGGGGAAGAATAATGAATAGTGATTTTAAATAGTAAAACCCTAGAGTTTTAGATTTTGATCTGAATTGCAATTTCTTGATTTGGATAGGTGCCATTAGTGATAGAAAGATAAAATGTGCAATACAAACGGACCGGCCTTTGTTAAAATTGAAAATTAGACAAAGAAACGTAAAAGGGAAGTTTGACCAAGAGTTGACCGTGCTCGAATTGAGTTGGGGGTTTTGCTATTGAGGACATGGAAGCACTTTTGGCGCTGTTGTGGCATTGATTGAGTGATCAGTTAGCATAGTTGTAGTTCAAACGTAGTAGGTGGACTTTTGGGCTTTGGTTGGGAAAATGAAGTTTCGTGACATAGGAACGTGCCTTGTAGTGCCTAAGTGAATGTAGTGAAATCGGTTTCCTAATCCCGTAGCTCGTTTGCTCGTAATTGCCTTTGGAAGTTAGAGATGGAATAGTAATATTTGTCGTTTTCGTGTTTGAACTGCTATTACTTGTTTAGTTGATGTTATTGTTGATATTAATGATAATCATGTTGAAAAGTTAATTGAATGCTAATAGTGATTGTAAATGCTTAATATCTCGTATATCGCCACTAATCTGTACTTTTGTGCTATTGCTCGTTTATTGCTTGTATCTCGTATTGCATTGCATAGTGTCAAGCGCACGGGAGTGATGGGCCTCTCTGGATAGTCTCGGGCTGCCAGGGTTGGTTTGCTCTAGCTCCGTGTCCTATTCCCGTTCTCGCTAGGGGTGCCGCCCTGGGAGATTTGGGTCGTAGATGTATCGTGGTACATCCGGAGTACACCCAGTGGATGTTATAAGGTGGTTACGCGCTTATTGTCATCGTTGTCAACATCAAGCTCGAGATTGATGTATTGCTCGTGAAATGGTACATTGCTCGTATGAGTGAAACGTGACCTTCAAAGTGTGGTATAGCTTTGAATGGTTGTGTTAATGCTTTCTTTAATTATTTATTGTATTGTCGTTTATATTGAATGCTTTCTTATTGATTATATTGCTTGACTGTACCTATTTGCATTGCACGATCTTCTTTCTCTCCGCCTCGATATCTGTCTTGCCCTCACTGAGTATACGTGTCGAGTATACTCACTCCTCACCACCACATTTCAGGAATTGCCATGTTAGCTGGAAAGTTCGTGGTTATGTGATAGATCGTGCTTGAAGAGTTGCCTTGCGTGCTATGTGGCTTGAGTTGTCAAAGATGTAAAGATTTTACTTTCATGAGATGTATGTTTTCATGTATTGTATGTATTTAGCGTTAAAAGTTATGTAATTAACTTAACTAGGTTTATGAGAATGGTATGATAGTTTTTTTTATGCAATAGGTTAGTATAGTTTAATTGCCAAGCATACTTGTCAAAGATGAGAAGAGATAGGTTAGCTTTTAAACTGGAAATGTATGTTTACTTGTGTTCGCTTGTTGAGAACCAAGGCTCGGATGGCCTTGATGTGTTTGTATGGTTGGACACGGTGCTGGTCCACTTATATGCTGTTGCAGGTTTGCATTTTGCTTAGAAATAGGGGAGACTCCGTCCGTTTTCCCTAAAAATTTTGCCCGAGTTTGGAATTGGGTTGCGATTAGATTGATTGATAGAACTCTCGGTCTCGAGAGGGATCGGGGTGTTACACCTGCGTCCATGGTGAAGGATTCTTTTTTTGCCTTGCATATAAAGGCTTGCAATCTTGCGCCAAACTGGGATAGAAATCTGCAATATAATTGAGACTTCCAAGAAACCTTTGGAGCTGTGTTTTTCTTTAAGCTCTTCCGAAAACTTGTTTGCAAATTGGATGGTACAATATATAGGTATAATAGATCCTTGAGTGATATTGTGACCGATGAACTTTATCTCACCCTGGAAGGTTTTGACCTTCTTTGCTAAAACGGCTAATCCAGCTTGTTTGGCTGCGTGTATAAACACTTTTAAGTGTTTGACATGCTGATCAATATTTTGAGAATAAACGAGAACATAGTCAATGCAAATGATAATAAAATTTGAGTATGGATTGAAGATCTCGTTCATAATTCTCGAAAACTCTGAAGGGGCATTCTTCAAATCGAAGGGCATCATATTCCATTCGAAATGCCCAAATGGTACTGTGAATGCAGTTTTGTACCTTTCTGCTTCTTTTATCTGGATCTGCCAATATCCAGACTTCATGTCGAATTTTGAAAACATATTTGCTTTGAACAGTCGATTGAGCAAATCTGTTTTGTTAGGTAAATGATACCTAATCCATCTTAAAGCCTTGTTCAAGGGCTTATAATTGATTACTAGTCTGGGAGCTCATCTCTCGAGTTCTACTGCATTTTTTACATAGAACGCTGGACGACTCCATGGGATGTAACTTGGCCTAATAAGACCCTTTTGCTGCAATCCAGCAATCTCTTTCTTGCACAATTCAAGAAACCTTAGACCCATCACAATAGGTCAAGCTTTCGTAGGGATAGATCTTTCTTCGAAATTTGGTTCATATAGCAATTGTACCACATGTCTCTTTCTCCCCCAAAAGGCGTTAGGTGCCTTAGCACAGATTTCGGTTTTTTATAAGCGTATCAAGAGATTATATCTTCTCTTGAATCTTAGGACTTTTGAGTCATTCTTTAACCTATCTAAAATTGATTTCTTCTTTGAGAGAAAGTAAGAAGTTTTCTTTATGAGAAATAACTTCAAAAAGTGTATCAAGGAATCTTTCATTTGGTTTGGACATGAAAGGGAGTTTAAAAGGTATTCCTTGGATCTTGGCTTCAATTCCTGATTTATCAATATTATGAACCGGAAATAAGGAACGAAGAAATAGGTTTTCAAGAATAACAGGGTGGGATAACCCTGGAACCATGAGAAAGGAAGTTTAAAACAAGTGTTTCCTTGACAAATGGCTGCATCAGAAACTTTATATTGTATCCTCAAGGGAGTACTATCTGCTTGAGATAGTCGTTGACTGGTTTTCTCTAAGTATTTGGCTGGAATTAAGCCTTCTTTTATGCAGTTTAGATCTACGCCTGAGTCTATTAAGACAATGGTTTTCACTTTGTGTTTTCCTCTCATTATAAGAGTGAGCTCAGAGTACCATTTGAACATAGTAACCCTTTCTATAACATTGACCCAATTTAATAGGGCTAATTCATGTGCTTTGAGCACATTTTCTTCACTACTTGGTTCATTGATGACCAAAGCTTTGTTGTTAGATCTGATTTCTCCTTAGCCAGATGATTTTGGGACTTCTGGAGTTTTGAGATAATCAGGTCGTTCTGGAAGATATTGATCTTCAAGTTGCCACCATGTTGATATATCTGTATTGGCTTCAAGATCAGTGACCTTTTCTTGAAGTAGAATGATCTCTGCCTGATATAAACCTTTGAGGTTAAGCAGTTCATTTTTGATTTCTCGAACCTCATGTTGAAGTTCTCCAAGCGTAGGTTCCTTAGTCTTCATTTTTGGAGAGTTTTGAACTCTTTCAAGGACTGTTTTGAACGAATAGAAATCAGGTTGCCGGATCTCTGGCTCAATTGCTTTTGACTGAGTTGTGTCTTTTGGCTGGGAAACCTCAATGTATTTGGAAAGCATGTGAGCTTTACTTATTGGATCTTGGATCTTGTTTTTAAGATCAAGAATGAGATTATCTTGGGCTGAAAGGACATTTAAGCCCAGAGCATTTATCTTTGATGCAAAGCAATCCTCGCATCCACCATTACAGGAACATCCTTCCTCTTTGTCTGAACTAGAGGAATGGTGAGGTTCTTCTTCTTCAGAATTTGATTATGAATTGCTTTCATTATCAGAAGCGTATGAACCTATGAGGTTCACTTCTAAATCTTTTCCTTCATCATCTGATGGAGTAAGGAAGATATGACACAGAGATCTTTTAAGACCTTCATCGAGATTGAGAGCATGTATACGTTTCTTCACAGGACATTTATTCTGATAATGCCCAATTTTTCTACATTTCCAACATACTGGAGCTTTCTCTTGACTTTCTCTTTTCTGCGAGGTTGAAGCTTCTCTTTTAGAGGGCTTCTTTATAAACCTCTTCTTCTCATATTTCCTTTTTATGGAACGTAGGACGTCTCTTGTCATACTCTTTCCTCTGGGACTTGTGGCTGTAGTATGACTTTTTTCTTTTTTCTGTGAGCGGCAAAAAACCCATCTGTTCACAGAAATCTCCCATAGCCTGCTTGCCTTTGAGCTTCTGGCTATCAAGATGGCGTTTGAGCTTCAGATCATTACAAAGATGCATTTCCTTTATAATAACTTATGTTGCTAGCTAGCCAAATGTATATTGGGAATAGGGTATAATTCCTCCATTATCGTCTTTGAGACGAGTTCGTAGCTTTTGAGCGAATGCTGCTGGTAGTCTATCAATAAACTTCTATTTCCAGTAGCTAACTGCTGCATCTTCTCTAGAGTAGAGGTTGCTAAGGAAAATATCCTTATACCATTTGAAATCTGCTAGAGATCTACATCGTAGATTTGAGAGTTGTTCTCCAGTCTTTTCTGCCAATGTGGCGGTGGATCCTACAAATGCTGTTGTGATGGTATATATCAAAGTGTTGACATCATCTGATGTTAATCCCATCTGCATTCCACCTTCAATGACTGGTGTCGTAGAGTTGTAGATCTCTTGGTATGCTGCATCATTAAGATAGTTGTCCCACCATCCTTGCAGCTGACCAGAGAATCCAGAAACAATTGCTCTGGCGATATCTTGATTACCTTGTCCACGTATTCTAAATGCTTGTGCGAACATGAACATTTGTTTGATTTTATTCATGATTAGTTGTTCTGAATAACCATCAATGTTCTATTCGACTATAGTGTCACCAATAAAGACAGAATCTCCGTTGTATTCTTAATGTAGGAGATTTGGTGGTGTTGGCCTAGAGTAATAAGGCTCATATGTCTTTTTCCACGTGACTGCGTTGAGCTTTATGTTGGTCAAGACATTGAGGGTAGAGGGTTTAACCTCTGCTGGTTTGGCCTCTGCAACTGCTTTGGCCTTATCTTTGATTTTTATTCTACTAACAAGGTCAGTCAGCTGATCAACAATTTTTTGCTTGACTGGATCTTTTAGGGAAAAGTTCTTCAAAGATATGGTTGGCGGTGGATGAATCATTGGTGGAGACGGCTTCTTTTCTTTTTTCTCCGGTTGTTCTTCTTGATTACCCTTTATGGTAATCGCTGCCACTGCTGCAACCACTTGATCTATTTGCCTTCCAATTGCCTGCAAATAGAGATTAGTATAGTTGTTTTGCTTTATCACATAATTGATAGATTTGGACGAATCCTTTAAGGATCATTCATCTTGTTCCTTGGTTCCGTTGAACGGAGTAGCGATTGCTTCTTTGGAACCTCGTTGATCTGGAGGATACTTGGCTTTGACAATATCTCCTTTGAATGTCTTGTATTCTTGGACTGTTGAGCTGAGTACATTTAGAAAAGATTGGTCCTAAAAATTAGGTCAATTGAATCATTTTCTTTTGAATACCATTTCGAGCCATTTGAAGAAATCGGCTTTGATTCTGGTCTTTCCAAGCCAGTCTTCGAAACGATCTGCGTAGAAACTTTGAGTTTCTTTGCTTAGTTTGGTAGTATACCAAGCTCTATGATAATAGTATTTTTCATCAAAAAACTTTGACTCTTTGAGAGTGTTGGTCTTAGTTATAACTCCAAGGGAGTATCTGTTACTTGTATATCCTATATCTGAGAAGATAGGCGAAGTAGCCTTTTCGTTGCCTTCCTCAGTTGCGAGAACTTCAACCTTGTATTGAGGTTGTGAAACTCCTTCATTAGATCTCTTAAGATCTGTAACAATACATGTTGATCTTTCATTTTCTTGTTCCGTTTGAAGAAATAAGGATGTAGATGATCTTTTGGAAGATCCTTCAAACTCGATCTTGACCTTCTTTCTGTCTGCGAATTTTATGACCGCATCGCCATCTTCGTATTGAACAATATGCTCAAAGGTCCGTGGCTCTTCTCTGTAAGGAGGGGCAATTGACTTAAGCTTCCATCGTTCTGGTAGAGTGACCTAATTCCATTGTATGGTCTTTGGGATGGTGATGAATGCTTTGTTGAGATTTGTAGTGAGAAGAGTAGTTTTACCTCTTCTTGCCTGAATCTGTTTAGTTTTGGGGAAAACTGTATTCATAGCTTTGTAGCATATCCTGTATATAAGGGCTACTTGTTCTCTTCATTCCTTTGTATGGTAACCGTTAGTTTGAACGGTAAGGGAGAGAGTGTCTAGGATGTGTGGATCTGTGAGAGATACCGTAAAGTTTGGAAAACAGGTAAAGTGTATAGGTCCATCACAGAGGGTTGACTCTACAACTCCTAGTAGAGAGTCATCTAATATAAGATGACTAGCGTCTCTAAGAAGAATTAAGGCTGACACATTTAAGCTTAATCTTGTTAATGGTTTTATTGCTACTTGAACAAATCCAAAATGCAAATATTTGTATTTTTGTTTATACATTTCTATAAGATGTTCAGAAAACAATTGAAATGTTTGATGTCCTTCTTTGAGAGGGACTATTTCTTCTACAGTTTTAATAACATAATCTGAGGTAAATGCAAAACTGCCTTGTTTAAAAATGGTAAAAGGGGGCATAGATGGTAGTTTCCAAGCTAACAACTGATTTTTAACATTTTCAAAAACCTGAATTTCTTTGTTCTTAGCTCCTGAACTGGAGGCTTCAGAACCAGATCTAGAAATAGACAAACTCCTTCTTAAACTATTCATAATATTTGTAAGTGTCGCTGTCAATGGCTGATTACTGCCCAACAAGCCTTCACATGGCACAACAGGTCTTACAACGTGACTACTGCGCAACTTCACAATATTAAGGAAGCTAAGAAAACAGTAAGTATAAATCTAAAAAATGGCTCTGATACTACGTTCCCCTGAAAATCAAACTTATTCCACCATTTAATCATTGTTTGTCTCCAAAGCCAGACATGTGAGGCTTTAAGCCCATCCATACAAACTTCTGGAATGGTCTCCAAAACATAATCCCATTTAACAATCCAAGGGATTTATTCTAATAAGACAAAATTAAGGAGTCCAATAATACCTTCACAAATATCAGCAGGTAAAGTTTGGATGAAATCTTCGTAATGTTTCCGTATAAACTTTGGTATGCAAGAGGGATATAATCCCCAGGTTTTGAACCAATTTAAGAACCACTGAGGGAATGTCTGATCTGGATCATCAAGCTGGAATTGTATGAACAAGGTTTTGCTGCTTGTTCTCGTATAAGAGAGCCAGTTCCTAAGCAGACATATAATCAAAATAATTATAAGCTTTGGGATGAAAAGCATAATATTTTAACCTTTTTCTCAGGAAAGAGATCATTACCCCAATCTGCGGGCTTTAGTATCATTTTGATTGAAATCTTGCAATATGCAACATCCTTAGTTGATTTGTACCGGAAGGTTTGATCAAAGATGATCGAGCCTAATTCTATAAGAATCTGTTGATAATAAAAGACTCCCTATTGCCCATAATGAGGGAGAATATCTTCCCTGAGCACAATCTTTGCAATCTAGTTTGGTGCTATTCTCATATTGCTTTCTTCGGCGATATAGAGTGGGTGGTGCCCTATGATAATGAAGGGATATTTACCACTACTATCAGGATCTGCTTTCTCATAAGCATCTTCAGATAATCTGGTATCTTCGTTCTTCATTTGAGAAGACGATGGTGAATCCCTGATCCTTTTAGGATTGGGAGATCTGTCTGCCATTGTTATTATGGAGAAATTCTCTAGTCAAGAAATCAGGTAGAGAGTTAGTTTATCCTTTTATAAAGTCAATATCAAAATCAAAAGCTGATAAAAGTCCTTGCTATCTAGCAAAAATATGTTTTGAAGCAAGGTTTTTAACATCTTTAATTAAAACATCTTTTGCAGATTTGCAATCGATTCTTAATGAAAACTTTTGATTTATTTCAAATTTAGTAATGCAGAGGACTATAGCTAGAATTTCTTTTTTAATGGTTGAGTAATTCTGCAGAGCTGGCTTCCATAAGCCAAAAGTAAAGTGAACCAAATTTTCTTTTTCTTTAGTCTTCTGTTTAAGGATTCCTCCATAGCCTAACTCAAAGGCGTCTGTTTCAACAATTTTGAAAGCTTCTGGATCAGATAGAACCAGACATTGTAAGACCTTAGCCTTTTTCTTAGTGATCTAGACGGCCTTCGTATTCTCCTGCGTCCATGGTGAAGGATTTTTTTTCCCTTGCATATAAAGGCTTGCAATCTTGTGCCAAACTGGGATAGAAATCTGCAATATAATTGAGACTTCCAAGAAACCTTTGGAGTTGTGTTTTTTCTTTAAGCTTATCCGAAAACTTGTCTGCAAATTGGATGGCACGATCTATAGGTATAATAGATCCTTGAGTGATATTGTGACCGAGAAACCTTATCTCAGTTTGGAAGGTTTTAACCTTATTTGCTGAAACGGCTAATCCTGCTTGTTTGGCTGCCTGTATAAACACTTTTAAGTGTTTGACATGCTGATCAATATTTTGAGAATAAACGAGGACATCATCAATGTAGACGATAATAAAATTTGAGTATGGATTGAAGATCTCGTTCATAATTCTCTGAAACTCTGAAAAGGCGTTCTTCAGACCGAAGGACATCACATTCCATTCGAAATGCCCAAAAGGTACCGTGAATGAAGTTTTGTAGCTTTCTGCTTCTTCTATTTGGATTTGCCAATATCCAGACTTCATGTCGAATTTTGAGAACAGATTTGCTTTGAACAGTCGATTGAGCAAATCTCTTTTGTTAGGTAAAGGATACCTAATCCATCTTAAAGCCTTGTTCAAGGGTTTATAATTGATTACTAGTCTGGGAGCTCCTTTCTCGAGTTATGCTGCTGCATTTTCCACATAGAACGATGGACAACTCCATGGGCTGTAACTTGGCCTAATAAGACCCTTTTGCTGCAATTCAGCAATCTTTTTCTTGCACAATTCAAGAATCCTTGGACCCATCGCAATAGGTCGAGCTTTCGTAGGGATAGATCTTTCTTCGAAATTTGGTTCATATGGCAATTGTACCACATGTCTTTTTCTTCCCCAAAAAGCGTTAGGTGCCTCAGCACATATTTCACTTTTTATAAGTGTATTAAGAGATTGTATCTTCTCTTGAATCTTAGGACTTTTGAGTCCTTCTTTAACCTGTCTAAAACTGATTTCCTCTTTGAGAGAAAGTAAGAAGTTTTCTTTATGAGAAATAACTTCAAAAAGTGTATCAAGGAATCTTTCATTTGGTTCGGACATGAAAGGGAGTTTAAAAGGTATTCCTTGGATCTCGGCTTCAATTCCTGATTCATCAATTTTATGAATCGGAAATAAGGAATGAAGAAATGGGTTTCCAAGAATAACAGGATAGGATAACCCTGGAACCATGAGAAAAAGAAGTTTTAAACAAGTGTTTCCTTGACAAATGGCTGCATTGGAAACTTTATATTGTATCCTAAAGGGAGTACTATCTGCTTGAGATAGTCCTTGATTGGTTTTCTCTAAGTATTTGGCTGGAATTGAGCCTTCTCTTATGCAGTTTAGATTAGCGCCTGAGTCTATTAAGATAATGGTTTTCACTTTGTGTTCTCCTCTCATTATAAGAGTGAGCTCAGAGTACCATTTGAACGTAGTAACCATTTCTATGACATTGACCCAATTTAATAGGGTTAATTCAGGTGCTTTGAGCGCCTTTTGTTCACTGCTTGGTTCATTGATGACCTAAGCTTTGTTGTTAGATCTGATTTCTCCTTGGCCAAATGATTCTGGGACTTCTAGAGTTTTGAGATAATCATGTCATTCTGGAAGATATTGATCTTCAGGTTGCCGCCATGTTGATATATCTGTATTGCCTTCAAGTTCAGTGACCCTTTCTTGAAGTAGAATGATCTCTCCCTGATATAAACCTTTGAGGTTAAGTAGTTCATTTTTGATTTCTCGAACCTCATGCCGAAGTTCTCCAAGCGTAGGTTCCTTAGTCTTCATTTTTGGAGAGTTTTGAACATTTTCAATGATTGTTTTGAACGAATAGAAATCAGGTTGCCTGATCTATGGCTCAATCGCTTTTGACTGAGTTGCTTCTTTTGGCTGGGAAACCTCAATGTATTTGGAAAACATTTGAGCTTTACTTACTGGATCTTGGATTTGGTTTATAAGATCAAGAATAAGATTATCTTGGGCTGAAAGAACATTTAAGCCCAGAGCATTTATCTTTGATGCAAAGCAATCCCCGCATCTACCATTATAGAAGCATCTTTCCTCTTTGTCTGAACTAGAGGAATGGTGAGGTTCTTCTTCTTCAGAATTTGATTCTAAGTTGCTTTCATTATTAGAAGCGTATGAACCTATAAGGTTCACTTTTAAATCTTTTCCTTCATCATCTGACGGAGTAAGGAAGATTTGACACAGAGATCTTTTAGGACCTTCATCGAGGTCGAGAACATGGATACATTTCTTCACAGGACATATATTCTGTTAATGCCCAATTTTTCCACATTTCCAACATACCGGAGCTTTCTCTTGACTTTCTCTTTTCTGCGAGGTTGAAGCTTCTCTTTTAGAGGGCTTCTTTATAAAACTCTTCTTCTCATATTTCATTTTATGGAACGTGGGACGTCTCTTGTCTTACTCTTTCCCATGGGACTTGTGGCTGTGGTATGACTTGTTTCTTTTTTCTGTGAGCGGCTGAAAACCCATATGTTCACAGAAATCTCCCATAGCCTGCTTGCCTTTGAGCTTCTAGCTATCAAGATGGCGTTTGAGCTTCAGATCATTACAAAGGTGCATTTCCTCTATAATAACTTATGTTGCTAGCTGGCCAAATGTATACTGGGAATAGGGTATAATTCATCCATTATTGTCTTTGAGACGAGTTCGTAGCTTTTGAGCGAATGCTACTGGTAGTCCATCAATAAACTTCATTTTCCTGTTGCTAGCTGCCGCATCTTCTCTAGAGTAAAGCTTGCTAAGGAAAACATCCTTATACCATTTCAAATCTGCTAGAGATCTACATCATAGATTGGAGAGTTGTTCTCCCATTTTTTCTGCCAATGTGGCAGTGGATCCTACAAATGCTGTTGTGATGGTATATATCAAAGTGTTGGCAGCATCTGATTTTAACCCCGCATGCATTCCACCTTCAATGACTGGTGTCGTAGAGTTGTAGATCTGTTGGTGTGCTGCATCATTAAGATAGTTCTCCCACTATCCTTGCAGCTGACTAAAGAATCCAGAAACAATTGCTCTGGCGATATCTTGATCACCTTGTCCACGTAGTCTGAATGCTTGTACGAACATGAACATTTGTTTGATCTTATTCATGATGATTTGTTCTGAATAACCATCAATGTTCCATTCGACTATAATGTCACCAGTAAAGACAGAATCTCCGTTGTATTCTTCATATATGAGATCTGGTGGTATTGGCCTAGACTAATAAGACTCATATGTATTTTTCCACGTGACTGCATTGAGCTTCATGTTGGTCTAGACATTGAGGGTAGAGGGTTTAACCTCTGCTGGTTTGGCCTCTGTAACGGCTTTGGCCTTATCTTTGATTTTTATTCCACTAACAAGGTCAGTTAGCTGATCAACAATTTCTTCATTGACTTGATCTTTTAGGGAAAAGTTCTTCAAATATATGGTTGGTGGTGGCTGAATCATTTATGGATACGGCTTTTTTTTTCTCTGGTTGTTCTTCTTGATTAACTTTTATCGTAATCGCTGCGACTGCTACAACCACTTGATCTATTTGCCTTCCAATTGCCTGCAAATAGAGATTAGTATAGTTGCTTTGCTCTATCACATAATTGATAGATCTGGACGAATCCTTTGAGGATCCTTCATCTTGTTCCTTGGTTCTGTTGAACGGCGTATCGATTACTTCTTTCGAAGCTCGTTGTATAACAATTCTGCAATATGGAAGATACTTGGCTTTGACAATATCTCCTTTGAATGTCTTGTATCCTTGTATTGTTGAGCTGAATACATTTAGAAAAGATTGGTTCTGAAAATTAGGCCAATTGAATCCTTTTCTTTTGAATACCATTTCGAGCCATTTGAAGAAATCGGCTTGCTTCTGGTCTTTTCAAGCCAGTCTTCGAAACGATCTGCATAGAAACTTTGAGTTTCTTTGTTTAGTTTGGTAGTATACCAAGCTCTATGATAATGGTATTTTTCATCAAAAAACTTTGACTCTTTGAGAGTGTTGGTCTTAGTTATAATTCCAAGGGAGTATCTGTTACTTGTATATCCCATATCTGAGAAGGTAGCCAAAGTAGCCTTTTGCTGCTTTCTTCAATTGCGTTGTATTGAGGTTGTGAAACTCCTTCACTAGATCTCTTAAGATCTGTAACAATACATGTTGATCTTTCATTTTCTTGTTCCGTTTGAGGAACTGAGGATATAGATGATCTTCTGGAAGATCCTTCAAACTCGATCTTGACCTTCCTTCTGTTAGAGAGAATTTTATGACCACATCGCCATCTTCGTATTGAACAATATGCTCAATGGTCCGTGGCTCTTCTCTGTAAGGAGGGGCAATTGACTCAAGCTTCCATCGTTCCAGTGGAGTGACCTGACTCCACTGTATGGTCTTTGGGATGGTGATGAATGCTTTGTTAAGATTTGTAGTGAGAAAAGTAGTTTCACCTCTTCTTGCCTGAATCTGTTTAGTTCTGGGGAAAACAGTATTCATAGCTTTGTAGTATATCCTGTATATAAGGGCTACTTGTTCTATTCATTCCTTCGTGTGGTAACCGTTAGTTTGAACGATAAGGTTGAGAGTGTCTAGGATGTGTGGATCTGTGAGGGAGACCGTAAAGTTTGGAAAACAGGTAAAGTGTATAGGTCCATGGCAGAGGGTTGACTCTACAACTCCTAGAAGAGAGTCATTTAATATAAGATGACTAGCATCTCTAAGAAAAATTAAGGCTGACACGTTTAAGCCTAATATTGTCAATGGTTTTATAGCTACTTGAACAAATCCAAAATGCAAATATTTGTATTTTCGTTTATGCATTTCTATAAGATGTTCAAAAAGCAATTGAAATGTTTGATGTCCTTCTTTGAGAGGGACTGTTTCTTCTACAGTTTTAATAACATAATATGAGGCAAATGCAAAACTGCCTTGTTTAAAAATGGTAGAAGGGGGCATAGATGGTAGTTTCCAAGCTAACAACTGATTTTCAACATTTTCAAAAACCTGAATTTCTTTGTTCTTAGCTCCTGAACTGGAGGCCTCAGAACCAGATCTAGAAATAGACTCCTTCTTAAACGATCCATAATATTTGTAAGTGTCGCTGTCAACGGCTGATGACTGCCTAACAAGCCTTCACACTGCACAACATGGTCTTACAACGCGACTACTGCGCAACTTCACAATATTAAGGAAACTAAGAAAATAGTAAGTATAATTCTAAAAGATGGCTCTGATACGACTATTTTGAACACTTTGGGAATGCCATATTACCCCACACAACATCCCTTGAATCATGCTAGCCATTATACATCACAAACACACCTTAAACCAATGCAAATAAGTCCTATACATGTGAAAAAAATAGGGAGTCAGATGAGGAGTCGGGCGAGTGACTCGACTTGCTTCCCTCATCTGGATTTTGTAGAAGATGTCAAACGAGTGAAGTCGGACGAATCCCTTGTCCGACTCCTTGTCCGAGAGTGCCCAGCCAAAATGAAGCTCACTCAACTTTTGCTTGTTTAAACTCTAACCCTTCCTCTTCTAGCAACTTACAAGCATATATCTCACCGTCCCTCAACTACAACTCCAATACATTCATCTTAACATGCAAGAACTTACATCTAAGGGCAACTCCATCATAAAAAACAATAATGCACACAAGCTAGACAACTACAAGGCTTGCAAGGTCAAATCCCAAGACTTAACACCTATAGTTGCATATACTCCAACCAATATCCAATTCATGTATGAAGCACACATCAAGTATCAATCTATCATGCAAAAGCAAATTCAAGCAAGAGAAATACTATTATATACTCATGAAACCCTTGATCATAAATTCAAGCTTAAATCACCTAATAGCACACATATATACCATGATCATTCTCAACAAGCATATATAGAACTCATAACCATGCATTATATGGTTTTAAAAAGCTTTAAAAAACTCCCTCACCTTATCCAAATGATTGAATGCAAGACAAATGCTAGCAAGTGAGTGTAGGAGCAAGAAAATGGCTTGAAAATACTTGGAAATAGCTTGGCTTCCCTTCGCTTCTTCTTTTCCCTTCCCTTTTCTTTCTTTCTTTCTCTCTTCTTTCTTCTTTCCCTTGGCCGGCCCTTAGTGTGTGTAAGTGTGTGTGATTTTTTCTTAGTTTAGATGATAGAAGTTAGGAAAGATATTTTTTTTATTAGCCAAATGACCCCTATACCCCTCTAACTGAAATCCATCTACTAGTTTGCCATTTGGTTGATTTCTAACTAATTTAGTTGTTAATCTTAAATCGGTAAAGTTTAATTATTGCCTATGATATCTAAAATACCCAAATGCACATAAATGAACATAAATGCACGTAAAATGATTCAAATACATATTAAATGATATGATATGTATATGGGATTTCGTACGGGGCCTTACAATGTGGGTGTCTGTATATGGGTGTCTCTGTGAGGGATGAGTGTGTATATGTGCCTTTCTATATGTATAAATGTGTTTGTCTTTGTATGCAAGGGTGTGCGTGTATCTGCAAGTATGTGTGTTTGGGTTTGTGGGTGATTGTAACAAGAAAGAAGAGAAAGAAAAAGGGTAAAAGGAGAAAGGAAGGACATAAAAAAAAAACTAAGGATAAAGATGTCTTTTCACAAATTATGTTAACCCTGTTGACGAAAATATTGAGGTTGGGGCACGGATGTATTGTTTTCAAGACCACAAGGGATTTATGGAAAATTTTAGAATTATAGGGGGTGTTATGCACTTTCAAAAAATTACAAGCAGGTACTATGCATTTCACCCATTCCAGTAATAAGAAGCAGACCTAGTGTAATTGTACTGTTGTCAATGAGAAAAACTATAGTCATTGGTTTTCACTTTGATGTAGAGATTAATTAAAATTTATATATTTAAAGCTTACTATAAATATTTCAAAGATTGTTTCTCATAGTGGAGATTATTGGTATCATTAAAGCCTGCGCAAAAGGAAATAAGTTACAAGTCAGCAATTCTAGAGATTGGTCCATGATGTTTTATAGGCTAGAATTTTATGGCAACTTGCTTGTTGCTTCCAAGATTGACAAAATATTTTCAAGTCTTTCAACTATCTTTAAAATTTTGAATTTTTCTTAGTGGAATTATACAATTTGAGTATCATATGTTTGCACTATGTTTGGATTGCACAAGAGAAAAGAAAGTACGGTAGAGGAAAAATAATAAAGGAAGAAAAGAAAAGGATAGAGGTTCTCTTGTTTGGATTAAAAAAAAACACAAAGAGAAATGAAAGAAAATGATTTTATAATTTCTTGTTTGGATTACCGAAGGAAAGGAAAAAAAAGATAAAATTAAGTGAAAAATTCTTTAAATATTCATTGTTATGCTAAGAATATAATCGAAATTATGTAAAAGTATTAAGCATACTTAAAATATCTTTAACCTTTCATTTCCCTCCATAAAACTCTAAATTGGAAGTGCAAAGCCCCGGACCCGAAGACTGTAATTATTTTATTAACTTATTTTTAATCGTTTGTATATAATTGACTTGCTCTTGCTAATAGAATCGTTACGTGCATTCATGTGCATCTATGTGTTTTTAGTATCGTAGACAATAATTAAACGTTACTAATTTACATTAGCAAACCAAATTAGTTAGGATTCAACTATCATGACAAACTAGAAAATAATGCAAAGTTAGAAGGGCCAGTTGGTCATTTGGCTTGTTATAAAATATCATACCTATCTTATATCAGCAAAAAACAAAACAACAACACACAATCACACACACATACAACATCGGCTGAAACACACATACACACACACACACACGGCTGGGCAAGGGAAAAAGAAGAAGAAGAAGAAGAAGAAGAAGGAAGAGGAAGAAAGAAAGAAAATTAGAGACAAAGAAAGGAAGGGAAAGGTAGATAGGCTTGGATTCTTGCTTGTTCTTGCTCATTCTTGCTAGGTCATCACTTGTTCTTCCACCTACACATCATCAAGGTGAGGGGTCAAACCTTTTCTCAAAGTTTTCAAGGATTAAAGCATGAAATTTCATGATATTACCATGTATATGCTTGAACGTACCTGTGAAAGCTCTTACTGCACAGTAATTTTGCATTGGTTATTTGAGTGGGAAAATGTTGTCAAAAATACCTAATTTTTGGGTATGTTGTACTAGACTGATAGTAGAACAAAGTTTGAGTTGGGTGTTTATTGAGATTAAGTGGTTAAGTTATACTATTAGACTCATTTCCGTGAGGTTACTGTAATTATGCAAAGCTGAACTCATTCCTGCGCACTGATCTTTCATGTTCGATTTGAGGTAACAAATGATGTTGTATTAATCTGATTTTTGGATATGTTGTGCCTAAGACCTTGAGGAACAAACTTTGTTTTAGGTGCAAGTTTTAAATTTGTCATTAAGATGCATTTTTAGAGCCATTTCAGTAGGGTTGTTGTGTCTCGCTGGTGCAAGGCAGTTTGCGCAATAGACTTCTAGAGGTCATACCTTGCCTAATATAGCTCCGAATCGAGATTCGTTTGATGCTAAACCCATATACATTTAAAGAGCTATGTTACTGTGCAGTTTCATAGGTTTTAAAAGACATTAGGGTTGATAACCAAACTGGTTTAAGTCATGCTTGGGTTTAGCTTGTCAAAGTAATTGAAGTTGTGGCTAAAGTAATTCTATATTTGTGGTGGTTATTCTATACTTGTAGTGGTTTCTATTGAATGTAAAGTGTGAAGTTAACTTGTAACTCTCTTTAAATGTTAAGTGGAACTGTGAATTGATTGGGTTATAGCCTAATGGATTATGGAAAAAGGGATAACTAAGTGAGTATAGTGGTACCTTTGTGCTATAGAAATGTTCTTATGCTAGACTAAACTAATGTTGTTCCTTTTGCAAGTCTAGTGTTGTACTTTGTCTACTTGTATTTCTCTTGGAATTCTAGTGGTATTGTAACTTGTTTAGTGTTGTTAACTAGTTTGGACTATTGTTTAAAGTTACTAAGTGAATTATAGATTACTTGATAATGATAAGTACATGAATGCTTTAATGGATATATTGCTTACTCAACGCTTGATTTATTAAAATGTTCATGGATTATATTACTTGTATAAATGTCTAAATGTTTTATTGGTCGTACGGATTGCATAATTGCTTATTAATGCTTTATAAAGTGTTATTGCGTGTTTAAGTGCTCGAGGGGTAATCTACTTTGTTGTTCCCTCATTTACGTGATTATTAAATGATTATTAAAGTGTTCTAATGAGAGTTTCAAAGGTTGCAACCTTAAGCGAGGTGTCACGCCTCAACCCAACCCCACACTAAAGGTTAAGTCTGGACCCGACAAACAAACAATGTCCCCTCTGTACTGTGGACATTTTGGAAACCTGAAAACATTCAATAATACCACAAACACCAACTAGAACTCCAATTCTAATCAAACCCAGCTTCAAGGCCATCCGAGCCTTAAGCAATACAAGGCAATATAAAAACATACAAGCATGCAAACAACAACCATAGAATCTTTATCTTATATATGCTTATCATACCACTCCATGTTAGCAATTAAACATTCTTGAGGATTAAGGCCAACCGTTTAACCATCTCATCACATCCAAGCATGCAACAAAACTAGAAGTAGGATTATAAGTTATTACAAGCCATAGATACATATTTCATACTACACCCATCTAACTCTCAATCTACAACTGCACAAAATATATACATAAGCCCAACGGCTCTAAAATAGGACACAAAGTAGTACAACAAGTCTCCACATAAAGTCCAACAAGAAGCACCTCCACCTCAAGCAAACAAACACAACAACTAAGATAACCGCTCCTCCTGCACCTCCTGCTCCTCACCCTCAACTAAATCAAGCTAGGGTTCAACCTCAGCACCTTCTGAAACATGTTAGCGATGTATGAGCAACCATAATTGCCCAATGAGGGATAAAGTCTACCCAGGTCGTGCAATGCAACAGTTAGAGCAAATAAGCATTAAAAACAAGTAAAGGACAATTGAAATAGCAAATAACCACACATTTGAAATGATACGATACATTTAACCCCAACACTCCAGAATTCTCTTTATCTTCGATCACGAACCACGAACCACGATCAATGTACTGACATAAGCCCCAATCACTGATAATCCTACGACCCAACACCCCTTGGCAATCTCCGGACCAGGCGAGTGAGGGACTAGAGCACGGAGATCAAATATCCATTGACAAGCCCGCTGCCGCCCAGCCGATATCTAATACAACTGCCCCTGACACTATGGTTTCGCAACCACTATGCAATGCATTTTAACGTATGACAATATAATAACATTGGAAGCAATAACACATGGGAGGAACAACAAAGTAGGTTGTCCTCAAAACAGTTAGAATAGAAGCATTAGCATATAAACAACTAAAAGATTACAAAGGGGCATTAACATATTTCACATAGAACTTTACAAAAAGCTCAAGAATGTTTTGAAAACACATTTAAACACATAAAGAACCTTTACAAGGTCATAGAAGTGTGAGACAACCGATTTCCTACTTTATCCCCTTTGTAACTCAAACCATTTTCCTTCCAAACACAAGATATTGTTCTAGTTTAGCAAGTGGCCTATTCCAGACTTCTAATTAACCTATAAGGCACCACTAGGACCCTTGAAACTACCCAATTGCCTATGATTATCACAAAAGCCCCGATTTCCCCCTTGTGAGTTTGTACTACAAGTATTTTAACCGGAACTCAACCGAGGTTTAGCAAAGCATATCTAGCACCTATATAGCCTAAGAACACTAAATGTGATGGCCAAATTAACCTGGATTGGCATTAACCCCGAAACCCCTTTTTAAAAGTCGCATATTTCATGTTTTAGCCAAGTTATGAGCAATTCAACCCCACGGAGCTATCAATCTAGCTACATTAACATCTAAGGCATCTATTAGGAGCAATGAATCAAGCCATAATGCACAATTCCACAAAACCCTGGAATTTTGTCACTATTCACACCCTAAAATCAAACTATCGAATTCAACCCTTTAAAAAATGAATCAATGGCATAAATGTGGTCTCTAGCACTTATATACAATGTATATTATCATATTTGAGCATATCATAAGCATTTAATAGAAATTCTACAAAATCAAGAAAAGTTTAACATTTTAGAAGTGCAAAATAACCATGCAAATCCCTCACCAATGTGCGTAGAAGCTCATAGGACACTAGCAAGCACTCTAAACCACTTGCTCCTAGCTTGGTAAGGCTTGAAATGGAGAATTGAAGAGCCAAAAATCTCCTCCTTGCTCACAAAGGGCTGTCGGGTTTGGCACTGTTCACCCTTTTTTTTTTCCTTTTCTTTTTGTTATGTTATGAGCTATGTGTGTGGTGTTGAACACATATATATTATAAGTTGTGTTATTTTAGTGTGAATATGTTGATCATAATATGAGTCAAGTTAGCTTAGATTAAGTCCAAAGGTGCAATCATATGTTTGTTAGCTAAAATATAAAGTTAGACTACGTAACACTATTCACTAGGTTCAATAAAACATTTTCTAAACGGATGCTCTCAACACTAATCGCTCAAATGCACATTTTTCTCATTTCTAAAATAATTAATATGGTTTAAGAAAAATGCTAATTCGAAGTAAATCAGTGGTTGAAAAATGCAATGAATAGTAACCATATAAAGTAACAAGTAATGCACAATGAAAATGCGCAAATAGTGGATGCAACAGTTAAAGGTATATGGTGAAGTTCTTGGGCGTCACACTCTCTCCCCCTTAAACTAATTGCGCCCACACAATTCATATATGATTCAGCGAACAACTCTGGATAACAATCTCGCATCTGATGCTCTCTCTCCCATATGGCATTCTCTAACCTGTGATAATCCCACATAATCTTAACCATCGGAATGCTTTTAGTTCTCAGTTCTTGAACCTTTTGGTCTACAACCCGAAGAGGTTTCTCTGTATAAGTCAAAGTCTCACTGATCTCAAGAGGCTCTGGCTCAAGAATATGAGAAGAATCTGGCTGATACTTCCGAAGCATAGAAACATGGAACACATCATGAATTCTGCCCAAACTAGGAGGTAAAGCTAATTTGTAAGCCAATGCACCAACTTTCTCTGTGATTTCAAACTGTCCCACAAATCTCGGACTGAGTTTACCTCCTTTACCATGCCGAATCGAACCTTTTCGAGGAGAAATTTTTAGAAATACCCGATCACCCAAGGCAAACTCCAAATCTCGACGGCGTCTATCTGCATAACTCTTTTACCGACTCTGTGCTGTAAACATTCTCTTTTTGATAAGGTATACATTATCAATCATTCTGTTCATCTCTGGAAATAGAGTAGGGTCAATAGTCTTCATATCACCAACCTCATCCCAATAAAGAAGAGATCTGCACTTACACCCATAAAGTGCCTCATATGGCGCCATACCAATAGTAGCTTGATAACTATTGTTATAGGCGAACTCTGCAAGCGGCAAATACCTTTCCCAACTCTTATCGAAGTCCAGAATACAAGCTCGCAACATATCCTCGAGTATTAGGATAGTTCTCTCATATTGACCGTCCGTCTGAGGGTGATAAGAAGTACTGAAGCTCAACGTTATGCCCAAAACTTTTTGAATCTTATACCAGAACTGAGATGTGAATCTAGGATCTCTGTTCGACACAATACTCTTTGGAATCCCATGAAGTTTGACAATATTCGCAACATATAATTCAGCTAGCTTGTTAAGAGAATTAGTTTTCTTTGTGACAATAAAGTGAGGAGTTTTGGTCAGTCTATCAACAATAACCCGAACTAAATCATTACCCTTTGAAGATCTCGCCAAGTCTGACATGAAATCCACAATAATATAGTCCCATTTCCAGTCGGGAATAGCCAAAGGCTGCAACAACCCTACAGGTCTTTGATGCTCAGCTTTAACTTTCTGAGAAGTAAGACATCTGGCAACATAGTCAGCAATCTCTCTCTTCATGTTGTTCCACCAGAAGTTCTGTTTCAAATCTCTATACATCTTTGTACTGCCTGGATGGATAGTATATCTAGAACTGTGTGCCTCGGCAAGTATTTCTTTCTTTAAAGCAAGCTCATTCGGAATACAGATTCTACCTTTGAATTTGAGAATGCCATCATCATGCAGTTTGAAATCCGACATTCCCGCTTTAGACTTTTCTAGGATTTTCAACAATTGAGAATCATTTTGTTGAGCTTCTCTAATCCTGGATAATAATAGAGATTGAATCTGCAAACTTGCAAATTGAATACCAGAATTTGAAGTTTTGGGCTTCCATAAACATAGTTCTTTCATGAATTCCCAATTTTTGATAATCAGACTAGCAACGGTAGCCTTTTGGCTTAAAGTATCAGCAACAATATTGGCCTTACCTGGGAGGTAATTAATAGTGCAGTTATAATCCTCAAGTAATTCCAGCCAACGCCTCTGCCTCATGTTCAACTCTTTTTGTGAAAACAGAAATTTCAAACTCTTATGATCTGTAAAGATTTCAATTTGTTGCCCCAGAGATAATGACGTCATTTCTTTAGTGCAAAGATAATAGCCGCAAGCTCAAGATCGTGTGTCGGATAGTTGAGTTCATAGGGTTTCAGTTTTCTGGAAGCATATGCAATAACTTTTTCATTCTGCATCAATACACAACTCAAACCTTCCTTAGAAGCATCACTGTAAATCACTAGGTTATCAGTACCCTCAGGTAGAGCAAGAATATGAGTCGTAGTTAAACTTTTCTTCAATTCCTGGAAGCTAGCCTCACACTTCTCATTCCAATCAAACACAGTTTTCTTCTGAGTAAGTTGAGTTAAAGGTCCAGCAATTTTAGAGAAATCCTTGACAAATCTTCTATAATAACCTGCTAAACCCAGAAAATTGCGGATCTCTGTAACATTGTCAGGCCGATTATAAGCTAATAAGACCTCAATCTTCGCTGGATCAACATAAATACCATCCTGCGAGATAATATGACCGAGAAAAGCAACTTGCCTTAACTAGAACTCACATTTGTTGAATTTTGCAAACAATTTATTCTCTTGAAGAGTCTGTAATACAATCCTCAGATGTTGTTCATTTTCAGCCTCTGATTTAGAATATACAAGAATATCATCAATAAAAATAACCACAAATTGATCCAGATACAGACAGAATACCCTTTGCATTAAGTCCATAAATACGGCGGGAACATTAGTCAAGCCAAACAGCAGAACAACAAACTCATAATGGTCATAACGAGTTCTGAAAGCATTTTTAAGTACATCATCTTTCTTGATCCTCAACTGATAATAACCTTGCCTCAGATCAAATTTAGAAAATACATTGACACCTTGCAACGGATCAAATAACTTTTCAATTAGAGGCAACGAATATTTATGTTTAACAGTTACCTGATTGAGACCCCGATAATCAATACATAAACGAAGAGATCCGTCCTTCTTTTTTAACAAATAAGACTGGTGCACCCCAAGGCGAAGAACTCGGTAGAATGAATCTTTTCTCAAGTAAGCCCTGCAACTGAACTTTCAATTCCTGCAATTCAAGCGGAGCCATTCAATATGGAGTCCTAGAGATAGGTGTAGTCCCCAGTAATAAGTCAATCACAAACTCTATCTCTCTATCAGGCAACAAACTAGGTAATTCCTTAGGAAAAATTCCCGGAAACTCACTCACAATTGGCACCTCATTTAGTTTTAGCTTATCCGTAGGTTGATTAATCAAATAGGCCAAATAAGCATCACAACTTTACTCAGCATTTTAGTCGCCTTAATAGAAGAAATTATGTGAGTACCCGTAGACTTACGACTACCGACAATCTCAATTACGGGTTGATTAGGCATTTCTAGCTTCACAATTTTTCTTCTACAATCTAGATAAGCATAATATTCACCCAACCAGTCCATACCCAAAATTATTTCAAAGTCCTTAAAAGACAAGATAATCAAATCAACAGGAAGGACTCGACCCCCAATACATAATTCACAGGCTTTACACACAGATTCAGTGAAAATTTTACTGCCCATAGATGAACCTACCTCAATATTATAAGGTAATTTATCAATTTTCAATGCAGAAGATTGTGTGCACATAGGTGTGATGAATGAGTGTGTAGCCCCGGAATCAATTAAAACTGTAACTGATTTATTATTGAGAAGAAAAGTACCTTCAACAACTGCAGTCGTATTAGGAAGCTCTTCTGCATCTAAGGCAAATACTCGGGCCTGCCCCCGTGGTGCTGATGCTGCAGCTGGTACCTTGGTCTGAGTACCCCGTCCAGATGTCTGACCTCTGGTGTTCTTGAATTTCAAGCAGTCATTAACTCTGTGCTAGTTACTCCTGCAACTTGTACACCTGTTCAATTTCCTTCAGCAATTCTCCTCAGTATGACCCTGACCTGACATAAACTGCACTGCTAGTGACGTCTTGCAACAGTGCCTCCCGTAGGAGCTCTGTAAGAAGAGGTAGCTGAACTACCCTCTGAGATCGTGCTACAACTGGACGAGACAGCCCCTGATTTTGACTCTAAGCTGGTCGTGCCTGAGTCTGAGTAGTCCCGGTGTAACTCTTAGTCTGCGTTAGTTGTTGACTTTGACCAACTGAAACAACCTGCCTCTAAAATCCCTGACTCTATGTGAAACCCTATTTTTTATCTTATCTCATTTTGCGTGGTTTATCTCGTTTTGCGTGAATTAACCTGTCTATGTGCTATGTGACTTATAATGTGGTAATTTTGATATCAATACTCCTAGAACATGCTAAATGTGCATTCATGAAATTTTCATCAAAAACAGAGTCAGAAATTTTATCGCCTACTTTTAGTGAATAGTATTTTCGAAACACGTCCGCTAAAATTTTGAAACTGGTCTTTTTAACCCTTCTAGACCTAGACCACGGACTTTAATAGACATGTGTTTGATTAAAATGGTTTTAAAATCGGCTTAGGAATTTATTAGGGTTTTTTACACCGACTTTTGTAAAAATCGAGTTTTAAGCCGACTAGGGTGAAATTGTTTGATTGTAAAACTTCTTATCATCTAAAAATAACCTACTTGAGCTATCTTAGGAATTGTAATTTTTTTTTTTGAGCAAGGAGATAGCTAAAATGCATTTAAAAGACAAGAAAATGAATTAAAGGACTAAAATACTACTTTGACTTTGCATTTTATTTATTTGACCAGGCTTTTAAATACATATTGTCATCGACACACACTCAACACAACACAAAACACACTCAAAAAACACATAGGAGGCCGAGAGGAAGAAGAGAGAAAAAGAAAGAAAAAAACTCAAGCTTTTCAACCAATTTTTCAAAGAAAAACCTAGTTTTTGTTCGTAGAACTTCGTGCCGACTTGGATTCTGCTTGTTGGGCACGTATTGCACGCATTCCTAGGCTTATATCGCATCAAAGGTGAGAGAAAAATTCTAGATCTCAAAAGTTGTCTTTTGCATTTTTGCGTATAAATGAAAATCGAACCGTTAGAATTCTAATATGATGTTAGATTATTGCTCCTTGCATGCTAGGGATCATTTAGCTGTAATACTACGAGTTTTTATCGGTTGTAGCATAATTTTTATTTTTCGGGTATTTAAATTTGATTAATTTGTTCAATGTTGATTAAATTGAGTAGTGTTGATCAAAATCGATTGCCGTCGATTTCTAAAAACTTGATAATTACAAGGTAGCGCTGTTGTAATGCCGAATTTTCAATTGCGTTGTCCGTGTGAAAGTCTAAAAAATTCAGCCTTGTCACCTTAGAGTTTTAGGGTTATCGGGCATGATTTGGAGGTGTTATGGTGGTTTTTCGAGGGGGATAATGTAGTTGGTTGAGTGGATGAGTGATAGAAACTGATTTGGCGGTGTTTGGATTAGTAGAATGTAGGTTATGAATTTTTGAAGTTTAAGCTGTCTTTCTTTAAATTTTTGAACTATGCCATAGATGATGGGGTGGTGTTGGAGTGATCGAATGGTGAGTTGTTGATGGGTAAACTAGGGTTTAATTGTGTATATAATGCATGTCTGGTTGGATGGCCTACTTTGTCATCTAACTTAGTTATTTGTTGTCTAATTGATTATTGATGCTATTATTGATGAAAAGATGATTATTGATTGATGATTGATTGATAATTGATGATTATTATGGAGTCTTGGTATGTGTGTGCCACCTCTCGGGTAGCGTTGGGTTGTCGAGTTGAAAACGGCATGACTGCCAGAGGCTACCCCCAGCTCGTATGACGGAGGTGTCATGGAGGGAGGGGCTAGTGAGGTACCTCGGGTGCGTGAGTAATGGGGAGTTATAAGAAGATTGGTTGAGATCGTGATGGCGTTTGGAGCTACACCAACTAGAGTATCCTTTATTGAATGATTATATAGTTATGTGATGATAATATTATTGATGTTGTGTGTTTGCTTACTCAAAGGATTAGTTCCAAGGAGCTTAGTAAACCTTGCTCGAGATCTATCGGATCCTCACTAGGCTTATTTTATATAAGCTCACTCTATATTATTGCATGCTTACAGGTGTTGCATAGCAAGACTACGGGTACGTGCCTCCTGAGGATGAAAATGCGCCTTTTATGGACGAGTCTTATGTCCCTGAGTCTTACCCGTGATGCCATGTTGTTTACTATCATGTATATTAGCTTAATAGACTTTTAATTGCTTTGTAATTCTTATTGTATAAGATGCTGAAAAGATCATGAGTTAGTTTATACTATCTTAGCAGTGTTACTTTTGCCTTTGTTTAGATTGCTAGGCTAGTATTAATATGGGTTGTAATGTATATCAAAATTTAAATGTTATGTTGGAACGAAGGCGTATAACTATGAACGATTGGTGGAAGGAATGATTATTGTTTAATATGGTTGTGTTGTATGTTGTTATTTGAATTAAGGAGTTGTTGGATGTATGATGTTCTAATGAGGTTGGTTTAGAACCTCAGTATCTTAATTACTGTCGTTATACTGCCGAAATTCTGTTGCGTCCTGACTGATTATAGGTGGTGTCGAGTTAGGGCGTGACATTTAAGTGGTATCAGAGCTCATGTTAGTTGTCAGCCGGGGTATTCTCGGAATGTGGGTAATAGTCTTAGCATGAAAGTATGTATGAAGAAAAAGAAAAGTGAAATATGTGTTAACATGATTAAGTGATAAGTGATTATATGATTAAAAAGCTTACGTGATTATGTGATCAATTTGTTTATGTGTTTTATATGAGTTTGTTGTTTATGTGCTAATAGTTGTTATAACCTGTTTACGTGCTATAACTGTGCTAACTCTTTGATTAGTAGAATGGCCGGTCGACCGAGAACCAGAGGTAGGCCTGAGATGACTAATGTGACTCCAGGTAACGCGACACCGGGCCGTGACAGGGGTGATGACCGATTGGGGGCAGCTATGGAGAGGATTGCTGAGTTAATGGCTAGTCAGGCACAGTTACTGGCAGGGCAGGCTGCCCAGACTCAGGCATTGCAAGCTCAAATACTGAATGTGCAGGGTGGAAACCACGGGCGTGGTACCCTGAAATAGTTCTTAGGATATCATCCACCTAGATTTCAGGGGGAGCCGGATGATAGGAAAGCTGAGGCGTGGATAAGCAAGTTGGAGAAGATTTATGATCCACTTGATTATAATGATGAGCATAAGGTCTCTTTTGCCATGTACTTGTTAGATGACAAGGTAGAGGAGTGGTGGCGCACAGTGAGAACTAGCTGGGCAGCACAGGGTATTCCGTATATTTGGGGTACCTTCTTGAGAGCTTTCCGAGAGAAGTATGTCCCGAGGATCGCGAGGGAGCGAAGAGAGGCAGAGTTTCTAGCCTTGGTTCAGGAAGATGCTACAGTGGCTCAATATGAGGCCACATTTACTCGATTGTCCCGGTATGCACCGAAGTATGTGGCAGACAAGGAGCGGAGGACTCGTAGATTCATGCTGGGGTTGAGGCCCGAGATTCAGGATGTGATGGCTCTGAATCGGTATGATATTTTCACTGAGGCTTTTGAGGCAGCTTCTAGACTAGAGAAGAGAAAGGGGGATTAGATTGTCTCCAGTCAGCCTAGTAAGAGGCCGTATCAGCCGCAGGGCCAGCAGGTTATTTATAGGCCTCCAGTACAGCAGGTTGTGTACAGGCCGCCAGCACAGCAGGGTACTTATAGGCCACAGGGTCAGCAGAGTTACTATCGGCCTCAGTTTTAGCAGGGGCCATATCAGGTTCAGACTCAGTACAGGCCAGCCCAATCACAGGGTCAGTACAGGCCTAGTATGGTGAGACCTCAGCAGCAGGCTGTTTCAGCTGCTTCTTCAGCTTCTGGTTCTTCCAGGGGCAGTGTTAGTGCCACATCATCGCAATGTAATTACTGCAAGCGCCCAGGGCATGTGGAGTCCGACTGCAGGGTAAAAGCAGGAACATGTTTGGGTTGTGGTAGCAGCCAGCATAGGGTGAAGGATTGCCCTAGATATTCGAGGACTGAGGGTCAGGCAGCGACTCAGGGTTACCAGGGTAGACCTGCGGGCAGTGTACCTCAGCAGCAGCGGGTTCAGGCTCAGGCCTACGCAGTTAACTTAGAGGAGATGCCTGAGGAGACTGCAGTTATAGAAGGTAACTTCCTTATACTTGATCAACTTGTTAAAGTGTTGATTGATTCTGGTGCTACGCATTCTTTCATTACTCCTGCTTGTGTGCAACGTGTTAATATGCAACCCGAAAGATTTCCTTATGTGGTTGAGATTAGTACCTCTTTGACTGATAAGTATGTGACTAGCCTAGTTTGTAAAGATTGTATAATACATGTTAAGGGGCATAATTTTCCTTCGGACCTTATCCTATTTTCTATCCGGGGGTATGATGTTATCTTGGGTATGGGTTGGCTTTCTAAGTATGATGCCCAGTTAAACTGTCAAACCAAGGTAATACAGTTTCATTTGCCAGACCAGCCAGTGGTTGAGGTAGTAGGGAATCGGGGTGCAAAGACGAGTTTTGTTATCTCAGCAACTAAAGCCGTTAAGTTGGTAAGTAAAGGGTGTTCGGGTTATCTGGCTTATCTGATCAACAAGCCATCTGATAAGCTATAGCTAGAGGAAGTCCCCATTATTCGGGAATATCCCAATGTATTTCCCGAGGAGTTGCCAGGGTTACCGCCAAAGAGAGATGTAGAGTTTGTGATCAATCTTATTCCCGGTACTCAACCTATTTCTAAATCAGCATACCGGATGGCACCAGCTGAGTTGAAGGAGTTGAAGACTCAGTTGCAGGAGTTATTGAAGAAGGGATTTATTCAGCAAAGTTCATCACCTTGGGGAGCTCCTGTTTTATTTGTGAAGAAGAAGGATGGTACTTTAAGATTGTGTATTGATTACCGTGGTTTGAATCAAGTGACCATCAAGAATAAGTATCATTTGCCACTGATTGACGAGTTGTTTGATCAACTTCAGGGAGCCAAAGTCTACTCTAAATTTGATTTGAGGCAGGGGTATTATCAGCTTCAGATTCGCACGGAAGATGTTCCGAAGTCTGCCTTCAGGACTCGGTACGGGCATTATGAGTTTGTTGTTATGCCCTTTGGATTAACTAATGCACCGGCAGCATTCATGGATCTTATGCACTGGGTTTTCCAGCCGTATTTAGACCAGTTCATGGTAATCTTTATTGATGATATCTTGGTCTATTCTAAATCTGAATCAGAGCACGAGCAACATCTACGACTTGTCTTACAGAAGTTGCAGGAGCATCAGTTGTTTGCCAAGTTCAGCAAATGTGAATTTTGGCTGCAACGCATATTTTTTGTTGGCCATGTGATTTCACAGAGTGGTATATCTGTCGATCCCACTAAGATTGAGGCGGTGATGTCTTGGAAACGGCCAGAGAATATTTCTGAGGTCCGTACATTTCTTGGCTTGGCGGGTTATTACTGTAGGTTTGTCAAGGACTTCTCGAAGACTGCTGGGCCACTTTCTAAGTTGACTCAGAAACGGACTATCTTTAATTGGGATGAGAAGTGTGAGAGTGGGTTTCAGGAGTTGAAAAAGAGGTTGACTACTGCTCCAGTACTTGCTCTACCAGAGAGGACCGATAATATGGTTATTTACAGCGATGCATCCAAGGAAGGCTTGGGATGTGTTCTTATGCAGGATGGCCGAGTTATTGCCTATGCTTCCAGGAAGTTGAAGCCTTATGAGGTGAATTATCCGACTCATGATCTTGAATTGGTAGCAGTTGTCTTCGCACTGAAGAAGTGGCGTCATTACCTGTGGGGTAGTAAGTTTGAGATTTTCACTGATCATAAGAGTCTGAAGCATTTATTCTCACAGAAGGAGTTGAATATGCGCCAGCGGAGGTGGATGGAGCTTCTTGGAGATTATAATTGTTCTATCAATTATCTTCCTAGCAAGGCAAATGTTGTAGCAGATGCTCTTAGTCGGAAGGCGAGTATTTCTTGTTTAGCTGTCAAGAAGTGGGAGATTCTTGAGGAATTCACTTATTGGAGACCGGAGTTGACTCAGGTTGGGGTAATGTGTTCACATCTCCGTATTCAACCTTTGTTGTTATCTCAGATCAGGGAAGCTCAGCAACTTGATGTTAAACTTCAGAAGATCCAAGATCAGATGACGGATGATCAGTCTGACTTTAAAGTGCATGAGGATGGTATACTTCGGTTTCGGAACAGGGTATGTGTTCCCGATGAACCGGGCTTGAGGCGAAATATTCTGGAGGAAGCTCATAATTCTAAGTACACTATACACCCCGGTGGAAACAAGATGTATTGGGATTTGAAGCAACATTACTGGTGGAATAACATGAAAAGGGAGGTTGCTCAGTTTGTATCTAGATGTTTGACTTGTCAGCGGGTGAAAGCCGAGCATCAACGAGCTGCAGGTTTGCTTCAGCCGTTGGCTATACCAGAGTGGAAATGGGAGCATATTACGATGGATTTCGTCACTGGTTTGCCTAGAACTCCGAGGGGTAATGATGCAGTTTGGGTTGTCGTAGATCGTTTGACGAAGACAGCTTATTTTATTTCGATGAGGATGGGAGATGAGGTTACAAAGTTGACGGATCGTTATTTGGATCAGATTATTAGACTTCACGGGATTCCATCTAGTATTGTCTCAGATCGAGATCCTCGATTTACTTCTCGTTTGTGGGAGAAACTTCAGGAGACCTTGGGTACTCAGTTGAACTTCAGTACCGCGTATCATCCACAGACCGACGGTCAGTCTGAGCAAACTATACAGATTCTGGAAGATATGCTTAGGGCTTGTGTTCTGGACTTCGGGATGAACTGGGAGAAACATCTACCACTTGCCGAGTTTGCCTATAACAATAGTTATCAAGCTACTATTGGGATGACACCTTTTACAGCTCTTTACGGTCGTAAGTGCCGTTCACCTTTATATTGGGATGAGGTAGGGAAGATGAAGACTGTTGATCCAACTATTATGCCAGAGCTTCTTGAGAAGATTGAGAATGTTCAATTGATCAGGCATAGAATGCTTACGGCGTAGAGTAGATTCAAGAGTTATGCTGATAAGCGCCATCGGGACTTGGAGTTTGTAGTCAGAGATCGGGTTTTCTTGAGATTGTCTCCTCGTAAGGGGTTTGCTCGTTATGGTAAAGGTGGTAAACTGAGTCCGAGATTTGTTGGGCCTTTGAGATTACCGGCAAGGTTGGTAAATTGGCATATCGGTTGGCTTTACCGGAGAACTTCTCTAATGTCCATGATGTATTTTACGTGTCTAATTTGTGGAAATATAATCCGGATCCTTCTCATATTCTTGAGCCAGAGCCATTACAGTTTCGTGAGAATTTGACTTATGACGAGCATCCGATCCGTATTCTTGATCAGATGGAACGAGAGTTAAGGTCGAAGAAGATTCCGATGGTTAAGGTGTTGTGGAAGCAACACGGCATTGAGGAAGCTACCTGGGAGAGACGAGATCAGATGCAGCAGTAGTACCCAGATCTGTTCGGTACATCAAGTAAGAATTTCGAGGGCAAAATTTCTTTAAGGGAGGGAGAATGTGAAACCCTACTTTTTCATCTTATCTCGTTTTGTGTGAATTAACCTGTCTATGTGCTATGTGACTTAGAATGTGGTAATTTTAATATCAATACTCCTAGAACATGCTAAATGTGCATTCATGAAATTTTCATAAAAAACGGAGTCAGAAATTTTATCGCCTACTTTTAGTGAATAGTATTTTCGAAACACGTCCGCTAAAATTTTGAAACTGGTCTTTTTAACCCTTCTAGACCTAGACCACGGACTTTAATAGACATGTGTTTGATTAAAACGGTTTTAAAATCGGCTTAGCAATTTATTAGGGTTTTTTACACCGACTTTTACAAAAATCGAGTTTTAAGCCGACTCAGGTGAAATTGTTTGATTGTAAAACTTCTTGTCATCTAAAAATAACCTACTTGAGCTATCTTAGAAATTTCAATTTTGTTTTGAGCAAGGAGATAGCTAAAATGCATTTAAAAGACAAGAAAATGAATTAAAGGACTAAAATACTACTTTGACTTTGCATTTTATTTATTTGACCAAGCTTTTAAATACATATTGTCATCAACACACACTAAACACAACACAAAACACACTCAAAAAATACATAGGAGGCCGAGAGGAAGAAGAGAGAAAAAGAAAGAAAAAAACTCAAGCTTTTCAACCAATTTTTCAAAGAAAAACCTAGTTTTTGTCCGTAGAACTTCGTGCCGACTTGGATTCTGCTTGTTGGGCACGCATTGCACGCATTCCTAGGCTTATATCGCATCAAAGGTGAGAGAAAAATTCTAGATCTCAAAAGTTGTCTTTTGCATTTTTGCGTATAAATGAAAATCAAACCATTAGAATTCTAATCTGATGTTAGATTATTGCTCCTTGCATGCTAGGGATCATTTAGCTGTAATACTACGAGTTTTTATCGGTTGTAGCATAATTTTTATTTTTCGGGTATTTAAATTTGATTAATTTGTTCAATGTTGATTAAATTGAGTTGTGTTGATCAAAATCGATTGCCGTCGATTTCTAAAAACTTGATAATTACGTGGTAGCGCTGTTGTAATGCCGAATTTTCAATTGCGTTGTCCGTGTGAAAGTCCGGAAAATTCAGCCTTGTCACCTTAGAGTTTTAGGGTTATCGGGCATGATTTGGAGGTGTTATGGTGGTTTTCCGAGGGGGCTAATGTAGTTGGTTGAGTGGATGAGTGATAGAAACTGATTTGGCGGTGTTTGGATTAGTAGAATGTAGGTTATGAATTTTTGAAGTTTAAGCTGTCTTTCTTTAAAATTTTGAACTATGCCATAGATGATGGGGTGGTGTTGGAGTGATCGAATGGTGAGTTGTTGATGGGTAAACTAGGGTTTAATTATGTATATAATGGATGTCTGGTTGGATGGCCTACTTTGTCATCTAACTTAGTTATTTGTTGTCTAATTGATTATTGATGCTATTATTGATGAAAAGATGATTATTAATTGATGATTGATTGATTATTGATGATTATTATGGAGTCTTGGTATGTGTGTACCACATCTCGGGCAGCGTTGGGCTGTCGGGTTGAAAACGGCATGACTGCCAGAGGCTACCCCCAGCTCGCATGACGGAGGTATCATGGAGGGAGGGGTTACTGAGGTACCTCGGGTGCGTGAGTAATGGGGAGTTATAAGAAGATTGGTTGAGATCGTGATGGTGTTTGGAGCTACACCAACTAGAGTATCCTTTATTGAATGGTTGTATAGTTATGTGATGATAATATTATTGATGTTGTGTGTTTTCTTGCTCAAAGGATTAGTTCCAAGGAGCTTAGTAAACCTTGCTCGAGATCTATCAGATCCTCACTGGGCTTATTTTATATAAGCTCACTCTCTATTATTGCATGCTTACAGGTGTTGCAGAGCAAGACTACGAGTACGTGCCTCCTGAGGATGAAAATGTGCCTTTTGTGGATGAGTCTTATGTCCCTGAGTCTTACCCGTGATGCCATGTTGTTTACTATCATGTATATTAGCTTAATAGACTTTTAATTGCTTTGTAATTCTTATTGTATAAGATGCTGAAAAGATCATGAGTTAGTTTATACTATCTTAGCAGTCTTACTTTTGCCTTTGTTTAGATTGCTAGGCTAGTATTAATATGGGTTGTAATGTATATCAAAGTTTAAATGTTATGTTGGAACGGAGGCGTATAACTATGAACGATTGGTGGAATGAATGATTATTGTTTAATATGGTTGTGTTGTATGTTGTTATTTGAATTAAGGAGTTGTTGGATGTATGATGTTCTAATGAGGTTGGTTTAGAACCTCAGTATCCTAATTACTGTCGTTATACTGCCGAAATTCTGTTGTGTCCTGACTGATTATAGGTGGGGTCGAGTTGGGGCGTGACACTCTAAGTCTGATGTGGTCGTTTACTGGGTGGACTCGGTTCCCCAAACAGATCTGCTTTGCGTTTGTCATATCTGGTAGCTATCCTGACTGCTGCTACATAAGTGGGGTAATCCTGGGTAGACAGATTCAACGAAATATCGGGCCTCAGCCCCATAATAAACTTCTGGATCCTCTTACTCTCCGGTTGTACTAAGGCCGGCACATAATGGGACAAGCAAGTGAAAGCAGTGTCACACTGATCAACTGTCATGTTGCCCTATTTCAAATTAATGAACTCTTGCTCTCGTCTTTCAATAGCTGTGTCAGTAATGAATTTCTCTTGAAAGTCTCTAACAAACTCATCCCATGTCTGTGGTACTGCCTCAGCCTCCCATTTGGACTTTATGGTATGCCAACACTGCTCCGCATCTCCCTCGAGTAGAAACTCAGCGCAAGCAACCCTCCTCGCGTCAGTATACTCAAGGCCAGTAAGAATTTTCTCCACTTTATTCAGCCATTGCTCAGCCAACATATCATCGGGCTCTCCGAAGAAGCTAGATGAACCCCGATGCAAGAATTTCTTAAGGTAGTTACCACTACCGCCCATGTTCTACCTTGACCCTGACCCGGATTACCTGCGGGCACAAAACCTTCCTGCCTCTGTAATACCTGTGCAATTTGACCTATGGCAGCGGTCAACTGAGCATTAATAGTCTGTTGGTCTACTTCTTCTTCCCTAACATTCTGATTTCTGATCTGACAGCAGGGCCCCATTCCGAATAACTAGAATGCAAAGTATTATGACAAGCATATATATATATATAATTCCCAAGTAAATCACATAAGGAAAAATTCAAATAAGTCCACGTAAAATTACATATAAGGTCACACAAACATTTTATACATAAAAGATACAAATAAAAGACTTAGTCATACTTTTCATTCTAAATCTTCACTTTATTCAAAAACACTTAAAAGACCATTCACATGAATTTCTCAAGGTAGTTACCAGTACTGCCCATGTTCCACCTTGACCCTGACCCGGATTACCTGCGGGCACAAAACCTCCCTGCCTCTGTAATACCTATGCAATTTGACCTTTGGCAGTGGTCAACTGAGCATTAACAGTCTGTTGGTCTACTACTTCTTCCCCGGCATTCTGATTTCTGATCTGACGTCGGGGCCCCATTCCGAATAACTAGAATGCAAAGTATTATGACAGGCATATATATATATATATAATTCGCAAGTAAATCACATAAGGAGAAATTCAAATAAGTCCACGTAAAATTACATATAAGGTCACACAAATATTTTATACATAAAAGATACAAATAAAAGGCTTAGTCATACTTTTCATTCTAAACCTTCACTTTATTCAATAACACTTAAAAGACCATCACATTTCTATTTCCATGCTAGTATGTTCTTTATCAAGTGAATCTTTCATTTAGCCAATCAAGGAAATATTTATTTCACGCAATTACATATTCACATAATATACCTCTACCCCACAGACCGAGAAACCTATCCTGGCTAATGCATTATACAAGCTCTGATACCACCTAAATATGACGCCTCGACCCAACCCCACACTAAAAGTTAGGTCTGGACCCGACAAACGGACAGAGTCTCCTCTGTACCGTGGACATTTTGGAAACCTGAAAACATTCAATAATACCACAAATACCAACTAGAACTCTAATTCTAATCAAACCCAGCTTCAAGGCCATCCGAGCCTTAAGCAATACAAGGCAGTAGAGAGTGAATAGTACAATTTTATTTATCTTGTTTTTATTATTTGTTAGGTGGTCTTGGTCAAAGATCATTGACTAGAAAAATCTTCCACCAACATACACATACATGTCATACATATATGTCTTGCCAATTCAAATTGCAAGATAAAAAGTCTTGTGCAATTCTAGCCAAGTATTCAAAACTTCGTGGTTAAGATAATAATGTGGCCAATTATGGTCCAATCATTTAACATATTTTATTTGCAAGACTAATTACACACACACACACACACACACATATATATATATATATATATATATATATGTGTGTGTGTGTGTGTGTGTGTGTGTGTATACATAATTATTTAATCTTCCAATTGTGTAAATAAATAATTAAGCTAATCACCATTAGTTTCAATTATGAAAATAACTTTTTTGTATTTGCACGTTGGCCCTAACATTTAATCAAAATTATACATTGTCCCCATAATTAACAATTAATTTCATATTAGCCCTCACTAACTATAAATTGTCATTTACACTGTTGTTAACTCCTTAACAATACAAAAAAAATAAAATATAATTGTTAACACTTTAACAATTCAATAGACAACTTTCAAGCATAATAGGAAAACCATTCACAAGTGCTTTATTGTGTGTGACTTTCTAGATTCACTACCATATAGCAATGAGGAAACGTTGAACACTTTCAATGTTAATCGAACTTTTCGATTTGTTTAGAGAGCATATCCCGTCATTCTCTAAACACCGTCAAAGTTCTTGAGTGACGCCTAACAACTAACGTATCAAGACAGTTTATAAGGCAATGAAGTCTAATTCAAGTGAATCTATTTATAGTCATCGATTACCGTGCAATCCAATCCTTTCATTAAATGTTCTGTTGAGCAAGAACCATGATACGATTAAGTTCGTAGACTCGATACTGTACATAGATCCAAATGGTGAAATGAGAAATGACATCCATGGAAAACCCCCTTTCCATCCTCATGCTTTGGCCAAATACTTCTTCATTCAACAACGATGCTTAGATCGCATAGGACATCACCTCTCGCTGGAGGTTAATGGATTCTATCTTGACAACTACATGTCAGTCACTATACTGGACAAATATTACTACAAGAGGTCGTAACCTGTCTTGATTAACGTAGAAAAGTATTGTCTTATATATATATACATATATAGATAAGCAAGAGATAAGCAAATTATACCTCTTGAAGCAAACTAGTAGAGACGAAGGTAGATACAAGGTGATAGACCAAATCTCCCACAAATGCAAGAGGTCTAGGTTGTCCACACAAACATGCAAGAGATTCCTTCACTACTAAGTATTTGTGCTAGCAACTTAGATGATTATTTAAGCTAAAACAAAGTTAAAAGATGTAAGAAAAATTTTCTCTTCTCTTTCTATGAGATGGCCGAAAATGCCAAGAGAAAAGAGAGAAAATTGTTTCTTGATTTTTGTTTTTCTAACTCTACAAAGTGTTATGCATGCGTATCTATTTATAGAGCTTAGTTAGTGGGTATATATAACCTAGGCAAAGTCCACTAACTAACTTAGGGGAATTCCATGGCAATCTCCAATAACTAACTTCGTGGAATTCCATGGCAATCTCCACTAACTAAGTTAGTAGAGTTTTATGACAAAAAACCACTAACTCAAGCCTTGCAAAAAAAATCTAGCCATGCAATATATGATATTGGAGAAATTAGTGGAGAAAGATGAGTTGGGAAAAACCTAAACCACATTTAGTGCTTTTCATCTCTCTCATATAATTAATCCACTAATGCATTTGTTTAATTAACCTAATCACTATTAGATTAATTTATGTAAACTTTTCTATATTTACACATTGGCCCCAATACTTTAAATATTTATACTTTTGCCCCATTAACTTTTAATGGTCAATCATAACATTGTTAACTCGTTAATGCCCTTGAATTTGTTTCAAGCTTATTACAGTACAAGAAAACAGCGCTCGGGCGACGGAATTGGGTGACAGAGTTTTTTCATAGTAAATTAGCTACTGCTAGGCTATGGATTTGCTACGGGCAACAAATTTCGTTGCCCATCCGTAGCCAACTTAGGCCCTATTGAAATGGCGACAAAAATTTGTTACGGATTGGCTACGGACAATAATTTTAATTAATAAAAAATAATATTCTGTAGCCTAGTCGTGGCAAATTTTCTACGGATTATTTAATTAATTCGGCAAAAAAATTCATAAAAACTTCTGTAGCTATGCAATGGCCAAATAGCTAAGGATTGGCTACGAACTATATATTATTCAAAAAATGTTTTAAAAAAATAAAGCGAAGTAGCCATGCCGTGACAAATTTGCTACGGCAAAAATACAAATATTTTAACTAAATAGTAAAAAATAAAATAACAAATACCGTAGCCAAACCATAGTCCCTAGCTACGGATGGCCTACGGACTTCTCTACATCTGTAGCCCATCCGTAGCAAATAGACTATTGCTAGGCTACGGCCTTCAACATAAAAATGAGGTTTATCATTTTTAATTTGAATTATGTAATTTTGATTGCACCTACAATGTAGTAAACTTCACTTGAATTGTAAGTTTTTCAAATAAAAATAAACTTGGTCCGTATTTCATTAATGTACGTACTTTTATAAAGAAATCTCATTGGAAATTTATAGCCGTTTAAATCGAACTTATCATGTTCTCACTTAACATTGCATTAATGTTAATAAACGTTCAATCTATGAGTCAAAAAACTCTCACATTATGTCTAAACTTCATAAACAAAAAAAATATAAAGATATTAACACGTTTTAATACGTTGTTCTACCTAATAACAAGTTAGAATATATATTATTAGTTGTCCGTAGCCCATCCCTAGTCCCTAGTTATGGATGGGCTACGGAATTCGACCCTTCCGTAGCCTTGGCTAGTGCTAGGCTATGGACTTCTTTCTTTCGTAGCCAATCTGTAGCCATTTGGCTACTGCTAGGCTACGGACTTTAACAAAAAAACAAGGTTTATCACTTTTAATTTGAATTATGGAATTTTGATTGCACTTACAACGTAGTAAACTTCACTTGAGTTACAATTTTTTCAAATAAAAATAAACTTAGTCCGTATTTCAAACGTGCGTACTTTTATAGAAAAATCTCATAGGAAATCAATAGTTGTTTAAATTGAACTTATCATGTTTTCACTTAATATTGTGTTAATGTTAATAAACATTCAATCTAGGAGTCGAAAAACTCCTACATTGTGTCTAAACTTCATAAATAAGAGAAATCTGAAGATATTAACACGTTTTTAATACGTTGTTCCTACCTATTAGTTGTTTGTAGCCCATTCGTAATCACAAGCTACAGATAGGCTACGGAATTCTTTTTTCCATAGCCCATCTGTAGCTATTTGGCTATTGCTAGGCTAAAGACTTCAACAAAAAAACGTGGTTTATCACTTTTAAGTTGAATTATGGAATTTTAATTGCACCTACAATGTAGTAAACTTTACTTGAGTTGCAAGTTTTTCAAATAAAAATAAACTTGGTCCGTATTTTATTAACATGCGTATTTTTGTAGAGAAATCTCATAAGAAATCAATTGTCGTTTAAATTAAATTTATCATGTTTTCACTTAACATTGCATAAACGTTCAATCTAGGAGTCGAAAAACTCTCACATTGTGTCTAAACTTCATAAACAAGAGAAATATGATGATATTAACATGTTTTAATACGTTGTTCCTACCTATTAACAAGTTAAAATACATATTATTAGTTGTTCGTAGCCCATTCGTAGTCCCTAGCTACGGATGAGCTACGGAATTCGACCTTTCCGTAATTGGCTACTACTAGGCTACGAAATTCAACAAAAAAATGAACTTTTTCACTTTTAATTTAAATTATGGAATTTTGATTGCACCTACAGTGTAGTAAACTTCACTTGACTTGCAAGTTTTTCAAAGAAAAATAAACTTGGTCCGTATTTCATTAACGTGCGTACTTTTATAGAGAAATCGGGTTAAAACCATTTTAATCCCTAAGGTTTGTCCTAAATACCTAATTGGTCCCTGAGGTGTGTAAAAAGCCCAATTTAGTCCCCATCGTTAGTTGTCTGTGGTTAGAATTAACCATTTAGAGGGTAGTAATGTCATTTTTCATTTAAAAAAAAAAAGCTGAAATGATTACCCATGGAATGGATAGGGGAGTGCCACGTCAGCACTCCTCTTTTTACCTAGAAAAGTGGGTAGGACTTGACTTTTTTTTTTTTGGGTCCTTATTCTAATATATATATATATATTCTAGGCAGACGTGAGTGCTTCTTCGCATTTATATCATTCCGACTAGTTTTTTTGCCTCTGAAATTGCTTAAAAAATTAAAAGGTTAGTAGGGTTTTTTCTTTAGTTTTTTTCCAAACAATTTTAATAATAGTGTAGTATATTATGTTATGGTTTACAGTTTATTTTAGACATATTATGTTTGATTATGTTGTTTATAGCTTTGCATATATGATATTTTAGTGTTAGTTTTTTATAGTTGAAGGGAAAACGCTATCAGCTTAAAATATAAAATTGGGCCACCACAATCAGTTCTTGAACTTCTTCTAGAAAATTCAGATTTTGGTATTAACTTGCGAAATAAATGAAAGCAAAGATTCTTTGTTCAAAGTATGTTTTATAATAGTGAATATGTTTATGAAGTGAAAGATATTAATATTGGTAAGAACTTCCAATGTTACTGATCAAGAGATTTTGATTTTTGTTTTTTGTTTTTTTTGGCATGCATAATAGGTACCAGATGTGAAAATGAAAGAAGCAAAGGTTTGGGAGGCATATTATACAGCGTCCGTGGGAATTTTTTTTTTTTTTTTGGTTGGCCATGCATGGCAGACCAAAAGGTATGGCAGGTGAAATAGCCATTGGAAACCCAACAACTATTATTTTATTGTATTTTATTGTATTTTATTTTAACACATAAGCAAGAATTTAAAAGGCAGGGGCATGAGCTTCATTTTTCACGGTCAATAGGTTGACCGTTAACATGGAACTAAAAGCAGGGACTAAATTGGGCTTTTTGCACACCTCAGGGACCAAGTTGGTCTTTAAGGCAAACCTCAGGGACTAAAATGGTTTTAACCCTAGAGAAATCTCATAAGAAATCAATAGTCATTTAAATCGAACTTATTATGTTTTCACTTAACATTGCGTTAATGTTAATAAACGTTCAATCTAGGAGTCGAAAAACTCTCACATTCTGTCTAAACTTCATAAACAAGAAAATATGAAGATATTAACACGTTTTAATACGTTGTTCCTACCTATTAACAAGTTAAAATACATATTATTAGTTGTCTGTAGCCCATCCGTAATCCCTAGCTACAGATGGGCTACGGAATTCAACAAAACAAAGAGGTTTATCATTTTTAATTTAAAACATGGAATTTTGGTTGCACCTACAACGTAGTAAACTTCACTTGAGTTGCAAGTTTTTCAAAGAAAAATAAACTTGGTCCGTATTTCATTAACGTACATACTTTTATAGAGAAATATCATAGGTATAAATAGTTGTTTACTTATCATGTTCTCACTTAACATTACGATAATGTTAATAAACGTTCAATCTAGGAGTCGAAAAATTCTCACATTTTGTCTAAACTTAATAAACATGAAAAATATGAAGATATTAATACATTTTAATATGTTGTTCCTACCTATTAACAAGTTAAAATACATATTATTAGTTGTCCGTAGCCCATCCGTAGTCCTTAGCTACGAATGGGCGGCAGAATTCGACCCTTCCGTAGCCTATCCATAGCCATTTGGCCACCGCTAGGCTACGGACTTTAAAAAAAATGAGGTTTATCAGTTTTAATTTGAATTATGGAATTTTGATTATACCTACAATGTAGTAAACTTTAATTGAGTTGCAAGTTTTTCAAATAAAAATAAACTTGGTCTGTATTTCATTAACGTGTGTACTTTTATAGAGAAATCTCATAGGAAATCAATAGTCGTTTAAATCGAACTTATCATGTTCTCACTTAACATTGCGTTAATGTTAATAAACGTTCAATCTAGGGGTCCAAAAACTCTCACATTGTGTCTAAACTTCATAAACAAGAAAATTATAAAGATATTAACACGTTTTAATACGTTGTTTCTACCTATTAACAAGTTAGAATTCATACTATTAGTATTTCGCAGCCCATCCATAGCCAATTACTACGAATGGGCTATGAACTTCTTTTTTCCGTAGCCCATCCGTAGCCCATCCATAGCCAATTGCTACGGATAGGCTTCGGACTTTCACAAAAAAAATGAGGATTATCAATTTTAAATTAAATTATGGAATTTTGACTGCACCTACAACGTAGTAAACTTCATTTGAGTTGCAAGTTTTTAAAATAAAAATAAATTTGGTCTGTATTTCATTAGCGTGCGTACTTTTATAGAGAAATCTCATAGGAAATCAATAGTCGTTTAAATCGAACTTATCATGTCCTCATTTAACATTGTATTAATGTTAATAAACGCTCAATTTACGGGTCTAAAAACTCTTACATTGTGTCGAAACTTCATAAATAAGAAAAATATGAAGATATTAACACTTTTTAATACGTTGTTTCTACCTATTAATAAGTTAGAATACATACTATTAATGGTCCATAGCCCATCCATAGCCAATGGCCACGGATGAACTACGGACGAGCTATAGGCTATGAATGGGCTATGGACTTTTATGTATCTGCAACAGCCAATCTGTAGCCGAATAATAAAACAAGAAAAAAAATGAAATATGTTTGAAAGGTATATATAACAAATTATATACAAACTTAAGTTAAATTAAACTAAACCCATCATGTATATAATAAAGTACATATAAATATTTTTTTAAAAAAATAACTAAATAAAATAAGCCTATAAATATTGCAAAAAAATAAATTTGGGATGTTTGAGAAAGGATAATTTTTTTAAAAAAAAAAAAAAAATCAATCTTCGCCCGCCGGAGGGCTTACCGGAAAGACCCCGGCCCTCCGGCGAAATTTTTATTTTTTATTTTTTTTTAATTTTTTGTGGCTACGCAAACCTGTAGTCATTCCGTCGCCCTCGTTTATTTTTTCACCTACAACTAAGAAATGTTTTTTAAGTTTTTTCATTTCCCTCTACTTTTTTTTCCCTCTTTTCTCTTTCTTTAGGAAATTTTCTTTCTTTTCTCTCTCTCTAAGGCACTACCACCAACCACCACCACCACCATGGCCATCATCACCACTACAAAAGGCACCATTACTACCACCAACCACTACCAAGGGCACCACTAATACCACCAACACCACCAAGGGTACCACCACTACCACCAAGGGCACCATCACCATGACCACCATCTCATTCTCTCTTTTCTATAGGTAAATAGTTTAGGGTTTATATTTTTCCTCTTTTTTGTCTACTATACACATATGTATATATATGTGTGTGTATATATATATGTATGTGTGTATGAATTTTAAATTTTTATTTGTTCAATCTATAGTTTTTGTACTTTATTTTATGTTTATTTCTAATTTTATTTAGTGATATTTGACATAAATATTTGGTATTATATTTGGCATAAATATTGTATGAATTAAAAATGTTGTATTGTAGTCATATTTGATTGTGCAATATGAACTGTTATTTGGTAGTGCAATATACTACTTAAATATTTTGGGTCTTTCGTGTTAAATTGGGCTATGAATTCACATGTTAGGTTGTTTATTATGAAGTAAATGTGAAATACATGTGTAGAATGTTGTTGAAAGTTAGAGACTTTATGTGGGTGTTATTGTTTGATATAGTTGTATAATATGTTGAATATATGTTTGATAAAATGCTTGAGTGAGTGTTTTTAGCCTACATACATTGCATACAACATATATACATGATACATGCTTGCAAAATAAGGCCTAAAGTTGGAATCTTGTAAATTTCCTTGGATTTCAAAAGGAAATGTGACTTGTTTATGTTCTTAGTTATTTAGATTGCTAAAAATGATTACCAAGTGTACTTAATGGTGTTCTCGTGCAAGTTAATTGCTAACAGAAAATGGGTAAAATGTGTGTGAATGCTATAAGTGGTAGCCTACTTTGCTATGACTAGATTTGTGAAACGATTGAATTATTGGTTGTGAATTCTTTATGAGTTATATTGAATTAAATGATTGGATTATGATGTTTTGCAAGTTTTATAGTTCATTTTGCAACAAAGTTCAATTATGCATATGTTAGATCATAGCTTTTGACTTATGGAAATCAAAGAGTTTAGTTGCAAGTTTATGAATCACTTTGGAAATGTAACTAAAGCATACTTAGCTTGTCTTTTAACTTAGAAAGTCTTTGTTTTATGGATAGTAATTCATCTTGAGAACTTGTGACTAAAGACAGGTCTAGCTAATACTGTGAGACTTAGAAGCTTTCTACTACATGAACTTTAAATTACTTGGACTTGTAAATGTTGCTAGGCTTATATAGACCTATTATGAAAAAATGTTGTGTTTAGCATGCTATGCATAAGCAAAGCTTCAAGAAGGTGTTCTTGTTGTTGGCATTGAGTATAACTGTACAAGTGTTGAAATGCCCGTAATTAAGGGGAGACTCTGTCCGATTATTGTCGCGTTCGGACTTGACTTCTAAGAAAGGGTTGGGTCGGGGCATGACACCATCAACACCAAGGACACCACCAAGGGCATCACTAACACCATCAAAGGTAGTACAATATACTAGTTTATATTTGTGTGTGTGTATATATATATAATCTATATTTTATTTGTAATTTATTGGTTTTTTCATTTATTTATTTAATTTTTATTCGTCATCACTACCAAGGGCACCACCAAAGATATCACCAAGAGTACTACCCCTATCACCACTATCAAGGGCATCATCAGCACTACCAATGGCATCATCACCACCACCAAGAGTACTACCATCATATTCATATCTCTATCTATAGGCAAATAGTTTAGAGTTGAATATGTACCATGCTTATAGTTCAATATGTATATATGTTAATGTTGATAATATGTATATATTAATTTTGATGTAGCGAATATGAAATGTTATTTGATTAGTGGTGCTATTCTTTTGTTATATGTGAAAATAATGAAATCATGTGCTAATTTAGAGTTGAAATAATAGAGTTGTGCTAATTGAGAATTGAAATAACAGAGTCATGCTAATTTAGAATTGAAATAATGGAATCACGTGCTTAAGTGGAATTCTTTTGTTAAGTGATTTAGGATTGGCTTTGTTGAGATTTAAAGAAAAATTGGAGAATGATTTATTCGGGTCTTTATCAAATTGGAAGGATGATGTTGGATAAGATAATCCTTATTCATATGGAGTTGAGTGTTGTGGTATTGCAAGTACTATGTCCCTGTGTTTTCAAGCTTTTCTAAATGCATACTCGGTGAAGGGAACGTGACTGGACATTTTTCTTATATGTTTGACGATAGAATTACCCCTGTTAAGGACTGTGGAGATCTGGCTTACAATGGTTCAAAATGTGGTATAATTTCTCTTTTCTATATGAATGCATCAATTTTCTCCAACTTGTATCCCCTTTTATGCAAATGGCATTGGTGATACGAATAATTATATATTAGAAGGGTAGATAATAAGGTAATTTCATACAAATGACACTTCCATACGCAAAATATTACTTAGGAGTTCAATTACATTTCTTGCTAAAAACCTTGGACTGATTCCAAGTTTCTTATTAACTATTTTCTCTTCTAACTCATGAGCTTTTGGTGTCTTTTTAATACTATTTCACTGGTTAGATTCTGTCGGGAGAAGAAATTTGGCAAATATATATATATATATGAGGAATTTAATAAATTAAACTACTCTAAATATCTTCAAGCAATATTTGTGTGTTATTTATGCATATTTATTTGTGGTGTAATAGGAGATGACTTTAGAAGAGCTTGACATAGTACAGAAAGAGAAAAGGAAAGCTTTGCAGGCATTAAAATCATATAAGCGAGATCATTAGAAGACAATAGTAGATCATTTTGGCTTTTTTGTAAATTAATATTATTTTTGTATTAGTTTTTTTTTTGTAAATATTATAAATCTATTGTAAATATTAAAATTTTTTTAAATAATAATTTGTAATTTTAATTTTTTGTGTTAATATAATTTTTTTTAAAATTAAATAATTAATTAGCAACAGAATAGCTACGGCAATGTGCCGACAAAAGGCTACGGATATTTGGCAACAATTGGCTACCACACCAATCCGTAGCCATGGGCGATGATCGATTTATGATCGAAACGGCTTCGGCTTTGCTATGGACGTTAATAATTAATAAAAAAAATAAAAAATTTAGTTGGCTACAGATGGGCTACGGATTGGCTACCGAATGGGTGGCTACCGAAATTCTACGGATATTAATCCGTAGCCATAGACGACGACCGATTTACAACCAAAACGACTACGGATTTGCTACGGACGTTAATAATTGATAAAAAAAATTCAAAATTTTAGTTGGCTACGGATGGGTTACGACTATTTTGCTACGGAAGTTATAAAAAATAAATGCAAATTAATTTCCAAAATTGACTACGGATAGGCTACGGAATATCAATTTGGCTATGAGTCTTTTTACTATAGACGGGATTTTGTAGCCTAGCGGTCGCCCGTCCCACTTTGGCTACTGCTAGGCTACGAATTTTGGTCGTCGCCTCAGCCTATTCTTCTTGTAGTGTTAAAAACTCCTCATTAATGCTTTATTGTGTGTAAGTCTCTAGATTCATCGTCGTATAGCAATGAGAGAAAATTAAACACCTTTTAATTTATTTTGAGAATGTCTCCAGCATTCTCGAAATACCCTTACGTTCTAGGTTGACGTCTAGCAACATGCCCAAACAATTTATACGGTAATAAAGTCCAATTCTTGTGAATCTATTTATTGTCGCAAATTAACATGCAATCCAATCCTTCCATTAATATATCCCGATCGAATGAGGACGATGAAATGATTAAGTCCATGATGTGATGATATTTGTACCACTGCATTTGCCTACAATTGCATCTTAACTTATAGAATAAATACAATACTTAATACACTTTTGATGCAATGTAGGTTGATCCTTAAAACTGAAGAAATCGGTCTCAAAAGGACTAATTTGTAAGTCAAGAAGTGAAGAACGTGGAAACCCAAGCATCGGTGGAAGAATGAAGCTCACAAAGTTAGAATTTGGCCAAAACTAGCGCGTGATCAGACTTGGAACGTTGAAAATATCACAAAAACGCTTCAGTCAAAGTCAAAATTGGAAAAAGTCAAAATTGCAGAAAGGCGCTCGAGCGTGCCATCAACAGTGCTCGAGCGCCCCTCAGAAATTCTCGCACTCGAACGCGCTTGCTGGAGGCTTCCACACGTACAGATTGGTCTACGTGGACCGCCAAATGCCTCTGATTGGTCCACATGGATGCCAAGTGGAATGATTTAATTGGACCGCACCAGACGCGCGCTCGAGCGCCCTGCACAGTATGTTCTACAATGTTCCGAAAAGGCCACGCAGCGTACTCCCATTCGATGAAAGGAGGCGAGCTCGAGCGCTCATGCTCGGCGTTCGAGCGTGCCTCTATTTTCTGGCCCTATAAATACCCCCTAACCCCAACCGAAAATGATATAGAAAATTAATTTAGGATTTTATTTTAATTGTTTTTAATTGCTTTTTTTAGTGTTAGTTTAGTTTAAATATGGTAGTATAAATAGTTAGTAGTTGGGGAAAAATACGGCAGAGGTAATACCCGAATTTCTGAGGCATAGGAAAATGAGGAAATCTCGTAGCTGTGCTCGGGACTCCGACCTCGGACCTCGACTTTATTTATGGGAGAGCATCTCTTTAATTTGTTTTATATTTGAATGTCATTATAATGCCTGTGTTTATTCGGGATTTTGATTATATATTAATGCACAGTGAAAATGCGCAAATAGTGGATGCAACAGTTAAAAAGTGTACGGTGAAGTTCTTGGGCATCACACCCTCTCCTTCTTAAACTAATTGCACCCACACAATTCTTACATGATTCGGCGAACAACTCTGGATAGCGATCTCACATCTGATCATCTCTTTCCCATGTGGTATCCTGTAACCTGTGATGATCCCACAGAATCTTAACCATCATAATGCTTTTAGTTCTCAATTCTCGAACCTTTTGGTCTACAATCCGGAGATGTTTTTCTGCATAAGTCAAAGTCTCACTGGTCTCTAGAGGCTCTGGCTCAAGAATATGAAAAGGATCTGGCTAATACTTCCGAAGCATAGAAACATGGAACACATCATGAATTCTGCCTAAACTAGGAGGTAAAGCTAATTTGTAAGCCAATGCACCAACTTTCTCTGTGATTTCAAACGGTCCCACAAATCTCGGACTGAGTTTACCTACTTTATCATGCCGAATCAAACCTTTCTGAGGAGAGATTTTCATAAATACTCGATCACCCAAGGCAAACTCCAGATCTCGATGGCGTCTATCTACATAACTCTTTTACCGACTCTGTGCTGTAAACATTCTCTTTTTGATAAGCTATATATTATCAATCATTCTGTTCATCTCTGGCAATAGAGTAGGGTCAATATTCTTCATCTCACCAACCTCATTCCAATAAAGATGAGATCTGCACTTACGCCCATAAAGTGCCTCATACGACGCCATACCAATAGTAGCTTGATAACTATTGTTATAGGTGAACTCTGCAAGCAGCAAATACCTTTCCCAACTCTTACCGAAGTCCATAATACAAGCCCGCAACATATCCTTGAGTATTAGGATAGTTCTCTCAGATTGACCGTCCGTTTGAAGGTGATAAGAAGTACTGAAGCTCAACATTGTGCCCAAATCTTTTTGAATCTTCTGCCAGAACTGAGATGTGAATATGAGATCTCTGTTCGACACAATACTCTTTGGAATCCCATGAAGTTTGACAATATTCTCAACATATAATTCAGCTAGCTTGTTAAGAGAATCTATTTTCTTTGTGGCAATAAAGTTAGAAGTTTTGGTCAGTCTATCAACAACAACCCAAACTAAATCATTACCCTTTGAAGATCTCGCCAAGTCTGACACGAAATCCATAGTAATATGATCCTATTTCCAGTCGGGAATAGCCAAAGGCTGCAACAACCCTGCAAGTCTCTGATGCTCAGCTTTAACTTTTTGACATGTAAGACATTTGGAAACATAGTTAGCAATCTCTCTCTTCATGTTGTTCCACCAGAAGTTCTGTTTCAAATCTCTATACATTTTTGTACTACCTGGATGAATAGTATATCTAGAACTGTGTGCATCGGCAAGTATTTCTTTCTTTAAAGCTGGCTCATTCGAAAATCAGATTCTACCTTTGAATTTGAGAATGCCATCATCATGCAGTTTGAAATCCGACTCTCCCGCTTTAGACTTTTCTAGGATTTTCAACAATTGAGGATCAGTCTGTTGAGCTTCTCTAATCCTGGATAATAATAGAGATTGAATCTGCAAACTTGCAAATTGAATACCAGAATTTGAAGTTTTGGGCTTCCATAAAAATAGTTCTTCCATGAATTCCCAATTTTTGATAATCAGACTTACAACGGTAGCCTTTTGGCTTAAAGCATCAGCAACAATATTAGCCTTAATAGTGCAGTTATAATCCTCAAGTAATTCCAGCCAACGCCTCTGCCTCATGTTCAACTCTTTTTGTGAAAACAGATATTTCAGACTCTTATGATCTGTAAAGATTTCAAATTTGTTGCCCCAGAGATAATGACGTCATTTCTTTAGTGCAAAGATAATAGCCGCAAGCTCAAGATCGTGCGTCGGATAGGTGAGTCATAAGGTTTCAGTTTCCTGGAGGCATATACAATAACTTTTCCATTCTGCATCAATACACAACCCAAACCCTCCTTAGAAGCATCACTGTAAATCACTAGGTTATCAGTACCCTCAGGTAGAGCAAGAATAGGACCCATGGTTAACCTTTTCTTCAATTCTTAGAAGCTAGCCTCACACTTCTCATTCCAATCAAACATAGTTTTCTTCTGAGTAAATTGAGTCAAAGGTCCGACAATTTTAAGGAAATCCTTGACAAATCTTCTATAATAATCTGTTAAACCCAGAAAACTACGGATCTCTGCAACAGTCTCAGGCCGTTTCCAAGCTAATACAACCTCAATCTTCGCTGGATCAACAAAATTACCATCCTGTGAGATAATATGACCGAGAAAAGCAACTTGCCTTAACCAGAACTCACATTTGTTGAATTTTGCAAACAATTTATGCTCTTGAAGAGTTTGTAATACAATCCTCAAATGTTGTTCATGTTTAGCCTCTGATTTTGAATATACAAGAATATCGTCAATAAAAATAACCACAAATTGATCCAGATACAGACGGAATACCCTCTGCATTAGGTCCATAAATACGGTAGGAGCATTAGTCAAGTGAAACAACAGAACAACAAACTCATAATGGCCATAACGAGTTCTGAAAGTAGTCTTAGGTACATCATCTTTCTTGATCTTCAACTGATAATAACCCTGCTTCAGATCAAATTTAGAAAATACCCTGGCACCTTGCAACTGATCAAGTAACTCTTCAATTAGAGACAATGGATATTTGTTTTTAACAGTTACTGATTGAGACCCCGATAATCAATATATAAATGAAGAGATCCATCCTTCTTTTTAACAAATAAGACTGGTGCACCCCAGGGCGAAGAACTCGACTGAATGAATCCCTTCTCAAGTAAGCCCTGCAACTGAACTTTCAATTCCTGCAATTCAAGCGAAGCCATTCAATATGGAGTCCTAGAGATAGGTGTAGTCCCTGGTAATAAGTAAATCACAAACTCTATCTCTCTATCAGGCAACAAACCTGGTAATTCCTCAGGAAAAACCCCCGAAAACTCACTCACAATTGGCACCTCATTTAGTTTTAGCTTATCCGTAGGTTGATTAATCAAATAGGCCAAATAAGTATCACAACCTTTACTCAGCATTTTAGTAGCCTTAATAGAAGAAATTATACGAGTACCCGTAGATTTATGACTACCGACAATCTCAATTATGGGTTGATTAGGCATTTCTAGATTCACAATTTTTCTTCTACAATCTAGATAAGCATAATATTTACCCAACCAGTCCATACCCAAAATTATTTCAAAGTTCTTAAAAAGGCAAGATAATCGAATCAACAGGAAGGACTCGACCCCCAATACACAATTCACAGGCTTTACACACATATTTAGTGAAAATTTTAGTGCCCATAGGTGAACCTATCTCAATCTTATTAGGCAATTTATCAATTTTCAATGCAGAAGATTGTGCGCACATAGGTGTAATAAATGAGTGTGTAGCCCCGGAATCAATTAAAACTGTAACTGATTTATTATTGAGAAGAAAAGTACCTTCAACAACTGCAGTCGTATCAGGAAGCTCTTCTACATCTAAGGCAAATACTCAGGCCTGCCCCCATGGTGCTGATGCTGCAGCTGGTGCCTTGGTCTGAGTACCCTGTCCATATGTCTGACCTCTGGTGTTCTTGAATTTTAAGCAGTCCTTAACCCTGTGCTGGTCACTCCTGCAACCTGTACACCTGTTCAATTTCCTCCAGCAATTCTCCTCAGTATGGCTCTGACGATAACAGAAGTCGCACTGCTGGTGACGTCTTGCAACAGTGCCTCCCATAGGAGCTCTGTAAGAAGAGGTAGCTGAACTACCCTATTGAGATCGTGCTATAGTTGGATGAAACTGCCCCTGATTCTGACTCTGAGCTAGTCGTGCCTGAGTCTAAGTAGGCCCGGTGTAACTCTTAGTCTGCGTCAGCTGTTGACTCTGAACAACTGAAACAGCCTGCCTCTAAAATCCCTGACTCTGAATCTGATGTGGTCGTTTAATAGGCTGACTCGGTTCCCCAAACAGGTCTGCTTTGCGTTTCTCATATCTGGCAGCTATCCTGACTGCTACTGCATAAGTGGGGTAATCCTAGGTAGATAGATTCAACGAAATATCGAGCTTCAGCCCCATAATAAACTTCTGGATCCTCTTACTCTCCTGTTGTACTAAGGCTGGCACATAACGGGACAAGCGAGTGAAAGTAGTGTCATACTGATCAACTGTTATGTTGCCCTGTTTCAAATTAATAAACTCTTGCTCTCGTCTTTCAATAGCTGTCTCAGTAATGAATTTCTCTTGAAACTCTCTAACAAACTCATCACATGTCCGCGGTACTGCCTCAGCCTCCCATTTGGACTTTACGGTATGCCACCACTGCTCCGCATCTCTCTCGAGCAGAAACTCAACGCAAGTAACCCTCCTCGCGTCAGTATACTCAAGGCAGTAAGAATTTTCTCCACTTTATTCAACCATTACTCAGCCAACATATCATCGGGCTCTCCAAAGAAGCTAGACGGACCGCGATGCAAGAATTTCTCAAGGTAGTTACCACTACCGCCCTCCGTTCCACCTTGGCCCTGACTCGGATTACCTGTGGGCACAAAACCTCCTTGCCTCTGCAATACCTATGCAATTTGACCTATGGCAACGGTCAATTGAGCATTAATAGTCTGTTGGTCTACTTCTTCCTCCCCGGCATTCTGATTTTTGGTCTGATGGCGGGGCCCTATTCCGAATAACTAGAATGCAAAGTATTATGACAGGCATATATATATAATTTGCAAGTAAATCAGATAAGGATAAATTCAAAAAAGTCCACATAAAATTACATATAAGGTCACACAAACATTTTATACATAAAAGATACAAATAAAACACTTAGTCATACTTTTCATTCTAAATCTTCACTTTATTCAATAATACTTAAAAGACCATTCACATTTCTATTTCCATGCCAGCATGTTCTTTATCAAGTCAATCTTTCATTTCGCCAATCAAGGAAACATTTATTTCACGCAATTACACATTCACATAATAGACCTCTGCCTCACAGACCGAGAAACCTATCCCAGCTCATGCATTATACAAGCTCTGATACCTCCTAAATGTCACGCCTCGACCTAACCCCACACTAAAGGTTAGGTCTGGACCCGACAAATGGACAGAGTCTCCTCTGTACCGTGGACATTTTGGAAACCTGAAAACATTCAATAATACCACAAACACCAACTAGAACTCCAATTTTAATCAAACCCTGCTTCAAGGCCATCCGAACCTTAAGCAATACAAGGCAGTATAAAAATATACAAGCATGCAAACAACAACCATAGAATCTTTATCTTATATACGCTTATCATACCACTCCATGTTAGCAATTAAACATTCTTGAGGATTAAGGCCAACCGTTTAACCATCTCATCACATCCAAGCATGCAACAAAACTAGAAGTAGGATTATAAGTTATTACAAGCCATAGATGCATATTTCATACTACACCCATCTAACTCTCAAGCTACAACTGCACAAAATATATACATAAGCCCAAAGACTCCAAAATAGGACACAAAGTAGTACAACAAGTCTTCACATAAGGCCCAACAAGAAGCACCTCCACCTCAAGCAAACAAACACAACAATTAAGGTAACTGCTCCTCCTGCACCTCCTGCTCCTCACCTACAACTAAATCAAGCTGGGGTTCAACCTCAGCACCTCCTGAAACATGTTAGCGAGGTATGAGCAACCACAATTGCCCAGTGAGGGATAAAGTCTACCCGGGGCATACAATGCAATAGTTAGAGCAAATAAGCATTAAAAGCAAGTAAATGACAATTGAAATAGAAAATAACCACACATTTGAAATGATATGATACATTTAACCCCAACACTCCATAATTATCTTTATTTTTGATCACGAACCACGAACCACGATCAATGTGCCGGCATAAGCCCCAATCACTCCAGTGGGTGTACTCCGGATGTACCCCGATAATCCTACGACCCAACACCCCCTGGCAATCTCCGGACCAGGCGAGTGAGGGATTAGAGCGCGGAGATATATCCACTGGCAAGCCCGCTGCCGCCCAACCGATATCCAATACAATCATCCCTAACACTATGGTTGTACAACTATTTTGCAATGCATTTTAACATATGACAATATAATAACATTGGAAGCAATAACACATGGGAGGAACAACAAAGTAGGTTGTCCTCAAAACAGTTAGAATAGAAGCATTAGCATATAAACAACTAAAAGATTACAAAGGGGCATTAACATATTTCACATAGAACTTTACCGAAAGCTCAAGAATGTTTTGAAAACACATTTAAACACCTAAGGAAGCTTTACAAGGTCATAGAAGTGTGAGACAACGGATTTCCTACTTTATCCCCTTTGTAACTCAAACCATTTTCCTTCCAAACACAAGCTATTGTTCTAGTTTAGCGAGCGGCCTATTCCATACTTCCAATTAACCCATAAGGCACCGCTAGGACGCTCGAAACTACCCAATTTCCCGTGATTACCAAAAAATCCCCGATTTTCCCTTTGTGAGTTTGTACTACAAGTACCCTAATCGGAACTCAACCGAGGTTTAGCAAAGCATATCTAGCACCTATATAGCCTAAGGACACTAAATGTGATGGCCAAATTAACCCAGATTTGTATTAACCCCGAAACCCCTTTTTAAAAGTCGTTTATTTCATGTTTTAGCCAAGTTATAAGCAATTCAACCCCATGGAGCTATCAATCTAGCTACATTAACATCTAAGGCACCTATTAGGAGCAATGAATCAAGCCATAATGCACAATTCCACAAAACTCAAGAATTTCATCACTATTCACACCCTAAAATCAAACTATCGAATTCAACTGTTTAAAAAGCGAATCAATGGCATAAATGTGGTCTCTAGCACTTATATACAATGTATATTATTATATTTGAGCATATCATAAGCATTTAATAGCAATTCCACAAAATCAAGAAAAGTGTAACATTTTAGAAATACAAAATAACCATGCAAATCCCTCACCAATGCGCGTAGAAGCTCGTAGGATACTAGCAAACACTTTAAACCACTTGTTCCTACCTTGGTAGAGATTGAAATGGAGAATTGAAGAGCCAAAAATCTCTTTCTTGCTCATAAAAGGCTGTCCGGTTTGGCACTGTTCACCCTTTTTTTCTTTCTTTTTGTTATGTTATGAGCTATGTGTGTGGTGTTGAACACATATATATTATAAGTTGTTTTATTTTAGTGTGAGTATGTTGATCATAATATGAGTCAAGTTAGCTTAGATTAAGTCCAAAGGTGCAATCATATGTTAGTTAGCTAAAATATAAAGTTAGACTACATAACACTATTCACTAGGTTCAATAAAACATTTTCTAAATGGATGCTCTCAACACTAATCGCTCAAATGCACATTTTTCTCATTCCTAAAATAATTAATATGATTTAGGAAAAATGCTAATTTTAAGTAAATAAGTGGTTGAAAAATGCAATGAATAGCAACCATATAAAGTAACAAGTAATGCACAGTGAAAATGCGCAAATAGTGGATGCAACAGTTAAAAGGTGTACAGTAAAGTTCTCAGGCATCACACGAGGCACGGTAGCTTGTGCCTTCAATGGGCGGCATTGGGCTTGCCAGTTATTGGTTGCACGCCTCCGCATCATATTCCCTCACTCACTTGGTCATTGAAGACCTTGGGGTGTTGGGTCGTAGGTTATCGGGGTACATTCGGAGTACCCTAGCGGGAGTGATAAGGGGATGGCGACAAGCGTTTAAGCATGAAAGTGTTCGTGGAAACAGAATGAAGAGCGGTTGCAACAAGTGAAATCGTATCCTTTTCTAAAATGTTTATATAATGATAGTATCCTATCTATAAGTGATTATACAGTGATTTATCACTTGTTTGAAGGCCTCGAGTTTCTTGTTATTGTCTATTGCTTGCTTAGTGTATACTCGTTAATTGATTCATGTTTTAATGCTTCCGTGTCACTTGTAATGTTCAATGCCTCTTAATATTACTTATCACTAATACATGGTACTTGACCTATGTGCATTGCATCATGAAAGGACATTTCAAAACCTCTCTGTACTTGCTCCCCCCTCACTGAGCACGTGGTTGCTCACCTATTTTCTCTAACAATTTCAAGTTACGTGAGGTGAACTTTGAAGTGTTCTGCTAGTTGTTGGGCCTATTTTGCATCAAAGTTCCATTTTTAGCTCGTGATTGGACAATGGTTGTATGTTTTTAACATCAAGAGAATAATGTGAATTTATGGATTATTGTGGAAATATAATAAATGCATGCCTAGGTTAGTTTGGCTTGTAATGCTAATGGACTTGAGTTGTAAAATGTAAAGAGATGTTGAACCTACCATGCATATTTCAAATGTATTGTTGTGAAATGCTTGTGGTTGAGCTTGATTGAACAGGTTTTGGATTGCCCAAAATACAAAGGAAACTCCGTCCGTTTTTCCTCGTTTCTTGCCTTGGGGTTGGATCAGGTTGTTACTAACGGACTTGATTCTGAGAGGGATCGAGTCGTTTCAGGAAGGATGGCAAACTCTTCTTATTAAGAATTTTTGAGTTCTTCTATAACCTTTTCTCTCTTCTAAAAATTAATCTAAACAAGGGAAGCAATACTTTAATCCCTCAGTTTTCTTTCATTTCTTTAAAAAAAAATGCATTTAAAATACTATGTTAATATATTCTTTTTGTAGGGTATAATAATTCTTCAAACAAAAAACTCTTATACATTTAAAATTTTTGTTTTTAAGATCAGTAGGAGTTGTAGACCTGTAACTAGGTCCATCAGTGGCCATTACAATATTTGATTTAAAACATCTTCACCTTGTTTAAGTTCCTCCGTCTTTGAATAAGTTTAGAATATTAAATGAGAAATCTTCTACCAAAATCTTACATTGAAAAAGAAAATATGATCTAAAGAGTGTGAAACTCGAGAATGAAAAAAATAATGAAAATTAGCCATAAAATGGCTTTTGGAAGTTATGCATGAGATTGGAAGAGTATTTGAACGAGGAACAAGCAAACAAGAAAGGGGTCTACCTCAGTATAATTGTAAACATCCTCCTTGGAAGAAATAGAAAACGGTACTACTACGATCCAAGATGACCTAACTAGCCGAGAAAAACAAAATAAAAGTGATCTAGTGGCCTATATTAGACGCAGAAACTTGGGGAACTTTCAATATTTGATTGCTAAAATAAAATGAATCAATCAAATTAAGTTTTATTCTATTAGATAAACTCGTTAAAAGTTGAGACATTAAATCTTCCCTTTACATGTTGCTAATACAAAAAAGATTTGATAATGATGCACTTTACTCGATGTAAACCTAGGATTTAAACGGTAAATAGGGGATCAAACTTGTTTTTGCTTTTCTAATTATTGAATTGCTAAAATTATGGATTCGATTACTAGTATGCATGGGTTAAAAGAAAAAATAAAATTAAAAAATGAAAATGTTAGGGTATGTTACTAAAACTCTTCCGCAAGAAGCGCAAAAGAAATGAGAGGTAATTAATTGAAGAAGAATTATAAGTGTTTGTAACTTTAAACTAATTAAGTATACACTTTCTATTAGCTTAACTTTTTAAAAAAGTCGTCACTTACTCTCTATAAAACTCAGTTATTCCAAAAAAGTCTTGGGCTCAAAATTTGAGATTATCACCATTTATTACATGCATTGGTCAAATCTCACTTGCATGTGAAATTATGTATTTAAGATACCAAACTAATCCAGTTTACACTCATTATTAGCTAACTAGGAATACTTTACAAAGAGAAAAAAGAAAATAGGTGAAGTTTATTAACACTGATATGGGCAAACCACTGACCCAAGATACATGATCTGACCTATATATTCTTATCACCAATATCTAAATTATAGATAGAGTATGATGTAATATCCTGAGCTCAGGAATAATGTCCTTAGGGCAAGAACATGCCCGACCTATCCTAACTAATTTTCGATGACGTGTCCACGGAAAGATTCTCTTAGATTTTTTAGGATCATTGCATATCTCTAAAAATCCCCTACCAAGTAGTATAAATAGCACATGAACAGTAGTAATAAGGTAACTTATTTCTTTACTTAAAATAGTTATAGATTTATCTTTTCGTATTGTTCTTACTTTAGTGCTCGGTACCCATAACTGACTTGATCATCAGAGGAAGTCCCTGGGAAATAACCCTCGTGGCTTCTTTGTTCTTTTGTAGATCACGAGCTTAGGTTGGACAATGCGGATTTACACCTTAACAGGTTGGCTCAATTTGTGGGAAACATGTTTTAATCCCATTGAGAAAACCCACTATGGTTAACACAAGAAGTCATAGTTAGCCCAGGGGTGATCTACTGCCATCTATGGTGGTAGATTCTACCATCCGAGGACCCACTACAATTGGAAACCATCCCTCGAGCATTAATTCTTATATTGTTCCACCAATCGAAGCCTATACACAACCGTATACAAGTATCTACCCTACCTCTCTACCCATACTACCCCAGATTCTACTACCAGTGTTAGTGACTACTCCACCAGTATCATCTATTACTCTATTAGTTGATATCAGTATTCTATATTGCATGATGCTTGATATGCAAAATACCGTTGCTTGGCTCGCAGTAAACCAGCCCACACTACTAAACCAAACAGAGCCTCAAACTCACCAAAACACACTCTCTGTGAACCCAACTATTCCAACATCATCAAATCATCCCCAAGCTCATATAGCCCAACAAGCTACACCAGCAAAAAGATTAGAACAAGTAAGATTCCAACCTCAGGAAGAGGATGACAGAGGATTGTTAGGGCCAATTAATCTCTCTGATATAGCTCGAGGAAAAAGGCTTGTCACAATTGTTGGGGCAAATGAACCAATCAAGTGAAGGATCATTTAAGGTTATGAACAACATCTAGCTACTAATCTTAGCGGAAGCATGGGTGAATTTTAACAATTCTTGATATTAAAGCTTTATGTTCAAAAAAACCCTGAAGTTGATTTCATGTAATTAACATAATGAACACATATATATATAACAAATATATGTATTCAAGAGATAGTATAAATGATTAACTCTTGAAGACAAGCCATGAAACCCAAAGAAAACCAAGTTTTTCTCACTTGAAGATGACATCATCTCTCACAAATGTAAAAGCTTTAGATTGTCTACACAAGAAAAGAATGGCCTCCATAATCTTCTAGGATTGATGTACTAGCTAAATCCATAAAGAAGTTTGAGCTTGGAAGTGTAAAAGAAGCAAAAACTATTTTTCTTCTTTTTCTCTAGATTGGCCAATTTTCTCTCTTGAGAAAGAGAGTGAATAGTGCAATTTTATTTCTCTTGTTTTTATTATTTGTTAGATGGTCTTGGTCAAAGATCATTGACTAGAAAAATCTTCCACCAACATATACATACATGTCATACATATATGTCTTGTCAATTCAAATTGCAAGATAAAAAGTCTTGTGCAATTCTAGCCAAGTATTCAAAACTTCGTGGTTAAGATAATAATGTGTCGAATTATGGTCCAATCATTTAACATCTTTTATTTGGAAGACTAATTACATATATATATATATATATATATATATATATATATATATATATATATATATATATATATATGTATACATAATTAGTTAATCTTCCAATTGTGCAAATACATAATTAAGCTAATCTCCATTAGTTTCAATTATGAAAATAACTTTTTTATATTTGCACATTGGCCCCAACATTTAATCAAAATTATACATTGGCCCCATAATTAACAACTAATTACATATTAGCCCCACTAACTATTAATGGTCATTTACACTGTTGTTAACTCCTTAACAATACAAAAAAATAAAATATAATTGTTAACACTTTAACAATTCAAGAGACAACTTTCAAGCATAATAGGAAAACCATTCACAAGTGCTTTATTGTGTGTGACTTTCTAGATTTACTGTCATATAGCAATGAGGAAATGTTGAACACTTTCAATGTTAATCGAACTTTTCGATTTGTTTAGAAAGCATATCCCGTCATTCTCTAAACACCGTCAAAGTTCTTGAGTGACGCCTAACAACTAACGTATCAAGACAGTTTATAAGGCAATGAAGTCTAATTCAAGTGAATCTATTTATAGTCATCGATTACCGTGCAATCCAATCCTTTCATTAAATGTTCTGTTGAGCAAGAACCATGATACGATTAAGTTCGTAGACTCGATACTGTACATAGATCCAAATGGTGAAATGAGAAATGACATCCATGGAAAACCCCCTTTCCATCCTCATGCTTTGGCCAAATACTTCATCATTCAACAATGATGCTTAGATCGCATAGGACATCGTCTCATACTGGAGGTTAATGGATTCTATCTTTACAACTACATGTCAGTCACTATACTGGACAAATAATACTACAAGAGGTCGTAACCTGTCTTGATTAACGTAGAAAAGTATTGTCTTCTTATATATATATATATATATATATATATATATATAAGCAAGAGATAAGCAAATTATACCTCTTGAAGCAAACTAGTAGAGATAAAGGTAGAGCCAAGGTGATGGACCAAATCTCCCACAAATGCAAGAGGTCTAGGTTGTCCACACAAGCATGCAAGAGCTTCTTTCACCACTAAGTATTTGTGCTAGCAACTTAGATGATTATTTAAGCTAAAACAAAGCTAAAAGATGTAAGAAAAAAATTATCTTCTCTTTCTATGAGATGGCCGAAAATGCCAAGAGAAAAGAGAGAACATTGTTTCTTGATTTTTGTTTTTATAACTTTACAAAGTGTTATGCATGTGTATCTATTTATAGAGCTTAGTCAGTGGGTAAATATAACCTACGCAAAGTCCACTAACTAACTTAGGGGAATTCCATGGCAATCTCCACTAACTAACTTCGTGGAATTCTATGGCAATCTCCAATAACTATGTTAGTAGAATTTTATGACAAGAAACCACTAACTCAAGCCTTGCAAAAAAAAATCTAGCCATGCAATATATGATAGTGGAGAAATTAGTGGAAAAAGATGAGTTGGGAAAACCTAAACCACATTTTGTGTTTTTCATCTCTCTCATATAATTAATCTACTAATGCATTTGCTTAATTATCCTAATCACTATTAGATTAATTTATGTAAACAACTTTTCTATATTTGCACATTGGCCCCAATACTTTAAATATTTATACTTTTGCCCCCATTAACTTTTAATGGTCAATCATAACATTGTTAACTCGTTAACGCCTTTGAATTTGTTTCAAGCTTATTACACTACAAGAAAACAGTGCTCGGGCAACAAAATTGGGCGATGGAGTTTTTTCATAGTAAATTGGCTATTGCCAGGCTACGGATTTGCTACGGGCAACAAATTCCATTGCCCATCCGTAGCCAAATTAGGCCCCATTGAAATGGCGACAAAAAATTGTTACGGATTGGCTATGGACAATAATTTTAATTAATAAAAAATAATATTTTGTAGCCTAGTCGTGGTAAATTTTCTACGGATTATTTAATTAATTTGGCAAAAAAATTCATAAAAACTTATGCAGCTATGTAGTGGCCAAATAGCTAAGGATTGGCTACAAACTATATATTATTCAAAAAATGTTTTTAAAAAATAAAGTGAAGTAGCCTAGCCGTGACAAATTTGTTACGACAAAAATGCAGATATTTTAACTAAATAGTAAAAAATAAAATAACAAATACAGTAGCCAAATCGTAGTCCCTAGCTACGGATGGGCTACGGAATTCTCTACATTTGTAGCCCATCCGTAGCAAATAGGCTATTGCTAAGCTACGGTCTTCAACAAAAAAATGAGGTTTATCATTTTTAATTTGAATTATGTAATTTTGATTGCACCTACAACGTAGTAAACTTCACTTGAGTTGCAAGTTTTTCAAATAAAAATAAACTTGGTTCGTATTTCATTAACGTACATACTTTTATAGAGAAATCTCATTGGAAATCAATAGCCGTTTAAATCGAACTTATCATGTTCTCACTTAACATTGCGTTAATGTTAATAAACGTTCAATCTAGGAGTCGAAAAACTCTCACATTATGTCTAAACTTCATAAACAAGAAAAATATGAAGAAATTAACACGTTTTAATACGTTGTTCTACCTAATAACAAGTTAGAATATATATTATTAGTTATCTGTAGCCCATCTGTAGTCCCTAGTTACGGATGGGCTATGAAATTTGACGCTTCCGTAGCCTTGGCTATTGCTAGCTACAGACTTCTTTTTTCCGTAGCTCATTCGTAGCCATTTGGCTACTGTTAGGCTATGAACTTTAACAAAAAAATGAGGTTTATCACTTTTAATTTGAATTATGGAATTTTGATTGCACCTACAACGTAGTAAACTTCACTTGAGTTGTAAGTTTTTCAAATAAAAATAAACTTAGTCCATATTTCAAACGTGCATAATTTTATAGAAAAATCTCATAGAAAATCAATAGTTGTTTAAATCGAACTTATCATGTTTTCACTTAACATTGTGTTAATGTTAATAAATGTTCAATCTAGGAGTCGAAAAACTCTTACATTGTGTCTAAACTTCATAAATAAGAGAAATATGAAGATATTAACACGTTTTTAATACGTTGTTCCTACCTATTAGTTGTTCCTAGCCCATCTGTAGTCCCTAGCTACGGATGGGCTACGAAATTCTTTTTTTTGTAGCCCATCTGTAGCTATTTGGCTATTTCTAGGCTGCAGATTTCAACAAAAAAACGTGGTTTATCACTTTTAATTTGAATTATGAAATTTTGATTGCACCTACAACGTAGTAAACTTTACTTGAGTTGCAAGTTTTTCACATAAAAATAAACTTGGTTTGTATTTTATTAACGTGCGTACTTTTATAGAGAAACCTCATAGGAAATCAATTGTCCTTTAAATCGAATTTATCATGTTTTCACTTAACATTGCGTTAATATTAATAAACGTTCAATCTAGGAGTCGAAAAACTCTCACATTATGTCTAAACTTCATAAACAAGAGAAATATGACAATATTAACACGTTTTAATATGTTGTTCCTACCTATTAACAAGTTAAAATACATATTATTAGTTATTCGTAGCCCATTCGTAGTCCCTAGCTACGAATGGGCTACGAAATTTGACCTTTCCGTAATTGGCTACTGTTAGGCTACGAAATTCAACAAAAAAATGAAGTTTATCACTTTTAATTTAAATTATGGAATTTTGATTGCACCTACAGCGTAGTAAACTTCACTTGACTTGCAAGTTTTTCAAAGAAAAATAAACTTGGTCCGTATTTCATTAACGTGCGTACTTTTATAGAGAAATTGGGTTAAAACCATTTTAGTCCCTGAGGTTTGTCCTAAAGACCAAATTGGTCCCTGAGGTGTGTAAAAAGCTCAATTTAGCCCCTGACGTTAGTTGTCTGCCATTAGAATTAATCATTTAGAGGGTAGTAATATCATTTTGCATTTTTTTTTTAAAGCTGAAATGATTACTCATGGAATGGATAGGGGAGTGCCACGTTGACACTCCTCTTTTTTTTTGGTCCTTATTCTAACACCTACCACCCCCTGTTATTATTCTCTCTCTTCGACACACACATATACACAGAGATGACAATGGATGATCAGACATAAAAAAAAAGTATATGTATATATATATACATAAGAAATATTATAGGCTGAGTGCTTCTTAGCATTTATATCATTCCGATTGCTTTTTTGACCTCCGAAATTGCTTAAAAAATTAAAAGGTTAGTGGGGTTTTTTCTTTAGTTTTTTTCCAAACAATTTTAATAATAATGTAGTATATTATGTTATGGTTTACAGTTTATTTTAGACATATTATGTTTGATTATGTTGTTTATAGCTTTGCATATATGATATTTTAGTGTTAGTTTTTTATAGTTGAAGGGAAAAAGCTATCAGCTTAAAAAATAAAATTGGGCCACCACAATCAGTTCTTGAACTTCTTCTAGAAAATTTAGATTTTGGTATTAACTTGCGAAATAAATGAAAGCAAAGATTCTTTGTTCAGAGTATGTTTTATTATAGTGAATATGTTTATGAAGTGAAAGATATTAATATTGTTAAGAACTTCCAATGTTACTGATCAAGAGATTTTGTTTTTTGTTTTTTTTTCTTTTGTTTTTGGCATGCATAATAGGTACCAGATGTGAGAATGAAAGAAGCAAAGGTTTGAGAGGCATATTATACAGTGTCCATGGGATTTTTTTTTTTTTTTGGTTGGCCATGCATGGCAAACCAAAAGGTATAGCTGGTGAAATAGGCGTTGGAAGCCCAACGACTATTATTTTGTTTTATTTATTTTTAACACATAAGCAAGAATTTAAAAGGCAGGGGCATGAGCGTTATTTTACACGGTCAATAGGTTGACCGTTAACATAGAACTAACGGCAGGGACTAAATTGGGCTTTTTGCACACCTCAGGGACCAAGTTGGTCTTTAAGGCAAACCTCAGGGACTAAAATAGTTTTAACCCTAGAGAAATCTCATAGGAAATCAATAGTCGTTTAAATCGAACTTATCCTGTTTTCACTTAATATTGCGTTAATGTTAATAAACGTTCAATCTAGGAGTCGAAAAACTCTCACATTCTGTCTAAACTTCATAAACAAGAAAATATGAAGATATTAACACGTTTTAATACGTTGTTCCTACCTATTAACAAGTTAAAATACATATTATTAGTCGTTTGTTGCCCATCTGTAGTCCCTAGCTATGGATAGACTATGCAATTCAACAAAAAAATGAGGTTTATCACTTTTAATTTAAAATATGGAATTTTGATTGCACCTACAATATAGTAAACTTCACTTGAGTTGCAAGTTTTTCAAAGAAAAATAAACTTGGTCCGTATTTCATTAATGTGCATACTTTTATAGAGAAATCTCATAGGTATAAATAGTCGTTTACTTATCATGTTCTCACTTAACATTGCGATAATGTTAATAAACGTTCAATCTAGAAGTCGAAAAACTCTCACATTTTATCTAAACTTAATAAACATAAAAAATATGAAGATATTAATACGTTTTAATACGTTGTTCCTACCTATTAACAAGTTAAAATACATATTATTAGTTGTTTGTAGCCCATCCGTAGTCCTTAGCTACAAATGGGCTACAGAATTCGACCCTTCGGTAGCCCATCCATAGCCATTTGGCTACTGCTAGGCTACGGACTTTAACAAAAAAATGAGATTTATTAGTTTTAATTTGAATTATAGAATTTTGATTGCACCTACAACGTAGTAAACTTTAATTGAGTTGCAAGTTTTTGAAATAAAAATAAACTTGTTCCGTATTTCATTAACATGCGTACTTTTATAGAGAAATCTCATAGGAAATCAATAGTCGTTTAAATCGAACTTATCATGTTCTCACTTAACATTGCGTTAATGTTAATAAACGTTCAATCTATAGGTCCAAAAACTCTCACATTGTGTCTAAACTTCATAAACAAGAAAGTGATAAAGATATTAACACTTTTTAATAAGTTGTTTCTACCTATTAACAAGTTAGAATTCATACTATTAGTATTTTGTAGCCCATCCATCGTCAATTACTACGGATGGGCTATGAACTTCTTTTTTCTGTAGCCAATTGCTACGGTTGGGCTACGGACTTTCACAAAAAAATGAGGATTATCGATTTTAATTTAAATTATAGAATTTTGATTGTACCTCCAACGTAGTAAACTTCATTTGAGTTATGAGCTTTTCAAATAAAAATAAATTTGGTCTGTATTTCATTAACGTGCGTACTTTTATAGAGAAATCTCATAGGAAATCAATAGCCGTTTAAATCGAACTTATCATGTACTCACTAAACATTGTGTTAATGTTAATAAACGTTCAATCTATGGGTCCAAAAACTCTCACATTGTGTCAAAACTTCATAAATAAGAAAAATATGAAGATATGAACACTTTTTAATACGTTGTTTCTACCTATTAAAAAGTTGGAATACATACTATTAGTGGTATGTAGCCCATCCATAGCCAATAGCCACGGATGGACTACGGACGAGCTATAGGCTACGAATGGGCTACGGACTTTTATGTATCTGCAGCAGCCAATCCGTAGCCCAATAATAAAACAAGAAAAAAAAATGAAATATGTTTGAAAGGTATATATAACAAATTATATACAAACTTAAGTTAAATTAAACTAAACCTATCTTGTATATAATAAAGTACATATAAATTTTTTTTAAAAAAATAACTAAATTAAATAAGCATATAAATATTGCAAAAACATAAATTTGGGATGTTTGAGAAAGGAGAAATTTTTTTAAAAAAAATTAAAAAATTAAAGAAAAATCTTGGCTCGCTGGAGGGCTTACCGGAAAGCCCCCAGCCCTCCAGCGAAACAATTTTTTTTATTTTTTGTGGCTACGCAAACCCGTAGCCATTCTGTCGCCCGCATTTATTTTTTCACCTACAACTACGAAATGTTTTTCAAGTTTTTTCATTTCCTTCTACTTTTTTTCCCTTTTTTCTCTCTTTAGGAAATTTTCTTTCTTTTCTCTCTCTCTAAGGCACTACCACCAACCACCACCACCACCATGGCCATCATCACCACTACGAAAGGCACCATCACCACCACCAAGGGCACCACTAATACCACCAACACCACCAAGGGTACTACCACTACCACCAAGGGCACCATCATCGTGACCACAATTTCATTCTCTCTTTTCTATAGGTAAATAGTTTAGGGTTTATATTTTCCCTCTTTTTTGTCTACTATACACATATGTATATATATGTGTGTGTATATATATATGTATGTGTGTATGAATTTTAGATTTTTATTTGTTCAATCTATAGTTTTTGTACTTAATTTTATGTTTATTTCTAATTTTATTTAGTGATATTTGACATAAATATTTGGTATTATATTTGGCATAAATATTGTGTGAATTAAAAATGTTGTATTGTAGTCATATTTGGTTGTGCAATATGAAATGTTATTTGGTAGTGCAATATACTAATTAAATATTTTGGGCCTTTAGTGTTAAATTGGGCTATGAATTCACATGCTAGGTTGTTTATTATGAAGTAAATGTGAAGTACATGTGTAGAATATTGTTGAAAGCTAGAGACTTTATGTGGGTATTATTGTTTGATTTAGTTGTATAATATGTTGAATATATGTTTGATAAAATGCTTGAATGAGTGTTTTTAGCCTACATACATTGCATACAACATATATACATGATACACGCTTGCAAAATAAGGCCTAAAGTTGGAATCTTGTAAATTTCCTTGGATTTCAAATGGAAATATGACTTGTTTATGTTCTTAGTTAGTTAGATTGCTAAAAATGATTACCAAGTGAACTTAATGGTGTTCTCGTGCAAGTTAATTGCTAACAGAAAATGGGTAAAATGTGTGTGAATGCTATAAGTGGTAGCCTACTTTGCTACGACTAGATTTGTGAAACGATTGAATTATTGGTTATAAATTCTTTATGAGTTATATTGAATTAAATGATTGGATTATGATGTTTTGCAAGTTTTATAGTTCATTTTGCAACAAAGTTCAATTATGCATATGTTAGATCATAGCTTTTGACTTATAGAAATCAAAGAGTTTAGTTGCAAGTTTATGAATCACTTTGGAAATGTAACTAAAGCATACTTAGCTTATTTTTGAACTTAGAAAGTCTTTGCTTTATGGATTGTAATTCATCTTGAGAACTTGTGACTAAAGACATGTCTAGCTAATACTGTGAGACTTAGAAGCTTTCTACTACATGAACTTTAAATTACTTGGACTTATAATTGTTGCTAGGCTTATATAGACCTATTATGAAGAAATGTTTTGTTTAACATGTTATGCATAAGCAAAGCTTCAAGAAGGTGTTCTTGTGTATTTGTTGTTGGCATTGAGTATAACTGTACAAGTATTGGAATGCCCGTAATTAAGGGGAGACTCTGTCTGATTATTGACACGTTCGGACTTGACTTCTAAGAAAGGGTTGGGTCGGGGCATGACACCATCAACACTAAGGACACCACTATCAACAACCACCACCAAGGGCATCACTAACACCATCAAAGGTAGTACAATATACTAGTTTATATTTGTCTGTGTGTATATATATAATCTATATTTTATTTGTAATTTATTGGTTTTTTCATTTATTTATTTAATTTTTATTCGTCATCACTACCAAGGGCACCACCAAAGACATCACCAAGAGTACCACCCCCATCACCACTATCAAGGGCATCATCAACACTACCAATGGCACCATTACCACCACCAAGAGCACCACCATCATATTCCTATCTCTATCTATAGGTAAATAGTTTAGAGTTGAATATGTACCATGCATATAGTTCAATATGTATATATGTTAATGCTGATAATATGTATATATTAATGCCGATGTAGCGAATATGAAAGTTATTTGATTTGTGGTGCTATTCTTTTGTTATATGTGAAAATAATGAAATCATGTGCTAATTTAGAGTTGAAATAAAAGAGTTGTGCTAATTTAGAATTAAATAATAGAGTCATGCTAATTTAGAATTGAAATAATGGAATCACGTGCTTAAATGGAATTCTTTTGTTAAGTGATTTAGGATTGGCTTTGTTGAGATTTAAAGAAAAATGGAGCATGATTTATTCGGGTCTTTATCGAATTGGAAGAATGATGTTGGAAAAGATAATCCTTATTCATATGGAGTTGAGTGTTGTGGTATTGCAAGTACTATAAACCTGTGTTTTCAAGCTTTTCTAAATGCATACTCGGTGAAGGGAACGTGACTAAATAGTTTTCTTATATGTTTGACGATAGAATTACCACTGTTAAGGACTGTGGAGATCTGGCTTACAATGGTTCAAAATGTGGTAGAATTTTTCTTTTCTATATGAATGCATCAATTTTCTCCAACTTGTATCCCCTTTCATGCAAACGACATTGGTGATACGAATAACTATATATTAGAAGGGTAGATAATAAGGTAATTTCATACAAACGACACTTCCATACGCAAAACATTACTTAGGAGATTCAATTACATTTCTTGCTAAAAACCTTGGACTGATTCCAAGTTTCTTATTAACTATTTTCTCTTCTAACTCATAAGCTTTTGTTGTCTTTTTAATACTATTTCACTGGTTAGATTGTGTCGGGAGAATAAATTTGGCATATATATATATATATATATATATATATATATATATATATATATATATATATACATATATATATATATATATATATATAACTGCTATAAATATCTTCAAGCAATATTTGTGTGTTATTTATGCATATTTATTTGTGGTGTAATAGGAGATGACTTTGGAAGAGCATGAGAAAGTACAGAAAGAGAAAAGGAAAGCTTTGCAGGCATTAAAATCATATGAGCGAGATGATTAGAAGACAATAGTAGATCATTTTATCTTTTTTATAAATTAATATTTTTTTGTATTAGTTTTTTTTGTAAATATTATAAATCTATCGTAAATATTAAAATTTTTGTAATTTTAATTTTTTTCGTTAATAAATTTTTTTTTATTTTTTTAAAATTAAATAATTAATTAACAACGAAATAGCTACGAAAATGTGTCGACAAAAGGCTACAGATATTTGCCTACAATTGGCTATCACACCAATCTGTAGCCATGGGCGACGACCGATTTATGATCGAAACGGTTACGGCTTTGCTACGGATGTTAATAATTAATAAAAAAAAATTAGTTGGCTACAGATGGGATAGGATTGGCTACCAAATAGGTGGCTACCGAAATTCTACGAATATTAATCCGTAGCGGTGGACGACGACCAATTTACAACCAAAACGGCTACGAATTTGCTACGGACGTTAATAATTAATTAAAAAAAAAGTCAAAATTTTAGTTGGCTACGGATGGGTTACGACTATTTTGCTACGGAAGTTATAAAATAAATGCAAATTAATTTCCGGAATTGACTACGGATGGGCTACGGAATATCAATTTGACTACGGGGCTTTTTACTACGGACGGGATTTCGTAGCCTAGTGGTCGCCCGTCCCACTTTGGCTACTGCTAGGCTACGAATTTTGGTCATGGCCTCAGCTTGTTCTTCTTGTAGGGTTAAAAACTCCTCATTAATGCTTTATTGTGTGTAACTCTTTAGATTCATCGTCGTATAGCAATGAGGGAAAATTAAACACCTTTTAATTTATTTTGAGAATGTCTCCAGCATTCTCGAAATACCCTTACGTTATAGGTTGACGTCTAGCAACATGCCTAAATAATTTATACGGTAATAAAGTCCAATTCTTGTGAATCTATTTATGGTCACAAATTAACATGCAATCCAATCCTTCCATTAATATATCCCGATCGAATGAGGACCATGAAATGATTAAGTCCATGACCATGAAATGATTAAGTCCATGATATGATGATATTTGTACTACTCAAACCACTGTATTTGCCTACAATTGCAACTTAACTTACGGAATAAATGCAATACTTAATACACTTTTGATGCAATGTAGGTTGATCCTTAAAACTAAAGAAATCAGTTTCAAAATGACTAATTTGCAAGTCAAGAAGTGAAGAACGTGGAAACCCAAGCACCGGTGGAAGAATGAAGCTTACAGTGTTGGAATTTGGCCGAAACTAGCGCGTAATCAAACTCGGAATGCTAAAAATAGCCCAAAAACGCTTCGGTCAATGCTCGGTCAAAGTCAAAATTAGAAAAAGTCAAAATTGCAGAAGGGCGCTCGAGCGTGCCATCAACAGCGCTCGAGTGCTCCTCAAAATTTCTCGCGCTCGAGCGCGCTTGTCGGACGCTTCCACGCGTGCAGATTGGTCTATGTGGACCGCCAAATGCCTCTGATTGGTCCACGTTGACGCCAAGTGGCATGATTTAATTGGACCGCACCAGACGCGCGCTCCAGCGCCCTGCACAGTATGTTCCACAACGTTCTAGAAAGGCCATGCAACGAGTTCCTATTCGACGAATGGAGGCGAGCTCGAGTGCGTCTACTGGGCGCTCGAGTGCACCTCTATTTTTTGGCCCTATAAATACCCCCTAACCCCAACCGGAAATGATATAGAAAATTAATTTAGGATTTTATTTAATTGTTTTTTTTAGTATTAGTTTAAGGTAGTTTAAATATGGTAGTATAAATAGTTAGTAGTTGGGGGAAAATACAACAGAGGTAATGCCCGAATTTCTGAGGCATGGGAAAAATAGGAAATCTCGTAGCTGTGCTCGGGACTCCGACCTTGGACCTCAACTTCATTTATGGGAGAACATCTCTTTAATCTATTTTATATTTGAATGTCGTTATAATGCCCGTGTTAATTCTGGATTTTGATTATATATTAATGGTCTTTTTGTTTACCGGTCTCTCTGATTTGGACTGATTTAATTCATATGCAATATATGACTTGTATTAATTAAGTATTGTCTTTCATACATAATGCTTTTAAGTAGATGTTATGATTGCTTTATTTTCGTATCATATATCCATGCTTTGATAGTGAATCAATAGCTTGACAACCTTAAAGATTCCAAGAGACTATAGGTAATGCTTTTAAGTAGACCATAGTTTCCAGATTAGTAAGGAGATGTTGATTACTTAGTTGAAACAGACCTTTTACACAAAGTTGCAAGGACAGATCCATACGAAGGATAGAACGGCACCTACATCAGAGTAGTAACCGGAATTTTAATAGACTAAGATAATTGTCTAGGTTAATACTTGTAGCTTAACCTCTTGCATAGAATTAGATAATCATATTTCCGAGCGTAGATTAATTGCCTTAATATTAATCCGAGCTTAATTTCTGTCTCCCCATATTTATACTCCCAACTTTAACTCTAGAATTAGTTTAGTTAACTTAGTTTAGCTTAGCTTTTAAACCACCCAACCAATCTATCTGTTACTTTCCAACACTCACTTAGAACACTTTTATATGCACTTATTCAACTGAACTAACTTAGAAGCCTCCTTATGGAGTACGACCCCGCACTCTAAGCACACTATACTACGCTGATCTGTGCACTTTCGGGTTATTTAAACTTGGTTGTTTTGCACCCATTTATAACGTACAACCTAATCGCATTAGTCCACAAATTCGATTCTATGCTTAGACCTAATCGATGGAATAAAGGATGACAACCATGGAAAAACATCTTTCCATCATTCATGCCTTGGCCAAGGACTTCCTCATTCTACGACTGAAATTAGATCGCATAGGAAATTGTCTCACGCCGGAGGTTAATAGATCCTCTATTGACAATTAACTGATAGTCCCTATATTAGAAGAATAATCCGCACAAGGTCGTAACCCATCTTTGTTTCCAAAGACAGGTATTGTCCAAGTGCAAGAATTAAACCCTAATATATATGACAACCATAATTTCTCAAGTCAAATGATTACATGCACAATCGTAACGAATAATAAATTATTAATCCAAAGTCATGTAATTTATTATTCATGTCACAATCAATGATTTATTCTACTAATAGTCATTTACACATTTGTTAATCGCATCCTATACTGTTATGGCACGTGGCTCGTTATCCTTTATCGTTAATATCAAATATTAATCAAAGGTAATAACACATGTGTTAGTCCATAATTGATTATCTTAGTCTTGGTATAATAATCTAAGGACTATGAATATATTTGAATGTTTATCATATTAAAGAAATATGTCAAGATATTCTTAAAATATTTTAGAATATATTTCTTCTATGAAAAAGATTAGGGACACACTCATATAATAAAAGATGGAGAATACGAATGTCAATCAAAATGGCATTAGATAAAATACAAATTTACATTAAAACGCCCTATATAGGTTACCTAACTACATAGTATTAGGGCATATCACTAACATAAGGAAGTCCGATTAGGGACATACAAACTCGTTGATACAAATAGAAAAGAGCTGAAGAATACATGGAGTGCCAAGCACCCAAGCTAGTATCATGTGTAATAGAGTAGCCTATGTGTACTTTCCCAAACATCAACAAAAAAATCAACCATTTTCTCCAACTCGTACTTTGATCAATGCAAATATTTTGAGCAACAACTCAAACTCTGTAATTAAACCCAAAATGAGCTTACTACAGCTAAGGCTAGTAAAGTTGACCATTAAATGGCCAACAATGTCGATCATAAAGAGGCACCGTAAGTCCTGAAAAAGTAGTAGTCCTACTAAAAGGCCAGTAAAACTAACCATAATTAGGTCTAGGCTTGTATGGAAAGGCCCCTAAATGCAGACCACCAACATTAATCGGGAAAAATTAAAAGAAAAATAGTAAAGGCTAAGGTCGAGAATAGACAAAATTTGAAAAAAAATGCCAAATTGAGGTGACCCTTTGAATAAATTTGTGAATGAAGGACAAAGTAAGAAAAGAAATTGAAATCATGTCCTAAGTCCTTTTAGAAAGTATCGAGCCTAGAGTTTGATTAATTCCACAAAAGGTAAATCTCACCTAACGTTCGAGCGAGAGCTCACACGAAAAAACTAGAGTACTATCGTTGTTTGGGTCAAGTAGGATTCTCACTAAACTCTCGTGAATGAGCTCACACTTGGCATGTATTTGAAGGGAAGCGTTATATCGTATGAATCAAATTCTATAATTAACAAGAATAAGACGAAAACATTTATGCATAGATCTTTAAAATGAATAAAGAATGAAATAGCTACTTGAACATCTAAACAGCTCATAGTTTAATTCTAAAAACAAATAGAGTTTTCCGGAATACCTTATTGTGAAGAACGAACAAAGAAAACTTCACCTTACTGAATGAGAAGCTCCACACGCTTAGCACAGCTTATGCTCCTCAACTTTGATCTTCCCTCTATCTCAAATCCTAGTTTAAGTGTTGATCAAGTTTGACTTAGCCTATGGCTCATGTGGTATGGCTATGGTTCAACCTTTGAGCTCTATACAATTAATTAAACTAATTCCAAGTCCAAATCTAGTCTACTATTTAAGAATAGAACTTTTCTCCAAGCTTGGAAAAACTGTCTTAAATACTTAGTAGCCTTTAAGACTTTATTTATTTATTTAATCCAAAATTCAGCCAACTATCAAAATAAAAATTACTTCCACAAATGGAAAGTTTATTTATGACTTCTAGTTGTCAATGGATTATATCATCTCTTCAATTTAGTAATTCTTAATTTAGTAAAGACACTTATAAGGTAAATGGCTAGAAGGGGGGACCAAAGACATAATTATCCTTCTATTAAAAATGACCAAAATACCCTTGCTAGTCTCCTAGCAATATTTTTCCATTTTAACCTTAGTCTATTCCACTAAAAGACTATTGTCGCACTCCAAGATAATTATTGTATGAACATGAGTTAGTGAATAATAAATGACGCTTAGTATTTAGACCAACTAAGTGATAATGACTACGCTGCCCCTCAATATTCACTCATAGCCAATACAGGTTTACCAATTCGTACTATCACATCTTAGACTACATCTTTTCTCCTTAGAACCTCTAACCCATAATCTAACCATCCTCCGAAAGTTATCCACTCGACCAAGGGAGCGACCCACAAGTGTAACAACCAATACATCATGTATTACTATGCACAGATTCAGGATGATCAACCTGGATCATTCTAAAGGAGTGATTAACGTATAGATTCCTTATTGCATATGCATGTCCCTTCTAACCAAGTCCAGACACCCAAATCACAAAGCTATTGACCCATATATAAGATCTCACCTATAGTGACTCAAAGTGCAAGAACTCGATTTCATCAATTTATCCACATATGCTCAAGATTAAGAGCACTGGCCCACTTAGAAGCTTGTAGGTATAAGTGACCTATTTCTTTGATAGTATGTATTTAGAGTATCACACCTATGGTAACCCGTCCAATGCATACACATGCATAAGTGAAGGAAGTTTGAAACCCTATCCATGATCAAGACAGATCACCCTACTGTAAAGGGAACTTATTCATAATAAATTCTACCATAGTAGAGTGCCCAGCTCTACTACTTAGTTATGGATTAAAGAGTTTTACTTGATAAGTAACCATGACTTAGACCTTCTGTACGTAACCACCACGTAGCTAAGTCAACATTAGAAGTAAAGACCTTACATACATATATATGGAAGTCAAGCACATAAGAGAGAAACATGCTCATAAAAGTAAGATGACGGTAATTATGCATTGCAAATGTCTAGATATATCAATGACAATGTGCTAGTAGTCTTTTAGGCATACCTATTCCCAACAATATTATCTTTTTTAAACAATGTGAAGACAAAAATAAAAGGATGGACAAAAGTTCATTTCAATAAAAGAAGAAAGAAGATTACCCCAAGATCAAGGATTGCAACCTTAAGGTTATAGAAAAGGAAAAAAATCCTAAATAGTAGGGTCTTGAGCATTTGTAGAAAGAAGGTCAAAATATGGCTGGATGACACCATTGCGTTCTTATAATCACATTCCTCGATAGGGACCTCACTTGACCACCATCAAGAGCAATGGTTGAGGGGATGGAGTCCACCAACATGGAGAAGTCTTTGTCATGATACTCTGCTAGAGCTTGCTTTTAAGCCTCCTGCATGCTCTTGTAGTAATCACAGTAGACCAAGCCAGTAGTGTTAGAGATAAAATCACTAAGCTTTTGACTCACCTTGAAGGCTTCCAACTATTTCCCTTGCCCGACTTTTTCCATGAAATCTTGCTGACTTGCCTCAGTTGCATCCCGAGCAACCCTCTCCTCAAGTCATTTCTTCTCGAACCTCTAACTGAAGCGTCAATTTGGCCACTTCAACTTCTAATGACCTGACACAACCCTCTAAGACTTGGACTTTATTATTGGTTTCGGTAAGAGCCTTCATGCTCCTCTTTGTGGTACAGCTAGCCTTAGTCTTTGAAGTATCAAAAGACTTCTTCAAACTTATGTACTAGAAATAGAGCTTGCCAAAGATGCCTCCGACCCAACCCATCTCTTGCTTGGTTAACAAGGTAATGAAAGTTATTTGCAACACAAAATAGAATATAGAGGATAACCTAGAAGTCATGAAAATAAAAGTAAAAATTATGTGACCTCAGAGGTGGCCTTCATCATTTCATCTATGAGAATGGTCGAGGAAAACCCCTTGATGCAAACCTTGTCCTAAGTCCCATCCCAAGTGATCCTTAGCATCTCAAGAGCAGCAGTAATAATAGTGACAACAAGAGCCTGAAAGACCTCGAGCTCATCAACATTGATGGGCTAGGTCTTGGTGTTACCGACCCCTTGAAAACTTGTCCTTGAAGTAAGAGGAGGCATGTCAGTCCTTGGGTGACGTGTGACACCCCGGCCCGAGCATATAGTTATTTTATTAATTTGCATATATTTATTGTATTAATTGGCATATTTCTTGAAAAATGTGCATCGATAATTATTTGCATCGCATTTAGAGAGCGTAAAATTAATGTTAACAGGAGTCGAATACATGATAAATAATATGTAAGAACTTAAGTGGGCTTTCTTGGACTATAGAATGATTTAATTTATAATTGGGCCTAGTTAAATAAGTGGAAGAATAATTAAAGCCCAACTTGAGCCCATTTAGTTAATTAGCTTATATTATAACATAAAACAAGCAAAAAAAAAAAACAAGAGAGGGTCGGCCAAGAGAGGGAAAGAAGAGAGAGACAGAGATAGAGAGAAAGAGAGAGAGCTTAGGGTTTGAGAAATTTGGGGAAAAAGAGAAGAAAATGGGGAAAAATAAGGAAGAAGAAATGGAATTTGAACCTTGCAAAGCTATTTTTCATGCTATTCTTCATGTTTTAGGTGAGAATTTCATGTTATTGTGCATTTCTATTTGATATGTTGTTGTTATAAAGCTTGTTGTAGTATAGTTGGTTGATGGTTGATATGAAACTCCACTTTTCTATCTTATCTCGATTTGCGTGTTTTACCTCGTTTTGCGTGAATTGACATGTTTATGTGCTATATGACTTAGAATGTGTTAAATATGTGATTAATACTCCTAATACATGCTATGTGTGCATTCATGAAATTTTCATCAAAAACGGCATTGAAAATTTTATCGTCGATTTTTATGAATAGTATTTTGAACACATGTCTGCTAAAATTTTTACAAGGGTGTTTTAAACGTCTTAAAACCTAGTCCTCTATTATTAATAGACCCATGTTTGATAAAAATTAATTCTGAAACGGAATAGTAATTTAAATAGACTTTTCGGGCGAAAAGTAGTATTTTTGAGCCAAATAGTAATTTCTTCTAAACCCGATTCTTGCATTGACTTTCATTGACCTAGTATATATTAATATAAATGTATTTATATGTGGTATTAAATGATTTTAGATTAATTGTGCATTCAAAAGACATTTGAAAACAAATAATATGACTTTTCACATTCTTTTGCAGAAATCGAGTTTTAAGCCGACTCGAGTGAAATTGTTTAAATGTAAAACTTCTTGTCATCTAAAAATAAAATACTTGAGATAGTTTAGGTGTTGCATAATTAATTTGAGCAAGAGTAGTCATGAAAATGAATTAAAAGACAAGAAAACACTAAAAATAATTAGTTTCCACCTTTGACTTTCTTTTATTTGTTTGAGCTTTGCTTAATATATCATCAACACACATCAAAAGCTCACAAAACACACTCATTTTACACACACATTACCGAAATTCTAAGGGGAGGCAAAACAAAGGCATTTTCAAGGTTTTTCAAAGCATTTTTTACATAGATTTTGTAATTCAAGTCCAAATCACTTCATTCAAAGCTTGATTTCACTTGTTGGGCATCCATTCTGCACATTTCTTGCATCAAAACACATCAAAGGTGAGAGAAAAATTCTAGATCTCAAAAGTCATATTTTATATTTTTGCTTATAATTGCACTTTGAACCGTTAGAATGTTAATTTGAAGTTATATTATTGCTCAGTGCATGCTAAGGATTGTTTATGTGTATTACTACGAGATTTGAACCATTGTAGCGAAATTATTTACTTTTGGGTATTTAAAGTTAATAGATTAGCCATTTGATGAATAACTTGAGTTGTTATGGTTGAAATCGATTGCCGTTGATTTTTAAAAGTTTATTAATTATGTGGTAACGCCGTTATAAGGTCGAATTTTCGATTACGATGTTTGTGTGAAAATCCAGAAATTTCAGCCTAGGTGCATTGAGGTTTTAGGGTTTTTGGGCTTGATTTTGATGTGTCTTGGTTGGTTTCCGAGAGGGCTAATGTAGTTGACTAAATGGGTGAGTGTTAGAAACTGATTTGGGCTTGTTTGGATTAGTAGAATGTAAGATATGATTATTTGAAGTTTAGGTTGTCTTTCTTTAAATTGTTGAATTGATCCTTTAGATGATTGGGTGGTGTTTGAGTGATTGAATTGTGAGTTGTTAATGGTTAGATTAGGGTTTGATTGTGTGTTTAATGCATGTTGAGTTGGATGGCCTACTTTGTCATTTAACTTAATTGTTTCCTGATTATATAGTTGTTGATTGTTAAATGTTGTTTAATTGATTGGTAAAATATGGATTAATTGATTATTGATTGTTGTTACAAAACTATGGGTAGCGCGCTCGGAGTTAATCCGGGGTGTTACATTGTTAATTGAATGATGATTATTGAGTACGAGAATCAGGCACTTTTGTTGCTGATCTCTCGGAATATTGATGATTATTGAGTACGGGAATCGGGCACTTTTGTTGCTGATCTCTCAAAATATTGATTGATTATTGATTACGGGAATCAGGCACTTTCGTTGCTGATCTCTCGGTTTATTTATGTTGAGTCTCATTGTTGTGAGCTTTGATAATGTTGTGTCACCTCGGGAAGCATCTCGGGCTGCGGGCACAGTTATCATGGCTACTCCCTATCTTGCCTGGGCGGAGAGGCCATGGGGTGTGGGTCTAGGTCAAGGTACCTTAGGATTGTGTCATTGAGTTTGGAGGAGTTGCTGACATCGAATTGGTGTATGGAGCTTCATCAGCAAATGTATCGTATCCTTATTGTATGTTTACAGTTATTACTATTGTTGCATTTATAATGATTATTGATGTTCATTGTGTGTTTACTGCTCAAATGATGATTTTCAAGGAGTATAGTAAATACTGTTAGAGATCTATTGGATCCTCACTGGGCTTATTTTATATAAGCTCACTCTCAATTATTGCATGCATGCAGGTGTTACTGAACTTGACTACGGGTACGTGCCTCTTGATGAGGAAAATGTGCCTATCGTGGATGAGTCTTATGTGCAGGAGTCTTTGCCATGAGATTGTTTGTAGTTGATGTATTATGATGTATTATAAACTTACTTTAACTTAAAGACTTATGTATGATGGTTTACTAGTTTTTCTTTTGATCATGTTTAGATTACTAAATTGGTTTATAATCTATTTGGAAATGTATGTATAGCCTATGTATTATGTTGGAACGAAGGCGCGTAACTATGAAAGAGTTGATGAAAGAATGTTTAATGTATGAAGTGGTTGTGTTGTATGTTGTTAATTTGATTGTGGAATTGGTTGGTAATTTATGGAGACATGCATGTTGTTCTTAAGGGTTGGTTTAGAGCCCTGATGTTCATGTTGTTGTCGTTATGCTGCCGAAATTCCGTTGCGTCCTGACTGATCGTAGGAGGGGTCGAGTTGTGGCATGACAGTTGAAGCTATAAGAGCATGTGATGTTAGCTATTGAATGTAAAGATTAAAGTATTAACTATTTAATACTTGTGTAGTTGTTTCTTGAGTGTTGTTGTAGTTGTAGCTATTGTTTTGCTATCATGATCAAATGTGAAGATAAAGTGTTTGATTAATGGTCTAAGTGAAGTCTTGAACTAGATACATAGCAAGAAATGGTCATAGCTAGCTAAACATGTAAATAATGGCTTGAAAGTGAATTAGTGCAAATATGAGTAATTTGGACAGATTGCGCAACTGAATTGTAAAGCTCGTTTGGCATAGCAACATTGTTAGAATTGGCTGAATTTTTAGTATGTTGTACCCAAGACCTTGAGGAACAAACTTTCTTTTAAGTGCAAGTTATGAATTGATCGTTAAGATGCATTTTTAGAGCCAAAACAGTAAGCTTCTGATTCTCGCGTAGGTGCAGGGCTGATTGTGCAGTAAACTTCTAGGGGACATAACTTGATGAATATAGCTTTGAATTAGGATTCATTTGATGCTAACCCATATACACTTAATGAACTACACGTCTGTGCAATTTCAGAGCTTTTAGAGAACATTAAGAATGGTAACCAAATCAGTAACCTCATGCATGTGCAGTCTAGAATTTCAGCTTATATCACCAAGTACTTATGTTGTGTTAATGGAATTATTGATTGAATATGTTGCTATCGTGTTGAATGTGAGAAGCTATTAGCTATCAATGTGAATTATTGTTATCTATGTGCAAGCGGTTGAGTGATAAAGAATGGTTCCAGTGCAAGAATACTAGAACTATAACTTCAATTAGAGCATGTTTTATCGCTTATATCAATTGCTAACTATTTATGTGCTCATCGAATTACTGTTAAGTGTTATCTCGTGTATCTCATATCGTTGGTTGCGCAACCATGTCGTTCGGGACAGATGTGTTGGGCCTTTACTGGGCGGCAGCGGGCTTGCCAGAGGTTGGTTGGCCAACCTCCGTGCCCTATTCCCTCACCCGCTTGTTCAGGAGATTGTCTTAGGGTGTTGGGTCGTAGGATTATTGGAGTACAACCGAAGTATACCCATTGGAGTGAATGGGCTTTACCAGCATTATTATCGTGTTCGTGCTTATAATCGTGATCGTGATCGTGATCGTGATCGTGATCGAATTGGAATGATAAAGGTTGAGTCGAAATCGTATCCTTTTTATATGTGTTATCTAGCTTCATGAACTGGAGTGATTGTCTCGTATTGATATTAGACCCTTGTACTTATATTTATGTACTTATTATTTGCTTATATGCAATGCACGAAAAGGTTTTCGAAATCCTCCCCCCCCCCTGCATTTTTATTTTCTCCCTCACTGAGTGTAGTGTATGCTCACTCCTCTTCTTTAACATTTTCAGGTGTAGCAAGGTGAAATTGAAGTACTTTGCAAGTTGTTTGGGCCTACTATGCTTGGAGTGTCATTTTGCTCATAATAGTTTATAAGTTTGCCTTGTAAATGTCAATAGAATGTGAGGAGTTTGTGAAACATCATGAAGTTGTAACAAATGTATACTTGTCTAGTTTGGGATTTGTGATGTTAATGAACTTGGGTTGTAAAAGATAAAAGTTTAAGTGGTGTTGAATGCTTGTTGTGGTGAGATTGCTTGATTGTATAGGTTTTGATTTTGGATTGACCTAAGTACAAGGAAAACTCTATCTGTTTTCCCTCATTTTCTTGCCTTGGGGATTGGATCGGGTTGTTACTATTGGTCCCGGTTACGCGAGGAATCGGGGCATTACATGACTCGTACTTGTACCACTTATAGGAGGTGCCAAAAGTTGTTATCTCCTTAGGTTGACCCTACCAGGTGTCGTCCTTGGTTGCTTGTTGGGTTGGAAAGAAGAGCTTTGGACATTTTTTTGCTTATTGGCCACAACCTCTTGCCTCTAGAAGTTTTATTCTTCGAGCTGCTTGGCTATCCTCTCAACAATAGGAAGAACTGATCTCATGTCCATCCCTACAAATCTAGTAATATTAAAATTAAAGAGAGAAAGAATTTCATTTCTACGTAGCTAAAAGTTGATGAATTCAAAAGAAGTTATATCGACATTGGCAAGAAGATCTACTAATACTAAGTTTGAAGTCCCAGCCTCACCCAGGGTAGGATCAACAGTTTGGGAAGGACTGAAAAGACCCTACCTATTAATGGCATCGTACTCGAGAAAAGGAAGAGTCCTAGTAATCTCTAATTCCCGAAGAACCTTGAAGGCAATGTGCTAGTTGGCATTTAAGATTAGGGTTTAGTTGTCCTCCTCCCTTAGGTGACCCCATACTGTAGGGATTTCCCATCCCAAGGAAGACACAATGAAACCCTTGTTTGAAAATGGCCAAGTGGTCAAGGGGAATAATAAAGCATAGAGTTGACCCACGTGTATAAAGAAAAGTACCGACTAGTATAAAGATACAAGAGGAGCGCCCGACCAAGATAAATGCACAAAGGAATCATGTGGTAACAAAAAAAGTGCCTAAGCTAGCAAATTGCGAAAGATAAGGCAAGCAAATGAAGTAAGTGAAAAATGAATACGAAAGGCCTCAATGTTAGAGGATGAATCAGCAGTAAGAAAATTTGAAAAGGGGTAGGAAGATGAAGAGACACCATCTTAAAAGACGAAAAGGCGTAGCATGTCATTGGTCCAAACGAGGAGACGTAAGAGCATGAAAAACAAAGAGATGTAATAGTTAGCATGATGTGACCTTCAGTACGAGAAGCCTGACCTAATGTAAGAAATCAATTTCTCAAACCTTTAGTAAAGCTCTAAAAAATCGATAGGTCAAGCGATACAGGTATAATTCCTAATTTCAAGGTCTAACATAGCCGAGCATATAGTTCGTATGGTTAGCCAAAGTTCTCGATGTGTACATCATAGAGCTGATTAGAAGCCGTAATCGACAAACCACTCAAGGCCACAAAAGAAGTCCTTTGGAACCTTAGCAAAATACATGAGAGATTTCATGAGTAAGGACTGCAATATCTAGGAATCATCTCGAGGAACGCTTCACTTTCTCATATGTAAAGCAAATCTCTTGGAGAGGGCCCATGCGCTCGTAAATTCCTAGAGACCCTGTCTAAAGTATAAATATCCCCTTGCACAACAAGCAATGATAATGAATTCTATCCATTCTCATTCTCTTTAAATTATGACACATTGAATTTTTATATAACGATTACTGATTTAATTGTCCGAACCTATCTCAGAGAATTAAATCCCATTATTTGCTCTTTGGACCCCATTTCATCCTTAAAGCTACAATCTTCAAAACTCTATGGTGTAATAATTTTCAACGGTTAATTAATCGTTAATTTATGAAAACTTGAAGGGCCCCATATTCCACTTTATTGGACCATGAAATTTCACCTAATTGGTACAACTTATTGTCAAAGTATATACAAAAACTATATAGTTGGCTCATTTGGGATCACGTCCACCATGTCATCAATGGCCTCCAACGAAACATAAGAGCCACAAGATTCTCTTGTCCGATGCTGACATGTCGACGTGGCATATTCCCTTTTGCCTAGAGTCAGGCCACGGTAAATACACACATCATTGTGGCTCCATTTTAGGTGGGGTCCTAGCCACCGCCCAACCTTAGATCAACTTTATATCTTTACAGAGAATACATACATACATACGTAACCAAACGAGGATCACCTCGCAAACTTTGTGATTGAGATTTGATGTTTATAAATTGTAAAGATTATCGTACTATAATTATATTTAAATTTGTAAATACTAAATTTTGTTCATAACATGATAATATGAACAGATCAAACTTGAAAAGTATCACGTTAAATGAGTTGTTAATATTTTTCAAGTTTAGTTTCTTATCTTGAATAATCTAATTGATAATGTAGTTTACTTTAAGTAGTCACTTATTTTAATATAAGAAGAATATGATATTGTTATATACAACGTAAATAAATTTAGTAACTCATCGGAGATTGGGGGTATGCATTTTTGGGTAGTAAGAGTTGTAGTTGCAATTAATTCCAAATTTTTTTTAAATATATGTGTAGTTCTAGGATATTTGAGAATATTTTTGTCTAAAAGATGTATTAGCTTTCAATTAAAAAATTATATATAAATATTAAATTATATTTTATGATTTTTATTAAAACAAAATTTTATCGGAGGCAATGCAGTAACTAAGCTCACATTTTTTATACTTTTCTTGAACGTGCCATTGGAGAGTTGGAGGAAAACGTACGATGCTTGCTAATGCTATACGAATACCTAGACGCATGTTTTACGTATCTCGTGTTTATACACAAACTTTGTTATTTCTCCCTTAGGTAAGAAAAACATAAGCTTCCAAAATTTCATGTTATGTGTATCGAGATCTGCATAAACCATATCGTCTTTGGATCTCTAATTAAGATATTAATATTTTTATGATCTTTGGTCTATTGCTCTTAATCCTAAAAAGCAAACAAAATGGCCGTTAGGACTTTGATCTAATGGTAAGGTTATTTGCGGTATATAAGAGGTTAGGAACCCTAATCTTACTAATTATGTTATTTCCTCAATAAAAAAAAAAGCAGCAAAAATGTTGTTCTTGACCTATAATCAGATAGATTAGATGCAAATAAGAGGCTGTAACAAGTATAATTCCCACTAATCTACAAAATCTTATAAAAAGTTTATTCATACAATTATATTTTTAATTTAAAAAATTAATTTAATCTCTACTTGCTCTTATTTATAGGTCCTATTAAAAAAATATTTAAATCTATCACTGTCTAAAATTAGGTTTAAACTACTATGATTATTACTAGTGATCTACTGAGGCGGACAGGATGAGAAATTCAGTGCTCATGACAAAGATCCAGCGTGGCATATCTGACTGCAAGCAGGTGGTCCCAAGTCACGAGTGTACGACTGGGAAAGCATCTACAAATGGGACCCACAAATTGCACAATTTTAGAAAGGGCGGTTTTCTTTTGTTTTTTTGTTTTTTTTGGTCAAAGAAGGGGCGGTTTTCAATCAAATTGAGATTGAATGGAAAAGGTCGCCACGTCAGCGTCTAATTGAATATCCTTGGAGTGTAATAAGAATCGTTTTTTGTTTTGTCAAAATGTAATAAGAATCGCTGTTTGCAAACATTGGTCCCATTTCGAACACCGGCCTACCACTCAACTAGTTTAGCTTTTGAGTCTTGTCAATACATCAAAACGGATAGTTTTCAATGGTTTCATATTTTTTATTTTGACTACAAGAGCAAAATGAACTAACTTTAGTTGAAACACTATTCGGCAGCCGTTAAAAAAATGGGAGCCGTTCAAAAAAGTGTAAATATTATTTCGTTAATGAGTTATTGTTATTTTCATTGTGATTTTGAACACCTTTTTTTTTTTTTTTTTTTGGGTCGGAGATTTTGAAAACTTATTCACCTAATTACCCATATGATATGTAGTAGCTACAACAGTTAAATGAGATTCAATAATTGAAATACCAACATACACTTCGGCTGTAAAAAAAAAAAAAAAAACTAAATAAAAAGGAAACATAAGCTTTGGCAAATTCCTGTTAAAAGAGAAAACCTAATGGTACAATGGATTGTTCCCGACGATTTAAAGAGAAGTAATTAATTAACACCTTATGGAAAAGAAGGGGTATACTGCTTTGCCCAATTACTAATGATTCATTTGGAGTTTTACAAAATGAAACGAATATTAAATAACAAATAGATTTTAGACCTGTCTCCGATTCTTAATAATATATAATTACCTGATTTAACGCCTCGAGCGTGAGTTTTTGGATTTAACAGTTCCATTAATTAATTTGACTAATTTGAACTAAAAGATATAGCAACTTATCAATAAAGAGCAAAGAGTTGTCGTACTACTCCACTTATAGACCAATTTAATATAAGAGTTTAATTTTACATTGCTAGGGATGAACTAAGGCTTGATGACAATTTTATTCGTGTTTCAGTAAAGGGTTTTCTTATTTTCATTTTGTAGTAATATTATACTACTTTTAGTTGCTTATATGTTAAGGTGAGATATTATGCTACATGACAACCTAATCTGCATTGCATCGCATGATTATATCAAACAAGTCCCATGGTCACACATGATCTTGTTCATTTGGATGATTTATTTATTAGTTTATCATCTCATCTAAAAGTTTAAATTATTAGATAAACGTTTATTAAATTTATTAATTATACTTGTTTTGCTTCTTACACGCGAATAGATTTATTTTCCTTATAAATGGATGGTAGTGAAACTTGAACCTAATACCGTCCGATAATCTGAGTTCTGATACCATATCAAATAACTAACGCATCATCTAAAAACTTAAACTGTTAAAAAGAGATTTTGCCATAGTCGAATTAAAATGTCTAGCTCGATAACATGTTTTCCTTAAACAAAACATATTGATGTTAATTATACTCACTTTTTAAAGTGGTAGATTTTGCCAGGGTCGAATTAATCATACCTAATCGTTATAGCAAGTCGAATAGAAATCATGGAACATGAAAGCATGATAGCCCCAGTCGCTTACAAGCCCTACTGCACAAAACACAGAACAGGCCATTCAAGAAAAAGCTTCGATATCAATGTGAAAAAATGGCCTCCACCATGTGGCATTGCCATCCACAAAGCTATATATAACATTTAATAATAGTGAAACCTCATCAAAGAAAATACTTTAATTTTTCCTAAAGTAAAAAACATTCACAACTAGACACGCTAATAATGTCCTTCCTGTCACTGATCATATGCATGGATGAGATGTCAATTTGCTAAGATTCTTTTAGTGCTCCCATTCCTCACATCAATTATTAAATTAATTAGCTGTTGATTTTATACGTCTATATATAGCCTTCACATTGATCGTTTCTCTTCACCACATTCACAAATCACAAGCACTACCTTCTCTATTAAGCCATTTCAATCTATTCTTCAATCTTTTTCCAACTCACTCTTACTATCTTCAATTGCAATGGCCACTGTTGAGGTATTAGAATTTCTGTTTTGATATTCCTAGCTAGTTAATATTTTAAAGCCAATTTATTTAGGATTTATACAAGTTCGTTATTGTGTTTTTTGTGCAAAATTAAACCCGCTCAAGATCAAATATTTTACATATAGCATTTAGATTTATTTATTCTTGTCCCATAGGAGCTGCAGTCCTATATATGATCTCCTCTCACATATGGAATCAATTCAAATAATGAAATTAGTTCCTGATTCGTTATTGTGTCATTGATCATCCGTCCCATTTCTATATGTAATGTTTACGACTTTTTTTTAAATTCCGCATATAACAAGAACTTGGTTCGTGAGGCTAATCTTTACATAAACTACCTAGAAAGTATTAGGAAACATGTATATTTATATTACACATATAATCACTTTTTAGGCGGTTGATGAGTTCAATCTGCCTGGCGGCTGGACTGACCATCAAACAAAAAAGAAAAGATATCATAAATGGCCAAACATCAGTGGCCATCTGAACATACGTACATTAGCTAGCGCCTCGCTGATAGATGACATATATATATATATATATATATATATATATATTCTTTTCAAATGCGTATGTCATAGTACTTGTTAGTTGTATAGAGTTCTTTACAGATGGATCTTTGCTTTCCACTCACAATTCTTCAGAAATGTTAATGCTAGTTTAGTATTCAAGACAAAGCTTAGTGATCGTAAATGAATTTTCCCATTATATCACCTTATATATTTTTGCTTTTTCAAGAACAAAAGAACGAAGAGTTCTCTTTGTTCATTAATCTAATTGTGTATAATCGCAAAAACCTGTTCTCACAGGTTCAAACAGTCCCAGTCCCAGTCCAGGCTGAGGAAACCACCACTAACGTGAACACAACCCCAGAGGCACCAAAGGAAGAGGAAGTTGCTGCACCTGCACCAGTAGTGGCTGAAGAAGCACCAAAGCATGAGGAAGTTGCTGCGCCAGTGGCTGAAGAAGCACCAAAGCACGAGGAAGTTGCTGCGCCAGTGGCTGATGAAGCACCAAAGCACGAGGAAACAACTGATGCTCCAGCAGTGGAATCAGCTGAAGTTGAGACTAAGGACGTTGTCGAAGAAGCTAAACCTGCAGCTGAGAACCCTGTGGAAGAGCCAGCAACTGAAGAACCTGCAGCAGAAAAAGCAGAAGAGGTTAAGCAAGAGGTTGTTGTTGAGGAGACCAAAGAAGAAGTCCCTGAAGCCACAACCGATGCAGCAGCAGCTCCAGCTCCGGCCGAGGAAGCCGCCCCTGACAAGGAAGAGAAGCCAGCTGAAGTCATTGAGGAAGCCCGCAAAGAAACCCCAGTTGAGAAGACTGAGGAATAGACGTGTTTGAAGCGAGTGAGAGTACTTAGAGGTGGAGCTGCAGTGGTGAATGGTTCGGGCTTACATGTCAAGGCAGTTTATTTAAGCTTGTATTTTTATTTAGTTTATTATGATCATGCGGTATAAAAGCTAGATATATTGTAATAGTCCCTTGGGACCTGGGAAGTATCAGTACTACTTGCCTAGCAACAAATTAAATTAAAGAGTTGATGCATTAGAGTTGGTGAGTGTGCTAATGGTGGTTATGTTTTTCTGGTCCTACACTATGGTCTGATGAAATATATTATCTAGCTTTGAATAATAATATTACTTTTTTTTTTTATTTTGTCTTCACTGTTTCACAAACTTAAAGTGTTATTGTAATTCATCACTCTCCTGCTAATTAGTTGCTTATTTTCCTTTTGATATTTGTTCTCCAAGCTCATGCTTGAGGATGCCCGTTTTATTTAGCCTTTTTAGTTACTACCGATCTAAGATATTTTTATTGACAGTGATTAAATAGTTTTAGAAATTAAAATTAGTGGGATTGTGAGGGATAAATTAATTTTCAAACACAAAAATGTTAAGGTATTTTAATATTATTTTATAAAGTCAAAAAAAGTTCCAACTTTTACACTTGGATACACCTGGCAAAGACTCCATCATATGAAATGTAGTAGAATTCATGAAAGGGAAAAAATTTAGTTCTTATTGTTTGTAAAAAAAAATTAATTTAGTCTTTATTATTTAAATTGTTTCAATTTAATCTTTGTTGTTTCTCTAAAAATTTAATTTCATCTTTATTGTTTAGAGTTTCTCAATTTCGTCTTTATTATTTTTCAAAAAATTTCAATTTCGTCCCTATTATATTAAAAAAATTTCAAATTCATTTATATTATTTTTCAAAAAATTTCAATCTAGTCCTTGAATAATAGGGACGAATTTGTTACTTTAAGAAAATAATATGAAAGAAATTAAAAAATTTTAAAAATAATAAAGACAAAATGAAATTTTTTTAAAAAATAATAAGGACTAAATTGAGATATTTTAAACAATAAAAACAAAATTAAAACTTTTGATGAAACAATAAAGATTAAATTGAGATATTTTAAATAATAAAAATTAAATTGAAACATATTACAAATAATAAAGACTAAATGTGAAATTTTCCGTTCAAGAAATTTGTTGCTCAGCGTGGTAGCAGGAATCGTTGTTAGTAGTGTAAAAGTTTCCTGTCACACTAGCAGTTTTTAGAGTAGATCCTCCGTCGAATCTTCATATGGCCTAGTGTTCCCTAGAGAACTGGGAGACAGAAAAAAGGAAAGCAAGGCATGCGTAACGTTTTAATAACTTTGGAAGCTTTTAACTTTATTTGAAAACCAAAGGTCACCACGAATGGGAGTTCAAATAACTTTATAATTTTTAGTTCTGATTTTTGATTGTGAAGAAAGACACTTTTATAATGTTATAATATTAGGCAGAGATTAAAGTATGTAATCGTAATAGTATTACTCATCGTATTAAATCTTTTCTTAGTAAATTTTTGATGATGAAATAGTTTATCTATTAAATATCTTTTATAACCTTATGCGACAATTTAAATCAAACTTTTCTTTAGTGAATGCTAATCATTGATTCCGAATGGTGACTGAATACTTTGATTCAAAACTCAGAAGGCACATTAGTGGGGCGCCTTTGACAAAATCAACTAAAATTTTATGTTGCTGACTCACTTGAAAACATGGCAATCACGGTTGATCATGTGTCATAGTGAAAAATATGTATTATATAAAATCACGGTACCAAAATCAATTTGAAGTGATACTCTTGTGCATGGAATTTATTTTGTGATTAAATTATTGGATAATTGTATAATTTAATCATTTTTATATTTATATTTTATTGATCACACTCTTAATACTCTAGATTCAACATTCTTAAAAAATTGACGCTCTAACGTTCTAGCTCATTGTTGAGCTAAGTAGATCTTTTATCATTCCAAATGAAACCCAGATAGTAAAGCTTGTCATTGGTTGAGGAAAGAAGACGACAAGCTAGTAAGTCTCAAGCAATGCAACGCTTTAGACGTTCGAAATTTAGATCAACCCAACCAATCAATTATATATATTTTCCAACTATAACGAGGAATGAAGGGTTACCAAACTATTTATGGTCTTCTGTGAGATTCAGATCAAGGTAGTTCAATTTCTTGAGATTAATTCAATTCAATCTGGGTTGTAGTGACAGGGGGATGACTGACATGTGATCTTTGACCATAAAAGTGACCCTCTTTCTCTTGTGGGTAAAGACTGAGACAAATGAGAAAATATTTCAATTAAAGAAATGCCTCTGTGAGCTATAATAGCGTAAAGAGAAGGATAGATCCTTTCCGGGCGATATTCCCCCTTTTCTATTCCCCTTTTCTTTATAGTTAGGCCAGGAAGATCAAAGCTTAATGCTACCTTTTTGTTTCGTTTTGGTGTGAGCCAATTTTGACTTTCTAAAGAATTAAAACCGTTCAATGAAACTTATACTCACACATGCATAGGACGCAAACACGGACAATGATAATAGAATGAACAACAAATCATACAAAACAAACCAACCCTTTTTCTAATAAGTGAGATTAAATATATGAATCTGATGTTGGAACCAAAAAAAATTGGCCTAAGAACATAACACAGAAAGATGAAACAAATCAACAAAAGAAATTAGAAAGACCATGCCCAATATATTAACCTCTATAGACAATGGATGCTCAAAAACAATACAGGTCAAAGAGCAGGGGAATATTCATCTTTCTTGCCTTCTTTATTTATATATACTATACCTATATAAACAGTTACAAAAGAGGCAACAAGAAAATTACAATCTTCTATGAAAGAGAACACAAAAAGAAGAGCGGCTTCTTAAATAGTCTCGTTCCAACAAAAGTAACTATTCCTCTATTATGTACAGAACACAAATATTTTATGTGCAGTCCAAAGGATTCAATCAGAACATCATAGCATCACCAAGTACCAAAGCTGCAGCCGACATGCTCTTGAGTGATAACACTAAGACGATCTTGCATAACAGCCATTGACGGGTAAGGAGGAAAACACAACCTGTAGAAGCATGTGTGAGATGAAGGCAGGCGATCAAAGGACTCCGGAGTCTTGTAGATGTAAAGCCGAGAAGCCAAACCACCAAAACCCTCCACTGGTAGATACTTTATTGATGTCCAAAAGAAGAGGAGAACCTTTCTCTGCTCCGCTGACATTTGCCCAACAACCTGCAAGAATTGAGATGTGGTGATTATTGTAAACAGATGAGGCTCATGAGATTTAACAAGAATGCTTTTAGAATGGGTCAGAGCTGCTATAATTCAAATCAGAGCATGCATTTAACTCCTTTCTCTTTTCTCTGTGTGTTTGTGGGGGGGGGATGGTTGGGGAGAAGCATGCAAATGATGAGCTTAATAAGGAGCCACAGCTAGAACTTTTTGTTGTCGAGACACAATGACCTTTGCTTACACACCTTTTCATTTTGAAAGGCCATATCTTTCTTATTAAGCAGACTAAGTGCCACTCTGCTATGAGAGTGCTTAATACTAATGCACTAAAAGAGTTTAGGAGGAAGAATTGTCTTTGCACTAAACCTTTTCCCGAGAAAAAGAAAAATAACTAATAAATTGGGTAAAAAAGTGTCTAGTAGGATTGCTAATAGTAGACAAAGAATGACCATAATATACAAAGTCCAATGCAAGTTAACACATCGTTGTGAGCATTGGAATTGATGATGTACCGTACCAACAGTCCTTTCTTACAGCTGCATCATACAACCTGCTTTGAGACAACTCCATATACAGACTTCAAAGACATATTGAAAAAGTGTACCATGTATTGGCATAATGATTCTCCTTCACGTTAAAGCAATCTAAACATAAAGTATTACATGCATAAATGGTAACTGCCTCAAATATTAGCATCCATGACAGGCGTTCATTTCCCAGGCTGAGCCAGCAAAAGCTTGTGAAGAAGCCTTCGTGGTTCGAACAGTAGCAACCCACATACTTAATGATTACTGTCAATCATATTTTGGCAGAAGAGTAGACAAATCTTATGATATTCGCTTTGCTTCAGTAATTCCAAGTTACACAGTGCAAAAATAGATTGACATAATTACGCTTTACTTTGGTGCAACCATGCATAGGCAAATCCTACTAGAAATTTCTAATTCAATACTACTTTCCCATTAGATTTATCAAAAAAGATGGTCTTACAGACGTAAGATCCCAACCCCTGCATGCAGTTGACGAGAAAAGGCATTTTGGCAACCTTGGACTTGAACAAGAAAATGGACCCAACAGTGCAGAGTAAAGACATGATAGGGTTACGCAAAAGTTGAAATGGGGAAATGTCAGGGTCTCTATTAGTGAGGAGAAAACTGGTAGCTTACTTTTACACATTACGGATTGGGACGGCTTAGTTCGGTATGGGCCAAAAGCAAAAGATCAGAAGCTCATATAGGACAGCGATGGTGACTATCACCACCCAAAAAACTATTTTAAGTGGTGTTCAATAAGAAACTTCTAAAATTTCCATTTTCCTTTTCAGGAAAACTCAATAGGTTACCAAACTCTTAGCATTTTCTGTTTCCCATGAAGACTCTTTATAGCAGATGTACATTACAACTACAAATATAGTCCTTCCAATTTTCCAACTCATTGAAGGACAGGTCCTACCAGTCAACCTTAGTCAGGTTGCCCCTTCAATTCTGCTCATTACAGAAATATACTGGTGTTCAGACATCATTTCTCTCTTTCAGTCTGGCAACAACTACATACCACCATTGCTCAAGAGTCTTCATTCGCTCCACCTAATCACTCTCCTCTTCCTTACAATAACCATTCCCACCCTCATATCAGGTCCCCTAACAAGAAGATACAATCGAAAATTCCACCACATTCACACTTTCTGTTGTCAACAACTAGGCCAGCCAATGACTGCCATGCACCGTCCTTTGTTCTTCCAGCTTCCACAAACAACCCAAAATCTCACCACCATAGATAGTTACTGGTCAATCATCACTGTATGGCAGTACCGCGAATGCTCTGATTATCATTAATACATGTCTATAATGCTAGTTCTTGTTGGCAAGAGGTGACCGGGCCAACGATGCCAATGAAAGGAGAAAACAAGCATGGAGATGGCTACTAGGCTTACATGGGCTCATCAAATTACCCTGAAGTGTCTCACTTTGACCCCTTGAAGTGAAGACACCCGTAGCTTCAACCAAAGATGAAGAATTTAGGAGAAACTAATTTCTTTACATTATTATAGTGCCTCAAAGTTAGAATCAATTATTTTTAAAGATTATTTGAGAGACCTTATAGTCATAAATTGGTCCTAAATAATCCTTCATCCATTACGTCATGGATCATGCTACAAATACGCATCCCCATACCTATATCCACAATCCACATATTTGGACAATTAGTGTCAACAAAATGAAATTGGCATATCCGACACCTAAAGACCAACCCGTACCCATGTCCATGCACGATGGGTTACTAGTATGCCAAGGAGAGAGGAGAGGGGGGGTTAGACCCATGTTGTATCTCAGGTACTCGGAATAATTACTGCATTTTCATCAAAACAAGGAACTCCTTGATCAGTTAATAGATGGGGATGAAATACGGAATACTAGGGTGGAGAAAGAGCATGTATTTGTTCCAGATGGTAAACACAGTGAATAAGACAAGAAAATCAAGCACATACCTTCCAGAACCAGATTATCTGAGGATCAGTTTCTTTAAAGCCATTATATTCGGTATGTGCCTTCCAGTCTTCAACAGAAATAGAACTTTCACTTCCATGCAGCATCCAATCAAAGTCTTCCAGATCTAAACTCTGGAAAAAAGATCTTTGGAGTGTCGGGCTGCTAATAATGTCTGCGAAACCCTGAGCAAAATGGGCTACCTGTTCAGCAATTGATGTGACAAAACGATGCTGAATAAGAAGATCAACATACTGTTCCCTGTTTTGGCTTGTCACTGTGATGCTTCTCCCATCAGGGCAAAGCTCGACAACCTTCCTAGATCCCAACTCTTCAACTTCTCGAACAAATGTGAGACCTAGGGCATCTTGATCCACTATCTCTGGATCCATCTCCAGTATTTGCTTACAACTATTATATAGACAAGGATCTGCATCTCGAATATCTTCCAGAGAAACATTTTTTCCAGCCAATTGCACAAAGAACACACGATCAAAGACAATGCCAACTTGTACTTTGTGCATCAAGGCTAAAGCAATGACCCTGCCAGCGAAGCTGAAATATTCAAGGTGCAAAGGATCCACCTTAGATGCTGCAAGTAGAATAAAGATGTAAGAAAACGACCATTATTTCCCTTCTGATAAGAACAAATATTCCTAACCGAGCGTGATTGCTCATCTGAATAAGATCTTCCACTTGAACACAGGGACTTAAACTATCAGATGCATGTAAAGTAAACAGAAATGCAGATGTCAAGGTTGAATACCTCATTGAGATGCTAATGACAATCATGCTTGGTAAGTGAAAAGAAAAGAGCCAGAGACTAGAGGCTAGAGATACTAGTTGTGCTGCAATATTACATTAAAGAAAAAAACCATTAAAGTGCATTTCCCGACCGACAAGAGGTCCCACAGATAGAAGGGATTGCCAGGACAATGTACCGATGGCTTCATTTGTCAAATAAACATCCCATAGTATTACAACTCTGCAACCTCTATGGCTTCATTTGTTAAATAAACATCCCATAGTATTACAACCCCGCAGCCTCTATTTTAATATTAATCAATGACTTTTAAGGTTTAGTTAATTGAGAGGAAGAAAATGGAGAAAGTGCAGACAAATGGAACAAGTGAGTTAAGGAGAGAAAACAAAAGAAAGGACTCTTCTACACCGAAATTCTCTGTTTGCTAAAATCGTCCAGTTCACTTGAATAAATCCTTCTATAATCGTAGATATGTTTATATCGCATAGGAGTTCATTCTGTACTCTGATTTTCTCCTCTAGCAATCTTTGGATGCCCTATTCTTGCTTAAGTTTAAAGGATATATGTTACATAGATCCTTCTAGAAGGTGTAAGTTACCCGCTTCGGACACTTGACACTCCACTAAGGGTACAGGCTACTTCCCATATTACATAGACACAATAGGGTAAATTATGTATCCCAAACATACCTTGATGTCTTTATTAATTTTATTTTAGCATAAACCTATCTAAAACGGGTGGAGTAATTTTCTGGACAAATCTCATAATTAGTCCCCATTGTTTACATATTTTGGACATTGAGTCTCATTGTTCTAGAAGTCACGCGATTAGTCTCCAATGTTTGCAAATATCTCACCATGAGTCCCCATTATTTACACATTTTGGACATTTAGTCCCCATTATTTTAAAAGTCACATGGTTGGTCCCCAACGTTTGCAAATGTCTTCCGATTAGTCGCAATTGTTTACAAAAGTCCTCCAATTAGTCCCTAACTTAACTAAATGTTAAAACTTAACAAAAAAACAATGGGGACTAATTGGAGGACTTCTGTAAACAATAGAGACTAATGGTTAGACATTTGAAAACAATGGAGACCAACCGCGTGACTTCTGAAACAATGGGGACTAAATGTCCAAAACGTGTAAACAATAGGGACTAATGGTGAGACATTTACAAACACTGGAGACTAACCACGTGACTTTTGAAACAATGGAACTAAATGTCCAAAACATGTAAACAATGGGGGCTAGTTGTGAGATTTTCCCTAATTTTTCCAATGCTCTATGTGGCATGAAATTATATGTTCCCATTACAATAAGACAATGTTTCCATATTGCAAATCTTCTTTATTAGGACCAAAAGAATGCCTTCCCAAAAGAGATTTGGCATAACAAAGAAGTGTTATGGATATAACCTGGTATCAATCATGCTCTCATCCATTCAGATATTTCCAGAAGGCAGCTACATCTCAACATAGTGGGCCTTTCCATATGTCTACTGGCGATAATTAATATGGTCACATAAGATACGACGCAACTGTAAGCATGTATATGGCCCTTATCCCTGACAGAAGGGGAAAGCAGCTAAGTAACACCTACCTACTAATAGACTAAATTTCCACAAAAGAATGGGTATGTAAGCTCATGGTTGCCCATTTGCTATCCTAAATATCAACCTGCCAAAGGACAGGATCTGGACCTGGTCACACTGTCAATTGACTTGAGTTATCAAGAAATGAAAAGTTCCCAAATTCAAGTCCGACATTTTTAGGTGGCTTTTTGAGACATGAGACATATGAATCTTGTTGTTCCAATCTCTTTAGGACGTGATCCTAATTATTACTTATTTTGTCATCATGGTGCCTTAATCTGTGAAACTTAATGATCGATGTCATCAACCATCCAAGGCAACAGAATCCAAATCAAGCGTTAAATGGGGACATCACCACCCTCCAAATCTCAGCACTACAACTCTGAACTTGTATCCCTGCTATGTTGTAAAAGCTCAAAGAAAGGTAGCTCACGTAACTTGGCCTCTCTTGAGGAAGTTATTCAGGTGAGAGAGTTTTGAAAAATGGGATAGAATATATAGCACAAAGATTATGGGAGAGTTTTCTGTAGATAGTTAAGCAATTCTAGTCTAACTCATAATCAAATACTAGCCTCCAACATCTCACAAGTGAATCTCCATTCATCTATAAATATCATAATAAATATAATAGATATATGGATTTGCTGATTAGTATGATGCAAGTAATCTTAAAGTAGGAGCTGTCAATTATATATTCAAGTATTGACCACTACAGGCTGAAAAATTAGGAAATCATATATCATAACAGCTTTCACATATTATATCATATTATAAAACAACTTACTCCTTCTACGTGATTTTATTTATTATATAAGAAGCAGACACTCAGAAACCTGGATGTATCTGAATTCTAACCAATTATCTGTTAAAGTGAGAGAGAGAGAGAGATTTTGAGATATTTGTGATTGTATTGATTAACTGTTGTTGAGTACACGTGCAGTATTTATAGAGGGACTGCTCCTCTTTACAATTAGCTAAGCCAGTTAGATATTTCCTATCTGACTAAAGCTTCCAGCTAACTACCTTGACAGCTGGCACTACAACTTGTAGATAAAATACTATCTCTTAGCTTATATGCTGAACACTAAGACTGAATGTTAAGCTATACCTTAACATCCCCCCTCAAGCTAGTGCTGGTCTTGGCCAGTGGGAGCTTGTTCTTCAAATAGGCAAACTTATAATTAGAGAGAGCCTTGGTAAAGATATCAGCTGCTTGTTCTGCTGATGGCACATGAGAGATAGTAAGCTGCTTGTGAGTAACTTGTTCCCTGATAAAATGGTAGTCCAGTTCCACATGTTTGGTTCTTCCATGGAAAACTGGGTTAGAAGCCAAGGATATTGCAGAAATGTTGTCACAGTACAAGGTAGGAATAGTGACTGGAATGTGTAAATCATGTAAGAGATAGGTCAGCCATTTAAGTTCTGCATAGGTTTGGGCCATAGCCCTATATTCAGCTTCAGTGGATGATCTAGCCACTGTTGCTTCTTTGAACACCATGAAATGAGGTTATGGACCAGAAATACACAATAACCTGTAATGGATTTTCTATCATGAACATCACTAGCCCAATCAGAATCTGAGTAGGCAGTGAGTTGTAGAGGTCCTGGCTGAAATAGAATGCCATGGTGTAGGGAACCTTTGATATATCTGAGGATTTTCTTTAGAGCTACATAATCTGCATGGGTAGGATGATGCATTTTCTGGCAAATAGTGTTAACTGCAAACTGAATGTCTGGTCTTGTGAGGGTGAGGTATTGCAAAGCCCCAACTAAGCTCCTAAATTGTGTAGGTTTAGTGTAAGGTTGTGTATCAGTTTGAGAGGGAACTATGTATTTGGAGGATGTAGGATTGAGGCAAGTGTTACAGTCAACAAGACCAGCTTTATGTAATAAGTCCCTGGCATACTTGGTTTGATGCAACAGAATATTGAACTGGCCATAGGAGACCTCAATTCCCAAAAAATAAGAAAGAGTCCCTAAGTCCTTCATAGCAAACTAAGAAGATAAAGCTTGAATAATGGCTGAAATAGCTGCAGTGGAACTCCCGGTAATGATTAGATCATCTACATAGACTAGGATGATAATAGTGGTTGTGGATGTATGAAGAGTGAAAAGGGAATTATCTGCTTGACTCAGTTTGAAGCCTTGGCTGATTAGGAAAGATGATAGCATTTGGTACCAGGCTCTAGGTGCCTGCTTAAGGCCATACAGTGATTTATTTAATTGGCAGACATAATCGGGGTGGGTAGAATCAATATAACCTTGACGTTGAGTCATATATACTGTTTCTGTGAGATGTCGATGCAAAAAGGCATTGGAAACATCAAGTTGTTTGAGAGGCCAATTTGAGTGAAGAGCCAGGGATAGAACAAGCCTAATGGTCTGTGGTTTTACCACTGGGCTGAAGGTTTCATTGTAATCTAGGCCTTGTTCTTGATAAAAGCCTTTGGCAACTAGCCTGGCTTTGAACCTTGCAATAGAACCATCTGCATGTCTCTTGATTCTATATACCCATTTGCATCCAATGGGTTGCCTGTTGGGTGGTAGGGGGACTAAAGTCCATGTGTTTTGTTGAATAAGAGCTGCGTATTCTTCTTTCATAGCCTGTATCCAACAGGTTTGAGAGGCAGCTTCTTTGTAGGTGGTGGGTTCTATAGGAACTGAATCTGTTTTGGCAAGTTTAAGGTTGTATAGAGATGGAGGAAGGCAGCCAGTTTTGGATCTTGTCAACATAGGATGAATGGGGTTAGGTGATGAATGTAGTGTAGGTACACTGAGTGGAAGTGATTGTTGGGGACTAGCAGAAGGAGGAGGAGATGCTACAGCAGGTTGGGGTGAAGGTGGTTGAGGGGATGGTGATGAACTGATAGAGTGGGAGGGAGTGGATTGATTAGATTGAGATTCAAGTAGTGGACTGTTGGTACTTGAAGTGTGAGAAGAAGAATAACTAGATGAGGATGAACTGAGATTGCTTGACAGTGGAGTGTGGGCAGATGCAGAGGATTGTGTTGCAGTAGAATTGGAAGACGAGGGAGTTGGGATAATAGCAGAAGTAGGAGTGAATGCATTAGGATAGGGGAAGACTTGACTAAGAAATAGTAATGGAGGAATGAAAGAGGCTGAAGTAGCTGTAGGTTCTGAGTTAGTTGCAGCAAATGGGAAGATAGTTTCCACAAACTACACATGTCTTGATATATAGACTTTGTGAGTTTGAGGATTCAGACACTTGTAACCTTTTGTGGTAGTAGAATAACCTAAGAAAACACAGGGGGTAGACCTATTCTGCAGTTTGTGTGAGGTGTAGGGCCTCAACCATGGGTAACAGAGGCATCCAAAGACTTTGAAGTGAGTATAGTCTGGTATAAGAGAAAACAGACACTCAGAGGGAGATTTATTGTGGAGGTTAGGAGTGGGTAATCTATTGAGGATGTAGTTGGCAGTAGCTAAAGCTTCTAGCCAATATTTAGTGGGTAGGTTGCTATGGCTAAGTAAAGTGAGTGTTGTCTCAATAAGATGTTTATGTTTTCTCTCAGCCTTACCATTTTGCTTAGGTGTATGAGGGCAAGTGGTTTGGTGAATGGTGCCTAATGACTGTAAGTAAGAACTGAATTTATGATTGAGGTATTCACCTCCATTATCAGTTCTAAACAATTTAATTTTGGCATTAAACTGAGTATGCACCATAGAAGTAAAGCTGAGATAAGCTGAATATGCATCAGACTTTTGTTTTAAAGGATACAACCATGTAAAATGTGTGAAATCATCTAAGAACAAAATGTAGTATTTATATTGAGAAAAAGAGACAATAGAGGCAGGGCCCCATACATCAGAATGAACTAATTCAAAGGCATGACTTGTAACAATAGTAGATACAGAAAATGGGAGTTTATGGGATTTAGCTACTGCACAAGCTGAACAATGAACACCAAAACTAGGTAGTTTTATTGACAAAGCAGTAGATAAAAGTTGAGAAATGTTTTTAGAGGAGTGACCAAGCCTTTGGTGCCAAAGAACCTCAGTAGAGTTTGCAGGTGGTGAGCAGCTGCAGGTGAGAGCTAGGCTTGGACTGTGACCGGATGCAGGAGTGAGTGAATGGAATGGTAAGGGATAGAGTCCCTTATCACAGAGGCCCTTGTATCTGACCTTATGGGTGATATTGTCCAAAATAATCACCTCCTTGTCGGTGAAAATAGCAGTGCAATTATTGTCATGTGTTAGATGATAAACAGAAAGAAGATTAGACGAAATTTTAACATTTGTTAAAGAAAAAGAAGAGAAAGGAGTGGAGAGTGTACCAGTTCCAACATGAGTAATATGCAGATTTTGACCATTGCCAACAGCCACTGAATCATTGCCAGTGTAGGGGTGATAGTGAGTGAGAGTAGAGAGATCTCTTGTAACATGATTATTAGCACCTGAGTCCAGGTACCAGAGATTCTCAGGGGTGGATGTTGTAGGACCAGTTTGAGCTGCTAGAGCTTGTTTTTCAGATTTTGGCATAGTGTAGTTGACAATATCTAGTCTATGCCAACATTCTAAGGCACAATGGTTAGGTTTGCCACATATTTGACAGTTGATTTTAGTATTGGGCTCATAAGAGTAGGTAGAAGTGGGATTATTAGACTGATTGTTGCCTCTAGAACCTCCTCTTTGACCTCTGCCACCTCTTGAATTGTTCCTGCCCCTCCCTCTGCCCTTGTAATTATTGGAAGTAGTATAAAGAGCAGTATGTAAATCAGCTGGGGAGGGTTCAGTGAGACTAGCAGATTTCAGCAGTTGCAGGTTTAGTTCTTCTGTAATAAGAAGACTACTCAGTTTAGGTAGAGGGATTGGTTTGGATTTGAGTCTAATTGAAGTTTTGAAGGACTCATAGTCAGCTGGTAGGCCTTTGAGTATGTATACGATGAGATCTTCAGGTTTGGGAAGCTCAGAAACTGCAGCTAAACTATCTATGATGTTTTTAACTTCATCTAGATAAGCTTGCATGGATATGGTTCCTTTTGATAGGGTGTAGAGTTTCATTTTGAGTTGATGTAAATGCGACCTACTCAGTGAGTTGAACCTATCCTCTAGGGTTGACCAAACTGCAAAGGCAGAAGACAGATGTAGCACCTGTGACAGGACTGATGGTGATATGGAGGCATAGAGACAAGACCTTAAGTGTTGATCTATGGTTTGCCAAGCATTGTAGGCAGGGTTAGGAACATTTTGGCCTGCACTGTTCATTACTTGTTCTGGTGGACAAGTTTTAGAATCAATGACATAGCTGAGCAGTTTGTTTGCTTGAAGAATTACAATCATTTGAGATTTCCAGAGACAATAGTTTGTGTTGTCAAGTTTGATTTGAACTAATGAATTCAGATTTTGCATAAAGAATTTCAAGCCTTATGGAAGATGTGTTTCAGATTCAGAGGAAGAAGAAGAAGCCATGAAAGAAAAGCTTAAAACAGTGCTTTAATGGTGAATATACAGAAAGGACCTGAATTTGATAGAAGAAGAGTTGTGAAGCTATGGAGAAGGTAGACGAAGCTTCAGAAGCTTTGGAGAAGTCAGACGAAGCTTCAAAAAGCTTGGAGAAGGCCTTTAATGGTGCTGAAAGCTTGTTGAAGCTTGGGATTGATCTCCAATGGAGTTTGGTGCCCTCATTTTGAAGGAAAAAGGCAGAATTGTATAGTAGAAGCACTGATATTGCTTCGATTGTAGTTCACAAAGCTTCACAATGGTGTTTCGAAGCTTCGATTGAAGATCTCCAATGGAGTTTCTTCAGAAAAAAAAAAATGGTGCCAAGATCGTGATGGCTCTATGATACCATGTTAAAGTGAGAGAGAGAGAGAGAGATTTTGAGATATTTGTGATTGTATTGATTAACTGTTGTTGAGTACACGTGTAGTATTTATAGAGGGACTGCTCCTCTTTACAATTAGCTAAGCCAGTTAGATATTTCCTATCTGACTAAAGCTTCCAGCTAACTATCTTGACAGCTGGCTAGTGCCAGCTGTTTGCAACGTGTAGATAAAATACTATCTCTTAGCTTATATGCTGAACACTAAGACTGAATGCTAAGCTATACCTTAAAATTATCAACTGTATCAGTACCACTTTTGCGAGTGAAAAATTTCATCAATCTTTGGACAACAGAAAACTCCAATTGTTGCTGGGACAAATAGATAATGATTGGACAGCATAAGAAACTATACAAGGTCCTAAACATACATAATGTTTTGGTACTACTCATTGATTAGAAACCATAAATTTGATAACATATTGACAAACAAAGGGTGAGTTTCGTCAACAAAGAATACACGCCAATAGTTATATTTGGGATGAATCATCTAAAATATGTAGGATCCCCTTTCCAATAAAATCTAGCAAAATGTCCAAAAAAAAGTAAGACAACTATCCCAAAGTAATATTGGAGAGACATCCTCAGAAATAAAGGCTACAGTTTCAGCACAATGCATCATCATACTATGATAAGGCATACTAAAATGCTGACATGGCTATGCACAGATAAAAGGTAAACTTGAAACTGAACTGTGGACATTAATGGCGCAAGTCAAAAAACTGAGTAAAAGACACAATCAGGGCCCTTTAGGAATTACTTGACCTGTTCATATTAGAGAGAGAGAGAAAATTTCTCAAGCATTTGTCCATGAATACAACCTAGATAGCTGCATGGAATCTAGATAAAACTGAAAAGCTATAGTCTAAAACTAAATTTTATGGGCACAAGATCACGTCTTCCATCCTTAGAAATGGAGTCAAGGCTAACTTGCACTATGGAAACTGTACTTGACAAAGACTATTCTACAATCTCATAAACCACTATGTGGTAGTCACACACTGTGCCAGTTGCTAGTCTTCATAAATTTATTGATCGTCCTAACCTATTCATTCACTGAAATCTCTATGGATAATACTACAGACAATATATACTTCTTGGAAAATGGAATTTTGGTTCTCCTTTGTTTAAATTTTACTCTTTTCCTCCCTGACACCCTACAAAGATTTTTATACCAATGGATGCAACTTGAGCTTGAAAATTTTCCATCGTAATGTTAAACCCCGCTATGCTTCTCATTTGGGCCCTTCATTCCATCACTTTATCTTCATTTTGCTTCTGGTTTTCTGTTACTTGATATAAACAACCACCAAGCAGGGCTTCGATGACAACTGAAGTCCAAAACTTGCTACCCTTGCTTTCCTTGTGCTCTTCTCTTCAACTTTCCCAAAACCAAACCAAAAAAAGACTTATCCTACCAGTGGGAGTTGGCTATATAGATCTGATGATGTCACTCAAATCCTGTCGCAATAGTCTGCTCTGTAAGCTTCATGCATAGGAGATCTCGTATGAGTGCATCCATCCAACCCATCTTAGGTCTTCTTTTGCCCTCTTACACTTCACTACTTCCATATTGGCTATATAGATCTGATGATGCCACTCAAATCCTATCACAACAGTCATGCTCTGTAAACTTCATGCATGGGAGATCTCATATGAGTGCGTCTATCCAACCCATCTTAAGTCTTCTTTTGCCCCTCTTACACTTCATTCCATAACTTTGCACCTATTAATAGTTGCCTCCATTTTTCACCTCTGAACATGTCCAAAGTATCACAAACACTTTCCCTTCATCTTCTTCTCAATAGGGGCCACCCCACGTTTTTTTGTATCACCTCATTCTAATCATGTCCTTCCTAATAGTGTCACAAATTTATCTCAACATTCTTATGTTGGCCACTGACATTGTCTAAACATGATGGTACTTCACTGCCTAAAACTCCAAACCATGCAACAAAGCTAGTTTTACAGCAATTTTATAATACTTCCCTTTTAACTTAAGAGGTACTTTCTACTTACACAAGATTTCTAAAGCACTTCACGTTGTCCATCTTGCCTTGATTCTGTTATTGACATCAGCATCCATCTTTTCGTCTTTCCATCTTGTTGATCCATGGAACCTAGGTATCTAAAGTTTTGCTTTTCAAGTATTCTCTCTGAGTCCAATCTTACTTCTACTCACTCCTTGACCTACTCTTGTTGAGTTTGCATTCCTTATACGCCGTCTTCTCTTCAGTTTTCCTAATGTAATAATTTTTTGTCTTATTTCAATTATTCTCTTACTGATATTCAAGAGCAAAAAAATCTGTCAATGATCTAATCATACCAAATCTCCCTCCCCTGCCTACTCCACCCCCTCCCTTGTGCAGCCGGGAAAGCATGTGTAGAAACTGGTATCACAAAAGATATACATATAAATCTCCATTTCTTCATGAAGCAAATTAATCCCTACATACATTACAACATATACAACACAAATTTGTAACAGTCCAAAACAAGATGTCAGACACACCAATTTAATTACTCCTTGTTATATATAGTACAGGACATTAATCCAATAATAGCTTGCCACAACTATTCATACAGTAATAATCAACTTTTTGAGCCAAAAAATTATGCTTACTAAAAATCACTTAGTCATGGCTACCTCTGTCCATCAACACAATTACACACCATTGCTTCACTAAACGAATAACCATCATCACCTCCTTTCTCTGCCTCAATTATAAACTTTAAAAAAACAGCAATTCTGAGGAACCAACAGAATGAACTTCATTTATGATAATTCACCCAACTGCAAGGGGGGTCTGTGTGTGCCTTTCTTGGGTTTTCATTTCTAGAAACAGAAAAAGAAAATACTCAGAAAAAGTTATATTAAACCCACAGGCATTTGTGTCATTCCACCCCTACTTTATGGAAGGAAATTACTTTGTATTTGGAAAAAATTTAATTATGTAGCTGATGGATCCAATTGATCAAGGGGGTTATGTGCCAAGAAGCCAAAGCAAAAAGGTTTTACTTTTAACCCTTTTTATTGTTTTGCATAGGCACCACAACTGCATATCTTTAACCCTTCCACAACTTTGATTCATGTTTTTGCATCCACGAAGGAATCACTTCCATAAAAGGTCACACTATTTACAAATTTTGAGGAAGAATCTTTCTGTAGCAAATATATAGGAGGAAAATCTAAATGACACTATCAAACCAACAGTTTCATGGTAGGAAAAGAATTCTCATTTATCAACTAATAGATAGGTGTCTTACAAAGTACTGTTAAATTTCATGCCCAAACCCCGCGAAACATGTGAACTATACTTTAATTTCTTCAACAAGACTTTTCTAATTTTTGTTTCCAAAAATCATAAAGTCAAATCTTCTTGCTCATGCCTATTCTCCAATAAAAGTGACAAACATTTGCATGCCACAAAAATGCTACAATCATAAGCCTTAAAGTTGTTGGTAACATTACGCGTATTACACTTCCATCTAAAGGATACCATATTAAAGAACAATTCAATCAGCACGAGAAACTACCATTATGAAAATCTAAAAGTAATAGCCAACTCCACCTAATGAAATAATCCTGTCATATGGTAAACATCTAGTTTTAGTTGTGATCCACCATGTACATAGTTTAGATATTGTAGAAACAGAACACTTTTTAAGAGAAAAACAGGTGCTTAAGCAGGAAAGGCTTACCTGGATTTGGAAAGAATCTTCTACGGTCATTTGGGCAAGCAACAAAGAGGGCATTTTGTTGGTTGAAGATTGCTTGACATACCAAGAAAAACCACTCCCGCAAGACACCAGGGCCTGTAGCTTCCTCATTCTTGAACTCCATAAATAATCCACTACGTAATGCATCAGGCTCTGCTCGTGCAATGTACTCAAATGATTCGGCCAACAACTGCGACCTGTCAATGAGCATTTCATGCAACTCTTCGTACTCATCCTTCACATCAGGAAGCATCATCATCACCAAATGCCTCCTTGCCTCGAAATTTGTGACCTCCTTATGGTCAAGTATCCACCGGTGATCATCTATCTTCTTTGCAAATCTAACAATAAGATGACACAACGACACCTTTCTCTGCCTCAACAGTGCCCAAAACATTTCCTCAGCACCTTCATAAAGTTTTGAAATACTATTCAACTCCTTCAAAATCGTAAGATACTGGCTCCATCCAAGTATAAGCTGCTCGATCTTCCCTTTCTCTATCACAGCCAAATGCTCCTCCATTTTCTTCAGACACGTGTCCATTTTTTTCAACAAATCTTTGAATATCCCATGCAAGAACTCAATTTCCTCTCCGTAAGACAGAGTATTATACCCACCACAACTATTCCCCTTGCCCAAGGGCAACATGATGGGACCGCAATACCCTACTTGCATCACTATGGCATTTCTAACTGGGAACAAGAATGCAGTAAAATCACGAACGTCGCTCAATGAAGGCCCCACAAATGTAGCTGACTCTGTACTCAACACCAAATCTTGCGCCAACTTTGATGCTAATTCACTAACAAACTGAAAAATCTCCCGAACATCAATCAAACCCTTAACATTATTATTTCCCCCAGTAGCACCACCACTCTCCCGACCTCCCCCAAATAATATATTCTCCACCATGGACCCTAAACTACTTCGACAAAAGCTATACAAAGGATCATCGCTTCCAGCTGCCCTACTCAACAATTTACAAAACTCTAAAACTATCGGCGCGCACTGCATATGTATATGCTTAGGCAAATTGCTCTTACTAGAAGTAATAAAATGACGAATGGCATCGTCAGCTATTTTTCGATTATCTCTTAATAAAGACATGTAGAGCATTACCAGCGCGGCCGGGGCAGAGGAGGAGAGAAAGATCTGTAAATAACTGGAAGTCTGTTCAGTGTCGCTCCGCGGGGCCATGTTGAGAAACTCATTGAGTCGCGCCTTGATGACCGAGTTATTTGGCCGAGTCAACTCGGTGATAGTAAAAGTGTTGTTGATGGTACCGCGGCAGAGATGGAAAATTTGTGCTACCATATCATCGATGAGCTGCCAGGCTTGCGGGTGGTCAGTAGACCGCATGCGACCAACGAGCTGCAAACCTGCGTCATTTTCAATGTCGCATTCTGCTAGGGTTTGCTCCCACTGGAGCTGCTTGCCGCGGTAAATTAAGCGTTGCTCGATGATCGGTATGCCTGTGATGGAGAGGATTTTCTGGTGGACGGATTTAACGGTGTCGTATCGGTCGGCGTGGAGGACTAAGGTGTTGTGAGAGATCGTACGGACAAAGAAGTGGAGCCGAGTCGACGACCGAGTTGACTCAGTGAGTGATGGTGAAAGTGGGAGGAAAGGGAGTTGTTGTTGTTGCTGTTGTTGATGGTGTGGGTGAAAAGAAGGGAGAGGGGTAGATTGGTCTTTACGCATCCTGGATGAGATTAAGAAGACGACGTCGTCATCGGCGGAGGTACAATCTTCGAGCTTACGTTTAGCAGTGGAGTTGTGGTGGAAGACGACGGCGGCGTTGGCGGCGGAGTCGAGGTGAGACGACATTTGCGGGGGTTTAGGGGTGGTGTGGGCCCATGGAATCCCAACCCCACCTCATGGAGGACAAAATATACAAACCAAAAATTAAACAAAAAGAAGAGAAGAAAAACCCTTTTTCGGTCAACTGTGTGGTTTTGGTGTAGGTGTGTGCGGTTTTGGGAATGATCGGAGGAGAAGGTCATGCAAAGAGGAAAGGGTTTTTGGTCATCAGTGGGAACAGAAAGCAAAGTTACGCTAATATAGGTTAGAAAACGACAAGTAAATGCGGCCTGAGTTCCCGCGGATTACATGTAAATCCATCCTTGTTTTTCTTTTATTTTTAATTCTTATATCATTTGTTTTTACTTTTTCAAATCCCTATGCCGATAAATATCTTAGGTGGGGGATACTCCAATTGTTTATTGATTTTTCTTTCTTTTTTTTTTTTGTTAATTTGTTAAGAGTATAAAATTAGAGGAAACCTTTATATATGATACGGGTATTATCTTTAAAAAGTTTTTTTTTTTTTTGGATAAAAAATAAAGGTGGGGAGGATAAAATGTTACTTGAATTATCTCGTATGGATTGTCTAAAACCAAAATTGTTAAGACCAAAATAAGCATTAAGACTGTATTTGTTTATTATAAAATAACTTAATAAGGAGAAATATATTTAGAAAAAAGAAAATATTAAAAAATATTTTTTGATCTTTAGATATAAAATAAAAATTATTTTTTTCCGTTAATATAAAAAAAAATACACATATAATATATATATATATTAACTATAAGGGTAAGCGGGGGGGTGGGGGTGGGGGTGGGGGTGGGGGGGTGGCTGTAGGGGATATGGCAAGAGGGTAGGGCTGAATTACAGAAAATAATTTCTTCTCTCAAAGACATAAAAATATTTTTTTAAACTTTATACTAACTGTAATATTTGACTAAAAAGTATTTTTCAGTTGATCAATTTTTCAGTATTACCAAACATCAAAAAATTGAGGAAAAGTAGCTATCATTTTTTATTAAAAAATATTTTTTAATTTATCAATTTTTTAATATTATCAAATAGCGAAAAATCAAAAAATATATATTTTTTGAAAAAATATTTTACGGCAAACAAACGGAGCCTAAGTTTGCGAAATTTACATGTAATATAGTGGCCTTTCCGGACAATATGTTATCAATGGTTTTAAATATTTTTTATTTTTCAAATTCCTACGCAGGTAAATATCTTAGGTAAAAGGTGCTCCTTTATTAATTAAATTTGAGTCAAATATTAGGGGAAAACTTCTCTTTCTTCTTTGTAGAAAAAGTACTATCTATGATATTATATATAATATTTTTTCACACGAAGAAGAATGTTTTTGAAAAAAGACAAATAACTAGAACACGTTTAAAATTAAAAATACCAATTGGTAAAAACTTAAATCATAAAAACAAATTATGCTTTAAATATGTTGAACAATAACTTAACCCAATGAATTAAATTGTGGATGTTACAATACGAAAACCTAAAATAACATATTTGCTACTGGAAATTTGGTCTAGTGGTATAATTCAATTGATTTAAGTGCGAGAGGTCCAAGATTAATTTTTGAAGTGTACAACATCTTTTAAAAATGATATAAAATTGGTTTATACCCCCTCTTTGAATTTTTTGAAAAAAAAAAAAACAAAATAATAGTTAAAAGAAATTGTATACCTTTTATGTTGACATTAGAAAAACCATACCAAGAGCAGTACTTGCAACCTAGCTAACCTCAATCATCAATTCTGTGAAAACTTGTAAGACGAGGAAACTTTTGGATGTTTAATATGTAATTACATGAATCTAAATTTCTGTAGCTGCAATATTTGAGGTGACGCCATAATTCTTTTTTTTTTTGGTCAAATAAATAATATTAACTTTTGGTTAATTTGTTTCCACCATAGTTCGTATTTCACATGCTCTCTTTTAAGGCGACTTCACAATTTTAAGCTAAATTCGTCCTTTAGCTTATATCCGGTAAATCATTATCAAATTTAAAACTTCGACCTGTCTCCAATATGCTATTATATTTAAACCTTCATGGACAAGGCATGAATATCAACACAACAATAAACTATTGGATAAGTATGGCATGGTCTAAATCTTCGATGTCATATTAACCAAATGCTCAATAATTTGTGTGCAAGGGTGTATTCGACTCTAAACTCCGGATTTACAAACCAAAATTAGTTTTATTAGTTTGAGAAATAGTTATATGAGTTTAATATTCAGTGCACAAAAAAGTAATTGTCAAGTTACTTCTGAAGATCCATATCAAACTTATAAAAAATTCATTTACCATGTCTTTGATTGATTGGAGCAAAGACTAAAAGTTTTTGCAATCACTCCCGTTGAGTACTTTACTTTCTCATGAGACTGTCAATGCATAGTTTAGGACTAATTAGACAATGTAAACTTTAGAAGGTGGATCATATAAATTCAAATTTTAGACTGATGAGAAGCTCCAATATTCATTTGTTGTCTCCAAAGCCCCAAACTCTATAGACTTTTTTTTTTTTGTCAACCCCAAACTATAGACTCACAAAGTGAGATAACCCTCACATATCAAAACAATTTTACCTTTTTTCCTTGTGGAGCAAGGACCAAGGTTGTTACTTCACATGAAAACAACAAGTGAATTCTTATTAGTTGATAAGCGATGCTTAGGTTATCTTTAATGAGGATTCTAAAATGTAAAACTTTTTAAATTTGTGTGTTTTTAGAATTCCATGACCCAAAAAGTAATATTATTCATAGCAAAAGTACGTGAGGTCCACTACTTTTACCATCTTTTTGGCCAAAATAGATCCCCGGGCTCTATTTTCTTCAACAAATTTGCTAAAGAAAATAAAGTCCGGGACTCTATTTTGGCCAAAAAGTGATAAAAGTGGTGGGGTCTATGTACTTTTGTCATGAATAGTATTGCTTTTTAGAGCATGGGACTCTAAAAACACCCAAATTTTAAAAAAAATTATATTTTAGAGCCCCCATTGAGGATGCCCTTAGGGACAAATTAACAATTGTTCTTGTGGGCTCCTGAATTTGAAGTTCAAAAGCCTATTATATCCTCCAATTTATGTATCAATGATTTTTTGATTACTAAGACAACAAGTTTAACTCAGATAAATCCACATAAATCTTAATTTCAAGGAGGTATTAGAATTTGAAATAGGAATTTTTCTATTTAATATCTGAAGAAGCACAATACCTATTCAATTTAATGTTTTTGAATTGAACATATATACATATAGTAGAATAATTTTATCATCCTGAAGCACCATAAACATTATGTTATACTATTTAAAGTAGCACATATATGATCGCATATTGATACGTGTTGGCCCAAATTAGCCTAAGAGAGGGGGTGAATTAGGCTATGAGACAAATCTCTACTTTTAAAAATTATGGAATTCAATTGCAATGCTCACTTTAACCATTTATCAAACACATTATATTCACAACTTGTAAATATATATTATACTTAATAATTTCACATATAAGAACAATATAATCTAGCAAGTTATAATGCATAACAAGCAAAGTAAATAATATAGGAAGAGAGAAATCAAACATGGTATTTTTAAGTGGTTCGAACTCCCGAAAGCCTAGTCCACTACCTAAGATCTTCATCCCTTTAGGATTTCCACAAACTCCACTAGAGCTTCCATGCTTCTTGACAAGTTGATGAAGTACAAACCAATATACAATTCCACTCTTGAATCTACAAGAGCTTATACAACAACTCTTGAATCCACAAGAGTCAACCAAGGTCTTTTCAAATGTAGATAAGACCTCAAACCACAATCTCTACCCTTTGAATCTACAAAGGATTTTTTTACATTCATCTCTTTACAAAGATTCTTTTAATCCTAATCTAGAGCCCCATGAGTGTATACAATACAAAGAATTGATATTACAATGAACACATAACTCCTTAATGAGTTGGATAATGCAATTGAAAGCTCTTTTGAATGCTCATAGGATTTTCACATTGTAAGCTCAAGCTTGATGCATTTTGATATTTTAGTTCAACAATATAAGCTTAGCGTCAAGAAAAAAATGTGTGGAAGAAGTCTAGGATGAAATGGGTGAGTTTTGGTATAAATTGTCAAGCCTCGAACCCAGCCCTGTGTAGGACTAAGTCCGAGTGCGACAGTTGAATCGATTATGATTTCTTACTTAGTCAAAATTTTAACTTATTAATAGTTTCCTTGAAAATTGGGCAACATAACGACTGTAATTTGGACATAACGGTTTTTTTTTTCTTCGACTTGTAAACAGAAAAGCCACAATTCTACATCTCCAAGTCCTTTACTTCAACACCATAACTCCCAATCAACAATACAGTTCACAACACACAAATCATAACCTAGAATCTCAAAATAGTTCATTCATACATTGACAGGATTTAAACTTACTAAACAACCTGGCTTGATGATATACATCTATTACTTGCATTTAAAGAAAGGTTTATTTACAACCATGATATTCCCTATCAGCCGACACGTAGCCAATTACCCAAAAATAAAACCGGCTACGTGCATCACTTGTATAAGAGCTAATTAAGTCATCAAACTAAACTCCCAACCAAATACAAACCACGACCAAGTTAGTTTACTTATTCAAGTTCTTGATAATTTAAAACCACCTACTCGTCCAAAATAATATATAGAATATAATTGTTTCAAGTCACATCATTCAGCCATTCACCTAAAACAGATGCATGTCATGCATCAGGCACTTCTAGTTCAGTATTATGAGGATTATCCTCATAGTATTGAACATAACCTTCTTCATTGCTTGAAAGGGAGAAACAAAAGTGGGTGAGCTTATACTGCACCAAAGCTCAGTGGGGAGGAATCTGAGAAGGGTTTTCGAATATGTTTTCCTGTTTATAAATCATTTGGAAACCTTGGAATGCAATGTAAGCAATATCTGCAATCAAGTATCCATATACGACTCATTTATCACATAATGAGTAAGGTAAAGCTTACTCTTTCACATCACATCATTTTCATTCGGTGGCCAGCCTTCACATTCATATTCACTTATCTTGTCTTCATCGGGTATTCCATCATCTCCAAGGATGGTAATGTTCCCAAGCGAGAGAAAACTCTACAAGGGCGGCAAAGTTCCAAAAGAGATATACGATTCAATTCCCCTAGGGTGGCAATGTTCCTAAGCAAGAGAAAACTCTCCGAGGGTGGTAAAGGTCCCAGCGAGCAATACAATTCAATTTTCCCAGGGTGGCAATGTTCCCAAGCGAAAAAAAACTCTCCAAGGGTGGCGAAGGCCCTAGCGAGGTATACAAGTTCATAATTTCACATACTTGTACATTTATAGCATATTAAACGAGTTAACAAATAACGTTTCAACGAATTTCACATTTACGATTTAACAAGTACATTTATACATTTAGAAATCATTTAATAATACCACATAGTAATGAGAACTTGCAATATAGTCATTTAAATAACAACTATTGACAATAACATATAACTAGTTAACTTAAGATAGCTTCAATCATTTTGCATTAGCCTATCTTTGGAAATTCTGTTAACTACTCTTCTGAACTCTAAATAATCTGATTCAAGTATAGAATTAAATCTCTTCGAGTGTAGATAGTTTTAAAATCAAGCGGAGCTCAATTTTGATTTAAATTTATTAAGTTATAAGTGACTAGAAAATTTTCAGCTATTTTGTGATTTTCAATTTTTCAGAGGCTCTAAATGATGGAATTAGCTCAATCATTCAAAACAATATTTGTTACAAACTGACCAATCTACCTACTATAAAATTTTCAAAATTTTTCAAGCACGTTTACTATTTTTAAAATGCAAAAGAAACCAAAGGTAGTAAGCTGTCCGGTTTTCAGCAAAATTTCCACAACCTGCTGTAATGAGTTATTTTGAGCATGAAAATGATTTTTTCTCAAAAAACTTTCAACACAAGAATTGTTTCTCTATGAGTCTAGAATAATATAGAATTTTTCCAGATTTTTAGTACATGATATAACAACTCAAACAACTCAAAAACTTTAACTGCACAAGGCTGTCTAGAAAATGCTATCATATGAATATTGCAAATTTAGCTTCTATATCCACAAGATCAACTTCCACAAGCTCTAGCAACATTTATAAGCATCATCTAAGCATATGTATATAGCTTGTATCCATTATTTTTCTCCAAGAAGCTTCAAGCAACAACAATGGTAACTTTTGATATAACCACTAACAAGCATGCTTCTAACACTTTTAATCCATGATTTAGCTAGCATATCAATATACAATCTCTACAAATCATATATATGCATTTAGATTTCAATAAAAAAAAAAAAGTTTTGAAAATCCCTCACCTTGGAAATTTTTGGTTGAAAATGCTAGAAAACTATGAAAAATGCTTGGAATCTACCTAGCTAGCCTTGGAATCAACTTTGTTGCACTTGTCTTTCACAAAGTTTTGCAAGACAGCTAGAAAACTTCTTCATTCTCCTTGGGCAGCCGTCGGGTATGGTAGGGCAAGGATGAAGAATAAGATATTTCCCTTATCTTGTAGGCTAAGCTTAAGTTTTGCATAATTATGCTTTGACCCCACAAGTTTTCCTTCTTTGCAAAGCCACCCCATTTTTCCTCTTCCTTTGGTCGAGGGGCTCTAGAATAATTTTAGAAAACTTAGTTTTAGTTTTAATTGTAAAACTTGGTGCCCAAGTATAGCTTTTGGTATTTGCAAATTGACCCCAAAAGTTTAGAAGTTTTGCTATTTGACCCCAAGTATTTTTCTAGCTTTGCAAATCTTTCCCTTTTCTTTTCTTCTCATGGCCGTGGGTTACAAGTGTAGTTTATAAGCTAATCCTAGTCCTAGGTAGTTTAATTAGTGTCTAAGATAAAGTTTAGTTAATTGCACTTTGGCCCCAAAGTTTTCTAATGTTTGCAAAGTTGCCCCGAAAGTTATTCTACCTTATTCTTATAACTCTAACTTAATTTCTAACTTACTTCTATTGCACATAATAAGCATTTAAGATATACAAAAATTAATATATATATATAAGCAATAAATTACATTTAATTTCACATAATAAAATAGTAATGCATATGAGTTTGGAACCGGGCCTCACATCCTTCCCCCTTTAAAAGAATTTCATCCTCAAAATTTTAGTTATTTGTCAAATAACTTAGAATACTTTTTTTCCATCTGATCTCGATGTTCCCATGTTGCTTCCTCTATACCATGGTTGTTCCACAAAACCTTAACCATCAAAATCTTTTTCATCCCTAACTCGCGCTTCTACTCATCCAAAATCCGAACCGGGTTCTTATCATATGACAAGTTCTCTTGAATTTGCAATGGCTCGGGCTCCAAGACATGAGACGAATCGGGATGATATTTTCTCAGCGTCGATACATAAAACACATTGTGCATATTTGCGAGATTTGGAGGCAATTCCAACCGGTATGCCATCTTACCGATTCTCCCAACAATCTCAAACGATCCCACATACCTTGGGTTAAGTTTGCCACCTTTACCGTGACAGGTCAATCCTCTCCGAGGTGATACCTTCAAGAACACCCGATCCCCTACCTCAAACACTAGATCCCGTCTTCACCTATCAACATAAATTTTCTATTGACTCTGAGCGGTGAGCATTCTCTTTCGAATCAGATGCACGTTCTTAATCTTTTTCACTAACTCTGGCAACACAGTACGGTTGACTGCTTTCATTTCCTTAACTTTATCCCACTATAGCGAAGATCTACATAGTGCGGTGAGTATTCTCTTTCGAATCAAATGCACGTTCTCAATCTTTTCCACTAACTCTGGCAATACAGTGCGGTTGACTACTTTCATTTTCCCAACTTTATCCCACTATAGCAGAGATCTACACAATGTGGCGAGCATTCTCTTTCGAATCAGATGCATATTCTCAATCTTCTCTCAATATTGCTCACAAATTCTTGCTCTAGTATAGCACAATGATGATTAAAAGATGAATATAGTGTTAGAAATCAAGAGTAATTGCTTTGAATCAATAATTTGGAAGATAGCTGTTGAGAGAGATTAATAGAGGCTGAGAGATACAAATAGCTCTATTTTTAAAACAGCGTTTTAGCCTGATCGGATGACCCATGCTCGACACGTCGACCGGAAGAGGAGCCCTCTTTCGGTGGAGAAGCTTCGGGCGGAAGACCCCCTTTGGCACTAGTCGACCGGTTCTCCCGGGGTCGTCCGGTTTGCTCAAAAGTTGTAAGAACTTGGGTTTTTTGATGTTTCTTTTAAATAGTCTTTTGTAAAATATTTTTCAAAGATAGATGAATATTTCAAAAATACTTTTAGGAATCATTATTGAGCATATACCATTTGCAAGACCCAAACCCCGATCAAGTCCTAATCAGTACCCCTTATGACTTCCGTCTCCATCCTTATAGCTCCATCTTTATTCTTCGAATCTTTATCTTTCTTTGATGGATGATCTTCTTTCTTCTTTAGCTTGATGAACTTGGATTCAGAGTCAATCATGATTTATCTCACTCATGCACACTAAAACAAACTCATTAAACATAACCATGGTTTGTTATCATCAAAACCAAGATTAAAAGCCCTTTAGGCTAACAATCTTTCTTTTTTTGATGATGACAAAACCTTTCTCAAATAGTAATAACAATGTAAGCATAATGAGTTTGAGAGAGCATTTAGTTCACTTTAAGTTTGTACAAGCTCCCCCTTAGTTAACCAATTTAAGATTAGGTCTCTTCCTCAACTTGTGCATACTTTAACTAAAGTTGATTTCTTGCTCCCTATAATGCCCCGACCCGTATATCTACAAAGGCTAAGGCCAGAACACGACATTCGTAACCAGTAAATTTGAAAATTGAAAGCTTAACAACCTGTTCATCCATCTTATATTCCATCAGAATTCAAAAGTCAACCAAGTCAACGGCCTTAGAAAAGGAACCATAATTAGTTATAAATGTACAAGACCTCGAACCACCTATCCATACATAAAGTCTAGCCAATATTCAGGTATGTAGGTCTCAAAAGAATGGATATTCTTAGTTACATAGTATTTTTCCAAAAGAATAAGTTATACAATAAGTATCTTAAGTTACATCAACAAGTAGTAATCACATAAGGCAGAAGTCCTCAATGTCACACCAAGGAGTTTCTTTATCATTCCGAGTGGCCTACTCGTACTCAACCTCACCTGAAATATTGAAAGAGGGTGAGCTAATCCTGCATATAGCTCAGTGAGGATGAAATAGGAAGGTTTTCATAAAGATTTTATCATTTCGCAAACGTTTTAACAAACGTGCAATGCATAGAATATCATAATGAATACATTTATTAGTAAACATTAATCATATCTTCCCCCGAGGTATCATTAGTTCCTAGTGATTCGATTATTCCGGGGTATTCAATGTCGCTCGGCAAGAGAATAAAGCAATACAATGGTAGCCGAGGTATACCGGCAAGCCCAACGCTGCGCGGAGTTCCTGTCACTACCTTATTCAATGATGGTTGCAACCTAACCGCGCAATTACAATTCATATTCATATGCATTCACATAATCAAGAAAGTTAGTCAATCATATAACATATTCAAGTACATTATATATTTCGCATCATGTAAACGTGTCAATCATTGTTATATACTCATATAGACATGTAAACTCCCTTAGTACTATCATGTAATAATAAGGAATAACAAGAACTTGAAAGATTACTACTTAACAACAACACTTACCATTAGCATACACTAGATACACCAAGTAAACCCCATGCTCCTAGATTACGCTGATTTAGGAGGTAAATTTGTCTACTTTCCCAAACTCCAATTAATTTGATTTTAGTCTATAATCTAAGCTTATCGAAAGTAGATAGTTCTAGAATCAAACGAAAGTCAATTCGAAGTTGAATTGACCGAGATATGGTCTTCGGAAAATTATTGCGCAAAGCTATCTGAGAAGCCGGGTGAGTTAGTCGACCAGCTTTTACAAAGATTTTGGTCAAATGTCGGTTGAGTAGCCGGGCGAGTTTAGTCGACCAGCTTAGTTGACCGACCTGGGAAAAATACACCCGTAAATCCTCATTTTTCTACTCATTTTCTTGCCATCTTTCTCCCAACCTTCAACAAGTATTCATGCATACTCTAGATGGTTTATTAACAACATTTATGAGTTCCAACAACCAACCACAACACCCTTCAACCTACAATCTACATCCAAAATCCCAAGAATCAATGATAGCTCATAATAACAAAATCACCACCTAAGTCCTAAAATGCAAGATTCATGCTCTCAACCCTTGCATACATTTTACATACACTCCAACATATACAAGAACAATACCTAGCCCATCAACAAATCCTCAAGATCATCCAATACAAATTAGGAAAGCCCTAGATCTACAACACACACAAATGTTCAACCTTCACATTTAAGCTTTTGTATGCACACCACAATAAAGCTAACACCAAATGCATATCAAACAATCTTAAATGAGCTTTTCAAAGAAGTTTTAAAGAATCCCTCACCTCAACAACGCAAGAGAAATGTTAGTTCAAGGTTGTAGGATGAAAGTCAAGCTTCAAAAATGGCTAACAATGGCTTCTTCTCCTTTTCTTCTTCCTCTTTTTCTTCTTCTTCTCCCTCCTTGATCGTGTGAGTGAGTAGTGAGTGTGTGTGTAGAGCTTTGTGTGTGTTTGAGTGTGTGGTATGTGTTTTGAGTATGAGAGAATAGTGTTGTTAGGTGAGATTTTATTTGACATGCCAAATGACCACCTTGCCCTCCAACTTAATGCTATTTATTCTATGCCATTCTAGTTGTATATTAACTAGTTAGTTGCTAGGTTTAGTTCAATAATATTTAATTATCCTCCTACGACATTTAAAACATGTAATGGCATGTTAAACAATGAAATGCACGTAAATTGAGATAAATGATCTTAAAACAATATAAATGTACATAAATCAATATAAAAGCATAAAAAATAATTTAATTATGTATGATATGACCTATATGCATATGTGGTCTCGGGCTGGGCTTTATACTCCCCTTCAATGTATGAGTCTTCTTTTAGGCTCAAATTTCTAAGTTTTATCATGCTACTACACATAACATATTTTCTCCCATTTTTTGTCATTAGCAAACAAGGTAATAGAAGAGGAAGGGTAATAATGTAAAGCAAAGAATAACAAATGAAAAGTAAAGATCAAGATAATAGAAGCATATATTGGAAGAACATAGAAAGTTAAAAACTTAAACACAAAAAATGCATGAAAAGATGTTTTTGAAAGGAAAATGCAATATCTAGGGGATAAGGGAAAGAAAAACATCCTAGGCATCTCAAAGCATCCTTCCTAGTCCTTCATAAACTTCTCATAGAGTTTCTCAAGCATAATCTTCATACCCTTCATCTCGATGTTTACTTGATCAAAGCTAGCGCCAACATCCAAAGATAATTGATCAATTCGCGAAGTCAAATTGTCAAGCTTGGTATTGACTTCTTCAAGAGTGGATTGGTGAGATTTTCTTCTTGTAGAAGTACTTACACCTCCAATATCAACCCGTGAAGCCCCAATATATGCATCTATTGTTTCATTACCTCCTTCATCACTTTCGCTTGCTACTTCACCATCATCTCCCTCCTTCCCAAGGTCATAGTTTTTTATATCGTCAGCGATTTCAGTTTGACCCTTGAGGAATTGACGTTGCTCTATATAGAAGACCTCATTATTCACAAGAGCCTTAAATTGTCTATCAAGACAATATTTATCTAGAGGATAGGTGACAACATTTAGAGGTTCTAAGTGACTAACATGAGCAACATCATTCATGTGGAAAAGATGACAAAATCATTCCATAGGGCATGGACTTCTTCTTGAAAGCCAACATGTGACTAAGCATGATGTGGGAGAGGTTGATTTTCACCTTTTTGTAAATGAGATGCATTACATAGCCTGTGAAGAATAGAATAGACCCGTCTTTCATACTTCGAGGCATGATGACTTGATTATGATATTTAGAAGCAATCGTTTTTTAGCACAAATGTCATCTCTTTTAGGCATGAATGTCTTCGACCTTCCCAATCCTTCCCACAAAGTAGCAATCATCTTCTTTTGGGCGTTGTCGTGTAACACTTTTGGTAAATTGGCAGAGGAGTAGATCTTGAGGCCACTATTGGGAATGCCAAACATTCTAGCCATATCATGTTCGCTCAAAAAGATATTCACACCATGAACTAAACTTTTTATCCTACTTACACCCTATTTTTCTCCTTCAACCAAGTAGGCATAGAATTCTCGAATCCATTCATCGCAATTTATATCCTCAAGTCCAAAGAGAGGAAGCCATTTTTGATGTCGAAGAAATTTGTAGATATAGGTTTGTTCTAAAAAGTTTGGAAGATCAATGAGTTTACCCCATAGAATTTCCTTCTTGGAGTGATCACCCGAGGCAATGATATATGAGGGATCCTATGGATCAATAGTATGAGGCCTAAACTCGGTCCTTTTTTTTCTTGGAACCTTGTCTTGATGAGGATGCCATGAGTAGGAGGAGGAATTTCAAGAAAAAAACAAGGAAAACTTGGTTGATGAATTTTATCAAACACTTAGTGTGTGAGAAAAGTTTGAAGAAAAGTTTAATGAAGATTTGAAGAGAATGAGAAGCTTTGGAGTTGGTTGTGAGAATTGTTAAGCTTCACCCTCTTTTTATAGGAAAATGATGAAGATGAAAGGTTTACAAGTGTTAATGGTGATTAATGAAGTTTAATAGGGAAGATGGAGAGGTTTTTAAGAGAAATAATGAGTGAATGAAGAGTTAAAAAATGTGTTTTAAAACTTGTGCCCGGTAGTGCAGCGATCGGATGAATGTATGCGTACTGGTCGACCAGAGCCAATACCCTCTTCCGCCCGCAACACTTTTACCAGACGAGGGGTAGAGCAACCGGTCAACCAGTGAACTCACCCTCTTCCGGTGGTACAGTTTCTGCTAGGGATTGCTTCTGACTTTAGAAAACTCCAAGTTTTGCAATTTTTTCACATTTTAAGCATACCCAATTCTCTTCTAATCACACAAAATTGATTTTCATGCAATGGTTTGGTAAAAATATTCGCTAATTAATGCAATGAATCAACAAATTCAAGTACATCGTCCCCTTTTTTAACATGATCTCTAATGAAATGATGCCTAATTTCAATATGTTTAGTTCTAAAATGTTGGATGAGATTCTTAGTGAGATTAATGGCACTTATATTGTCGCATCTAATAGGCACATTATCGTAAACAATACCATAATCGAGCAAATTTTGTTTCATCCAAATAATTTGGGCTATGCAATTTTCGGTAGATACGTATTCAGCTTTGACTGTAGAGAGAGATACACTATTTTGCTTTTTACTAGACCATGAGATTAATGATTGACTTAGAAATTGGCAACATCCACTAGTACTCTTTCTATCTACTCGATCTCCAGCATAATTCGCATCCAAATAACCTACAAGTTCAAATGATGTGCTTTTCGGATACCACAATCCTAAATCAATAGTCCCCTTAAGATATCTAATGATTATTTTTACTGCATTTAAGTGAGACTCTTTGGGACAAGATTAAAAACGAGCACATAAGCACACAACAAATACAATATCGGGTCTAGAGGCAGTTAAATAAAGAAGGCTTCCGATCATACCTCGATATTACTTTTCATCTACCTTGTTACCTTCTTCATCTTTGTCAAGTTTGACTAAGTTGATATTGGTGTACTCATTTCTTTTGCTGACTCAAGCCTAAACTTCTTGATGAGTTCTCTAGTATACTTGGCTTGGTTTATGAAAGTACTCTCTTGTGTTTTCTTGATTTGGAGTCCGAGAAAGAAATTCAATTCTCCCATCATACTCATTTCGAATTCTTTGTGCATACACTTAGAGAAATACTCACAAAAAGATTCATTAGTGGCACCAAAGATTATATCATCAACATAAATTTGTACAAGCAATATATCTTTACTTTTTGTTTTAACAAAGAGAGTAGAATCTATTGCCTCTAGTGAACCTTTTTTCAAGCAAATAATTACTAAGCCTATCATACCATACTCTAGGTGTTTGCTTAAGGCCATACAATGCCTTATCTAGTTTATATACATGATTTGGCAAGCTAGAATCCTCAAATCTGGGTTGTTGTTTCACATAAACTTCTTCCTTGAGATAGCCATTTAGAAAGACACTTTATACATCCATTTGATATAATTTAAAGTCCATATAACATGCAAAGGCAAGAAGTATACGAATAGATTCAAGTCTAGCTATAGGAGCAAAGGTCTCATCATAATAGATGCCTTCTTCTTGATTATACCTTTGAGCCACTAGCCTAACTTTGTTTCTAGTTACAACCCCGGATTTATCTAGTTTATTCCTAAATACCCATTTTGTACCAATTATAGGGTAATCTTTAGGTTTTTCAACTAGATGCCATACTTCACTTCTTTCAAATTGGTTTGATTCTTCTTACATGACAATTATCCAATCTTCATGATCTAATGCTTCTTTAACATTTTTAGGCTCTACTTGGGAAAGAAAAGCAACGTGTTCACAATAAGCATTTAGGTTGGAACGAGTTCTTATTCCCTTGGAAGTATCACCAAGAATTTGATCATTTGGGTGATCTCTCACAAATTTCCAACACCTTGGTAGATCTTCATTTGTTGTAGCTTCTTGAACATTTTGCATTGGTTGTTCATGGTCTTGTGGATTTGCTAGAGCTTCACCATCCTTTGAGGTTTGACCCTTTTCAAGATGTGTCTCCTTTGGATCACTTGGGGTTCCCTCATTGCCAATGGTTGTAGGTAGGATTTGAATGTCTACTTCGGGAACTCCTACATCATCATCATTCTTTCTCAGGACAAAAGGATTAGTTTCATCAAAATCTACATGCGTAGATTCTTCAATAAGCATGTTTCTTTTGTTAAAAACTCTATAAGTCTTGCTTCTAGAAGAGTAACCCATAAAAAGTCCTTCATCCGATTTAGAATCAAATTTGCCAAGATGTTCTTTTGTATTTAGGATGAAACATTTACAACCAAATACTTTAAAGTAAGACACATTTGGTGCTCTACATTTCCATAATTCATAAGGTGTTTTCTTTAGAAAATGTCTAATTAGCACACGGTTTAACACATAACATGCAGTATTTATGGCTTCACCCCAAAAATATATTGGCAAGTTGTTTTCTTTCAACATTGTTCTTGCCATTTCTTGTAAAGTCCGGTTCTTTCTTTCCACTACCCCATTTTGTTGAGGAGTTCTAGGAGCCGAAAAATTATGTTCAATGTCACGTACTTCACAATAGTCCATAAAAGATACATTTAAAAATTTGGTGCCTTGGTTACTATGAATACAATTTATATAATAGCCTTTCTTATTTTGCACCTTATTACAAAGTTTAGAAAATTCATTGAAGACATCATTTTTATGTGCAAAGGGTCTCACCCATATGAATCTAGTATAATCATCTATGATAACATAGATATATTTAGATCCACCTAGGCTTGCCATATCCATTGACCAAAAAGATCCATATGTAATTTTTGTAAAGCTCTTGATGTGGTTACCTTGCTAATTGTTTTGAAAGATATTTTGTGTTGTTTTCCAAATTGGCATGCATCACATAAATGGTCTTTTTGAAATCTAGTCTTAGGAAGACCTATGACAAGTTCTTTTCTAGAAAGTTTAACAAGTAAATCCTTGCTAGCATGAACAAGTCTCATATGCCATAACCATGAGTCTTCATTAATGGTAACTAAGCATGTCACATTTTGATACTTTAATTCATGGAAATTTATCACATACACATTGTCGCATCATTAAGAGTCAAATGCCAAACTTTGAATTACAATATATACCATATTCTTGACTTGCAACATTTCAATCACATCAATTTGATAATATCAAACTCAAGTATATATAATTCATTTGTAAGATATTCGTCTTTCTAAACACTTCATATGACATTCATTACATGAATATTCATTCATTCAATTTAATTTTATACCACAAAATTTGAACAAAAGAAATTGATTCATGGGTTACATGGGTGAAAAGGTTCTTTTAACTTCTTTCTTCCACCACTAGAAGCTTGTTCATCTTCTTCTTTATCTATCTTTTATATTCTTACATTAAAGAGGCATGTAAATCATCAAAATCTCCCAAACCTCACTTTCATGTTCATAATCTTCTCCATCAATGTTCATTTCATCTTTCTCAAAAGAGAACCGTTTTTTAGTTTTCTCAATGTTATCTTTTAACATTCTTTGGAAGTATCTCAAATTCATTTTCACTAAAATAACTTCCATTGTGCCAATGTATTCCTATCTTATTGGATGTACCACATATTCAAATACCAAGTATGACTTAACTAAACCACCTGAAGGAATTTTAAGAAAATGAATATTCTAGCCAAGATTATTACATTTAGCATAAACTTTTTTCACTTAATTAACAAATAATGCATTATCTTTTTTAATTTTAGTCACACATGTAAAATAACACATAGTTGACTAATCAAGTTGAATTTTAAACCATTCTCAAGAAACACATATAAAAATAAATAATTTCAATGTTACCCGTGCTTCTTTATCTCAATGATCTTGCCTTTTTCATAAGTTGCATCACCATCTTCTTTGGTGTTGCTAGACATTCCGACAACAAAGCAAGATCTAGGTACCCATCTTTCATTGGGTCCTCGAGGGTGAGTTTCATTTGTTGTGACTTTAACAATCCATTTGTGTTTTAGCTACCATGGAACTTTTGTTACTTCATCAATTATTTTCATATCATGAAATAGTGAAACAAGTTCTATTTTATCACAATATGTACAAGCACAAGGTGATACATCGTGATTTGAGCTTTTGAGAAAACAACTATTTAATATCTTTTGAATGAGACATGGTTTATATCCTAACACAATTAATTTGCATACCATGTATCGTGGATTACGCATAATATCCCATTTTTCTTTTTCTTTACTAGAATTTTCTATTTCTTCATTCAATTCATTGCACATCTTTCTTGACCATGAAATCTCATTTTCAAATACTTTATCAATCAAAGAAATATCATCTATTTTAATTATAGTATTTCTTGTTAATCTCATTTATCTCAAATAAGGCACATTCAACGTCTTCAATCGAATTTTTATTTTTGAAAATTGCAAATATCAATTCATTTTGAATATCCAAGATGGCTTCTTCTAGTTCATCAACTGTAAGATCATTATTCATAAATGAGGAGCAATTGGATTCATGAGATAGACATACCTCTTCATCAAATGTACCAATGAATGCTTCATTTTCTTCTTTAACATCTTCTTCTTCCTTTTGATAAAGCTTTTCAAGAAGATTCCATATTTCATGAGCAGATGTACATTCTCGAATTTGTTCAAACTCTTGATCATTGAAAGCGCAATAGAGAATATGCATAGCTTGAGCATTTTTGGTCAATTTGGCAACGTTTTGCTCGGTTGACTCATCTTCAACTTCGTATGGCCTATGCTCAACAATATGCCACAATGTGTAGTTCATAGATTGAATATATGTTGCCATATGATTCCTCCACCTCATGAAATCGATTCCTGTAAACAAAGGAGGTCTATCAATTGAATATCCTTCAATGTGATAGGATGTAGTAATATACGCCATGATCTTGACTTTACTAGATGTTAAGCTATATGTAAAGCCCTAGCTCTTGATACTACTTGTTGTCCCTTAATTGAACCTAAGAGGGGGGTGAATTAGGTTATATAGGCAATACTACTACTTTTTCAATTAAACAATATACTAGCAATGATTAATCCAAAAAAATCTTAAATAAATATACACTCTAGCAATATAAAATGTGAGTGAGGCAAATTATCAAACACTTAGTGTGCAAAAATTAATGCAAAGAGAGAGTTGAGAGAAAGAGATTGCAAATCGCGATTTAGCGTGGTTCAGCCCCCGCCTAAGTCCACGACCTAAGCTCCCCGCTTAAGATTTCAACAATCTTCATTATTGTGACTTTTCAAATGTTGGTGAGTCCACAAACCAACTACAACTGTAGTTCAAGCTTTTACAATAGAAAATTCATTTTCAATACAAAGCTTCAACCCTAACACCCTTGACAAGGAAATCATTCCTTTCAAAGTGTTTAACTCTCTCTTTTGATAAGTGTTTAAGATTAACAATAAAAGCCCTCTTTTAGGGTAGATGAATACAATGAATGCTTCTCTCAATATTGCTCACAAATTCTTGCTCTAGTATAGCATAATGATGATTCAAAGATGAATATAGTGTTAGACATCAAGAGTAATTGCTTTGAATTAATGCTTTGGAAGATAACTGTTGAGAGAGATTAATAAAGGTTGTGAGAAGTGCATTTAATGCATTTATAACGTTCATAAATGACTCAATTTTTAAAATAGCGTTTTGCCCCAACAGGACGACCCATGTTCGACTGGTCGACCAGAAGATGAGCCCTCTTCCATTGGAAAGGCCTCGGGAGGAAGACCCCTTTTGGCACCGGTCGACCGGTTCTCTCGGGGTCGTCCAGTTTGCTCAAAAGTTGCAAGGACTTGGGTTTTTTGATTTTTTTTTAAAGAGTCTTTGTAAAATATTTTTCAAACATAGATGAATATTTCAAAAATACTTTTAGGAATCATCATTGAGCATATACCATTTGCAAGACCCAAACCCCGATTAAGTCCCAACTGGTACCCCTTATGACTTCCGTCTCCATCCTTATAGCTTCATCTTCATTCTTCGAATCTTTATCTTTCTTTGATGGATGATCTTCTTTCTTGTTTAGCTTGATGAACTTGGATTCGGAGTCAATCTTGATTCATCTCACTCATGCACACTTAAACAAACTCATTAAACATAACTATGGTTTGTTATCATTAAAACCAAGATTAGAAGCCCTTTAGGCTAACAGGTGGCAACCCCGGTAACTCTTCTGAAAACACGTCTGTCTATTCTTTAACTATTGGTACCTCCTATATTTTGACCTTATCAGATGGTTTGTTGATCAGATATGCCAGATATCCGTTGCACCCTTTATTGATTAGCTTTACTGCTTTTGTGGATGAAATGATAGGTTCCCTGGCCAAACTTCTCTTACCCTTTATTTCAATAACAGGCTGGCCCCGACACTTTAAACTTCACCACTTTTGTTCGACAATTCAATTTTGCATGATGTTGTGCCAATCAGTCCATTCCCAGAATAACTTCATAACCTCGAAAGATAAGCACTATAAGATCGGCCAAAAATTCTCAATCCCCAATTTGTATCTTACATGGTTTACATGTCAATCTAGTAGAACATTTAGAACCCATTGGGGTATTAAATTCTACATGATAAGGTAAATTTTCAACCGGTAATTTAGTGCAATGTTCATATTTAGGAGTTATAAATGAATGTGTGGCAGCAGGATCAATAAGTACTTTAACTAACTGATTTGAAATTAGAAAAGCACCTTCAACAACAGTTGTCTCCTCTGGGAGTTCTTGTCCATCTATGGCATATACCTGAGCTTGCATTCTCGATGCTGGAACATTTCTCCCTAGCTTGTTCTGTGCTACTCCTCCTGTGGCCTGAGTCTAATCTCCCTGCCACTTCGAGCATTCTTTTAATCGATGCTGATCACTGCCGAAGCCTAGGCACTTCCCTGCCTTCTTCCAACACTAAGTCTCTACATGTCATTTCCTGTTACAATGAGAGGATGTAACATTCTGGGCTATGGCAATAGTACCTGTTACTCCCCGAGCTGTAGAGGCTACTAATGCACTCGGTTAGGGCCTGGAAGCTGTCGATCTAGCCTGGCTACTCTGAGTCTGGAATGCCCTGGATTGACCCTGAGTCTGGAAGGGTCTCCTGTTTTGCTCGGCCAGACCAACTCTCATTGTTAACTTCTTCTTCTCTATCATTGATGCAATAGCAAAAACAACATTATAAGTGTCAAACTCCGCTACTGCCAGCCCATCTTGAATTTCAAGTCTCCGCCCCTAGGTAAATTTCCAGATCTTGGTGGTCGGAGTCTGGACCATGTGTGGTGTATGCTGGGAGAGTTTATCAAATTTGGCCCCACACTCTGCCATGGTCATGCCACCTTGCCTCAAGTACATGAACTCCCTCATCTTCCTATCCTAGGAAATCTCAAATATGTATTTTCCCTTAAATACCCTAACAAAGTTCTTCCATGTATTTGGGGTGTGCTAAGTCTCCCATTGATCTCTTACTGTATTCTACCACGGTTCTGTGTCACCTTCCAACTAGAAGACTACAAAGTTAACCTTCCTTTCATCCGTATAGTCCATGGCAACATAAATTTTCTCTATCCGGGAGAGCCAGTACTCCGCCTTTTCATCGCCTGGCTGGCCCATGAACTTCGGAGGGTTATAACTTTAAAATTCCTTGAGGGTATCATTTCCTCTACTACCTCCGACTCCGCCACTGCTGCCTGCTCTGTTTCCACCTCATCTACCGCTGCTAACACCAAAACCTCCATGTGGCTGCCTATGCATAACTTGGGCCATCTTGGTCATAGTGGTAGCCATCTGCTGTCACACCTAATCCCTTATTGTGGTTCGATCCTTTCTGTTTGCACCACCTTCTTCCTCGTCCCTTTGCTTTCCACGTGTTCTGGAACCACCTGCCATATATAGGCACATACACCCACTCACCATTATATGTTATGCAAGTGTTAGGGAAGATATACAATAAGTACATATGTAATATATCTAATATATAACTAACTCACATAACTATATAATAATCCAAGGCACGTTATTCATATAAGATTCATACATAGCACATAAATCACATATACACATATAATTGTTCAAGTTTACCTATTCACATTAAGACATCTACCCACTTGCCTAGGGGTTCTAAACCCAACTACGCCTAGCCAACTAGCTAAGCTCTGATACCACTAAAGGTGTTATGCCCTGAACCCAACCTTGTGTAGGACTAAGTCCAAGTGTGATAGTTGAATCGATTATCATTTCTTACTTAATCAAAATTTTAACTTATTAATAGTTTCCTCGAAAATCGGGCAGCATAAGGGCTGTAATTTGGACATAACAATTTTCTTTTTCTTCAACCTGCAAACAGAAAAGCCACAATTCTACATCTCCAAGTCCTTCACTTCCACACCACAACTCCCAATCAATAATACAGTTCATAACACACAAATCATAACCTAGAATCTCAAAATAGTTTGTTCATACATTGATAGGATTTAAACTTATTAAACAACCTAGCTTGATGATATACATCCATTACTTGCATTTAAAGAAATGTTTATTTACAACCATGATATTCCCTATCAGCCGACACGTAGCCATTTACCCAAAAACAAAACCGGCTACATGCATCACCTGTATAAGAGCTAACTAAGTCATCAAACTAAACTTTCAACGAAATACAAACCATGACCAAGTTAGTTTACTTATAGTTCTTGATAATTTAAAACCACCTACTTGGCCAAAATAATATATACAATATAATTATTTCAAGTCACATCATTCAACCGTACACCCAAAACAGATACATGTCACGCATCGGGCACTTCTGGTTAAGTATTATGAGGATTATCCTCATAGTATTGAACATAACCTTATTCATTGTCTGAAAGGGAAAACAAAAGAGGGTAAGCTTATCCGTCACCAAAGCTCAGTGGGGAGGAATCTGGGAAGAGTTTTCAAATACGTTTTCATGTTTATAAATCATTTGGAAATCTTGGAATGCAATGCAAGCAACATCTGCAATCAAGAAACAATCAAGTATCCATATACGAGTCATTTATCACATAATGAGTAAGGTACAACTTACTCTTTCACATCGCATCATTTTCATTCGATGGCCAGCCATCACATTCATATTCACTTATTTTGCCTTCATTGGGCATTCCATCATCTCCAAGGGTGACAATGTTCCCAAGCGAGAGAAAACTCTCCAAGGGTGGCAAAGTTCCAAGAGAGTTAATGTTCCTAAGCGAGAGAAAACTCTCCGAGGGTGGCAAAGGTCCTAGAAAGCAATACAATTTTCAATTCTCCCAGGGTGCCAATGTTCCCAAGCGAGAGAAAACTCTCCAAGGGTGGCAAAGGCCCTAGCGAGGTATACAAGATCATAATTTCACATACTTGTACATTTATTACATATTAAACGAGTTAACGAATAACGTTTCAACGTATTTCACATTTACGATTTAACAAGTACATTTACACATTTAGAAATTATTTACTAACACCACATAGTAATGAGAACTTGCAATATAGTCATTTAAATAACAACAATTGACAATATCATATAACTAGCTCACTTAAGATAACTTCAATCATTATGCATTATCCTATCTTTGGCAATTCAGTTAACTACTTTCCTGAACTCCAAATAATCTAATTTAGGTTTAGAATTAAATCTCTTCGAGTGTAGATAGTTTTAGAATTAAGCAGAGCTCAATTTTGATTTAAATTCATTAAGTTATAAGCAAAAAAATACAACTGCGCAAATGTGTCTAATGACTAGAAAATTTTCATCTACTTTGTGGTTTCCGATTTTTCAGAGGCTTTAAACATTTGAATTAGCTCAAGCACTCAAAACAACATTTGTTACAAACTGACCAATCTACTGTAATGAGCTATTTTGAGCTTGAAAATGATTTTTCCTCAGAAAACTTTCAACACAAGAATTGTTCCTCTGTGAGTCTAAAAGAACATAGAATTTTTCTAGAGTTTTTCTAACATGATATAACCACTCAAATAACTCAAAAACTTTAACTGTACAAGGCTGTCCAGAAAATGCTATCATATGAATATTGCAAATTTAGGTTCTATATCCACAAGATCAACTTCCACAAGCTCTAACAACCTCTAGCAACATTTATAAGTATCATCTAAGCACATGTATATAGCTTGTATCCATTAGTTTTCTCCAAAAAGCTTCAAGCAACAACAATGGTAACTTTTAATATAACCATCAACAAAAATGCTTCTAATACTTTTAATCCACGGTTGAGCTAGCATATCAATATAAAATCTCTACAAATCATTTATATGCATTTATATTTCAATAAAAACAAGTTTTGAAAATCCCTCACCTTGGAAATTTTTGGTTGAAAATGCTAGAAAACTATGAAAAATGCTTGGAATCCACCTAGCTAGTCTTAGAATCAACTTTGTTGCACTTGTCTTTCACAAAGTTTTGCATGACAAAGGCTAGAAAACTTCTTCTTTATCCTTGGCCTGCCATCAGGTATGGTACACCAAGGATGAATAATAAGATATCTCACTTGTCTTGTAGGCTAAGCTTAAGTTTTGCATAATTAGGGATGGCAACGGGTACCCGCTGTACCTGAAACTGATGGATTATCGCCCGATAAAAAATTGATAACAAAAATCGATGGAAAAACCGTTAGGTTTTGGATTTTATAAAGAAAAACTAACTGATAAACCGATAGATTTTGGTTTTTGTTATTAAAAAAAATTGAAAACCGAAACCCGATTAGTAATTTATTATTTTGTTATATATATAGATATATTATATATAATAAAATAATATATATATATATATATATATATATATATATATATTTATATATATATATATATATATATATATATATATATATTATACACATGTATATCTATAAAACAAATGCTTAAATTTTAAAAAAATAATAAAAGTAGTACTCATCCTAATCTAGTAGTCTAATATAATACAAATAAATAAATAATAAAAAGTTACTAGTACTATAAGACAAAAAAGTAAAAAATAATAAAAAAGTCTTAATAAACTTATAACCCTAAATCCTAGTCTTCAGTAACGTTTCTTTCTTCAGTTTTCATATGCCGCCTCCTTTGTCCAAAACCAAAACTCAAAGTTCATCTTCATTTTTACCAAAAAAAAAAAAAAAAAAATCAAAGGTTCAAAATCAGCGTTCAAGGTTTCAGGAAATCAACCTTCTATCTCAGGTAATCCTCAAACCTGAAACGTTCAAACTCAAAAAAAAAAAAAAAACTTTCTTTTTCTAGATTTTTTTTAATTTTTCCATTAATGTTTTAGTGTATTTATTGGATCTTGACAAATCAAGGTTAGTCTTTTTTTTCAATTTTATTTTTTAAATTTTTGTTAAATATCTTATCATTTTCTTTAAATGTCTCTCGATCAGTGTATTTCTTGCATATATAGTATCCACGAGCCTTGATGATTCTCATTTTAGATTTTTTATGCGCCTTCCTGCAATTGTTTTACAATATGTTCATGTGATGCCTGAAAGCATAATGCATATATCTTTTTTGTCTTTCCATTTGCTGTCGAAACTGTTTCAAATTTTCCTTCTCAATTCTCAAAATAATCTAATGCTAGAAAGGACAAAATCTAAGAGACTATCTTTCAAGTTTGACCATTTTACATTGTTATGAGTTTGGTTTGTTTTTGGGTTTGTGGGACGACAATGTTGGTTGGTCGTGCCTAGTTTCCCTTGTGGCTGATCAGCTTCTCATCGGCTCGGCTTTGACCACTTTGGTCATTTTTCTTTATAAAAATTTTATGGAAATACACATTTTGTTTGCTTAGCCAAAAAAAAGGCATGTTACACTATGTTATTACTTAAGAGTTTGAAAGATTACAGTTATTGTTTGGATGTTAAAGATTGAACTTGAAAATCTTGAAAAGCATTCTAAAAATGTAATATAATCTAAAGTATATTTATGTTTAAAACATATGAAAAATGATATTGAATAAGGAAAAGTAGATTATTAATTTTCCGTAGTGCAATTCCTTTTTTGTTTTCTCAAAGAATAATCTAAGTTTAGATTTGTCTTTCACAAGAATTCCTTTTAGTAATGAGTAATTGAAAATTTCTTTATTAAATGATCTTACACCAAGTCTTTCTATATAAAATTGTTTTTACCATAATTTTTCTTTACCCCTTTTTGGCAATCTAGTTAAGAAATATAATTTATTTTAACTTGGTAACATGAAACGCTATTTGCATTTTTCTTCTTAATCAGTGCTAAATTCACATTCTATTTGCACATATCTTACTTGTGATGCAGCATTCCATAGATCATGTAATTGTAGTATTGTTCCAAGCTTAGAGTGTCTGGATCTGTGTGATGCTGGTATCCTCATCTAATACAACGAATTTTATTCAACAAAATATCATACCAAAAGGATAATGATCTTGAAGTTAAAAGTCAAAATGAATGCAATACACCTAGCAATGTACATTTTACGAGTTCAACTTTTTCTCAAAATCCAAATTGTCCTAGTTTCTCTCAACCTCAAGGTTCACAACCCATAGAACCTCAAACAGATGAAATTTGTGAGGCAAAAAAAAGGAAGTTGACTAGTAGTGTATGGGAGCATATGAAGAAAATGAAAAAAGATGATGTTAAATATGTCATTTGTAACTATTGTAAGAAAGCGTTGAAACCTTCAAGTAGGAGTGGAACTTCAAGTTTACGAAGCCATTTAAATGTATGTCCGAGAAAAATGCAAGAAAACATTGGTCAAGCAATTGAACACCAAAAACAAAAGCAAATACAATCTCAAAAACAAAGTGATGGAAAGTTTTAATACAAAAATTTTAGCTTTGACCCTGAATTTTCAAGATATCAGCTTGCTCGTGCTATTATTTTACATGAATATCCTCTTTCTATCGTTGAACATGTTGGCTTTAGGGATTTTGTACATAGCCTCCAACCTCTTTTTAAGATGGTTTCTCGAAATACCATTAAGAAAGATATATTCAAAATTTATGAGGAAGAGATGTCAAAATTGCAAAGTCTTCTAGCAAAGAACACAAGTCGTGTAGCCATCACAACCGACATATGGAGCTCTAACCAGAAGAAGGGTTATATGAGCATCACATCCTATTTTATGGATAGCAATTGGGTTTTGTAAAGTCGTATCTTGAGGTAAGATTATTTATTTATGGCTAATAAATCTATTCATCTTCATAGTTTTACATTTTATAGCATGAATATGATTGGCCTATTTGATGATATTAATTGTAGGTTTATTTATGTGCCTGCACCGCATACCACAGAAATACTTGCTGAAAATTTACTTGATGACTTAACTGCATGGAATTTAGAAACCAAATTGTCTACCATAACTGTAGATAATTGCAGCACAAATGATAGGGTTGTAAAGGTAATTGTTGATAAGTTATTTTCTGATTGTTTGCTTAGAAGAAGGTTTGTTCATGTGCAGTATTGTGCTCATATTCTAAATCTCATTGTGAAAGATAGGTTGATAGTTATAGAGGATGCAATTGCAACCATTCGTGAGAGTATTATGTTTTGGTCTGGTAGTCCAGCTAGATAGGAAAAGTTTGAAGAGATGGCACGTCAAATGAAACTTACTTGTACTAAGAAGTTGGGGATTGATATTAAAACAAGATGGAATTCTACTTATTTGATGCTTCAAGTTGCTTTAGAGTACGAGGATGTATTTCCTAGAATGAGACTTAGAGATAAAAATTATAAGAATGTGCCATCTGAACTTGATTGGAATCTAGCTGCCAAAATTTGTGAAAAGCCTAAGCTCTTTTATAATATGACTGAACTTTTCTCTGGTAAGAAGTAACCAACTTCAAACACTTACTTTGTTAAAGTTTGTGAGATTAGGGAAAATTTGGGTAAATGGATTTTATCTAAAGATGAAACAATTGCTTCCATGGCAAAAAATATGTTTCAAAAGTTTGAGAAGTATTGGAGCTATGTGCATGTTGTTATGGCTGTATCAGTTGTTTTGGATCCTAGATACAAAATGAAAGTTGTTGAGTTTTATTTTCCCGCATTTTATGGTGAATATGCAGCTGGAGAGATTGAAAGGGTTAAGAGATGTTATTATGAATTGTTTCAAGAGTATCAGTCAAAGTCTATTTGTAAATCTCATGAAACATTCATGGTCTATCCAATTCACAAAATTTGGTGGATTAGGCTATTTCTAATGTGAAAGGAGAAACTATGGCCAAATTAGTACAATTTCTTAGTTCTAATGCTACCACTACACATGTGAAATCAGAACTCGATCATTACTTGAAAAAGCCAGTTTTACCATAGAGTCAGGACTTCGACATTCTTAATTGGTGGAAGACAAATGGGATAAAGTATCCTACTTTGCAACTGATAGCTCGAGTTCTTTTGGCAATTCCCATTTCTACTGTTGCATCTGAGTCAGTATTCAGTACTAGCGAGATAGTGGTTAGTCCACACAGAAGTAGACTTCATTCAAACACTTTAGAAGTTTTAATGTGCTCACAAAGTTGGTTATGAGGTAATATTCAAGGTAAAGTACTCTTTATATTGAAGATTGATCACTTATTTTTATATATAAAGATATTTAATTTATATGTATATGTAATTTGTGTAGATGTCTTCAAACCACCAGGTTTTGTTAAAGTTTGTGTTGAAGAGGAAGATGTAGATTGAAGTATATATAATATTTTGTCATATATTAATTTTTATAATGTTAAGACTTTAATCAGAATCTAACAATTTTGATTTTGTACAAAACGATTTATACATACATTGTGTTTTTCTTTTTCAGATGATTCTAATAGTTGGACGGAAGAATGGAAAAATGTGAAAACAAATTTTCAGTCATTTGGTGGATGCTTTAATTATAATCTTTGTTCTCTTGTTGTGTTGATGGATAATCATTTTCTCATTTTTAGTTTGTTTAGGTTTGAATATTTGCAATGATGTAGTACATTTTTAATTTTATTGTGTTATGATGTATGGATTTATAGTTTTATTGTGTTTTTAGAATTTTTTCCATTTAAATTCATATTTTTTTTCATATTTTTTAGTCTTTTTCTATTTGAATTTTAGTTTTTAAAAATTTTCGGTTTCGGTTTTGGTTATCAACAGTTTTTTTTTATACTCGCGATTTCGGTTTTGGATGATTGTGTTTAAACCCATTGGGTTTTAGTTTCGGTTTCGGTTGTAGGTTATGCTAAACAGTTTCGGTTTTGATTTTGCCAAAAACCGTAGTTAACTGATCCGTTGCCATTCCTATGTATAACTATGCTTTGACCCCACAAGTTTTTCTTCTTTGTAAAGCCACCCCATTTTTCCTCTTCCTTTGGCTGAGGGGCTCTAGGGTTGTTTTAGGAAACTTAGTTCTAGTTTTAATTGTAAAACTTGGTGCCCAAGTATAGCTTTTGGTATTTGCAAATTGACCCCAAAAGTTTAGAAGTTTTGCTATTTGACCCTAAATATTTTTCTAGTTTTGCAAATCTTTCCCTTTTCTTTTCTTCTCATGGCCGTGGGTTACAAGTGTAGTTTATAAGCTAATCCTAGTCCTAAGTAGTTTAATTAGTGTCCAAGACAAAGTTTAGTTAATTGCACTTTGTCCCCAAAGTGTTTTAATGTTTGCAAAATCGCTCCGAAAGTTATTCTACCTTATTCTTATAACTCTAACTTAATTTCTAACTTACTTCTATTGCACATAGTAAGCATTTAAGATATACAAACATTAATATATATATATATATATATATATATATATATATATATATATATATATATATATATATATATATATATAAGCAGTAAATTACATTTAATTTCACATAATAAAATAGTAATGCATATGAGTTTTGAACCGGGCCTCACGTAAATAGAAAATATTTCAACAGCTCTTTAAGGGGTATTTTTTAAAATTCAGCCACTGCCGAATGAGGTGCTCGTCTAGCACACTCATTCGGTACATTCTGCCTTTGCTGGATAAGGGTCTCATTCTACAAATTTTTCAAAATTGCCCTTTTTTTGCGAAAACTTCATCCAAAATCTAATCTTTTGAAGGTAAAATATTTTGACACCTCAAGGACACTTCTTCAAAAGATTTTTCAATCTTTTAAATATCCTAAATCATTTTCTAAACTCTTGAGAAAAGATTAAAACCGATTTTTGTAATCCAAGAGTTTAAAATCAATTTTTCACCCGAAATTTAATCTTTTGAGGATAAAAAAATTTGGACTTTTTAAGAGCAATACTTCAAAAGATATTTTTCTTAATAGACTTCAAAAAGCTCTTTTGAAAAGATTTAAAATCATTTGAAAGATCATCAAGAGCTTTTTCCACACAAATGCAAATCCAAGGCAAACGGTAATATTCACACTACTACCCCTTATGTTGCCACGTCTTGGCCTTATGTCACTACACCGTCTTTAAGTCTTCAAGATATTCACTTCTACCAATCTTCAAGACTTAATTTGTGTAGCCTGTAGTGAGTTTGATCATTTTATTCTTCATTGGCCGACAAGATTTGCATCTTCTCGATCTTGCATTTCTTCTTTTGATCAATCACATCTTCTTCTTTTAAGCAAAATCCTGTTTCTCTTTTGACCTCAATCTTTCACAAGATATTTTGGCTCATAAAAATATTAGTAAAACATAATCTGTACAAGCCAAAACACTCGAGTAAAATTTGGCTTAACAATATATACATTTAATGTACAAAGCCAACAAATGTATTCTTAATTATTTAAACATATTTAATTTCGCACACTTGATAGATTCAACTATTCAAACTTGCATTTCATTTTATCAATACCATTCTCTTCTCTATGCAAGTTATGTGATCAATCAATATTTGACTCAAAACAATATAAACATTTTATCCATATGAGTCATAAGTGTGAATTAGACATATAACCCTTTTAATTCAATTACCTTTTCTTCTTGCAATACATTTGGCTTTGAATGATGCATACATTTTAGCATAAAAGTCAATAAATATGTTTTTATGAAGGTTCTCTTGCACGCAAAACACATATAGCGCAGCGGAAACATAAAGAATAATGATATAAAAACTCAGAGAACCATGAATCAGATCATCCAAAAGTACACATAAACCCGAAAACATGATAACGAAGCTAAAGACGAATCTGAAATTTGTTTACCTCTTGAAGAAGAAGTCAGATTCGATTGCTTGGATTGGAGACTACAACGCAACGGTCCTCTACGATCTCACACACACCACATCAAGGCTAGAACGAGGCGAAGTGAGCTCTTACACGAACTTCAATCAAAATGCAAATCCCAAGGAAGAGAGAGGGAGAGGCGACCAAATTTTAGAGAGAAAGAGAAGCTGATTTTTTGTTCTATTCTTCTAGGTTTTCTCTTTAAGCAGTATTTATAAGGGGCTATGACTTTTCAATATTTGTACCTTGACCCCAAATCTTATGGGGTTCTCTAAATTTAGCTTTTGACCTTTTCTAATCAATTATAAGTTGATTAGACATCATCCCACAGTTAATTGATACCTAATTAATTATCAATTCAACTTATACAAAAACTAATTTCCCAAATTGCCCTTGACTCTAAGTCAGACATCCGACTATCAAACATTTCCTCTTAATTGCATACTCTAATGGTTTCCCTAAACCTATTCTAACCATATGCAATCCATTATGTAATCGCTTCTAGATAGAATACGAGAAGGTCTTCGTGCTAGCGTGACTTCTCTATTCTATCTCTCATAGTTCTAACCTTTCAGCTTGTGTGCGATCCTGTAGGTTCGAGTGCCAAGCCGGTAATAACTAGGACAAGTACCAATTAACCTATCTCCACTAGAACTCCTTCTAGTTGCTACTAATCTAGGTTGGTGTCTAGCAACACTCCCCAATGACCAGATGGCTCAAATGCTTAATCCAAGCTTTCTTGTTCAAGAACTTTTTGGCAACTAGTTAACGTACAGTTCATTCCTTCCACTAGATGCCCCGAGTTTGCCTTAGGGTATGGTTAATGTCATGTTAGTCAAACCCTAATAGGTTCACTCCTATGTTCTATTGACTTTCTCTATATGATCCAATCATACCACTATAACCATGGATTTCTGTCAACATCTCTATGAGATGACATAAGGCACACTCTCTTTCATCCAAAGTAGTGGATCCTCGCAACGACACTTACTAGTTTCATAAGTACTTGATTGTACCTGAATCCCTATTCAAGTAGGTCTTATCTTCTTCCCTTTTGTCTAGGGTTAAAGTACTGTGAGTTGCTTGCAAGCTACTATGGTGTCCTCGAGTCTGAGAAGTAATTCGCACAACTATCACCTGAGAACCTTCTCATTGACTTAGGCAGATAAAGCCCTCATTGAGTATTCTCAACGGATTGTGTCTGGTGTACATATCTCTATATACACCCATGCATTAGCCTTGACATCTCTTGCCACTTGGTTGATGAGATCAACCTAGATGGAGCTAACTACATGTCAGTCTTGTCGGATTCATCAATACCCAATCTTGATGAATCCTACGACCTAGGATAGGTTTTAGGTATATCTTAGGTGTCGATTCTCATCAACCATAAGCTCTTATGGTTCGACCCTATACCGACATATCTAAGAGCTTTATCAGTTATACATAATATACAGCTAGACAACATCTAAATGTATAATAGATAAAGACAAAAGGCCATATGGTACTTTTATTTGATTAAAACTTCATAACAAAGATTGTTTCGTTACACAAATATCCCTATCATCCTACACCAAATGATTGGCTTGAAGGGCATATTCCCAACAATCTCCCACTTGCACTCATAGCCAATCGTTTTGGTATTTAATACCTATCTTGGATCTATGGTAGTCAAACACCTTTGACCCCAAGGCTTTAGTGAATGGGTCTGCAAAATTTTCTTTATTGTCTATCTTTTCTATCCGTACCTCTCCCTTATCTATGATCTCTCGGTTTAAGTGAAAGTGACGCAAGATGTGCTTTGTTTTCCAATGAGACCTTGGTTCCTTGGCATGAGTGATCATTCCATTGTTATCACAGAACAACGTCGCTGGTGCATCACTATCAGGAACCACACTTAGTTCAAAGATGAACTTTCATAACCAAACAGCCTTCTTTATAGCATCGCATACCGCAATGTATTCTACCTCGGTCACTGAATTAGCCACAACACTTTATTTAGAACTCTTCTAACTAACTGCGGCACCATTCATGGTGAACACAAAACCTGACATCGATTTGCTATTATCTCAGTCTGATTCAAAGCTAGAGCCAGTGTAACCCTCGAGCTTTAAGTTTGATGCTCTATATATGATGAACTGCTCTCTAGTATTCCTTAAATATTTCAAGATGGTCTTTACAACCTTCTAATGCTTTTCTCCTGGATTGACCTGATATTTGCTAGTCACTCTAAGTGCATAAGCAACATCTGGCCTCGTGCATGTCATGATATACATGATTGACCCGATCGCCGAGGCATACAGAATCCCTTTTATGCGTTCTCGTTCATCATTTGTCTTGGGATAATTGTCCTTGTTGAGAACGATCCCAGTCCTAATTGGCAAGTAGTCTCTTTTGGAACAATCCATGTGAAACCTTTTGAGGATGGTATCAATGTACGTGGATTGGGACAAGCCTAGCATCCTTCTTGATCTGTCTTTGTAGATATTTATACCCAGTATGTAGGATGTCTCCCCTCAGTCCTTCATGGAGAATTTGCTTGGATCGCCAGATCTTTAGATTTTGTAGGGCTCCTATGTCATTCCCAATTAACAAGATGTCATCAACATAGAGCACTAAAAAGATGACTTTACTCCCACTAACCTTCTTGTATACACAACGCTCTTCTTTATTTCATATAAAGCCAAACTCATTGACTTTCTTGTAAAAACAAATATTCCGACTGTGTGATACTTACTTTAATTCATAAATGGATTTTTACAACTTGCAAACCTTTAACTCTGTGATCGGTTTCTTGGTCAGTTATAAATTAAGTGCAAATGGGACCAAGTTTTACCCCCCAGTGCATGGGTCGTGATAGAAAGTGGCAAGTGCGGGAATCATATCCTCAAGAAGGCTCCTAAGTGATCTACCGTGTGCTCGTGTATAAAAGTAATCTAAGTATGCAAAACGAAAGCAAAGATGGTTAGTTTATGGTTGGATTGAAGGGGCTCTACTCTAAACTAGAATTAACTAAGGAAAGGATTAAAGACAAATATCTAAAATGCTAAGAATCTAAGTTAAGGAATCTAAATCAACTATGTTATGACCAAGAATCTAACTCAAATGGGGTGGCCTAGGGACAGTTTTGGATGTAAGACATGCTAGCTAAATATGATTTTTTTTTTGTTTAACTAGTTGAAAGGTTAATCAAGTCGAGGCTCAATTGATCATCTCTACCTATTTAATTAATTAACGAACCTAGGATTAGAATCTAAGGTGCAACTCTGTCCATCTAGTCATTCTATTGGCCGAGGTGCGGGTTTGTCCAAATAATCCTAACTTAAGCCCATTAATTAAACTATCTAGGTGAGCATCTAAAAGTCTCGTGCTAATTGCTAACTCGCTACAAGCAATTTTTAAAGTCAACAATTAAGCTCGAATAGAAACAATGAAGCACAATTTTCAGGTTTAAAATTGTATAGCAACGACCCATTAGCTACAAGCGTATTTAAAGTGAATTGTTAATACACAAACAATTTAAGCACAATTTCAAATGGGTCAATCTAAACAATGAAGCTCATTTATATATGATCTAAATATATATATATATAGATATATATATATATATATATATATATATATATATATATATATATATAACTCACAACTATTAGTTATAAGCATATTCAAAAGAGTGAAAAACATATATAACATTCAAGGCTTGATTCATATGTAAATAAAGCAAAACTCAAATAACTTTAACAACCCATATGAAATAATCCTCAAGTATCAACTAATCAAAAACCCATAATCTAACTAGCAATATCTCAACATTACAAAACTATCCTTAGCTTAAATCTACTCAAACATATTGAAATCTAAAACAAAAGAAATGAAAAAGACAAAAGAGAACTTCCCCATTTCAAATTTCTTGACTAAGCTTGAAATCCAAATAGTTGATATAGAAATCCACTCCTAAAAATAGACTTAGATCCTTGCTTGAGCCTAAAAAATGGTGGGTAAAGAGTGTTGTATATGTAGATGGGTGTGTAAAAGTGTGTGGGTGTAAATTGGTGTGTGAATGTATGTGAGAGAGTGTAGTCTAAAGTGGATAAGAATGTGTATAAGAATGTAGCCTAATGAATATATTGTGTGCGTGAGTAAGTGGATAAGTATGATAATAAGAGTTTGAAAAATAAAACTGGGAGTGTTGTGGGGTTGATTCGCTGTCAAGCTTGTGTCGTGTGTACTGCTGGTTAAAATTAAAATGGTATGTGGCTTTGGTTCTGCCGTGTGTGCTGCATGGTGTGTTGATTCAATCAAAGTGGTACAATTCATTTTGTTGAAAGGTTAGAGTGGTGTGGTCCATTTGTGCGAGTGGGGGTCAATTGCCAAGAAAATTGTCAAGTCAATGCCATGGGCAAGTCCAATGTGAGGCCGTGAACTAATTTGTTGCTGATTCTTTTGGTTTGTAAAATGAAACAAGCAAATCAATCATGGTCCAATTATTGAGCCATTATTAAGATTATGAATGGCCCAATGATTGGTCTGTAATGATCATTTTTTCTTATTTCTTTTTCTTTTGAGTTTCTCTTCTTCATTTTTTTCTTTACTTTGCTTAATTTGAGCTCCATTCTTCACCACAAACATCAAACTTTTACCAACGAGCATTACCTAGATTGTAAAATTTACATTTATTAACTATTTGAAGCATTAAAACTAATAAAGTCAATTATTAACAAATGCTACAAATAGTTAATAAATGCAATCAAGTAAGTACAAAACACCCTACAAAATGTATTCAATTAAGCCTAAAAGCATGAACACATCACTCTGCATTCCCTGACATGAAGCCTTCGGGTTGTACCATGTACACCTCTTTCTCAAGCTCCCCATTGAAGAAAGCAATTTGCACATCTATCTACCAAATCTCATAGTCATGATAAGCAACTATTGCAAGCATAATCTGAATAGACTTGAGCATAGCCACTGGTGAAAATGTTTCATCTAAGTATATGCCTTGCCTTTGGCGAAAGCCCATTCAGATACGCCTTGTATGTTTTAACCTTGTCGTCTGCTCCAGTCTTTCTTTTGAACACCCATTTACACCCAATTGGTTTTACCCCTTCAGGTTGATCAACCAATGTCCATACATTGGTGACTTTCATGGACTTCATTTCAAATTTCATGGCTTCTAGCCATTTCTCACAGTCGGGGCGTTGCATAGCCTCTGAGAATGTGGTTGGGTCCTCATCACAATGACTAACCTCTACAACCTTGCCTTCCTGGATCAAGAACCCATAGTACCTATCTGGCTCGCGAGTGATTCTACCAGATCTTTTCAATAGTCGTATAACATGGTCAGTGCTGGTCATAGGTTCCCTGACCTGACTGACTTGCAAGTTATCTTCGATCTTGTCAAGATCAGTCTTTCCCCCACTATGCCCTTTGAGAAGAAACTCTTTTTCCAAGAATTGGGCATTTCTCACCACAAACACTTTCTGGTCAGAATGATGGAAAAAATAATATCCCCTAGTCTTCTTGGGATATCCCACAAATTTGCACTTGTCAAATCTTACATCCAACTTTTTAGCTTCTTGTTTCTTAACATAGGCATAGCACCCCCAAATCCTGAGATATTCATGACTTGGTTTGTGACCCTTCCATATCTTATATGGTATTCTTGAAACTGATTTGGAAGGAACTCTATTTAAAATGCAGACAGCAGTATCCAGAGCATAACCCCAGAATGAAAGAGGCAAATTGGTGAAACCCATCATGGACCTGACCATGTCTAACAGAGTCATGTTCTTTCTCTTGGACATACCATTATGGTGTTGCTGGAGTGGTCCATTGAGAAAGAATTCCATTATCTTTAAAGGAGTTAAGAAACTCATCGGTCAAGTATTCACCACCTCGATCTGATCAAAGTGTCTTAATACTCTTGCCTGTTTGTTTCTCTACTTGATTCCTGAAGCTCTTGAATACTTCGAAGGCTTCCGACTTGTACTTCAACAGGAACACGTATGTATACCTTGATAAGTTTGTAAAGGTGATAAAATAGGTGAAACCTCCTCTAGCCTATACTTGAAGTGGTTCACATATGTCCGTATGTACCAACTCTAATAGTTTTGTAGCTCGTGCGCCTTTTCCTGAGAAAGGTGCCTTGGTCATTTTACCCTTGAGACATGACTTACTGGTTGGATAGAACTCAGGACTGTAGTCCTCAAGGAATCCCTCATTGGTCAACCGTTCGAGGCGTTTCTTGTTGATATGATTGAGCCTACAGTGTCAGAGATAGGATTTATTCACTGTAGTATCTCTTGGTCTCTTCTGATCAATCAATAATACAATTTCTATTTGTAGGAGAATATAAACACCATTTGTAAGTTCACCACGCATAAAGATATGATCATTAAGAAAGATAGAACAACTATTGTCCGTAATCTTAAAAACAAATCCATTTTGCGCCAGCCTTGATACCAAAATTATATTTTTAGCAAGGCTGGGAACATAATAAAAATGTTTTAAAAACAACGTTCTATCAAATGGTAAACTAAGAGAAACAAAACCAATAGCTAATGAAGAAACTCTTGCCCTAATATCTACGTGCAAGTTCCTCTCAGTATCTCCAAACCATCTACTGACGTCCAGACCCTGCAGAGAATTACAAATATGCTGAGGACTTCTGGTATCCAATACCCAAGTAGATGTATCACAAATAGTCATGTTCGGGTTTATCATAAATATACCTGAACCTGAAGCATCACCATGCTTCTGTTGTGCTAAGGTGGCAAGGTATTCTCTGCAATTCCTTTTCCAATGCCGCTCTTTCTTACAATGGAAGCAGACTGCCTTGTCCTGGGCCTTTTGAGCTTGAATCTTTTTCTTTATACCACCACCCTCCTGCTTGAGTTGGTTCTACTTTTTATTGGTTTTTCCAATTTTACCCTTGTTTTTGTTAGGAATAATGCCCAAAAGCCAATAAATTGTATTTTAGAATTATGGATAATGTGTTATTTAAATTATTAATTCATTTAATATGGCCAGTTTATTTATTTATTATAAATATTTTGATTAAATAAATAAAGTCCTTAGAATACTATTTATAGATTCTATCATTAGGAGTAAGGATATGAGTGACGGAATCTATAATCGTGAATATATTCTAAAAGTTATCCCCGATCATAGGATAAACTAATTGAGCGTTAGTTTATCCGGATAGATCGGATTATAGTCTACTAACCAAATTATATGAGATATCAGTTTGAGCGATTTGTCTCATATCGTTATAGTAGATGTATAAGTACTTATTGTGAATAGGTAACTGAATTTGACCACCGATACAACGAATTACATGGTATGACAATCATTTGTTGTATTATGTAATTATGCAATTAATCCTTAGACTTGAGACACTACGATTATTTCATTATTAGGAATATCATAATTTGTTGGTACAAAAAAGCTAGTCCTAATCATGGATTAGACAATGTATTCAATGGTTGTGATTTATTCCGTCATAGAGAAATGTATGTGTAGATACGAAAATTGTCAATTGGGTGTCCTATGCAATCTGATTAATTGAGTGACTTGAAATCCTTGGCCAAGGTGAAATAGTGAAAGTTGTTTCGCAAATTATTCATTAGTCACTAATTAATTAGGTTTTGGCATATGGTCGAGTAAGAGAGTTTGACGACCCAATCCATGACTCTGGCTTGATCAGGATAGTTGAGACAGTAGGATTTGATTGTATATAAATTACTATTTGGGGTCACATGCTTGCACTTCATCTTTAATTGGATAATCATGATACACTGCTAGGTGTCACTCACGATTTGCGAATTAATTAGAAAAAGTTCTAATTTAATTAATTGGTTGAATTAATTATTCGCTACCGATTAATTATGAACTCGAGAGGTCACACACAAATGGAATTTTTAGATTAATTGGATTAGAGAAAAAGATTAAATTAAAATTAGGATCTTTCTAAATATTAATTTAGTTGGACTCGTAATAATTAGATGGTGATCTGATTAATATGGAGCCCAAGACTGGTAAATTTAAGACTAGCCCACTTATGACTTAAGTCATATATGTTTCCTATATATAGAACTATTCTGACAGAGAAACAGCTAGCACAATTTTCATAGTCAGAATAAAATATAGGATTTCTATAGAAACCTAGTGGGGGTAGAAATCCAATTAGCAAGTGCAGATTCTATGTGGATCAACCTTGGAGGCTTCACACGTGGGGAGCTTGATTCAGATTCTATATGGAACTACTCTTCAAGAGGTAATCCTAGAACTATTGCAGATTTAGTTTAATTAGATTAAATTATTATCTGATTTAACTCTGCATAATAAAACATGAACGGATACATGATTTATTTCCGTTGCGCAATTATTTTAATTGTCATGTATATTTTCCAACAGTGATATCACAGCCACCATTCATGTTTGTTATGCGATTTAACGTTTATGACACAATTTTCTATATCTCTTATATTGAAATTAAAGTTGTTTAATTTTGTGATTGAAAAATAGACCAAAAATCTTCCTTCCCAATTTATATGGAAAAGGTGTTTTTTGATAATTAAAATTTTTATGAAAAGTGTGTTTCTGAAAATTTTAACTATTATGTTTTTATATATATTGTATATATTTTTCAGAATATTTTTTAAAAGCGTTTTTAAAAAAAAAAAATTAAAAAACCCCACATACCCAGGCAGTAGCGCTGCCGCTGCCGGTAGCGGCACCGAGGGCGCTGCTGCCGCTGCTGGTAGCAACACCGAGGGCGCTGCTGCCTACCCCAGCAGCGCCATCGGGCACTGCTAGGAACAGCAATGTTGAGGCAGCAGCGCACGCCGCACGCTGCTGCCTCGGCAGCGGCCACGCTACCTAGCAGCGCTGCTAATGCACAAGGAGGCAGCATCGCTGCCTTGGAAGCAGCGCCGCTGCCATGGCTGCCACCATGGCTGCAAGGTGCATCCATGGTGGAAAAGGCAAGGGGGGGGGGGGGGGGAAGGAGGGGGGGCACAAGGAAGAAGAAAAAAAATTTATTGGGTTAGGGTTTCCTGACCCAGATCTGGATCCGTTTTGGATCCGGATCCAGTCTGAAACCCATGACCCAAGTGTCAGGGGTTGATGGGTTTTGGACCTTGTTTTTGTTTTTATTTTATTTCTTTTCTAATTGGGCTATTAGAGTTTTTTTTTTTTTGGACTTTGATGAGTTGTTTTAAAATAGTGGTTTTTAACTGTTTGGGCTGACTATGTTTTAATAAAAAGGTTGGTTTTTATTAATTTAGCCCAAAACTTTATTTTGATAAAACTCTATCTTATGTTGAAGCCTAAAAGGATATTAAGAGATTTAATTAATAAATTGTTTATTAATTATATTAAATAAATAAAAGGTGTTTTATTTATTTTTTGGAAATATGAGATATTTTTGCTTATTTAATACATCGTTTATTAACTTTAGACAGCTAGATATAATGAGATTATATCAAGGAAATTAATTATGCCATATTCGTGGATTACCTATTATATTTATGATTGAGTGCTTGGATGATCATGAACTAGAATGGATGAATGAATGAATGTATGTTTATTTATTTATTTATTCATTTGGGTTTTATGTAAATTATTTAAATGGGGCTTGCATGGCTCTTACCCATTTTGATAATGTAAAACCCCTATTCCTATTTATGTATCCCACTAGATTAGGAATCTATTTACATAAATATAACAAGAAGATCAAGCAGGACACATTAAGGAGTTGGTGGACCTGGTTTGCAGAAGGAGTTTTGTGAAATCCAACAAGGAGTAGCCCAACTATTGGGCCCTAATTTTATTTTAGGGAATTCAACCTAGTGGCTCAGGTTGACAGTGCTCCTAGTCCATGATCATCCTATTTATTTACATGCATTTATTTATTATGCGATATATATTAAATGTGTGGATGTTTCTAGTTTAGTTTATATGATAAATTGAAACCAGAAGCATGTGAAAAGTGAGACCTTAATTAAAGACCGAAAAATCTTCCCACTCCAAATATTAAGTTAATAATGATGTTGTCTAAGAGTAGATTATATCATTGCCTTCTATTATCATAGATTAGTTTATATGTTAGGCAAGTGAGTAGCTGGCTGTGGACACATAGGGGCTATTTATTTGTATTAACATGTAAACTAAGTCTATAAAACATGAGATGTAGGAGAATTTAGATTCTTACTGGCTACCAAAAATCTATCATGTGAGGTGTCGGTATTGCATTGATCTAAATTCCCTAGGATAATGGGTTTGACTTAAACAATTCTTAGAAGACCAAAAATCTATAATGTGAGGTCAAGGGAATTGTAGGCAAGAAAATTGGGATTTGTATGTGATGCATTGAATAAGGTGTTATTCAACTATTAGTTTTTGATTCACCAAAAATCTATAATGTGAGGTGAAACAAAAATTAATGGGCCCCACAATCCACTAAGAAAATCATTTATTTGATTTTTCGTTTTCTACTAGGGAAGTATGGGATCCGAAAAATTTAGTGGGGGTACTATTTGATTTAAAGACCCAAGTCAAGTAGTTAATAATACGTTATCTAATTTCAATTAATTATTTTCTGCAGTTACATGTCAAAAATGAATCATCTTGCAACTGTCCTAGATAAGAACTGTTTGACTGGACCAAACTATGTTGACTGGTTCTGTAACTTGAAAATCATACTGAGTTCTGAAAAGATTGAGTATGTGTTTGATGGTCCACTTCCTGAAGAGGCTCAAGGGGCATCTGAAGAGGAATTGGAAACCATTAGGAAATGGCGTGATGATGCGTTAAAGGTCAAAAGCTACGTTTTGGCTTCAATGACAAATGAGCTTCAACGTCAACATGAGGACATGGAAGATGTCACTGAAATCATCAAACACTTACAAGAGTTGTATGGTGTAAAGAACAGGGTTGCTAGGTATGAGATATCTAGGGAATTGTTCCGATTGAGGATGAGTGAGGGATCAGATGTCAATACACATGTTCTTAAGATGATCGGTTTGATCGAGCGTCTTGAATCCTTGAATTTCTCTATGGATTCGAACTTGTAGACTGACTTCATACTTGAATCTCTACCTGAATCCTTCCATTCCTTTATTGTCAATTTCCAGATGAATTACATTGAGCACACCTTACCTCAGCTCTTGAATATGTTGGTTATATACCAAGGGCAGATGAAAGGAAAAGGTAAGGAAACTGTGTTGGCATTTGCCTCTTCTTCATCTGCTAAGAAGCAAAAAAAGAACAAGAAGAAAGGTAAAAAGGCCCATCAGGGCAAGCCTACTGGAGGCGTGTCCAAGAAGAAGGGGAAGGTTGCAAAGCTTGGAACTTGTTTTCACTGTGAGAAGGAAGGACATTGGAAGAGGAATTGTCCAGAGTACCTCAAGAGTTTGAAGGGAAAGGGCAAGACTTCTGCAGGTATGTCTCGATTGCTCATGTTTGAGATTAGTCTTTCGATTAATCATGATTCTACTTCATGGGTGCTAGATTCTGGTGCCACTTCTCATATTTGTACTTCTGTACAGGAACTGAGGAGAAGTAGAGCTTTAGGAGAAGGCGACGTGGTCCTGAAGGTGGGAAATGGAGCAATGGTTGCTGCATTAGCTATTGGGACATGTTGTCTTACTTTGTCGTCTGAATTTACTTTAGTTCTGGATAATTGTTTATTTTTGCCAAATGCTTTGAGAAACATCATTTCTGTTTCAGTTTTAGTTCAAAATGGTTCTGAATTTAAGTTTATGGATAATGGATGTTTTATTTATTTGCGAAATAAATGTGTTCGCACTGGCAAATTAGTAAATGGGCTTTATATACTTGATATAAAGAGAGACGACAATAAAAATGAGCAATGCATGAATGTACAAACCTTTAAAAGGTCTAGAGATACTATTAATTTTAAATATTTGTGGCACTTAAGATTAGGTCATATAGTAGAAACTAGAATCACGAAGTAGGAGAAAGAAGGACTTATAAGCGCATGTGGCCCGAGTCCATTCCCAGCATATGAATCTTGCATCCTAGGTAAAATGACCAAATCACCCTTTGTGGGACAAAGGCAAAGAGCTACAAACATTTTAGAATTAAAACACACTGATGTGTGTGGGCCTTTTGGTGAATTGGCCCGAGGTGGTTTTGCCTACTTTATTAATTTTACTGATGATGTGTCTCGGTATGGGTATGTGTATCTTATGAAACACAAATCTGAATCCTTTGAAAGGTTCAAAGAATACAGAGCAAAAGTAGAAAACCAAACTGGAAAAATGATTGAGGCTCTTCTGTCTGATCGATGAGGGGAATACCTTAGTACTGAATTCCAAGAGTATCTTAAAGAAAATGGTATAATCATATCATTGACTCCACTTGGAACACCTGAGCTTAATGGTGTGTCAGAAAGGAGAAATAGGACTATGTTGGACATGGTCAGGTCAATGATGAGTTATACTGATTTACTTGTTGGCCTTTGGGGCTATGCTCTTCTCACTGCAGCATATATCTTGAATAGGGTCACTTCCAAATCAGTTATAAGCATTCCTTATGAGATCTGGAGAAATAAGAAGCCCAGCTTTAATCACATTAGAGTATGGGGTTGTCCTGCTTACATTAAAAGGCTTAAAACTGAGAAATTGGAAGCAAGATCTGACAAAGTCAGATTCATTGGCTATCCCAATGATTCGTTGGGATATAACTTTTATTCCCCTACTGACCAAAGAATATTCATCAGCAGACATGCCATATTCTTGGAGGAAGAGTTCATCCAAGAAGGTGGTTTGGGAAGAAAAGTAGAGCTTAATGAGGGAAACATTGAGCAACCAATTGACCAGGTAGAAACCTAGGATTTGATCCATGATGAAACTATTCAAGAAAAACCAACTACTTTACCACAGATACGCAAATCTTTAAGGACTGTTCGTCCCCCCACAAGATATAGCTACCTTCATAGTCAAGGACAAGAGTTGTTCACATTGGATAATGGTGATCATGTTGATGATCCCCTAGCCTATGAAGAAGCTATTTATGATAGGGACTCAGAAAAATGGCTTGAAGCCATGAAATCAGAAATGGATTCAATGTACACCAATCAAGTCTGGAATCTTGTAGACCCACTTGAGGGTATTATACCTATTGGGTGCAAATGGGCATATAAGAGGAAAAAGGGGTACAGATGGGAAGGTGGAGACCTTCAAAGCAAGGTTAGTGGCAAAAGGTTACCGTCAGAGACAAGGAGTTGACTATGAGGAAACCTTTTCGCCAGTAGCAATGCTCAAATCCATTAGGATTTTATTGGCTATAGCTACACACTATGATTATGAGATATGGCAGATGGATGTCAAAACGGATTTTCTTAATGGCTTCATTGAAGAAGACATTTATATGGAACAACCAATGGGTTTTGAATCTATAGTTGAAAGTCATAAAGTGTGCAAGCTAAAGAGATCCATCTATGGACTCAAACAAGCATCAAGGAGTTGGAACAAACATTTTGACGAGGTCGTCAGAACATTTGGCTTTATTAAGAATAAAGACGAGCCTTGTGTTTACAAGAAAGTCAGCAATAAAGCAGTTACATTCCTCATCTTGTATGTAGATGACATACTACTGATTGGGCAACCAAAAGCCTCGAGGCCCTTTGGTCGCGAGGCCCCTTGTGGCCATTTGGTCGCCCAGTCAGCCTAAAAACAAGGGCCAGAACGTTGCCCCCTGTTTTTAGTAATTACAGGTTTCTTTTTTTTTTTTTTCAAAAACCCTACCTATCCTGACCCCTAATCCCCCACCCGACCCTACCCCTAAACCCCACCTCACCCCTCATCCCACCCAACCGCACTATTGTTGAGCTTCAAAGGTACATTTTTTTTGTTTTTATTTTGTTTATTACATTATACATATAGTATATATATGTGTGTGTATATATATATAATACATATATATAAATAATACTATATATATATGTATAGCTTAAAAGGGATATATATACACGCATATATCTATATATATTATGATTTTCTTTTTTTTCTTTTTTTCTTTTTTTTATTTTAGGATTTTATTCTATTTTTTTTCATTTTACTTTTTTTAAAATTTTGTTTTCTTTTTTATCAATCTTACCTTATTTTTGGGGTTTTTAATATTAGATTTTTTATTTTTTTTATTTTTTTTAATGTTTGAATTTTTAGTTTTTATTATTTGTTGTTTTCTAGTTTGTTTACGCTATTTTTGTATTTAGTTTGTTTTTAAATGTCCAAGTATTTATATATATGTATGTTTATGTGTATGTGTAATGTAAATTTTTTGGTTTTTGGGTGATTGCTAATGATGCAATTGTTGGTTGTTTTAAATATTTTTTTGAAGGATTGGAGTTTGTTTTGTGCGATAGGCCAGACTATTACATCTCAGGTTAGTCTTTTAATTCACTATCTTTTATATTCGTGTTGAGATATTGTATTTGAAATAATGTTGTAGGTGAGATATTGTCTTTGAAAATGTGATGTTACGTTGTAGTTGAAATGATGTTGTTAAAATGACTTTGAATTTAATGAAGGTTAATGTTGTAGGTAAGATATCGTTATAGAGATAACTGTCTTTGGAAATGTGATTTGCGTTGTAGTTGAAATAATGTTGTTAAAATGACTTTAATTTAATGAAGGTTAATGTTGTAGATGAGATATTGATGTAGAGATAACTGTCTTTGGAAATGTAATGTTGCGTTGTATTTGAAATATTGTTGATAAAATGACTTTGAATTTAACTATGTAAAAGGTAAAATTAAAGGACTTGGAATGTTACTTTGGAAAGATAAAATTAACTTTGAATTACTTTGTAATTACTTTGTAATTAATTGTTGTCTATTATTGTTAATAATATTTTGTAGTTAATTGTAGTTAATTATTTTCGGAGTTGTGGAATATACAATAATGATGAATTGTGTATATAATTAGGTCACATTGGTAATACAGATTTAGTCGAAATGGAAAGGGATCGACAGTCTTGGATGAACAATCGCTTAACACCCGATGGAAATTCTTCGAGGTGGCTGGTGGGTTGAGGATGAGACGCATCTATGGACTCGGCTCGAAGGGGATTCGCATTGGGAGGGGATTAGACGAAGTATCCACCATTCTCCCAACTGGATTGACGCAGTGAGACGTCAACGTTGCTGTCACTTAGGCAACATAGATCATTAAACGACAGCTTGAGAAGCAACTGCAGGCGCAAACGAAGTTGCTAAGTATCGTGACGCAGCTACAAGATGAGATGGCTTGGATGCGAGACAACCGCCCATCCCCTAATCCAGACCATCACGATAATTAGTTGGTTCTAGTTTCTTTAAAAAAAATTTCTAAAACTAATATTATGAACTTTATTTTGAAGATCTTTTAAATACTAAAATATGTGTATATTAAATTAATTTTATTGTTGTAAATATTAAATTCAATTTTTATTTTTTTTAAAAAAATTGTGTGGCGACGAAATAACAACAAAAACGCAACTATCACATGGCAACTATTATTGGCTACGATATGGTTTAAAAAGGGCGACCAAATATTGGCTACCACATGGAGACAAAAATTAATAAATAAAAAAATTAAAACATTTAGCTACCTAGTGGCAACAATAAAATAGCTATCATACAACCATCAAAATGTGGCTACAAACTTTGGCTACCAAATGGCGATGAACATTAATAATTAATTAAAAAAAATTAAAAATATTTGCCTACCTAATGGCAATGACATTATGGCTACCACACAACCACCAAATTGTAGCTATAAAAATTGGCTACCACATAGAGACGAAATTAAATAATTAACAAAAAATATTAAAAATAATTTGCTACCTAATGGCGACAAAGATTGGCCACCATAGGGCGACAATGCATAATTAATTAATACAAAAAATTAATGAATTATTTAATAAAATTGTTAATTATAAAAATTAATTAATAATTAATTTTTCTAAAAATTGTGGCCAAGGGGCTACGAAATGTAAAAAAATACATTTTTTGTTTTTTTTATTTGGCGACCAAAATGTGACCAAATGACCTAATGCTGGCGAGGGATTTCTCGACAATACGTTTTTGGTTGTCCTTTGGTCGCCCAATAGGGATAGGCGACCTAGGGGCGACGAAGACCAATTTTCTTGCAGTGGTTGAGAATCACTACTCCAGCTCTGTTATGCTTGGCTCGCCCAGTGCTTTCTACCATGAAGTTAACAACTGCTTGTGTCACGCCCCAACCCGACCCCTTAAGGAACCAAGTTCGGACGCGACGTTCGACCGTTCGTTATAACACTTAAATATGACTTATGCTAAAGAGATTTTCCTTGATATACTCAATAAGCCTTTTATCTTCCTTAGGTGTCCATTATTCATTCCTAAATTCTGTAACCTAAGCTCTTCTGAAAATGAAATTTAATTGGTTGCATTGTCAACACTGTTTGAGTCAATTATTGTCATATCAATATTAACGTGATAATCTATATCAACATCCAAACTACCCGATTCAATATAACATAGTCAAAACAAAATCACTTAGGCCTCAAAGGGACACCTAACGATTTACATATCTTATAGCAAAATCCATAAACTCCTAATACTTAATTACATACATGCCATAAAGTTCAAAGTTCATAAGTATTCAAAATAAACAACATAAGTTTAACACATATCTGTTGACCAAAGTCTTCATCATAACACAAAAGCATAACTTGATGGAAAACATAATCCAAGCACATCAAGCACACGAATCATCCCTAACATCCTAAATGTCGCGCCCTAACTCGACCCCTCCTATAATCAGTCAGGACGCAACGGAATTTCGACAGTATAACGACAGTAAATAGGATACTGAGGCTCTAAACCAACCTCAATAGAACATCATACATCAACTCCATAAACCATACAACAAACAACTCCTCAATAAATAACAACATAGAACAACCATATTACACCATAATCATTCTTTGTTGTACGCCTCCGTTCCAACATAATACACGAACCTTAATATACATTACAAAAACATATTGAGCCAATCTAGCAGCCTAATCATAAACAAAAGAAAGGCTACTAAGACAGCATCAACTAATTCATTATCTTTTCAACATCTTTTACATTATGAACTACAAAGCATATAAAAGTCTACTAAGTTAATATACAAGATAGCAAAACAATACAACATCAAGGATAAGACTCCGGAACATAAGACTCATCCACGTAAGACACATTTTCCTCTTCAGGAGGCACGTACCCGTAATCCTGCCAAAGTACACCTGTATGCATGCAATAATAGAGAGTGAGCTTATATAAAATAAGCACAGTAAGGATCCGATAGATCTCGAGCAAGGTTTACTAAACTCCTTGAAAATAATCTTTTGAGCAAGTAAACACACAATAACATCAATAATACTATCATCACATAATCTATAATGACCATTCAATAAAGGATACACTAGTTGATGTAGCTCCAAACGCCATCACGATCATAGCAGCCTTCTTGTGACTCCCATAAACTCACGCACCCGAGGTACCCCAATAACCTCTCCCTCCATGACACCTCCATCATGCGAGCTGGAGGCAGTCTCTGGTAGTCATGCCGTTATCAACCCGACAGCCCAATGCTGCCCGAGAGGTGGCACACACATACCAAAGACTCAGCAATAATAATAAACATCAATCATTCACAGGAGGACAGTCTAGCAGAACTGCCTATCTCCCAGCATCAATCATCAATCAATAATCATCAATAATCATATTATCATCATAATAACATCAATAATCAATTAATCAACAAATAACTAAGTTAGATGACAAAGTAGGCCATCTAACCAAACAGGCATTAAACACACAATCAAACCCTAGTTTACCCATCATCAACTCACAATTCCATCACTCAAACCACACCCAATCAACTAAAGGCATAATCTAACATTTAAAGAAAGACAACCTAAACTTCAAATAATCATATATTACATTCTACTAATCCAAACAACTCCAAATTAGTTTCTATCACTCACCCATTCAATCAACTACGTTAGCCCCCTCGGAAACTAACCAAAACACATCCAAATCATGCCCAATTACCCTAAAACCCTAGTGTGTCATGGCTGAAATTTACGGATTTTAGCACGGACATCACAATTGAAAATTCGGCATTACAACGGCGCTAACACGTAATTAACAAACTTTTAGAAATCGACGGCAATCGATTCCGATCAACACAACTCAAAATAATCAACATTTAGCACATTAATTAACTTTAAATACCCGAAAATAAATAATTATGCTACAACGGTTCAAATCTCGTAGGATTACATATAAATGATCCCTAGCATGCATGGAGAAATAATCTAACATCAGATTAACATACTAATGGTTCGATAATCAATTCTACTCTACGCAAAAACACAAAAGATGAGTTTTGAGATCTAGAATTTTTCTCTCACCTTTGATGTGATATAAACCTAGGAATACGTGCAATGCGTGCCCAACAAGCGGAATCCAACTCGGCACGAAGTTCTACAGACAAAAACTAGGTTTTTCTTTGAAAATTTGCTTGAAAAACTTTTGAAATTTCTCTCTATTTTTCCTCTCCTTCCTCACGGCAATGTGTATGCAAATGAGTATGTTTTTGTGCTTTGCTTGTGTGTGTTGGTGATATATGCATAATAGTCAACATTTTAAATGAAAGTCAAAGTTGAATTAACTTAGTATTTTTGTGTTTTCTTGACTTTAAATGCATTTTCTTGATCACCAAAGTTCAAAACAATTATTCAACACCCAAGATAGCTCAAGTAGGTTATTTTTAGGTGACAAGAAATTTTACAATCAAACAATTTCACCCGAGTCGGCTTAAAATTTGATTTTCGCAAAAGTCAGTGTAAAAACCCTAATAAATTCCTAAGCCGATTTTAAAACCGTTTTAATCAAACACAGGTCTATTAAAGTCCATGGACTAGGTCTAGAAGGGTTAAAAAGACCAGTTTCAAAATTTTAGCGGACGTATTTCAAAAATTCTATTCACTAAAAATTGACGATAAAATTTCTGACTCCGTTTTTGATGAAAATTTCATGTATGCACATTTAGCATGTTCTAGGAGTATTAATATCAAAATTACCACATTCTAAGTCATATAGCACATAGACAGGTCAATTCAAGCAAAACGAGAATAAACACACAAAATGAGACAGGATAAAAAAGTAGGGTTTCACATTCTCCCCCCTTTAAAGAAATTTCATCCCCGAAATTCTTACTTGATGTACTGAACAGATCTGGGTACTGCTACTGCATCTGATCTCGTCTCTCCCAAGTAGCTTCCTCAATGCCGTGATGCTTCCACAACACCTTAACCATCGGAATCTTCTTCGACCTCAACTCTTGTTCCATCTGATCAAGAATACAAATCGGACGCTCGTTATAAGTCAGATTCTCAAGAAGTTGTAACGGCTCTGGCTCAAGAATATGAGAAGGATCTGAATTATATTTCCGCAAATTAAACACGTGAAATACATCATGGACATTAGAGAAGTTCTCCGGTAAAGCCAACCGATATGCTAACTTACCAACCCTGCAGGTAATCTCAAACGGCCCAACAAATCTCGGACTCAGCTTTCCACATTTACCATAACGAGCAAACCCCTTACGAGGAGATAATCTCAAGAAAACCCGATCTCTAACTGCAAACTCTAAGTCCCGACAACGCTTATCAGCATAACTCTTGAATCTATTCTGCGCCGTAAGCATTCTCTACCTAATCAACTGAACATTCTCAATCTTCTCAAGAAGCTCTGGCATGATAGTCGGATCAATAGTCTTCATCTCCCCTACCTCGTCTCAATATAAAGGTGAACGGAACTTACGACTGTAAAGAGCTGCGAAAGGTACCATCCCAATAGTAGCTTGATAACTATTGTTATAGGCAAACTCGGCAAGTGGTAGATGTTTCTCCCAGTTCTTCCCGAAGTCCAAAACACAAGCCCTAAGCATATCTTCCAGAATCTGAATAGTCCGCTCAGACTGATCGTCGGTATGTGGATGATACGCGGTACTGAAGTTCAACTGAGTACCCAAGGTCTCCTGAAGTTTTTCCCACAAACGAGAAGTAAATCGAGGATCTCGATCTGAGACAATACTAGATGGAATCCCGTGAAGTCTAACAATCTGATCCAAATAAAGACCCGTCAATTTTGTAACCTCATCTCCCATCCTCATCCAAATAAAATGAGTTGTCTTCGTCAAACGACCCACGACAACCCAAACTGCATCATTACCCCTCGGTGTTCTAGGCAAACCAATGACGAAATCTATCGTAATATGCTCCCACTTCCACTCTGGTATAGCCACCGGCTGAAGCAAACCTGCTGGTCGTTGATGCTCGGCTTTCACCCTCTGACAAGTCAAACATCTGGATACAAACTGAGCAACCTCCCTCTTAATGTTATTCCACCAATAGTGTTGCTTCAAATCCCGATACATCTTGGTTCTACCGGGATGAATAGTGTACTTAGAATTATGAGCTTCCTCCAAAATACCTCGCCTCAAGCCGGGTTCATCGGGAACACAAACCCTGTTCTGAAACCAAAGAATACCATCCTCATGCAGTTTAAAGTCAGACTGATCATCCGTGATCTGATCCTTGATCTTCTGAAGTTTAACATCAAGTTGCTGAGCTTCTCTGATCTGAGACAACAATAAAGGCTGAATACGGACATGTGAACACATCTCCCCAACCTGAGTCAACTCCGGTCTCCAATAAGTGAATTCCTCAAGAATCTCCCATTTCTTGACAGCCAAACAAGCTACACTCGCCTTCCGGTTGAGAGCATCTGCTACAACATTTGCCTTGCCAGGCAGATAATTGATAGAACAATTATAATCTCCAAGAAGCTCCATCCACCTCCGTTGACGCATATTCAACTCATTCTGTGAGAACAAGTACTTCAAACTCTTATGATCAGTGAAAATCTCGAACTTACTGCCCCACAGATAATGACGCCACTTCTTCAGTGCGAAGACAACTGTTGCCAACTCAAGATCATGAGTCGGATAATTCACCTCATAAGGCTTCAACTTCCTGGAAGCATAGGCAATAACTCGGCCATCCTGCATAAGAACACATCCCAAGCCCTCCTTGGATGCATCGCTGTAAATAACCATATTTTCAGTCCCCTCTAGTAGAGCAAGTACTGGAGCAGTAGTCAACCTCTTTTTCAACTCCTGAAACCCACTCTCACACTTCTCATCCCAAGTAAAGATAGTCCGTTTCTGAGTCAACTTAGAAAGTGGCCCAGCAATCTTCGAGAAGTCTTTTACAAACCTACGGTAATAACCCGCCAAGCCAAGAAAGCTACGGACTTCAGAAACATTCTCTGGCCGTTTTCAAGACATCACTACTTCAATCTTAGTGGGATCTACAGATATACCGCTCTGTGTAATAACATGGCCAAGAAAAGATATGCGTTGCAGCCAAAATTCACATTTGCTGAACTTGGAAAACAACTGATGCTCCTGCAGCTTCTGTAAGACAAGCCGTAGATGTTGCTCGTGCTCCGATTCAGATTTAGAATAGACCAAGATATCATCAATAAAGATTACCATGAACTGGTCTAAATACGGCTGAAAAACCCAATGCATAAGATCCATGAATGCTGCCGGTGCATTAGTTAATCCAAAGGGCATAACAACAAACTCATAATGCCCGTACCGAGTCCTGAAGGCAGACTTCGGAACATCCTCCGTACGAATCCGAAGCTGATAATACCCCTATCTCAAATCAAATTTAGAATAGACTTTGGCTCCCTGAAGTTGATCAACCAATTCGTCAATTAGTGGCAAAGGATATTTATTCTTGATGGTCACCTGATTCAAACCACGATAATCAATACACAATCTCAAGGTACTATCATTCTTCTTCACAAATAAAATAGGAGCTCCCCAAGGTGAAAAACTTTGCTGAATAAATCCCTTCTCCAATAATTCCTGCAACTGAGTTTTCAGCTCATTCAACTCAGCTGGTGCCATCCGGTACGCTGATTTAGAAATAGGTTGAGTACTAGGAATAACATTGATCACAAATTCCACATCTCTCTCTGGCGGTAACCCTGGCAACTCCTCAGGAAATACATTGGGATATTCCCGAATAATGGGGACTTCCTCCAGCTGTAACTTATCAGATGGCTTATTGATCAAATAAGCTAGATAGCCCCAACACCCCTTACTCACCAACTTAACAGCTTTAGTTGCTGAGATAACAAAGCTCGTCTTAGCACCTCGGTTCCCTACTACCTCAACGACTGGTTGATCTGGCAAACGAAACTGTACTACCTTGGTTCGATAGTTTAACTGGGCATCATACTTAGAAAGCCAATCCATACCCAAGATAACATCATACCCCCGGATAAGAAATAAGATAAGGTCCAAAGGAAAACTATGCCCCTTAACATGTATTTTACAATCCTTACAAACTAGGCCAGTCACATACTTATTAGTCAAAGAGGTACTAATCTCAACCACATAAGGCAATCTTTCAGGTTGCAATTTAACACGTTGCACACAAGCAGGAGTAATGAAAGAATGCGTAGCACCAGAATCAATCAACACTTTAACAAGTTGATCAAGTATAAGGAAGTTACCTTCCACCACTGCAGTCTCCTCAGGCATCTCCTCTAAGTCAACTGCGTAGGCCCGAGCCTGGACCTGCTGCTGCTGAGGTGCACTGGCCGCAGGTCGGCCCTGATAACCCTGAGTCGCTGTCCGACCCTCAGTCCTCGAATATCTAGGGCAATCTCTCGCCCTGTGCTGATTGCTTTCGCATCCTAAACACGTCCCTGCCTTCACTCTGCAATCGGCCTCTACATGCCCCGTGCGGTTGCAGTGTGTACACTGCGGTGATGATGCACTAACACTGCCCCTAGAAGAACCAGAAGCTGAAGAAACAGCTGAACCAGCCTGCTGCTTAGGCCTTACCAAACTAGGCCTATACTGACCCTAAGACTGGGCTGGCCTGAACTGGGACTGAACCTGATATGACCCCTGTTGAAACTGAGGCCGATAATAACTCTGCTGCCCCTGTGGCCTAAAAGAACCCTGCTGAGCTGGTAGCCTGTACACAACCTGCTGTACTGAAGGCCTATACACTCCCTGCTGAAACTGCGGCTGATATGGCCTCTTACTGGGCTGACTAGACACAAGCTGATCCCCCTTTCTCTTCTCTAGTCTAGAAGATGCCTCAAAGGCCTCAGTGAATATATCATACCGATTCAGAGCCATCACATCCGGAATCTCGGGCCTCAACCCCAACATGAATCTACGAGTCCTCCACTCCTCATCAGCCATATACTCCGATGCATACCGGGACAATCTAGTGAAAGTGGCCTTATACTGAGCCACTGAAGCCTCTCCCTGCACTAAGTCTAGAAACTCAGCCTCTCTCCGTTCTCTCGCGGTCCTCGGGACATACTTTGCCCGGAAAGCTAACAGAAAGGTACCCCAAACATACGAAATACCCTGAGTACCATTCTTCTGCCTCATCATCTAGCAAGTACACGGCAAAGGAGACCTTCTGCTCATCGGTATAATCAAAAGGATCATAAATCTTCTCCACCTTACTAATCCACGCTTCAGCCTTCCGATCATCGGGTTCCCCCTGAAATCTAGGTGGATGATACCCCAAGAACTCTTTCAGGGTACCACGCCCGTGGTTTCCACCCTGCACATTCAACAACTGAGCCTACCAAGCCTGAGTCTGGGCATCCTGCCCTGCTAACAACTGGGCCTGTCTGGCCATTAACTCAGCAATCCTGTCCATAGCCGCCCCCAAACGGTCATCACCCCTATCACGGCCCGGTGCCGCATTACCAGGAGTCTCATCTACTACCTCGGGCCTACCTCTGGTCCTTGGTCTACCAGCCATTTTGCTAATCAAAGAGTTAGCACAGGTTATAGCACGTAAACAGGTTATAAACAACTATTAACATACAAACAACAAACTCATATAAAACACATAAACAAATTGATTACATAATCACATAAGCACTAATTCACATAATCACTTAATCACTTAATCATTTAATCATATTAATACATAGTTCACTTCTCTTTCTTTTCATACATACTTTTATGCTAAGACCATTACCCACATTCCGAGAATACCCCGGCTGACAACAAACATGAGCTCTGATACCACTTAAATGTCACGCCCCAACTCGACCCCTCCTATAATCAGTCAGGACGCAACGGAATTTCGGCAGTATAATGACAGTAAATAGGATACCGAGGCTCTAAACCAACCTCAATAGAACATCATACATCAACTCCATAAACCATACAACAAATAACTCCTCAATAAATAACAACTTACAACAACCATATTACACCATAATCATTCTTTGTTATACGCTTCCGTTCAAACATAATACACGAACCTTAATATACATTACAAAAACATATTGAGCCAATCTAGCAACCTAATCATAAACAAAAAAAAGGCTACTAAGACAGCATCAACTAATTCATTATCTTTTCAACATCTTTTACATTATGAACTACAAAGCATATAAAAGTCTACTAAGTTAATATACAAGATAGTAAAACAATACAACATCAAGGATAAGACTCCGGAACATAAGACTCATCCACGTAAGGCACATTTCCGTCTTCAGGAGGCACGTACCCGTAATCCTGCGAAAGTACACCTGTATGCATGCAATAATAGAGAGTGAGCTTATATAAAATAAGCCCAGTAAGGATCCGATAGATCTCGAGCAAGGTTTACTAAACTCCTTGGAAATAATATTTTGAGCAAGTAAACACACAATAACATCAATAATACTATCATCACATAATCTATAATGACCATTCAATAAAGGATACACTAGTTGGTGTAGCTCCAAACGCCATCACGATCATAACAGCCTTCTTGTGACTCCCATAAACTCACGCACCCGAGGTACCCCAATAACCTCTCCCTTCATGATACCTCCGTCATGCGAGCTGGAGGCAGTCTCTGGTAGTCATGCCGTTATCAATCCGACAGCCCGATACTGCCCGAGAGGTGGCATACACATACCAAAGACTCAGCAATAATAATAAACATCAATCATTCACAGGAGGACAGTCTAGCAGAACTGCCTATCTCCCGACATCAATCATCAATCAATAATCATCAATAATCATATTATCATCATAATAACATCAATAATCAATTAATCAACAAATAACTAAGTTAGATGACAAAGTAGGTCATCTAACCAAACAGGCATTAAACACACAATCAAACCCTAGTTTACCCATCATCAACTCACAATTCCATCACTCAAACCACACCCAATCAACTAAAGGCATAATCTAACATTTAAAAAAAGACAACCTAAACATCAAATAATCATATCTTACATTCTACTAATCCAAAAAACTCCAAATCAGTTTCTATCACTCACCCATTCAATCAACTACGTTAGCCCCCTCGGAAACCAACCAAAACACATCCAAATCATGCCCAATAACCCTTAAACCCTAGTGTGTCATGGCTGAAATTTTTGGATTTTAGCACGGACATCACAATTGAAAATTCGGCATTACAACAGCGCTAACACGTAATTAACAAATTGTTAGAAATCGACGGCAATCGATTCCGATCAATACAACTAAAAATAATCAACATTTAGCAAATTAATCAACTTTAAATACCCAAAAATAAATAATTATGCTACAACAGTTCAAATCTCGTAGGATTACATATAAATGATCCCTAGCATGCATGGAGCAATAATCTAACATCAGATTAACATACTAACGGTTCGATAATCAATTCTACGCAAAAACACAAAAGATGAGTTTTGAGATCTAGAATTTTTCTCTCACCTTTGATGCGATATAAGCCTAGGAATGCGTGCAATTCATGCCCAACAAGCGGAATCCAACTCGGCACGAAGTTCTACAGACAAAAACTAGGTTTTTCTTTGAAAATTTGCTTGAGAAACCTTTGAAATTTCTCTCTATTTTTCCTCTCCTTCCTCACGGCAATGTGTGTGCAAATGAGTGTGTTTTTGTGCTTTGCTTGTGTGTGTTGGTGATATATGCATAATAGTCAACATTTTAAATGAAAGTCAAAGTTGAATTAACTTAGTATTTTTGTGTTTTCTTGACTTTAAATGCATTTTCTTGATCACCAAAGTTCAAAACAATTATTCAACACCCAAGATAGCTCAAGTAGGTTATTTTTAGGTGACAAGAAGTTTTACAATCAAATAATTTCACCCGAGTCGGCTTAAAACTCGATTTTCGCAAAAGTCAGTGTAAAAACCCTAATAAATTCCTAAGCCGATTTTTAAACCGTTTTAATCAAACACAGGTCTATTAAAGTCTGTGGACTAGGTCTAGAAGGGTTAAAAAGACCAGTTTCAAAATTTTAGCGGACGTGTTTCGAAAATACTATTCACTAAAAATCGACGATAAAATTTCTGACTCCGTTTTTTATGAAAATTTCATGTATGTACATTTAGCATGTTCTAGGAGTATTAATATCAAAATTACCACATTCTAAGTCATATAGTACATAGACAGGTCAATTCACGCAAAACGAGACATGATAGAAAAGTTGAGTTTCACACTGAAGCTCATACTTGGCCTCGGCCACACCTGAAATGTTAAGAAAGGGGTGAGTTTCCCCCAACTCAGTGAGGGGGATGAAAAGGGAGGTTTTGAAAACTTTTAACCTACGAAAAACGTTTGAAAAATATGCAATGCGAACAACAATCAAAAGCATTAGACATTAACATTAATATAACAAAACGATTAGCACATAACTATATCACATTGGTAAGGATACGGTCACAATCGTTGATGTTGCTTTTTATTCCGCTTCCACGAGGACTTTCACACTGCCGGAATCCACTTATCATTCTCGATCAAGGTACTCCGAATTGTATCCAAAAAACTACGACCCAACTCTCCATGATCTTAGGGACCATGAGAGAGAGGGACTAGGACCATGGTAGTCACGCCAACGAATAACCACCTTGGGTTGGGTAACAAAGTAGGTCACCCAACTGTTTGCATTACTTTCAACATTTCATTGCTCTTGAAACAATTCCAGCGAACACATTAGACCATTGGTTCATGTTAAACATCATATTGAGCCTTAAACACATGATAGAACACCACAAACTCAACATGCAACTTAGATTCATAAACGGGGTTCTCGCTACACTATATTTACACACAAGTCATGACAAAAGGTGATTAGTATGCACATATATATCATGTGTCTTCATATACAAGTATATATAACCAAGATTTGCTAGCTTTTGAACACATGCATAACATAAAACACCTAGAAATGTAAGCTGGAAAACTTGGACTGCACATGCATGACTTTTTTTAATTCCGTTAACCAACTTACAGTCCTCCAAAAATTCTAAAATTTCACAGAGATATAGATCTTTAAAATTAGATGGTTTTAGAATCTAACAGAACTTGATTCAGAGTTATATTCATTGGGATATAACCTTTAGACTAAACCTGCGTAATCCATCTAGTTTTATGCAAGAATAAGAACCTCACTGTAATCGACTTAAAACATTACCTTAACCACAAAATTAGAACATGCACCGAACACAAGGTTTGTTCTACTTTGAGTCTAGTACAACATATCCAAAAATTAGCCTCATCCATTAACTTTTACTATACCAAAACAGTCATGCAAAATCAGTGCATAGAATGGACTTCTAATCTTTAACATGCAATCAAAACCTTACTGAAATTGACTTAAAACGACATCTTAACCACAAAGTTAGAACATGCACCGAACAAAATGTTTATTCTACTGTGAGTATAGTATAACATATCCAAAAATCAGCCTCATCCATTAACGTTTACTATATCAAAATAGTCATGCAAAATCAGTGCACATAATGGTCTTTTAAGCTTTAACATGCAAGGTTATTGTTACTTCATGAGAAATCAGCCACTATTTCACATATGCAAGCATGTTCAATACCAAAACAAGCTAAGAAAAAGTTTAAACTACATATATAGGCTATAAATCAACTTGAAATCCAACATTTATACAAGTAAAACACATGCAATAGCTCAAAATACCTTCATTTACAACTTTCTTGCAATATCAACCAAGAATATCAACATGCATGGCTATAGAACTCAATAGAATGCTATGAAACTTTTAAAAACTTTGAAAATAGTTTTAATCCCTCAAATTGATGAAGATCAAGCAAAAAATGAAGCTAGGAATGACAAGAATTGAACTAGAGACCAAGCTTTTTCTTCTTCTCCTTCACTTTCTCTTTTTTTTTCTCTTTCTCTCTCCCTTTCTCTTCCTTCCTAGCTTGGCCGTCCACTCCACTCTCTCTCAGTCTCTATTTCTTTTGTGTTGTGTCTTGTATTAAGATGGTTAGGTGTATATAACATGGTATGTGTTAAATGCCTAGTTTGCATCACCATTAGTTTGTTTGTAACTTAATGGTTTACTAGTTAGTTGGTTTGTAGCTAGTAGTTTCACTATCTAGTAGTAAGTAACTAGGAATTATGCTAGCTAGTTTACATGCAGCTAAGAAGTTAGCTTACTCTTGTAGGAAGACTACACTTGGCACTAAAGCTAGGCATGCTAGGACACTTGGCAATTACTTCTTATGACAAAACTTATATCTTACACTAAGCATTTAAACTCTCTTCACTCTCCTATGGTATGGCCGGCTATCATGGTTTTTTTTTATATGCTATATTATATGTGTATGGAAGATTAGTCAAAAGGTCAACCTAAGTGGAAGACTATGGTCAAAATCAACGTCTTCTAAGTTAAATGGATAAATCAAATGGTCAAAGTTATTCTTATTAAGTTAATTAAAATATTTAAGGGTGTTAGAAGACTACTAAATTATGTACATGTTAATCGAATATTTATTTAAAATAAATAATTGCACATAGGATTATGCAAATTCACATAGGTTTTATGCTGGGCCTCACAACTTGGGCTTTAACCGCCGTCCTCAGTTGATAAGATATGTCAAATTGCTCAACTCTACTGCCCGTTTGAGAATTCTACCTGAGGCCTTTGGTTTGTGCAAAATTGACTTGAGCGGCGCATCGGTCATTACCTTAATAGAATGCGTGTCAAAATAGGGCATTAGCTTTTTGGATGTCGTGTCCAAGGCCAAAGCGAACCCCTGTAATTGTATCTTCAACTCTTGAAGCTCCGTTGGTACCATATAGTAAGAAGCTTTGGATATCGGTTGAGTCCCTGGTAGCAGCTCAATCATGAACTCTATCTCCCTCTTCGGTGGCAAACCGGACAATTTCTCCAGGAACACATTTGGATATTCTCGAATAAATATCCACTACATCTTTTTTTCATAAACTTGATAGCTTTAGTTGATGAGATAATAGAATTACACGAAAAACTACCATTGCCCACGACTTCTACCACTAGTTGGCCCAGTAACTGAAACTTCACTACTTTGGTTCTGCAATCTAGCTGAGCATGATGTTTCGCAGGCCAATCCATTCCTAAGATAACCTCGTAGTCTTAGAATAGGAGTAAGATAAGGTCGGCAGAGAATTCTTGGCCTTTTATTTGTATTCTACGAGCCTTGCATACCAACTCAGTTACAAACTTAGATTCTATAAGTGTGCTAACTTCAATTTTATAAGATAGTTTATCAACTTACATATTAACACGTTGCACACAAGGGGGTGTAATAAAGAAATGAGTAGCACCAGGATCAATTAATACTTTAACCAGTTGATTTAGAATTAAGAATGTACCTTCCACAATTGCGGCTCCCTCGGGCAATGCCTACTGCTCAATTGCAAAAACTCGAGCTTGGTCACGCTGGGTAGGTGTATTAGCTCTATTATGTGTGCCTCTTCCTGAGCTCTGTCCTTAAGTCTTTTGCCACTTTGGGCAATCCTTCACCTTATGCTGGTCGCTTCTACAGCTTGTGCATTTCCCGGTCTTTCTCTAATAGTTGGCCTCTATGTGGCCCTTGCGGTTACAGAAGGCACACAGGGAAGTCTGAGTTGCAGCATTATTACCTGAGAAACCCATGGCTGAAGAAACCATCGAACCACTGGCTAGGCTCTCACAACAAATGGTCTAGACTAACTCTAACTCTAGCCTTGGCTCAGTTGAAATGACTTGTTTGATTGGCTCGACCCTACTTTGACTTTACTCTTTATTTTCTCGACTCGGGATACGGCATTGAAGGCCTCGCTGTAGGTGGTGAATTGGAAATGGGTCAAGCTATCCTGGATTTCTGGACCCTTGATAAACTTCCTAATTCTCTTGCTATCAGTGTGGACCAACTCTGGAGCATAGTGAGACAACTTATTAAATCGGGCCTCGTATTGCGCAACTGTTGAACTCCCTTGTCTGTAGGACATGAATTCTTCTTCCCACTTCTCTCATGAAATCTCCGAGATGTAGTTATCCTTGAAAGCTTTGGCAAAGTTACCCCAGGTATATGGAGTGCATTATTGCTCCCACTGCAGACTCACTGTTTTCTACCATTGACAAGCATCACCCTCCAGTAGGAATACCGCGAAAGTAATCTTCTTGTCATCATTATAGTCAAGGGCACCATAAATAGTCTCGATCTTTTCCAACCAAGCCTTTGCTTTTTCATCATCTGGCTTTCCTTGGAACTTCGGCGGCCCATACTTGAGGAATCTTTCTAACACACCATCACCAACGTTTTTATTGCCACCATTGCTACTGCCAGCACCATTGTTGTTCCCTACACCAGTGCCCTCTCTTGCAGCCTGTCGTTTTAATACTTGGACCATCCGATCCATAGTAGCCGTCATTCTACTCAATATCTGTTCATCGATAGATAACTGTTCTGTATCCCCAGCATCTTGTGGAGCTGCATTTCCTGCTTCTTGAGGATCTGTGCCCCTATGGGTCCTACCTCCAGCCATCTATTGGCATAGACAGGTCATTCACGGTTATAGCATGCATGCAACGCATATACATATGAAATTACGCATCATTTAAGGCACGTTGAGCACAAATCATACAATTCACACATAGCACATAAATATGACATTGGGCATACACAAACATTCATTCAAATCATATTTCACATTAAGATTTCTACCCCACAGTCTGAGAGTCCTATCCCGGCTTATGCAATTATGCTCTGATACTACCTAAAGGTGTCATGCCCCAACTCGACCCCTTACGGAACCAAGTCTGAACGCGATGGTGGATTGTTCATTTTAATACTTAAATATAACTTATGCTCTTCTAAAAATGAAATTTAATTGGTTGCATTGTCAACACTATTTGAGTCAATTATTGTCATATTAGTATTAACGCGATGATCTCTATCAACATCCAAACTACCCAATTCAACATAACATGGTCAAAACAATCAAGCCTCAAAGGGACACCTAGCGATTTACATATCTTATAGACAAATCCATAAATTCCTAATACTTAATTACATACATGCCATAAAGTTCAAAGTTCATAAGTATTTAAAATAAACAACATAAGTTTAACATATATCCGTTGACCAAAGTCTTCATCATAACACAAAAGCATAACTTGATGGAAAACATAACAAGCAACATAATCCAGGCACACAAATCATCCCCAACATCCTGAAGCTTATACTCGGGTCAAGAAAGATAGGTACTTCTTTATATCATCAAATGCCTTCTAGCATTCCTCTGTCCATTCGAAATTCTTAGGGTTCCTACGGACTTTGAAAAATGGTACACACTTATCAACTGACCTGGACATGAACCGACTCAGGGCTAGCATATTTCCTGTCAGTTCCTGTACATCATTAACGTAACTCGGCGAGGCCAAATCTATGATAGCTTGAATCTTCTGCGGGTTAGCCTCAATTCCCCAAGTCGTGAATATGCACCCCATAAACTTTTTGGGCTTAACCCCGAAGGCACACTTCTTTGGATTCAGTTTGATCCTAAACTTCTTCATGGTGGTAAAGACTTCTTCCAAGTCGGAGATGTGATCCTCAACTTTTTTACTTTTGACCAGCATGTCGTCAACATAGATATCTATGTTCTAGCCGATCTGAGATTTAAAAATTTTGTTCACCATCTGCTGGTAAATGGTCCCGGCATTCTTGAGGCCGAATGACATTACCTCGTAATGATATAGCCCCTTATTAGTGGTGAATGCTGTCTTCTCTCGGTCTCCGGGGGACATCTTGATCTGGTTGTATCATTTGAAAATATCCATGAAGGTGAGCAACTCACACCTTGAGGTGGCATCAACCATCTGATCAATCCGACACAACGAAAAATAATCCTTAGGGCATCCTTAGGGCATTGGGCGATAATTGGGCTCAACGTTCAAGTGATGCTCGATTATGCTCAGGTCGATACTTGTTATGTCAGTGGCAGACCAAGCAAATATATTTTCATTTTGCAAAAGGAACCGTCTTATACCTTGCTTGAGGTGGTCGGGGAATTCACTCCCAATCCTAGCTTTCTTGTTTTCGTCCGAGAGTTAGATTTCCTACAAGTCCCCAGCTAGGCGACTGCGCTTGGCATCTCTCTTCTCCTCGAGCAGGTCTGAGCTCCAGTCTACCTGGTACTTTGGGCGAAGAGAAGTTTCATAGCACTCCCGAGCTGAAAGTTACGCTCCTCTGAGCTCTGTAATCTAGATAGAGGTAGAAAACTTCAACATCTGATGATAAGTTGAGGGAACCGCCCTGAAGTAGTTCAAGGCTACCTAACCCAGTATCCCATTATAGGCAGAGTTATAATCCATCATAATGAAGTGAGCCTACATAGTAGCACATTTGTCTCCTGCCTCCAAAGTTAATGGGATGTTGATTATCCCTTCAGCCTTGTACTCGTGCCTAGTGAATCCTGCCAAGGTTCCTCTCATTGGTCTTAACCTACTTCGATCCAACCCTAACTACTCAAAAGTCTTCAGGAATATCACATCCGTTGAGCTCCCAGTATCCACCATAATTCTTCTAACTATGTGGTTTGAGATATCTGCACTGATCATCAAGGGTGTGGGAGCAGTACCCCTTCTAAGTCGTTCGAGGATAAAGTCATTCTTTCAAGGCCTTAGATTATTCCAGTAACTAGCCTTTGCTCACGCCCAGCCCGAATATATCATTTCTATTTTGCTGACGTCTCTCCACTTGAGGCAAGGCCTCCAGCAATGGTCTCAATCACGACTTGATAAATACCACATCATGCTCGTCTTCAGGGGCTTCTCTCCCTCTCTTTCCCTTCCCCTTTGATCTGGGTTCCGGGGCAGTTGCCCCGAGATATAATTCCTCAGGTGCCCTCGGGCAATCAGAGCCTTAATCCCTTGTTTCAACTCCTTGCAATCTTCAATGTTGTGCCCAAAATCATTGTGAAATTGGCATAACTTGTTCTTTGACCTCATCTCTGGCCGATCTCCCATAGGTCGGGGTAGAGGTATATTGTAATAAGCCTAGACCCCTATCAAGATCTACTCCTTTAGAATGTTGAGAGGAGTAAACACTATAAACCTCGGCTCTTTCCTCATCTGCTATTGTTGCTGCTTTCCTTTGTTGTCACCTTGGGCTTTATTCTCGGGTCGTCCCTTCGGCGCAGAAGACTCTCCCTTCTTTGCCGACTCCTTCTCCTTGTCATCATCTTTCTTTGATTGGTGGATTTTCTCGGCTTGTACATACCCGTGGGCCCTTACGATCAAGTCAGCTATGGTGTCCATTAGGTCAATGGCCATTGATGATATGAGTGCTCCCAACCTAAGTCCACTTTGATAGGCCATCAGTGCCATAGAATCTTTGAGGTGAGAAATCCTATAGGATTCTTCATTAAATCGGGTCGTGTGAGACCTCAAGGTCTTTCCCTTTTATTGCTTAACTACTAGCAAAGATGAGGTATAGCAGGCTAGCCTCCGACTTCCTGTGAACCGGCCTAAGAATGCCTCTGTTATCTTGGTGAATGCATCGATCGACCCCGACGGGAGGCCCTGGTACCAAGTCAACATGTTCCCGACCAATGTAGTTGGGAATACTTTGTACTTTACTGTATCGGGCATATCACGAAAAGTCATATGATGGTCAAAGTTTCTAAGGTGGCTGATGGGATCCCCATCTCCGCTATACATAGCCAGATTAAGTATACGGTTACCAACAGGCAAAAGAGTGGCCAAAATGTCTAGAGTCAAGGGGCTAACCTCGAGCTGATGGACAACCTTGGCTATTACTGCAACAGTCTTGGTTGGTTTGGGCTTTGCACTAGCTACTCTCTTTCTCCTTGTTATCTCGGGACGGTTAACAGGTCCTAACGAACCCCTATTGTCAACATCTGTTTGAGCTCTTCGCGCCCGCTCCGGCACAATCCCTCCATTCTCCAAGTCAACTATATGAACCTGGGATCGGTGTGGTGGTGGAGCCACCTGATTGGCAGGCAAGGCGAGTCACTGTATCTTGGAGCTCTCTGAACATATAGTATAACAATTTACCTCGGGACTCATAGAAGATGTTGGGTCCACTGCGTCGAGTATGGATGTATTAATGGCTAAGTGTATACACTGGCTCGGCCCAGCGTGGGCTTGGGTTGGGTTTATTCCGGGGGCCATTTCGGGCATCCCATCTTCAATTGGAAGGTCTTTGGGTCCACGGTTATGGCTTTTAGTATTCACCATAGTAGTTATTCTCAATGGGTTGGTGGGAAAGTTAGGGAACTACATTCCCACAGGTAGCGCCAACTAATGAGGGTGGAAAATGAGTATCCGTCCGAGCTCAGTGATCCAACCTCAACTACCTGACCTGCAAAACAAGAGAAAAAATCGCAGGATTGGCAACCCGTGTTTTTCCTCAAGTGTGAGAGTGATTAGTATGTCCGAACTCAACGATAGGTAGTTAAGAGTAATTAATGTAATAGAGTTACCTCATAATGGTAAGTGGGTGGGCTATTTATACTGATTCACTTCAGGGCAGCAATTAATGCTCAATCCTACCTGACACTGTTCACACCTGCCTGTACTCATTGTCCAATGGTTAAAGCTATAATCCAGCGGGTAAAGCTATTGTCCAATGGTCCGACTTAGGTATTGTAAGGCCCTGCACAAAACTCCATATGCCTATCATATCATTTAATATGTATTTGCATTGTTTTACGTGCAATTATATCCATTTACGTGCATTTAGGTGTTTTAGACGTCGTAGGCATTAATTAAGATTTTTCGATTTAAGACTAACCAACTAAATTAGTTAAAAAGCAACCAAATGGCAAACTAGTAGATGGCTTTTAATTAGAGAGGTAGGTGGTCATTTGGCTAATAAAAGAAATATCCTACCTAACTTATGTCATCTAAACAAAACAAAACATAAAATACACACACACACACACACCACTATACCTAGCCAAGAGAAGAAGAGAGAGGATGAGAGAAAGAAAGAAAGAAAGAAGGAAGAAGAAGAAGAAGGAGAAAGAAAGAAAGGGAAACAAGCCATTGTCAAGTCATCTTCAAGCTATTTCTTGTATTTACAGGCTCTATCTAGCAATTGTTGATAAATTTGAGGTGATTGATGTTTTCTAAAAGCTTTATAAAGCCATACTAAGCATGTTGATAAGTTCTATATGTATATTAAGTATGATCATGGTTGTATATTTGCTTGTTGTGTGATTTGGAGCTTGGAATGAAGATTTATGATTTCAAGAGTTTGGGATAGTGTTTCCTTTTGCTTGAGCTTGACCTCTATAACTTTTGGCGATCTTGATGAGTTGTATATGAGCCAGATGAAGTGCTACATGTGTGTGTGTGGAGTTGACATAAATTGTGTGCAAAGAGGAGTAGTAGTAGCCATAGACATTTGAACTTACATGTTGTTTTGGATAGGCTAGGAATGAAGTTTTGATTCAATGAAGTAATAGCTTGATTGTTTAGCTTATGAATGTTGCTTGGTAATGCTAAGTAAGTGCATTAGAGGTTTGGCTAGTAGTAGTAGTAGCAAGATCATATGGTAAAAGAGCCAAAATTGCCTGGTAATGCTAGTAGTAAGTGCAAAATGAGAAAGACTATTATATAAATTGTATTCATAGTGACCAAGGCACTGAATTTATAAATGCATCTTTTATGGACTATTGTGAAGTACGTGGCATTAAACATAATTTTTTTGGCTCTTAGAACTCCTTAACAAAATGGGGTAGTAGAAAGGAAGAATCAAACATTACAAGAAATGACAAGAACAATGCTGAAAGAAAATAACTTGCCAACATATTTTTGGGGCGAAGCCATAAATACCGCATGTTATGTGCTAAATCGTGTGCTAATTAGACATTTTCTAAAGAAAATACCCTATGAGTTATGGAAAGGTAGAGCACCAAATGTGTCTCATTTTAAAGTATTTGGTTGTAAGTGTTTCATCCTAAATCGAATGAAGGACTTTTTATGTGATTAATGAGTTTGTTTAAGTGTGCATAAGTAAAGATGAATCAATATTGACTCCGATTCCAAGTTCATCAAGTTGAAGAAGGAAGAAGAACATCCATCAACTCAAGGAAAAGATTCGAATAATAAAGATGGAGTTATAAGGATGGAGACGGAAGTCATAAGAGGTACCGGTTGAGACTTGACTGGGGCATTGGGTCTTATAAATGGTATATGCTCAATAATGGTTCTCAAATGTTGCTTTGAAATATTTGAAAAATGTCTTACAAAAGTTGCTCAAAAGAAATACTTTTAAAAACCCAACCCTGGCAGTTTTAATCCCACCGGATGATCCCATGGCGACCGGTCAACCGGTGGTCAAAGGGTCGTCCGCCCGAGGCCTATCCACCGGACGAGGGTCTCTCGACCGATCGGCTGGCGACAAAGGGGTCGAACGGTTAGGCCAAAACACTGATTCAAAATATAGTCGTTTTATGAACGTTGAGATGCATTAATTACACACATTTTCAGCTCTTTTAATGCCTCTGAAATGAAAAACTTCAATTAATTTGATTCAAAGCAATTATTCTTGAGTTCTTTCATCATTTTCATCTTTGAATCATCTTTGAGCTATACTTGAGCAAGAATTTGTGAGCTATATTGAGAAAATCATTTATTGTATTCATCTACCGTAAAAGATGGCTTTTATTGTGAATCTCAAACACTTATCAAAAGAGAGAGTTAAATACTTTGAAAGGAAGGATTTCCTTGTCAAAGGTGTTCGGGTTAAAGCTATGTATTGAGAAGGATTTTTCTATTGTTAAAGCTTGAACTACCATTGTAGTTGGTTTGTGGACTCACTAACATTTGAAGAGTCACCATAGTAAAGATTGTTAAAATCCTAAGCGGGGAACTTAGGCGGTGGCCGAACCACACTAAATCGCGATTTGCAATCTCTTTCTTTCAACTCACTCTTTGCATTATTTTTTGCACACCAAGTGTTTGATAAATTGTCTCACTCACATTTCATATTGCTAGAGTGCATATCTATTTAAGATTATTTTTGATTAATCATTGCAAGTATATTGCCTAATCGAAAAAGTAGTATTATTGCCTATATAACCTAATTCACCCCCCCCCCCCTCCCCCCTCTTAAGTTTAATTAAGGGACAACAAGCACAAATAAAGTCTTGAAACTTTTACAGATTTGAAGATTATGATGGCGGAGACTTCCACAATCGAAACTTCAGCTAGAAGAACGTGGATGATTGAGCAACAAAATGTTGTTATTGTAAAAAGGGCCTCCCGTTCGATAAACTTTGACGATGATGTCTATCATCCCCATATGTCTTCACCTAACCAAGAACTGTAGATGTATTTGTATTAGTTAGTTTATTTTCAATTGTACTTGATGTTTTAATTAGTTAATTAGTCCTTAAATGCCTTAGATTAATTAGGTTATTTTCATTTGTACTTAATGTCTTGAATTCAATCTCAATATTTGTTTTTCTAATATTAGTTTCAATATTTTTTTTTTAATACTAATACAAATTCAGATTTCTTGCACGATATTCGTTCCATACATGTTGAACAAGATTACTTCAAAGCTTAAAGTAGGCAGTTTTGTCCCTGACTTGAGCACAATTGTTTAGATATTTAATAATGGTTATTCGGTTTCGATTGGGCACAACGGGAGGCTCCTGCACATGATAACGTGACGGATCATCGACAAAATCATCACCTTTTTCATTCCGGTTTTCCACAATCATATTGTGAAGAATTATACATGCCTTCATAATCTCCCTAATATCATCCTCATGCCAAAAATGACATAGCCCTCTGATAATTTCAAATCGAGCTTGAAGGATTTCAAAAGCCCTTCCAACATCCTTACGGTATGTCTGTTGCAATCTTGTAAATAATATCTTATCCCGTCCTTGTGGATCGGGATATACTTGAACAATAGTAGACCAACGAGGGTATATACCATTAACAAGATACCTTGCTTGTATTCTCTACCGTTGAGGGTGAACCGAATGCGTGTAGCTAGACCTTCAAGAACATCATTGAACATAGTTGAACTATATAATACATTAAGATCATTGCGTGCACTTGGTAGTCCAAAGTAGGAATGTCATATCCAAGTGTCACATGATGCAACCGTTTCAAGGATTATCATAGGACGACCATGGTGCCCAGTATATGTATCAGCCCACACGGTTGGGCAATTTTTCCACTCCCAGTACATATAGTCCACGCTTCCTAGCATTCTAGGAAACCCCCGTTGATCGAATTTTCTAAGTAGCCTAAACATGTCTGCATTGTTAGGTCGACGAAGATACTCGTCTTCATATACTGCGTTGACGACACAACAAAATTTCTTCAGCGCCTCTAAAGATGTGGTCTTTATAATTTTCAAATAATCGTCATTCGCATCTGTAGGCTTTTTGTAGGCAAACATACAAAGCGCGGTTGTCATCTTGACATGCGGTGAGAAACCTTACTTTGCGGCTGCATCCGATTTTTGTTTGAAGTAATCATCAAAATGCACAATTTCTCTTATAATTTTTAGAAACAATTCGCACCTATTTGTGAATTCAGAAGCAGGATACAAAGGACGATCAACAAAGTAATCGTTCATAAGCCTATTATGGGAACCTACCTATCTCTTCTTATGGATTGTCGACGTGACGATGTACCTCCATGTTTATTTGTACTCAATTCCTGCACAACCTGCATTAGTGATTGATATTGTGTGTACATCGTCATGATCATCGTGTGGCCATGGATGTCAAATAGGGGGGAATCGATTCCTTGTTGGGCCATTGTAAAGAGAGTGATAGAGATTTATACACAAATTATAGTGATTGTGAAAGGATTGAAGGCTTAACATATATAAGTTAGTGAATGCATAAGAGATAACAAATTGATGGATGAGGAAATCCAATCCAATGGATGTTATTCGAATAAGAGATTTGAAATTGAGATAACAAATCGACGGATAAGATTGAGGAAATAAAATCTAATTCAATGGATGTTATTTAGATAAGAGATTTGAGATTAAATTAAAAAATTTAATTACTTTAAAAATTGAATTAAGTAAAGAAAAAAAAAGCAAAAATCAATAAAAACAAAACTGGAATATAAACTGGATGTAATTAAATGTCATCCTAATTCAATAAATTTTATCTTTGTCAGAATTTATTTATTTTTGGTTGAAATATTTGTTAAAAAAGTTACGATAATATAAATAAAAAATAATTAAAAGAAAATTAACACACAAGAAAAAATAACACATAATCAAATTATTATGTAAAATTAAAATTAACATAATATAGAGATTCAATTTTATAGAGACCCTCATTGGGGATGTTTTTTTCTTTAGAAACCCTAAAATTTATATTGGTCTGTAAATGAGTCTCTAAAATGATGGATAGAGACTCGAAAATAGAGACACCATTGAGGATAACCTAACAAAGGCTCCAATATTCTCCTTTACTATAAATAATACTTTAATAGTCTCTTGAAAGAGAATTCTAAACGCACCATTACGCTAATGGATCTATGCCCCACATTGACTACCATTCTCACTTTCGAAAGTCTAACCTCATTGGCCTTCTCCAACACGTTCCCTATTTCTCCATTTCCCCATATGTAGGAAAGTTGTTGGGAAAAATTGTCTCCAACATCTTCGCTAAGGGAATTCCTAGAGTCAATTTTAACATCTCTACATGTGGAGATACTAAAGCAATCACCTAAACTCATCCCCAAAATCTAGAGTCAGTTTCAGCACCAAAAGGGGCAAAAAAAAAAAAGAAACCTATCTGCCTTAAAAAATGTAGTCATGAAAAATAAACAAGTATAAATAAAAAATAAAGTTATTGGAAAAGTTTTAAAGATAAATTAATTAAAATAAAGATAAAAAAATATATATTATTAACTAAATAAAAAATCATCATAAACAATTAATAAATATAAATAAAATACTTAAAGTTAAGATAAAATAATTAAAATTAAAAATTAAAAAATATTATTGACTAAACTTAAAAAATCATCATAAAGACTTAATAAAAATTAATAAAATACTTTAAGCTATTAATAAAGTTTTAAATTAAAATAATAAGTTCAATTAAAATAAAGAAAGATTTTGGAGTAAACAAAACTAAAGAGTCTCTAAAATAAGAAAGCTATTCGAGTAAATTGAAATAGAGATTCTCTTAAATAAATGATTAATTAAATATAGGTAAGCTATTAGAGTAAGCTATTATAGGTGAGGCTTTGTTCAAGATTCTGTTGTGGGGGAGTGGGATTGACCCTTGATGGATGTGGGGGTTGTTTTCCATGATTTGTGAGCTCTTAGGAGCATGTTTACATGGAATGAGTTGAGTTAGTTGTGATTGCCTTTGAACTGGTCAACATCATCTCAAGTTGTTGACTTAGTCTCCTGATTGGGCCAGGGTCCAGCCATATTGAGGTCCATTATTCGACCCAGGCTTCAATGATAGCTATTGGGCCTTGCCTATTGGTTTGGATTTTATTTTATGGCCCATCAGTAACAATACATCCATTTTATTCTTATTTCTCCATCTCCTCTTTCAACAAGTTTAGACAAGTAACACCCTTATTGCGTCTTTTAGGGACTTCGGAAGGTTTCTAATCTATTTGGAGATAAGAATTCTGGAGAAATAACAAAATTTCCCCTTTTAAGAAAACAAGGCAAGAAAAACATATGAAATAGAATAGTGAAAAGGTAATAATGAAAATAAAGTGCATGGTTTCTTCGACGAAGGTGAAAATGGAAAGAAGATACATAAAACTTTATTGGTAGGCATGGGGAAGACAATTGGTGATATATATATTGGTTTGAAAGAAGGTGAAAATCAAGATGAAACTAAGTCATCGCGGGAGAGAAAGTCGTTATAGAACGGTCTCTCACAAGTCGGGTAGATGATACACCCCTGATATCTTGCTCCAGTAAGGATGCCAACTCATACGGAATCGCTGAAAGAGACGTCTTCCCCAACGGTTGTATGAGCCCGAAATTAGCTAGCCAGTCTGCGCATTTGTTTGATTCTCTGTATATGTGTCGGATGTTAACCTCTAGGTGTTGAACCATTAGTGCTTTACATTCCTCAATCTCAACCCTTAATAGACTGTGTATAGGCGTATCAGTTCTCATAAAATCACGAATCACCGTTGAATCAGTCTCAACAACAAGGGGAAAACACCCCTCTCAACTGCCATTAACAAGCCCTCTCTCAACCTTGCCAACTCTACTTCCACACTAGTCGCGTACCCCAAATTAAACGTAAAAGCACCAACCATGTGTCCATCCGCTCGCCTGAGGATACCCCTGCTACCACTAACCCCGAATTTCCTTTCGCGCACCCATCCACATTCAACTTCTACCCATGGTGCGACTTCTCCCAACCAACTTGTATCGCTATCTCCCTTACAACCCCTTCAGCCATCCTTGTGTCACTCCAAGCGTCAACTACTTCCTTAGCATACCTCGCAAGAAAGTCTCTCGCATAGAACCTGCACACTTGAGGTTCCCCTCTAAACATTACCGCGTTGCACCACTTCCAAATCCACCACAAGGTGCACGCATATAAGACTCGCCATTCAACACCATGTCATCTGCTTCTTTCCTTCAAGTTTGCCAAGAGCCACTCATTCCAACTGCTATGACTGAAACGATCCATCTGTGATGAAGGTACCAGTCCCTCCCAGATACCCTTAGCCATGGTACAAGTACGAAACACATGTTCAGTGTCCTCCATCGTCGCACCACACAACTTGCATGAGGCTTCAACATCTAATCCCCTCTTGACGAGTTGAGAACTAGTTGCAACTCTTTTTTGCACTATAAGCCAAATAAAGTTCTTGATCCGTTGAGGACACTTTTAACTTCCACAAGCTTACCCAATCAAACTCAACATTCGGGTGAGATTTATATTTTGAATATGATAGATATCCAACTCCATTACAAAGCCAAAGTTAGTATGCTTTAGGGTTAATTTTATATAATGACCACAACATTTGTTGATAGAGTTTGAAAAAATACCTAAAATTCACTTAATAATTTAATCAAGATATATAGGTTTAAAGGCTACTCCCTAAGAAATCCAAACTATGATATGCAGCTTATCTATGGTAAGAGTATAATTGTACACGGTATATATATGCTCTACCAGGTGCTAACTTCTAGCCCAGTGGGATAATTTATCCTCTCCAAGGCATAAACTGTGAATTGAGAACATTATTGTCTAAGTGGCGGTATCAATTTTGTCAAGTGTTTATAGGGCAGCAAACAAGCATCCACATCACACCAGGTTCCAAACAAAATCCGGAAATTAGTTTGGAGAGTGGGTAAAAAGGGTGCAAAATCTGAGGGAAAGAGAGCGAAATGGCAGAGCATCTATTACTTTTCTACTCATCGAGTAATTTTAGTGCGGGGAGATTCAAATATACAATCTATTCCAAGGAGAACCCAGGTGAGAAAATATTTATGATGGAAATAGGTTCCTCCTCCACAAGGTGGGTATGCTTAAAATTGATTGTGGTGCAATTGCTGTCTGGGGAGAATTGTGAGGTTGTTGGTATGGCTTTTATCATTAGAGACCATTCTGGAGGCCAGAGCTGTGCTGCTGTGGTGGCAGGGAATGTTTGTTCAAGTACAAATTGAACATTCCCCACATACATTTTTATTTTCCAAATCATACTAAGACAGCCTTTTATCATCTCATTCATCACTGTGCAGTAAAACTTATCTACTACTTACCAAATAGGCAAACGGGAAACACACAAGTACAGTCAAAATCATAGGCACCGCCACATGCTTCAGTTTGAAGCCAGTGAAAGCATCTTTCATTACCCAAACATCAAACATACATATATATACTACTACTTACTAGGATAAACCAAAAAAAAAAAAAGGCACACTCCCAAGTAGACAAATCCTATTCATTTACCCCTAAGATTCAGACTGGGCACCACACATCATGCCTTTCATTTCCAAACATGAAAAGCACCATTTCACATCAACTCCTCAAATTCTTTTGCAAAACAAAGGATAACCAAGCAAAATCCTCAATTCTTTTCCATGGATTCAAATTTTAAACCATAAACCTTAGCCACATAATTAATCGTGCATTCGAGATTATACCCTTTACACTTTATGATCATCATCTTTCGCATCATCATAACCAAAACCATGAGTGTACCTGGTAATTGAACTTTCATAGTAGAGTAGTTCCATAGTATTTGGATCCCTGAAAATTAATGGCAATCTTCACATTCAATGGCCTACATCATTTCATCTTAACTGCACCATTAGTACACCACCATTGACCTTCTTAACCATGTTATTGGGACCAACCTCTTACATATATTTAGAAGATACGGAAAAAGAAAGATGAAACCCTCCTCCAATCTATTAACCCCTTTTATCAGACGTCTTCCACCCAGAGAATTCTCCCTTTGCCTTCCCTTTGCCCTCCATCTCTTTAGTCATCCGGCTGTACATGGATGACTCTTCCCTAAAGTTGTGAATGTAGACTGTCGTAGACGACGGATACAGATCAACCACATCGATGCATCATCCTGACAATAAGAACATAGTGCATTATCTTTGAACCACAGTAGGGTATGCAGGTAAACAGAACGTAACCCCATGCTACCGTTCAACAGAATTCTAACTCTACTCTAAAATACACAAGTTGCTTCAAATCTCCAGAATACTTGGTTCATTATTTCTCTTCAATCAGTTGCACTGCAGTATGATCAAATGTCCCAAGTTCTATACACCCAGATGTAGATAAGTCATCAACAGTAAACTAATCAGACAAATTTGAGACCCAAAGACGATGGAGGAGAAGAAGATGTTGATTCGGCAATATCTGATAAACAACATGAACATGATATCAAAAAGGAGTTGCTATAAAGTTGCAGCCAAGGATCAACTACAGAACGTCATTTCAACAGATTATTGTGATTTTGGTTAATAACAACATCCCCAAACATCCGAACCCCCCACCCACAGAAAAAGGAAGAAACACAGTTCAAAGAAAAAAATGAACAAAGAAGAAAGAAGAATAAGAAAAGAAGATGGAACGTACGACATTTATAACCTCAAGAAAAATGAAATATAACAATTCAAAAGACCGCTCTGAATTTCATCAACCAGTATGAAGATAATGTACATTATTAAAACTTGAAAACCATATAACAATCATTAGTATCCATTGTTAGACCTGGTGAAGTACCAATCAGTTTCAAAAGTGCAGTCGACAAAATCCCTTCCAAGTTTCTCACAGGAACAGTTATTATGTTACCACAACAAATAAATATACATAAGACAAATTAGCCTTGCCCAAAATCAGATGTCAGCAGTAGAGGTTAGCTCCGAAATAGGTGGCCATTTGTTAGGCAAAATCGGCTCAAGAACTTGACAATCAGTTTTCCATAATATCACAGCAGCTTGTAGCTTCAGCATTTGATGAACTCTTGTTAAATACATACAACAACGTATCTATTGATCTGACCTCCAACTGTCTTCTTCTTCTTGTCTGTCACATCGCAGTAATCTTCAGATAATATATTCCATATGAAATTTATTAAGATACCGACTGGCACCAAGTTGACAAAATTGGCGCTGGTGCTGAGAAATTACAGCCTTCTCAACTAGCTGAATGGAATCCAAGATTCTTATTGCAGTTAAATGAAATAGATAAATAGGGCATTTCAACAATTTTATTGCAGTGAAATGAAATAGATAAATCGGACAAAGCAGTTTCTGAGGAACAATATCCGGCACACTCAGAAATTACCTCTTTTCGATTAAACTTCTAATTCCAACCTCTCATAGCACGAGCTTGAACCCTTCGGACAGAAAATCATCCCTAAGGTAAACAAAGGCAACCAGAACTATATCATCAAACTCACAAGACAAAAGCATAACAAGAATACATTTATCTGCTTTGCAGTGTGCCAGCCAAATTGCAGTGAGAATGTTAATCAACTTAACCATTTTGTTAGGAATGGCATAAACTAGACAGATTAGCAAACGAGGGAAAATAACTTTCATTAGCAGAATGATGCCATTAAATTGTGAATTTAGGATTATAAGTTGTGAATCGAAAATCATCCAATAAAATGATGCCAATAAAAAGTAACAAACAAAACAAGCCGGTTAAAGCCATAAATCACTTTACCTTTTCTTCCTATTCTTCCTGATCCTCCTTTCCTCCTGTTGACATTTCTTTTTGAACCTGTCGACTCCACCAACGCCATTATCAAGCGGGATCAAGCTTTCAACTGCAACCTCAGCATTAAAAATGAAAGGCAAGCCTTCAACAGGAACATTCCTCATTGTTTTACTCCTCAGATCATACCAAACCAGCCATTTATCATCGCAGTTGAGAAGAACTTCATTACCATCCCTTGAAAAGACTAAAGTACTTAAACTTGAATACCGCTCAATCGAGGGTGGAGCAGTGGACAGCAACTTAGTCCAAGATTCTTTGTTTCCATATTCCCTCATAATCCAAACATCAATCCGATGCTTTTTCCGAGCATTAAGGACACACAAATGCCCTTCCAACACATCCAAACCAACCAAATTTAACTCGTTAACAGGAATATCGGGAAGCGGCACTTTGTAATGCTCCTCATTGCTAAAATTAAAAGCCATAATCTTGGGATTCAACCTAGTATGATAATCATTCAACACAACCGTGTGCAAAGCACCATTCACATAGACACGCCATATTCGCTTATAATGAATCTGGTAATGGAAATCCTTAATCCTTCGCCAGGTGTTCGATTTCAAACTATAAACATTAGCCTGTGAAGAAATCCACTCAAAATCCACTCCCCTAAACTCCACAATTCTTAAAACCTTATAATCATCCTTATCCAAATCATACCCAAATCCATATATCTCATATGCAGCACTAACTGTAGCCCCATCAGGGTAATCCACCCCGAGCCGCGGTAATTCCTTATATTTTCTCGTAAAAGGATTCCATAGATAAGGACTTTCACCCAAAACAAGCAACAACCCATCACAAGAATTCGATATATCTGAGCATCTGTAAGGTGGTTTAAGCACATTTGCAGTATCTAATGAATCTATGTTTATCGAATACACACCTAGGCCTCCAAGAATAAGGCTGTGATTTGACTTTGTGGTTACAGATTGCTTCAGATGCAGCTTCACAAAACGTTGGCTATCAATAAGTACACAAAATGATCTCGAAACGCACCTGAAACGCAGAAGCGATTTTACAGGTAACCTTGTGAGTATATCTGTGACTATTTCGAATGGAATATTTTGCTGCATATTTGCAGGCTGAGAAATGTTTAGGGTTTGTGGTATGTTTTTTGTTTTAGTTGGAGAGGCGCTTTTGGGGCTGTTGGGTTGGGTGGAGTGGGTGGGGTTTGCTTTGGGAGGTGAGGTGTGTATTTATCGCTACTTGCAACAACTTGCTGCCACCTCTATTTTAAGTGCGATTAGTGGAGGAGATACGTGGCTGCTATAGAGGGAGGATCAAATAAAATATATATAATTTTGTTTTTGGTCAAAAATTTTGAATAAAAATAAAACAAAATAAAATATAGGTAAGGCCCCGTTTGGTTATTCACAACGAAAAGAGTAATAGAAGAACAAACAAGAAAGAAAACTTTTTTTTGTTTTTTTTGTTTTTTGTGTCAATAAACTCCAGTGTTTGAGTTGTACAATATCACAGAGGATTTTTTTTTTTTGTCAATATTATAAAGAAAATGACCTCAAGAGATAAAAATAAAAAATTTTATATATAAGTTGACGTTTTTTCATATATTCAGTTTGCACACGCTTGTATAACACATTGCACATAATCACACTTAACGTCCTACATTTTATTTTAAATTTCTATACGAATCTATGGTTGTAATATGAAATGGGCACCACATAAAAAGTAGCATCTTTTCTCTTTATTTGACTCTAATTTAGATTATTCGACAAAAAAAAAAAGAGACTCTAATTTAGACTGAAACAAAATTTAACTTGTTAAAGAATTTGAAATTCATAACAAACAAAAGAATGGATTCTGCAATCCCTCCTTTTTCATTCTCCTCTCCACATTTTTCATTTCCCAAACAAAGGGTAAAATGTAACACTATTCTGTCCATTTTTCTTCGCATGATCGAAGTCCCTTGGGCCTCACAATTCAAGTTTTAAGAAAGTCGCGAATTTAATTTTCAAGAAAAAGTCTCACTAAAATCATTTTTCGAGTACTAAAGTATCAGCATATATATTGTTATTTGGGAGGTTAATTGTTATGAATTTAAAGATAAAATAATTGTATAATCAGTTTACTATTATTAATTTATTTAAGACAGTAATAACATGTAATTAAGAATTAAAAACCCACACACTAAAAAAGTTACACCCGCCTATAAGATTTTAAATTACGTATAAGCAATATGCTATATATTATTCTTCTCTTTTATCTACTATAGCCCATATTTTTTTTTCTTTTTTGGGTCAATATTGTAACCCGATTGGCAAACTTGCGCTACTACCATAACAAAATCGTTGCAATTAAAATTACTCACGAGGTGGATGCGATGCACTTAAAATAGTCCCATAGGATATTAGCAAAAAAAAAAAAAATAGTCCCATAGGACCATTGCCGCCATTGAAGAAAAAAGAAGATGAATTTAAAGAGCAGAGGGCCACATGACCCCTCATTTTCCTCATTAATGTTAATCATAAATCTTCAAGATTTATCCTATCGTTGTGTTTTTGTTGAAAAGTATGATTCGGCACGTATCATTTTTGTGAACTAATTGAAATATTTTAGTCAATCTTAAGAAAAATCACGTGTTACTTTTTGTAGACTAATTGAAATATCTGAGTCAATATTAAGAAAAATCACGTGTTACTTTTTGTAAACTAATTGAAATATCTGAGTTAATGTTAAGAATTAACTTAAAAATTTTGGAGATGATGTAGTTGGGTAAGTGAAGTTTTGTAAAATTTAATTTGTCACAAGCAGGGAGAATGAGTTTTTTTTTTTTTTCTAGTGATGCAGTTTTGTCAAACTCCCTAACATTTGGAGATCATGTAGTTGGGTCAAAGTAGTTTTGTAAAATATAATTGGACTAATTCATTGGAATATTCAAGCTTTGTAGAATACTGAAATCTTATAATATAGTTTTTTGCAACTTCAGAGACAAATTAAAATTTTGATTTAATGTTAAAGATTACTAGTAAAATTTGCCTCTAAAGTAACCATAAGATAATATATTATGTGTAGAATGCAAGAAAAGCAATATGGTTGTATAGTATATTAATCTTCTCTTTTATTTGAAGCAAGTGATTTGGTACAATCGAATATATTGCAGTAGACGGTACCACAATCGTTGCGACAAAAAATCCTCAAAGATGCTAAAGCTTTCTTCTCTTTTGAGTGGTCTTCCATCGCCTCATCAATCTTCATCTCCCATCGACTTCTTTCTTTCTCCTTTCGTTGTTGGGCTGTGGCCCCTCTTTCTCTTTCTCTCCGTTCTCTTTTCCTATTTTCTACCTTTTTTTGTTCCCATTCTCCTTATGTAAAAATTCAACTTTACCCCATGTTTGGATTGCACAAAGAAAAGGAAAGAAGAGGAAAGTGGAGGAAGAAAAATAAAGAAAAAGAAAGAAAATAAATTACATTATTTGGATTGTAAAAAAATAATAATAGAAAGGAAAGTGGAGGAAGAAAAATAAAGGAAAAGAAAGGAAATAAATTACATTATTTGGATTGTAAAAAAATAATAATGGAAAGGAAAGTAAAGGATTTTATAGTTTTTTGTTTGGATTAGAGAAGGAAATGAAATGATAATTTTAAATATAAAATTACTTAAATACTCTTTTTATTTTTATAATCATGTGATATGTAAGAATAAAAGAGACTTTTTATACAAAAACCTTTCATTTCTCTTCAAAACGTCCAAATTTAAAAGGATTGCAAAATCCTTCTCATTAAAAGAAATGAAGGGAATTTGGAACCCCTCCATAACCTTTCATTTCTTTAAATTTGCAATCCAAAAAAAAAAGAAATGATTGAAAAATCCCCCCTAACCTTTCTTTTCCTTTAATATTGCCAATCCAAACAAGTTGTTAGTGTTTGGTTTTTGGTCTTCTCTGCTCCGCAGGTCACAGAAGCTGCACTTTTGTCCTCTTTTCCAGTGATTGCCCTTCCTAGCTCTAGCGCGACATTGGTGTGTTCGTTAGTGCATTGGTGTCCTGTTCATATGGTTTGGCTTCTCTCTTACGACTGGTTTTGAATGATATTCAAGGTTCTCATAATTGTGACTAGAGTTTCCTCTCTTTTGGTCACAATGCTTGTCTTTCTCGTCTAGCCACGCTCGATTCTATTCAGTGTGAGTCACCTTTGTAGCAATTTGGGTTGCTTTAGCAATTTTAATAGGGCACCTTTCTCCTGTATGGTAGTTTTCACTCCTTTAGCATTGTTTGTACTAATTATATATTTTTTGATTAATATGAATGTGTTTATTCTGAACTCTTATATAGTTCGAATTTGATTAGTTTTTATATGTCCTATTTTTAATTAATAATATTATTTAAAAAATAATAATAATCTCTATTCCAAGATATCTACACGGATTTGGGCTCCGCTTTACAAGTTTTGTAAAGCGATTCACGAGAATTTTAAATTAATTTTTTTTGGATCCCGTGATAGGTGGTGCGTTGCCGTGAGACACCTAATTAGTAAGAGGTCCATTGTCCTAAAAAAAAAAAACAGATGGAATAAGAAATGAGGGCATCGTGACCCACCTTTCTATTTAGGGATAATGAGTTCTTTTTTTCTTTTTCTTTTTTTTTTTTTAATCAGATACACGTTCTTTCCTTTTGTTGGATTGTCTTTGTTGCATGCAAGGCAGGTGTTGGAAATGGCTTTTCAGATTCTTCTGGTTAATTCTTTTTATTAATTAACTGATTGAATTTCTGAACAGTTGGATCGTGGAGGGCGGTGTGCCACATATGACCAGAATAAACAATATCGATTATGTCAGACAAAACAAAAAAAAGAAGAAAAAATATCGATTTTGACAACTAAATAAATATCGATTTGTTGAGCCTAGATAGGAAACCTCAGTTATTTATTTGTTTAGAAAATAAAATCGTTAAGCATTTTATCATTGTCAGGAGTAGGACAACTTGGACGATCAGATATATGGAGTCGTATAGAGTCATTGTGTGTGATCAAAATACTAAAATTAATCAATATGATTTCATTTAGAATTTTCTCCTCTGTAATTCGCCAACATACTAAAGTCGAAACATGTCATTTTGAAAGATTTGTTAATTTGTGTAAAACCCTTAATCTATTATGCAATATATGCAAGTATATATACAAGAGTTGGACCAAATTAAGAAAATACAAGAAGGAACATATCAGAGAAGTTTCCTAAGTACGAGGTAATGCCAATTAATCATCTAATTGCCTAAACCCCTATCATCTAATTGCCTAAACCCCTCTCTAACACACCCCCCCCCCCCCCCTTCCCTCCCTCCCCCCCCAGTAAAACTGTAGGCGCTAGTAATGGTAGGAATCGAAGTTTGAAGAGGATAGATGTGAAATGAGTCACAGAGAGAGACTTGGTCAAGAGATCAGCAAGCTAGGATTCAATAGAGATATGAGACAAGGTAATGACTCCATGTTGGTAATGATGGCACACCATGTGTGTAACACCCCGAACCAACACCTTCACGCCTGTAGGATACTCCTTGGACTTAGGGCCCAAGCGAGCACCGAGGCCATGGCGAGTGGGCCCGGAAGTGCACTATAAATTTATTGACCCAAACCCGGCACACATTTAATGGCATTTAGATGCATTTAATTGATTGTTTAACTTAGTTTATTCATTTTGCATTGATTTCATATTTCTTTTTAAAAGTATTTCAGTAATACTTACTTTAATTATTTTAAATGAGTATTAACTATTTTGATTGTTTTCAAAACTCGGATTTATTTTCTTGTACTTAAATTACTTTATCTTCCACAAAATGGAAAAGTAACTCCGAGGCGGAGTAGTTTTAAACTATTCTACTATTCTACTTTTTAGAAATTATATTTTGATATTATTATTTACCATATTTATCGTAATTGTTTATTGACCGCTTGATCGTACCACATTGAAAATGAAAGTTAGAGGAATATTTCTCGGATTTTGTGAATAGTGTTTTTAGTTTAATTTAACTAGTTTTTAGTTGATTTTTATTGAATTGCAAGGTTTTAACTTGAATTAAATTAAATGGCATCAAAATAGGCTAATTTGACCATTTTTAACTTGATTTTGACCAAGCCTTTTTGCCTTTGACCATTTTGCCCCTAAGTTGTCATCTTTTATAAAACAAAGGAAAGAAAAAAAAAAAAAAAACAAGGCAAAGGCCACCATGGCCGAAACTCCATGGAAAGAAAAGAATTTTTTTTTTTTTTTTGCATTTTCTTCTTCAATCTTGCATGGAATTGGACGAGGATCATGGTTAGGGTCATTGCGGGTCTTGATCTTCAATCTCTGTGAGAGTTTTCACGTTTTTGTGCATTTTTATTCGAATTTGATTTTTGATTCAATTTCTTAGATTTGATATTTAATGCATTATAATGCCTGAAATTGCTTGGAATTGTCTCTTTAGGGATCGTAGAGCATTGCTTGTTAGTTATTTAGCAATTTTTATAGCTAGAAACGCAAATTGAAATTGGGGAAGAACAATAAATAGTATTTTTAAATAGTAAAACCCTAGATTTTTGAATTTTTGATATGAATTGCAATTTCTTGATTTGGATAGGTGCCATTAATGTTAGAAAGATAAAATGTGCAATAAAAATGGACTGGCCTTTGTTAAAAATTGGAAATTAGACAAAAAAATGTAAAGGGGCCGTTTGACCAAGAGTTGACCGTGCTCGAATTGAGTTGGGGGTTTTGCTATTGAGGGCATGAAAGCACTTTTGGCGCTGTTGTGGCGTTGATTGAGTTTTCGGTTAACATAGCTGTAGTTCAAACGCAGTAGGTGGACTTTCGGGCTTCGGTTGAGAAAGTGATGTTTTGTGCCATAGAAACGTGCCTTGTAGTGCCTAAGTAAAGGAAGTGAAATCGGTTTCCTAATCTCGTAGCTCGTTTGCTCGTAATTTCCCTTGGAAGTTAGAGATTGAATAGTGATATTTGTAGCTTTTCTTGTTTGAACTGCTAATTACTTGTTTAGTTGATAATCTTGTTGATATTAATGACAATCATGCTTGAAAAGTTAATTGAATGCTAATATTGATTGTAAATGCTTGATATCTCGTATATTGCCACTAATTTGTACTTTTGTGATATCGCTCGTTTATTGCTTGTATCTCGTATTGCATTGCATGGTGTTAGGCGCGTGAGTGATAGGCCTTTCTGGGCAGTCTCGGGCTGCCAGGGTTGGTTTGCTCTAGCTCCGTGTCCTATTCCCATTCTCGCTAGGGGTGCCGCCCTGGGAGATTTGGGTTGTAGATGTGTCGGGGTACATCCAGAATACACCTAGTGGATGTTATAAGGTGGTTGCACGCTTATTGTCATCGTTGTCAACATCAAGCTCGAGATTGATGTATCGCTTGTGAAATGGTACATTGCTCGTATGAGTGAACCATAGCCTTCAAAGTGTGGTATAACTTTGAATGGTTGTGTTAATGCTTTTATTAATTATTTATTGTATTGTTGTTTATATTGATTGCTTTACTTGTCGGTTATATTGCTTAACTGTCTTATTTGCATTGCACGATCTTCTTTATCTCCACCTCGATATCTGTTTCACCCTCACTGAGTATACATGTTGTGTATACTCACTCCTCACCACCACATTTCAGGAGTTGCCGTGTTAGCTGGAAAGCCCGTGCTTGAAGAGTTGTCTTGCGTGTTATGTGGCTGAGTGGTAGAAAGATGCAAAGGTGTATGTTTTCATGTGTTGTATGTATTTAGTGTTAAAAGGAATGTCATTTAAGTTTAACTAGGTTATTGAAGTGGTATGATAAGTTAGTTTATGTATTCAGTTAGTATAGTTTGACTTCAATGCATATATGTAATTGTCTAAAGGAAAGAGTTAGAATAGTTTGGGTACTTGGAAATGTATATATACTTGTTGTGTTTAATTGTTGAGAACCGAGGCTCGGATGGCCTTGAGGAATTATGAATGGTTGGACACGGTACTGGTTCACTTATATGCTATCGCAGGTTTGCATATTGCCTAGAAACATGAGAGACTCCATCTGTTTTTCCCTAAATTTTATGCTCGGGTTTGGAATTGGGTTGCGATTAGATTGATTAATAGAACTTCCGGTCTCGAGAGGGATCGGGGTGTTACAAGTGGTATCAGAGCTTGTTTAGCTCATAAGCCAGGACAGGGTCCTCGGTCTGTCGGGTAGTAACCCTTAGATTTGTGCTTGTTAAGTGAGTTTTGAAAATGTGTGCCTGTATGTAAGATTTTGTGTCTTAAATTGAATGTGTGCCCCTGTGTGATATAGTTCTGTGATGTGTGTTAAAGGTGTGTTACGTGAAGTGAAGTGACTACTCGTGTATCGAATTGGCATCGTGAATCGAATCGACCTCGTGAATTGTTATTTGCTTGAAGTATTGCTTGTAATGTGTGTATTGGAATGTCTTGAATTGGTTGTGCCATGATTTGAATTGATTATGTTGTGCTTGACTTGATTGTCGTGCTTGAGTGACTTTGTTGAATAAACTATTTTGCAAACATGCTTGCATAATGGATTAAGGCATATATGTATAAATGTGATATCTTGGCATTCATACATGTCCTATTGAAATGGTAAGAAAGACTTCTTCCTCCCCTGAAGAGAAGTGGTTAGTAGCAGGCCCTCCAAGTTATATGGATTGACGGGAATGAGCAGTATTTGACTAGCCTTTATTTGGGAGTTGGTGTTTGTTTTTGGAGCTCGGTTATTGGCGAATCTCTAAGGTCCTCCTCTATGCTTAACAATTGTGAAAGAGTAGCTTTCTTTTGGGGTTCTATTTGGTTGTCCTCTGGAGCATTCTTTGGTTTTCTTATTGGGTATTCTTTGGAACTTTTGTTGGCGCTTCTTGGTAGACTTGGCTATTGGGGTTTCAATCGGACTTACTGCATGGTATTATCTATGGCATATGTGTCTTGGTCATTATTGGTGTGTTACTGGCATCGCTTATTGGAAATTCTTCAATAGCATTCTATAAAATTCTTAGTGGTCATTTATCTAGTACTTGCTTATTGGGCAATCCTTGGTACTTTCTTATTGGAGCATTGTTTCGGGTATTTTCTTTAGTGTTCCTCAGTGGGTTTGGTATTTGGAATTCCTATCATACTTATTGTATAGTACTACTTACGATATTCTGTAGAATTCTTAGTGGGCATTCTACTAGTATTTTCCTTGATGGCACTTATTGGAAGTCTTACACCTGGAATCCTGTTCAGACTTATTATCTCATATTGCTTACGCTATGTTGTCGAATACTTTGGGCTTTCTTGGTGGTAAGTTGTATAAAGTTTGCACTCTGCAAATGGTGATGAGGTCTTGGAGTTTGGTCTTATATGTGTTGCATCTACTCTGGCTATCCTTTGACTTCCTTATTTGGTACTTGTTGAACTTCTACTGGAGATTCGTATGTGGGTTATTTCTTCGGCATTCTTCTTGTCATTAATATGTGATGTTAATTTTATCTACAGTATCTCTGCTTCAGTCTTTAGTTGGTATTTTCTCGGCATTCTTGGTTGGAATTTCTATTTGGGTTTTCCTACGAGTATCTTATTCAGTGTCTTGCTCAGCAACCAATGAAGAGTGGTCAGAGTTAGATCTCAGGTGATGCTGAGTCCTATTGAAAGAAGAATTGCGAGATGCAATTGTTTTAAGGGGGGAAGGATGTGATAACCCGAACCCGGCACGCATTTAATGACATTTAGATACATTTAATTGATTGTTTAACTTAGTTTATTCATTTTGCATTGATATTTCTTTTTAAAAGTATTTTAGTAATACTTACATTAATTATTTTAAATGAGTATTAACTATTTTGATTATTTTCAAAACTCGGATTTATTTTCTTGTACTTAAATTACTTTATCTTCCACAAAATGGAAAAGTAACTCCGAGATGGAGTAGGTTTTAAATTATTCTACTATTCTACTTTTTAGAAATTATATTTTGATATTGTTATTTACCATACTTATCGTAATCGTTTATTGACCGCTTGATCGTATCGCATTGAAAATGAAAGTTAGAGGAATATTTCTCGGATTTCGTGAATAGTGTTTCTAGTTTAATTTAACTAGTTTTTAGTTGATTTTATTGAATTGCAAGGTTTTAACTTGAATTAGATTAAATGACATCAAAATAGGCTAATTTGACCATTTTTAATTTGATTTTGACCAAGCCTTTTTGCCTTTGACCATTTTGCCCCTAAATTGTCATCTTTTATAAAACAAAGGAAAGAAAAAAAAATAAAAACAAGGCAAAGGCCACCATGGCCGAAACTCCATGGAAAGAAAAGAAAAAAATTTCTTTTGCATTTTCTTCTCCAATCTTGCGTGGAATTGGATGAGGATCGTGGCTAGGGTCCTTGCGGGTCTTGATCTTCAATCTCTGTGAAGGTTTTCACATTTTTGTGCATTTTTATTCGAATTTGATTTTTGATTCAATTTCTTAGATTTGATATTTAATGCGTTATAATGCATGAAATTGCTTGGAATTGTCTTTTTAGGGATCGTAGAGCATTGCTTGTTAGTTATTTAGCAATTTTTACGGCTAGAAACGCAAATTGAAATTGGGGAAGAATAATGAATAGTTTTTTTGAATAGTAAAACCCTAGATTTTTGGATTTTTTATCCGATTTGCAATTTCTTGATTTGGATAGGTGCTATTAATGTTAGAAAGATAAAATGTGCAATAAAAATGGACTGACCTTTGTTAAAAATTGGAAATTAGACAAAGAAACGTAAAGGGGCCGTTTGACCAAGAGTTGACCGTACTCGAATTGAGTTGGGGGTTTTGCTATTGAGGGCATGAAAGCACTTTTGGTGTTGTTGTGGCGTTGATTGAGTGTTCGGTTAACATAGCTATAGTTCAAACGCAGTAGGTGGACTTTCGGGCTTCGGTTGGGAAAGTGAGATTTCGTGCCATAGAAACGTGCCTTGTAGTGCCTAAGTGAAGGTAGTGAAATCGGTTTCCTAATCCTGTAGCTCGTTTGCTCGTAATTTCTCTTGGAAGTTAGAGATTGAATAGTAATATTTGTAGCTTTTCTTGTTTGAACTGCTAATTACTTGTTTAGTTGATAATCTTGTTGATATTAATGATAATTATGCTTGAAAAGTTAATTGAATGCTAATATTGATTGTAAATGCTTGATATCTCGTATATCGCCACTAATCTGTACTTTTGTGTTATCGCTCGTTTATTGCTTGTATCTCGTATTGCATTGCATAGTGTCAGGCGCGTGAGTGATGGGCCTCTCTGGGCAGTCTCGGGCTGTCATGGTTGGTTTGCTCTAGCTCCGTGTCCTATTCCCATTCTCGCTAGGGGTGCCGCCCTGGGAGATTTGGGTTGTAGATGTGTCGGGGTACATCCAGAGTACACCCAGTGGATGTTATAAGGTGGTTGCGCGCTTATTGTCATCGTTGTCAATATCAAGCTTGAGATTGATGTATCGCTCGTGAAATGGTACATTGCTCGTATGAGTGAACCATAGCCTTCAAAGTGTAGTATAGCTTTGAATGGTTGTGTTAATACTTTTATTAATTGTTTATTGTATTGTTGTTTATATTGATTGATTTACTTGTCGGTTATATTGCTTAACTGTCTTATTTGCATTGCACGATCTTCTTTCTCTCCACCTCAATATTTGTTTCGCCCTCACTGAGTATACGTGTTGTGTATACTCACTTCTCACCACCATATTTCAGGAGTTGCCGTGTTAGCTGGAAAGCCCGTGCTTAAAGAGTTGTCTTGCGTGTTATGTGGCTGAGTGGTAGAAAGATGCAAAGGTGTATGTTTTCATGTGTTGTATGTATTTAGTGTTAAAATGAATGTAATTTAAGTTTAACTAGGTTATTAAAGTGATATGATAAGTTAGTTTATGTATTCAGTTAGTATAGTTTGACTTCAATGCATATATGTAATTGTTTAAAGGAAAGAGTTAGAATAGTCTGGGTACTTAGAAATGTATATATACTTGTTGTGTTTAATTGTTGAGAACCGAGGCTCGGATGGCCTTGAGGAATTGTGAATGGTTGGACACGGTACTGGTCCACATATATGCTATCGTAGGTTTGCATTTTGCCTAGAAACAAGGGAGACTCCGTCCATTTTTCCCTAAATTTTATGCCTGGGTTTGGAATTGGGTTGCGATTAGATTGATTAATAGAACTTCCGGTCTCGGGAGGGATCGGGGTGTTACAATGTGACAATTGAGTTCAATTTGTTTTGTGCGCTAATAAAAAAAAATCATTACTAGAAATATGAATGACACTCTTATTGTCACATAAGAGAGCGGTGGGTTGCGCCTTGGAGACACCAATATTTGCAAGAAGATGACGAAGCCATACGATCTCTTTGGTTGTGTTGACAAGGGCACAATACTCGAACTTGGTACTAGAGCGAGAAACAACACTCTACTTTTTGCCTATCCAGGAAATAAAGGAATGGCCAAGAAAAAGAAAGAAACCAATTGTGGACTTATGATCAGTGATATCCATAGCCCAATCAGTATCAAAGTAAGCAGAAAGATGGGGAGATGATGAAGATGATAGTAGAAGGCCATGATGAAGTGTGCCTCGAAGATACCAAATAATACGAAGAACTGCAAAGTAGCAGTCGGTGTGAGGAAAGGCCATGAACTGAGAAACAATATGAACAACATGTGCAATGTCAAGTTGAGTAATCGTCAAGTATGTGAGCATACCAACCAACTGACGATATAAGAAAGGCTCCCAAAGCGGGGTACAGTCAGTGGGCCGAAGCTTAACATTGAGAGCCAGAGGAGTGTCAGCAACCTTCCCATAAGAAAAGTGAGGAAGAGAGAGAATATTGGAGGCATACTTGATATGTGAAAGAACATAACCTTGAGAGCTACGACCAACCTCAATGCCAAGAAAATATGTCAAATTGCCATGATCTATCATTTCAAAGGAGCGGGACAGAAAGAGCTGAGTGTCAGAGATCCCCTGAGTATCACTACCGGTGAAGATTATATCATCAACATATGAAAGAAGAAACACATCACCATGAGCACTATGCCGAATAAAAAGAGCTGATTCATTACTACTTTGATGAAAGCCAAATGTGCGAATGGTAGAGCGAAACTTCTCAAACCAAGCACGTAGGACCTGTTTAAGACCATACAAGGTATGACAAAGACGACACACTTGACCAAGCTGGTGAAAGAGACCAAGCAGAGGGTCCATATAAACTTCTTCAGTAAGGTTACCATTAAGAAATACATTTTTAACATCCATTTGATGGAGATCCTAATGGCAAAGAAAGGCAACTACAACAACTGTGTGAACTGTGGTCATGCGAGCAACAAGAGCGAATGTCTCTTCATAATCCAAGCCATATTCACGACTAAGCAACCTTTATAGAACTTAATGGACCCATCTGCTGAAGTTTTAATTTTGTAGATCCACCTCTAACCAATAGTAGACTTGCCATAAGGTAAATTAGTTAGTTCCCAAGTACAAGTACAAGTCGAAGCCTGCAACTCTCCTTGCATTGCCTTGGACCATTTAAGATGTGTGCTTGCTTCTCTGTAGGTCTGAGGCTCATGGAGGTCTAATAAATGAGTAGTATAGTAATGGTAATCAGTAAGATAAGAGGGAGGAACATGAGTACAAAGGGGATAACTGGGAATTACCTCGATAGAATTGTCGAACAGAACACTTATAGGAGAGATAGGTAAAGTTGGAGAGGGTGTAGGAGCATCGGGCGGGATCAGAGAATAAGCGGAAGATGAGGACGACGTTGGAGCAGAAGAGGAAGACGATGTTAGAGGGAAAAGACCAACAGAAGGAAAGGATGAAGAAGTGTCGTTGTGAGGAAGATCCATAAAGGAAACAAACTCCCAAAAGATCACATTACGAGATAAGCAAATGCATTTCGTAGTAGGATCATCATATCGATAACCTTTCTATTCGACACCATATCCAAGAAAGACACAAATGGCAGATTTAGGGAAGAGTTTGAAGCGCTTTATAGTAGGTAATCAGACAAAACAAGTTGAACCAAATCCACGTAAATAGCTATAAGACGGAGGGACATTAAATAATAGTTCATATGGGCACTTGTTATTAAGAAGGGTAGTAGGTGTGCGATTGATGAGATAAATGGTAGTAGAGACTACTTCACCCCAAAATGTCTTGGGAAGATGAGAAGAGATAAGCATAGTCTGAGCAGTCTCGACAATATGATGATGTTTTCTCTCAGCGACACCATTTTGTTGAGGGGTGTCAGGACAAGACGATTGAGGAAGTGTGCTATGTGATTTAAAAAGGTCTATAAATGTAGTTGAATAAAATTCACCATCAGAGTTAGAACGAAAAGTTTCAATATTTTTAGAAAATTGTGTGCGGATCATAGTAGTAAATTCAACATACAATTTATAAACATCAGATTTATTATGAAGCACATAAAGTCACGTATAATGAGAAACTTCATCAATAAAAAGCACATAGTAATAAACACCATTAAGATATGAGACTGAACATGTCCCAACATCACTATAAATTAAATCGAAGGTACTAGTAGTAGTCCTAGAGCTTAAAGAAAAAGGTATGTAATCTACTTACCAAGGAGGCAATGCTCACAATTCATATGTTTATTGGGGGAAACATGTCCCAAGTAACCTTGAGAAAATAAAGTGTTTAAGCAAAAAGAGGAAATGTGGCCACGATGATGCCACAGAGAAAAAGTACTAGCAGTAACATGAGGCGTTAGAGGAAGATGAAGAGACTCAATGTAATATAGACGTCTGACTCTATGTCCTATACCACATAAGTTCCTCGTCGGGTAATCTTGCACAACACAACCTAAGTCAATAAATTGAACATGATAGCCTTGATCACAAAGCTAGCTAATAGAGACAAACTTCATTGATAAGTCTGGCACAAGCCAAACATTGGGTAAAATAATGGAGGTAGTATGAATGGAACCTATATAGTTGACACTAAGAGGTGTATTATTGGCAGTGTAGATAGGAAAACTAGAAGATGAAAGAGAGTAGTGGGATAAGGAGTCAGTGTTGGGATTAGTATGCCCAAAAGAGCATTAGCACATGACATTTCACTGATTAATGAATACATATTGTGATTGTTTATGATTAATGGTTACATTCATACATATTCCCTCTACTTTATTTGTGTATAATTGAATTGTATAAAAGACCTTGACCCATAGTAAATGACTTAGGTGCACAGTGTCCGTGCACAGAAGGTCTAAGTCATAGACACTTGGTTCTAGAATTAGTTCATAACTGATTAATAGAGTTGAGAACTTCATCAAGGTCTAGATTATAGTGAGTTAGTCTCCCATGAAGGGTGACCTACCTTGGTCATTGGTAGGTTTCTGGACTAAGCCTCACTAGTGTGTGTGTGTCACACATTGTACGGACCACTTAGGTATGATCTCTCCAAAAGGTACTATCAAAGATAGAAATCAATATATGCTTTATGCTACTAAGTGATCAGTACTCTTAATCTTGAGCATATGTGGATGAACTGGCGAAATTAGGTTTATGTGCTTTGATGCACTATGGGTGAAATCTCAATTGTAGGTCAACAACTCTGTGTGTAACAGAACGATCCCTCACGGGACCGAGACCCCGATCCCAAAACCCTAAGACACGAAAAACGAGGAAAAACAAACAGAGTTTTCCTTATTTCTAGGCCAAACCAAAACCTGCAAGCAGAATAATTTCATCCAAAACATATCCATAGCATATATAAAGTTTCATCTCCAATTCGTAAGACTATTCTAGCTTTATTTTCCCTTAGATATGTACATTCATGCTTCTGGACATAAACAATACTAATCTATTATATTTACTAAGTTGTCATACAACTCTAATATCTTATAATTTAAACTTTAATTATATGTCTAATAATAATTACATACGAGAATACAAAATAGGGTACAAGCAAAGGTATTCAATTGTTTTACACAAGTCCACATAGGACACCCATTCAATGCTACTAGCAATCACTGGGACACATGATCCTTCTCTTCTATCCCTCGAACTATCTTCGTCCTACTTGTAAAATGTTAGAAAACGGGGAGTAAGCAACCATTATTGCTCAGTGAGGGAGGGAAAACATATAACCGAGGAGTTTTTGAAAATATTTTCATGCAATGCAACAAACAACAGTAAAGTAAATTAAAAATACGAGACTATTATACAAATAACAAGCTATACATTACACATCAAAGAGAGAGAACAAACACGATAAGACAAGTACATAAAATAACCACGAAAATACAATATCAATACAAGTAATATTCAAGTATACGAAACTAGGTAACATGTATAAAGGAATACAATCAAAGGTAACTCTCCAACAACTTAGGGCCTAAGCGAGAGTTACTCAAAAGGATACAAGATCAAAGGTAACTCTCCAAGGACTTAGAGCCCAAGCGAGAGTAACCTAATAAAAGGATGCTGCTTCAATCTCAAGCATGAACCACAAACCATGAACCGATAAGACAATAATGGTGACAACGATAACAATAAGCTGACATAACCCCAATTACTCCAGTGGGTGTACTCCAAATGTACCCCAAATCCTACGACCCAACTCTCCTAGGGCAGCATCCCTAGCGAAAGAGGGACTGGAACCATAGTAACCGAGGTATATCGGCAAGCCCGATGCCGCCCGGTTTCCCTGACACTTCCATGCCCAAATATTTGCGCAACCATGATATCGATCCACACAAGATAACAATAAACGAGATAATTTAATAAACACATAATCGAGGGACAACAAAGTAGGTTGCCCTCGCACGTAAGTTACAATAGATAAGCAATATAACAATATACATAAGATACAAGCATATTCTAACAAAATAAGCATGCAATCCAATTCACGAAACTTCACCAAATAGATAAACATTCTGTACAAATACATTTAAACACTTAACTAATCAATTGAAGGTCAATTACTACAACTATTTCAATGTTCTATAAACTAGCACTTTAGTTCAATTACATGCACATACTACACATAAACCACGTAACCCACAACCAACTATTCTATACATCTAAGGACACTTTATGACACTTTCTAATGCTAGGAAAACTCATTTTAAACCACAACTACTACTTAACCCCAAAATCCCCTTTGGTCACTTTACACTACAAGTCCCCTAACCACACATTAAATCAATGTCATAAATGTACCATAGTCACTACCTAACATATTTAACAACAACTAATGCACCCAAACACTCCCAGACAACAAACCTACACATGGCCCCTTTAGTGTTCAATTCAATTAATCAAGTTTTAACCATTTTAAACACTAATTTAGGTTTAATAACACCTATGACACACTTAGATATCATATAATTAAGCTTATAATCAAGAAATAACATTTAGCCCTAAAAAGTACTATTCATCTTCTTCAACCTCAAGCCATTTGCAAAATCTCACAATCCAAGCTATTCAACTACATAAAACAAGTCTATATAGTTAGGAAACACTAAAACATACAACGATCTAGCATTATTTTAGCATATAACATCAAAACAAGAATTTGCATAAACATAATATAAACTTTAAATGTATGAAATAATGAAATCCCTTTCCTTGTACTAACTCAAATTTGCAAGAAAAGGCTCAATTTCTCTTTTCTCTTTCTTCTTTCCTTGGTCGTTGGCTTCTCTTCTTCCTTTTTTATTCTTTTTTTGGCCGAGATGCTCTCTGTTTTTTTTTATATGTTGGCTGATCAAGCTTATTAAAGAAGCTTCTTGATATATATATTTTTTCTTTTCATTTTGCCGATTTAGCTTTTATATCTTATTATTTTATTATTTTTTTCTTTCCTTGTTTACCCGATTGTGGTGGTGGTGATGTGTTATATATCTTTTGATATATTTTTTTTTGTTGTGTTGAAATATGTGGCTAAAAATTAAATCAACAAGTCAAAATGTAACAAAAGATCTAGAATGTCGAGTCTTACTAATTAGCTCATTCAATTCCGGGTCCGGGCTTTTCATTCGAACAATAAGACGAATTAATTTAGAGGCACAAAAAATAAATTTAAATCAATAAAATAATAAAGTAAGTGTCCCGAGTTAGTCATTTAAATATAATTTAAATAATTTCAATTAATGAAAATAATAATTTAATTACTTTAGGTAAATCTATTAAATACAATTAAGATAAATGTGTATAGTAAAAATAATGAAATACTATTCATATGATAAAATGTCTCTACTAAAACTCACACTCCAGAAATGCAATGCAATTTTCAATGTACGTAGTCAAGAAATGATCTAAGGAAGTTAGCTATGTGATCATAAAAATTAAATAAAATAGTTAAAAATTTGGCCCAGGCTCCAGGCCTAAAGTTCAATTAATGGAATTTTACTTTAAAATGCAATATTCTAAATCCAAATAATTCAAATGTTAAAATAACAAGTTAATCATTTTTAATAAATTAATCAAATGCGGTTTGCACGTTTTCTAAGAAATTTGAAAATTAAAGTTAATAAACATATGCAATTAATGAAAATAAGCACATGTTTGCATGCAAACATTTAAAATAACATGTAAACATATAAAAGTAGATAAAATGGCTATATGCTGGGGTCAGGGCATCACACTCTTCCCCCTTATAATAATTGAGTTCTCGCAATTCCTGCTTCACGTGTCTTTTCTTTTTGAGCTTCATCAATTCTAATCCCGTACACCAGATGAACTCAAGAAAACACCAAATATGAGCCGAGTAAGAAATCCGAATAAGAACTCCAAGGGACAACCTCACAGAGAATACCGAGAAAGAATGCCAGAAGTCATGATAGAATACTCGAATTCGATTAAGAATCCCACAGAAAATGTCGTTCCTTCAATAAGGATATCATAAAGGAATACCGGATAGAAAGTTCGAATAGAATACCGAGATGATACCAAATAAGAAACCCGAGGTGAAATTCCGAAATAGAAGTTCGAATAAGAAATTCAAATACATTTAAGAAGAAGCTGAGCAAAAACCCAATCATATTCACCATAAGAAGTTCTTTGTAAGGTTTCCAAATAAGAATTCCCAAATATAACCATATAAGAACTTCGAACAAGCATGCCAGAAATTAGATATTAAGTAGAATTCCCAAGCAAAATATCAAATAAGATAACCAAATAAGATCCCAAATACCAATCACTGAATACTGGGAAAAGTGTCAGAGAGAGTACCTAAGAAGAATACTGTGCTTCTAACATTAATGTTAAGTTGAATATCAAATGAAGATTCCCGGGTCAAGAGACTGAGTAGGAGTACCAAGCACTGTAGATAAGCCCAGATTAAGATTTCGTAGAAAGATTTTGAAGAAGAATTCCAATAGCCACCACTTACTGATTATATATAACCAAGCTCAAAAGGTCTTTCATTGATCATGGCTTGCCGATCACCCGAGGGAGAGGAAGATAGGAAAGGACTATATGATGCACGTTTACTATGCTATATAACATTTCTTAATTCAAGTAGTTCATATACCACATATTCAAAACACTTGCACATTACAAACACTTAACACATTATAAGCTCATAGCATATTTTAACACTTAGCATACAATTCACGTATATCACACTACCCACATAACACACTTCACAAGCACACATTCAAAGGTTTCTACCTAAAAGGCCGAAGACCCTATCCCGGCTTGTGAGCTAGCTAAGCTTTGATACCACATGTAACAGCCCGATCCCTCACGGGACCGAGACCCCGATCCCAATACACAAAAAATGAGGGAAAACGAACAGAGTTTTACTTGTTTCTAGGCCAAACCAGAACCTGCAAGCAGAATAATTTCACCCAAAACACATCCATAGCATATATAAAGTTTATCTCCAATTCGTAAGACTATTCTAGCTTTCTTTTCCCTTAGATATGTACATTCATGCTTCTGAACTTAAACAATACTAATCTATTATATTTACTAAGTTATCATACAACTCTAATATCTTATAATTTAAACTTTAATTACATCTCTAATAATAATTACATACGAGAATACAAAATAGGGTACAAGCATAGCTATTCAATTGCTTTACAAAAGTTCACATAGGACACCCATTCAATGCTACTAGCAATCACTGGGACACATGATCCTTCTCTTCTATCCCTCAAACTATCTCCGTCCTACATGTAAAATGTTAAAAAGCGGGGAGTAAGCAACCATTGTTGCTCAGTGAGGGATGGAAAACATATAACTGAGGAGTTTTTGAAAATATTTTCATGCAATGCAACAAATAACAGTAAAGTAAATTAACAATACGAGACTATTATACAAATAACAGGCTACACATTACACATCAAAGAGAGAGAACAAACACGATAAGACAAGTACATAAAGTAACCATGAGAACACAATATCAATACAAGTAATATTCAAGTATACCAAACTAGGTAACACGTATAAAGGAATACAATCAAAGGTAACTCTCTAAGGACTTAGGGCCCAAGCGAGAGTTACTCAAAAGGATACAAGATCAAAGGTAATTGTCACACCCTGACCCAACCCCACACTAAAGGTTAAGTCCGGACCCGACAAACAGACATAGTCTCCTCTGTACCGTGGGCAATCTGGTTACCTGCAAACATAAAATAAAGCCACAAACACAATCCACAACCTTTTCCAACTCCAAATCCATAACTTTTCCCAACTTCAAGGCCATCCGAGCCTTAAGCAAGACAAGACATTACCACACACAAGCATGCAAGGTTAAGCCGTTGAAATTTTATCTTTTTAATCCACTTATCTTACCGTTCTAACATTATCATTTAAACATTCTTATAATTTAAGACCAACCGTCCAACTAGCTTCCATTCACACACAAGCAAACAACATAAAAGATAAGTAAAGTTAAGCTATTACAGGCCACTACCATTCAAGCCATACATTAATCTAGCTATTACAATCCTTCAACAACTCCAAATATATACAACCCATAAGCACAAATAGAACATAGTACAATACAAGCATCAACAACTCCAAATATATACAACCCATAAGCACAAATAGAACATAGTACAATACAAGCAAAGTCTTCACACAGACCAACAAGCAAACACTCCGACCTCAAGCAATAAGCACACGGCAACATTGCAATCAAAGTAACTCCTCCAACTGCACCTCCTCCTCTTCCTCAACAACTAAGAGTTGGGGGTCTATCTCGGCACCTCCTGAAACATGTTTAACAAGGTATGAGCAACCACAATTGTTCAGTGAGGGATATAGTCTACCGGGGCATGCAATGCAATAGTTAACACAAGTAAAACATTTAAACAATATAAATATCAAATAAACAGCAGTTACCACACATTTAAAAAGGATACGATCAATGTCCCTTATCACTTCAACCCTCGAACCATGAACCACGATCCACGAACCACGATATGCCAGTATCCCAAATACCAATAGGTACTCCAGATGTACCCGATCCTACGACCCAACACCCCCTGGCATATTTCATACTAGGCGAGTAAGGGACTAGGGTACGGGGCTAGAGCAACCAATACTGGCAAGCCCGATGCCGCCTAGTGAGGCCCATCACACCAGTTCCGAACACTGAGGTTGTATAACCATCAAACAGCAGCACATAACACAACAATATAACAATATAACAATAAAAGCTATAAAACACATAAATGAGGGACAACAAAGTAGGTTGCCCTCAAACATGAATTTCAATATATAAACAGTTCTATAAGCATTAAAATAACAAGTTAAGAGAGTCCTCAAGCCTTAAAAACCCATTTTTAGGTTCTAAATGAAACACGAATCAAAATCTACACAAATTAACTATCACACATCTCTAATAGCACCAAAATATTACTATCAAAGCCTTAAAAACCCATTTTTAGCAGAGAAGCTCGGGAAGGCCCTAAGGGTGCATTGAACTATAGCTACCCAATCCGCCCTGCAATTCAATGCAACGAAAGCACCAAAAGTGCTTTCATGCCTAGTAGAACCCTAAATTAGCTTCAATTTGTACCCGGATTCACTTTTCATTCAAAGCCCCTTTCGAAATTTAGCCAATTTTGCGTTTTAACTAAACTCCGAGCAATTTAACTACATGTGGTCACTAAACTATCTTTATTAACATCTATAACACCTAATTGAAGCATAGAATACAACACTAAGACACATTTTTACAAAATCCTAAAAATATTACTATTCATTGTCACCTACAATTGGATATTCATATTTAACCATTAAAAAAACTAAGTAACTACACAAACATGGTCTCTATAGCATGTAGGCAACATATAAAGCAAGATTTAACCATTTCATATGCTATTAACAACAAATCTAAAAATTGCATATTATGACATAAACATTAAAAAAAAAATGCAAAATCCCTCACAAATCAAGATGTGGATGCTTGTAGAAGGCTCTAAGTTGCTCCAAAGTGCTTCCAAACTCAAGCTAGAGTGTCAAATTGCAAAGCTTGGATGAGTTTTCTTCTTCTTTTTTCTCTTTCTGATTCTCGGGTTTGGGCAGGACAAAACGGGAATTATTTGATTTGCTTTTGAGCTATGTAGTATGTGTATGTGTAATATTATGTACATGCTATGTATATATTTTAATTAGGTACCTTATTTGGTCCACAAAAATGCAAGACTAAGTTAAAAACAAACCCAAGATTTAATTAAATATTAGCTAGCTCAAAATCAATGTTAGACAATGTGTCATTAGTCCACAAAAAGCCTATGTTTTTACTATTCATCGAACCGCAAAATATTTTCTAAACGAGCGCTCCTATCACGCAATACTCAAATTCTCATTTTTCTCAATCCTTAAATAAGTAATATAGCTTAGGAAAAATATTAATTCAGAGAAAATTAGCAGTTGAAAATTATAATGAATAGTAACTAGGGATGTAACAAGTAAATGTACAAATAGGTATGCAGCAGTTAATATGAATATGAAGAATGTCTCGGGCGTCACAGTAACTCTCTAATGACTTAGGGCCCAAGCAAGGGTTACCTAATAAAAGGATACTGATTCAATCTCGAGCATGAACCACGAACCAATAAGATAATAATGGTGACAACGATAACGATAAGCCAACATAACCCCAATCACTCCAGTGGGTGTACTCTTGATTTATCCCAAATCCTACGACTCAACTCTCCCAAGGCAGCATCCCTAGTGAGAGAGGGAATGGGACCACGGTAGCCGAGGTATACCGGCAAGCCTGATGCCCCCTGACTTCCCCGACATTATTATGCCCAAAGGGTTGCGCAACTATGATATCGATCTACACAAGATAACAATAAACGAGATAATTCAATAAACACATAATCGAGGGACAACAAAGTAGGTTGCCCTCGCATGTAAGTTACAATAGATAATCAATATAACAATATACACAAGATACAAGGATATTATAACAAAATAACCATACAATCCAATTCATGAAACTTAACCAAATAGATAAACATTCTATACAAATACATTTAAACACATAACTAATCAATTGATGATCAATTACTTCAACTAATTCAATGTTTTATAAACTAACACTTTAGTTCAATTACATGGACATACTACACATAAACCACGTAACCCACAACCAACTATTCCATACATCTAAAGACACTTTATGACACCTTCCAATGCTAGGAAAACTCATTTTAAACCACAACTACTACTTAACCCCAAAATTCCCTTTGGTCACTTTACACTACAAGTCCCCTAACCACACATTAAATTAATGTCATAAATGAACCATAGTCACTACCTAACATATTTAACAACTACCAATGCATCCAAACACTTCCAAATAACAAACCTACACATGGCCCCTTTAGTGGTCAATTCAATTAATCAAGTTTTAACCATTTTAAACACTAATTTAGGTTTAATAACACCTACGACACACTTAGATATCATATAATTAAGTTTATAATCAAGAAATAATATTTAGCCGTAAAAAAGTACTATTCATCTTCTTCAACCTCAAGCCATTTTGAAAATCTCACAATCCAAGCTATTCAACTATATAAAACAAGTCTATATAGCTAGGAAACACTAAAACATACAACGATCTAGCTTTATTTTAGCATATAATGTCAAAACAAGAATTTGCATAAACATGGTATAAACTTTAAATGTATGAAATAATGAAATTCCTCACCTTATACTAACTCAAATTTGCAAGAAAAGGCTCAATTTCTCTTTTCTCCTTCTTCTTTCCTTGGTTTTTGGCTTCTCTTCTTCCTTTTTATTCTTTTTTGGCCGAGATGCTCTCTGTTCTTTTTTTATATGTTGGTCGATCAAGCTTATTAAAGAAGCTTCTTGTTATATTTATTTTTTCTTTTCATTTTTCCGATTTAGCTTTTATATCTTATTATTTTATTATTTTTTTTCTTTCCTCGTTTACCTGATTGTGGTGGTGGTGATATGTTACATATCTTTTGATATATTTTTTTTGTTGTGTTGAAATGTGTGGCTAAATATTAAATCAACAAGTCAAAATGTAACAAAAGATCTAGAATGTCTTGTCTTACTAATTAGCTCATTCAATTATGGGCCTGGGCTTTTCATTCGAACAATAAGACGAATTAATTTAGAGGTACATAAAATAAATTTAAATAAATAAAATAATAAAGTAAGTGTCCCGAATAAGTCATTTAAATATAATTTAAATAATTTCAATTAATGAAAATAATAAATTAATTACTTTAGGTAAATCTATTAAATACAATTAAGTTAAATATGTATAGTAAAAATAATGAAATACTATTCATACGATAAAATGTCTCTACTAAAACTCACATTCCAAAAATGCAATGCACGTAATATTCAATGTACGTAGTGAAGAAATGATCTAAGGAAGTTAATTGTGTGATCAGAAAAATTAAATAAAATAGTTGAAAATTTGGCCAGGGCTCCAGGCCAAAAGTTCAATTAATGGAATTTTTCTTTAAAATGTAATATTCTAAATTCAAATAATTCAAATGTTAAAATAGCAAGTTAATAATTTTTAATAAATTAATCAGATATGGTTTGCACGTTTTCTAAGAAATATAAAAATTAAAGTTAATAAGCATATGCAATTAATGAAAATAAACACATGTTTGCATGCAAACATTTAAAATAGCACGTAAACATATAAAAGTAGATAAAATGGCCATATGCTAGGGTCGGGGTATCACACTGTATGTTGGGCATAGGGGTTTGACTTGTTGGAACATGCTTATGCAATATAGAATCCATGTCGTCGCGTGATGGACTAATCGTTCCCTTGTGATTATTTAGTAGATCGTCTTAATCTGAGCTTAGTGATGTACTCTAGGAGTATGTCAGATATTTGGCTTGAGGGTTACTCTCTAGATCAAATGTTTCATATCCAGTGGATGGTTACTTAAAGGATTTAGATGTCTCAAGAAAAAGATGCAATCAAGAAAGAGATAGTACATGGAAAGTCTTTCTTGTTTGTGAGAGTTACATGGAGAGGTATTTTGATCATTCTACTTAGTAGGTTGTAAACAAAGGTCACACTTACGGTATGTTTGGATTGAGGGGAATGAGTGGAAAGAGAGGTAAAAGGATGAGTTAAAAGATACTCTCCCTTGTTTGTTTTGGAAGGTTTTCAAGGGGAAGAGTAATACAGGGATCAACACAACCCCTCATATGCCTCATTTTTCTTTCCTCTCAATTTGGGGTAAAATAGGGGGAAAGAGAGCCAAAAAAATTTTGATACCAATTTGACCTCCTCATTTGTTCATCTTCTCAACCGAAATTTTATGGGTGTAATGAAACTGTATGCATTTGTATGTGTATGTACGACTTTGAGGTTGTGTATGGTGTATGTATTTGTGTAAAAAACCTGTGTGTATGCAGCTTGTGTGTGTATGTGTAGTTTTATGTATGCAAATGAGTGTGTAGTGTGTAGCTGTGTTAATGTGAGGAAGAAAAAGATATAAGAATAAATCATGAAAAACAAAGAAAAATGGAACATGCCGTAAAGCTACAGGTATTGTCTTTTTTTCTTCTTTTGTTCCTTTTGGGCAAATGTTGTAAGTGGCATTCGAGGTGAAAAAGATAGAGGAAGAGAAGAAAAAAAGTAAAAAGAAAAAAGAATAAGGAAGATAATGTTGAAGATTGGTAAAGTTTAATATAAATTAAGAGAATAGTTTAAAAGTCATTTTACACATAAAATTTATCCCTGCCTCCCATTTTCTTCCTAATCCAAACAAAATACACATATAATCTTTTATGATACTCTATTTCCCTCAAATTTTCCAATCTAAACATGATTTAATTCTCTAATCTCTTCTCCTTTATGATTCTCTCCCTCCCTCTCATTTACTAAACTTTTTCCCTCAATCCAAACACACTGTTAGTTTGACAAGTTTTTGCATTCAGCAGTAAACATCTTAGAGTGCAACCATGACTTTTTAGTGAAATCAGTCAGGTTGAAAAACCTTAATGTTCTATAGGCATTAGCAGGGACAATTTGGTCTTTGCAGTTGCCAAGTTGTTTATGTCTTTTGGTTTCTCTTCTAGTCTATTTCCTTTTAGATATTTGTTAAAGTTTCCTAGTTGCTTATTGTATTTAGAGTTGCTAAATTAAAGTATCCAATTACAACTTAGTATCCTATTTAGGAGAATATCCTATTTGGATTAGTTGTGGATAATTTGAAAACTAGCAATTAATTAATTTTAGCAAAATAATACATGGGCTAAGCAAGATGAGCCAAGTTGGCGCCTAGCCCACCTAGGCCATGGTCCACACATGTGATTGAGGAGAGGAAGGAATAATTAATAGTTTAATTAAATATGCTATTGGACTAGTTAAGTCCTAAGGTGCATAGGATTAGCTTTTGGGCTTGGAATCCAAATCTTATTTCATCTAAGATTAACTACTAAGGCTATTCTATATCTATAAATAGAGCTCATCTTCCACCTTTATAATTCTCACCTTTCTCATGAGAAAAAGAAGATAGAAAAGCTCCTTCTCTCTAGTTAAGATCACATGTTTGAGGCTAGGAATTACTAGAGAAAGAATCCCACAATTCTTCATCATCTAAGAGAAGGAAGAAGGTCGTAGAAAAGAAGATCAAAAGCTCTTCATTCATCCTAGGCATAGAGATTTTCAATGAGCAAGAAGAAGATCAAGTTTTTGTGTTTTTCGTTAAGTTTCAAAAGTTAACGAGTAAAGGTAACAAAACTATCTCTTGTTGGATTTTATTCTTTATGAATTGTTTATACACATATTCTTAGTATTCTTGTAATAACTCATCTTATAACTTGTGGTTTGATCCTAAATTAGTATGATATCAAGTTTCCATTGCGTTTGTATGCTTTAAATTTTTTAAACAGTATACTATATTTAAGTAGCATGCACCTTCAGTCAGGACAAAAAGTCATATGATAAGACACTCCTGAGTCTAAATACCATAGAGAGTAAGAGACATACCAGAAGAGACAACAGTAGAAGCTGCAAGATGTGGATTACCCGAAGTAATAAGAGCTTGGTGAATCATATCTTAGACTGCCTCAAGAGTGACAATAGAGGCGGTTGGAGAAACAACAGTAGCATCATGCAGATGGGTACCCTTTTGAGTATGTTTAAGATGAAGACAATCTGACTTCTAGTGTATTGGTTTGCGGCAATAGCAACAACATGATTTCTTTGGCTTATTCTAGAAGAAGAAGATGAAGACATTGGAGAAGAGCTAGAACTATTTTGAAAGGCAATAAGTGCAGTATTAGATGAGGGATGAATATGAATGCCTTTTTGGGTTTGTTCTGTATGTAGCTTAGAAAAGATGCTATCAATAGTCGGTAAAGGCTTTTAATGCAGAATTGAACTCCTGAGTGACTCGAAATCATCAGTAAGAGCAAGAAGTGTTGAGGATATGCCCTAATGCTAAAATTTGAGATGACCTTATTAAGGTTTAATGAGAATATATTTATGTGTTTTATACACTATATGATTTGTAGGATGTTCATATTCTCCGCTTTGATATGAATATGTCCCAAATGCTTATCCGAGAAGAGAAATGTTCTAAAGGAGTTTAGGATATTTTGCACTTTCTCTTCGATATGATAATCATTAAGAAACAATTCATAGCCCTTCAGATTATTCAACCGAGACTATAATAATCGAGTACGGGTTATCATATGTTATTACCTTCGATTAACATAGTGATGTTAATGATAAAGGATGGCGTGCGAAATACCAGAACAACATGGTGATGTGGACTAATAAATATATGAGTGATCGTCTGTGTACAGATCATTGAATGTGACAATAAATGGTGAACTACATGATTTCAGGTTAATAGTTTACTATTTAGTTGAGAATTGTGCAAATTAATCCTCAAACTTGAGAGATTATGGCTGCAAGTTATATCAGGGGCTAAATACTGCGTCTGGATAATGCCCATCTTCTATAAGGTGGGTTACGGCCTTTTTCATTTTAGTCTTGTGGTATGAACCGACAGGTAATTGTCAAGATATGATCTGTTAACCTCCGACGCGAGGTGATGTCCTATGATATCTGAGATCGGTTGGTAAACAAGGAAGTCCTTGGCCAAGGCGAGTATGAAATGATGGAAATGAGTTTTTCCATGGTAGTTATCTTTCATTTTACCGATTCAGATTTATACATTGTATCAGATGTGGGCTTAACCATTTCATGGTCCTTTCTAGATCGAGGCACTTGTAACAGAAGGATCAGACTGCATGCTAATTCTTGACAGTTAAATGGATTCATAAAAGACGTTGTCTTCATTATCGTTTACATTCTCATGGTACATTCATTGCTAGTGCGTCACTCATGAGCATGAGGGTATTTCGGTAAACGACGGAGACATTTTTGAAATAGATAAGGAGGTTAATCAGTTCCCTCATCAGTACGCGATTATGAATCTAAAAGGTCATACACTAATAAGTATCATGAATAAGTTTATCGGAAGCTTGTATTGTGTGGTTGATGGATTTAAGGTGTTAAGGGTCATCAATGTTGGTATTTGGACCAAAAGTGTAATTTTGAAAAGTTTTAGGGTCAAATTATAATTATCAAAATTTTGGGGGCCAAACTGTAATTATTGAAAAGTCATTTCAATATATTTATTCTAATGGAGATTAGAATTGGCAAGAAAATAATATATATATATATATATATATATATATATATATATATATATATATATATATATATATTATAAAAGTGTTTATATATGTATATGTGTAATGATTATATAATTTGTGAAATGCCACGTCAAAAGGTGAATTGCAAATTAATGACTAGATAATTACATGTGGCATGTGCATGTAGAGATTGATGACTAGGATAGTCCATGGCATCAATCCTAGTCATTTGAATTTGAAATAAATGGATATGATTCATTTTTGAATAAAGACAAAAGAATCTTGACCTTTACTTTTGTTGATAAAGCCTTTTTGACAAGTGTCAAGATGGAGAATAAAGTTACCTTTGGATTGTAATGATTACAATCCTAGGATTTGCATGACTTTAACTTTATAAGAAAGCAACTGTGATTGGCTATCTAAATAAAGTAGTATTATATATATATATATATATATATATATATATATATATATATATATATATATATATGAGTATGTTATATATATATATAATAATAGAAGACAACATTCTCTCTCTATCCACTTGCATTTTCGGCCAAGGGAGGGAGGAGAGAGAAATTTGTCATCTTATCCTTCAATGCTAATGATTAAGATAAAAAGGCTTGCATGGGTTCTTGCAAAAAGGTAACAAAGATGATTGGTTGCCTATTTTGATAGGTTGATACAATATACATAATATTTATTTCTTTCTCATGGACAAGGCCTCTAACACACACGACATACATACCAACTTTGAAGACAAGAACTTCATCTTTTTCCTTGAATGTTTCGGCCATAGCTAGAACAACAAGAGAGAAGTTTTGTTTTGCTTGGTAACATACATACATAGTCTCAAAAACTTGAAGATACTACTAGCACATTCCTTCTTCAAGTATTGGTTGAGCTTTGGGTACTTGGTGGACCAACTAGTGCCTTCAAGTTAGAAGGATTCAAAAGCTTGTCTACCATTTTCATCTTCTCCAAAGTAATCTACAAAAAGAGGTATACCTTATACCATCTATTCTTTATATATATTGTTGATATATATACATATATATATATATATATATATATATATCTTTGTTGAGCTTCTTTAGTGAATGGACATTGATGAATGAATGTATATTGATATTGGCTAGAAATTTTTGAGATTTGGCCTAGTAAATTTCGGCCCTAGCATGCTATTTATACATATTATTCTCGATCTTGAATCTAACATTTACATATGTGGTGACATGATATAACATGTTGACTTGTACTTTCAAGTAGTATCAGAGACTCGGTTTGCATGTCTATGTCACTAACTATTAAGCTTGTTAATTTTTATATGTATGCCGTATATGTACATATAAAATAGGTGTGTTGGCTTTAGTACTTTGCATGTTTAGAGCTCATGTTGGATCTAGTTTATGAATGAAGATCTTGAATGTATGAGTTAAACAATGAACATACATGCTTCTATAAAAAACACTATGATGGCCGAAAATCACTAGGATGCTTGAGATGTTTTGCCTTCTTGATATATGAGCATGAATGAAAAGAAAATGGTGGATTTGGTCTTTGCATGTTAATATTAGACTTTGGATAAAAGTCTATGTTTAAAAGAGTCATATTAAAAGGGGTTTTCTCTTGCATGTATAAAGTCAAAAATTTTAGAAAAGACAAGTCTTCCATTTATATGGTGTTGGCTGAAAATTCTCCTTGTTGTAGGAGATTGATTTTGCTTTTGTTGTATGTGAAAAAGATGATAGTAGTTGCCTTGAAGTTCTCAAAAGTTTATTTCTATTATATGCATGTGTTAAAATAAAAGTTTAAAAGATAGTTTTAAACTTATTTTATGAGATCATGCATATGAACTTTGTAGAGGACTACTTAATGATTAAAAATGTTTAATAGTCAAGAATGCTATTTATCTATGTGTCTTGATATTAGCAAAATGGATTTCACATAATTAAAAGGCCACAATTTTCTTGTCTTGAAATTAGAAATAATCTAATATGTTGTATTGAGGATATTTCTAAATTTTAAGATACATAGAAGATGATTATATATCGATATAATATTTTAAAGGACTATTGGGCTATAGTTGATGTATGTGGACCTTAAAAGACATGTTGATTTGGGCTTGGGCCTTGTGTGCATCTACTTGTGCTTGATTTTAACCTATTGGGCCACTTTATGTGAATGGGCCATGGACTTGTGTTTTTCTTTAAGTTTTGGACTTAGATGTGAATATAATGAATTATAAGGAGTTATGAATTAATGGGCCATTATGACTTGCATGTATAAAAGGGATTTTATAATTATGCAAAAGGGCATTGGTTTAGTTTATTCTTTCATGATTGATGAGTAGATTAAACTTGAATGCTACAAATTAATATGTTGATTATTATATTTTGATATGAATAATCATGCATATTTATTATTTTGAGAATGGTGAATTTGATCATGGATTTGGGCTTTAGGGTCAAAAGTTATTGGGTTGTAATATAAGACATAAGTCTCAATTTATTTCTTGTCATTTAAGAGAATTATGTAATGAGGACTTTTATGTAATTCTTCAAGAGATAGCTTGACAAAGGCCCAATGGACTTTTCCAAGGAGTCGGAGGCCCAATGGACTTTTCCAAAGAATTGAAGATCTTTTAAATATAATAATTTTATTTCTTTTAGCCCAAAAGTCAAGCCCATGATCCACCATTCATATATCTTTGATTCATACTATTTAAATGCTATAATTGTGATTGTTTGCTTATAGTATGTTAAATGCTTAATTACTTGATGAGATTGTATCAACTTCTTACGTGCAAACTATTATTAGATTTTCAAAACAGTAAAGGAGTTTTATCGTAGTCCTCCGCCATCCTAGGATATTTAATAAGACCCAAATGAATACGATCCTTCTTACCCAAAGGTAGAGGATATGTTTCAAAGTAAGTTATTAAAATCGCTAGAATGAAACATAGTGATGTGGATGTCTGTCAAAATGTAACGATCAACATAGCCACAAAGGCTTGACACTATTGATTCAATTTGAGGGATAACTAAGTGATGGTGGTTTCAATCTAACTAGATCACTTAATCAACATAGCCACAAAGGTTTGAGACCAAAGTGATTTAGGGACTAAAGTAGACCATACCCTATTTAGATAAATAGACAACAAATAGTTGTTGACCTTTGGTATTCATGTTCCAATTATAGCCACAAAGGTTTGAGGAATGTGTCTGATCATAGGACCTTGGTCATCCCACTTAGAGTCATAGATTCATGTTTTCTCATTAAGGGAGTATGAGATTTAAAAAAAATAGTAGGAGTAGCTATTTTATTTTGTAATATTATAGCTTTATATATATTCTTGTTAGCCTGCAATCTTACTATCTGTTATATTTACTTTTTCTGCAGTTTATTATGGCTTCATTCATAAATCCTATTTTGTCTATCCCTAATCATGATTATTTAGTTGGACTAAACTTCGAAAAATGGTACAAAATTTTAAAGGTAGTCGTCTGCTTTGAGAGAATTGAGTATATTCTAGATATCCCGACATTTGCTCTCGTAGATGAGACTACTTTCGAGACCGACAAGGTCACTTACTATAAGTGGATCCAGGATGACATGTGTGCTAGGGGATACATTCTTTCATCAATGAGCGATGATCTGCGTCGATTCTATGAGGGGCTGCCTCATTCCGTAGATATCATTCGTTGTTTGGAGGAATCCTTTGGCGAGCGCAGTTAGTCTATGAGATTCCAGTTGACCCATGAGCTTTTTAGTATGAGACTTGAGGAAGGGGGTGACGTGAGCCAGCACTACCTTAGAATGATTTACTTGGTAACTCAATTGGAGGGATTTGGTTTCGTTATAGATCCCCGACTTCAGGTTGACTTGATCTTGCAATCTCTTCCACCATCCTACTCTCCTTTGATCTTGGACTTTCACGTACATAGAATTGAGGTCACACTGAATGAGTTGCCAGATATTCTGACTAGCTGGTAGAACCTTGGTTTGGGTGTAGCACCCGATCCTCATGTTGAGTCCTCTCCTTCTATGGTTGAGCCCAACCAAAACAAAAACAGAAGAAGGAGGAGGAGGAGACATAAGAGGAGTAGGGTTATGACATTCTTACCAGGAGATCTCTCTTCAGGAGGAGATTGAGTAATAGGGACTGGTTATGCATGATTTGGTTGGATCGGCTTGGTATGCGATCCCAATTTTAAAAAATGTTTATAAATGTTCGGATTACTTTGATTATTTCTTTAAATAGTAGTGACTATTTTCTATCGTTTCTATAGGATGTTTTGGAAATGATCCTATGTAAGGAATGATTGGCATTTTGTATATCATTCATTAATGGCAATGAAATGATCAGAATGCGTATCAGAAGAAATGATGTTTTCAAACTCAAACATTTATATTTCATTGCTTTGCATTTGGTGAAATGGATAAATACCAAATCATACTTATATTGTCTTGAACTTTGAAATGGTCAAGAGTTAAAAACTAGAATTCTTATTTACATCTATCTAAATGAGTTTGATGAATTAATTATTCTTTTTGACAAAAGAGTTTGTTCAAAATAAATAAATGAATGAAATAGAGCATATGAGACTTGTCCAGAATATGTTGGGTTATAAAAGAAGATTAGAGAATGCATTTTTTATCACCATAATCTTTCAAATTGATTTTAAACTTATACCATGTTTTAATTCTATGGCTATATAGAATTTAAGCTCCTTCATGCATAGTTTCTTTAGAGAAAGGTAACTATGATGAAATGGTTAAAATGAAAAGATAGAGATCGTTTTCATTAATAAGTGAAGGTAGTTTCTAGATTTATAAGAAAGGTTAGTGGGAGTTCATGCCCTTAACAAGTCTTGTGAATTTATGATACCTTCGTTCGCCAAGGTCCAATTAAATTTAATATCATGTTGTATTGCTCGGGTAAACCGATCATGTCTTGTAAGTACCATGTATATGAAAGTATAATGATATGATTGATTGTTTTCTCACGACCAGTACACCCAGTCACAATCTTAATTTTTTTTTTAGGATGGAGGAATCTATGAAATTTTGGTCTCTAGTCTTAATGACAGGGTATCCGTCTTCTTGTAGATTTCCTTTTGACTAATAAGGAAAGGTTGCAAATGGTTTTTGCACCTAATCCTTTCGCTGTTTGCATTCTCCTTTAAATGCAATGGCAAGTACTTGGCACGATATGTTGTAATGAGTTACATGATAGATATCGGAGAAAATACATATAAGTTCTAGTGATCTTATTGTTATAATGATCTCTATATGAACTTTAACCCAGAATTTTAAGGTTTATGGTTATAGTGAAGTTCTTGGTGAATAATTCACTTAAAAGGATAAAAATGTATTTAATGGATTTGTGAAAAATTGGAAAGAGTTCCGAATAATGATAAATAATAGTTATGTTATTACTAATATTATTTGAGCCTAGATCCTGCTTGACTTTTATGATGTTTGGATAATGTATGGTTATGTCTATTGATAGTAGCCGATGCAATATGATGGCTATCATAAAGGCTTTTTGCACAAGCTTAAAAGAACCCGATCTCATCAAGAGTCCAAACTTGTAAAGAATCAATTCAAGAGTTTATTTCTTGATAAGAAAATGAATTAATAGATAAAGATCCTATAGTTGTTTCTATAGATAACCCACTGATCCTGTAAAGTCAGTTACAGTTGATCACTATCTTTGGGAAGATGAGTATAGAGATACGAATGTAAAATGAACTAAATCCTATGGTTGATAGCATTAGTGCAAGTGAGAGATTGTTGGGGATATGCCCTAATGCTAAAGTTTGAGATGACCTTATTAGGGTTTAATGAGAATATATTTATGTGTTTTATACACTATATGATTTGTAGGATGTTCATATTCTCCGCTTCGATATGAATATTTCCCTAGTGCCTATCTGAGAAGAGAAATGTTCTAAAAGGGTTTAGGATATTTCGTACTTTCTCTTCGTTATGATAAGCATTAAGAAACAATTCATAGCCCTTCAGATTATTCAACCGGGACTAGAATAATCGAGTATGGGTTATCATATATTATTACCTTTGATTAACATAGTGATGTTAATAATAAAGGATGGCGTGCGAAGTGCCAGAACAACATGGTGATGTGGACTAATAAACATATGAGTGATCGTCTGTGTATGGATCATTGAATGTAACAATAAATGGTGAACTACATGATTTCAGGTTAATAGTTTACTATTTAGTTGAGAATTGTACAAATTAATCCTGAGACTTGAGAGATTACGGCTGCCAGTTATATCAGGGGCTAAATACTGCGTCTGGGCAATGCCAGTCTTCTATAAGATTGGTTACGACCTTTTTCATTTTAGTCTTGTAGTATGAACTGACAGGTAATTGTCAAGATTGAATCTTTTAACCTCCGGCGCGAGGCGATGTTCTATGATATTTGAGATCGGTTGGTAAATGATGAAGTCCTTGGCCAACGTGAGTATGAAGTGATGGAAATGAGTTTTTCCATGGTAGTCATCTCTCGTTTCACCGATTCAGATTTATACATTGTATCGGATGTGGGCTTAACCATTTCATGGTCCTTTCCTGATTGGGGCACTTGTAACAGAAGGATCAGACTGCACACTAATTTTTTACGGTTAAATGGATTCATAAAAGACGTTGTCTTCATTATCGTTTATATTCTTATGGTACGTTCGTTGCTAGTGCGTCACTCATGAGCATGAGGGTATTTCGGTAAATGATGGAGACATTTTCGAAATAGATAAGGAGGTTTATCAAGTCCCTCATTGGTACGCGATTATGAATCTAGAAAGTCACATGCTAATAAGTATCATGAATAAGTTCACTGGAAGCTTGTATTGTGTGGTTGGTGGCTTTAAGGTGTTAAGGGTCATCAATGTTGGTATTTGGACCAAAAATGTAATTTTGGAAAGTTTTGGGGTCAAATTGTAATTACCAAAACTTTTGGGGCCAAACTGTAGTTATTGAAAAGTTATTTCAATATATTTATTCTAATGGAGATTAGAATTGGCAAGAAAATAATATATATATATATATATATATATATATATATATATATATATATATGTATATGTGTAATGATGATGTAATTTGTGAAATGCCACGTCATGATTTTAGTTGTCAAAAGGTGAATTGCAAATTAATGGCTAGATAATTATATGTGGCATGTGTATGTAGAGATTGATGACTAGGATAATCCATGTCATCAATCTTTGTCATTTGAATTTGAAAGGAATGGATATGATTCATTTTTGAATAAAGACAAAAGAATCTTGACCATTGCTTTTGTTGATAAAGCCTTTTTGACAAGTGCCAAGAGAAAGAATAAAGTTATCTTTGGATTGTAATAATTACAATTCTAGGATTTGCATGACTTTAAGTTTATAAGAAAGCAATTGGTATTGGCTATCTAAATAAAGTAGGATTATATATATATATATATATATATATATATATATATATATATATATATATATATATATATACATGAGTATGTTATATATATATAATAATAGAAGACAACATTTTCTCTCCATCCACTTGCATTTTCGGCCAAGGGAGGGAGGAGAGAGAAATTTGTCATCTTATCCTTCAATGCTAATGATTAAGATCAAAAGGCTTGTATGGCTTCTTGCAAAAAGGTAACAAAGATGATTGGTTGCCTATTTTGATATGTTGATATAATATACATAATATTTATTTATCTCTCATAGACAAGGCCTCTAACACACACGACATACATGAAGACAAGAACTTCATATTTTTCGTTGAATGTTTCGGCTATAGCTAGAACAACAAGAGAGAAGTTTTGTTTTGCTTGGTAACATACATACATAGTCTCAAAAACTTGAAGATACTACTAGCACATTCCTTCTTCAAGTATTGGTTGAGCTTTGGATACTTGGTGGACCAACTAGTGCCTTCAAGTTAGAAGGATTCAAAAGCTTGTCTACCATTTTCATCTTCTCCAAAGTAATCTACAACAAGAGGTATACCTTATACCATCTATTCTTTATATATATATATATATATATATATATATATATATATATATATCTTTGTTGAGCTTCTTTAGTGAATGGACATTGATGAATAAATGTATATTGATGTTGGCTAGAAATTTTTGAGATTTGGCCTAGTGAATTTCAGCCCTAGCATGCTATCTATACATATCATTCTCGATCTTGAATCCAACATTTACATATGTGGTGACATGATATAACATGTTGGCTTGTACTTTCAAGAAGAATTTGAAAAAGTTTAGTTCACTCACGAAGATTCTTATATTGATCATGAGAATGGGTCCATTTCGGTTTTGTTAGTGCCAATTGATCCTATAAAGTAGATAGATGGGAAACAAATTCAGAGATATGTTGAGAACGTTGTTGATGAAGGGTGCGGATATGTATTTTTAACTGATAAGCACGAGCAAAATCAGTTAGGAGATAGGTGTAGACCATCAGAATCTACAGTTAAGACTTATGAGAACCTAAGTCCCTTTCTTTGATATCGGGTCCTGGTAAGTGGGTGGCTGCCAAGGCTACCGAGGGATTCACAAAGGTTCTCGTGAGGGTAGGGTAGAAATATTTAAGGTGTAGATGTTGTATCTTTCCATGGCTCTCTCATTACCTTAAGTAACAGTCAGAACCCTTGCATTAAGGGCCAATTGTTGCCACTTCCTTTCCTTTCCTTTCCCATGATCTCTTTCATTTTGGGAGGCTAGCTGACCATTAACTGGAGATCCTAGGAAGATCCACTACATTTTGCTGACTCTTCCTTTGCTCATTGGGCCGTGGTCTGGATGAACCTTTTGGGCTTGTCTCTAGATAACCTTCGACATTTTCCAATTGCCCTCTAAAGACTCATATTAGCTAGGAGAAATCCAGCCCACTACAATAAGTTCCCCACTCCTTGGGTCCATTAGAGGAATGGGCCTAGGAAGTTTTGAAGAGTGGCTTGTCCCGTGCGTGGTCGTTAACCACCCTTCCCCATGCATAGTTTTTTGCCCGTTGGGAATCTCTACCCTCTCTTTACTTCCCTTGAGTGTGATTGGCATAGGGTTCTGTGTTTCTCCTCCATGAGCCATGTGGTATCTTTCTTTACTTGCATTTATTATGCACCAGGTGAAGAGTCCTTTGATGTAGATTTGATGTGGACTTTTTTTCTTTTTACTTTGTCTTGTCTCTCCACTTTTCTCTTGTTATTCTTCTACTTTGCCCATTCCTCCATTATCCAGAGCTTGCATTATTACCCATTTCCTCCATTGCCCAGAACATGCATCATTACCCATTTCCTTCATTGCCCAAAATTCATACCTTCTAGACGTTGTCCCGAGCCTTGCAGAGCTTATACTCTTGGTGAGTTTTTTTGCCCTCTTAAGCTGAATCATCTTGCGATCAATGGTCACACACGTTACCCACTTGGGTTGTTGTAATCCACTTTCAACGGTGGATGCCGATGAAATTGACCCTTTTTGCCACCGTTATATGATCCCGCAAGTGTAGCTAGGGCCCCAATGGGGAATGAACACGCTGACACTTACTCTCTGTTGGGATTAGGTATGCCCAAAATACCACTAGCACATTGTCATTGATGTATCTGGATGTTTACAATGAATAGTTACTGTCATCTTACTTTTATGAGCATGTTTTTCTCTTATGTGATTGACTTTCATATATATGTATATAAGGTCCTTGCTTCAAGGGTTGACATAGGTACATGGTGGTTACATACAGAAGGTCTAAGTCATAGTTACTTGTTAAGCAGAACTATTTAGTCCATAGCTGAGTAGTAGAGTTGGGCACTCTACTATAGTAGAAGTTATTATGAATACGTTCCCTTTATAGTAGGGTGATCTGCCTTGATCATGGATAGGGTTCCAGACTTACTTTACTTATGCATATGTATGCATTGGACGTGCCACCGTAGGTGTGAACTCTAAATAAGTACTATCAAAGAAAGAGGTCACATATACCTACAAGTTTCTAAGTAGGTCAATGCATTTAATCTAGAACATATGTGGATAAACTGACGAAGTCAAGTTCTTGAACTTGGAGTCACTATGGGTGAGATCTTATATATAGGTTAACAACTCTGTGATTTGGGTGTTTGGACTTGGTTAGAAGGGACATGCATATGCAATAAGGAGTCTATACAATAATCATTCCCTTAGAATGATCTAGGTTGATCATCCTGAATCTGTATGCATAGTAAGACATCATGTGTTACACTTGTGGGCCACTCCCATGGTCAACTGGATAACTTCCAAAGTATGGTTAGATTATGGGTTAGAGGTTCTAAGGAGAAAGATACAGTCAAAGAGGTGATAGTACAAGTTGTAAACCTGTCTTGGCTATGAGTGAGTATAGAGGGGCAACGTGGTCATTATCACTTAGTTGGTTTATAGACTGAGTGTCATATATTATTGACTAACTCTTGTTCATACAACAATTATCTTAGAGTGCAACCATAGTATTTTAGTTGAATAGACTAAGGTTAACATGAGGAAATATTATTGGGAAACTAGCAAGGGTATTTTGGTCATTTTTAGTGGAAAGATAATTATCTCTTTGGTCCATCTTCTAGCCAATTACCTTATAAGTGTCATTACTAAACTTAGTTGTTGTTATGTTTTGAGAGAGGATATAATTCTTTGGCAATTAAGAAATCATAAATAGACTTTTCTATTTTGGAAATAAGTTTCTATTTTGATTATTGGCTGAAATTGGATAATATGAATAAATAAATTGTTTAATTAAATGAGTAAATAAATAATTAATTGATTAAAGTCTAAAGGCTACTAAATATTTAAGATAGTTTTTTCGTAATTGGAGAAAGGATTTATTCTTAAATAGTAGGCTAGATTTGGACTTGGAAATTAATTAAAATTAATTAATTAAATTGGATAGAGGTTAATGGACTGAGCCATAGCCATTTTGCGGCCCGAGGCAAGTCAAAGTGGGCTAGGCGCCCCACTTAGCCTTAGGCTTATGGTTTGGCTTTGTGAGCTATGCTAATGTGAACGCAAGATGTAAAAGGAGTTTCATTATATCATGAAATTAAAGGATAATTCAAAGTCTTAATCCTTTGCCTCTTTGGATTCTGGTTAGGACAGACCTACCTTGCATATTTTAACCTATATAAAGGCCTCTACCCCAAGCTTTACAATTGTACTATCTCCTTTGAGATCTCTTTCTCTTACGAGTAAGCTACAACTTTTTAAAGAAACTCAAATAGTTTTTCTTTTAGTTTAGTTTTGCAAGATCTAGTCCCACAACTAGATCAACACTTTAGCTAGGATTTGGGATAAATGGAAGATCAGAGTTGAGGAGCAGAAATTTGATCCAAGCGTGTGGAGCTCTCTAGCAAGAGGTAAAGTTTTCTTTTCATCATTCTTCGCGATAAAGGTATTTCTGCAAACTTTATTTGCTTTTATAATTAAATTATGAACTGTTTAGATGTTCAAGTAGCTATTTCATGCTTTATTTATTTTACAGATTCATGCTTGAATGTTTTCACCTTATTATTGTAATTATAGAATTTGATTCATGCGATATAACGTTTCCCATCACTCTCTAGGCTGGGTGTATAATTTTTTTTTTCAAGACGACTTTTGCCTCCCCCTTCCATTGTTCTTTCAACAAGTGTGTCGTCATTTCTGCATATCCCCAAGGCAACTGATGCCTAACTCGTAGCGCCTCCTCATTTCCCTGGAGGTACTCTAAGAGAAGCATAGGTTCTACTTTGACCTCGAGGATTTCCTCAATTCGTAACAACTAAAGTGTCGTCCCACATACAAACCTGGCCGTTTCTTACTTTCTATGTGAATTGGGTGTCGTCACTTAGTTACGGACTTAACGACGGGTGACAGGCCTTGGAAGGGGTCTTACTTCTTTGTTCTTTTCGATGCTTTCCTAGGTGATATCGACGTTCCCATCTTGTGCCGTGCTTTTGGTACATTGTAACAGTTGTTTGTCGTATCGGGTTAATAACGGACTTTGTGGTACCCCGAACTCAACATGTAGTGAATAGTACCTGTTTGCATGTACTTATGTGTTTACTTTAATTAATTAATTCATTTTTAGCATTATTTTCACATTTCTTCAAAATATTCAAGTAATATTTAAATTAATTATAAGAGATGAATATTAACTATCTTTATGATTTATATTATTTGGTTTCATTTCCTTGCATTTATTTACTTTATTTTCAACTAAATAAACAAAGTAGCTCCGAGTCGGAGTGAATTTTTAATTAGTCTATCTTTCAAACTTTATATTTTTCCCTCGTTACTTGCCATATTTAAAGTATTCGTTCATCGAAATTTAGTGCATAACATATCGGGAATGAGAGATATGAAATTGTTTCGAGTTTCCTCAAGTAAATAGTATTTTTAGCATTTATTTTTAGTTTAAGTGTTTGTTTTAATTTCAAAGCCAACTATTTGATCCATAATGCAAAGTATTTGACCTATTAACCCACCCATTGACCAAGCTCTGACCGTTTGACCCTTTGTCATCTTTTTTTAAGCCAAACCAAGCAAAGAACAAAGTAAAACAAAAAAAAAGGAATGAAAGGGCTCAAAACCGTGAGCACCAAAGAAGAAAAGGAAAATTATTCTTTTCAATTTTTGTCTTCAATCTTGCTTGGAATTGATCAAGGAGTATGGTTAGGGCATTCTCAAGCTTTTTTCTTCTATCATTGTGACGAATTTCATCTTGTTTGTGCATTTTTTATAAGTTTTATATTGTTACGCCCCAACTCGACCCCTCCTATAATCAGTCAGGACGCAACGGAATTTCGACAGTATAACGACAGTGAATAGGATATCGAGGCTCTAAACCAACCTCAATAGGACATCATACATCAACTCCATAAACCATACAACAAACAACTTCTCAATAACATAACAACATACATCATAACCATATTATACAATAAACATTCCTCATTATATGCCTTCGTTCCAACATAATACATGAACCCTTAATATACATTACAAAAACATATTGAGTCAATCTAGCAACCTAATCATAAACAAAAGAAAGACTACTAAGACAGCATCAACTAATTCATTAACTTTTCAACATCTTTTACACTATGAACTACAAAGTATATAAAAGTCTACTAAGTTAATTTACAAGATAATAAAACAGTACAACATCAAGGATAAGACTCCGTAACATAAGACTCATCCACGTAAGGCACATTTTCCTCTTCAGGAGGCACGTACCTGTAATCCTGCGAAAGTACACCTGTAGGTATGCAATAATAGAGAGTAAGCTTATATAAAATAAGCCAAGTGAGGATCCTATAGATCTCGAGCAAGGTTTACTAAGCTCCTTGGAAATAATCCTTTGAGCAAGTAAACACACAATAACGTCAATAATACTATCATCACAAAACTATAATGACCATTCAATAAAGGATATACTAGTTAGTGTAGCTCCAAACGCCATCACGATCATAACAACCTTCTTGTGACTCCCATAAACTCACACACCTGAGGTACCCCACTAGCCTCGCCCTCCATGACACCTCCGTCATGCGAGCTGGAGGTAGTCTCTGGTAGTTATGCCATTATCAACCCGACAGCCCGATGCTGCCCGAGAGGTGACACACACATACCAAAGACTCAGCAATAATAATAAACATCAATCATTCACAGGAGGACAGTCTAGCAGAACTGCCTACCTCTCGACATCAGTCATCAATCAATAATCATCAATAATCATACTATCATCATAATAACATCAATAACCAATTTAACAACAAATAACTAAGTTAGATGACAAAGTAGGCCATCCAACCGAACATGCATTAAACACACAATCAAACCCTAGTTTACCCATCAACAACTCACAATTTAATCACTCAAACCACACCCAATCAACTAAGACTCAATCTAATATTTTAAAGAAAGACAACCTAAACTTCAAATAATCATATCTTACATTCTACTAATCCAAACAACTCCAAATCAGTTTCAAACACTCCCCATTCAATCAACTACATTAACCCCCTCGGAAACCAACCCAAACACATCCAAATCATGCCTAACAACCCTAAAACCCTAGTGTGTCATGGCTGAAATTTCTGGATTTTAGCACGGACATCACAATTGAAAATTCGGCATTACAACGGCGCTACCACGTAATTATCAAACTTTTAGAAATCGACGGCAATCGATTCCGATCAACACAACTCAAAATAATCAACATTTAGCAAATTAATCAACTTTAAATACCCGAAAAATAATAATTATGCTACAACCGTTCAAATCTCGTAGGATTACATATAAATGATCCCTAACATGCATGGAGCAAATACCAAGGTTTGAGTGCTGCAAATACAGTCACATCAAACTTCATAGAACATGATCATAAACATTTAACATGTAGCAAGTATATACAAATATATTTAAGCATTTACATGATTCAAGCATAATCCAAGCATGTTCAAGCATATACATGATCCAAGCTTAATCAAGCATACTTAGCATATATATACATTAAGCAAATACAAGTTCAAGCCACTAGTAATATCGTTTCATAATTAATGATGTAGCAAGTAAGCATGTAAACATCTTGCATATAAGCTCATTTAATCATGTGCCATTGCATAAAAGCATGTAATCATCCTCAATTAAGCTCATATTAACATACATCTTGATCCCATATAATTATGATTTTGATAGCAACTGAAAATAACACAAAATGAGCAAAATAGGACCATCTGGGCGACCATCCAAGTGACCATCCGGGTGACCATCCGGGTGACTTAAGTCACTCGGTAGTAGGTCTACAAGTGATCTGGAAGACTATCCGGTTGACCTGACCCTTCAGTAAAATGCATAAAATTTCTTTATCTTGCTTCTTTTGCTAGGCCTTCTAACTCCAACCCTTAGACATCTCACCATACAAACTTAGCACGCCTTAGACATCATGTAAGTGCAAATCTCACCTTGAATCAAACAACAACCAAGGACACTCAAAAGACCACAAAATGCTCAAGAATACCAAGAACACTATCTAAGTCCTAATGTGTTTGGCCTCCATTTCCAACCTTACATACAAGTTATATATACTCCAACACACACAAGAATAGTATCTAGCTTATCAAACAACTTCTCAAGATCATCTAACAAAAGTTAGGCAAAGCCTTAGATCCATAACACACAAAAGTACCCAATCTTCACATCAAGCTTATATATGAGCACTATAAGCAAGATTAATACTAAATATGCAACAAATAATCTTGAATGAGCTTTAAAAAAAGTTTTTGAAAGAATCCCTCACCTTGTTCTTGAGCATGGAAGCAAGAGAATAACAAGATAAACAATTGTAGAAGCTAGTACATGCAAGAGAATGGTTGAAAATAGATTAATCCTTTTTCTTCTTCTCTTCTTCTTCTTTCTTTTTTCTCTTTTCTCTTTTCTCTTTTTCTCTCTTAGATCGTGGGGTTTAATGTGTGTGTGTGTGTGCAGTATTTTTTGTGTGTGTATGTAGAGTGGTGTGTGTATATTGTGTAGTATAATGTATATGTGTGTATTTAATGTTAGGTAAGAAATTTTGTTTGGTTGCCAAATGAGAAGGAGGGCCTTCAGCTAAAAGTCTATCTTCTAGTTTGTCATTCTAGTTCTATTCTAATTATTTTAGTTAGCTAGCATGACGTGGTAAAATCTGATTAATGCCTACGTTATCTGAAACACTCAAATGTACGTAATTGGATTTAAATGCATGTTAAATGATGCAAGTGCTCATAAGTTGATGCAAAAATATATGAAATACTATAAAATGTACATGGGCTCTATATGGGCTCTGTACAAGGTCTCACAATTACCATTCAATCTGACTTTCAGCATGGAAACAGTTCTGCCAGTGGAGATCGGGTCTCCTACCAGTAGGACCATACTTCATGAAGAAGAAATAAATGGATCCTGAATCTGAGAAGAGTTGGACTTGGCTGAGGAGATGTCGGCTAAGGCTCAGGTCAGAATACTAGCTAGAAAAACGGCCATGGAAAGAGCCTTCGCAAAATAAGTTAGACCTAAGTCTATCAAAGAAGGAGATCTGGTCCTTAGGAGAACTATATTCCAACCGATCTCAGATGGTAAACTCTCCTCGCTTTGGGAAGGTCTATACCAAGTAGTGATGGAACTTTGACCTAGCACCTTCTATATTGTTAATAAATATGGAAAGCAACTGAGGAATGCTTGGAATGTCGAGCATTTAAAGAATTATTTTGTATGAAGTGTAAAAGATAAGAACTTTTTGAATACAAAGTTTTTGTTCTTAGACACTTGTGAATTTCAACATCTTTTGGGTCGGTATGTTCCTGCAAACTAAACCCCATGTCTAAAACAAAAATGAGGTTGCGATTACTAACACACTCATTACTTGATAAAGACTAAGCTAGTTGTTTAGCTAAATGTCGCACGAGTCACGATTGTGGCTCGAGCCGAGATGAAGTCGTGAGAAAACACACTCATTGGCTTAATTAAGGCTATATAGGATGCTCCGTGCTTAAAACTAGTCGAGGTCATTATGGGAAAAATACTCAATAAAGGTCCAGCACGGGCCCAGCATCAATATAAGGTCGTGATATCACACTTATTGATGAATGACTTTAGGTCCATCTAGGGCCCAATATCAGCATGGCTTGGTTAAGTCTTAAGGTTAAAAGTCATCTTAGGATTTAATTTGAGTTTCCCTTTACATGTAAAATGGATGTGAGCAAGTTACCGATCCAATTTACTTGGAAAAATACTTTGAAAGGTTGAATAAGTTAATATGAGTAAGAACCCGACTCAAAAGATACACTACATTCAAATAAAGCAAAGTCAAAGTTGATGAAAAATTGTTTTCATTAATTGATAGAAAAAGGATAAGTTACATTAGTAGCCACCTCAGGTCGGGGTATATTTCAATTATAAGGAAAAAGGTCCTAAGCCTTGGGAAGAGCAACTGAGCTCGAGCCAGCGGCGTTGACACCTGGGTTCTGAATTGGCATGTCTTTATCCTCCCCTTCACTGTGTGATTCATCCTTGATATGCTCATTCTCGCAGTTAAATGACCTATTGATCTCCTCAGCGGCGGCTTAGGTCTCTGAGTTGAGGTTGGGGATCTGCCAAAACTCTACTGGAGGAGGCTCTACGATGTCGTTGAAAGAGGACTTGACATCGCGGTACAGGGTCTTAGCCAGCATCTTTGATTTAAGCTGACCCTTGAAGTATCCCATGACATAATAATATTTGGCTATGTCATTGGAATACTCCGCCAAAAACTTGTCCCCTTCCTCACTATCTTTGAAGGCTTGGATAGCCTTCTCGCCATTGGGATTGACCCGGTCAAGAAGGGACTTGAGTTTGTCCTCAACCGAGGTCTTGTCAGCACAAACTTGCCGAAGCTCTTCAAAAGCTTTCCTCTCTTTCTCCTCCTACTCGGACATCAAGGCTTGGAACTTTTGGTTCTTCTTCTATTCGAGCTCTAGCTCTTTTTTTCAGGTGCTCGATCTCCTGCTAATATTCTCAGGCCCTCTTCTTTGACTCCTGCCTGAAAAGGGCGAGGTCAGTCTTTACCAATTGGTAGCGACACTCTAGCTCCGTGAATAAGCTATGCATCTTCCTGAATAGGGCAGGCATTGCCAGTATGTGGGACTCAGCATGTTAAGACGAGAAAGAGATGGTTAGATACAAATATTCCCAACCTAATGACTAAAGGGAAGGGATTGAAGATTTACCGTGGTGGCAGTTGTCTGCATTTCATCAACAACTTGGTTATTAGGATACTTGCCGAGTCTGGCGTCATACTGAGCCGGGCTGATGACAACAACGACTAGGCTCGAGTCGGTGGGGGAAAGTTTTTCCTTCTCTCTATCGTCGGCTATTTTCTTGGATTTCTTTTTCAAAAGGGAAGACCCCTCAGCTCGAGCCTCAGATGGCTCATTGATGGTTATCCCTTGAGAGCCCTTCTTTTTCTTAGGGACTAATGAAATGACCTCCTTTATGGAGGGGTCAGCCTCACCCTTCATCTTCTCACCAGTTAAGCCCCTGGCCTCTTCCTTGATCTATGAGAGGCCTGGGAGGTATTGACGCCGGCGCTTGAGTACTTGAGGGCTTAAGTGCCTTGGCCTTGGCCTATTTCAGTGGCCTCGGCACCCTTTGTTTGGGTCATGGCAAAGACTATGGTTGCTCTAATCATACCTGGATACAAAGAAAAGAAGATAAGCTCGAGGTTAAAAACTTATGTAAAACGTATAAAGTAGCCTTGGCAAAATTAGAGGTTAGATCCAAGTTTCCAGAACAAGGGTGGACTAACCCTTCTTCAGCTTCTCCTTTCGGGGTTCGTCAGGCAATAATCCTGGGTGAGGTATGTCCGACCTGGGTGACTTGGCCCTGAATAGTGGGGATCCCTAAATCTTAGCCCAATCAAGGTACTAGTCAGCATTTTGCAAATATTCCTTCTCTAGAAGTACCCCGAGCGCATCCATCTCTAAATTTGTTAAGTGGGGAACCTTGTGGATCTTCTTTGTAAGGTTGTGCAACCAGGTGCGAGAGACCACCCACTCAGAGTACAAGCTGATGAAGTAGTACTTGTGATGCCAACCCTTGTTAGAAGAAGTCCACTCAGTAAAAAATTGGTGTCCGTCCCAAGCACAGAAGTGGAACCACTCCCGATCATTTGGGTTTGGATTGGCAATGAAGTACCTTCTTAATAGATTCAGAGACGAGACTACTCATTTCTTATATGCGTACACGAAGAAGGCCACCATCATAGCCCAACTATTATGTGCAACTTTTCCTGGGCAGATCTTGTAATAGTTAAGGATCTCAGTAATGTACCTAGGAAGGGGTAGCCTGATGACTTGACAAACCAAGTCATAGAGGGTTATCTCGTTATCTTGGGGATGGCATGCTACATCATCTTGACTTGGAACCCTTATCCTGAAATTATGGGGCATGGTCCCCTCAGACATTCTTCTGTTGGCCTCTTTCACTTTTGTTTGACAAGCCCTCCTATAGCACGCAAAGAGCTTTTTCCTCCTACCAAAGGACGTAGGGGTATCCTTGCTCGTACAAGTCCTTAAGCTTGGGGAATGTTCAATGGCTAAGGGTATAGCCTCTTGGTCGGGCATCTGGATTAAGGAAGGCTAGGGGGCTGGAAAGGGATTAGCGATGGGCCCAGGTATGAGCTCAAGTCCCTCTAATGTATTAAACAAGAATCTACCATCCCCCTCAATCTCATCTACATAGAAAAAGCCCGGCATTTGGTCCTCCTCGGCGTCCTCCTTGTTACTTCTGGCCTCAAGTAACTCGACTTCATTACTACTCTCTTCTCCTAAGCTCTCAGCCTGAAGGGGTGAACTCCCCGAGCTAGATGTTTCTTCATTTCTGCCATAAGATCGGGCTGACCATGCTTGAGAGTCCTCGGATTCCGACCTCTCCATTTGTGGGGTAAGGGATGAAAGAGAATAAAATCTAAGGAGAAGGGATCCGGGGACGTACCTAGTTCCTGAGCTAATATAAGTTAATGAGATTTGTAAACTCTCGAGCTGAGTAATCCGAGCTGATCGGTTAGGGTAGAGAATTCCTTGAGATTCTAGATTGCAAATGAGCAAAAGTGAATCTGAGATCAATTCAACAAAAGTCACCTCGGGGAGGCCAATCATCGCATCCTGTCAGAGGAATAAGTGATGTGGTGACTGCCAAATCAAATTTGAACTTTTGGCGACTGGATCCCATTTTTAGACCCTTGTCGTGCTCTAGGCTCGGGGGGGGAGAGGGGGGGGGCAATGATATAGGTGCAGTTAAGCCGATCCGACCCAGAGAAGAGATTTGACCCATTAAGTCGACCCGACCTGGATCCGACCTGACATCCGTTTCCCAGCCTGGCATTAATGTCAGATCTGACATAAAGGTTAGGTCAAGCATGAACAATGCGGGATAGCATCAAACCATTAATAACTGCCCGTCTTGAATGCTAGTATAAATAGTCTGCCAATGGCTCCAAGCAGTGGTAGCTCATTCTCATTAAATACTCTCAACTACTATCTTTTAGTTCAGTTCGTACATACTAACTCATTCTTGCACCTGAGAAAAAACACGGGTCTTCACCCCCGCGGTTTCTTCCCTTGTTTTGTAGGTTGTTGTTGAACTCGGGCGGGGATATATTTTTGCACCCTCATCACAAGCCAAAGTGGTGAGCGGCGACAACCTATTGATTGGAACGGGTCAATGACGACCTTGGAGTACAAGGCGATGCTAGAATAGGAACTCAAGTATGGTGACTTCTACGGCAACGAGGAGCAAGAGAGTTCGTCGGACAACAATTTGTAGAGAGGATCAATCAATTGCCGGAGAGAGTAAAGGCAATTGAAACCATTTGTGTAAAACCTTTGATTTATTATGCAATATATGCTAGTATATATATATACAAGAGGGTTGGACCAAATTAGAAAAATACAAGAAGAAAAATATGAGGGAAGTTTCCTAAGTACAAGGTAATGTCATTTAGTGGTCTAATTGCCTAAAACTATCTCTAACAAGATTTATATGTTATCATAAAATTATACTAATGTTAATAAAAAGATTTAATGATGGTGAATTATTTAAATTATTTTATTAAATTTTTGTCATAACGACATAAAATCATGTGCAAAGATTTGGATCTAGTTTGAATGGAAATATGTGTCAAATGTCATCGAGTCATTTAATTATCCGATACTAATTAACTTTTATTGTCGTATGTTCGTCATTTGTTCTGATCCGACACTAATTAACTTTTTTTTGCCAATGATGTTCTATTAGTCCTTTCTAATCTAAAGCATTAGCATTAGCCATTCTGATAGGGAATTTGAAGTGATACGTAATGTTGGCTTTTGTTTGCAGTCGAGGCTTCTATTTTGTTGTCTGAAAAGTATATCCATTTCCTCGTTATTCATCCATGTAGTGAATTTATGAGTTAGGGCATTTTCCGAAAAGAAAAAAGAACAACGAGTTGGGGCATTTGGATTAACAAAAAGCAATTTCTTGGGCCTGCCTACGGATTTTACTATCAGGTTGTTGTATGTTATCCTTTTTTTTTATTTTTTTATTTTTATTTTGAGGACTAAAAATTTACGGTAAACAAATATCACATTGGATCTACTTTAGTTATAAATCTTATGGTGCAATGGCCACACATGCTCTAAGTCAAATAGTAATTTGTAATAGGAGTGCATAAGTTTAAATTTGAGACTTTTGATCACAACAAGTCAATATCCACAGGGGCGGAACCAGAAATTTTATATTTAGGGGGCTAAGTTTTAATTAAGTAAAAGAAAAAAAAATGAAAATGGGAGAATTTGAATAAAGAAATGGGGATCATAAGCTTGATATTCAACGCTCTAAAAAATATTACATAGGCTAAAAAGAATTTTGAAGGCTTGGGGGGCCCGAACTCTCCCCGGTCCCCCTGCCTTCGCCTCTGAATATCCGACTATTTCACTCAATTTTTAGAGTTGTTGTTTGTTATTTTTATTTATCTATGGATGCAAATATATTTTTCATGAAGAAAAATGCAACTCCTAAGTTTTTTTTTCTTTGTTGGGTTAGTAAGAGAAGTAATTTCATTCAACTATCTAAAAACTTTACAGCAAAGCTGTTTACAAAAGGAATCAAACAGAAAAAGAAAGAATCCTTGAAACTAAAAACAGTTAAATGATAATCTCATAAAGGTTCCAATGGTTACCGAGCTCTCTATTAAACTTATTATTTTTATATTTCTTGCCTGTCATTAGTTTATATCCCACATCATCTGAAATATTCTTGATGAGATGCTCCTCACAAGAGAATTCATTCTTAAAGATCCGGCTAATTCCAAATATGGTAAACAAGGCAAAAAACTTAATTCCGATAAGCAAGCACTCAATTACTTTTGCACTATCTTCTAAATTAGGCCATGATAAAGGATAATGTTACAATAAAGTTCACGATTGATATTTCCATTTCATTTTTCTCTTTCGAAAACTGAAGTCATGATTTATAACTATAACTCATGTATAATGGGAGATAATCCATAAAAACAAATAACTACAATACATTTTTTTTGTTGAGAGAATTTAAACCCAAACTTCATGATATGAGAGCCTCAATTTTAATTTAACGGTTAGACCGATTACCCAAGCTAATATATTGTCAATGTTTTAACGGAAAATTACAACACTAGTTAGACCTTTCCAAACAGAATCATTAAATTCCAATTTCTCTAGATGTAGGAAAGCCTCGTTTCCTAAAAAAAAATAGAGTATCCTCAGACTAAGTATCAGGTTCTCCATTTGGAGAAGTTGAATCCATCCTCTAAATTTCAAATGGAAGTGACCCCAAAAAGAAATGGGGAGTGTTGTTAGAGTAAAATAGTGAAATATAAAATCTCTAAAATAGAAATAATTAAAAGTATATTGTTGGACTGAAACTACAATAAAAGAACCCTAAAAATAGAGAGTTAATATTTGGTTCCCTAAAAGTAGGAAAAAAATAAAAAAATTGTTGGAGTTGACCTAATACTATCATGGGATATTCTTGAACCGCTATAACAGCTTCGAACATTGCCCATATGGAGTAAAAAAAAGCAGAAAATATATCATTTTAGTTCAACAATTAGTCATAACATCCAGCCAAACTTTTCTTTTGTTTTTTTATTTTATTTTATTTTATTTTATTAAGCGTATTAGACCGTGGTTTTACTAATTGGTATCTTCAGGATTTGGTATACCTCAGATTCTCAGATCTTAGATACCAAAACTGGAAAAAGTCACTCACCTTTCTCAACCTCATACCCTTTTTTTATGTTAAAGCAATTATTGGAGTTCACGTTCCTTCAAGAGGACGGCATGCGCAAGCAAAGACAATTTTCTTCTAAAAGAAACAAAGAGAGATATCCATTCCATTCGGTCAGCGAAAGAGCACTTAATGCCGAAAACAAAGCCCCCAAATTATTTATTTTCATCTTTGGCATAGGAATTAGGGAGATTAAAGAAATATATACACAACGGGCACAACCGTCTTGATATTCTAATGTGTCATTAATTTATCATTTTATGTTATTACTATGATCACATATTATTAATTTTCACACCATTGTCTCCAAATAATAGAGCAACAGCCAAATTAAGAAAGGATTTGACGCAGGCAAAAGCATAAAGCTTCATGCTTTATACAAGAAAAGCACGCGTCACAACTACAATGTTTGCTTCTATCAATTGCCTCAAATATTTGAAACTTGTTTAGTAATTATTTGGCGTCATGGGCGGCGCATAATATCTCTTACGCTTTACGAAATTTTGATAGCTCAGAATATCAATTGCCTTCTGGAGGTACTTCTAAATTCGGGAGCTTATGACAAGCACAAATGCACGCTAAACTATAGTTTAAGTAATCTACGATTCGCTTCGATTTAGAAAAAAAAAAAAAAGTAAAATGCACCATACTCTCCTGTGTTTTCATAAAGTTGCATCATAAACTCTGTGTTTTAAAAAGTCACATTATAAACCCTGTATTATGGAAAACGTTGCATATAACCCCCGCCGTCTATTTTTCTGTCAATTTTAACGTGAATGTAATACACACGCTTGAAATGCAAGTATGACATTTATCAAACTTTAAAACACATGCAGAAGGACGAAAATACCATTTTTAACATCAGTTGCTAATTGCCCCTTGTGTTTTCGATAAGATTGTAAATGACTCCTTATGTTTTCGATAAGGTTGTAAATTGCCCTTTGTGTTTTTTATAAAGATTCTAATTGCCCCTATGTTTTTTTATAAAGATGTAAATTGCCCCTTCAAAGATTAAAAAAATTAAAAAAATTGACAATCTTAGAGAGAAAAACTATTTCAAAGTGATTTTCCTTCGATTTGAAGTTGATTTTGCACTGATTTAAAGATTTTAATCTACTTGTAGAATAACGTGATTCCAAGTGAATGTACGATTATTACTAGTTGCAATATGACTTTGAACTTCAAGCATAAGATTTATATTTTTTATGGTGGACATCAATGTTATGTTATATAAGCTATACATTTTTTTATTCTTTTAATTAAATGATATTTATTAGTTTAAGGTTATAGATCTCCTTAGAAGGTAGACTAGCACATTGTTCTAATATTGTAAAATAAAAAATATTGTAAATACCTCCCTTTAATATTAAAAAGGTGATAAATACCCACTTCTAATATCAAAAAAGTTACAAATACCCCCTTTGACGGATTTATCTTTAAACAAGGATAATTTTGTCTTTTTACAAGGCTAACTAACAGAGTTAAACAGAATTTGAGTTTGGGCCGTGTATGCAACGTTTTTCATAACACAGGGTTTATAACGCGACTTTTTAAAACACATGGTTTATGATGCAACTTTGTAAAAACACAGGGGGGTATGGTGCATTTTACTCAAAAAAAAATGTTTTGAATCAATTAGTGAATCATTATTTAAGGTGAATTAGTAAGCGAATCGGAGTGAATCATGGTGAATCGTGTAATTCACGATTCGGGTCAAATAAACAAAAAAACTCAAAAAATCCAAAAAAAAAAAAAAGAAGAACCCAATTCAATTTTTTTCAAGCAATATACAATTAGCCCATTATTAAAAAAACATGAATAAACAAAATAAAAACAAAAGCCCATTCATATTTAACATCAAATTTTAATTATAATTACAAAATAAAAACATCAATTTTTAACTATAATCATTTATGTCTTTATTGAGTGGGATATTTTTTATGTCTTTATTGAGTGTATTTATTGTCCTACTGTTTGTCTTTATTGAGTGTTTTTATTGCTTTTTTTTTTATGGTTTTGGCAACAACAACTTAGCATTATTAATTTTCTTATAAATTAAACTACTAAAGGCTAAATAATAAATATTGTCTTCTAATATTTAATTACTTCGATTGCTAGAAACAAGTGAATAACCTAGAAAAGTAACAAAAAAATATATCAAATAAATAATTTCAATTCAAAACTGCTAATGGAAACACAATATATCAATTATTATCTAGTTTTAAATTTGTGACTGAATCGGTACTGGTGGGGGTGTAAACCCGAGCCCAAGAAAGCTTTCCCAACCTGGGATTATGCAGTCGGTCTCATGCCTGACCCCTTTTTTTTACTCAGCATAGCAGTCACTTCTGACGTAACATAAAAGCGATAACCTAGTCGGACCATTGGATAATAGCTTTACTCACTAAAGATTAGATTTAACCATTGGACAATGAGTCTGGGCGGGTGTGAACAATGTCGGGTAAGATTAAGCATTAATTGCTGCCTTGAAGTGAATTAGTATAAATAGCCCACCCACCCATCCACCCACCCACCATTATAAGGTAACTCTCGCACATTAATTACTCTCAATTACCTACCGTTGAGCTTGGACATACTAATCATTCTTACACCCGAGGGGAAATACGGGCCGCCACCCCCCGCGATTCCTTACTTTGTCTTGCAGGTCGGGTACTTTGAGGTCGGATTATTGAGCTCATGCGAAAAATCATTTTCCACCCTCATTAGTTGCCGCCGTCTGTGGGAATTGTAGTTCCCTTACTTTCCCACCAACCCATTGAGAATAACCACTATGGTGAACACTAGAAACCATAACTGTAGGGTCGAGGACCCTCTACCCAAGGACGGGATGCCCGAAACGACCCCTGGAACAATCCCAACCTAAGCCCACGTTGGGCTGAGCTAGCGTATACACTTAGCCACTAATATGTCCCTACCCGAAGTAGTAAACCCAACGGCCTCTATGAGTCCCGAGGTAAAGCCGCTATACCACATGTTTAGAGAGCTCCAGGATACGGTGGCCCGCCTTGCTGCAAATCAGGCAGCTCCGCCATAGCATTGACCCCAGGTTCATATAGCTGACCCGAGGAATGGAGAGGCCATACAAGAAAGCTAAGGGTTAGCCCCTTGACTCCAGACATTTTGGCCACTTCTCTGCCTGCTGGTAACCGTATGTCTTATTTGGCGATGTATAGCAGACTCGGGGATCCCACCAGCCACCTCAGAAAGTTTGACCATCACATGACTCTCCATGATATGCTTAGGGATGAAAATTGGTACACGCTTTATTCGAAACCGACAAGTAATCGCCTGATAAAAATTCGATAACAAAAATCGATGGGAAATCCGTTAGGGTTTGGGTTTTATAAAGGAAAACCGATTAGTAAACCGATAGGTTTTGATTTTTGACGTTAAAAAAATCGAAACCCAAAACCCGATTATTAATTTAATTAAAAAATCTAACATATATATAGACTTAAAATAATAGAAGACTAACTAAAATTGGTAAGTAAAATGATAAAAATTTGAACTAAACTCAATTAAAAAAATGAATTAAGCACAATTAAAAGAGATAGGCTAAGCCTATTAGACCAATACTTATATTCTTAAGAATTTTCATCTTTACTTGTTGAAACGAAAGAAGAGACGTTTCTCGCTTGGTGCTTGGAAATGAATTTCTCTTTGTATAACTTATTGATTTTGATTTTTGCTCATAAAATTATTATGTAATTTATTTCAAGTTTTATCATTGGCTTGAATTCTTTTATTTTTGGTTTCTTTACATTTAAACTAATTTTTCTTACATTGTTTTAGGTTTTTTTATTTAAAGTAACTATTTTTTTAGTTAAACGGTTATGGTTACAGTTAACCGCAGTTTTTTGAATCCTTAACGGTTACGGTTATGGTTATTGGTTTTGAAAACCGTTAGATTTTGGTTACGGTTATGGTTATTGGTTTGCTAAACAGTTTTGGTTACGATTTTGTTATTTTTCGTGGTTATCCGAATTGTTGACATTCCTAGATATGCTCGATGCAGTGAACTGAAAGGCATTCCCAGCTACATTGGTCGGGAAAGCGTTGACTTGGTACCAAGGGCTTCCGTCAGGGTCGATTGACGCATTCGCCAAGATAATAGAGGCCTTTTTAGGCCAATTTGCAGGTAACCGAAGGCCGATCGGCCGAAATTCATCCATATTGGCAGTTAAGCAACATAAAGGAGAGACCCTAAGATCCTTCATAGCTCGATTCAATGAAGATTCCCTTAGGATTCCACATCTCGAGGATTCTATGGCACTAATGGCCTATCAAAGTGGACTCAGGTCGGGGGCTCTCATCTCGTCATTGGCGATCGACCCGATAAACGCCATAGCTGACTTAATTGTGAGGGCCCAGGGGTATATACACGCCGAGGAGATTCATCAGGTGAATAGAGATAATGATAAGGAAAAAAATTGGCAAAGTATGAAGAATCTTTTGTGCCGAAAGTTCAGCATGGGAATAAAGCCTAGCGTGATGCTAAGGGGAAGTAGGAGCACTAGTAGCAACAACAGCAAAGGAAAGAGTCGAGGTTCATTATGCTTACTCCCCTCAATACTCCAAGGGAGCAGATCTTGATGGAGGTCCAGACACATTACAATATACCTCTAACCTGACATATGGGAGGTCGGCTAGAGAGGAGGTCAAAGAATAAGTTATGCCGATTTCACAATGATTTTGGGCACAACACTGAAGATTGCAAGGAGTTGAAATAGGATATTGAGGCTTTGATTGCCCGAGGACACCTGAGGAGGTATATCTTGGGACAACTACCCCGAAACCTGGATCAATGAAAGACGTGAAAGGGAAAGAAGCCCCCCAAGACGAGCAGGAGATGGTGTCCATCAGGTTGTTTTAGAGACCATTGCTGGAGGCCTTGCCTTGGGCAGAGAGACGTTAGCAGGACGGAAGGGATATGTCCAGGCTGGGCGTAAGTAGGGGCCAGTTGCTGGAATAATCTGAGGGCTAGAGAGGATGACTTTCTCCTCGGACAACTTAGAAGGGGTACTGCTCCCACATGATAACCCTTTGATGATTAGTACGACTATTTTAAACCACGTAGTTAGAAGAATTATGGTGGATACTGGGAACTCAACACAAGTGATCTTCCTGAAAACTTTTGAGCAGTTGGGGTTGGATCGGAGTAGGTTGAGACCGATAAGAGAAACCTTGGTAGGATTCACCAGGTATAGATACAAGGCTGAGGGAATAATCAACCTACCATTGATTTTGGAGGCGGGAGACAAGCGTACCACCATGCAGGCTAATTTCATTGTGATGGATTGTAACTTTGCTTATAATGGGATGCTGGGTCAGGTAGCCTTGAACTACTTCAGGGTGGTTCCCTCAACCAATCATCAGATGTTGAAGTTTCCTACCCCTAGGGGAATTGCAGAGCTCAGAGGGGCGCAACTTTCAGCTCGGGAGTACTACGAAATCTCCCTATGCCCAAAGTACTAGGCAAATTGGAGCCTGGACCTGCCCGAGGAGAAAAGAGATGCCTAACATGGTAGCCCAGTTGAGGACTTGCAGGAAATGCAGCTATCCGACGACAACAAAAAAACTAAGATCAAGAGTGAACTCCTCGACTACCTCAAGTAAGGTATAAGTCGATTCCTTTTGCAAAATGAAAATATATTTGTTTGGTCTGCCACTGACATGAAAAACATTGACCCAAGCGTAATTCAACATCATTCGAATATTGATCCCGATTACCGCCCGATGCAACAAAAGGGCCGACACTTTTATTATGATAAACTAAAAATTATCTCTGAAAAAGTAGACAAGCTGATTGACGCGAGCGATATACGTGAGATTGTATATCTGACCTGGTTGTCTAATGTGGTTCTGGTTACAGGGACCTCGGGCAAGTGGAGATTGTGTATTGACTTCACCGACTTGAATAAGGCATGCCATAAGGATTATTTTTCGTTGCCTCAGATTGATCATATGGTTGATGCCATCTCGGGGTACGAGCTGCTCACCTTCATGGATCCCTTCAAAGGATACAACCAGATCAAGATGTGAAACGACCTAATCCCTCGCGGAATCAAGTCTCGATATAACAATCCGATCTAATCCCCAAGGCAAAAATTGAGAGAAAACGGACGAAGTTTCCCTTGTGCTTTGGGCAATCCAAAACCTATCAACTATACCCAATAACAACATACAACAATACCACAACAACACTTGAAGCTCCAACATCTTTTTATCTCATATTTTCCAATTCAAGGCTACTAATATTACAAGTTCAATCAAACTAAATAAATATACATTACATTTCCACAAAACCCATTAAATAACTAACTTTCTCCTAACATTCATAAAATACCTATGAACTATCACAAGCCAAAACGGACCCCGATGCCAAGAAAGCCAAAGGAACTTGTGAACATTTCAAGTTTACCTTGCAACACCTGAAATTGTGGTAGAACAAGGGGTGAGCAACCACATGCTCATTGAGGGGGGAAATAAATACGGGGAGCTTTCGAAAACCTTTTCGTGAATGCATGTATTCCAAGTAATAAGAATCAATTAACAAGTATACAATGAACTAGCATAAGACTTTAAGTAAAAGTAAGCACACTGTCAAGCATTAAGACACTAAATAACCACATATAAAAGGGATACGTTTCTGCTTGCAGTAGCTGCTCTTCTTTCCATTTCCACGAACTCTTTAGCGCTTAAACACTTGCCGACATCCCTTTATCACTCCCGCTGGGGTACTCCGAATGTACCTCGATAACCTACGACCCAATACCCCAAGGCCTTCAATGACCAAGCGAGTGAGAGAATAGGACGCGGAGGTTGTGCAACCAATAACTGGCAAACCCGATGCTGCCTAGTGAAGGCACAATACACCGTGCCTCGCTAAAGGTTGCAATCCTTGTTAATGCTCACTGAATCACTTTAATAATCATGTAATAAGCACATAAAGTGAGGGGACAACAAAGTAGTTGCCCCTCTAGCACTTAAGCATTTAATAACACTTATGTAGCACATTTTCACATTAGCAATTAATGAACGCTATAAAAAAAACACATTTGGTAGGTGACAAAGTAGGTTACCATACCGTTTATGCAACATTTATACTCGTGAATAACTTTAAAGGCAAGTAAACATGCATGCATTTTTGTAAATATTACAACCATAACACCAAAGGTCTTTTGTTTTCACTCAAGCTTTCATTTTTTTTTGTACTTATACTATCAAAGCTTTAATTTCACCAAGCAACCATTACTCATCTAGCATTTATTGCACTTGAATATTCTCTCCCAACAATCACTTATTGCCACCAATCATTCAAACTACCCATGATCAATCTCCATTCATCTAGAATTTAGCCACCAATACAACATAAACACTTAGCAATATAAGCTGAAATTTTAGACTACACATGCATAAATTTACTGATTTAGTTATCAACCTTAATGTTCTATAAAAACTTTAAAACTTCACAGATATGTAGTTCTTTAAGAGTAAATAGGTTTAACATCAAACGGATCTCGATTCGGAGCTATAATCATCAAGATATGACCTCTAAAAGTTCATTGTACAATCTGCCCTATACTTACGCGAGAATCAGAACCCTACTGAAATGGCTCAAAAAATGCATCCTAACGATATAATTAGAACTTGAACCTAAAATAAAGTTTGTTCCTCAAGGTCTTGGGCACAACATACTAAAATTTTAGCCAATTCTAACAATGTTTACTATGTCAAATAAGCTCTACAAATCAGGTGTGTAAATTTGTTCAGAATTTAGTAAACTTAGCTTGCTTGCATATAAATATAAATAGGTGTTGAATACATTACTATGAAGTTTAATCACTCTTTTAAGCACTTAAACAAACACTTAACCTTCAAGTTGCTCATTTACCTCAAGCAACAACTTCTACAATAACTCATTAACAATCAATAAAATACAAGCTATACACTTCACAATTCCTTCACAACAATTAACCTAGCATGCAAGATTCATGGTTTATTTCAACACTTCATTACCAATACACAAACTACTACACTTAACTATGAAGAAATGCACAAACAATATGAAATCCCTTACTTTTAGCTTGAAGGAATTGCATGAAAATGGCAAGGTAAAGCTTGAAACCACCTTTTTTCTTCTCTTCTTTCTTCTTCCTCTCTTCTTTTTATTTTTCTTCTTCTTCCCTCACTTTTTTTTCTCTTTTCTTTCTCCTCTCAACCAATTTCTCTTGTTGGTTCTAGAGAGTTCTTGTTTGTTTTATCTTATAATGGCTAATTGGGCTTAATAGGCTTCCTAATGTGTTCTAGCATAAATTAATTAGACCCAAATCCAATTAGTCTTCTTATTGATCCTATTAAGCCCACTAAATGCTCCCAATATATATTATTGTCCATATAATCTACTACCGTCAACATTAATTCTACTTACTCTAAATACAATGCAAGCACGCATCGATTCACATATCGAGAAACAAGTCAATTAATCCAACAATTATATACAATTAATAAAATAACCATATTATCGGGCTCGGACGTCACAAGATGGCCCCCGAAGAATGAGAGAAGACAACGTGTACCACTGATAAGGGGCTATATCATTATGAGGTCATGCCATTCGACCTCAAGAATGTCGGGGCCACTGACCAGCAGATGGTAAATAAAGTTTTCAAATCTTAGACCATGAAGAAGATGGAGATCTATGTTGACGACTTGCTAGTCAAAAGTAAGAAAGTTGAGGATCATATCTCCAACTTGGAAGAAGCCTTCGCCACCATGAAGAAGTTTGGGATCAAGCTAAATCCAGAGAACTATGCTTTCAGGGCTGAGGCCAGGAAGTTCTGGGGTTCATGGTCACGACTCAAGGAATTGAGGCTAACCCGCAAAAGATTCAAGCTATCTTGGATTTAGCCCTGCCGAGTTGCATCAACGATGTGTAGGAACTGATGGGAAGGGTTGCAGCCCGGAGTCAGTTTATGTGTAGGTCAGCTGACAAGTGTGCGCTACTTTTCAAAGTCCTTAGGAACCCCAAGAATTTTGAGTAGACGGAGGAGTGTTAGAAAGCATTTGATGATCTAAAAAAGTATCTATCTTTCCCGCCTCTAGTTTCCTGACCTGAGGAGGGGGAGGAGTTAGTAGTATATTTGGCATGCTCGGGTACAACAGTGGTAGCTACGATGGTTTGGGCAGAAGGAAAGGATCAAAAGCCCGTCTATTATGTTAGCAAAACTCTAAGTGGTATCGAGACGAGATACTCCTCTTTGGGGAAGATTGCTTTGGCTCTGGTCTAGGCATCTTGAGAACTAAGGCCCTATTTTGATACGTATACTATTAAGGTGATGACCAATGCGCCGCTCAAGTCAATTATGCACAAACTAGAGGCCTCGGGTAAACTTCTCAAATGGGTAGTAGACTTGAGTCAATTTAACATATCTTATCATCCGAGAACAGTGATTATGGCCCAAGTCGTTGTTGATTTCGTGGTAGAATGCACTAGACGAACCGAGCATAACCCTAAAGAGGTATAGAAAGTTTAGGTTGATGGGGCATCAGAGAATTCGCACAACAGAGCTAGAGTAGTAATTCTCGACCCGATGGGGAATGAGTACCAGCATTCACTAAAGTTTACATTCCCGACATCTAACAACAAAGCTGAGTATGAGGCATTATTAATAGGCCTAAGGATAGCGACTCAACTTGGGGCCCAAATTGTAGAGATGTATATAGATTCTCAATTGATTGTCAACCAGGTGTCTGGGGAATTTAAAGCTAGGGATGTTGTGATGCTAGTATATCTTGGTAAGGTAAATGATTTTACCTCAGGGTTTCGTAGGTTTTCGGTGCACCAGATTCCAAGGGACAAGAATGCCAAAGCTGATGCCTTGTTCAAATTAGTGGCTGGAGAGAACCAACCTACACTGGTTCATGTTGAGGAGATTTCCAAGCCGAGTGTCCAGATTGATGGAGTAGCGATCTCGGAGTTGAATGTGAGTCCAGATTAGACTAAGTCGATCCTGGACTTCCTCGAGGAGCGAATAGTCTCGGATGATAAGAAAACAGCTCAAAAAATAAAGCGGCAAGCTCGACCTAGGGGTGTAATGATATTACCGACCTAATTTACTTTGCAAGATTAGATAAGCTAAACATTAGTACTCAGCTCGAGTGATATGTTACATTCGAAGAAACAAATCAAGAATAACTGAAAAAATGATTTTATTAAAATCATAAATAAATACAAGGTGGGCCACCCCGAGCCAAATTACATGAAATAACAAAATTTTAAGGCTTAGGAGGCATGGTAAAGCTGGATCCAGCAGCATTGGTAAGAGGATTCGCCACAGGTGTACCCTTTTCCTCGTCTTGGGACTCCTCAACTAGGCTGGTCTTCCTCGTTAATGATGTGCCTTTGGATTCCCTCAGCAACAGCCTTAAGATCTGGAGATAGCTCAGGGATCTCCCAGAATTCCTTCGATGGATTTTTCACAATATCCATGAAGCCCAACTTGTTATGGGGATGGAAGGTCCTCATTCTTTCTTGTGCCATGAGCTAGCCTCAGAAGTATCCTTCGGCGTAGCCCAACTTGGACATCTCATCAGTATATTCAGCTAAGAATTGGAGCCCCCATTTACCGTCCTTGAAGGCTTGGATGACCTTTTCACCGTTGGGTTTGACCTTTTCGATGAATTCCTTGAGCTTCTAGTCAGACTCCTATTTCTCAACTCGAGCCTTCTGAAGCTCCAAGGCATGGGCCTCCTTTAGCGGGGTCTTTTTGACCTTAAACCCTTGGTCCCTGCTCTTCGCTTCCTTCTTGAGACGCTCGATCTCAGCAACATCCTCCTAGAACCTTTTTTTAGCCTCCACCTTCTGAGTCGCTAGCTCGACCAAGACCTCTTAATACTTATGCTTGAGCTCGAGCAAACAAGTTTAGACTATGCTGATGAAGGCGATCATGGAAAGAGCGTGGGACTCAACCTGAAACAACCAAGAAAAGAAAGGTAAGGTGAAAGGAACTCCGATGTGAGAAAAGTTAGAGAATTTAGATACTCACCATGGCAACAGCCATCTGCAGGTCGAATGCCACCTGGTCAAAGGGGATTTTGCTAAGCCTTGGGTCCCGAGTGGCCAAGGTGGCCACAGCAATTGTCTGGCTCTGTTTGGAGTAGTGGATCTCAATAGCCTTCCCACGATCATCGTCTCGGGGTTGGGACCTCTTCTTTTGGGGTGATCCCCCCTTTGTTTGGTCGCTCACAGGCTCGTGGATCTCTACCCCTTTCCCTGGCCTCTTCTTTGAGGACACCTCATTGGAAGGACCGGTCTAACCCTTAGGCAACTCCTCACGATGGTTGGGGGCCTTTTCCTCGGCCTTTGAGTGACTGGGGAAGTGACAGGCCCTGAGGTTGGATCATTTGGTGTCGAAGGGTCTTGACTTTGGTTGGCCTTCTTCTTTAGGCCATATGCAAGTGCAGCTCGGCTAGCCGTTCCTAAAAATACACAGTTAGTAATAGAGATAAGCATAAAAGAAAAAAAAAGGGAGACAAGGTAAGTGAGGTTGGGGAACGGGGAAGTCGGATCCAATTCCCTAGACTAACCCTCTTCTGGCTGATCCACTTCTTCTTCTCCCTCATTTCCACCCTCTTCACCTTTTGGAAGTAGGTAGGGGTGCAATTTCTCCACGTCGGGTGGCCCCGAACCAAATAGTTTGTACTTTCATATCCTCGGCTACTCGAGGTAATAATCTGAATCCAATAGATACTCCCCTGATTTGAGTATCTTAATTTTGGTGCGTTCTGAGCTAGAGAGCTTTGGAGGTATATTGACACCCTTATTTAGACTAGGGATCCAAGTTTGGGATACCCTTGGGTTCGTGGCCGACCCGACGAAGTAGTACTTGTTATGCCAGCCCTTGTTGGAAGATTTCCATTGAATGAAGAAGGCATGATCTGGTCGGGCACTAAAGTGGTACTACCCACACAACCCTAGATTCGGCTTACACACGAAGAATTGTTTGAATAGGTTCAGCATCGAGAAAACATCTTTACATTGGCAATGGATATCAAATGTTGTGATATATGCCTAACCATTAGGAGCTATTTAGCCTAGCCTGACCTCGAAGTAGTCTAGAGTGTCGGTCATGTAAATAGGATGGGGTAATGTCGAAAGCAAAATCATAAATGGTAAAGTGGTCGTTCGGTGGGTAACAAGCAAAGTCGTATCAATCTGGCACCTTGAGTTTGTAGTCCATAGCAACGGCCCACTTACTCATCCATCTATTTGCCTCGATGACGGTTGAGTGGCATTCTCTCTGACAACAAGCAAATATTTGTTTGCCCCGACTTGACGAGGTAGCGGTTTCTCTACTCGTTCTGATTTTTTAGCTCAGTTGAGGCTTAGCTGCCTTCGGTTCAACGTCAATTATACTCTGGAACATGGTGCCTATTTTCTTCGCCTGTATTTTTAGCCTCTCTAACTTGTTCAAGGGTGATCTATTGTCGAGCCCTTCTTTTACATCGGTAAATCTGGCCATATAGTCCACCTCGGCCTCGCCTTGAGTCTGTCGGACCTTGAGGATTTGGCATTCATCATTGTTGTCTTCCCGAGGTGAAGCTGGCCTTGACCCCTTTTCTTGAGGGGATGAAGTACCTGAACTCTCCTCTAGCTAGTCCCGCTGAGGTGGGGTCCCCGAGCTGGAAGAGTTCTTCTCCTCCCCACCATAAGACATAGCCTCCATGGCTTGACTGTCTTCGAATCTAACCTCCCCATACTTGGATGCAAATGTAAAAAGGAAAAGAAGTCAAAAGAGGGAAATAAGAACATACCTAACGTCTAAATGGGCTGGTGAGATGAACTTAAATCTCCTAGTTCTTCCAGTTGGGTACTTCGAGCTTAACGGTATTACCAAGGGTTCTTTGCTCTCGATTGCAAAAGAAGTGAAAGTGAATTATGAAGTGGCCAAGTGCTATTTATAGGCAAAAGTTGTAATCGTCTCGGGAATACCAACCGTCGCGTCAAAGTGGTAACATGTTAGCATCTCAGCTAAAGGCAAGATGACGTGGCAGTTATCCTATACAGGTCGGGCATACCCAGCTCGGGAGGGTACACTAGTTCTCTAGAACCCTTTCTGAGTTCTAGATTTGGGGGAGGAGAAAATGATAGGGGTGTAAACCAGAGCCCAAGAAAGCTTTCCCGACCTCGGATTGTGCAGTCGGCCCTGTGCCCGACCCACTCTGTTTACTCAGCATAGCAATTGCTTCTGGCATGACATAAAGGCAATACCCAAGTCGGACCATTGGACAATAGCTTTACCCGCTGGATAATAGCTTTAACTATTCGACAATGAGTTCAGGCGGGTGTGAACAATGCCGGGCAGGATTGAGCATTAATTGCTGCCCTGAAGTGAATTAGTATAAATAGCCGACCCACCCACCATTATGAGGTAACTCTCGCACATTAATTACTCTCAACTACCAACCGTTGAGTTCAAATATACTAATCATTCTTGCACCCGAGGGAAAACATAGGCCACCACCCCTACGATTCCTTACTTTGTCTTGCAGGTCAGGTACTCTGAGGTTGGATTACTGAGCTCGGGCGGACAATCATTTTCTACCCTCATTAGGTACGATTCACGATTTGATAAGATTCAGGATTAAAAAAATAAAATTTTGATTCACGATTCGTGAACTATAAACACGGAGATAGAGCTGCACTGCACAAAAGTGAATTTCTTACAACTAGGGATGGATCAATCTTTTTCATCATACGTATCGCTACTCTTATTGATTTCACAAAATATTTTGAAATCTTTATTTGAAAAACTATTTAGTCCCTATAGCACCCATTATCTTTTAACGTTAAAATCACTCAACTCCAACTAATAAACTATCATAAATCTACCACTGCTTAAAACCTGGTCATTATTGAAGACATGTAGTTTAAAAACTATTGCCATAAGGCTCTCTCTTATTGGTACCAGTACTGAATAGCTGAATTTCAAAGAATTGAGAAAAAGGCATACTAGATTGAACTAGAAGCAAACTTTAGCCACTTCATAAACAAACCACAACAAAACATGAAAAATCATATAAAATTTACAGAGCATCAATACCTTCCCTATTCCAAGAAAGGAAAATCATAAATAGGTCAACAAAAGGAAAGCATGGGAGTGATTGAGATACAAGCACAAGCATTTGCATCAAAGAGAAGGCGACCAAAGAAATTATCCAGGACAATAATGAACCAGATTAGAGAATATTATACAAGCAAAAACATAGTCTGCATTCCTTTCTGCTTCAGAAAGAGAGTAATATGGTGCATCACTTGGCATAATTTGCAGGAAGATAATGGTTTCTCCAACATTGCCAATTAAGTTAATCGATACGATGAGATGCATAAAACCAGAGGTTCACCAGTTAAGTGCATGGAATTTACATGCCTATCAAATCCCCAAGTAAAGTTGCTTCTTAAAATTTTGGCAACGTATTAAATCCAAAGCTATTTGTGATTGCGCTGCGACTAAGAACATTGCTAATCAAATTACAATCTAATTGACTGCACCTAATCTTTTTTGCTATCTAGTTTGCAACCGAATTTACTTTCATCTTGTTTAAAAAAAGGCTAAATGTGTCAAGAGTTAATTAAAGGATATGGCAGGAAACATATTCCACCACGGTGCCTTCTTAAAGTCGATTTTCAAAAAGCCTATGATTCGGTTGAATGGGATTTTATCTTGAAAACTATGGCTGCTTTGAATTATCCGGGAAGATTCATTGAATGGGTTCAGACATGTATTACTACTCTTAGATTCTCAATCTCCATCAATGGCTCACTCGAAGGTTATTTTGAGGGAAATAGGGGTATTCGGCAAGGGGACCCATTGTCCCTTTGCCTGTTTACTTTGGCATGGAGGTGTTGTCTCAACTGTTGAACAAAATTGCTCAATGGAATTCCTTCTCCTTTCATCTGAAATGTTCTAAAACAAAGCTCAATCACCTAATTTTTGCGGATGATGTTATGATCTTTCTGAAAGCTGATCTCGACTCGGTGTCAGCTATTAAATGTGCTCTTGACATCTTTTGTATGCTTTCAGGTCTTCATATTAACAATGAAAAAAGTCTTATGTATTTTGAGGGATACAGAGATACTCTCATGGAGCAATGACTTAGGATCATGAACTTTGAATTTGGTGATCTTCCATTCAGGTATTTGGGCTTTCTTTATCTGTTGGAAGAATTTCTATTAACTCTTGTAATGATCTTGTGAAAAAGATTACTAGTAGAATTGATAATTGGTCCAATAAATGGTTGTCCTTTACGGGACGTTTGGTTTTGATCAAATCGGTGCTATCAAATATTCAATCTTTTTGAGCTAGTTTCTTTGTTATTCCCAAAAGCATTGTGAAAGTTGTTGAGGGTAAATGTGCCTCATTCTTGTGGAAAGACAAGGATAATAATGGAGCCGGAGACAGAGTTGCATGGGCGGATGTGTATAAGTCGTATAGTGAAGGTCGTTTGGGCCTTCGGAGGTTGACTTAGATTAACAAAGCAACCATGTTTAAACATATATGGAATATCATCTCAAAAAAGGATTATGTTTGGGGACAATGGGTTGATAGGAACTTACTTAAAGGTCACTCTATTTTGGTGGCTAAGGTTATGAAAAGTTCTTCTTGGGCCTGGAGAAAGTTGATGAAGGTGAGGGATGAAGTTTGATTGCTTGTGGATTGCAAGGTCAGTAATGGTAACTTTATTTTCTTTTGACACGACTATTGGCATCCTTTTGGTTGTTTGACTAGTCATTTCCACATTGCTTAAGAAAATGATATTGCCGCTAATTGGAATGACAGAGTGTCTAGGTTCATATCTGGTAGCCAATGGTGTTGGGATGTAAGGGATCAAATGATGGTGGAAATCTTCAACAATTTTAATAACCTCATGCCTCAACCTCGAAATGATGACAAATTTCTTTAGCGACCCAGATCAAATGGTATGTTTTCTATTTTTTTTTCTTTGGATGTTAGTAGGAGTGGAAATCCTACTGTTTCGTGGTGTTTTCTTTGGGATAAATTTTGTATTCAGAAGCATTGTTTTATCCTCTAACTTGCAATTATGGATCGCCTTCCTACTAAATAGAAGATACTTTCTTAGGGACTGCATACAAATGGTTTATGTGAATTTTGCTACTTGGTTGTGGAGGATATGGATCATTTATTTTTTCAATGTAGTATGTGTGCGAGAATCTAGAAAAAGAACCTGAGTTTGTGTTTAATTGATAGACAGATTTCGAGCTGAGATAATATTGTGCAGTAGAGTAATTGCTTCGGTAAGGGTAAAGGTCTTCAGGCAATATTGGTGAGACTTCTTGTGGGTTCTATTGTTTATAATATCTCGATGAAGATGAATAATAGATTGCATGGTAGAGGTGTTCTTTTAGATGAACAACTTTTTGGGAATAGTGTGACTATTGTTAGGCAAAAGATTCACCTTTACCATAGAGTTAATAATAATGACATGGATAGTAAAATATGGAGTAAATTGCTTGCCGCCCCCCTATATTTTGCCCGAAATACTCATTCACCCCATGTATTTTTAAAATACGCTCATTATCCCCCTGTATTTTTTTGATTAAGGTGACGCACCCAAAATCTCTTATTCCGTTAGCAAACGTTACCAAATTAGTTAATTGATCGTTATACCCTTACATAAAGTTAAAATCGAAAAAACACAAGGGGATAATGAGCCTATTTTAAAAACACAGGGGTTGAATGAGTATTTCAGGAAAAATACAGAGGAGCGGCAAGCAATTTACTAAAAAGGTATTTTTGTCCAACAACGAATTTATTTAAACCAAAAGCATAAAAAAATCGCATTTTAAGCGTGTGTGTTGCAATTGCTATTAAATTAGACGGCTTTTCTAACGGAGGGGGATGGTCAGCTACATTCTGAAAATCACATGGGGTAATGAACCTATTTTAAAAACACAGGGGGTGAATAGATATTTAGAGCAAAACACAGGGGGACAGCAAGCAATTTACTCGTAAAATATGTATAAAGTGGAATATTGAGTTTTTGCTAGTATAGGTGGTGTACAATCTGTTTATACTCTGTTGATAATTGTTGATTTGAAATGAATATATTTTGTTATTTAGCAAAAAAAAAAAAAAAATCTTGAATATCCGTAATAATCGGATCTATCTTCCAATTGGTGCCATTTGATTTCTGCTGCATTGGGCTAACTGACATAGATCAACTAAATCCGGGGCTTCCGCTTGTACGACCTCTTCCACTCTTCTCTCTTTAGCAACTCAATTATTCTTCCTTCATGATCCCTTAGAATAGCTGATGTACCAGCAACGGGAACATGGTTCTTAATTGATGAATCACAATTCCTTTTCGCCATTCCAATGGGAGGAGGAGTCCATGGGTGAAGATAAGACTGTAAAAATAACAAAGATATATTGTTCGTTCAAGATTTTAAAACTTTATTTCTTTTTGATAGCTGCAGCAATTATCCTGCTAAGTGCCACCATATAACCACTTTTAATAGTAAATTGACCACATTTCTCATGTGGCCAAATCAATTTATCACCCCTTGAGACAAGTTGGAAATGTTCTTGCTAAGGTTGGAATATCCCATTGGTAAGTAACAGGATCAATGAGATCACATACCTTATCAACCTCACATATGATAGGTTTTTAATTTAGTCCCTATCGTTTAAAATAGTACAAATTAATCCCAAATATTTATCAATTGTAGTCTAATTAGTCTTATTATTAAAACCTCGTTCAATATGAAAAGAGAAAATGTAAATGACTTAATTACTGCATATAATATAGAAAATTACCTATGTGCCCCTTCTTCAAGTGAAAAAGGTAAAATATCGAAAATTAGTTTAAACTGTTTTAAAAATATTGGGGACTAAATTTATCATTTTATCCATTCAAAAATGTAGCATACACATGTACATTTTCGTTAATATTGACTGAGTTTCTAATGGTAGGAAACTCCATAGAATATAGGGTCTCATGATCTTTTTTTTTTTTTCGGTAGGGTCTCATGATCCATCTTTCCATTTTAGGGACTACGAATTGATACGGCCAGCAGTAGTTGATTTTTCTTATTAGTCTTTTCGGTTTTCTTGGTCTTATGCAAAGACAGGTATTTGGAAATGAGTCTCCAGACTCTTCTGGTTAACTCGGTCGGTAGCTATAAGCTAATTAATTGAATTTCTGAACAAGTGGACCTTGGAGGGCTATAAGCCACATATGATCACAATAAACAATATTGATTTGCTGCGTTCCAGATAGAATTTAACTCCATTATTTATGTGTTTTTCAATAGAAAATCATTTTCCGACAAAAAAAAATTGAAAATCATTAAGCATTTTATTAACGTCAAGAATAAGATAACTTCAAATTATCACATGGGTCACAAAGAATCATTATTTGTGATCATCTATTAATACTATTATTAAGCCATACGTTTTTATCTAGAATTTTCCCCCTCGCAAACTAACTAAATTTAGCTTTCGTTACTTACACGCTTGATTGACCCACGTTGCAGCCACTAAGTTAGAATATGTAATTTGGAATGGCAAAACGTGTCCAATGACATTGAGTAATTAAAGGGTGGATATCCTTAGACTCCTTTGTAATCAAGCGAAACTAGTTACGATTTTTTTGTACTCCAAAAACTATAACTGGACCCTTTTGTGGTCCATCTGTTAATACATACCGCCTCCTTCCGTCAAATTTTCTGTCAAAACTAGAAGAATGTATACCACATGTGAATAAAATGTAATTTTTATTAGTTTTTAACATACTTGACAATAAATAATAGTAATAATTGAAAAAAAAATTAAAATTAAAATAAAAAATACAAACAGCTTTCATCGTTGAATTTGAAACAACGATGAAAGTTGCTTGTATTTTATTATTAAATACGTTAAAAATCATTAAAAATTGTACTTTACGAGCGTTTGTCACACTTTTCGTAAAAAATGACTGAAAATTTGACGGAGGGGGGCGGTGTGCATCAATGGGTGGACCACAGGGGAGGGGGGTCCGGCTGTAGTTTTTGGAGTACAGAGGGGTCGTAGTTAGTTTCATTTGACTACAGGGGGGTTCGGGACTATTCACCCTACATTTTATCAAAAGTACACAATATTTTTGGGTTTTAAAATGTAATTTGATTATCTCCATGTGATTTATAAAACTAGCTGAATATCCTATGTATTTTAAAATGTACCTAATTACCCCATATGTTTTATAAAAGTAATTGATTACCCCTTTGTATTTTTAAAAACGTAGCTGAATACCCCTTGTTAAAATAAATAATTTTTCTAATGGAAGCGCGGGGTGTTAAAAACACAGGGGGGTATTCAGCTATTTTGTAAAACACTGGGAGGTAATTAACTACGTTTTAAAATATAATGGGGTATTCAGTTACTTTTATAAAATATAGGGAGTAATCAGTGACGTTTTAAAACACATAAATATTATACACTTTTAACAAAATATATAAGGTGTTAAGTTGTTTATTCAATTATATATATATATATATCTTACAATTACTTCTTAGGGAATCTTCAATGAAATCTCTAAAGAGTCTCTAAATAGTAATGATTGCTGTTTTAGAGACTCCATTGATCAAAATCCATCATCAATGAGGGTCTCTAAAATACTATTTGATAATTTTTGACAAAATCATAACATCACTCAAGTTTTGAGTCTCCAAAATAGCACTTAGTCTTCATTTTTTTCAACAAATTTGTTGAAGAAAATAGAGACTATACAAGAAGACAAAAATGAGTCTCCAAAAAAAACAATATCAAATCTGACGATGTCATATTTGTCTAACATTGTCATATTTTTTTTTTTTAAAGTACAAAAAAAAACACAAACAACAAGAAGAAAAATAGCACAAAAAAAAAAGTCAACATATGCTGACAATAGAACCATTGCAAAGCTGAAAAAAAAATTGAGATCCGTTGAAATTCATGTATATATGCAAGCAAATCTGGAAACAAAAATATCATCAACACATATCATAAATCTTTCAACATACCAAAGATTTGAAATAAAAAAAACTCAAATTTTACAAATAAACAGAAAAAAGGTAAAAACAGACAGTGGTTGGGGGAAGGGGGGGCATCACATACAAACACACACACACACACACCTTCAATGCCGTGACCTTACATGGTTGTTGAAATATGTTTGCTAAAGGTAAGTTGGCTAAAGGTAAGTTGACTAAGCAAAATACAAAATAAATACAGGCTAGAAGATAAACTAATTTCTAAATTTCCTTTGGCTTTTTGGGAAAGCCACACCATCAACGGACTTGAGATGTCTTTACCGGTTGCCGTTTGACCCGGACTAGCTGAAGTTTTATCGAACTCTTCAAAAACCATGACTTCAGAGAGGGGAAGTCTTACCGTTTCATCCTAGTTTTTGAAGGGAACTTAGAAGAACAAAACTCTATCTGTCCAATATTTTTTTGGAGAACATTAGAAAACTCATATGTCCTGTGTTTTTGGAGAGAACACCGGAAAACTCATATGGCCCAGTTTATACTCATAGAGGAGTATTACATCTTTTTTCTATACTACTGTCTGTTTCCAGTTTATACTCATAGTGGAGTATAAATGCCGTAACAGTCATCTTCGTTATCATCGGCATGATCTGTTGAAACTGATGCTTGATCTGAAGTTTTCTCAAGCTCTTCTAACTGCAACATGATGGCCTTGACTTCGATAAATAAGATAACAAGAGCCATAACAGAAAGCGGAAGAAACAGGGATAATAGACAGATAAATAATTGGATTACAAATAAGATGGAGATAAAACGAGATTAGATCTCTTACTTGTTATTAATTGTGAATGGAAGTACTGTTACACTGTTGGTTGTACAGGAGTACAATGTTCAAACAGTGAAACCAAATTTAGGTTATTTTTTTAATTATATTTTAATTATATATTTAATTAGGGTTTTGTATTTTATTTTTTAATGTTATTTTACTTTAGGTTATTTTTTTAATTTTTTTTACTTTAAGTTATTTTTTTAATTATATTTTTTAATTAGGGTTTTGTATTTAATTTTCTAACTCTCCTTTTTTTAATTAGTGATTTTTAATTAGTTTTTGTTTCAATATGAAATTATATAATTAAACGTAATCCTAATTTTTTAAATGTTATATTCGTCGCAAATTATTTATTTTTTGCTTGAAATATTCGTTAAAAAAGTTAAAATAATCTAATTAAAAAAAAGTAACACACGAGAAAAAATAACACATAATCAAATTATTATGTAAAATTAAAATTAACACGATATAGAAACTCAATTTTATAGGGACCGTCATTGAAATTTTTTTTTATTTTTATCTTGGTCTCTAAATGGGTCTTTAAAATAATTTTTTTTATCTTGGTCTCTAAGTGAATCTTTAAAATTGATCTTGGTCTTTATATGAGTCTCTAAAATAATGGATAGAGACTTATTATACACACTCTATTGAAGATAGTCTTATGGTCAGTTTGATACGTAATAGCTATTTCAATTTGATACGCAACAAAAGCTATTTCAATTTGATACGTAACGCTTTTGTTTGCAGTTTGGACTTTCATGGATCTTCTAGGGGAGTTGATGTGCTTTATTTTGTCGGGAAGGGGAATTGATGTTCGTGTCTAAAAAGGTTCCCCATTCCACATATTTCATCGCATCAATTTGGACATTTTAGGAGTCCTTAAGAGTACTTGGGCCTTTGGTGGATCAACAAAAATTCAGTTTCTTTAAAAACTGTGCATGAGTTTAGTATTTATTTGTTGTTTGTTATGTTTGTGTATATGTGAGTACCAATATCATCTTTCAAAAAAATAAACAATAAAAAAAATTGACATTTTTCGTTTGCTAAATGCGACTTCATTAGTTATAAGGCTTCTGATTTGGGCCATGACTATTGCTAATCTACATAATGGAATCCATGGCTGATACATACATATATTTTGAAGTCATGTAAGATCCACATATATTAAGAGAATTACTAGCAAGTACAATTACATAGCTAAGAAGGACTGAACTCGAAAACTCATGGTACCCAAGATCTCGATCTTGAACCCTAAGCCCATGTGATGTATCTTGAATGTTTTAACTAAAACTTACTCTAGCAACTAACTTGAAAATAAAAATTTATGAGTAGCCTTAATGGTGGATTACTCTTTTATTAATTAAAATATGAATGTTTGAATCTTATGAGATAGGAATAAAAAAAAATCCAAAAAAAAAAAAAAGCTAACGTGACCATAGCAGAAATGTTCAAAGTAGATCTGATTCTTTTTAAGAAGACATAAGAGTGTAGTTGTCTCAAAAATGACCTCGGCGACTGAAATTTCCTATTTGCTTTATTTTCGGATCCCACAAATACTAAAATTCTCAAGTACCGTGCTACCTTTTAAATATTGTAGAAATGTATTCTAGAACCCAATGAGTTTTGGTGCAAATGTTTTTCTAACAACGGGCAATGCTTTTATTTATAGCTTTAAGCACTGCCCATATAGATTGAGAAAAACCAGAGTAGAAGAAAAGAAGGTTTATTATAATTCATCGATCACTCATAACATCCAGCCAGATTTAATACAAGAATCTTAAGGATTTGGTTCACCCTAAATTCACACATCAACATGATTAGGCCTCAGATAAGATTTAGATGCCAAACAGGAAAGAGTCACTACCCTTCCTCACACTTATACCCTTTTGTTTTAAAGCAATTTTGGCAGTTCATGTCGTCTCGGAGGACGGCATATCCACATTCGCAAGCAAAGTGAATTTTCTCCTAAAAGGAAGAAAAAGATATGCATTTCATTCGGTTCAGAAAGATCACTTGATGCAGAAAATAGACCCTGTCAAAATTTTCCTTTCTTGTGTAGGAATTGGGGAAAGATAGAGATTAAAGCAACAGCCAAAGAAGGGAAATGATGCACGCAAGTGCATGAAACTTCAGTGACGGAACTAGGCCCCTTTTATTTTTAAAAAATTCTATATAGTATTATTAAAAAAATATTTTGGTCCTCCAATGTTGAATTTCTAGGTCCGTCCATGTGAAACTTCATGCTTATAGCAGAAAAGCACGAGTCATAAATTCAGTGTTTCCTTCCCTCAATGGCATCGAATCTTTGAAACTTATTTATATCTTTATATGAATACAGTGTCTTCTGTAACAACTTAACGTGCGCAAAGTAAATGGCAGATCTAAGAGTCTGTTAAGTGGCATGTGTACTTTTTTTTTTTTTCAGACCTTTTTTAATTTACACACAGCTTTGGATGATTGTTAATAGTCAAATGGATGCGGTTTAGTTACGTCAATTAGCTACATTTGGGTGAAACTGACTACGTAGATCAACTTCTCTTTGCATACCCTTTGTTGCACGCCTTTCGGCATGCTTGATATGCAATCTGATTTGATGCTTTAATCTCATCGTATGCCATCTAATTTTTTCCACGAGACGAACGCATGTATGCTATTGACCATTGAGCTAACAAATCGGAAAAAAGAACACGTTGCGCAAACAATGGAAATTGAACCCGCGCATGGTGGATTTACAATCTACTACCTTAATCTACTTGGCTACATCAGTCCCTTTTATATCAAAAAAACTTTACAACAAAAAATTGTGAAGAAGTTCTAGAAATTACAAACAGATTAATATAAAATAAAAGTAGAATCCTTAATCACGAACATAATCCTTTTTCTTTTCTTTTCTGTAATAAAACTGGAAAATGAAAGGTGAAAGTGCACACGAGTAATATATTTAATATGCATGTATATAAATGGTAAAATTGAAAAATAGGGCATTCGGAGTTTCTTTTTACATCATCTATAGTTTCTAGTAGATGAACCATTAAACTACCACAACGTATCAGTGTCTTAATCCTACTCACAACCATCCCACCATAGGGTGATCTTGTTTGTAGCTTGGTTAAAGTGAAGTTTCCACTTATTTGGATGATCGTTATCTGGATGAACACTTATCTAGTGATATTCTAATCACTGAATAACCTGAAATAATAGCAAAAACTCTGTAGGTAGAATACCACTTTTCTATGTCAAGTGTATTATCATTTTTCATGAGTTTTCACTTAGAATATTCTTAATCTGAATCATCCGTACTGTAATAATTCTTATTAGTATTCTGAAAGTGATCCATGATAAAGAATCTCACCGTAGGATGATTACTTCTATCAATACTTTGTCTTTAAAATATCATTCTAGTCCATCTTACTATATCTAAATGGTGGAACTACCCTTTATAGGGAGCCTACTCCAGGGCAAGACTGTAGGAATTGGTATGCCCTAAAGACCACTAACACATAACATTTCGTATACAATAGATACATATTGTGGTTATTAATTTTAATGAAAGTATTCATCTTTTTTTTTTTCACTCAGTTATATTTATGTGTATTTGCTTGTAGAAAGATCCTTGATTCAAGTGAATGACTTAGGTACATGGTAGTCGGGCACAGAAGGTCTAAGTCATTGATGCTTGTATCTAGATTCTAATAATAGCCGAATGTTGGAGTTGGACACTTCACCAGGATAAGGTTATAGTGAGAGAGTTTCCTTGGTAGGGTTGTCACGCCCCAAACCCAACCCCGCGAGGGACTAAGTCTAAGTGTGACATAAGATTCAATTAACACTTAAATAAATTTCTAGTGTTTCATTAAATTCCTCGAAAATTGGGCATTAAGTCAAAGCGTAATGGGAAACGGACAAAGTCTCCCCTAAAACTCGGATATTACAGTTCTTCACCAGCACAGAAAAGAACAAAAATCCAATCCAACCAACACAATTACCATCCTCCAACGGCCAATAACCAACCATTCAAGCCAACAACACAATTCTCAACACCTCAATCCACAATCTAATTCCACAAACTATATGGACGAGGCATTCATCTAAGCCTAAAATATTACTTAATAAAATACATATTGTAATTTAAGTTCATTAATACCAAAGTAACAATCTACATTTGTACATATTATACAAACTTCATCACTAACTAATATTTACAAAGTTTTAGTATCTTAAAACATTCAACATCTATACCCAAGTATTTTCCAAATAGTAAGCAACAACAGCAGCACACCAGGCGGAAATCATCATTATCACATAGAGGCACATTTTCATCAACCTGTTGAGCATATTCTGGTTCATTTTCACTTGAAATGAGGACATAAAACGGGGTGAACTTATAACAACTTAAACTCAGCGATGGGTGAATTTGGGAAGGGTTTTTGAAAACATTTTCTCTTTTAAAACCCGTTTGAAAACCTGTGAATGCCATGCATTTTAGTTTACAAGCAAGTCACGTAACTTGCATAATAATGATCATTTAAATAACATACAACATAGTAACGAGTAAAAAGTTAATGATCATTTACATAACATACGGTACAATAACGTGTAAACAGTTAATGGTCATTTAAATAACATATGAAACAATAACACGTAAACAGTTCTACTCTCCGAAGATCTAGGGCCCAAGCGAGAGTAGGAAAAAGGATACAGTTCACGAGCATGTGCTGGAGACGGCCGGCCTGGAAACAGCTAACAGTATCATCATCTTACTCCAAACAGTGGGTGTTATCCGGATATACACCAAAGCATACCACGGTAGCCTGACCATCCTGGCAAGCCCATTGCCACCCAATCGGTTCAGGAACTTCTACCATGGGGTTGATTAAATTACTTGACTCGTATAACACTTGAATGATTGCATATGATCCATTTAACACTTGAATGAGTGTGTCCCAACTCTCCAAGGAACTAAGGCCCAAGCGAGAGAGGTCATTAACAGTAGAAGCATATGTGGAGGACAACAAGGTAGGTTGCCTTCGATTACATATAACATATAGGCACGTAACATCTTGATCACATTCGCATTTAAGTACGGGTACATGTAAACACATATGGAGGTCAACAAAGTAGGTTGCCTCCGTCATTTAAATATGTACAGGCATGCCAAATACTTGATCACAGTTGCAATTACCATATCGAATATTAGGTAAGCATGTAAACGTGTACAATATACTGGGTGTCAAGTTCAAAATTCACATACTTGCACAATTGTAACATTTCGATTGAATTAATGGATAACTATACAACATATTTCACCTCAATGATTCAACAAGTATCTTCACGCATTCAAGAGTCATTTAGTAACAACACACAATAATAAGAACTTACAGTTTGGCCACGTAGGCAGCAACATCTAACAATAGCAACCAACAAGCTAGCTTACAATAACTTCATCACCTCCGCAATAGCCCAAATTAGATAGATCAGTTACCTATTCTTTTGTTGTCCAAATAATCTTATTTTTATATGTATGTGAAGCTCTTTGAGTATAGATAACTTTAGAATCAAGAAAAAGTCAATTCCAATTCAAATTCATTAAGTTATGACCCAAACAGTGCAACTGCGCTAAACTATCTCATTTCTAGCAAGTTTCAGCTACCCTTCGGTTTTCAATTTTTCAGAGACCTTAAACGATTGAATCAACTCAAGCACCCGAACCAAAGTTTGTTACACACTGGCTAATCTATCCACTGTAAACATTTCATAATTTTCCAGGCATGTTTACTATGTCAAAAGGCCTCTAAACGTCGAATGTACTGCATTGTCCAGTTTACCTACTTCTCCTGCATCATTTCAGAAATAGCAAATTCAGAGGTTTAAAACGTTGGATTTAGCTTTTGTGCAAAACACAAAGTTTGTTCTAAACTACTAGATCTAGCTACTGTAAAAATTTCATAAGCAGTTTACTATGTCAAACAGACTAAGAATGTCAGCTACACAGAACTGTCCAGTTTCAGCAAAATAACAGTACTTCATGGTTTTTAGCAAATTTCAGCATGATAAGGCTTTTTTCTCTTAAAACTCTAAACACAAGATTTGTTCCTCTATGAGTCTAGAGTAACATAGAATGTATTCAGATTTTTCTAGTAAGCTCTACCCATTCAAATAACTTCAACAGTCCAGACACTATTGTAATTTGCAGATATACTCTATGTATAATATTGAGCAAAATAAGCAATAACAACTCATCAATACATGTATATCCATGCTCTTAACCTTGTAAAAGACTTTTAGAAAGAATCCTCTCACCTTAGATTTCCACAAAAGATGCAATTCTAAGCGTGTTTGAAGGATCGACGTTGAAACTCCAAGCAAACCTAGCAAAGTACCTTGCACCTTCTTCTTTCTTCTTCTATTTCTCTTATTTTTCTCACAAGCTATCTCTTGTTTTCTTTCTAGGGTCGATTGGTTCTTGGGGAAGGGTAGTTAGGTGAAGTTGGTTTGGTTTGTCTTGAAGAGAATGCATCAATTTGATTAATTAGAGTTTAACCCCAATTGTTTGCTAGTTTTTGCAAATGTTCATATTTTCTTTCCTTATCTAGCTGTGGGGTCTCCCATGTAATTAAGGAAAGTTTAACTCTAGTTCTAATAGGTTACTTGGTGCCCAAGTCCAACTTTCAATAATTGCAATTTGACCCCTAAAATTTTCTAGCTTTACTATTTGACCTCAAACGTTTTCTAGCTTGGCAAAATCTCCACTTATCTTTTTTCTTAAGTCGTGGGGTTCCAAATGCAATTTAACAAAAATTAACTTTAGTTCTAAATGGTTTACTTGGTGTTCAAGCAAAATTTTAAGTAATTGTACTTTAGCCCCAAAGTTTCTGAATGTTTGCAAAGTTACCCCAAAAGTTATTCCAATCTTAAGTCTATGATTCTAATCTTAATTCTAACTTAATTTCTAACTTATTTCTTTTGCACCTGACACATAATTAAGATACATATAAAATACTAAACATACGTAATTACACATAATATAATATTAATGCACGTGAGTTTGGGACCGGGTCTCACATCCTCCCTCCTTAACAGAATTGCATCCTTGCAATTCCTTCATTCAATGTCTCTTTTATCATTCAAGAAACCAAGCCAACTTCAACCTTCATTTACCAACTCCCATGGGATTACACTCTATAACTCCGACTCAAGACATCATGTTCAAACCTACTTGTACATTATAATTATAGCCAATTTCATCCAAATATTCTCAACCTTTAAGAGGCAAGTAGTATACTAAGGAATGCAATCTTTATGGCTCACGAGAGATTTAGGGAATTCGATAGGTTAGGTGGGAAAGTACCAATAATTCGAAAGATGAAACAAAATAGGAGATCTCAAAATAAATGATACAAGAGCAAGCATAATGTCATAGATCAAAGATAAGAATGATGAATATAAGGTCCTTAAATCCAAGTAACAGGATTTCAATGAAGATCAATCAACGATTTCATTGCATTAGTAGAGTTAGAATAGAAAGAAAGTTATGCTAAGGAAGTTCTGTCAAAGTCTCATGGCTCAACCTCAAGCTTTAGAACACATTATATACCTTAAGCATAGTAACCCTTGTTATAGTGAGAATGAAATCAACTATTTGAATAGCCTCAAACGTAGATTATTCAATGTCTAAAACCTTTACTTCAACTTCAAGATAACTTTTAATTCTGAATCATCTCTAAATAACAATGACGAACCTATAGTAGGAAACCATTCAATACTTAAAACACCTTAGTTCTTCCTCACGCATTATTTGATCATTATCTAGTCACACATCCCATTTTGCATTTAGAACAAGTAAGACACTTAATTTTCCTAAGGATCTCAACTCTTTTTAGCACAATATAACTCCAAGTCGGCATCCATCAAGTTGTAATTTATATTTTCAATTTAAGTCCCAAGGTGGTTTGATCAAAATCTTACTCATGAGTAACATCATTTCAGAAATCTTATAACTTAAGTACCCATAGAATCTTGCAAGCCACAGTCAATGAATTCAATTAATCCATACAAACACTAAGAATCTAGTCCATCAAACCATCTTTTATCCTCGAATTCTTTCTTTCCTACCTCAATCAATTAAGGTTAGTTCATCTTAATGTCTGTCAAGTCGGGATTGAATAACCAATGACTCTTCTTCTGAGAGATATCCCACGCAATAATATCACTAGTAAACATAAAATAAGGCATTTGACTCATAAACTCCGAAATCTTCGCAATATACTCTTATAGTTAATCACCTATATATCATTGTCCCACTTCTATAATCCATCCATTATTAGAAGAATCGATTCTCACACTAACCACACTAACATTGTCTTCAAGACACAGACAAATAAGTGTAAGGTTTACAATGTGAGTCTCTCAACAACCTAGCTATACAAACTTCTACACTTAACATCCCTATACCTCGATAATATAACAGCGATCAAGATAGATTAAATTCAAACCTCCAGACATATAACTTATCCTTAAGCATGTTCATTATTAGGGTTACATATGTACACTAACCATATAACAGTAACTCAATTCTCATTTGATTACCTCATAAGATTTAACACCTAATTGTAAGACTAAAACACTAACATCAACCTAATAGTATTAAACCCCGATGTCATGTATCATATCAGTATATTCAAAACCTAACTTCAACAATTAGGTGGTAAGTGATACAATCTAGGAGACCAGCTTGATAACTACAATGACATGCTAAAGAAGTGGTTATTATAACGAAGTGGATGAAGAACAAAAATTGCAGAAGTAATACATGGCAGGAGGGGAAAGTGGTTATTTATGGTTATAGGTAATATATAAAGCAAAACATTATTTAGAGGCCAACAAATTTAGAAACCAATAGATAAAAGACATTTAATATCTAATACACACAGAAAAAGGAGTATTAAAGAATCATAACGGGGTCAACAAATATCTGGCACATCAACAAATAGGAATTCAAATTGTTAAAGAATGGTACATTAGGGAAGTTCAAACTTACCTCATTGAGCCCTACACTTGATGGACTTAAATCCATTAGAGCCCTGTATCACTTTCACATTCCACAACACACAGTCATTGTAAAATTAACCTTCAATTCACATTACTATATAACCATAGAATCACCAACTAGTTTACAATTGATGTTAACCCCCATAATTCATAGATAAATCCTTCTGTGACCATTAAAGATAGATTAACTCCAAAGATACATCAAGCATCGAGTTCACACCTAACATTCATGAAAACTTAGTCTTCTACAGGGTTGGGAATTCATCCTAAGCATCACATTTACCTAGCTCTATTGATCATCAAGCCTATCCTTTTAGCCATTCGTGACCTTAGAAGGTTACTCAAGGGTCAACGCATACAAGCAAATCATGTCACGTAGAACAAGGCACAAACACCAATGCACATTGGTTACCTATAGTTCACATATAACAAATAAAATACATTAACCAAGTTTACATTTAGCACGTAAACACATTGAACATATACAATCATCCTATCATATATAAACACCTCCTCATAGCCAAGGATCCTATCCCAACTTATGCCTAGCTAACTAGCAAAGCTTTGATACCACTTAAAGGTGTCACTGTGACGCCCGGGTTTTAGCCATGCATTTAATTACTGTTGCATCCCTTGTTTGCGCATTTATTTCTGTGCCTTACTAACTGACTTTTATGACTACTATTCACTCCATTTTTAAACTGCCTCCTATTAGTTAATTAGCATTTTTGTTAAATCTTATTAATTGTAAAAGTAGTGGGAAAAATGTGCATTTGAGCTAAAGGCGTTAGGAGGGCTCGTTTAGAAAATGATTTTTGTAGTTGAGTGAATAGTATTACGTAACATAACTTAGAAATTTAATTAGCTAGCCTATGTTTTACACATTAGCCTCGTTTTGAGCTAGCAACGCGCATTAAAATAAACCACCTTAAGCACCCAAACTTAACCCACCTCAAGACTTACCTATTAAAAACATAACATAAGCACATTTAGCACAAAAAAACACAAAAAATTCAGCAGTGAACAGTGCCCCAAACCCGACAGCCCTTCTCTTGCTTCTTGAGGATTTTTGCTTCTTCAAATCATCGAATCAAGCCACTCCAAGCCTTGAGCAACTAGTGTAGGGTGTTTGCAAGGTTCCTAGGTGCTCCTACGCGTATTGGTGAGGGATTTCACGACTTGTTTTTGCATTTTTAAATAGTTGCTCATTTCTTGATTTGTTGAAAATATGATTAAATGCCATTGTAATTGCTATCTATGCTAATATACCATCTATATGAATGCTAGAGAACACATTTGAGCCGTCGTTTCACAATTTAAACGGTTAGAATCGTTAGTTTGATTTTTAGGGTGAATAGTGACGTTTTCTAGGGTTTTTTGTAATTGCTCTAATTGGCTTGATTTAATGCTTCTAATAGATGCCTTAGGTGCTAGTAAAGATAACCTAATAGCCCCGTGCACTTGCATTGTCCTTAAATCGCTTAAAAATGGAAAATAGCCGACTTTAACTTGGGGCTTTTGGGGTTAATGCGAATCCGGGTGGATTCGGGCTTCAATTCTAGTATCCTTAGGCTACCTAGGCTCTATAGATGCCTTGATATCCCTTGTTTGAAGCCCGGACAATGTACGCGTAGTTTAAAGCCATAAGAGGAAATTTGGGGCTTTCGGGGTAAACGCGGGCATTTGATTGAGTTAGAGGGTTGAGAGGGTACCTTGAGGGTTAGTTAGAAGGTTGGGAGAGTTCTCTTTGAAAATGAAATCATTAACTTTGGTTTGGAAGAGAAATAGTTTGTAGAATAAAGGGGTTTAAGTGCAATTTCGGTTATCTCACATTTCTAAACCCACGGCATGTCTTCTTGAGTGTTTATATGTGATATTAAGTTGATTCGGAGCTTTTGGGTATAATTCAATGATTATTTTGTTATGTCTCTTTGCAAAACTGCATATTTACTTATATAATTGTTCTATTCTCATTGCATCGAGGTCAACCTACTTTGTTGATCCTCATATGTGTTAATGCTTATATTATTGCTATTAACTTGTCATCGTTAAGTGCATTGCATAGTGGTTGTGCAACTATAGTGTCAGGGGCGGATGTGTTGAATATCGGCTGAGCGGCAGAGGGCTTGCCGGTGGATATTCAAACTCCGTGCCCTAGTCCCTCATTCGCCTGGTCCGGAGATTGCCAGGGGATGTTGGGTCGTAGGATTCGGGGTACATCCGGAGTACACCCACTGGAGTGATTGGGGTTATACCGGCTTATCGTGATCGTGCTCGTGGTTCGTGGATCGTGATTGAAGACCAGTGAAGATTGGTGTATAGGGGATTGTTGAAACGTATCCTTTTAAATGTGCGGTTATTTAAGTTATCGTTGTTTCTTTAATTGTCTAAGTGTTATTATTGTATGATTGTATTATATGTTGCATTGCACGCCCCGGGACTATATCCCTCACTGGGCAACAGTGGTTGCTCATACCTCGATATCTGTTTCAGGAGACGCTGAGGGTGATCCCCAGCTTGTTGATTTAGTTGAGGAAGAAGAAGTTCAGATCGAGCCTTTACCTTAGTTGCTGTGTCTGATAGCTTGAGGTGGTTAATGATTTTGCTGCTATGTGGAAGATTCATCTGATTACTTTATGTACTATTTTGTAGCCCAAGGGCTATGTATATGCTTGTTGTATAAGTTGAAGATTAGTTGGTTGGGTTGTAGCTTTGAAAGCCTATGAACTGTAATAACTTATGATCTACTTCTATTCGCTTTGCTTGCTTGGGAGTGAATGACCTAAAGTAGAAATGTTTGGTCTTTCAATTATGTTAATTGATTTCCTAGACTGTCATGATTATAAAACTATGTTGATAACAAGTTCTTGCATGCTTGTGTGTTTTGGAACTAATGTGTACCATAAGGCTCGGATGGCCTTATAGCTTTGTTGTTTATTTAAGAAAAGCTTGTATTGTATTGTTGGGACTTTGTTTTAGTGTTTACAGGTTTTTAGAATGTCCACGGTACAGGGGAGACTCTGTCCGTGTGTCGGGTCCGGACTTAACCTTTAGCTTGGGGGTTGGGTCGGGGCGTGACATTTAAGTGGTATCAGAGCTATAGATTGCATGAAGCCGGGTTAAATTTCTCGGTCTGTGGGTAGAGATTTGTTATGTGACTTTGTGAATACATGAGTCTTTGATTTTGATTTGCCTAAGTGAAATTTGAATAAGGAATGAACATGCTAGCATGGAAATAGAATATCAAGAGTCTAGAATGTCAAGCATGACCTAGTGATTTATGTTTACTTCAAGAATGTGGAATATTTATTTGAACTTCTATGTACTTGACTTTATGTGAATCTAATTGGACTTTTCTTTATGTGTTTACTTATAAATTGCATATATACATATATATACCTGTCATAACACTTTGCATTCTAGCTATTCGAGATGGGGCCTCGCCGTCGTGCTGATAATCCGAATGTTGGTGGAGAACCCGAGGGGGTTCGTGGACAAGAAGCTGAGGTGGCCGAAAATGCACCGCAGGTTCAAGAACCGAGCACTGCACAGATCTTGGCCACGATGGCCACAGCTATGAACACTATCGCCCAGTTTGTTACACAACAGGGTCAGCCAGGGGTCGTTGGAGGTAATCAGGCTGCGAGAGCCGGAGGTAGTGGTCCTACCGGAGGTAATATGTATGATCGGTTTATACATCATGGGGCCTATACTTTCTTTGGGGAGCCGGACGATATGAAAGCTGAGATGTGGCTAAGGAAGTTCGAGAGAGTGGCAGCGATACTGGAGTGGCATGATGACAGGAAGATTACTTATGCTACTTTCCTTCTCGAGGGTGATGCTGAAGATTGGTGGAATACCATCAGTGAGAAATGGGGAGCTGAGGGAGGTCATCATTCGTGGGCCGATTTTGTCCGAGAATTTCGAGACAAGTATATATCGGTAGTTGCCCGCGAGAGGCGACAAACTGAGTTCATAAACTTGAAGCAGGGAAGTATGACGGTAGATCAATACGAGGCTACTTTTACCCGGCTTTCCCGTTATGCACCAGCTTTGATTCAGCCGGAGGACATGAAGATTCAGAGGTTCATCCTGGGTTTGAGGAGAGATATTATGCTGAACTTGTCTTCAAATGATTTTCCTAACTATGCTGCAGTAGTCCGAGCTGCCTTGAGATATGAGAAACGGAAGGCCGATGTGTTAGCCGAGACCAGTCAATCGAGTAAACGGTTTCAGTCTCAGAGTCAAGGGTACCAGGGGCAGGCTGTATCAGTTGGGCAGAGTTCACAGCCGAGGCAGACTCAGAGTTACACAGGGCCTACTCAGACTCAGGCACGACCAGTCCAGAGTCAGACTCAGAGTCAGTTCCGTCCAGCAGTTTCCCGTTCGCAGCAGGGTAGTTCAGCTACCTCTACTTACAGAGCTCCTTCGGGAGGCACTGTTGCAAGACGTCACCAGCAGTGCAGCTTCTGTCAGCGCCAGGGCCACACTGAGGATGTTTGTTGGAAGAAACATAACAAGTGTACAGGTTGCGGTAGTGATCAGCACAGGGTTAAAGACTGTCAGAAATTTAAGAACCCTAGAGGTCAGACATCAGCTCAGAATTCTTAGACCAGGGCACCAGCTGCAGCACCACCACCCCGAGGCCAGGCCCGTGTATTTGCTTTGGATGCTGAGGAGCTTCCGGATACTACCGCTGTGGTAGAAGGTATTTTTCTTCTTAATGATCAATCAGTTAAGGTTTTAATTGATTCCGGGGCTTCGCATTCTTTTATTACTCCTACTTGTGCACAAAATGCTAAATTGAAACATGATAAATTGTTGCATGAGATTGTGGTTTATACTCCTATGGGTCCGAAGTTTGTTACTAGATCTATTTGCAGAGCATGTAGTATATTTATTGAGGGTCGTGTTTTTCCTGCTGATTTGATTATCCTACCCTTCAATGACTTTGAAATTATATTGGGGATGGACTGGTTAAGTAAATATTATGCCCAGCTTGATTGTAGAAAGAAGATTGTGTATCTAGAAATGCCTGACCAGCCTGTACTTAAAATAGTTGGTAGTAGAAAATCTACGAGAACTCCTATTATTTCTTCTATTAGGGCATCTAAATTATTGAGCAAGGGTTGTGAGGCTTATCTTGCATATTAGATTAATCAACCCGGGGATCAATTGAAATTGAATGATGTACCTATCGTGAGAGAGTTTCCGGGGGTCTTTCCTGAGGAATTACCTGGGTTACCGCCTGATAGAGAGATAGAGTTCATGATTGATTTATTGCCGGGGACTTCACCTATCTCTAGGACTCCGTACAGAATGGCTCCACCTGAGTTGCAGGAATTGAAAGTTCAATTGCAGGGCTTGCTTGAGAAGGGATTCATTCAGCCGAGTTCTTCACCGTGGGGTGCGCCAGTCCTATTTGTTAAAAAGAAAGACAGGTCTCTTCGCCTATGCATTGATTATCGAGGTCTTAATCAGGTAACCATCAAAAATAAATATCCTTTGCCTTTAATCGAAGAGTTATTTGATCAGTTGCAAGGCGCCAGGGTATTCTCTAAATTTGATCTGAGGTAGGGCTATTATCAACTGAGGATTAAGAAAGATGATGTTCCTAAAACTGCTTTCAGAACTCGATATGGCCATTATGAGTTTGTTGTCTTGCCGTTTGGTCTTACTAATGCTCCCGCCGCATTCATGGATTTAATGCAGAGGGTATTCCGTCCTTATCTGGACCAATTTGTGGTCATATTCATTGATGATATCCTTGTCTATTCTAAATCTGAGGCGGAACATGAACAGCATCTCAGAATTGTGTTGCAGACTCTTCAGGAGCATCAATTATTTGCAAAGTTTAGCAAATGTGAATTCTGGCTTAAGCAAGTTGCTTTTCTTGGCCATATTATCTCGCAGGATGGTATTTCTGTTGATCCAGCGAAGATTGAAGTTGTATTATCTTGGAAACGACCTGAAACTGTCACAGAAATTCGTAGCTTCCTTGGTTTAGCTGGGTATTATCGAAGATTTGTAAAGGATTTCTCTAAGATTGCAGGGCCTTTAACTCAACTTACTCAGAAGAAAACTGTATTTGACTGGAATGATAAATGTGAGGCCAGCTTCCAGGAATTGAAGAAGAGATTGACTACAGCTCCTATTCTTGCTTTACCTGAGGGTTATGATAATCTGGTGATCTATAGTGATGCTTCGAAGGAAGGTCTGGGTTGTGTATTGATGCAGAATGGCAGGGTTATTGCTTATGCTTCCAGGAAACTGAAGCCTTTTGAACTCAACTATCCGACTCATGATCTTGAGCTTGCAGCTATCATTCTTGCATTAAAGAAATGGCGTCATTATCTCTGGGGCAACAAGTTTGAAATCTTTACAGATCATAAGAGCTTGAAATATCTGTTTTCACAAAAAGAGTTGAACATGAGGCAGAGGCGTTGGCTGGAATTACTTGAGGACTATAACTGCACTATTAACTATCTTCCAGGTAAGGCCAATATTGTTGCTGACGCTTTGAGCCGAAAGGCTACTGTTGCTAGCTTGATTATCAAGAATTGGGAATTCATGGAAGAATTGTGCTTATGGAAGCCTAGTACTTCAAATTCTGGTATTCAATTTGCAAGTTTGCAGATTCAATCTCTGTTGTTATCCAGGATTCGAGAAGCCCAACAGGCTGATCTTCAATTGTTGAAAGTCTTAGAGAATTCTAAAGGGGGAGAGTCGGATTTCAAACTGCACGACGATGGTATTCTCAAATTCAAAGGTAGAATCTGTATTCCGAATGATCCAAATTTGAAAAAGGATATTCTTGCTGAGGCACACAGTTCTCGATATACTATCCATCCAGGCAGTACTAAAATGTATAGAGATTTGAAGCAGAATTTCTGGTGGAATAATATGAAGAGAGAAATTGCTGACTATGTTGCTCGATGTCTTACTTGTCAAAAAGTTAAAGCAGAACATCAGAGACCTGCAGGGTTGTTGCAGCCTTTGGCTATTCCTGTTTGGAAATGGGATCATATTACCATGGATTTCGTCTCAGATTTACCGAGGTCTTCGAGGGGTAATGACTCAGTTTGGGTTATTGTGGATAGACTGACCAAGATTTCTCATTTTATTGCTAAAAAGAAGTCTGATTCTCTTGATAAACTGGTAGAGTTGTATATTGAGAATGTTGTCCGACTTCATGGAATTCCAAAGAGTATCGTGTCAGATAGAGATCCCAGATTCACATCTCAGTTCTGGCAGAAGATTCAGAAAGCTTTGGGCACGACTTTGAGTTTCAGTACAGCTTATCATCCTCAGACAGATGGTCAATCCGAGAGAACTATCTTGATCCTTGAGGATATGTTACGGGCTTGTATTCTGGACTTCGGTAAAAGTTGGGAGAAATATTTGCCACTAGCAGAGTTTGCCTACAACAATAGTTATCAAGCTACTATTGGTATGGCACCTTATGAGGCACTGTATGGGCGTAAATGTCGGTCTCCTCTCTACTGGGATGATGTTGGTGAAATGAAGACTATCGACCCTACTCTCTTACCTGAAATGAACAAAATGATTGATCATGTGCAGCTTATCAGAAAAAGAATGCTTACAGCACAGAGCCGGCAAAAGAGTTATGCAGATAGACGACGTCGTCATCTGAAATTTACTGTTGGGGACCGGGTATTTCTGAAAATTTCTCCTCGCAAGGGTTTGATTCGGCATGGTAAAGGAGGTAAACTCAGTCCTCGATATGTGGGACCATTTGAGATAACTGAAACTGTTGGTGATTTGGCTTACCGTCTAGCTTTACCTCCCAGTCTGGGCAGAATTCATGACGTATTCCATGTTTCCATGCTTCGGAAGTATCAGCCAGATCCCTCTCACATACTTGAGCCGGAACCGCTAGAGATCAGTGAAACTTTCACCTACACAGAGAAACCTCTTCGAATTGTTGATCAGAAAGTTCAGGAGTTGAGGACTAAAAGCATTCCGATGGTTAAAGTTCTGTGGGATCATCACAGAGTAGAGGATGCGACATGGGAAAGAGAGGATCAGATGCGGGAACGGTATCCAGAGTTATTCGCCGAATCATGTAAGAATTGCGTGGACGCAATTAGTTTAAGGGGGAGAGGATGTGACGCCCGGGTTTTAGCCATGCATTTAATTACTGTTGCATTCCTTGTTTGCGCATTTATTTCTGTACCTTACTAACTGACTTTTATGACTACTATTCGCTCCATTTTTAAACTGCCTCCTATTAGTTAATTAGCATTTTTATTAAATCTTATTAATTGTAAAAGTAGTGGGAAAAATGTGCATTTGAGCTAAAGGCGTTAGGAGGGCTCGTTTAGAAAATGATTTTTGTAGTTGAGTGAATAGTGTTACGTAACATGACTTAGAAATTTAATTAGCTAGCCTATGTTTTACACATTAGCCTCGTTTTGAGCTAGCAACGCGCATTAAAATAAACCACCTTAAGCACCCAAACTTAACCCACCTCAAGACTTACCTATTAAAAACATAACATAAGCACATTTAGCACAAAAAAACACAAAAAATTCAGCAGTGAACAGTGCCCCAAACCCGACAGCCCTTCTCTTGCTTCTTGAGGATTTTTGCTTCTTCAAATCATCGAATCAAGCCACTCCAAGCCTTGAGCAACTAGTGTAGGGTGTTTGCAAGGTTCCTAGGTGCTCCTACGCGTATTGGTGAGGGATTTCACGACTTGTTTTTGCATTTTTAAATAGTTGCTCATTTCTTGATTTGTTGAAAATATGATTAAATGCCATTGTAATTGCTATCTATGCTAATATACCATCTATATGAATGCTAGAGAACACATTTGAGCCGTCGTTTCACAATTTAAACGGTTAGAATCGTTAGTTTGATTTTTAGGGTGAATAGTGACGTTTTTCTAGGGTTTTTTGTAATTGCTCGAATTGGCTTGATTTAATGCTTCTAATAGATGCCTTAGGTGCTAGTAAAGATAACCTAATAGCCCCGTGCACTTGCATTGTCCTTAAATCGCTTAAAAATGGAAAATAACCGACTTTAACTTGGGGCTTTTGGGGTTAATGCGAATCTGGGTGGATTCGGGCTTCAATTCTAGTATCCTTAGGCTACCTAGGTGCTATAGATGCCTTGATATCCCTTGTTTGAAGCCCGGACAATGTACGCGTAGTTTAAAGCCATAAGAGGAAATTTGGGGCTTTCGGGGTAAACGCGGGCATTTGATTGAGTTAGAGGGTTGAGAGGGTACCTTGAGGGTTAGTTAGAAGGTTGGGAGAGTTCTCTTTGAAAATGAAATCATTAACTTTGGTTTGGAAGAGAAATAGTTTGTAAAATAAAGGGGTTTAAGTGCAATTTCGGTTATCTCACATTTCTAAACCCACGGCATGTCTTCTTGAGTGTTTATATGTGATATTAAGTTGATTCGGAGCTTTTGGGTATAATTCAATGATTATTTTGTAATGTCTCTTTGCAAAACTGCATATTTGCTTATATAATTGTTCTATTCTCATTGCATCGAGGTCAACCTACTTTGTTGATCCTCATATGTGTTAATGCTTATATTATTGCTATTAACTTGTCATCGTTAAGTGCATTGCATAGTGGTTGCGCAACCATAGTGTCAGGGGCGGATGTGTTGAATATCGGCTGGGCGGCAGAGGGCTTGCCGGTGGATATTCAAACTCCGTGCCCTAGTCCCTCATTCGCCTGGTCCGGAGATTGCCAGGGGATGTTGGGTCGTAGGATTCGGGGTACATCCGGAGTACACCCACTGGAGTGATTGGGGTTATGCCGACTTATCGTGATCGTGCTCGTGGTTCGTGGATCGTGATTGAAGACCAGTGAAGATTGGTGTATAGGGGATTGTTGAAACGTATCCTTTTAAATGTGCGGTTATTTAAGTTATCGTTGTTTCTTTAATTGTCTAAGTGTTATTGTTGTATGATTGTATTATATGTTGCATTGCACGCCCCGGGACTATATCCCTCACTGGGCAACAGTGGTTGCTCATACCTCGATATCTGTTTCAGGAGACGCTGAGGGTGATCCCCAGCTTGTTGATTTAGTTGAGGAAGAAGAAGTTCAGATTGAGCCTTTACCTTAGTTGCTGTGTCTGATAGCTTGAGGTGGTTAATGATTTTGCTGCTATGTGGAAGATTCATCTGATTACTTTATGTACTATTTTGTAGCCCAAGGGCTATGTATATGCTTGTTGTATAAGTTGAAGATTAGTTGGTTGGGTTGTAGCTTTGAAAGCCTATGAACTGTAATAACTTATGATCTACTTCTATTCGCTTTGCTTGCTTGGGAGTGAATGACCTAAAGTAGAAATGTTTGGTCTTTCAATTATGTTAATTGATTTCCTAGACTGTCATGATTATAAAACTATGTTGATAACAAGTTCTTGCATGCTTGTGTGTTTTGGAACTAATGTGTACCATAAGGCTCGGATGGCCTTATAGCTTTGTTGTTTATTTAAGAAAAGCTTGTATTGTATTGTTGGGACTTTGTTTTAGTGTTTACAGGTTTTTAGAATGTCCACGGTACAGGGGAGACTCTGTCCGTGTGTCGGGTCCGGACTTAACCTTTAGCTTGGGGGTAGGGTCGGGGCGTGACAGTCACGCCCCAGACCCAACCCCACGAGGGACTAAGTCTAAGTGTGACTTAAGATTCAATTAACACTTAAACAAATTTATAGTCTTTCATTAAGTTCCTCGAAAATTGGGCATTAAGTCAAAGCGTAATGCGAAACGGACAGAGTCTCCCCTAAAACTTGGACATTACAATTCTTCACCTGCATAGAAAAGATCAAAAATCCAATTCAACCAACACAACTACTATCCTCCAACAACCAATAACCAACCATTCAAGCCAACAACACAATTCTCAACACCTCAATCCACAATCTAATTCCACAAGCTATATGTATGAGAGATTCATCTAAGCCTAAAATATTGCTTAATAAAATACATATTGTAATTTAAGTTCATGAATACCAAAGTAACAATCTACATTTATACATATTATACAAACTTCATCACTAACTAATATTTACAAAGTTTTAGTATCTTAAAACATTCAACATCAATACCCAAGTATTTGTCAAACAGTAAGCAACAAAAGCAGCACACTAGGCGGAAATCATCATTATCACATAGAGGCACATTTTCATCAACTTGTTGAGCATATTCTGGTTCATTTTCACCTGAAACACTAAAAATAACTAAGTGTCAACTTTGACTTTCTTTTATTTGTTTGACCTTTGTTTAATATATCATCAACACACATTAAAAGCTCACAAAACATACTCATTTTACACACACATTACCGAAAATCCATGAGGGAGATAAAAGAAGCCATTTTCAAGGTTTTTCAAAGCATTTTTCACATAGATTTTGCAATTCAAGTCCAAATCGCTTCATTCAAAGCTTGATTTCACTTGTTGGGCATCCATTCTACACATTTCATGCATCAAAATACATCAAAGGTGAGAGAAAATTTCTAGATCTCAAATGTCATCTTTTATATTTTTGCGTATAATTGAATTTTGAACCGTTAGAAAGTTGAATTGATGTTATATTATTGCTCAGTGCATGCTAAGGATCGTTTATATGCGTTTATATAAGATTTGAACCGTTGTAGCATGAATTTTTATTTTCAGGTATTAAAAGTTGAGTTGTTGGCTATTTGTTGAATATTTTGAGTTGTAGTGGTTGGAATCGATTGCCGTCAATTTGTAAAAGTTTTTTAAATACGGGATAGTACCGTTGTAATACCGAAATTTTGATTGTGATGTCGGTGTGAAAGTTCAAAAATTTCAGCCTAGGTGCATTGTGGTTTTAGGGTTGTTGGGCTTGACTTGGATGTATTTTGGTTGGTTTCCAAGGGGGCTAATGTTGTTGATTGAGTGGGTGAGTGATAGAAACCAGTTTGGAGGTTATCAGATTAGTAGAATGTAAGTTATGACTTTTAGAAGTTTGGATTGTCTTTGTTTAAAATGTTGATATATGCCTTTAATTGTTTGGGTGGTGTTTGAGTGATTGAATTGTGAGTTGTTGATGGTTAGACTAGGGGTTGGTTGTGTGTCTAATGCATTTTAAGTTGGATGGCCTACTTTGTTATCTAACTTAGATGTTTGTTGCCTATTTGACTAGTGATTGCTATGTTGTTGAAATGATGGTTATTGATTGATTGTTGATTGTTGATACAAAACCGTGAGTAGCGTGCTTGGGGTTAATTCGGGGCGTTACATTGTTAATTAATTAATTGATTGTTGAATTTAATCGAGGGGCAACCTACTTTGTTGTCCTCTCTGAGCGGTTTGATTGCATGATTGGGTGATTAGTTGCGCATGCGAATGTTAACAACAATTGTTATCGGGCTTGGTTGTGTTGTGTTACCTTGGGCAGCCTCGGGTTTGCCAGGCGATAACCCGACCACCATGGCCAATTCCCTTACTCGTATGGACGGGGAAATCCATGGGTGCTGGGTCGTACTATCAGGGTTTTCGGATTCTCTTGAGTAGGAATAACAAGGTGGGAATGTTAAAGTTCATGAAAGGATTGGATAGAGTCCAACGACTTCAAAGGACAACTTTATCGTATCCTTACTGATTGTTTACTTTTATTGATGAATTTGTATTGTTATTAATATTTATTATGTGTTTACTACTCAAAGGATGATTTCCAAGGAGTATAGTAAATACCAATAGAGATCTATCGAATCCTCACTGGGCTTATTTTATATAAGCTCACGTTCAATTATTGCATGCATGCAGGTGTTACTGAGCCTGACTACGGGTACGTGCCTCTTGAAGAGGGAAATGTGCCATATGTGGATGAGTCTTATGTGCAGTAGTCATTGCCATGAGATTATCTTAGTTGTTGTAACACAATGTATTGCATAACCTATCTTAATATAAAGACATATGTAGGTTGATTTAGTAGTCTTTATTTTGATCATGACTAGATTACTAAGTTGGTTATATCCTATTTTGAAATTTATGTATAGCCTATGTAATAAGTTGGAACGGAGGCGTATAACTATAAATGGATTATTGAAGGAGTGATTATTGTATAATATGGTTGGGTTGTTTATTGTTGAATGTTTGTGAAGTTGGTTGTATGAGTTGTGAAGAGGTTGGTTTAGAGCTTCGGTGTTCTAATTACTGTCGTTATACTGCTGAAATTCCGTTGTGTCCTGACTGATCATAGGAAGGGTCGAGTTGGGGTGTGATAGTAAGAGTCGAGTCAAAGTACATCCGAAGTACATCTGTTGTATAGGGGAAGAATTCGGAATGTTGTTTAGGGTAACGACATCAACAGAACGAGTGTATCCTTACTACGTGATTATTTACATTCTCGCACATTTATACTTTTTGCATGTTCTTGTTCTTGTCATATTTTCCAAATGAGTTTTCAAAATCTAAAATGCTTTCAAAAGCTTCCCTTATTCCTCCCTCACTGAGTTCATGGAAACTCACCCTGTTTGCTAATATTTCAGGTGAGCCTGAAGTAGTATACGTAGAGTAAGTGCCTCCAGTTGATGTGGTTGAGCCTGAGACTTGATTGCTTGTCGATGTTGTATATGTGACCTTGGAACTATGTTGTTTACTTTAATGTTTAAAGACTCTTGGAATTCATGTATATATGCTAGTTGATTACTTTAAAGTTGGGAAGTTAGTGAACTTTTATTGTAAATTGCTAAGTCTACTTTTGGGCATGTATATATGATGCTACTCTTGATGATTTATTTTGAATTCATGGACTTATATAATTATATTGATGTAGTGTGACGGATGGCTTATATTGTGGTTGAACGGTGGTTGTTTGCGGCTATATGAACTGTTTGTACAGGTTTATGTGTTTTTGGTCCATATTTTAGCCGTTACCATGCTGAAATTCTGTTGTGTCCTGACTTGGTGTTAGGAAGGGTCGAGTTGGGGCGTGACAAGATCATTAGACAGGTATATCAGCATCTAATCCCTCTTTCTCCTAAGATACTTGAGTATATGCTTATCCATTGTTGAATGACCTGGTCTTAGGTTTAACTGATATTTGTTTATCATGCCCATGACAAAGCGAATATCTGACCTAGAATGGAGTCATTGTACACATAAGATTTTCAACTACTGTTGCACATGCAATTCTCTTTACCATTTCTATCTCCAGACAATGATCCTAAGATATTGTTACCCCACATCTGAAATGTAACACCCCTTTCTTGGAGTCTTGTATGTCAAATACGACTTATGCCTTCACTAAATGTGAACCTTGAGACAAAGCTAATGTCTTAGCCTTGTGATCTCGCATAAGCATAATGCCTGAGATATAGTTCCCTTGTGAGACTCAGTCCCGAATCTACATGTAATATTATTGGATTATGTTAACTACATGCATTCTAGTGATATATAGGTTCTACTTATATGTTATATACCTTAGAAATAAGCTAGAAACTAAGTTAGAATAAGATGAGATTCAAAAATTGGAAAGATTAACTTTCGGGTGACTTCGTAGTTATTAGAGACTTGAGGGGCTAAAACATAATTACCTAAAATATTATGTTAGACACTAAGTTAAACGTTGAATTAGAGTTATAGTTTACCTAATCACACTTAGACCCCAACGATCTAGGAAGAAAAACAAGCTAGGCACAATTGCAACTAAGAAAGAAAATTAGGGGCAAAACTATGATTGGCAAAATTATTGTCTTTTCCTCCAAGAATAACAATTAAAATAAAAACATATTCTTACCTACCAAAGCCCCAACCCCACGGCTGCCATAGACAAATAAGAAGTGGAAAAATTCAAAGAAGAAGCCAAAATTGAAAGCAAACAATCAAACTATCTAGGAAGATCAACCTTTTGGCAATTGTTGCAAGGGCTATCATCTTTTCTCAAGGATCAGAGGTGAGAGGACTTTCGCAAACTGAATTTCAAAAGTTTATAATACATAAATATGTGTTGTAGAGTAAGCTTTGATGTATTACACTAGTTTAGATATGAATATGCTTACAGGAATTTGTTAGGGCAGATATATTGTGTAAACTGTTTGAGCATGCATATTTCATGGGAAAATTCTGAATAAATTTTGTGTTAATCTAGAAGCTTAGAGGAACAACTCTTATGTTGGATGGTTTTTGAGAAAAAATCGTTTACTAGCCTGAAATTGCTAAACTCTGAGAGGTACTGTAGTTGAGTTGGAACTGGACAGTTTTGCTTGTTCGAATTTCGTGGTGCTTTTAACATAATAAAACTACTTGATAAATTCTGAAATTTTTACAGGACATAGCTTGGTCAGTTTTTAACAAGTTCTATTTTGCATGGTAAGGCTAGTTCTATCGTTTAGTGCCTCTAAAAAAATTAAAAACCGAAGGTTGACAGAAAACGTCGCTAATCTGGACAGCTTTGCGCAGTTGTACTATTTTAGTCATAACTTAATGAATTTAGCTCGGAATTAAGTTTTGTTTGATTCTAAAGTTATCTACACTCGAAGATATTCACATACATGTAAAGATTAGTTTAATTGAAGGTTATTTACCTAGGTAATTAAGCTGCTAAAGTTTAGCTTCTGCAAAAGTTTTAAGAAATGTTGAGCTTGTAATTTGTGCTATTGTTAACTTCTATTGTCAAAATGTGAACTACGAGCTCTTAACTACTTGCAATACATGCCATGAATTATGTATAGCTATGGGTTGACACTTATACTATTATGGGTTGTAAGATTATGTTGATGCGATACATGCCGTGATATGTGATATGTCAACTGATGTGTTACTGGAAAAGTATACGGATAGTATGCTATATGTAAACTGATATGTTATTGAAAAATATATGTTTAGATACTTGAATGGTGGAGGCAACCTGCTTTGTTGACCTCCATATGTGTTTACGTGTACTTGTACTGAAATGTAAATATGACCAAGATGCTACGTGCTTACATGTTTATATGTCTGGAGGCAACCTACTTTGTTGTCCTCCAAATATGTTCCACTATCGGTGCCTTCTTTCGTTGCTAGGAGCTTTGACCCCTGGGGGAGTTGGGACATACTTATTCAACTATGATACTCTACTATTAGTGCCATCTCTCGTTGTTGGGAGCTTGACTCCTAGGGGAGTAGGGATGTACTTGTTCAACTGTTTAAACTACTGAGAATTCGAGAGGTTGTAACCTTCTTCTGACATAATTGTGTTGAGAAATTTCTGGCGGCGTTGGGCTTACCAGTATAGCTTGGCTATCATGGAACCAATTCTCACGTCCATGGAAAAGATGGCATCCATGGGCCAGGGTCGTAGGATTTGGGGTACATCTGGAGTACACCCTATGCTTTTGGTGTTGGGAAAATGACTGAGAGACTGGCCATCTCTACACATGCGATGCAATCAGGTGACTATATATTTTTTATTATGTGTTATCTACTCTCGCTTGGGAATGTCCCTTAGAGAGTAGGACTGATTACTCGTTATTGTTCCACATGTTATTTAAGTGTATTATTTCACAAAATATATGTTAAATGTTTATTCCACAGTGATGCGGTATGTTTACTCTATGATGATATGAACTATTTATTAATTGTTGCTATGCATGGCATTCATAGGTTTTCAAACGGGTTTTAAAAGAGAAAATGATTTCGAAAACCTTTCCCATATTCCCCCCTCGCTAAGCTTAAATTGTTGTAAGTTTATCCTGTTTTATGCCCCCTTTTAGGTGAAAATGGACGAGAATATACTTAACAGGTTGATAAAAATGTACCTTTATGTCATAACAATAATTTTCGCCTGGTGTGCTGCTGTTGTTGATTACTGCTTGGCAATACTTGGATATTGATGTTGAATGTTCTAAAATACTAAAGTTTTGTAAATATCAGCTAGTGATGAAGTTTGTATAATTTTTACAAAAGTAAATTGTTATTTTGGTATTCATGGACTCAAGTTATAATATGTATTTTACTAAGTAGTATTTTTAGGCTTAGATGAATGTCTTGGGCACATGGCTTATGGAATTAGATTGTGGATTGAGCTGTTGGGAATTGTGTTGTTGGCTTGAATGGTTGGTTGTTGATTGTTAGAAGATAGTAGTTGTGTTGGTTGTATTGAATTTTGATCTTTACCGTGTAGGTTGAAGATTTGGAATGTCTAATTTTTAGGGGAGACTTTATCCATTTTTCTGTTATACTTTGATTTAATAGCCTTGATGTTCTGAATTGTGGATAATAGTGCTCGAGCTTTTGTAATTATGCCTTAGCGGACTTAAGACGAGTGATTTTCTTAACCTCGTGGCATCACGATTCCAAGAGCTTGTGGTTTTACTGTAGTATTAGAGATTATATTAGTGAACGGAAATGGGGTCATGACATCCCTTGTCTCAAGCCCTTTAGTGTGGATTCCAAAAGACAACCCTAATGGGTGCAATATCTCTATATCACCTTCTTAAATCTGTTTGAGTAAAATCTGTTGCCACAAGCCTAGCATATAAGGTTTTCACCTTCTTATCCATCCACTCTTCTTATTGTACATTATTTACACCCTATGAGATATATTTCTTTGGGTGCATTATAGATTCTATTGCTTGGTACCATTTGCCTATATCCATATAGGTAACTACTATGTCATAAACTGTGGGATCCATTACCTAATCATCGAAATCAATTTGGAAAAATAAAAACTCTCCAAAGTACCTATCTGGTAACTTGGACATCCTCCCACTATGACGTGACTCCATCTATGTCCAAGAACTAGATTATTGTGTACCTATAACCTCGCTATTAAGCTTTGGTGATTCTAAAGTTCCTTGTGGAACTTGTTCTAGATCAATCTATGAGTTAGGTTTTGGAAGATTCAAGCAGCCCACCTCTAGGTACTTAGCATAGGCACTAATTTGTACCCTCTATTCCTTGGGATTGCAGAATTAACCTCCCCGTACCTTTTAGCTATCCTATGAAAAAACAAATATCAGATTTTGGTTCCTATTTCTTAGCATCCATATTCAGTGCATAGACTGGACGTCCCAATGCCCTGAGACAAGTTTTGGGCTTGTTTATAGCCCTAAGATGTCCTAGGCACTGATTTAAATAGAACTAGCTTCAGTATATAATTTGCGATTCCAATAGTATATTCATAAAAGAATACTAGTAATGACTTATGAGCCTACTCATGGATCTTACTTTATCCAATAGAATACAATTACTACTCTCTAACACACTATTTTACTTGCATAAACCCGGTGTAGTCATCTGACACATAATCTAGTTGTCCTTGAGCTTACCTAAAAGATATGCACTTCCATGATCAGATTAATGATCACTTGTGAAAGTAATTGATATCCTCTATAAACCCGCTTTCTCATTGGACTACTTACGCTTGTGTATACGAACTCTAATATGTCATTTGTCCTTTGCCGTTTAGTGGTAAATGACCTTTCGATCACTTTCCCTTAAGGCAAGATTCTAATTGAGCTCATGGTCCAAGATCTAATGAGTCCAAGAACTCATTCTTGACCAATCTTTCAATTAGGTTAAGGTTTAAAAGGATCTTAACACAAATGGCATAAATAGATCTTGTTGGTAGGAGATTTTCCTCTTCGAGAATAAAAGACCTACTTAGTATCATGCAATGGAGTACTATAGTAAGAATAAAATATCAAAATTGGAATAGATTATTGAATTATTCGAGCTGATATGAAACATAAACATAATTAAATATTAATCGGGATAATTAAACTAGGTTTCATCGCATGTTCGAATCACATAACATTTTATTCAACACTAAAATTAATGTTGTTCCGAAAAAAAAAATTACTCCTACTGACTGGCCCATTCCTTCGATTCAGTATCATCCTACATAACAAGCTTTTCTTTATTGAGCCTCCTTGTCACTTGAAACCCTTGCAATGAATTGTAGTAATGATTAGTGGTGCTTGAGTCTACTATGACTAGTAGAATCTACCACTAAGCATGTTCCAATTTACAAGGAAAAATAGAGGTACCTGATTTGCCCTTAACTAGGTACTGAGGGTAGTTCTCCTTCCAATGCCTTTTGTTTGCACTTGAAATATTTGCCTTTGGGCCTTTTAGTAGCATTCCTCTTGTTTCCATTAAACTTTCTATTGGACTGCACATGATATTGATGTGAGGCCCTGTTTTCAAATTTATATGCATTAATATATTATGTGAAATTAACTATAAATTAATGCTTTTTATATATGTATGCTTGTATACCCTAAATGCTAGCTAGATACAACAGAAATAAGATAGGAAATAAGTTAGAAACAAAAGAATAAGATAGAATAGCTTTCGGGGTCACTTTGCAAAACATTAGAAAACTTTGAGGCCAAAGTGCAATTATCTAAACTTTAGTTTAAACACACATTAAACTATCTAGGACTAGGATTACTTATAAACTACACTTATAACACGTGACTATAGGAAGAAGAGAAAAATGGAAAAAATTGCAAGCCAGAAAAAAACAAAACTTGTAAACTTTAGGGGATAATTTACAAATACCAAAAGATATTCTTGGGCACTAATTTAGAAGTATAACTAGAACACATCTTTGCCAAATTACCTAGGGTACCCATCGGCCAAAAACAAGGAAGAAAAATGGAACTAATTTGCAATAGAAAACTAAAGGGCCAAACTATAATTAGACTAAACTATAACTTAACTTAAAAGAAACCATTATAAAAAGAAAACTTCATCATCTTTGCCTCCATGTAGTCGTCCACCTTACAAGAACAAGGGCAAGCTTTTCTATCTATTTTCTTGCAATAAATTGTGAAGAACAAAGGCAGAGTTAGACATTTCCAAGCCTTACCAACAATCTTCAAGCAATCTACAAGGTTTCCAAGCTTTTTATCCAAGAAATTCAAGGCGAGGGTTTTTACAAAACTTGAGATTTCTAAAATTTTATTGCATATATATGATTTGTGATTATAGATTATTGCTTAGCTAGTTAAACATTGGAGCAAATGTGTTGGTAACAAGGCTTAATATCACTTGAATCAAATTCTACCATTGAAGTTGCTTAAAGCTATTTGATGAAATATAATGAATTCTAGTCATGTAAAAGTGCCTAGGTAATGATTATAAATGTTGCTAGAGGTTGATAGAGCTTGTAGTAGTTGTTGTATTTAATATAGGAGCAAAATATGGAAGATACACATAATAGCTTTTACTGGACAGATTTGTGCAGTTGGAAGTTTTGGTTTGTTTGAATGGCTGAATAATTTTTAAAAAACCATTGGAAAAATTCCAGCTTATACTAGACTCATAAAAGAACAATTCTTGTGTTGAAAGTTTTCTGAAAAAAAACCATTTTCATGTTCAAAAACACTCATTATAGTAGGTTATGGGAATTTTGCTGAAACTAGATAGCTTACTGCCTTGGGTTTCTTTTGCGTTGTAAAAATAGTAAATGACCTTGGAATCGAACAAAACTTTCAAAGTAGCTATATTAGGCAGATAGCAACAAACTTCGTGTTTTAAGGAAAGTTAGATTCCAACGTTTAAATTCTCTGAATTTTCCATTTTTTAAATGATTCAAGAATAGCATACAATCTGGACAGTAAAACGTAGTTGCACTAAATTGGTTATAACTCAATCAATTTAGATCGGAATTTAGCTCTGTTTGAGTCCATAATTATCTACACTCGAAGAACTTTAATTATATACAAAAAATAGAGCATTTTGTGTTCCGGAGGATAGGAAACGGAGTTGCCAAAGTTAGGCTATTGCAGTGGCATTGAAACTATTTTAGGTTAATTAGTTAGTTACCAATATAAATTGTTATTGAATAAATGGCTAAGTTACTAGTTTCTATTAATGTGTAATGATGTTATATGACCTCTAGATGTGTTAGGATACTTGTGTAATCGTTAATATGAATTGTATTGCTTGATTACTCGTTGTTTACCCGAAGTACTTTAAATTTCAACTATGTGCTATTCGCGAACTCGATGCCAACTTGACTGTTGTAAATACTCGTATTGTGTGAATGTGAATTTGAAATGGTATCACAAGGGGTTTCAACCACTTGGGTTTGGCATGGTAGTATGCATACTACGCCGAACATCCTAGGGGTATCGGTGATCGTATGTCTACCATGGTCTGTATTCTACTCTTGCTTAGGGAAACTAGATTTCCCTAGAGAGTTGGTCATTGGGTCGAGTATTATTCGGAATACTCTATTGGGTGAGATAAGGAAGGAGATGTTGAACATCTCAGTCAACCAATACCGCTTGAAATCGATTCGATTGGAAAGAGTAAGCTATTCCTTAATTAGTATGTGATTTATGTCTTGTATATGTATACTTGAATTGATTCTTGATTGCAGTTATTGCTTGCATTGCATACGGAGTTTTCCAAATGGTTTTCAAATAGGAAAATATATTCGAAAACCATTCCCAGATTCCCCCACTCACTAAGCTGTGGTGCCAGATAAGCTCACCCTTTTTGTTTTCCCCTTTCAGGCAATGAAGAGGAATATGTACAATACTATGAGGATAATCCTCATAATCTTGAACCGGAAGTTCCCAATGCATGATATGCATCTATTCTGGGTGTATGGTTGATAGTATGACATGAACAAATATATATTGAATATACTATTTTGTATAAATAGGTGATTGTAATCATCAGTAACTTGTATAAGTAAAATAACTTAGTCATTGGCTGTATTTGGTTGGGAAGTTTAGCTTAATGACTTAGTTAGCTATTATACAGGTGATACATGTAACCGGTTTTATTTTTGGGCACTTGGCTACATGTCGACTGATAGGAAGTAATCTAGATATTGTTAAGCCTTCTCTTAATGCAAGTATCAGATATATATTTTCATATTGGTTGTTCAATTGATTATATCATGTTAGTGTATGAATGAACTGTGATGGAGTTTCGGAGTTGTGGTGTTGAGGGGAATATTTCAAAAAAGTAGATTGTGGCTTTTTTGTTTGCAGGTTGAAGAAAAAGAAAATTGTTTTGTCCATATTACAGCCGTTATGCTGCCCAATTTTTGAGGAAACTATTAATAAGATGAAAATTTGACTAAGCTTGGATTGGTAATTGAATTAACTGTCGCCCTTGGACTTAGTCCTACGTAGGGTTGGGTTCGAGGTGTGACAATTGATGTATCTCATTCTTCTTTTCTTCCTAAAGATCCTCCACCAATTGTGAACGTCTCAAGTTCAACCTGATCGTGAGATACCCGAGCTTGAACCGAGTAAAGGATTTAGGTAGATTCTCAAGGATCCGTTTTACCTCCCTTGAGGGATTGATTGTAGCTCCAAGGATTCTAGCAATGGAAATATTCTCCATTAGCTAGAGTACATACTGCCGACGAATGTTTTCTATGCCATTGTTGCAATCATCACATCACTTAACATAGACAATGAGGTCAACATATGAACAGTAGTATCCTCGCTTCGATGTTGAGATTGTAGAGTATCAGACATGGAATTCAACATAATGTTCTTAGCCTTGGTATCGACCTCTTTCTAATGTCTCTCTCATTCTCGACGATCATTAGTAGAATGCAGATAAACTTGAGGGCAAGGTTGATCTAAGACATGCTTGCATCGTTCAACTTCGAGAACCATGTGTAGGTTGCATTCCTAGTCTTTGAAGTTATACCCAGTCAATATGTCTAAACAAAGATAATAGGTTTGAGAGCTAGAGAAACCTAAATCTTTTGACATCTCTAGATATTTTACAAACAATTATATATATCAGTAAGCAATTAAATTCATAATGTATGCATATGAAAACCAGTTAATAGGAAAGAAAAACATTCATAGACTTTTGACATCTACTACTAGTTTTGGTAGTTCAACCCTTTAAACCACTAAGATGTCTTAGTATCTTAATCCTACTCACATTCATCCCACTGTAAGGTGATCAAGCTTGAAGTTTTGATTAAGTTAAGTACCACTTATTTGAAATATCATTTTCTGGATAGTAGTCTATGTAATGATATTCCAATCGCTGATTAGTTTGGCTTCACGGAAGAAATAACAATAATTCCATAGGGAAGATACTATTTTTTAATGTCAACTGTATAATTGTTTTTCAATGAGACTTTTCTCTTAGAATATTCTTGATTTAAGCCCACTGTAGGGCAGTTAACTCTCATAAATATTCTATGAAGTGGTCTTTAATGTAGTGCCTACTGTAGGGTGATCACATCTACCAACACTTTGTTTGAAACTCATTATAATCTATCTTGCAAAATCTTAATTGAAAACTATCCTCTATAGGGAGCCCACTCTAAGGTGAGACGAGATAGTTTCTATTATTAGTATAGATCAAAACGAAAAGCCATGAGGTTCTTTCTAAATCCCCTCTGCCACTTGATATTTTGAGCTAAGGGGTTTTACTTGCTACTAGCCTTTGCAACTTAATCTTTACATTTTAAGGCTAACCAAGCTCGATCCTTAAATCCTTGCTTTTAAAACATTACTTTTAATTGCAATAGTTACATGCCTATTAGGGATTAGGTAAGGCTCCTTAAGTTTCTAAATAAGACTTGAAAACCAATTAATTTATCCTACCCAATTTACAATCACTAGTTTTAATTTAGATTGAACTAGACCTTGATCTTAGTCTTAATTATTCGTACCTAAGTTCATAAATATAGGATTTAGCCATTTTTAAATCCTAGTAGTTGGCCATGTGACTAAGTGTCTCATAATCATATAAAATATTCACATTACATGAATATATCCATACTTGATAAAAAAAAAGACAATAAATAAACCATGACACTTATTTCCACTTTGATGGCTTTTTGCTAACTTTTCCATCCAAACATTTGACCCCAAATGTTTATGGATCGCCAATTGCCTCCTTGAACTTCTGAAATTTCATCTTTGGCCCCTTGAGCATGCGGAATTCTCCCAAGGACCTAGCCAAGAGCAATCTTCATCGACATTGAGCCAATCGATCTACCTAGAGCCATTTTCGATCTTGAGGCCTATTTCGAATTTTTGCCAACTCCTCCACCACCCTTAGAGGAGTTGAACAGCAGAAAAACCACTTTGAAAATCGTCACAAAAATTCTAGAATTGCACCAAAATAGCCTGCCATGGACAACTTCAATTCGGCTCCTAGCTTATGTGATTTTTTGGCAATTACAAGCATAAACATGCTCTAAATAGGAAAACTACATCACCTATAATCTATTACAATGAATCTTAAGCTTCAAAAAGAAGCCACATTAAGCCACTAATAATTATTACAACCATTTACACGTGTTGGATAAACCACCAACTATAAACTAAATGACAATAATTGTCACAAAGCTGAAAAATTCATTCATCCACATAAAACATTCATTCAAGCCATCAAATTGGATGTTTATGTGCTGCTAAACAAGGATTAGTATAGCCAAACACCACATAAATACAAACCATCATTTAATTGGTAAAAATCAGCTCGCGAGTCCCCTAGGCAGTCTGCCAACTGTAGACTTTCTCTAGCCCAACTTCGGTGCCCCTATGGTCTAATTCATGCATGTATTGTAATATCATATGCTCTAATACCACTGAAGGTTAGTTTAGCATCCTAAATAACTTGGTTCTAATCAATTTTATGGTCATTTTCGCTGATTAACACAATCATAGGACGAATGATCGATTTTTATTATAGATACATGCACGAAATTGCAAGAACACATAGATATTGCGTTAATATAAATTCCAGACATATTTAATACATGCGAATATTGGCTTACATACATAATATTCAACAAGTTGATAGCTGTCAAGGTTGCAAAATTCATCCAACAATATACTCCCCACGAATCTTTCCTCCTACGGCCGAATTTCTATTCCACGATGTTCAATCCATTTGTGGGAATCAATTTTACCTTGCTAGTATGTGTATTCAAGTGTGAATTAGTTTGTCGTGTACATGGATGTTCTTAGCTTACTACACGTGTGAATTAGTGATTAAAAATAATATTAGATTATTTTGATATGCAATATTCTGAGGAGTTCAAAAAGCAGAATCTTAGTGCAGTCAAGAATTTATCTGAACATATTCCTGGCTTTTAGCTCTAATTTCAAAAGACCTTCATATCTGTAGATAATCCATATGCCTACACTTGATTTAAGTGAATGGATTAGGTGCATGGTAATTGGGCACAGAAGCTCTAAGTCATTAATACTTGTATATAGATTATGTTCATCCAATGATAGAGTTGGGCACTTTATCAGGATAAGGTTATAGTGAGAGATTCTCTTTGATTAGGTGACCTACCTTGGTCATTGATTGGTTTTTGACTCACATCACCAGTGTATGTGTATCACACATTGAATAGACCACTTAGGTATAGTCTCTCAATAGATACTCTTAAAGATAGAGATCAAATATATCTTATGCTACTAAGTGGCCAATGCTCTTGATCTTGAACGTATGTGGATAAACTGACAAAATTAGATTCATGTGCTTTGATGCATTATGGGTGAGACCTCTACTATAGGTCAACTATGAAACCCCAGATTTCACCTTTGCATAGAATTGAGTGTTTTGACCCTGTTTTTGTGTTAGATGAGTTAGAATATGCTAATTCTATGATTTATATTCCTATTACATGCTAGGTATGTATTCATCAAATTTTCATCGAAAACGGCATTAGAAATTTTATCGACGGTTTTTGTGAATAGTGTTTTGAATGCATGTCCACCAAAATTTTTACACGGGTGTTTTAAATATCTTAAAACTTAGTCCTTGGTTATTAATAGACTCGTGTCTGATTAAAACGGATTTCAAATTGGATTAGGAATTTTAAAGGTTTTTACACCTTTTGCGAAAATCGAGTTTTTAACTTAGTCGGGTATAAATATTTGCATGTGAAACTTGTTGTCAACTAAAAATATACTACATAAAATAATCTAAGTTTTGAATGCATGTTTGTGAGCAAAAATAGTCAAGAAAACAATTAAAAGGCTAAATAAACTAACTCGACCTTTCATATTTTGTTGACTTGAACTTTATTATCACCAACACACATTAAAAACAAAGAAAACATACTCACATACACACACACAAAGGGCCGAAACTCCATAGCCATTTTTGAGAGGTTTTTCAACTATTTTTCAAAGCAAATTTTCCAAAGAAAACTCAATTGAAGTCCAAACTTCTTCATCCAAGGCTTGATTTCACTTGTTGGGCATCCATTCTACATCTTTCTAGCATCATATAACATCAAAGGTGAGAGAAAAATTCTAGATCTCAAAATGTTATTTTATGTCATTTTCATATAATTGAATTTTTATCTGATGAAATGTTAAATTGTTGTTAGATTGTTGCTCAGTAGTTGCCAAGGATCATTTATATGGGTTTATAGTTGTTCTGATCGGTTGTAGCATGTATTTCTATTTTTCGTGTATTAAAGTTGAGAATTTGGCTTGTTGTCGAATAATTGTTATTGTAGTTGTTGGAATTGGTTGTTTGTAGCTTCTAAAAGTTTGTTAATTGCGGGGTAGTAATGATATAATGCTGAATTTTTGATTGAAATGTTGTAGCAAAATCCCAAAAAATTCAGCCAAGAGCATTGCCAAATTTAGGGTTGTCGGGCTTGTTTTGGATGGCTTTTGGTTGGTCTTTAGTAGGGTTAATGTAGTTGCATGTGTGGTTGAGTGATAGAAAGTAGTTGGAGGTTATTGGATTAGTAGATTGTAAGTTATGACTTTAGGAAGTTTGTGTAGTCTTTCTTTAAATATTGAAATGTTGTCTTTGGTTGTTCGGGTGGTGTTTGAGTGGTTGAGTCTTGGTTTGTTGTTGGTTAGATTCGGGTTTGGTTGTGTGGTTTAGTGCATGTTAAGTTGGGTGGCCTACTCTATCATCTAACTTAGTTGTTAGTTGTTTATTTGATTAGTTGATGTTATGTTATTGAAATTATGTTAACTGATTGATTATTGATGATATTGGAAGATAGACAACCTACTTTTGTTGTCCTTCCGTAATGTGAATGTTATTTATTATTGTCATGAGTCTTGATAAGTGTGTGCCACCTCTTAGGCAGCATTGGGTTGTCGGGTTGATAATGACATGACTACATAGACTACCCCCAACTCCCATGGGCGGCGATACCATGGAGGGTGGGGCTAGATGAGGTACCTCGGTTGTGTATTATGGGGAGTTATAAGAAGATGGTTGAGATCGTGATGACGTTTGGTCACATTTGTCACATAATGCATATTAATCACATAATGCACATTAATTACAATACATTGAGTCCATAAGGCACGTTGTCACATAAAGCATATTGACCACATTAGTTCACTTAACACATAAAGCATATTGGTCACATAGAAAGTTAGACATATAAGTAAATTAATCACATAAACATATTAATATATGTTTCACTTTTCTTTCAATTAATACATACTTGCATGCTTAGACCACTACCCACATTCCGAGGATACCCCGGCTGACAGCTAAACATGTGCTCTGATACCACTTAATGTCACGCCCCAACTCGACCCCACTTACGATCAGTCAGGACGCAACAGAATTTCAGCAGTATAACGACAGTAACACGGACATTAGGGCTCTAAACCAACCCTCATAATTCCATATAACAAACTCCAAAGATCAACAACAACTCCACAACCAAACCAACAACATACAACACAACCATTCCCATATATTAAACATCCATTCATCAATTCATTCATAAGTTATACGCCTCCGTTCTAACATCAACCATAGGACATATCATATATTTGCAAAATAGCTTATAACCAGTCTAGCAACCTAATCATGTTCAAATGAAAGACTACTAAACTACAGTTATATAATTCTTTATTTTTAAGTAAGTTATACAATACATCATACTACAAAAGCTAAGACAACCTCATGGATATGACTCCGGCACATAAGACTTATCCACAGAAGGCACATACTCAGCTTCCTGAAGAACGTACACAAAGTCTGGCTTAATAACACCTGAATGCAGATAACGAATGATAGTGAGCTTATATAAAACAAGCCCGGTGAGGATTCGATAGATCTTTTACAAGTATTTACTATACTCCTTAGAAATCATCCTTTGAGCAATAAATACATAATAAACATCAATAACAATATAAGCACAACAATAATAATAACCAATCAATAAGGATACTTTAGTTGGTGTAGCTTCAAACGCCATCACGATCTCAACCATCTTCTTATAACTCTCCATTACTCACGCACCTGAGGCACCTCACTAGCCCCTCCCTCCATGGCACCTCCGCCCATGCGAGCTGGGGATAGTCTATGATAGTCATACCGTTATCAACCCGACAGCCCAATATTGCCCGAGAGGTGGCAAACACATACCAAGACTCATGACAATAATAATAATCATTCATATCATAGGAGGACAACAAAGTAGGTTGTCTATCTCTCGGCTTCATCAATAATCAATCAGTTAACATCATTTCAACACCATAACTTCAATTAATCAATTAATAACTCAATAACTAAGTTAGATGACAAAGTAGGTCATCTAACTTAACATCCATTAAACCACTCAACTAAACCCGAATCTAACCAACAACAACCGATGATTCAACCTCTCAAACACTACTCAAACAACTAAAGACATTATTTCAACATTTAAAGAAAGACTACTCAAACTTCTAAAAATTATAACTTACAATCTACTAATCCAATAACCTCCAAACCGGTTTCTATCACTCACCCACTCAAGCAACTACATTAGCCCCCTCAGAAACCAACCACAATCCATCCAAAACAAGCCCAACAACACTAAAACCTCAATGCACCATGACTGAAATTTTTGGACTTTCACCACGACATCACAATCAAAATTTTGAAATTACAACATTACTACCATGTATTTAACAAACTTTTAGAAGCTAACAACAATCAATTCCAACCACCACAACTCCATTAAATCAACAATAAGCCAATAACTCAATTTTAATACCCGAAAAATAAAAATATATGCTACAACCGTTCAAAACAACTATAAACCCATATAAATAATCCTTAGCAGCTACTGAGCCATATTCTAACATCAATTCAACATTTCAATGGCTAAAAATTCAATTATATGAATTGACATAAAAATAGCATTTTGAGATCTAGAATTTTTCTCTCACCTTTGATGCAAACTAAGGTTAGAAATAGGTAGAATGGATGCCCAACAAGCAATTTCAAGCTTTGAATGAAGTGATTTGGACTTGAATTGTAAAATCTATGAGAAAATCACTTGAAAACCTTAGAAAAATGCCTTCTCTTTGCGTCCCTTGGCATTTTTGGTTATGTATGTGTTTTTGGAGGTGTTTTTGTGCTATTTTAGTGTGTGTTGATGATATAAGCTCAAGGTCAACAAAAATAATAAAAGTCAAAGTTGATTTTCTAGTCTTTTAATTAGTATTTTTAATCTTTTAATTTTTTTTCTTGACTATTTTGCTCACCAACATGCATTTAACACTTAGACTATTTTTAGGTAGTTTATTTTAGGTGACAACAATTTTCATTTGCATACATTAACACCCAACTCGGTTAAAAACTCAATTTTTGCAAAAGAAGGTGAAAAGTCATATTATTTGTTTTCAAATGTCTTTTGAATGCATAATTAATCTAAAATCATTTAATACCATATATAAATACATTTATATTAATATATACTACGTCAACGAAAGTCAATACAAGAATCGGGTTTAGGAGAAATCACTATTTAGCTCAAAAATGCTACTTTTCGCCCGAAAAGTCTATTTAAATTCCTATTCCGTTTCAGAATCAATTTTTATCAAACATGGGTCAATTAATAACATAGGACTAGGTTTTCAAACCCTAAAAACACCTGTGTCAAAATTTTAGTGGATGTGAGTTCAAAATACTATTCACAAAAACCGACGATAAAATTTTCAATGCCGATTTTGATAAAAATTTCATGAATTCACACATAGCATGTAATAGGAATATAGATAATAGAATTAGCACATTCTAACTCATATAACACATAAGCTGGTCAAAACACTTAATTCTATGCAAAGGTAAAAATCTGGGGTTTCACAGTTATTGTTGTGCTTATAATGTTATTGATGTTCATTTTGTGTTTACTGCTCAAGGGATGATTTCCAAGGGATATAGTAAATGCTTGTAAAAGATCTATCAAATCCTCATTGGGCTTGTTTTATATAAGCTTACTCTCATTCGTTATCTGCAAGCAGGTGTTACTGAACCGTATTACGGGTACGTGCCTCAGGAAGCTGAGAATGTGCCTTACATGGATGAGCCTTATGTGCCGGAGTCATTTCTATGAGTTTGTCTTAGTTATTGTAATCTGTTGTATTGTATAACTTACTTAAAGATAAGGACTTGTATAATGCTAGTTCGGTAGTATTTCTTTTGAACATGATTAGATTGCTAGACTGGTTTATAATCTATTTTGCAATGTATGATATAGCCTATGTATGATGTTGGAACGGAGGCGTATAACTTATGGATGAATGGATGAAAGAATGTTTAATATATATGGAAATGATTGCGTTGTATATTATTAACATGGTTGTGGAGTTGTTGTTGATCTTTGGAGTTGGTTGAATGAAGTTTTGAAGGGTTGGTTTAGAGCCTGATGCCCGTATTACTATCGTTATACTGCCGAAATTTTGTTGCATCCTGACTGATCGTATGTGGGATCAAATTGGGGCGTTACATCAATAGTTCTGTGTGTTAGGTACATGGGTTTAACGAGTTGGGATGTGCTTATGCAATATAGAATCCAATCCATTGTGAGATGGAGTAATTGCTCCCTTGTGATAATCTGGAATATCATCTAAGTTTGAGCTTAGCAATATGTCCCGGTTAAGGGTATATCAGATGTTTGGCTTTAGGGTCGCTCCTTAGATCAAGTGTTCTATATCCAGTGTATGGTTATTTTATGGATTAGATGTCTTTGGGATAAGAAGCAATCAAAAAAGAGATAGTACAGGTCAAAAGACTTTCTTGATTATGAGTGTTACATAAAGGGGCATTTTGATCATTTTTACTTAGTAAGTCGAAGACAAAGGTCAAACGTTGTATAAAAATCTTTTGTGAATAACAATATTCATCTTGGAAAGCAGTCATAACGTTTTAGTGGAATAAGCTGAGGTTGAAAAGTCAAAATGTGCTATGGGGTTAGGAGGGGATCTTGGTCTTTTTAGCAGCCAAGATGTTTATGTCATTTGGTCCCTCTTCTAGCCTACTTTTTGTTTGATGCTAATATTGTATTTTGGTAGTTTCTCTTGTATCTAGGAGTTTCTAAATAAAGAAACCTAATGAATGTAGAAGTCTAAATTGGGAAGGACTTTCCATTTTAGGAGTGGGAGTTTCCTAATTGGATATTTGATCACTTTATGGAATATTGCTAAAATTAATTTAGTAACTTGGTGCAAATGAAAGAAACTAGGTGTATGGAGCTTGGGTTTGGCGTGTGAACAAGATGGAGAGAAGATAAGGGGTGTGTTAGTTGGATTATGTTGGATTACTTGAAGTCCAAGGTCCATAGAAGTGTCCAAATACATTCTTGATAGGTTTGTGGCACTTTCTCCTATTCCAACTTGGATTCACCAACCTAGCATTTTCTACATCTATATAAAGGAATCTCCTCTACTTATCCCATAGACACACACACATCACATAGCAAGAGAAGAAGATAAACTCTCTTCTTTTCTTCTATACGCAAAAACAAGGAAGAAAATACAAGCTTGACTCCCATAATTCGTTCATTCATCTTTTAGCAAGGAAGAATAATTTAGGAGAGAAGATCTTAAGGAGTTTGACAAATTTAGTCGTGTAGATCCCCTAGCAACAATGTGGATGAGTTCTTTTGTGTTTCGTTAAGTTCAAAAGCTAATGAATTCAGGTAACAGATTCTTCCAAAGCTGATTTTTTGTCTTCGCATGATTATAGTTAATGTACATTACTTGTTTGTGCAACTATTCTTGTATTATTTAGTGGTTTGATCCTCAATGAGCATGCTAGCATGGTTTCGTTGTGTTAATAAAGTTTTTGAACTTAGAATTACCTAGGTAGTATGCATCTTCAATGACAAAGTACAACCTATTATTAATATCAATAAAAAGTCACAGGGTCTTTCCAATCCCCTCTCCCATTTGATAATTTGACCTTATGTTTTTTTGTTACTAATCCTTGGCAATTAAATCTTGGTTTATAACTAAGCAAACTTGATTAATTAATCATTGCTTTCAAAACCTTTTTAATCATACTTTTAAAGATAAATACCTATTTGAGAATACGTAACACATACTTTTGTTCTCTAGTTACGTTATTGATGTTTGATGGCATTTTCGATAATGTACCTTAACCAAGTTATGCCTATTAATCTTTAGACTTAATTGGCAAAATTTTTGTCTAAGTTCTGATTAATTAACTTAACTTTATATAGTCCAAAACTATCACATAGTAATTGATCAGTTTCTTAGTCGATTATTAAATTAAGCACAATGGTGACAAATATTTAACCCTGCAAGTGCATGAGTTATGGTAAAAAGTGGAGAAGTGTGGGAATCATATCCATGAGGAGGCTCCTAAGTGATCTACTTGTATACTTGTGTGAAAAATAGTTTGAAAATCGTTAAACGGGGAAGAAAAATTAAATGATTGAGAGATTGAGTAGACTAAGTCATGCAAGAATTGAAATATAAACTAGCTAATAAAAAGAATCTAAAGACCAAAGCTAACCAAATATAATCCAAAAGAAAAGTGCAAAATCCAATGATTGGATCAAATGTAGAGTCAAGTTAAGTCTAGATCTATGTGTAAAACTTTTGAACTATATGTAGATCCTAGATTTAGAAAGTCAACCTACAATCAACTAGGCTACAAGTAATTGCTCCTGAAAACCCACTTTTTGACACTATAATTGGAGAGGCTGAATGATCTTATCAAACTTGTCATCATTCATAGATTAGGCTGGCATATGAGTAGGAGGATTGTTCTAAATGGGCTTAAGTCAAAAGGCGTTCAATGCTAGAAGATGATCGAAACCAGGTGGATTTGAAGAGTTGAACTGTTGAGCTCGCTGGGGTCTTTGATACTGACCCTAAAGAGCAGAAGAGTTGGCATTGTTTCTTTGCCACCATGAGAATGCTAGGTTATCTCACCAACCCATGTTGTAAGTGTTCGAATAAGGGTTGTAGTTGCAAGAGTAACCTTAAGTAATGCAAACTTGCTTCTGAACAAACTCGGGGAATTGAGGGGCTAAAGGACACACTACGATGAAGTATGTTGGAAATATACCCTTAAGGACAATCATTCGGTAGAGAATGATAAGGTATATTATGGAAATGACAGTCTTTGTAACATAGTTTTAATCAATTACAAATGCTAAATAGCATTTGTATTTATCTCTTATGCTCTTGCATGATTGCTTGTTTACAAATTATCCATAATTGATAAAGCCTTTGGATATGTCAGTATAGGGTTGAACCATAATGTTTATGGTAAATGAAAATTGATGTATGAGACATTCTTAAAACCAGTCCTAGGTCGTAGGATTAATCAAGACTGGGCATTGATGAATCAGTCAAGATTGAGATTTAGTAAGTCTTATCAAGGTTGACCTCATCAACCAAGTGACATGAGATGTGAAAGAGAATATTAGATATATGCCCTATTGCTATAGTTGGATGACGCATTTTAGGGTATTTGATGTATAATTGTTTATTTAATAGCTTTATTTCACCATTCATATTCTTTATTTATCATATGAACATGGCCTTAGTCTTCTCGTAAAAGACACATTTTTTGAAGTATTAAGAATATGCTGACATGTTTCTTTAGCACAAGAATTCTTAACCAGTTGATTGTCCTAAGATTATTTGGATAGGGACTTTAAATAATCAAGTACGGACTACCACATGGTTTGCTACCTTTGATCAGTATGAAATATTAATGACAAAGGATGATGAGTCACATACCATAAAAGCTTAAGAAGTAATTAGCAAACATGTGGGTAATTATTAGTTGAATAATCACTGAATGTGATATGAATAACAAATCACATGGCTTGGGATTAATGATTGGTTATTCATTGCGATTGTGCAAATGATCCTTTGACTTGCGACATCATGGTTGCCTTATGTATTGGAGTTTTATACAACTTCTAGACAATGCTTGTTCCATCTATGACTGAGACACATTTACCCATAGTTTTATTCAGTGAATATAGTGAGTGGCAAGTAGTTGTCAAGATAGGATTCATTGACCTCCAAGTTGAAGCGATGTTCTATGCGATGTAATTTTGGTGGTTTGATGAGGAAATCCTTGGCCAAGGTAAGAATAATGGAAAAGATATTTTCCATGTGTCATCTTTCATTAAAACAAATTGATCTATACATAGAATCAAGTCAATTAACTTACTCGGTCGAGGCATATTTATAGAAGGATTGAATTGCACGGTAATTGACAACTAAATAGGTTTACTCAATTGATGACTTCGTTGTCTTATAAATTTGATATGTTGCTAGACATTACTCAAGACCTTTAAGGGTGTTTCAAGAATGATTGAGATATTCTTGAGACAAATTGAAGAATTCAATTAGTATTAAAGAGTTTTGATATTTTGTTATTGCTATTTGGCGGTGAACCTAGAAATTTACAGTCAATTAGCAAGATGGTTAAGTCTTGTTGAACTTGTTTCTTCTTCTCTTGAATTATGAAGAGTTAATAATAGTATTTTCTACCATTAAGATTTAATGCAACATATGTCTAGTTTTGGCTAAGTATAAAGGGCAAAAAATGTAAAAGGTCAATGTGTAGAGATAGGAAGCTTCTATGGCTTATCTTTTATCTCATTGGTTCTCAAAGAAGAGTTGTTGGCTTTTCTTTGACAAAGCACATCTACCTATACACTTGCAAGTTGTATCTAATTTTAGCCAGGCATTTGCAAGTTGGCAACTTGCATAGCCTAAATATATATATATATATATGTAAGATAGTTCTTCAATAGAGAAATTTTATACAACACACGCAAAAGGTGAAAAATCAATGTAGTTTCGCTTACTTTCCACCAATGAGAAAATACTACAGAAAAGAGAGAAAACTAGAGTAATTTTTTCACTCTTTTAAAAGAAAGAAAGAAAAAAAGATCATCTTTCTTCCTAAGTTGTGTTCGCTAGGACTATAACTCTAAGTAGAAGATGAGACTTCATCATTTGCTAGGTAGACAATCTAAGACTTCTACACTTATGGAAAAGAATGTCATGCCAAAGCTCAACCTAGTGTTCTTTTCCAAAGGTCTACACAAGATATGTATATTTCCTTGTTCTAGCTAGGTTTGCTTATGTATATTGCATCAATATCAATTTTTTTTGGGATTGTAATACATGCTTATATGCTTTGAAAATTTATTTTTCATGATTTCTTCCGTTGCATTTTTTAGTTAGTTTATTTGCAATCCCTATATCGAAAGCAAAAGAAACAAAAAAAAAAAAGAAAAGAGAAAAAAAAGAGTTTAGCACCACTGTCCTTGTACTTATTGTCTATCTTTAAGGATATGTGCTTAAGATGTGCGATGTTCCGATGTTCAGCACATCAAGCAAGTAGGATACACATGGGGTCTTTCAAAGCCTATCAACCTAAGTCTTAAGTGGCTGGGATTGATGATCTCGAAAGCTCGTTACACGAGGTATTGCGCTAATAGTTTGAGACCAAGCATCAAGTAAAGAGAAGAAGTGTGTTTTATTTTTGTGCATTAGGTTGAATAAAAGGTGCGAAAGGCATATTTAGAGGATTACGAGATAAATAGGGGTACAAGTATATGGTGACTAGTTGTGTTGAGTTGTCTTGCTACTTGGTAGTGCGATGACTTAATAGTGTTTGGCGTGGTCTTTAGGTAAACACACTATGGTTTTAAAGAGCGAAATCCAAATGATTTTGGTCTATTGCTAACCATGAGATCAAGCTTTTTATGATCCTTTGTCATTTAATGAGAGTTGATTGATTCGTTTGAACAATCCCTTGAGAACTTGGAGATTTGGTTTGTTTCTAGCCTTGCTTGGGGACAAGCAAGTGGTAGGTTTGAGGATGTTGATGTGTTTGTGTTTTGGTAAATTATTACATGCATTTTAAAGGTGATTTGAACTTAATTGATTGCATTAATGAGTCATTTTTAGTGTTTGTTAATAAATTGACTTTATTATCTTTAACGCTAAAATGATTGATTAATGCCATTTTTTTATGATTCAGGTCGTGCTCGTTGAAAAAAATGATGTTTGTATTGAAGAGTGAGACCCAAAATAAAGAAAAGATGAAGAAGATTGGAAGAAATGAAAAAAAAGGATAAGCATTATGGCCCAATCATTGGGCCAATCATTAAACATAATGGGCCAATGATTAGGCCATTGTTTTCTTATTCTTTCATGGCCATGTAAAGTCAACAAATCCAAGAAAGAAGAAGGAGTTAGTAGCACAGAGAAGAAAAGAAAAAAGAATTGAGCTCATGCCACCAGCCAATTTTATACCCATGGCACATCACCAACTTCACGAATCAGCTCAACACTTGGACACCATTTTTCATTTTTCACTCCACTGCCTCGTTAAATTGACTTAACAACAAAATTGCACCAACTCACGGCTTCAACTTTCTAATTAGCCACACACCAAGGACCCACGCATAACCACCATACGGCACCAACATTTTCATTCACTTTTTAATCTGATTACACACACATACTTTTGAATATCATATATATTCACTTTTCATTATCATACGATTCTTATCCAATCCATATCCACTATCACACACACTTTTTACTCATACTTTTCTCTATATCTACATACACCAACTTACCTACTTCTACACACACACATACACACAACAATTTCATACATATACACAAGACCCATTTCAATTAACCCCAAAATTCATCAAACCCACATCATTCCTTCTACAAATCCAAGGTTGGTGAGCTATTTGGAGCAAGGTTTCAAGGAGTTTGCAAGCATTTGAAGAGGCCAATCTCATGGGAGAGCTTTCTTTTATTTCTTACCATGTTTTTAGCTTTAATTTGATATGAACTAGATTATCTAAGGGTTAGGGAAAGTTCTATGGTATTATTACCTATTATTTATGTATGACTTCTCGATTTGGATATTTTGTTAGTTTATTCACTTTGGATGATTTGGATCTTGTTAGGTTTTGTTTATTAGTCCTTATGAATCATGTGTTTATACTTTAAATATGCTTGTAACTAGTATTTACATGTGATTCTACCTTGTTAGTTTATAAATCCAATTGGGTCTTGTTGATTATTGTTTATTGCTTCAATTTTGGGCCTTAATAATGCTTGTAGCGGGTTTAGAATTGGTACATATTAAATTATCCATGTGAATCGAGCTTAACTTCAAATAAATCATAGGTTGTACCATGATTTACCTACTAGCTTAGTCAATTGATCCTAGGATTGTTTGGACAAACCCACACCTCAACCTTTAGGGTCACTAAACGGACGGAGTTGCACCTAGATATAGAATTGTTGACTAAGGCTAACTAGGTGAAATCAACAAACGAGCTAGTAGCTTGGTCAACCTAGTTTGGCTACACAAATATAAGTTTCAAACATAATTTTATAGGCAAAACACAAGGATCTTGACCTAGCCCATCTCCAATTTGACCCAATCCTAGGATTTGACATCTTCCATTTAGTTAGATTTAACTAGTTTATTTTTAATTTTAAGTTTAAGTTAGAGTTTTCTTTAAACCATCATCAATTAATCAATTTTCATTCTTTTTCAAGATTTTAGACCACTTCTTATACGAGCACGCCTTAGATATCACTTAGGAGCTTCCATGTGGAGATTCGACCCTGTACTCTAGCATACTATATTGTATAGATCCGTGCACTTACAGGTTTAACTTGATAGTTTTTCACTTTAATTTCTCATATTCCAAGGAAATGATCAACTGTCACTTTATATGTGATATAAAGACAAATAGTACCAGGCATATATGAACAATATCGGGTAGGGTAGAACATTAATTGCTGCCTGACATTAGAAGTAGTATAAATACCCTATCCATTCTTCATTATGAGATAACTTGAGCACATTTATTACTCTCAACTACTTACCATTTAGCTCGGGCACACTAATTTACTCTCACACCCAAGAGGAAACATGGGCTGCCACCTCCTCGATTCCTTCTCTCATTTTGCGAGTCAGGTAGTTGAGGTAAGATCACTAAGCTCGGGCGGACATCTATTCTCCACCCTTATCAGTTGGCGCCATATGTGGGAACATAGTTTCCTTACCTTATCATCCACCCACTAAGAAAACCATTATGGTGAATACAAGAAGCCATAACTGTGGGGTCAATGACCCTTTACCTGAGAACAATATGCAAGAAACGACCTCGAGGGTAAACCCAAACAAAACCAACGCTAGGCCGAGCCAGTATATACACTTAACCATAAATATATCCCAACCTAGAATAGTGTACCCAATAGCTTCTATGAGTCCCGAGGTAAAGCTGTTGTACCACATGTTTAGAGAGCTTCCAGATATGGTGACCCGCCTTGTAGCAAATCAAGCGGCTCCACTACCGCACTAACCCCAGGTTCATATAGCTGACCCAGGGCAGGGAAGAGCACGAACCGAATATGATAATGGGGGGTCCTCGGGACCTGTTGGCCATCCCGAGATAACAAAGGGGAAGAGGGCAGTTGTTGTAGAGCTCGAGCCAATCAAGATTGCTGCTGCAATCACCAAAGTTGTCCATCAGCTCGGGGTCAGCCTATTATCCCTTGATATTCTGGCCACTCCTCTGCCTCTTGAAAACCGCATGCCCAACCTGGCCATGTATAATGGGAAGAAAAACCCAACCTGCTATCTCAGGAACTTCGATCATTACATGACCCTTCATGATGTACCCGGCATAGTGAAGTGCAAGGCATTCCCAACTGCATTGGTAGGGAACATGTTAACTTGGTAGTAGGGGCTCCCATCGTGGTCAATAGATGCATTCGACAAAATCAAGTATGTATTCTTAGGTCGGTTTGCAGGAAGTCAGAGGTCGATCTACCAGACCTCGTCACTCCTGACGGTGAAGCAACAGAAGGGGGAGACGTTGAGGTCTTACACGACTCGATTTATTGAGTAGTCCCTAAGAATCCATCACCTTGAGGATTCAATGGCACTGATGGCCTATCAGAGTGGAGTTAGACCGGGAGCTCTCATATCATCACAGTCTATCGACCTTGTGAGCACTATATCCAACCTTATGGTTAGGGCTCAAGGGTATATCCATGTCGAGGAGATCCATCAAGCGAAGAGGGATGATGATAAGGAAAAGAAGTAGGCGAAGAAGGGGGAGCCTTCAGCGCCGAAGGGTTAGCTTGGGAATAAAGTCCAAGGTGATGCTAAGGGGAAGCAACAGTAATGACAGCAACAATAGTGAAGCCAAGAGCCGGGGTTTATAGTGTTTACTCCCCTCAACTCTTCGAGGGAGTAATTCTTGATGGAGGTGCAGGCTCATTACAACATACATCCTCCCCACCCTATGAGAAGTTTGTGAGACCCTGTATTGAGCCCGTACAAGAGCTTATGTACATTTCATATAATTTTGCATCACTTGATATGCAATTATGTAAATTAATGTACATTTACATCGTTTAACCCACGTTCATCTCATTTTATGTGCATTATATTTATTACATGGATTTACGTGTTGTCAACACTGTAGGTATTAATTAAACTTTACCCAATTACACTAGCTAACTAAACCAATTAAATTAGAACTACATGGCATGCTAGTAATTAAGCTTCTAGTTGGAGGGGCAACTTAGTCATTAGGCAACCTAGATATTTTCCTACCTAATAAACACTGTACTTGCGTAGCTAAAACACACACACACGTTCAGCACACACTATACATCAAACCATCAGGGGAAAGAAGAGAGAAAGAGGATAAGGAAACTCAGCAGCATTCTCTTTACATTTTAAGCTTTCTTCAACTATCTATCTTGTTTCTCATTGCTTCTATGAAGGTGAGGGATGTTTTCTCAATGTTTTGAAAAGATCATATGCTGTGAATTAAGTGCTTATATGCTTGTTAGGAGTTAAGTTGAGTTGAGTTTATTTTGTACAGTTTGGTCTAGGGTATCGAAGAGATTGCTTGATATATATGTGTAATATAAGTAACTGAGCAGTCTAACCATGCTTAACAAATCAGATATTAAGGATTAAGGTCTGAAGGCAAAGCGTAAACAAAATTTTAGAATACCAGAACCATCAAACGAGGCTTAGCCTCATTCGATGGCATCGCTTAGGACCGGATGAGGTTCGAATGAAACCTCATCTGGTTACCCTTGTCTGGCGCCCCTACTTGGGACCGAATGAGGGTTTAGATGACCGGATGAGGGACCGGATGAGTCCTCATCCGGTTGCCCTCATCTGGTCGCTTTTAGTTTTGTGGCAACTGCTAGCATTATTCTCATGTTCATAAGTTATTTAGCATGTGATTAAGTTGTCTATTATATTAATAAGTTATCTATCATATCAATAAGTTAACTATCATGTTAATAAGTTGTATTCTCATGTTAATAGGTTGTAACTACCTTGTTAATAAGTTGTTATGTGGTTGCCTTGCTCTTAGTCATTTCAGTGGTTGCGTAATTATGTTCTTAGGCATTGTGTTAACTGGTGGTTGTGTAGTAACTACTATAAGTATGCACTGCATATTATCATAGTATATGAGATGTCCTAAGTTCTGTATGCAAGATGATTACAGGAATGTTCATTGGGCATTGATATTACTGTATACTTGTCCATTTATATTCTAGTCACAATGCATTTGAATTGTTGAAGCACGACGGTTGCAACCATTGTTAATCGCGGTAGTCACGAGACCTCCGGCCAGCGAGGGGCTTGCCGATATATCTCGCCTACCGAGGTAGTAACGAGACCTCCAGGCAGAGGTGGGGCTAGCTGGTATATCTCGCCTACCAAAGTATTCATTCATTCTCTTACTAAGACCCATTGATCCTCATATGGGTTGGGACCCAATGATATCTTGGAAGAGTTAGAATTATTTAACTATTATTGAATCTTGAGTGTATATCTTGTCTTCTCGCTTGTAAATTCTTATGTGCATGCCACGTTTTACCAATTGTTTATGAAAACATAGAACCCTTTGTGAAAACCCTTCCTATTCCATCCTCAATGAGCTATATGCAGGATTAGCTCACCCCTCTTTTGACAATTTCAGGTGAAGATTAATCGAGAAAGCTTCCTTGTGACTACAAGCTTTGTTAAGTTGATAAGATGGATTCATGATTATGTGATCTACATGCTTTCTTGTGAAGATGTACTTCTTGTTATAAAGAGATGTCTTGTATATTGACCAAGTATTATGTTGTATATTCTTTTAATTTACTAGATACCTAGCTAAGTTGACTATTTTACATAGTAGATGTCACACCCCAACTCGACCCCCCTTACGATCAGTCAGGACGCAATGGAATTTCGGCAGTATAATGACTGAAACATGTACATCAGGGCTCTAAACCAACCATTTATAACTTCATACAACCAACTCCAAAGATCAACAACAACTCCACAATCATTTCAACAACATAAACACAACCATTTCCATATATTAAACAACCATTCATCAATTCATTCATAAGTTATACGCCTCCATTCCAACATCGACCATAGGACATATCATACATATGCAAAATAGATTATAAACCCATCTAGCAACCTAATCATGTTCAAAAGAAAGACTACTAAACTAGATTTATATAAGTCTTTATCTTTAAGTAAATTTGTACAATACAACATACTACAAAAACTAAAACAAACTCATGGAAATGACTCCAGCACATAAGACTCGTCCACGTAAAGCACATTCTCAGCCTCTTGAGGCACGTACCCATAATCCAGTTCAGTAACACCTGCTTGTAGATAACGAATGAGAGTGAGCTTATATAAAAGAAGCCCAGTGAGGATTCGATAGATCTTTTAAAAGCATTAACCCTTTGAGCAGTAAACATATAATAATCATCAATAACATTATAAGCACAACAATGATAATAACCAATCAATAAGTATACTCTAGTTGGTGTAGCTCCAAATGCCATCACGATCTCAACCATCTTCTTATAACTCCCCATTACTCACGCCCCGAGGTACCTCACTGGCCCCTCTCTCCATGGTACCTCTGCCCATGCTAGCTGGGAGTAGTCTATGATAGTTATGCCGTTATCAACCCAATAGCTCAACGCTGCCCAAGAGGTGGCACACACATACCAAGACTCATGACAATAATAATAATTATTCATATCACAGGAGGACAAAAAAAGTAGGTTGCCTATCTCCCGGCTTCATCAATAATTAATCAATTAATATCATTTCAACAACATAACATCAATTGATCAAATAAACAACTAACAACTAAGTTAGATGACAAAGTAGGCCACCCAACTTAACATGCATTAAACCACACAACCAAACCAGTATCTAATCAACAACAACCCATGATTCAACCACCCAAACACCACTCAAACAACTAAAGACTATAGTTCAACATTATAAAGAAAGACAACTCAAACTTCTAAAAGCCATAACTTACATTCTACTAATCTGACAAACTCCAAACCAGTTTTCATCACTCACCCACTCAAGCAACAACATAAGCCCTCTAAAAAACCAACCATAATCCATCCAAAACAAGCCCAACAACCCTAAAACCCTAATGCACCATGGCTGAAATTTTTGGACTTTCACCACGACATCACAATCAAAATTTCTGCATTACAACATTACTACCACGTATTTAACAAACTTTTAAAAGCTAACAACAATCAATTCCAACTACCACAACTCCATTAAATCCACAACAAGCCAATAACTCAATTTTAATACCAGAAAAATAGAAATACATGCTACAACCGTTCAAAACTTATATAAACACATATAAATGATCATTAGCATCCACTGAGCAATAATCTAACATCTAATCAACATTTCAACGGCTAAAAATTCAATTATATGAATTGACATAAATATAGAATTTTGAGATCTAGAATTTTTCTCTCACCTTTGATGCCAAATAATGTTAGAAAGATGTAGATTGGATGCCCAACAAGTGAAATCAAGCTTTGAATGAAGTGATTTGGCTTTGAAATTGTTTTTTTTCTTCAAAAATTGCTTTGAAAACTTAAGAGAAAACTTCTTCTTTCTCCCTATGAAACTCATGGGTTTGTGTGTGTGTTTTGTGGGTTTTTTTGGCTGATTTTGTTTATTAAAGAAGCTAAAATGGAAAGTCAAAGAAAGTTGAAAAGTCAAAGTTGTCAAACTTAGTTATTTTTAGTCATTTTTGTTTAAAATAGTCTTAAATAAACTATCTAACTTATATTATAAATTTAGTAGACTATTTTTAGTTGACAATATTTATATGTAGGAATTTAACTACATACAATTAAAATAAAATGCTTATTTTTACAAAAGAAGATGAAAAGTCATATTATTTATTTTCAAATGTCTTTTTGAATGCACAATTAATCTAAAATCATTTAATACCACATATAAATACATTTGTATTAATATATACTAGGTCAATGAAAGTCAATGCAAGAATCGGGTTTAGAAGAAATCACTATTTGGCTCAAAAATGCTATTTTTTGTTCGAAAAGTCCATTTAAATTTCTATTCCCTTTCAAAATCAATTTTTATTAAACATGGGTCTATTAATATCCGAGGACTAGGTTTTCAAACCCTAAAAAGACCAGTTTCAAAATTATAGCGGACGTGTTTCAAAAATACTATTCACAAAAATCGATGATAAAATTTATGATGCCGATTTTGATGAAAATTTCATGAATGCACAGATAGCATGTAATAGGATTATAAATCACTAAATTAGCGCATTCTAACTCATTTAACACATATACAGGTCAAAACACGCAAATTCCCGTATAGACGAAATCTGGGGTTTCACATTCTTCACCCGTTAAAACAATTGCGTCCGCGCAATTCTCGAACTGACAGACAACTAAGTCCTCAATTGTTACACTTTAACAATACTTCTTTTAGTTCCCATTTATCTCTTAAGTAACACCTAAACAAAGACCTCAAAGGAAATAAACTCCGTTGACTGCAAGTTGATGATCACAATTCCAAGACAAGCTTCAATTCATAATTCACTCCTACCTAATATCATATTGCATATGAAAGAAATCGCAACTCCAAGGTCTTAGTATGACACCACTACTTATCAATCATCCCCTACTACACAAAAGGGCTCTATGAACACCCCGAGGGTTTAAAAACTCATTCACGATAACATGAATGATTACTGATCAAGGGAATATCTCAAAAGTAACATTGGTCAGAATATGGCTCTTATGAAATTTATAAGGAAATAAGGATATGGAAAGTCATATTCGAGTCAACAATCAAGTGAACAAGAGGTCAAACAAATTAGAGAATCAAGAAGCTAATAGTTTAATAAAAAAGCGTGATAACTAAGACAAGGAATGTCTCAGCAACTATCAGCTAAATAGGTATGAACAAAGGATGATGACGAGTCAAAACAGGGCTGAGTATGTTGAACAAACATTCATAAACAAGTAAACAGTTCAATTCTCGATGATTGTTCAAGGAACCAACAAGTAAGTTGTACTTGGGGCGAGATGAAATTAAGAAATAAGAGATGATTAATTCAATAGAAAATATGAGTGTCAAGATAATGAGTATCTCAACACGTAATAACCAAAGAAGTATAAATCAGAAAGGACACTGCTGAGTATATTAAATGAGCAATTACAAGCAAAGTAATGGCTTAGGATTTAATAATAAAATAATATGATTAACAAAGATCAGCAAGAATGACAATGATGTACTTAGGTAAGGAGTACATCAAGCATGAGATATTCGAATAAGTAAAATGGTATACCAAAGGAGAAATTACTTGCAAATGAATAGTAATATGATGAAATGAAGTAATGAAACCAATGGCTGGAGATATAGAACGAAATATAAAAGCCTTAAACCTTAACTTCAGTAAGCGACATTGCTATAAGAAGCAAATATGAATGTTAGGAATAGAAACAATGTCAAATGAGTATAGGATCCATTAATCGAATAAGTGAAACTTTCAAGAAACAATTGATATGCTAGAAATGTGTAACTCTCTCTCAAATAAGTGAGAATAGAGTAGAAAAGAATAATAAGACCAATAGAATTAGGTCGCACAAAAAGGGGTGTTCCACCTACACACTTAAACACCAACAAGTCAAATCCTACAATCTATCTCTCTCCAAAACAAGACACTAAGGAGATCTAGAGAACCTGAGGAGTCATACAATCACTCCAAAATTTACATTCCGCACCAGACCAATCACTAAACAAGATAAATCACTGATTACCCAACAAGATTGACTGATAAAGACTCCAAAATCTGATAACACAATACAGATCCATACTAACCCATTATAACACAATAGAATCCCCAATCAACAATTTAAAAAGTTATACCACCTAGAACTCAAAAGCTCAATGTAGGCAAGTAAATGTTTAGTCACCAAAATGCATTCTTATTTCCTCTAATAATTCTATCTCCCAACAATTACATCTTCGAATAAAGTAACTTTAGTCAGGAATTACTCTAATTGGCTCCAAGGTTTCAAGATCAAAACTCCAAAATAACCTTTGATAAGATAGCAATCCCAAGTAGTAGAAACATATACATCTTATACTACACTTCATTCCATTCACAAATATACATCACTAATTCCTCAAATAAATTCATTCTAAAATAACTTCAAGAAAGTATAATATGAGTTGGGGATCCAAAAGTGAATGATCACAACCTCACAGAAACCTCAACTTATAATCCATCTCCAAGTAATAACAAGTTAAACATGGCAAGAAAAGTAATTATAATCATTAAGATACATTACTATTTCCTCGAACAACTTCATTCTCGCTAAAGGAACATCAAGATCAATCCATTAAGCTGAGACTAAAATCCATAAAGATAACAATCAAAATCTCAATGCTAAACTACCATAATAATAATTCAAAATCACAGCCTACCTCTAGTTCTGAAAGCTCTTGCAGCTATCTTTACTTCACCTAAAAGAGTCACCCTCAGTGATAGCATATATACAATTACATCTCATGAAAACAAGTACAACATATTACATGATTATCATATATTACAACATTATCACATAATGCACAATTCAGCACATAGGAAGCCAATATCACATAAACATGTTATATCACGAAAATAAGTTATAAACAATTAAAGTCATATAAGCAACAAACTTCACATAAGACAAGTTGATCACACAAGTCACATTGGTCACTTAAAGTTCATTAAGCACCTAAAGCACGTTGTTTCACATAAACTAGTTATAAACAAAACCACATAAACAACTAACATCACACAAGACACTTTGATTACATAAAGCACATTTGTCGTATAATACACATTAATCACATAATGCACATTAATTACAACACATTGAGTACATAAGGCATGTTGTCACATAAAACATATTGACCACATTAGTTCACTTAACACATAAGGCATTTTCATCACATAGAAAGTTAGTCATAAAAGTAGATTAATCACATAGACATATTAACATGTAATTCACCTTTCACTTAGTACATGCATTCATGTTAAGACCATTACCCGCATTCTGAGGATACCCCGGCTGATAGCTAAACATACTTTCTGATGCCACTAAATATCACGCCCCAACTCGACCCCCTTTACGATCAATCAGGACGCAACGAAATTTCGGCAGTATAACGACTGTAACACGTACATCAGGGCTCTAAACCAACCCTTTATAACTTAATACAACAAACTCCAAAGATCAACAACAACTCCACAACCGTTTCAACAACATAAACACAACCATTTCCATATATTAAACAACCATTCATCAGTTCATTCATAAGTTATACGCTTCCGTTCCAATATCGATGATAGGACATATCATACACATGCAAAATAGATTATAAACCCGTCTAGTAACCTAATCATGATCAAAAGAAAGACTACTAAACTAGATTTATATAAGCCTTTATCTTTAAGTAAATTTATACAATACATCATACTACAAAAACTAAAACAAACTCATGGAAATGAGTCCGACACATAAGACTCGTCCACGTAAAGCACATTCTCAGCCTCCTGAGGCACGTACCCGTAATCCGGTTCAGTAACACCTGTTTGCAGATAACGAATGAGAGTGAGCCTATATAAAACAAGCCCAGAGAGGATTCGATAGATCTTTTAAAAGCATTTATTATACTCCTTGGAAATCATCATTTGAGAAGTAAACACATAATAATCATCAATAACAATATAAGTACAACAATGATAATAACCAATCAATAAGGATACTCTAGTTGGTGTAGCTCCAAATGCTATCACGATCTCAACCATCTTCTTATAACTCCCTATTACTCACGCACTCGAGGTACCTCACTAGCCCCTCCCTCTATGGCACCTCCGCCCATGCGAGCTAAGGATAGTCTATGATAGTCATGCCATTATCAACCTAACAACCCAACGCTGCCCGAGAGGTGGCACACACATACCAAGACTTATGACAATAATAATAATCATTCATATCACAAGAGGACAACAAAAGTAGGTTTTCTATCTCCCGGCTTCATCAATAATCAATCAATTAATATCATTTCAACAACATAACATCAATTGATCAAATAAACAACTAACAACTAAGTTATATGACAAAGTAGGCCACCCAACTTAACATGCATTAAACCACACAACCAAACTAGTATCTAACCAACAACAACCCATGATTCAACTACCCAAACACCACTCAAACAACCAAAGACATTAGTTCAACATTCTAAAGAAAGACAACTCAAACTTCTAAAAGCCATAACTTACATTCTACTAATCCGACAAACACCAAACTAGTTTCTATCACTCACCCACTCAAGCAACAACATAAGCCCTCTCGGAAACTAACCATAATCTATCCAAAACAAGCCCAACAATCCTAAAACCCTAATGCACCATGGCTAAAATTTTTGGACTTTCACCACGACTTCTAAATCAAAATTTCAGAATTACAACATTACTACCACGTATTTAACAAACTTTTAGAAGCTAACAACAATCAATTTCAACCACCACAACTCCATTAAATCTCCAACAAGCCAATAATTCAATTTTAATACCAAAAAATAGAAATACATGCTACAACCGTTCAAAACTTATATAAACACATATAAATGATCCATAGCATCCACTGAGCAATAATCTAACATCAAATCAACATTTCAGCGGCTAAAATTCAATTATATGAATTGACATAAATATAGCATTTTGAGATTTAGAATTTTTCTCTCACCTTTAATGCCAAATAATGTTAGTAAGATGTAGATTGGATGTCCAACAAGTGAAATCAAGCTTTGAATGAAGTGATTTGGCTTTGAAATGATTTTTTTCTTCAAAAATTGCTTTGAAAACTTAAGAAAAAACTTCTTCTTTCTCCCTATGAAGCTCACGGGTTTGTGTGTGTGTTTTGTAGGGTTTTTTTTGGCTGATTTTGTTTATTAAAGAAGCTAAAATGGAAAGTCAAGAAAGTTGAAAAGTCAAAGTTGTCAAACTTAGTTATTTTTAGTCATTTTTGTTTAAAATAGTCTTAAATAAACTATCTAACTTATATTATAAATTTAGTAGACTATTTTTAGTTGACAATATTTATATGTAGGAATTTAATTACATACAATTAAAATCAAATGTTTATTTTTACAAAAGAAGATGAAAAGTCATATTATTTGTTTTCAAATGTCTTTTAAATGCATAATTAATCTAAAATTATTTAATACCACATATAAATACATTTATATTAATATATACTAGGTCAATGAAAGTCAATGCAAGAATTGGGTTGAGAAGAAATCACAATTTGGCTCAAAAACGCTATTTTTTTGCTCGAAATTTCCATTTAAATTTCTATTCCGTTTCAGAATCAATTTTTATCCAACATGGGTCTATTAATATCCGAGGACTAGGTTTTCAAACCCTAAAAAGACCAGTTTCAAAATTATAGCAGACGTGTTTCAAAAATACTATTCACAAAAATCGACGATAAAATTTCCGATGTCGATTTTGATGAAAATTTCATAAATGCACACATAGCATGTAATAGGATTATAAATCAGTAAATTAGCGCATTCTAACTCATTTAACACAAATATAGGTCAAAACATGCAAATTTGGGAGAATTTAGGGTTTCACAGTAGAATATAATGCACACATAGCATGTAATAGGATTATAAATCATTAAATACAGACGAAATCTGGGGTTTCACAGTAGATCTAGGGTTAGGATGTTGGTAGGTGGATTCAGGTATTGTAAAACGTACCAAGGTGTTATAATCTTTTAAGGCCGATATTTTGGGAGAATTTCAGATGTCTTTTGAACTTCTTGTGGAAGGTTTATGACGATGTAGGTTGTTATTTTCATATCTTGCAGGGACTAAGTAATGTCACTTCATGTTTCGGCCTTAGTCTAGTGATAAGTTGGGGTCGTTGTAATGCCCCAACTCGACCCCACCTACGATCAATCAGGACGCAACGGAATTTCGGTAGTATAACAACAGTTCTTAGATTTCGAGGCTCTAAACCAACCTCTTTGTAACTCATACAACCAACTCCACAAATCACCAATCAACTCCACAATCAAGATAACAACATACAACACAACCAAAATATACTTTAAACATTCTTTCACCATTTCATCTATAAGTTATACGCCTTCGTTCCAACATCATACATCACTAAGTAATTTCATATACATACATGACATACTATACTAGCTTAGCAACTTATTTAAAACCAAAAGTAAGACAACTAAACTAGCATAATACTTTTACTATCTTTAGATCAGTTTATACAATACAACTTTTAAAAACTAGAAACTCTACAACATAAGTCATACTACAACATAGTATACAATATTCCAGCTAAACATCAGGAAATGACTCAGGCACATAAGACTCGTCAACAAAAGTCACATTATCATCTTCTTGAGGCACATACTCGTATTCTGGTTCAGTAACACCTGCTTGCAGATAACGAATGAGAGTGAGCTTATATAAAACAAGCCTAGTGAGGATTTAATAGATCTTCAACACATAACAAATATCAACATCAATATAAACATAACAATAATCATAACCAATCAATAAGGATACTCTAGTTGGTGTAGCTCCAAATGCCATCACGATCTCAACCATTCTTCTTATAACTCCCCATTACTCATGCACCCGAGGTACCTCACTAGCCCCTCCCTCCATGGCACCTCTGCCCATGTGAGCTGGGGGTAGCCTATGATAGTCATGTCGTTATCAACCCGATAGCCCACTGCTACCCGAGAGGTAGTACATACATACCAAGACTCATGACAATAATAATAATTATTCATATCACAAGAGGATAACAAAAGTAGGTTGCCTATCTCCTGGCTTCATCAATAATCAACCAGTTAATAATATTTCAACAACATAATATCATTTAATCAATTAACAACCCAATAACTAGGTTAGATGACAAAGTAGGCCACCCAGCCTAACAAACATTAAACCAACAACCAAACCCGAGTCTAACCTCCAATAACACAAGATTCAATCACTCAACACCAACCAAACACCCAAAGACAATAGTTCAATATTTTAAAGAAAGATATCTCAAACTTCTAAAAGTCATAACTTATATTCCACTAACCTCCAAACTAGTTTATATTACTCACCCACTCAAGCAACTACATTAGCCCCCTCAGAAACCAACCACAATCCATCCAAAACAAGCCTAACAACCCTAAAACCTCAATCCACCATGGCTGAAATTTCCGGACTTTCCCCATGACATCACAATCAAAATTTCGGCATTACAACATTACTACCACGTATTTAACAAACTTTTACAAGCTAACATCAATTGATTCCAACCACCACAACTCCAATTGTTCAAAAAATAGCCAAATTCTCAACTTTAATACCTGAAAAATAAAAATACGTGCTACCACGGTTCAAAACAGCTATAAACCCATATAAATGACCCTTAGCATCTACTGAGCAATAATCTAAAGACAGTTTAGCATTTCACCAGCTAAATAAACAGTTATATGAAAAGACATAAAAATAGCACTTTGAGATCTAAAAATTTTATCACACCTTTGATCCGAAACAAGCCTATGAATGCGTGCAATGCGTGCCCAACAAGCAGAATCTAGCTCAGTTTGCAAAACTACGGACAAAAGCTAGGTTTTCTAAAGAAAATTCACTTTGAAAATATGTTGAAAATGGTTCTATTTTCCTCCTCAAAGCCACGACAATGTGTGTGTAGATTTAGGTGTTTTTGTGTTGTTTTAGTATGTGTTGATGATATATATAGCCAAGGTCAACAAAAATTAAAATGTCAAAGTTGATTTCCTTAGTCTTTTAATTGTATTTTTAGTCTTTTAATTCTATTTTCTTGACTATTTTGCTTGCTCAAGTAAAAATACTATATTTAGTAGTTTAAGAATAGGTGACAACATTTCACATGCATACTCATACACCCGCTCTGGTAAAAACTCAGTTTTTGCAAAAGAAAGTGTAAAAACCTTTAAAATTCCTAATCTGATTTGAAATCCGTTTTAATCAAACACGGGTCTATTAATATCCGAGGACTAGGTTTTAAAATGTTTAAAACACCCTTGTAAAAATTTTAACGGACGTGTGTTCAAAATACTATTCACAAAAACCGTTGATAAAATTTTTGATGCCGTTTTTGGTGAAAATTTCATGAATGTACACATATCATGTATTAGGAATATAAATCACAGAATTAGCACATTCTAACTCATATATCACAGAAACAGGTCAAATTACGCAAATCTAGGCAAAGACAAAATCTGAGGTCTCACATTCTCCCCCCTTAAAGAAATTTCGTCATCAAAATTCTTACTTGTAGTACGGAACAGATCTGGATACTGCTGCTGCATCTGATCTCTCAACTCCTAAGTAGTTTCCTCAATTTCGTGATGCTTCCATAACACTTTGACCATCGAAATCTTCTTCGACCTCAACTCATGTTCCATCTGATCAAGAATACGAATCAGCCGCTCATCATAAGTTAGATTCTCACGAAGCTGTAACGGCTCTGGCTCTAGAATATGAGAAGGATCCGAATTATACTTGTGCAAATTAGACACGTGAAAGACATCGTGAACATTAGAGAAATTCTCTGGTAAAGCCAACCGATATGCTAACTTGCCAACCCTGCTGGTAATCTCAAACGGCCCCGCAAACCTCAGACTTAGCTTACCACCTTTACTATAATGAGCAAACCCCTTTTGAGGAGACAATTTCAAGAAAACTCGGTCCTCGACTACAAACTCCAAATCCCGACGATGCTTATCAACATAACTCTTGTATCTGCTCTGCGCTGTCAGCATTCTCTACCTGTTCAACTGAACATTCTCAATCTTCTCTAAAATCTCTGGCATGATAGTCGGATCAATAGTCTTCATCTCCTTTACTTCATCCCAATACAAAGGTGATCAGCACTTACGGCCGTAGAGAGCTGCAAAAGGTGCCATCCCAATAGTCACTTGATAACTATTGTTATAGGCAAACTCGGCAAGTGGTAGATGTTTATCCCAATTCTTCCCGAAGTCCAGAACATAAGCCCTGAGCATATCCTCCAGAATTTGAATAGTCTTCTCAGACTGACCGTCGGTCTGTGGATGATACGATATGCTGAAGTTTAACTGAGTATCCAAAGTCTCCTGATGTTTCTCCCACAAACGAGAAGTAAACCGAGGATCTCAATCTGAGACAATACTAGATGGAATCCCGTTAATTTTAACAATCTGATCCACATAAAGATTCGCCAACTTTGCAACCTCAACTCTCAACCTCATCGGAATGAAATGAGTTGTCTTCGTCAAATGGTCTACAACAACCTAAACTACATCGTTACCTCTCAGTGTTCTAGGAAAACTAGAGACAAAGTCCATCGTAACATGTTCTCACTTCTATTCTGGTATTGCCAAGTCAAACATCTGGATACAAACTGAGCAACCTCCCATTTCATATTATTCCACCAATAATGTTGTTTCAAATCCCAATACATCTTGTTTCCACCGGGATGAATAGTATACTTAAATTATGAGCCTCCTCCAGAATACCTCTCCTCAAACCCGGTTCATTGGGAACACAAACCCTGTTCCGAAACCGAAGAATATCAGCTGCATATAATTTGAAGTCAGACTGATCATCCGTGATCTAATCCTTGATCTTCTGAAGTTTTACATCAAGTTGCTGAGCTTCTCTGATTTGAGACAACAATAAAGGTTGAATACGGAGATGTGAACACATCACCCCAACCTGAGTCAATTCCGGTCTCCAATAACTGAATTCCTCAAGAACCTCCCACTTTTTAACAACCAAACAAGAAATACTCGCCTTACGGTTAAGAGTGTCTGCTACAACATTTGCCTTCCCAGGCAGATAATTGATAGAACAATTATAATCTCCGAGAAGTTCCATCTACCTCCATTGACGCATATTCAACTCCTTTTGTGAGAATAAATACTTCAGACTTTTATGATCGGTGAAAATCTTGAACTTACTGCCCAACAGATAATGACGCCACTTTTTCAGTGCGAATACAACGGCTGCTAACTTAAGATCATGAGTCGAATAGTTCTCCTCATACAACTTCAACTTTATAGAAGCATAAGCAATAACCCGACCATTCTGCATAAGTACACAACCCAAGCCTTCCTTGGATGCATTGCTATAGATAACCATATTACTGGTTCCCTCTGGTAGAGCAAGTACTGGAGTGGTAGTCAACCTCTTTTTCAACTCCTAAAACCCACTCTCACATTTCTCATTCCAAGTAAAGCTGGTCTATTTCTGAGTTAACTTAGAAAGTGGCCCTGCAATCTTAGAAAAGTCCTTCACAAACCTACGGTAATAACCCGCCAAACCAAGGAAGCTACGAACCTCCGAAACATTCTCCGGCCTTTTCCAAGACATCACCATTTCAATCTTAGTGGGATCTACTGAAATACCGCTTTGTGTAATCACATGGACAAGAAAAAATATTCGTTGCAGCCAGAATTCACATTTGCTGAACTTTGCAAACAACTGATGCTCCTGCAGCTTCTGTAAGACAAGCCATAGATGTTGCTCGTGTTCCGATTCAGACTTTGAATAAACCAAGATATCATCAATAAAGATTACCACGAACTGGTCCAAGTACGGCTGAAAGACCCGATGCATAAGATCCATGAATGCTGCTGGTGCATTAGTCAGTCCAAAGGGCATAACCACAAATTCATAATGCCCATACCGAGTCCTAAAAGTAGACTTTAGAACATCCTCTGTATGAATCCGAAGCTGATAATACCTCTGCATTAAATTACGTTCACTTTCATTTTAATATTGGTCTGACTACATTAAAGCTCTGGAATCAGAGTTCAATAAAACTAAGTGCAACAACCTTACCCAATAGACAAGGTCCACATAGTTAATCTCTTACTTATCTCCAATGCACAGGATAGAAACTGACACTCTTACTTATCTCCAATGCACATCATCCATTCTTAAGGCTTCATTCTTAAGATATAGTATATAGGTTAATGAGAAACATAAAAAATGCATATGAATTAATGAAAATTGTTACTAAAAAAATGAAAAATCTCACATTTAGTCCCTATTGTTTACAAAAAATTTTAGTTTGGTCCCTATTGTTTAAAATGTCTCAATTTAGTCCCTATTGTTTTCCCAAAAGTTTCAAATTCATCCCTATTTTTTAAAGTTTTTCAATTTCATCCTTAATGTTTGCCAAAAGTTTCAGTTTTGTCCTTATTGTTTTCAAAAAATTTCAAATTCGTCCCTATTGTTTCTCAGAAAATTTCAATTTAGTCCTTGAATAATAAGGACGAATTTGAAACTTTAAGAAAATAATAGAAACGAAATTGAAACTTTTTAAAAACAATAAGGACAAAATTGAAACTTTTTGATAACAATAAGGACGAAATTGAGAAATTTTAAACAATATGGACGAAATTGGGATTTTTTTACAAACAATAAGGACTAAATTGAGACAAATAAAACAATAAGGACTAAACTGAGACAATTAGGTAACAATAGGGACTATTTGTGAAATTTTCCCTTAAAAAAATTTAAATTTGAACAAAAAGGTTTTTATATAGAGAAAATTTGAAATTATTATGATAATTGAGCTCAAACAAGAACCAAATATAAGTTTAAAAAATCGTAGTTATGAATGATTGGTGATTTTGAAATATATATATATATATATATATATATATATATATAAGTAAAGAAAATTTGAAATTATTAGGATTACTTTGATAAAAAGTGTATATAAGTTGGTGAAAGTTGTACCTAAAAAAATATAAATTTGAATCAAATAGAGTACAAGTAAATGAGAGTTGAAATTCTTTTGTTTTTTTTTTAATTTTATTTTTTGCTTGGCAAGCAAAGTGTTCTATTAAGCTTGACAAGAGTTGAAATATTTGGGTCAATAAAATACAAAAAAAAAATTTTAAATGTATTATCTTATAATTTTATCGATTTTATCAACTTTTTACATTGGTCTCAAGTCAGGACCAGATATATTTATTAATTAAGAGAGATTATTAATTTATCGAGTATTAATTTAAAGAGGTTGTACTGTAATTTTTTTTTACCTAAACCCTAAACTCTAAACCCTAAACCCTAAACCCTAAATGCTAAACCCTAAACCCAAAACCAATGCTAAAAGTCTCACCACTCAATACTAATTCACAAAAGTACAAATCAAGAGGTTTGAGATTGAAAGGTAAACATTAAAATTTTATTTGTTTAACAAGCTTAACAAAAGTACACACACCTATATATATACGTATATATACACACACATATATATATATATATATATATATATATATATATATATATATATATATATGTGTGTGTGTGTGTGTGTGTGTGTGTATGTGTGTGTGTGTGTGTGTACGTCTTATAGCAATGGACTAGAAAAGTGGTTAAATGTATTTCTTTAAAGTAATACATATAGTTGTTCCACAAAATTTGTTTGTCATATAGTTGTTTCGTAAAAGGTTTACATAAATTTTAAAACTTTAATTTTATTTGTTTTATGCTCAAGACAAACATTTGCTAAAGAGAAGTTATTCAAACTATAGGCTAATTTCCAAAATTGTATTATATCTACAAATGCAAGTGCCTTGTCCCATTTTTTATGCTTTAAATACTTCAATCTCTTTTTACAACTTATAAATTTTGGATTTTAAGCAATAGTCATGTGTGTTGCTATAGGCTAGATATTCTACTAACCATAAAAAGATACAAAATCTTCTAAGGATTTAATGTAGTTGTTATTTCTTACTTTTATTTGTACTAATTAAGAATATCAAAAAAAAATTTAATGCACTAAAGCCAGCCAACCCAGTCGAACGATGGGGTCAGCCAACACCATCGACCGACAAAAGGCAAAAGTTGCCAGACAAGGTTGTCGGTCGATGGGGTCGACTGGCAACATCAATCGACAAACTTCACCTTTGTTGGGTGATACAACTGGCTAAGGATGTCACCCAACAACGTCGATCAATTCGTTAACTAGCCGTTACAACAATTTAAGCCCTATTTTTAATGATAAAAATCTGAGAGCTTGAAAAACAGAGAAAGACATCTTTTTTTTTTTTAGAATTTGAGAACTTTAAAAATAGAAAACAAAAAAAAAAAATCTTAAGATAGCTTGTGCTAACACTTTTGTATCTTCAAATTTGACCTATACATCACTTATAAATCTTGAGTTGCATCACTTGCAAATATTGAACTGCTCTATTATGCTCCATCGGTTAATTATATCTATCTCAAAGAGGAGTTAAAAAATCATCACACGTCAATTTGGAACCAATTTTGCGACAAGTATTTAATTTGAAGCCATCAATTTTACATGATAATAGTTTTGATTGCAAATATGTATCTATTAGCGTGGAACTTAGCGACGCATAAAACTTCATCGCTAATTGGTGGCAATTGCGACAAAAATAGAGACACATGATAATTAAATCATTTTTATCGCTAAGTTGTTTCTATTTGAAACCAATTAGCGATGAACTTTCAACAATTATTTTTTTACAAAATGTGCTGCTAACTCGTTGCTATTTGCGACATGGTAGCGACGAAATTAGCGTCACACTTTAATTTGAAATCTTTTGTCGCTAATATTGTTTCTAATTGAGACAAATTAGCGACGAACTTCTGATAAATATTTTTTCCCCAAACTTCGTCATTAACTAGTTGCTATTTGCGACGAGTTAGCGACAAAATCATTTTTTGTGTCAGCAAATTTGTCTCAAAATTTGTACTAGTTTGTTTCCATCTAAACTCGTCACACATTCATCACTAATGGCAACAAAAAATTTTTGTCGCTAATTTTTTGTTGCCAATGGCAGATTTTCTTGTAGTGGTTGTAGTCCTTTAAGGCTGATGTTTTGGGAGAATTTCGGTAGTCTTTTGAACTTCTTGTGGAAGGTTTATGATTGTGTAAGTTGTTACTTTCATATCTTGCAAGGACTAAGTAACATCATGTCATGTTTCGGCCTTAGCCTAGCTATAGGTCAGGGTTGTGGTTGTAGACTTAATTATTAGTGATGAAGTTTGTATAATAGGTATTATTGAATTACTGTAATTTTGATGTTTGAATTCTAATATTGAAATGTACTCAGCGAGCTTTGATATTTTATGGTTATTAGAGCTCGGGCTATCGTCTTGTGCCTTAATGAATTTAGGAGGAGTGATATTCCTAAGTTCGTGGCATCACAATCCCAGTGATATTTTGGAGGTTGTTGTAGTATCAGAGACCGTTTTAGCAATTAAGGAAATAGGGTCATGACAAGGTCGGCCAAATAGGAGGTTAAAGAATAAGTTTTGTCAATTTCATAATGATTTCAGACACAAAACAGAGGAGTATAAAAAGTTGAAGCAGGAGATTTAGGCTCTGATTGCTTGAAGACACTTGACGAGGTATATCTTAGGACCGTCGCCCTAAAACCCAAATCAAGGAAGGAGAAGAGAGAAGGAAAGAAGCCCCTCAAGATGAGTAGAAGGTGGTGTCCATCAAGCTGTAATTGAGACCATTGTCGGAGGCCTAGCTTTGGGAAGGGAAACCTCAGCAGGGCAGAAGGGATACGTCTGAGCTGGATGAGAGCAGGTGTCACGACCCCTCATTTTAATCACTAATACGGTCCCTGATACCACAAAGAAATAAATTAATATTCAAGCTTACAAAAACATCGAACAACTTGGGATCGTGATGCCACGGGCTTAAGAAGATCACTCCTCCTAAGTCCGCCAAGGCACATTACATTAGCCCGAGCACTATTATCTATAAAACAATACAATTTAAAATTATCTTAATACTAAAACCCAAGTTACAAAATTACACTTACATTATGTCTTTCGAGTCCGAAATGGCCTAAATACATCATCTAACTATTACCTCAATTCATATAATTCATATTATACAAACTTCATCACTAATGACTAATGTACAAACATATTTCCTTCACATACAACCAACAAATGCACAATCCACTTACAAATGTCAACTTTCTGCTTCTAATTGGAACAACCTGTGATAATGGATAAATCGGGGTAAGCTACACCTAGTTTAGTGAGCGAGGGAATCGGGAAGGGTTTTCGCAATCATTTTCTCATATTGAAAACATTTTTAAGAAACCATGCCATGCACAAGAGTTCACAACCAAAACATAACTTCACATGATAACAAACAATCAACTCTACTATTCGAGGACCTCTAGGGACCAAATGAGAGTAGGAACCATATAGTAAAAAAGATATAGTTGCACGAGCATTTGTTGGAAATGGCCAATCTTGAATCTTCTGTCAAATCTTTCCCAAAACGCCAAACAAGAGAGTACTCTGGGGGCAACTTAAATCCTACGATCCAACTCTCCAAGGAAACACACCAAGTGAGAGAGGGATTGGGAAACCATAGTACCCAAGACCTATCCTGACAAGCCCGACGTTGCCCAGAGGGAAACGAAACTTCTACCATGCCCACAAGAAAAGTTGCAATCTTGAAAAATAGTACGTCCTAACTCTCTAAGGAAATACATCAAGCGAGAGAGGGCACTAATAAATAAGAATATATTTGAAGGGCAACAAAGTAGGTTGCCTCCGTCATATAAGCATGTAACATGTATAATATCTTGCATGTAGAAACATTTATAGACACACTTATAATGCCACAATAAACCCACATAATACACATTGAACATGCTAGCAATAAATCAAGAAAGGGAACAGGGGAGTCGGGTGAGTGAGTCCCTCGCCCGGCTCCTTCGTCTAGGTTATCCAGAGGGTATCGGAAGAGGTCAGTCGGGCGAGTCCCTCGCCAGGCTCCCTCAACCAGTAGTTCAACTTCTATCTTCTAGTTCAAACACCATTTTTGTCTTCTTTAAAACTCATAAACATTATACAATCTTCTTCATCAACTACAACTCTAAGAGACACCCTTTAGCATGGTTAGATTATTGGGTGTATGTAATATATGTTAAAGTTAAAATGTTTACTTTTATTTTCATAGGCTTGTAATGAATTTCATAAGTCTATTTTGTATTGTATAGGTGGATAGGCTTATGAATATCATTATGAAGCTTGGATCCTTATGATTATATAGATGTGGTCGTGACGGACGACTTATCTTTGGCAGTATGATTAGAGGCCCGTAGTTGTGAATTTGGTTAATTGTGGTTGTATGTTGGTTGTTGTGATTATATGAATTGTTTGTGCATGTTAAATTTGTGTTTTGGGCCATATTATGGCTATTACCATGCCAAAATTTCATCGCGTCCTAACTTGGTTTAGGGAGGGGTCGAGTTGGAGCGTGACATTTAGTGGTATCAGAGCTTAGATAGCTCATAGGCCGGGATAGGGTCTTCGGATTGTCAGGTAGAAGTTTTAATATGAATATGTTTTGAAAGAATATGTGCATGCCTTTTGTGTTAAGTGAACTAAATACGGTCAATGTACTCTATGTGAACAACGTGCTTATGTGCTCAATATGCTTTATGTGACCAACGCAAGTTACATGATCAACTTGTTTTATGTGAAGTTTGTTGCTAGACTTTAATTGCTTATAACTTGCCTATATGATATAACTTGTTTATGTGCTTTATGTTCTCAACGTGCTTTTGTGATCAATGTTTTTTACACGATTAATGTGCTTTACATGAACTTTGCTTCCTGTGTGATAATAATTGATTATAACTTGTTTCTTTGCTATAACTTGTAAATGGCTCTTTGGTTGATAAGATGGTTGGTAGAGGTAGACCCTAGAGAGATAGTAGTGCATAGGCAGGGCAGAATACACAATCAGGGCAAGCTCTGGTAAGGGATCCTATTTTGGGAGAGATTGTAGCAACTATGGCCCGAATGGCCCAGGTTCTAGAGAGGCAGAGTGAACAGCTTCAGTAAAATCAGAACAACCAATGCAACAATTAGAACCACTAGGGTAATCAAGGCGACAACGGAGGCAATGGGGGCAATGGAAATATTAAAAATAGTACATTGCAGGGGTTTCTCAAGTATTAGCCTCCGAGATTTATAGGCCAGCCGGATGATGAGAAGGCAGAAGAATGGTTAGAGAGGGTTCAGAACATATATGATGCACTTGCCTATTCAAATGATAGGAAGATCACATTTGCAATTTTCCTGTTAGATGGGGATGCCAGGCAGTGGTAAAGGACCGTTAGATTGCAATGGGAGCAACAGCAAATCCCGTATCTATGGCAGAACTTTGTGCAGGCTTTCAAGGGCAATTATATATCGGCGATTATGCAAAAGAGACGGGAAGAGGTGTGAGACCCCGAAATTTGCCATATTTGCAATTACGTGTTTTCACCTGTCTAAATGCTATTAGAATTAGTATATATGTTTATATGTGAGTTATTAAATGATCTTGGATTAAATGTGCATTTAAAAGACATTTGAAAAACAAATAATGTGACTTTTCATTTTCTTTTGTAAAATTGTGTAGTATAACTAGACTATATGTAATTAAATGCTTATGAATAAATGTTGTCCACAAAAATAGTCCACTAAAAATAGTATTTAAGTTGGATAATATTAATATTACTATTTTGGCAAAAACAACTAAAATAGCTTAAGTTATCAACTTTGACCAAGACTTCTAGCTTTGACTTTATTAAAACTGATTATTGCATTGACTTTCATTTACTTTGACTTTTTGAAAAATGTTGACTTTTATTAACTTTGACCTTTTAGAAAATGTTAACTTTTATCATCTTTGACTTTTTATAAATGTTGACTTTTTAGTCTCCTTTGACTTTGACTTTTTATATTATTTGACCAAAGTAGGTTTATTTAAATACTACTCCTGTTACATGATATATGTGCATTCATAAAATTTTTATAAACGTTTTTGGAGAAAATTTCATTTAAACTACCGTTAAATGACATTGGAAGACTCTTTTGCTAAATTTTTTAAACTAGTCTTTTAAATATTTTAAAAACTAGTTCTCTATTATTAAAAGACCCATGATTTACTATAAATTATTTCCGAAATAGATTAGGAATTTAAAATAAACTTTTCGGGCAAAAAAGTAGCATTGTTTAGCCATATAGTGATTTCTGCTGAACCCGATTCTTGCGTTGACTTTTGTTGACCAAGTATATATTGTAAATAAATATTTTATCATCTTAAAAATTCTACTAAGGTAAAATTTCAATTAGAATTAAAATCAAAAGCTAATTTAGATTTTAGTCATTAAAAAATCCAATTTTTGACAACTTTGACCAATTCTTTTTGCATTGACTTTTTACTTAACTTAATATATACTCATATATCAGCCAAAACACCACAAAAATACACCAAAAACTGTGGCTTCTTGGAGGAGAAAGATGAAGCACATTTTCAAGGTTTTCAAAGTAATTTTCTCATAGATTTTGCATTTCGAAGCCGAATTGAGTCATTCAAAGCTTGATTTCACTTGTTGGTCACCCATTGCACATATTTCTAATATCATTTGGTATCAAAGGTGAGAGAAAAAATAGACCTAGAAATTAAAGTTCATGTCAAGTTTTATTTAATGCATGTATAGTTATTTTTTTTGTTAAATTGTTTATAGATTATTGCTAAGTAGTTGATAAGGACCAACTTGATGAGTTTATAGTCATTTTGAACTATTGTAACATGTATTTTTATTTTTCGGGCATTTAATTGATAATTTGGCTTGTTTGCTGAATAATTGTTGTTGTAGTGGTTTGAATTGATTGGTTGTTACTTCTAAAAGTTTGTTAGTTGTGGGGTAGTAATGTTGTAATGCCGAATTGTTTATTTGAATGTCGTAGCAAAAGTCCAAAAACTTCAGCCTAGGTGCATTGCCAAAATTTGGTTTATTGGACTTGTTTTGGATGGCTTTTGGTTGGTTTAAGACAGGGCTAATGTACTTGCATTGATAGTTGAGTGATAGGAAGTGGTTTGGAGGTTATTAGATTAATAGATTGTAAGTTATGAATTTTAGAAATTTGTGTATGTGAAATCCCAGATTTCACATTTGCATAGAATTACGTGTTTTGACCTGTGTATATGTTATATGAGTTAGAATGCACTAATTCTGTGATTTATATTCCTATTACATGCTATGTGTGCATTCATAAAATTTTCATCAAAAATGGCATTGAAAATTTTATCGTCTGTTTTTGTGAATATTATTTTGAACACACATCCGCTAAAATTTTGACACGGGTATTTTAAACGTCTTAAAACCCAGTCCTCGGATATTAATAGACCTGTGTTTGATTAAAACGAATTTTAAATCGGCTTAGGAATTTTAAAGGTTTTACACATTCTTTTCGAAAATCGAGTTTTTAACTGAGTCGGGTGTAACTGTATGCATGTGAAATTTGTTGTCAACTAAAAATAAACTACTTAAAAATAGTCTAAGTGTTAAATGCATATTTGTGAGCAAAATAGTCTAAAAGACAATTAAAAGACTAAAAAAATACTAAAAACTAACAAGTGTTTCAACTTTGACTTTTATTATTTTATTGACTTGAACTATATATGCATCAACACACACTAAAAACAACACAAAACACAACAAAAACACACACACAAGGCGGAGAGTTTGAGGGAGAAAAAGAGAGAAAAATTTCAAAGGTTTTCAAAGCAATTTTACCTTAGAAAACTTGGTTTTTTTCTGAAGTTTTGCAAACCGAGTTAGATTCCGCTTGTTGGGCACCTATTGCATGCATTCCTAGCTTTGTTTCGGATCAAAGGTGAGAGAAAATTTTTAGATCTCAAAATGTTATTTTATGTCATTTCATATAATTCAATTTTTATCCGATGAAATGCTAAATTGTTGTTAGATTATTGCTCAGTAGATGCCAAGGATTATTTATGTGCGTTTATATAAGTTTCGAACGGTAGTAGCATGTATTTCTATTTTTCGGGTATTAAAGTTGAGTATTTGGCTTATTGTTGAATAATTGTTGTTGTAGTGGTTAGAATTGGTTGGTTGTTGCTTCTAAAAGTTTGTTAATTATGGGGTAGTAATGTTGTAATGCCGAATTTTTGATTTGGATGTCGTGGTGAAAGTCCAAAAAATTCAACGTTAGTGCATTGCGAAATTAGGGTTGCCGAGCTTGTTTTAGATAGGTTATGGTTGGTTTCCGAGGGGGCTAATGTAGATGCATAAGTGGGTGAGTGATAGGAAGTGGTTTGGAGGTTATTAGATTAGTAGATTATAAGTTATGATTGTTGGAAGTTTGTGTAGTCTTTCTTTAAATGTTGAAATATTGTCTCTGGTTGTTTGAGTAGTTGAATCTTGGGTTGTTGTTGGTTAGATTTGGGATTGGTTGTGTGGTTAATGCATGTTAAGTTAGGTGGCCTACTTTGTCATCTAATTTAGTTGTTAGTTGTTTATTTGATTAGTTGATGTTATGTTATTGAAATGATGTTAACTGATTGATTATTGATGATGTCTGGAGTTAGGCAACCTACTTTTGTTGTTCTCCCGTAATATGAATGTTTGTTATTATTGTCATGAGTCTTGATAGTATGTGCCACCTCTCGGGCAGCATTGGGCTATCGGGTTGATAACGACATGACTATCATAGACTACCCCCAGCTCACATGGGCGGAGATGCCATGGAGGGAAGGGCTAGATGAGGTACCTCGGGTGTGTGTTATGGGAGTTATAAAAGGATGACTGAGATCGTGATGACGTATGGAGCTACACTAACTAGTGTATCCTTTCACAATTGAATGGTCATTTATGTGATTGAATTGAAAAGTTGATGTTCATGAAGTTGTTATTACTGTTGTTTGTGGGATGATTTTCTTAAAGGGTAAAATAAATGTTTTTGAAAAGATCTGTAGAATTCCTCATTGGGCTTGTTTTATATAAGCTCACTCTCATTCGTTATCTGCAAGCAGGTGTTACTGAACCGGATTACGGGCACATGCCTCAGGAAGCTGAGAATGTGCCTTATGTAGACGAGTCTTATGTGTCGGAGTCGTTTCCATGAGTTTGTCTTAGTTTTTGTAATATATTTTATTATTTAACTTATTTAAGGATAAGGAATTATGTAATGCTAGTTTAGTAGTCTTTCTTTTGAACATGAATAGGATGCTAGACTAGTCGATAATCTATTTTGCTAATGTATAATATAGCTTGTGTATGGTTGGCTTATAGTTGATGTTGGAACGGAGGTGTATAACTTATGAATGAACTGATGAATGGTTGTTTAAATATATGGAAATGGTTGTGTTGTTGGTCGTGGAGTTGTTGTTGGTCTTTAGAATTAGTTGTATGAAGTTCTATAAGGTTGGTTTAGAGCCCTGATGTCCGTGTTACTATCGTTATACTGCTGAAATTCCGTTGCGTCCTGATTGATCGTAGGTGGGGTCGAGTTGGGGCGTTACAGTATAGTATTTCTTTAAATGTTTAAATGTTGTCTTTAGATGATTGATAATGCTCGTGTAGTTGTTCCTTGGATTGTTGTTGAGTAGGTTCGAGATTGAATGCATGTTGATATGTGTGATAAGTTGGGTGGCCTACTTTGTCATCTAACTTGGTTGTCTTAGTTGTTTAATTGATGTTATGTTGATTAAAGTGTTGTTAACTGATTGATGATTGATGATTGATGATCCTCTGGAGGACAACCTACTTTGTTGTCTTCGCAGAATATGAATGTTTATTTATTGTCATGAGTCTTGATAGTGTGTGCTACCTCTCGGGCAGCATCGGGCTGTCAGGTTGATAACGACATGACTATCATAGACTACCCCCAGCTCGCATGGGCGGAGATGCCATGGAGGGAGGGGCTAGATAAGGTACCTCGGTTATGTATTATGGGAGTTATAAGAAGATGGTTGAGGTTGTGATGGCATATGGAGATACACCAACTAGTGTATACTTTCTCAATTGGATGGTTATTTATGTGGCATGAAATGAAATGATGATCTTAATGATGTTTAATGTGTGTTATTGTTCATAGGATGATTTCCCAAGTGGTAAAGAAAGTATTTCCAAAACATCTTTCGATTCCTCACTGAGCTTTGTTATATATAAGCTCACCCTCATTTGTTTTTACTTGTTCAGGTGTTACTGAGCCAGATTACGGGTACGTCCCTCAGGAAGCTGAGAATGTGCCTTATGTTGAGGAGTCTTATTTGCAAGAGTCCTATCCATGATGTCTTGGCTGTTGTCCACTTTTGTTGTTTTGTATACTAGAATCAGTTGTATTGTATTTACTTTAAAGTATGTACTGTATAAGATGTTATAAGATATTGGCAAATATTATGCTAGTTTAGTTGTCTTACTTTTGAAACATGAATAGGTTGTTAAACTAGTTTAATATGTTATGCATGTAGATGGTTTAACTTATTGTTGTTGTTATTGAAACGGAGGTAGATAATCGATGGTTAATATGTTGTATGCTTGTATAATATATGGACTTGATTGGGTTGTATGTTGTTGAAATGAATGAGTAGTTGTTGATTGATATTTGGAGTTGGTTGTATGAGTTTATAAAGGGTTGGTTTAGAACCCTGATGTCCGTGTTATAAACGTTATGCTGCCGAAATTTCGTTGCATCCTAATTGATCGTAAGGGGGGTTGAGTTGGGGCGTTACAAGAGGAGTTCATGTCTCTCACTTAGGGTTCTATGTATGTGGCACAGTATGAGGCTCAGTTCAACAAGTTGTCACACTATGCACCTATAATGGTGCAAGAGGTCAGCTAGAGGATCAGTAAGTTTATAAAAGGGTTGAGGCTAGATATTCATGATTTCATGGCACCCTTAGAGTTATCCACTTACAATCAGGCCCTTAATGCAGCTTTAAGGATTGAGAAAAGAAAGAGAGAGGCATGAACGAGTTCGAGTCAGCCTCGTAAGAGGCCGCATCTGTCGCAAAACCAGTCGAGGTTTGTTCAGGTCCAGTCTCAACCGAGCCAGAGTCAGCAACTACCTTTTCCGTCCCAGGACAAGCAGTGGTAGCCCCGGATTCAGATGGATGACCAGCAACAATCATTTCAGCCTCTGATACCATTAGAGCACATTTAGAGTCAGCCACAAGGCCAGTATATGCGGGTATTTGTGAGGTCTCAACCAGTGCAAACCTAGGTTCAGAGTCAGAGTAGACCAGCGGCTATGAGATATCAGCAGAGTGATCCCATACCTTCTATAGCTCAGAGCACTTCAGGAGGCAGTGCTTGTTTGAGATATGCCCAAATGCTATTTAGTTGGATGACCTACTTTGGGGATTTTGATATAAATTTTTATATTATGGCATTGTTGTCTATATGTTTGTTTACATATTGACCAATTAATGACATTCATATTCTCCTATTTATCATATGAATGAGTCCTTGGTTTTTATCATTAGAAGATATGTATTCTAAAAGCAGTTTTAGAATATGTTGGCATATCTCTTTATTATGATAAATAGTTAAAGTTGTTCATAAACCTTAGATTATATGATCGGGGCTTCAATAATATATTATGGATATCACATGTGTTGTTATCTTTGATTAACATAGGGATATTAATGATAAAGGATGGTGAGCCACGTGCCATAACAGCATAGGGCTGCGATTAACAAACATATGTGTGATTATTAGTGGAATAGGTCACTGAATGTGATGTGAATAAGAAATCACATGGTTTAGGATTAATGATTTGTTATACGTTGCTGTTGTGCAAGTGATCCTTGGACTTGAGACAACACGGTTGTCATATGTATTGAGATTTAATGCTTACTTTTGGATAATGCTTCTCCTGACCACGGGAAAGATGAATTCACTTGTTGTATCATTCTTTCAATATAGAGAGTGGCAAGTGCTTGTCAAGAAAGGATCCATTAACCTCAGTCGTGAGGTGATATCCTATGCGATCTAAGCCTGGTTATTTAATGAGGAAATCCTTGGCCGACGGATGAATGATGGAAAGGCATTTTGCCATGTGTCATCTCTCATTACACCATGTAGATCTATGCATAGTATCAAACCAATGAACTTAATCCATCCATGGTTCTTACTTGATTAGGACATATTAATAGAAGGATTAAATTTCACTGTAATCGGCGACAATAAATAGGTTCCTTACGTGATTACTTCATTGCCTTATAAATTGGAATTCATATATTTTAGCTTAATCTGGATGTTGATCTCTGAGATTAAGGTTGAAATTAATGGAAAAAGGTAGTGACCTTACAAAGCTATATTGGTTTCTGAAAGATATCATCAAAGCCAAAGGATTGACTACGATGAAGTCTTTTTACCAATTATTATGCTTTGGTCTCTTTGTATTATGCTAGACATTATAGCACATTGTGTCACTATATTAATGATTTGGATCAGTGGATATGAGTAATATGTGCATACTTAATAAATCCACTTGTGGACTTTTAAGTAAATTTCTTGGAATTGTTTCATCCAAATTCAAATGAGATTAAAGAGTTAGATTTCATTTAGAATATGGATGAACCTTGTGATTGCAGAAGAATTAGTGGGAACACATCCACTTTTCTCTGACTGTAATGTTGATGATTTGGATATCATGATAGATGATATGTGTGTTATGATGTTGGCTAAAGTCTAGTCATATTAAATATTCTCCATATGCAAAATATCATTCGTATCTTGAGAATTCGTAACTATGGTGATAGTGCTAGAAAATTACTTGACATATTCCAAAGATTGTACATAGAATGACATGAAGATGTTCAAGATGAATTTTTGAAGAGGATTCGAAAAGGAGAATTATTGTATGTGAGACAATGAATCCATCTCCAAAGAATTTTTTTTGAGAAACTCTAATAGCATAACAAATTTGTGATAAAGTTGTCTTATGCCTCCGCAATAGGAGACTTCATATTTGCTATACTATGTACAAGGCCTGATATTGCATAAACTGTAAAGTGTTACGAGTAGCAATCAGTCCAATCCAGGTTGAGAACGCTGGATAATATTAAAATATATTCTAAAGTACTTATGAAGCACTAAAAATATATTTTTGGTTTATGGATGGGGTAAACTCCACAGTGACGAATTTACCGATTCAGATTTTCAATCTGAAATTGATAATAGAATGTCTATTTCTAGGTTCATGTTTATTTATAGTGGGAGCACAGTAACTTGGAAAAGTTATGAACAAACTGTATATTCCAATACATGACCTGTGTCTTTTGTAATATGTCATATTGCAAAAGAAATTGTTTGGATTAATGTACTCATACAAGCTGTTGTTGGTTCCTACCATTAGTTGTGATGCTTTTGTGTGATAACTATAATGGAGCTTTTGCACAAGCTATTAGAACCGGGTCTCATAAGTTATCCAAACATTTGGAAAGGTTTTTTCATCCTTATACTTTGTGTTTCTAGCCTATATACATATTCTGATATGTTTTTGTAGAAAACGACCACATATATAAATGTAATTGACCCACTAACCATAGCTATGAATCAGTCATAGCTAGGTTATCATCTTAGGAAGGTGGATATGAGATATCATTGTTTGTTGTGCTAATACTATGTAATATAGCATTAGTGCAAGTAGGAGATTATTAGAGATATGCCTAAATGCTATTTAGTAGGATGACCTACTTTTGGCATTTTGATATAACTTTGTATATTATGGCATTATTGTCTATATGTTTGTTTACATATTGACCAATTAATGACATTCATATTCTCCTATTTATCATATGAATGAGTCTTTGGTTTTTATCATTAGAAGAGATGTATTCTAAAAGCAGTTTTAGAATATGTTAGCATATCTCTTTATTATAACAAATACTTAAAGTTGTTCATAGACCTTAGATTATATGATCAGGGCTTCAATAATCTATTATGGACTATCACATGTGTTGTTATCTTTGATTAACATAGGGATGTTAATGATAAAGGATGGTAAGCCACGTGCCATAACAGCATAGGGCTGCGATTAACAAACATGTGGGTGATTATTAGTGGAATAGGTCACTGAATGTGACGTGAATAACAAATCACATGGTTTATGATTAATGATTTGTTATACGTTGTTGTTGTGCAAATGATCCTTGGACTTGAGACAACACGGTTGTCATATGTATTGATATTTAATGCTTACTTTTGGATAATGCTTCTCCCAACCACGGGAAAGATGAATTCACTTGTAGTATCATTCTTTAAATATAGAGAGTGGCAAGTGCTTGTCAAGAAATGATCCATTAATCTTAGTCGTGAGGCGATATCCTATGCGATCTAAGCTTGGTTGTTTAATGAGGAAATCCATGGCCGAGGTATGAATGATGGAAATGAGTTTTTCCATGTGTCATCTCTCATTACACCATGTAGATCTATGCATAGTATCAAACCAATGAACTTAATCCATCCATGGTTCTTACTTGATTGGGACATATTAATGGAAAGATTGAATTGCACGGTAATCGGCGACTATAAATAGGTTTATTAGGTGATTACTTCATTGTCGTATAAATTGTCTTGATATATTGCTAGACGTCACTCAAGACCTTAAGGGTGTTTCAAGAATTGAAGGAGAAATTCTTGGAACAAATCAAGAACCTGATTGACATTAAAGGTGTTTAATGTTTCCTTAGTTCTATTTGGCTATGAACCTAGAAAGTCACACCATATTAGCAAGGATATTAAGTCTTGCTTGGACTTGAATCATATTCTCTAATAAATTATTAAGGAGTTAATAATTGTATTCTCAACCATTAAAAGTTTATGGGGCAAATTTGTAAGATTGGAAAAGTTTTGGGTGCTTAGTGCAAATAGATAAAATATGATTTCTTCCTATTGGTTACCAACATGTTGATATGGCAAAGTATTAGCCAATAAACACAAAGCACGAATATTAAAATCCTAGCCATCCATCTTTTATCCGAGAGTTGAAATTAGTCAACAATTGTAGGCTTTATTTAAATGTTAAATAATGCCAACTTGTCTTGAGAAGGCAAAAGCAAGACAAATATGTTTGTATGTGTATGCTCTTTCTCGTCCAAACCAAGCAAGAAAAGACAACTTTATTTTGTTATTCTTTCAAGAAATCTTGCTTGGTCAAAGCAAGAGAAAAACAAGACAAAGCTTGCACCTTGTGTCTTGGATGTTTTCTTGGTCAAAGCATAGAAGAAAAAATAAAGACAATGTATTCTTCTCTTTATTGAGCCAATGCACGACCAAAATTGAGAAGAAGAGAAAACTTTTGTCTTCTTCTTCATTCTGAAAATCAGCAACATGCATATACACATACACCATAGATGGTTGCAAGAATACAAGTGTTTGTTCTTCATTTTTGCTTTGTCATCTTGGATTACATTGAGACTATGGAAGATAACCAAACTAAGAGTAGTTTTAAGTAATCTTTCAAAAGAGAGAAGTGTTCTTGTTCATGAATCTTCCAAGGAGTTTGCTAGCACTACAACTCAAGGAGGAGGAAAGACTTCTTCAAATTGCTAGGTGGACAATCTAGGACTTCTACACTTGTGGATGGTTCAAGGAGTTCTCAAAGCTTCACCAAATGATTTCAACCTTTGGTCTTCAAGAGGTATTTTTCTCTTCTTGTATTACCTTTGGTTTGAGATGTATATTGAATAAATATCAAGTATTGGGATTGACTACACATATGAATGTTATATATGCTATGAAAAATTGTATTTCATACTATCTTCCGCTGTAAAATTTGTATTCTATATGTGCAGTCCCGGATATCGTTCCTTTAATGCTATCGTTAATATTCCGCTTTGTGCCTTTTGCAACAAGAAGGGCCAAAGGTAACTAGGGTAGGCCGGCAGATGTTGTACCTCCATAGCCACTTGTTTAGAGCAGAGCATATGCCGTTGATCTACAGTCTCATGAAGAAAGTAAGAATTGCAAGGGCGCAATTGTTTTTAGGGGAGAAGAATGTGACGCCCCAAATTTGACCTTATGTGCAATTATGTGTTTATTTGATTTTTATGTGCAAATAACGTGTTTAATTGAATTTTATGTGCAAAAATTAATTGTTTATTTATTTAGTACTTAATATGATCAATAATATTATTTACATAGGTTTACTAGTTCAAAAATGCATTTGACTAATTGTCGTCTTTTTTGCTTCTTTGACCATGTAGGATTAAAAATGGCATATGCTAGTTAAAATCAAGTCTAATTTAATCTTTTATCATCTTAGAAATTTATTAGAATGTTATAATTGAAATTAGAAGCAAGTTAGGAGGTTAAATTAGTCATTTGACCCATTTTAATTGCATTTGACCACTCTTTGACCCTATTTGACCTTACTTAAGCAAAAATAATCCCAAAAATGCTCAAAAATCAGCTTCTTCTTCCCTAATTCAGCCACCCAACCCTAAGCCTGAATGAATAGTATTTTGAATGCTATTTTTGCAAAAAGAATGTGTTAGGAGTTGAACCAAGGGCAAAACCAAATGTTTTTGGACTCGTCTTGACGCGTTCTACCTTTCTATTGATTCATTCTTCATTTATTTTGCAAAAAAGGTGAGGGACTTTTTCTAAACCTTGATTTAAAATTCATTATTTATGCTTTTGTATTGCTAGAACTACTCATGATTCTTGCTTTTTAGGTTGTAGAGAACATTTTGCTAGCATATTAGCTTGTGAAGAACTTATTTTGTTGTAGTTGATTTGTTTGAGCTATTTGATGAATTCTATGCCTTTATTTGAGCTTAAACTTGCTTCCTAGCTTTAATTTAATGTGCATATACGTTTATATATTGTCCTAGCACAACAATTTAGATTGATAATATGAAATGACGCAAAATTTGGGGGGTTATGTTGGCTGATTGTTCCAGCGTTGGACAGTGGGCTATCCAACGTTGGACAACCATATTTGGGTGGCCTTTGGGCTACACTCGCAGTGTCCTAATTGTGTGCTATGTTGGTTTTTGGTTAGGTGATGTTCGGGGGTAAATGTGATTGTGTTTTTGCATTGAATATGGCTAGTTTTGAGCTAGAATGTTGCTAGGAATTGAGTAGCATGTTGAATTAGTTTCTTTAGTTGTTAAACGTGTTATCGAGTGTTGCTTTGATGTAGATGTGATTAGCGTAAATGAAGAAGTCGTGATCATGCTAAATTTGGCTTAGATGCTTGCTTACTTGGTTGATGCCTTATGAAATGATTATGAAATGCGTAAATGTTTGGGGAAACAACTTACTTTGTTGTTTTCTCTTGTTTGTCGTGATGCGTGAATGTGTTATTTGTGAATGCGTGATGCGAGCGTAAGGTTGCAACCTTTAAACAGACACGGTAGCGTTCAGGTTGCATTAGACGACATAGGGCTTGTCAGGCGATCACATGACTACCGATGATCTAATCCCTGTCTCGAATGAACAGAGTGTTTCATTAGTGTAACAACCCGGACCCAGCATATACACTATCATACTTAATTCCATATAAATTTGTGTCGGTTTATGTGTTATATGTGTTTATCTACATATTTTTAGCATTTAGGTTTATATGTAGAAGTTTTAATTTTCTTCTACTTTACTTATTTTCTTTAAAGGGACACTACTATTTATTAAATTCAAATAAAAATGTTTTAACTATTATTTTGTCATTTTTATTTTACGAGATTGTTGTTAGCACTTAATAAACTTATTTTTATCATTTTTTAAATGAGCCCTGAGCCCGGGGTAAAAATTAAAGTATTTTCTTTAGCAAATCTCATATTTTTCCCTTATTATATAAGTGATTTTGGGCATACGTTCATCATATTTATTGGCATAACACGTCAGGAGAGTGCATTTTGAAAACATTTTTCGAACTGTGTGAATAGTAAAAACAATGTTTAAGTGAGTTAGTTGGTTTAATTAGACTATTAGTTTTGCACTTAAAAGAGCCCAAATAACTTACATATACATATTATATATACATAATACATTACATACATATATATAGCTTACAAAACAATTGCAAAATTTCCCATCTTGTCCCCCCCTTGGCCGACGACAAAAACAAAGAAAAAAAGAGAATTTCATCTTCAAACCTTGCTCTCTTGTGCTCTTTCAAGCTATCTAAGGGTGATTCAAGCTAGCTTAGGCCTTTTACTTGCATCTATAGGCTTTATTGGTGAGGAATTTAGCATAAATTTGCACATGTAATGTTTATGTCTTGACTTTAAAATTTCTAGATTTGTTAATATTAGCTTATGTAATGCTTGAATATAGTATTATATGATGTCTACATGCTATGGAGACTTACTTTATGTAGTTTATTGGCTCAGTTATCGAATTCTTGCAGTGGATCAATTTTAGATGATGATGAAAAGTTGATTTATAGGGCTTTTGTTAAATTTTTATTGTGAGCATGATTTTATGATATCTAAGGATGCCATATGAGCTATTGAACCTAGGATTGTGATTAGAATGGATAAAATTCGAATAAACTTGAATGAACTTGTGAAATTGGATTGAATTCAAAAGCGCTTAGTGTGAATTGGTTGTTCGGGTATGTTTGAGTGCCATAGGTAGTGTTTATTATGTTAGGTAATGCTTAAAATGTAATTATGGCGTTGAATTGAGAATCGGTTTGGGTAGTTGTAATTCAAACGGATAAAAGGGCAATTCGGGGTTTTGGGGTAGACGTAGTTAAAAGCGGGTTTTCTTTGGTTATAAAGAGATCATAAAGTGTCCTATGAAAGTTAGAATTGTTGGATTTTGGTTTGCATGACTTTCGATTAGTATGAGCTTATAATTAGATTAAAGGGGTTGGTTTATAGAAAGATTAATTTGTTGTTTATAATTGGCTTCAATTAATTGGCTAAGGGTTTTAAAGGCCTTGGTATAACATGTGTAGTTGTTTAGAGAAGTTTCATGAAATGGATAGCACAGTTACCTTATTCGAATATACTTGTATTTTGCCTATATTGTTATTTTGTTTATATTGCTTGTAAAATTGTCTCGTATATGTTATCTTGTATGGTTATCGAATCGGTTTCCTTTGGAAATTATAGATATCAATGAGTGAAAACTCACACCTATCATTATCGTGGTTACGCAACCATTCGCACAGATGTGGTGGCCACCCACTGGGCGGCATTGGGCTTGCCAGTGGTTGTCCATTCTTTGTAGTTATTCCCACTCTCGCTAGGGATGTCGCTCTGGGAGAGCTGCGTTGTAGGATTAACGGGGTGTTATATCCGAAGACCCCGTTTGGTTTACAAGGTTATGCCGACTTATCGATATCGAAATTATTATTGTCTGTTTGAGTTCATGGTTCGTGGTTTGTGGTTCGTACTCGTGGTCATCCTCGTATCCTTTTTAATTAGTAACTCTCGCGTGGGCCCTAAGTCCTTAGAGAGTTACCATTGCTTCTGTTCTTATATTTGTGTTAATTAGCTTGTATATTTGAATTGTGTGTTATATTATTATTGTTTCCTCTAGGTTGCTTATTATAATTGTTCTATCGTGGTTGATTTTCCTAGTTTCATTTTGTTAATTTGCTTTATAGTTGGCTATTGCATAGCACGAAACCAAATTTTAAACTCCCCGTATATCTGTTTCCTCTCCCTCACAGAGCAATTGTGTTCCTCACTCCCTCTAACCATTTCAGGTTCGGTACCTTCAGAGTTTGAGGTGAAGAAAGCTCGAGAATCTCCTTGATTGGATGTTCTACCTTTAGTTGATTGTTTCTATGTAAATTTGTGTTAGTTATGTTTTCTTTTGAGGCTTGCATTCTTTGTATATGTTGGTTGTCATAAGGAATGTAATATGAAGTTAAAGACTCATATGATTTATTAGATGGTAGTGGGTTTTTAATAACTTAAAGCATTACTATATTACTAGGTTTAGCATGAATGTTTGTGTGAGTTTAAATGGGGGATGGTTGAAAGACTTAATATTTAAGAAAGTTTAATAGAGAATATTATAGTGGTATGATAATCGGAATTAAAATCATAGGATTTCCAATAGCTAACGGAAACACATGCTTGAATGTTTTAATTTGTCAAAATATAAAGACACGGATGACCTTAGAAACTTGGGGGAAGTTATGATTAATGAAGTTGTGGTTGTATATGAGTGTCGTGTATTGTTGTTGTGGTTATTTTTTCTTAGTGTAGGTATATAGATAGGCCTAGAAATAAGGAAAATGAACGTATTTCTTCTGAGTACAGGTATGTAGATAGGCCTAGAAACAGGGAAAAATCCAACCATTTTCTCTCGTTTTTCGTGACCTTGGGTTTTGGATCGAGGCTCCGGTCTCATGAGGGATCGGGGTATTATAGATGGTATCATAACATAGTTAGCTCGCAACTGGGATAGGGTTCTTGGTCTATTAGGTAGCGAACCCCGAGTGCGTGTATGTGAAATGTTCTTTGAGTAGTGGTATGCTTGTATGTGCGACTCGTGTTACTTGAATGAAAATGTGATTCTATGTGATTTGCTTATGTGTATATGAAGAATGTGTTATATGTATAACTATGTGATCAAATGTGCACTTATGTGATTATATGTACCTCTGTGTGGTATATTTGTTAATATATGTACCTTATATGCTTTCCACTGCATGCATACATATATTACCCTTTGAATTGATAAGTAATCTCTTCCCTTATAGAAAGATGGCCAGTGGCGGATCTTCCTGAGATAAGAACCAGCAAGAAGATGGGGCAGTTAATCAGACAACAGTAGAGGAACATATAATGTTAAGGCAGATGCTTTGACTAGATTGACACAAGCATTTGAATAGCAAGTTCAACGTGAGACTTTGGTAAAGGCATCTAGGGTTGAGAAGAGGAAAGCTGAGATTGAGGCGGGTCCGAGTTAACGAAACAAGAGACCCTGTCAACCTCAACGATGTACTTACTACAACCATAAGGGTCATGATGTCATCAACTGTGGGAGAAGGATTGGTAGATGTACGGGGTGCGGTAGTGCCAAGCATAAGGTCAAGGAGTACCTCAGGTTCAAGAGTGCTCGGAGACGGGCTTCTAGTCAGAGAAGTCAACCTAGAGTTATAGAAGATGTGCCAACACAGCCGACTGGTCAGCAGGGAGAACTTCACGGAACAAGTAAGGATAAGAATGAATTCTTTTACGTCACTACAACTGATATTCTTATGTGATTATATTTATATTTCTGAGATTAATACATCTAGAATCATCTATATATATATATATATATATATATATATATATATATATATATATATATATATATATATATATATAAAACTTATGACCTACGGGAAGATGTTAAATATGGTTAAGCTTCTTGAAGGATATTCATTTTGGCATTCTTGTCGGAAGTTATTGACGACTGTTGGTCCTTAGTAGAATTTCCATCAGTAATATCATTTGGGAATCTCAGATGGATCTTTTATTTGGCATCATAGATGGAATTCTTGTATACTACTCGTAATGGGAAGAGTTTATATTTATAGATGTTCTGTCGGTATTCTTAATATGGCTTATCATTTGGTTTTCTTATTCGGGACTTCACTTATAGTATTTCTCTGGTATTTCTATTTGGCATTCTCGGTGACCTTCGTATGTTAGGATTATTATCGGGCCCTACTTAGCTTCGATTCAGGTATTCATATATAGATTTCCTAATGGTATTCCTCAGCACTACTAGATGAGATTCTCATATGGTATGTCACGCCCCAACTCGACCCCTCCTATAATCAGTCAGGACGCAACGGAATTTCGGCAGTATAACGACAGTAAATAGGACACCGAGGCTCTAAACCAACCTCAATAGAACATCATACATCAACTTCACAAACCATACAACAAACAACTCCTCAATAAAATAACAACATACATCATAACCATATTATACAATAAACAGTCCTTGTTATATGCCTCCGTTCCAACATAATACATTAACCCTTAATATACAATACAAAAACATATTGAGCCAATCTAGCAACCTAATCATAAACAAAAGAAAAGCTACTAAGACAACATCAACTAATTCATTAACTTATCAACATCTTATACATTATAAACTACAAAGAAGATAAAAGTCTACTAAGTTAATTTACAAGATAATAAAACATGTACGACATCACGGATAAGACTCTGGAACATAGGACTCATCCACGTAAGGCACGTTTTCCACATTCTCCTCTTCAGGAGGCACGTACTCGTAATCTTGCAAAAGTACACCTGTATGCATGCAATAATAGAGAGTGAGCTTATATAAAATAAGCCCAGTGAGGATCCGATAGATCTCGAGCAAGGTCTACTAAAATCCTTGGAATAATCCTTTGAGTCAGAAAACACACAATAACATAAATAATACTATCATCATATAACTATATAACCATTCAATAAAGGATACTCTATTTGGATTAGCTCCAAACGCCATCACGATCTCAACCGTTCTTCTTATAACTCCCCATTACTCACGCACCCGAGGTACCTCACTAGCCCCTCCCTCCATGACACCTCCGTCATGCGAGCTGGGGGTAGCCTCTGGCAGTCATGCCGTTATCAACCCGATAGCCCAACGCTGCCCGAGAGGTGGCACACACATACCAAGACTCCATAATCATCATCAATCATCAATCAATCATCAATCAATTATCAATCAATCATCAATCAATAATCTGGGAGATCAGCAACAAAAGTGCCCGATTCCCGTACTCAATAATCAATCAATATAACATCAATATTTAATTAAACAACAAACAACTAAGTTAGATGACAAAGTAGGCCATCTAACCGAACATGCATTAAACACACAATCAAACCCTAGTTTACCCATTATCAACTCACAATTCAATCACTCAAACCACACCCAATCAACTAAGGCTCAATTCAACAATTTAAAGAAAGATAACCTAAACTTCAATAAGTCATATCTTACATTCTACTAATCCAAACAACTCCAAATCAGTTTCAAACACTCACCCATTCAATCAACTACATTAGCCCCCTCGGAAACCAACCAAAACACATCCAAATCATGCCCAATAACCCTAAAACCCTAAGATGTCATGGCTGAAATTTCCGAATTTTGGCACGAACATCACAATCAAAAATTCGGCATTACAACGGCGCTACCACGTAATTAACAAACTTTTAGAAATCGACGGCAATCGATTCCGATCAACACAACTCAATTTAATCAACTTTGAACAAATTAATCAAATTTAAATACCCGAAAAATAAAAATTATGCTGCAACCGATAAAAACTCGTAGTATTACAGCTAAATGATCCCTAGCATGCAAGGAGCAATAATCTAACATCAGATTAACATTCTAACGGTTCAATAATCATTTATACGCATAAACACAAAATATGAGTTTTGAGATCTAGAATTTTTCTCTCACCTTTGATGTGTTTTGATGCAAGAAATGTGTAGAATGGATGCCAAACAATCAATTTCAAGTTTTGAATCACTCAATTCGGCTTTGAAACGCAAAATCTGTGAGAAAAATGCTTTGAAAATGCCTTTATCTTTCTCCTCCAAGGAGCCACGGTTTTGTGTGTATTTTTGGTGGTGTTTTGCTTTGTTTTCAATGTGTGTTGATCATATATTAAGCTAAGGTCAAATAAATAAAAGAAAGTTAAAGTGGAAACTAATTATTTTTAGTGTTTTCTTGACTTTAAATGCATTTTCTTGATCACCAAAGTTCAAAACAATTATTCAACACCCAAGCTAGCTCAAGTAGGTTATTTTTAGGTGACAAGAAGTTTTACAATCAAACAATTCTACCCGAGTCGGCTTAAAACTCGATTTTCGCAAAAGTCGGTGTAAAAACCCTAATAAATTCCTAAGCCGATTTTAAAATTGTTTTAATCAAACACAGGTCTATTAAAGTCCGTGGACTAGGTCTAGAGGGGTTAAAAAGACTAGTTTCAAAATTTTAGCGGACGTGTTTCGAAAACACTATTCACTGAAAATCGACGATAAAATTTATGACTCCGTTTTTGATAAAAATTTCATGAATGCACATTTAGCACGTATTAGGAGTATTGACATCAAAATTATAACATTCTAGGTCATATAGCACATAAACAGGTCAAATGCACACAAAACGAGATAAAATACGTAAATCGAGTTAAAGCAGAAAAGTGGGGTTTCACATGGTATTAATATTCAGACTTCAAATTGGTATTTTCATAGGAGCCTTTATTTGGCTACCTTACTCAGATTCTTTTGCAGGGTTCGGATCTTCTGGTATTCTTATTGGATTTCCTAGTAGTATAATCGAAGGTATTCTTGTCGGTATTCTCAGGCAGTGAACTACTTTGGCCACAGTTCCGACTAGAGCTACTACAGTGGTTGTGGGATTCTTTTGAAAACAAGGAATTGCGAGGACACAATTTTCATAAGGGGGAGAGAGCAACAACCCAGACCCAGCATATAGTCTATCATACTTAATTGCATAGACATTTGTGCCGGTTTAAGTGTTATATGTGTTTATGTGCCTATTTTTAGCATTTAGGTTTATATATAGAAGTTTTATTTTTCTTCTGCTTTACTTATTTTCTTTAAATGGACACTACTATTTATTAAATTCAAATAAAAATATTTTAACTATTATTTTGTCATTTTTATTTTACGAGATTGTTCTTAGCACTTAATTAGCACTTAATTAACTTATTTTCATCATTTTTGAAACGAGCCATGAACCCGGGGTAAAAATTAAAGTATTTTCTTTAGCAAATCTCATATTTTTTCCTTATCATATAAGTGATTTTGGGCATACGTTCATAATTTTTATTGGCATAACACGTCGGAAAAGTACATTACAAAAATATTTTTTGAACTGTATGAATAGTAAAACAATGTTTAAGTGAGTTAGTTGGTTTAATTAGACTTTTGGGCCTTGAATCGATAGGTTTGCACTTTAAAGATCCTAAATAACTTACATATACATATTATATATACATAATACATTACATACATATACATAGCTTACAAAACAATTACAAAATTTCTCATCTTGTCCCCCCCCCTTGGCCGACAGCAAAAACAAAGGAAAAGAGAGAATTTCATCTTCAAACCTTGCTCTCTTATGCTCTTTCAAGCTATCTAAGGGTGATTCAAGCTAGCTTAGGCCTTCTACTTGCATTTATAGCCTTTATTGGTAAGGGATTTAGCATAAATTTGCACATATATTGTTTATGTCTTGACTTCAAAATTTATAGATTTGTTAATATTAGCTTATGTAATGCTTGAATATAGTATTATATGATGTCTACATGCTATGGAGACTTACTTTATGTAGCTTATTGGCTTAGTTATCGAATTCTTGCAGTGGATCAATTTTAGACGATGATAAAAAGTAGATTTCTAGGGCTTTTGTTAAATTTTGATTGTGAGCATGATTTTATGATATATAAGGATTCCATAGGAGCTATTGAACCTAGGATTGTGATTAGAATGGATAAAATTCGAATAAACTTGAATGAACTTGTGAAATTAGCTTGAATTCAAAAGCGCTTTGTGTGAATTGGTTGTTCGGGTGTGTTTGAGTGCCATAGGTAGTGTTTATTATGTTAGGTAATGCTTAAAATATAATTATGGCATTGAATTGAGAATCGGTTTGCATAGTTGTAGTTCAAATGGTCAAAGGGGCAATTCGGGGTTTTGGGGTAGACGTAGTTAAAAACGGGGTTTCTTGGCTTATAAAGAGGTCATAAAGTGTCCTATGAAAGTTAGAATTGTTGGATTTTGGTTTGCATGACTTTCGATTAGTGTGAGTTTGTAATTAGATTAAAGGGGTTGGTTTATAGAAAGATTAATTTGTTTTTTATAATTGGCTTCAATTAATTGGCTAAGGGTTATAAGGGCTTTGGTATAGCATGTGTAGTTGTTTGGAGAAGTTTCATGAAATGCATAGCATAGTTACCTTATTAGAAAATACTTGTATTTTGCCTATATTATTATTTTGTCTATATTCCTTGTAAAATTACCCAGTATATGTTATCTTGTATGGTTATCGAATCGATTTTCCTTGGAAATTATAGATATCATCGAGTGAAAACTCACACCTATTGTTATCATTACTGTGGTTACGCAACCATTCGCATGGATGTAGTGGCCACCCACTGGCTGACATTAGGTTTGCCAGTGGTTGTCTATCCTCCATAGCTATTCCCACTCTCGCTAGGGATGTCACCCTGGGAGAGCTAGGTCATTGGATTAATGGGGTATTATATCTGGATCCCACGTTTGGTGTATAGGGTTATGCCGACTTATCGATATCGAAATTATTATTGTCTATTTGAGTTCATGGCTCGTGTTTCGTGGTACATGGCTCGTGGGTCGTGGTTCATGCTCGTGGTCATCCTCATATCCTTTTTAATTAGTAACTCTCACTTGGGCCCTAAGTCCTTGAAGAGTTACCATTGCTTGTGTTCTTATATTTGTGTTAATTAGCTTGTATATTTAAATTGTGTGTTATATTGTTATTGTTTCCTCTAGGTTGCTTATTATAATTGTTCTATCGTGGTTGATTTTCCTAGTTTCATTTTGTTAATTTGCTTTATTTTTAGCTATTGCAATGTGCGAAACATTTTCCAAACGCCCCGGATATCTGTTTCCTCTCCTTCACTGAGCAACTGTGTTGCTCACTCCCCCTTTCAAACTATTTCAAGTTCGGTGCCTCCAGAGTCTGAGGTGAAGAAAGCTCAAGAATCTCCTTGATTGGATGTTCTAGCTTTAGTTGATTGTTTCTATGTAAATTTGTGTTAGTTATGTTTTCTTTTGAGGCATGTTTGCCTTGTATATGTTGGTTGTCATAGGAATGCAATATGAAGTTAAAGACTCGTATGATTTATTAGATAGTAGTGGGTTTGTAATAACTTAAAGCATTACTATATTGCCTAGTTTAGCTTGCATGTTTGTGTGAGTTTAAATGGAGGATGGTTGAAATACTTAATATTTAAGAAAGTTTAATAGAGAATATTAGAGTGGTATGATAATCAGAATTAAAATCGTAGGATTTCCAATAGCTAACGGAAACACATGCTTGAATGTTTTATTTTGTCAAAATAGAAAGACTCGGATAGCCTTAGAGACTTGGGAAAAGTTATGATTAATGAAGTTGTGGTTGTATATGAGTGCCGTGTATTGTTGTTGTGGTTATTTCTTCTGAGTGCAGGTATGTGGATAGACCTATATACAAGGAAAACTCCGTCTGTTTTCTCTCGTTTTTCGTGACCTTAGGTTTTGGATCGAGGCTCTGGTCTCGTGAGGGATCGGGGTATTACTGTGATGCCCAAGAATTTCACCGTACACCTATTAACTGTTGCATCTACTATTTGCGCATTTTCACTATGCATTACTTGTTGCTTATGTGGTTACTATTCATCGCGCTTTTCAACTACTTAATTAATTCGAATTATCATTTTTCTTAAATTATATTAATTGTTTTAGGAATGAGAAAAATGTGCATTTGAGCTAAAAGCGATAGGAGCATCCGTTTAAAAAATGATTTGTTGAAACTAATGAATAGTATTACGTAACAAAACTATGTGTTTTGATTAGCTATCATTTAAATTGCACTTAGGACTCACTTTAAGCTAGCTTAATTCATATTTTGACCAATATACTCACACAAAAATAAAATATATAGACTTATATATGTTCAATACCTCACACTAAGTTCATAAGTTAGCAAAACACAAAAAAAAAGAGGAAAAACTAAAAATACTGTAGCAAATCCGAAAATAGCATAGGAGGAGAAATAGAGATTTTTGCTCAACAAATTCTCATTTCAAGCCAAGCCAAGCTAGGTGCAAGTGATTTAGGGTGTTTACTAACCTCCTAGGAGCTCCTACGCGCAATAGGTGAAGGATTTGATACCTATTTTTGCATTTCAAAAATGTGACAACTTTCTTGAATTTCTTGTTTTGCTCTTAAATGCTAATACAATGCTCAAATATGCTTATGTATGTTATATATAAGTAGTAGAGACCTAATTTATGCTATTTTTTCGTAGTTTAATCGGTTAAAATTGATCGTTGAATATTTGGCATGAATAGTGACGGGAATGTTAGGATTTTGTGAAATTGGACTTTATAACTTGAATCAATGATCCTAATAGGTGTTTTAGATGTTAATGAAAGTAGTGTAAAGACCCAATAACATTTAATTGCTTATAACATAGCAAAAGAATGAAATAGCTGACTTTTAGAAAGGGGTTTTGGGGTTATCGTGAATCTGGGTTGAATTGGCCTCCATATTTAGTAATCCTAGGCTATTTAGGACCTAACTAAGCTTTGCTAGTTCCTATTTGAGTCCTAGTTGAGATACGTGTAGTACAAAGTCAAAAGAGAGAATTTGGGGATTTCGGGCTAAATGCAGGTAATCGCGCGAATTTGAGGTCCTAAGTGGTGTCATTAAGTGTCATTAGGAAGGTAGTATAGCTTGGTTGCCTACCTTGAACTTCGTATTACGTTTGGAAGCTAATTAGCCTTGAATTGCAAATGGGATGTTTTGACTGAGTGTAGAATTTGCTCAGTTTGAGTGTTGGCATTGTCTTGGGAGGTCATGGAAGCACTTTTGGTATGGTTATGGCATTAGTTGGGTGATTGGTTAACTTAGTTGTAGTATAAATCAACTAAGGGGACAAATGGAGTTTTGTGATTGTTATAGTTTAAACGGGTTTTCTTTGCATTTAAATGGATCATAATATGGATAGGTTTGCGTGGTGAAAATAGATTTCTATTATCATAGCTCGTTGGGATGTGATAGCTTGAGAAAATTAGAGAAAATAATAGTATTCTATTGAGTTTTTGTGACTTTTTCTCAATTGATGGTTTTAGTGTTTCTATTAGGTGCCATTAATGCTAGATGGCTCAAATGTTTTCTTAAACCCATTAAAAGATGGCTAGAAGTTGGTTAGAATGACTAGAACATAAAGAGGGACATTTAGGGCAATTGGTTTGTTCTAGTGTTTTAGGTGTTTATTGAACTTCCTTGTGGTTGGTTAGTGACCGTTGAATGCTTGGAATACTCGTAGTATCCTCATGTTGCTTAGAAGATAGATTTTTAGTTAGGTTTACGAAAGGGGCTTTCGGAATAGAGTTGGGTTATTTGCTAAGTTTTGATTGGACTTGATAGGTTAGGTGGTTATGGGTGATTATCTAAGATATGGCGTTATCCAGAGAATGTTTCATGAACTGAATTGCATAATTGTTTTTCTTGAATTGAAGATTCTAAGTGAATTCTTGTTATAGTAATTATATTGCCATAGTTCTAAGTGTTTTCCTTGAGTTTTATATTGAGTTAATTGTAAAGAGAATAAGTATGGATTAATGGTTTTATAAATTGATAGTACTATTATAGAATTAAATATGGTTATCTATGCTTAAAATGCTCTTTAAAATGATTGTAGAACATGCTTATATCACGATTTTATTGTTGTTAGTTATATTGTTTGTATATTAGATTACTTGAATGATTACTTGGTTGTATGTTAATTAAGTAAACTATGAGTTAGCTAACCTAGTTGGATAATTAATGAATGTTGTAGTTACAGAGTAATTGAAACAATGTTTAACTTTATGTTCAAGGTGATTGAGAGTGATTTGAAGCCAATCTTGCATTGTGGAGCTTGATAGAGGTGAGGGAGACTTCCTCCTTATGTGCATAATAGTTTATTTACTTGTACTTAGATTATGTACACTTATTATCTATATATTGTGTGTGAGGGCTACCTACTTTATTGTCCCTCAATCATGTGTTTATTGATGTATTCTATTGTTATCATTTTGAGTTCATTGCATCGTGGTTGCGTAACTATTTGGGCATGGTAGTGTCGTGAAAACTAGGCGGCATCGGGCTTGCCGGTATACCTCGGCTACCATGATTACCCTGTCCCTCTCTCGCTTGGGATGCCGCCCAGGGAGAGTTGGGTCATAGGATTTCGGGGTACATCTGGAGTACACCCATTTTGGAGTTATAAGGGGATGCCGACTTATCGATAACAGTGTCATTATTACATCGGGATTTCAGTTCGTGGCTCGTGGTTCGTGATTGAAGAACAAGTGAATCATATCATTTTTAATGTGTGGTAACTTGTTGTTTCAATTGTTCTTTGTTTGTAAAATGCTTTAGTTGTACTAACTGATGTATTGCACGTCCCCGGTATACCTTATCCCTCACTGGGCAATTGTGATTGCTCATACCTCGCTAAACATGTTTCAGGTGGTGCAGTTGGAGGAGTTGACCTGATTGTTGTGTGCTATTACTTGAGATTTGAGTGATTGCCTGCTAAACTGTGGAAGACCTTACTTGTTCTACTTTCTATTCTATTTTGGAGCCTAAGGGCTTATGTATATATATTTGAGTAGTTGCAAGTTTGAAAGCTAAGTGGATGTAGTGAGTGTTATGGAATTGTGGCATGTAATAACTTTTGCTTCTGCTTCTAGCTACGTTGCATGCTTGGGTGTGAATGAACGGGTGTATGGTTGGCTTTAATTTCTAAGAATGTTCAATGCTATCATGGAGTGGCATGATAAGCGGTTTTGTAAAGCAGTTAAGTTATGAATGCATGCTTGTGTGTATCTAAACTGTTTGTATGTCTTAAAGCTCAGATGGCCTTAAAACTAAGATCTTTAGTTATAAATGAATGTCTTGTTATGTTGTGGCATTATTGAGTGGTTACAGGTTTTCAGAATGTCCACGGTACAGGGGAGACTCTGTCCGTTTTTTCTAAATTTTGTGACCGGTTTTGGTATTGGGTTGAGAATAGCATGGTTATTAGAGCCTCCGGTCTTGTGAGGGATCAGGGCATTATAGTTACAATTAGTGTCTGGGTCGTAGGTTGGTGTACATCTGGAGTACATCTGGTGCCTGGGTAGGGTTTGTGATTGGTGCCCGGGGAAATGGCAACAACATAACGAGCTTATCTTTACTACGTGGTCAATTACATTCCCGCACATTTATACTTGTTATCTATTGATGTGCATGGTATGATTTCAAATGAAGCTTTCAAGGTTAAAATATTTTCCAAAACCTCCTGTGTATTGTGCCCTCTCATTGAGTTCATGTAAACTTACCCCGTTTGTTAACATTTTAGGTGAGCATGACGTGGATATGTAGAGTACGTGCCTGATGAACCTATTGTGGACAAGCCTAAGGCTTGATTTGTTTGTTTAATTGGTGTTTATGACCTTGGAATATTGTGATGTGTTGTAAATTATTATGGAGTCTTATTGGGTGTATGTAACATATGTTAAAGTTACAATGTTTACTTTTATTTTAATAGACTTGTTATGAATTTCATAAGTCTCTTTTGTATTGTATAGGTGGATAGGCGTATGAATATCATTATGAGGCTTGTATCCTTATGATTTTGTTGATGTGGTTGTGACGGACAGCTTATCCTTGGATGTATGATTGGAGGCTCGTAGTTGTGGATTTGGTTTATTTGTGGTTGGATGTTGGTTGTTGTTTCTATATGAATTGTTTGTGCAGGTTAAATTTGTGTTTTAGGCCATATTATAGTCGTTACCATGCCGAAATTCCGTCGTATCCTAACTTGGTTTAGGGAGGGGTCGAGTTAGGGCGTGATAAGATATATATGTGGGCTTGTTATTCTATTATGAGAACCATTTCGATATTTTATGGTATTAATAGATGTTTCAATGCGATGGTCACATGTGTGCTTATTATCACTCAAAATGTGGAATTTGCAAGACTTCTTACACAAATAATTCGATTATGGACACAATTTTCAGATAACACAATCAAGAGAATTTGTCTTAATAATAAAGGAGAATTTACATCCCAATCATTTAATGATTAATATAAGTCAATTGGGATTAATGTTCAGCATCATGTGAATCTCACCTATGCACAAAATGGTCTAGCAGAATCATTCATTAAACGATTGTAGCTAATTGCTAGACAAATATTATTGAGTCCTATTTAAGGACGTTCTATATTATATGCTGCAACATTTAATCAAACAAAGCCAACCGTTTAAATTATATACTCCTCATTATTTAGATCCCATCTAAGGATATTTTGCGCAGTTTATCTTTCAATTGTTCCTCTACAAGCGCATAAAGATGGATCTATAAAGAAAACTGAGAATTTATTATGTGAAACTCTGTCAAATATTATATATATGTTGGATCACTGACGGAATATGTTTCTACAACATGTTTTTATAATTAATGAAATGATGTTCTCAGTATTAGGGGGAGAAAATCAAATCTATAAAAATGAGAATTTTCATGGTAGATATAATCATACTAATCCTTGTATAAATTAATGTGAACTAAAAGTTCAACAAATTATCCGTTTGCAAGAGGTTGGAAATCGATCATCAAAGGCATTCTCGAATGCGAAAATAGTGACTTAGTCACATATACCAGCATTGAATGCTCCCAATACATTTGATGTTTCAATTGAGAAACACAAAGAGAATAAGAGTCTACTATACGCTGGAAGCGTGGTAGACATATCAGATCCAAAGACAAAGAAGTAGAGTAAAGGAGTTAGTATTTTTAAATTGTTTGATATCCTAAAGATGTCAAGACAAGGAGTCAATGATATTGTAACACCCCAACCCCTCACGACATCGGGACCTCAATCCAAAACCCCAAGGCACGAAGAACGAGGAAAAATAGATAGAGTCTCCCCTGTACTTAGGCCAAACCAAAAACTTGCAGACAAAAACATTTTCCACAACAACAATAATTTCATCAATGCCACATTCATACCAAGTTCTAATCCAAGTTCAAGCGATAGTTCTAGCCTGCCTTACTTAGACAATATATACAAATACATGCATTCTAGACATCTACCAAACTAAAACCATTATACAACTTCATGCATGCCACTCTAATAACTAACTTTGACTTTAATTACAAACTCTTGGCAAGGGAAATACATACAAGACTATTAAGATCTCAAGATAGGATACAAGTCATCAACACAAGTAAATAACTTTACATTACATTACGTTACATCCCCACCAACATTACACAAATGGCATCCACTTTAGCAAGCAAGAAGATAACTCAACTTATATCTCTTAGAAACTAGCTCAGCTGCACCTGAAAAATGTTAGAAAAGAGTGGTGAACATACACTATGCTCAGTGAGGGAGGGAATAACTGGGGAGTTTTGAAAACGTTTTCGTGCGATGCATATAGGACATTCACTAACTAACATTTTATAATAATTTGAATTAGAACACTTAAGAACGCAAGAATATGACATTAAATATATTAAACTTGGAAAATAATATAACATTAACGCTATATAACACTTAAAAAAAAAACTCGAAGGTATAACAAGTACATGATAAGCTTGAAATGAGAAATATGGCATTATGCAAGATAAACTTGAAAGCATGATAACTTTAAATGCTATAAGAACACATATAAAAAGGTATGCTCGCGAACCCCTATGGACACCAATCTTTTCCATGTGGCTACTGCTTTTAAAATGAGTTATGAAACAGTATACGATAGTAATCATTTTAATCCCAAGTAATAATAGTAATAAGTACATTTAACTCGAGAAACATCAAACTTGACACTGCTTATATTATCACATACAAGCTTGTGGTAGTCATGTCATTATACTAACGAACTCGGCCGTCCGAAGTGACACGACGCTACCAACCACTTCTAAAACTAAGGTAGTTATGCCAATACACCGACGAACTTGGCCGCCCGAAGTGTCATGACGCTACCTAACCATGGTAGTCATGCCAATACACCGACGATATCGGCCGTCTAGAGTGTCATGACGCTACCATGACCCGCTTAATATAATTATGCAACATCAATCATTTATTAGTTAATTCCCATGTCGCCAAGATAGCAACAAGCTTTACATTAAAGCTAAAGGTCATGTTTTGAAGATATTCTTAACATCAAGACTTGCAGATAAACTTGACTCAATGTTCATTAGCATACTATAACTTAAAGTACTTATAACTACCACAATCCTTAGCTAATTAACTAATTAGCTAACTTTATACTTTGTTCCACTATGGCATAACATTTACTGCAACATATAAGATTTGATCTAATTCAATGAATTAACTCAATTAACCACGGAGATGCCCACTTAAGCCAATTCAAACAAGGTTCTCGTGAGGCTAGTACTATAGGCTCGTGACAATTAAATCTCACATATACCAATCAATTCCACTTAATTAACACACACAAGCTTCCATAAGTCTAAAGGGGTAACTTTATGACCAAGTACCTAGAACCTACAACATGTAATACTAGCATCAAACGCACATATTTTAAGCACTCTGGGCATTTCATAATCACTAACCAACACAATTTAACACTTACCAACACTCACACACACACACGACCATTCACACACACTCGGCCCTTTTTATGCACAAACACATTTATAAAATTTTAACCCTATTCTAGCTAGTTCAAGCATTAATCTAGCTATATGAACACTTTTGGCACAAGCCTCAAGCATGAAAATAAGCCTATAACCTAAAAATCATCAAACTTTAAGAAAACTCTATTAATTCATCTTCTTCATATGACCATATGCAATATTTAGCTAACAAAGCATAATAAGGTTAGAATACATGTACATACACTTAGAAAATATCAAAGAACACATCATCCAAGCATTATAACACCATATATCACTAAAACATTAAGTTACATAAACTTGCCAAAAGCTAAAATGCAAATATAAATTCATCCCTCACCTTGAAATAGCTTGGATATGCAAGGATCTAAGCTTAAACCACCTCAAGATCTCTTGAATTGCACAATATGACCAAACCCTAGAGTTGTCTTCTTTCCTCTTTTCCTCTATGCTTGGCCGACCCTAACTTCTTTTTCTTGCTTTTGTTTTTGTATTTTTATGTGTATTATATGATATATATGTGTATATAATGGCTAAGGCTTTGGGTTATGGTTTGGGTTGGGCTCAAATATTGGGTAGATAACTTAAAACAAGCCCAAACAATTGCTTAGTCTTCTATTAGCCCAATATGCTAGCTAGAAATCACTATTCATAAGATACACGAATCATTTTATATCTCTCGCTCTCGATGTGCTATGCACGTAATTCCAAGGTTTGAATGCTTAAAATATGATAGGTATCAAGGGAAAAATATGAAATTAGAAATATAAAATAGTTGAAAATTCACTCCGGGCTTAGAGCTACTTATTTAAATAATTAAAAATAGTGAAATCTAACAACTAAATGCAAAAAAATAATTTAAAATAAATTTGCTACTAAAATAATTAACTCAAATAAATTTAATTAGACGTTGTTCACACGTTTTTCCAAAAATATGAAATTTAATACTATTAAATAAATGTAAAAGTTAAAGTAAACACATAAATTCACACAATCACTTAAAATAAACACATAGATATATGCAAATAAATAAAATAAGCATGATCTCAGGCTCGGGCGTCATAGATATATCTGAGAAGTATTGCTTCAATAGAGTATTAGGTACCTAAAAATCATGTGAATATTGAAAATTTTGAGAATAAAGAGATTTCACTCAATTAAATTGCTAGAACAGAATGGAAACGAAAAGAAAAATTGATCATGATCAAATGTTTTCAAATATAGCAGCTACTAATTTTATGAATGAAATTGAAGATATTGAATTGAAGTCCACTAAAGAATGTCGACAAATAAATGATTGGCTAAAATAATAGAGGAGGCGCAATTCAGGTAGAAAATAAATGCACATGAAACAATTTGATAGGATTGAGGGGGCATTGTATGATGAAGTCAATCTCACATCACTATGAAAAATTATGAAAAATGTCACATTTAGTCTCTATTATTTTCTAAAATTTTCAATTTCATCCATATTATTTTTCTCAATTTCATCCTTATTGTTTCTCCAAATTCAATTTCGTCTCTATTATTTCTAAGAAGTTTTAATTTCGTCCGTATTATTTTTTTTAAAGTTTCAAATTCGTCTCTATTGTTCAAAATTGATCAATTAAGTCCCTAATATTTTCTAAAATGAATCAAATTCGTACCTATTGTTTTGCAAAAAAAATCAATTTAGTCCTTGAAAAATAGGGAAGAATTTGAAACTTGAGGAAAACAATAAGGACAAAATTGAAACTTTCAAGAAAATAATAAGGATGAAATTGAAACTTTTTAAAAATAAATATGGATGAAATTGAAACTTTTTTAGATATAGTATGGAAGAAATTGAAAAATTTTAAACAATAAGGATGAAATTGAAACTTTTGGGAAAACAAGAAGGACAAAATCGAGAAATTATAAATAATAGGGGTGAAATTAATTTTTTTTTCTAAACAATAGAGGCTAAATATGATATTTTCCCAAAACATTACAAGGAAGTAATCATAGTAGATTTGTTTCCCTTGAATTGTTTAAAGGCAAACAAAGAATAGATTAGTGCGCTGTGTGATTACACCTTGATCTATATTAGCCTAGTAATTTTGAAAAGGACTCCATATGCATCTTATAAATATAATAATATTTTATTTATATAAATTATACGATAATATTATTGAAGTCTTTGAAAGACTATATATGCTTGAAGCCTATAAATAAAAATCTTGAGAAATGTATTTGATTACAAAGATCTTTGTATCAATGAAAACATTCTAGAAGAATGTAGTAAAATCTTAATATATATTGATATATATTTATACCTCAATAAATGATGTGAGATTTAATGATCATGCAAAGAAAGAATTTTCTTAACCTCAATATCGAGTATTCACTATTGAAAATATATGTCTATCTTACAAAGTACTGAAAGTGATATTTTTGGTATCAAGCAATATGATTTCTCGATATTGAAAATGATAATTTCCACCATTGGAAATATAATGAATGAATTATTGATTCAAAAGTATCATATACCATATTTAAGTACAGCAAGTGAACTAATGTATGTAGATAACACCACGAGGCTAAATGTTGTTTATTTGTTAGCCAGATATAGTACATCACCTACTTGCCGTCATTGGAATGGATTTAAGAACATATTGGTAACCTTTGTGAAGTATTAGATATTGGATCACTTTATTCAAAAAGATCAAAATCAATATTAATTTATTATATAAATACTGGTTATCTATCTGATCATTTGAAGAAAAAATCACAAGCAGAATATGTGCTCAATCATGACAAGAAAATATATGTTTGAGGTTGATCATGCAATCTATTTGAGAATCATGTGCGTAACTCTTAAACATAGACAGTCCAATGACATTATGCAAAATTTTGCAACAAATCAAATGCGGCTATCTTTAAGACGACATAATTAAGTATATTTTTCTAAAATCCTTGGATAGATATGACTTCAAACAAATGGTGTCGCTGATATTCAACAATTATGCTCAAGAAAAATATCCAGGATATTTGTTCAATAAAAATCTATCTACAATCACTTTGAAATTACATGGCTAGAAATGTGGAATATAACGCTTGAAGGATTTATTGTCGTGATTAAGGTCCTAATAAGGGGAGAAAATTATTTCAGTGTTCTATGTTTTTTCCTTCACTAAAGTGTTTTCCCATTAGGTTTTTTCTAGTAATGTTTTAACGAGGTAGACTAAATACAAGTATGTCACACTTAAATTCTATTTGAGCTTGAACTCAAAAGAGACAAAATTCAGTCAAGCAAAAATGTTACAGGATCGTCCACAGAAGCATTGCCAACGATGAGCTAGCTATCATGATTGGCATGTGTCGACTTTGTGATCATTATTGATGTGTTCAGATAAATGGAAGCCTTATACACACCTATACTGTGCAAATAGTGACACACAAATAATAACTGTATAGTAACTATATTTTTCATATAAATAGAGTTTTATTATAATTCAGAATATATAGTGAAATCAATAGAATTATCTCTAGTTTTTCTTAGTCCTCTCTTATATTATTGTCTTTCTGGTAAATATTTTGTAATAGACACAATATTGTTACTTCAAAGTGGGTAATTATAAAAAAGGTAATTTACCGAAATGATCCTAAATCTTTGTCTTTTTTGACATTTAAGTCATCTATCTTTTATTTTAGACAAAATGGTCATTCATCTTTCATTTTGGTGACAATAGTTAGTCCTTTGAGCAAAATCCGTCAAAAACATATCATTAGTGAGCACGTGCTATGACAACCAAGCCTGAGTGCATGCATAATTCATTTATTTGCACATATTTATGTGTTTAATTAAGTGTTGATATGTGATTACTTGTTTATTTAGTAAATTGCACTCATTTGTTAGTTTACTTTACATATTTTTGAAAAATAAGTAAACTATGTTTAATTAACTTGTATAAAATAATTAACCTACTATTTTAGTATTTGAATTATATGGAATTGTTTTCCTACATTCAATAGATTAATTTTCATTATTTAAAAATGAGCCCTGAGCCCGGGGTAAAAATTAAAGTATTTTATTTTTTGAATTTTATTTTTTCCTTTAATATACACTTGATTTTGGGTACACGTTTACAAATTTTATGTACATAGCATATCGGGAGTGTGAGTTATAAAAATATTTTAGGTACCGTATGAATAGTAAAAAACTAGTATGCATTTTTGGGCTTTTGTATTGTAGCTATGTTTTGGACCATTTTTATTCATCTTAACATATTTTCCTAAACCAACCCAAGCCCAAACCCTTAACCGAACCCATATATATCTATTATACACATACATAGCAAATCAAAAACCAGAAAAAAGAACAAAATGGCCATCGGCCAAAAGAAAAGGAAAGAAAAAAAGAGAGCTAACCTAGGGTTTTGATCTTGTGTCTTCCAAGCTTGTTTGAGTAGGTTTGATCCATCACAAAGTTTCAACCTAACTCGTTCAACTTGATTTTGGTGAGGGTTTTCACAAAAATTGCATATTTATGTATGTATTGATTATGTATAATTATTGGTTATGGTTTAAATGTTGGTTATTTAGCTTTATCTTGCAATATTTATTGTTCTCCTAGCTACTAGAGTAAACTTTTATGGTTATTGCATGTGTTTAGCTAGAGTTTGCAAAAGGTGTAATTGGAGAAGACAATTAATAGTATTTTTATGCAAGTTGGTGTTTGATGGTTATATGTTTGTCTCTATGCTAAAATTGTGTGCCATAGGTGTTGTGTAACACCCTGATCCTTCACAGGATTAAGACCCCTATTCATTCTGCTAATAACAACCCGACCCTAACCCTGGGCACGAAAAATGAGAAAAAATGGATGAAGTCTCTCCTATTTCTAGGCCAATCTACAAACCTGCACTTAGAAGAAATGAACCACAAACAGCAATACAACATTCATAAATCATCCACATCCTTCGTTTGACATATTTTTCCATGTTCTTAAGGCCATCCGAGCCTTTTACCTCAATAAAATAAACATTCATGCATCTGGACTATCTGGACTAAAGCCATACTAATCTATTACAAATACTAGCTTATCATACCACTCTAATACTTAAATTAACTTATTACAAATTCCTACTTACAACAAATATATACAAAGCAACAAACATAACATATATTTTAATCACTAAATATACCTTACATACAAATATATTACTTTACATTTCATCTAATAATTCACACATGGTAACCAAAGAATACTCATGAACTTCTCTTCCTCTATGACTTGAAGGACCAACCCAGCTTTACCTGGAAAAATGTTAGATGAAAAGGGTGAGCATACATTTATGCTCAGTGAGGGAGGGAATAAACGGGAACGTTTTGAAAACGGCTTTCGTGCAATGCATATAGGGTATTCATATAATGTCATTAAACATATAAAGATACGCGAGACTTTATCACTTTTAAAAGAAACTCATGAAATTTACATTTATAAGATAAACTTTAAAGTATTAAAACTTTAAACGCGAATAAAAAGGATATCGCGAGTAATTCTCTAAGAATATAGGGCCCAAGCGAGAGTTACACATAAGAAGATATCGCGAGTATCTCTCCAAGAACAAAAGGCCTAAGCGAGAGTTACACATAAAAAACAGATTTCGCGAGTAACTCTCCAAGGACATAGGGCCTAAGCGAGAGTTATACATGAAAACATGATGGTTGCAACCATGAAAACACTAGAATTCTTGTTAGTTTGTTAGTTCACTTGGGACAGTTTATAGAACATAACACGTTGCCACGTAGAAGTACTTTATCATTAGAATATAATAAATGCACGTAAGTGAGAAGTGACAAAAGAAGCCACTCTCATGCATATGTATACATGAACATGCTCCAACATCAGTAATCATGCGTTACATTACTTGAGCTAAGTGCCATGCTTTGAAGACATTCATTACACATAATTCAACAAGCTAACATTTATAAAAAAACTTAAGTACTAAAACATTCTTACTTTTCAAAACTCAAAAACATTTCTTATATTATATAGCTTGAAAAGATTATTTACCTACAACCATGACATATAACATATAGCAAAGTAAAGCACTTAAAAATGCACACAAGAATGATCATGTGAAACCCCAGTTTTTGTCTTTATCTCGATTTGCGTGTCTTTGCCTCGAATTACGTGTTTTAACCTATTCATATGTGTTATATGAATTAAAATGTGCTAATTAAGTGATTAATACTTCTAATACATGACATGTGACCATTCATAAATTTTTCATCAAAATCGGCATTAGAAATTTTATCGTTGATTTTTGTGAATAGTATTTTGAACGCACATCCGCTAAAATTTTTACGGGGGTGTTTTAAACATCTTAAAACCTAGTCCTCGGATATTAATAGACCCGTGTTTGATTAAAACGGATTTTAAATCGATTTTGGAATTTTAAAGGTTTTTACACTTTCTTTTGCAGTTGCGTTTTTAACCGAGTCGGGTGAAAGTCTTTGCATGAGGAAATTCTTGTCACCTAAAAATAAAATACTTAAAATAGTCTAAGTGTCAAATTAATGTTTTGAGCAAGAAATAGTCTAAAATGGAATTAAAAGACTAGGAAAAGACTAAAATACTAAATATACTAATTAGTTTCCACCTTTGACTTTGAGTATTTTTGTTGACCTTGGCATATAAGAATAATCACACACTAGAATCAACACAAAACATACTCTTACACACACACAAAGGGCCTAAACTCCATAGCCATCTTTGTGAGCTTTTTCAACATTTTTTCAAAGCAAAGTTTCAATAGAAAACTCATTTGAAGTCCAAACATCTTCATCCAAGGCTTGATTTCACTTGTTGGGCACCTATTGCACACATTTCTTGCATAAAAAAAAAACATCAAAGGTGAGAGAAAAATTCTAGATCTTTTTATGTTAATTCATGTAATTGAATTTTTAGCTATTGAAATGTTAAATTGATGTTATATTATTGCTCAGTAGATGCTAAGGATTGATTATATGTATTTATATCAGTTTTGAACCGTTGTAGTATGCATTTCTATTTTCGGGTATTAAAAATTAAGAATTTGGCTATTTGTTGAATACATGATGTTGTGGTTGTTGGAATTGCTTGTTGTTAGTTTCTAAAAGTTTGTTAAATACGTGGTAGTAATGTTGTAATTCTGAAATTTTGATTGTGATGTCGGTGTGAAAGTCCAGAAATTTCAGCCTTGATGCATTAGGATTTTAAGGTTGTTGGGCTTGATGTGGATGGGTTATGGTTAGTTTCCAAGGGGGCTAATGTTGTCGATTGAGTGGGTGAGTGTTAGAAACTGGTTTGGAGGTTATCGGATTAGTAGAATGTAAGTTATGACTTTTAGAAGTTTGGGTTGTCTTTCTTTAAAATGTTGAATTATGCCTTTAAATGTTTGGGTGGTGTTTGAGTGATTGAATTGTGAGATGTTGATGGTTAGACTAAGGTTTGGTTGTTTGTTTAATGCATGTTAAATTGGGAGATAGGCAACCTACTTTGTCATCTAACTTAGTTATTTGTTGTTTATTTTATTAGTTGTTGTTATGTTGCTAAAATGATGATTATTGATTGATTATTGTTGAATAGGGAGATAGGCAACCTACTTTGTTGTCCTCCTGTGATAATTGATTATTGATGAGCCGGCAGATAGTCAACGTGAAAGGTTGTCATCCTGAGATTTGAATGATTATTATTATTGTCATGAGTCTTGGTATATGTGTGTCACCTCTCGGGTAGCGTCGGGCTGTCGGGTTGAAAATGGCATGACTATCATAGGCTACCCCCAGCTCGCATGATGGAGGTGTCATGGAGGGAGGGGCTAGAGAGGTACCTCAGGTGCGTGAGTAATGAGGAGTTACAAGAAGAACGATTGAGATCGTGATGACGTTTGGAGTTACACCAACTAAAGTATCCTTTATTGATTAGTCATTATAATTAATGTGCTTATATTGTTATTGATGATTATTATGTGTTTACTGCTCAAAGGATGATTTTCAAGGAGTATAGTAAATACTGTTAGAGATCTATTGAATCCTCACTGGGCTTGTTTTATATTAGCTCACTCTCAGTTATTGCATTCATACAGGTGTTACCGATCCAGATTACGGGTACGTGCCTGCAGAAGAGGATAATGTGCCATATGTGGACGAGTCCTATATGTCAGAGTCTTGTCCTTGATATCTGAGATGTAGTTCTCTTTTGTTATCTTGTATATTAAAACTAGATGTTTTGTATTTACTTAGATGTTTATGATGTATAAGATGTTTTAAAGATAGTGGACTAAATATTGCTAGCTTAGTAGTCTTGTTTTGGAATATGATTAGATTGCTAGGTTGGTTATAATCTATTTTGGAAATGTATGTTATATAGTAAATGTGTGATATTGGAACGGAGACGTGTAACCTATGGATGAAATGGTGAAAGCATGTTTAAGTATATTTTGGGTTGTGTTGTATGTTGCTATCTTGATTGTGGAGTTGTTGTTAATCTTTGGGTTTGGATGTATGAACTTAAAAAGAGGTTGGCTTAGAGCCTCGGTATCCAGATTACAGTCGTTATACTGCCGAAATTTCGTTGTGTCCTGACTGATCTTAAGGAGGGTCAAGTTGGAGCGTGACAGATCCCTCACCTCAAGAAGTCAAGAACTCCTTCAAACTTTCTCACATTGCACCAAAACTAGCAATTCACATAGGATTCATAATTAAGAGTAAATTAGATTGATTGCAATTAAACTAGCATATCACACTTAACTACTTCAAAGGTTCAAAGCAATACAAGCTAAATATGCAACTCAACTCACGAACTTCACCAACTAGATATACATCCTATACAAACACATTTAAACACTTAACTAACCAATTAAAAGTTAATTACTAACAACTATTTCAATTTCTATAAACTAGCTCTTTAGTTCAATTACAAGCACATACTGACCATAAGCCACGCAATCCACGAACCAACTATTCTATGCTTACAAGGACATTTTATGACACCTTTATTTGCTAGGAAAACTCATTTTAAAACACAACTATCACTTAATCCCAAAATCCCATTTGGTCATTTTACTGCATTTCCCTTTCGCTGAGCAATAGTTTTTGCTCACCCCTCTTTCTAACCTTCCAGGTGCACAAGACTTAGCTTATGTGGAATACGTGCCTACTATAGATCTGGACAAGCCCGAGGCTTGATAACTTGTTGTTTATGTTTATAAGCTATGTTATAATGGATGTAAATATATTAGTAGTTATTTTATAGTTTAAAGGATTGTATTGTATAGCCTTCTTTTGTTATGTATATTAGTAATGGATTGTAAAGCTATTTTGAACCCTGGATTTTACTATGATGTGAGGTGTAGTGAGATGGACGGCAGTGTACTTGGAATGCATGCGACTGGTCTAAATATTATGTGCTTGGGGATTATATGTTGTTGTGGAAAGTTTTTGCGTGCAGGTTTTATATTCAGGCTAGTGTCTAGTTATAGATAGTATCAGGATAGGGTCTTCGAATTGTTGGGTAGAGTCTTAATGTGAATGTGTGAATGAATGTATGCATGCCTTATGTGATAAGAGGATAAATGTATGCAAGTGATTTATATAATGATATGCTTATGTGCTTAATGTATTTATGTGACTAATATGAGTTGCATGATCGACGTGCTTTATGTGAATGACATGCTTTACGTGCCTATGTGCTCAATATGTTTTAGTTGCTTATATGCTCAGTTGTTGCTTATGTGAAATTACTTGTTTATAACCTGCTTATTTGATCACTGTTCTTTATGTGGAATATCTGTGAACTATTTGTCTACTTGTCATAAAATATCTGCATTCTAGTTATTATCCATGGGGCCCCATCGTTAGACTAGAGGTCAGAGTTTAGGTTCTGGGGCAGTAGAGCAAGATCAGTAGACAATTAATGAGCGGATGACAATTGCTATAGATAGGATCACACAAGTTCTGCAGGAATAGAGGCAAGGGAGAAACAATTTGGTTGGCAATCCTAGAAATGGCCGTGATAGAGCTGAGGGTAGTAGCAACAGTAACAATAATCATCTTGAGAAATTTCTGAAACATGGGCCGACTAGATTTCTTGGAGGGCTAGATGATGAGCAGGTGGAGCTGTGGTTGGGTCAGATTGAGAAGATTTTCACTGCCCTAGAGTATGTTGATGAGAGGAGAATTTTATTTGTTGTGTTTCTGCTTGACGGTGATGCCGAGCAATAGTGGAGGACAGTGAGACTGAGATGGGTGGTGAGAATGTACAACATACATGGGCTGATTTCTTGAGAGAGTTTCGGAACAAATATATTTCGGAGGTGACGTGTGAATAGAGAGAAGAAGAATTCGTGACATTGAAGCAGGGGGATATGACTGTTGGTCAATATGAGTTCATATTTGACAGACTTTCTCATTATATGCTCGAGCTAGTACAACCAGAGAGACGGAGGATACATATGTTTATCCAGGGGTTAAGGCCAGATATACAACTTAACTTGTCTTCCCATCAGTTTGTTACTTATGCCTATGCCATCAATGCAACGTCGTGGTTAGAGAAACGCAAGGCAAAGCTGTGATGCCCGAGATTGAGCCATGCATTCAATTACTGTTGCATCCCTTGTTTGCGCATCTCCTTCTGTGCCTTATTAATTGTCTCCTTAAGTTACTATTCACTTCGTTTTTAAACTGCATTCTATTAGTTAATTAGCATTTTTATTAAATCATATTAATTGTTAAAGTAGTGAGAAAAATGAGCAATTGAGCTAGAAGCGATAGGAGAGCTCGTTTAGAAAATGATTTTTGTAGTTGAATGAATAGTGTTACGTAACAGAACTTGGTAAATTAATTAGCTAGCTCACATCCTTCACTTTAGGCTCGTTTTAAGCTTACTACGCGCATTATAATGAACCATTTAGGCACCCAATCAAGACCCCACCTTAGCCATTCATTAAATAGCCTTAGTTAGCTCATAACATAACAAAGAAAAAAAAAAAAAAAGCTGAAAACAGTAGCAGAGGCCAACAGCAGCTAGGGAGGAAAATGAAAGATTTTTCTCATCCAACTCTTCAATCCAAGCCTCTCCAACCCTTGAGCAAGTAGATTAGGGTGTGTGCAAGCTTCCTAGGTGCTCCTACGCACATTGGTGAGGGATTTCACGGCTTATTTTCGCATTTCTAAATAGTTGCTATTTTCTTGATTTGTTGAAAATGTGTTAATATGCTATTGTATTGATTATCTATGCTATTATACCATGTATATGAATGCTAGAGAACATATTTGATCCATCATTTCGCAATTTAATCGGTTGGAATCGTTAGTTTAATTCATGAGGTGAATAGTGACATTTTTTTCTAGGGTTTCGTGTAATTGCTCGAATTAGCTTGATTCAACGCTCCTAATAGAAGCCTTAGGTGCTAATGAAGGTAGTCTAACAGCCCTGTGCACTTACATTGCTCTAGAATCGCATAAAACGTAAAATAGTCGACTTTAATAAAGGGCTTTCGGGGTTAATGCGAATCCGGGTGGATTCGGGCTTCACTTCTAGTATTCTTAGGCTACCTAGGTGCTATAGAAGCTTTGATAACCCTTGTTTGAAGCCCGGATAAGGTATGTGTAGTTTAAAGCCATAAGAGGGAATTTGGGGCTTTCGGGGTAATCGCGAGCGTTTGAATGAGTTAGAGGGTTGAGAGGGTAGCTTGAGGGTTAGTTAGAAGGTTGGGAGAGTTTCCCTTGAAAATGGAATCATTAACCTTGGTTTGGAAGAGAAATAGTTTGAAAAATAAAGGGGTTTAGGTGCAATTTCGGTTGACTCACACTTCTAAACCCATGGCATGACTTCTTGAGTGTTTATATGTGGTTTCAAGTTGATTTGGAGCTTTTGGTATGATTCTATGCTTATTTTGTAAATGTCCCTTTGTAAAACTGCTTATTAGCTTATATAATTGCTTCTATTCTAACTGCCTCGAGGTCAACCTACTTTGTTGATCCTCCTATGTGTTAATGCTTATATTATTGCTATTAACTTGCCATTGTTAAGTGCATTGCATAGTGGTTGCGCAACCATAGTGTCAGGGGCGGATGCGTTGAATATCGGCTAGGCGGCAGAGGGCTTGCCGGTGGATATTCAATCTCCGTGCCCTAGTCCCTCATTCGCCTGGTCCGGAGATTGCCAGGGAATGTTGGGTCGTAGGATTATCGGGGTACATCCGGAGTACACCCACTGGAGTGTTTGGGGTTATGCCGGCTTATCGTGATCGTGATCGTGGTTCGTGGATCGTGAATGAAGACCAGTGAAGATTGGTGTATAGGGGTTATGAGAAATGTATCCTTTCAAATATGTGGTTATTTAAGCTATCATTTTTTTTTGATTTGCTCAATTGTTATTGTTGTTAACTGTATTACTTGTCGCATTGCACGCCCCGGGACTATATCCCTCACTGGGCAACAGTGGTTGCTCATACCTCGCTAACATGTTTCAGGTGGCACAGTTGGTGGAGTTGCCTTAGCTGCTGTGTGATATTTGTCTGAGGCGGATGTGCTTTCTGGTTGCTATGTGAAGAATTTGTTGTTCTATGTATAATCTATTTTGGGGCCTTAAAGCTCATGTATGTATTTGAGTAATATGTAAGCTGGAAGTCTAATAATGTAGTAGCAGTGGTAATTCTATGGCTTGTAATAACTGATATTTCTATTTCTAGTTGCTTTGCATGCTTGGGAGTGAATGGCTTAGTGTAGAATGTTTTATCTCTAAGTATGTTTTAATGTTATCCTAGAATGGCATGGTTACTAGACTATATTATAAACAAGTTACTTGCATGCTTGTGTGGTTTTGGAACTGTTGTTTGCTTCAAGGCTCGGATGGCCTTGAATCTTTAAATATTTAGCCATGAAAAGTTTGTTTACCTTGTAGTTACCTTATTTGAGAATTTACAGGTTTTCAGAATGTCCATAGTACAGGGGAAACTCTGTCCGTTTTTCCCTAAAATTTTGTGACCGGGTTTGGTATTGGGTTGAGAATAGCATGGTTATTAGAGCCTCCGGTCTCGTGAGGGATCGGGGCGTTGCAGGTGGTATCAGAGCTTAGTTAGCTCTAAGCCGGGACAGGGTCCTCGGCCTGTCGGGTAGTAACCCTTGCGTGTGTGCTTGTTAAGAGTGTGTCTTGAAAGTGTATGCCTGCATGTGTGATTGTGTGTCTTGTATTGAATGTGTGCACCTATGTGATATAATTATGTGTTACGTGCTAAATGTGTGCTAAGTGAAGTAAAGTGGCTGGTTATGCATCAAATTGACCTCGTGAATTGTTAATTGCTTGAACTGTTGCTTGTAATGTGTGCATTTGAAAGTCTTTGATTGAGTTGTGTTATGATGGACTTGATTGTCGTGCTTGAATGACTTTGATGATTACACTGTTTCATAAACTCTTATATAAACATGTTTGCATAATAGTTTAAAACATATATGTGTAAATGTGATATCTTGGCATTCATACATGTCCCGTTGAAATGGTAAGAAAGACTTCTTCCTTCCCCTGAAGAGAAGTGATTAGCAACAAGCCCTCCAAGTTGTGTGGATTAGCGGGAATGAGAATGTTGTAAGCGGAGCTCAGTTATTGGGATTTCTTCCAAGGCATTCTTCTACGCTCAATAGTCAGAAATGAATGGCTTCCTTTGGGATTTATATATGACCATTCTCTCGGTTTTCTTATTGAGTATCCTTCTAGTATTTTCTTGCTGGTATTACTCGGAAGACTTAGTTTGGGATTCTAATCAGCCTTATTATATGGAATTATCTTCTGTATTTGTACTCTAAATTCTTATTGGTATTTTCTCGCCACTGTTAGTTGGGATTCTATTCTTCTATGGTATTCGTGCCAGCGGAATTCTTATTTGGATTTCGAAGTAGCATCTCTATTGGAGCCTTTATTTGGCCTTATTACATGAGGTTCGCAGGCAATACTAATGGGATTTCTTAATGAGCTCCCACAAGAGTTCGTATATGGTATTCTTGCTTAGCAACTGATGACGAATAATCGAAGTTGGTTTTCAGTTGATACAAAGTTCTCTTGTGAAGATGAATTGCGTGGACGCAATTTGTTTAAGGGGGAGAGGATGTGACGCCCGAGATTGAGCCATGCATTCAATTACTGTTGCATCCCTTGTTTGCGCATCTCCTTCTGTGCCTTATTAATTGTCTCCTTAAGTTACTATTCACTTCGTTTTTAAACTGCATTCTATTAGTTAATTAGCATTTTTATTAAATCATATTAATTGTTAAAGTAGTGAGAAAAATGAGCAATTGAGCTAGAAGCGATAGGAGAGCTCGTTTAGAAAATGATTTTTGTAGTTGAATGAATAGTGTTACGTAACAGAACTTGGTAAATTAATTAGCTAGCTCACATCCTTCACTTTAGGCTCGTTTTAAGCTTACTACGCGCATTATAATGAACCATTTAAGCACCCAATCAAGACCACACCTTAGCCATTCATTAAATAGCCTTAGTTAGCTCATAACATAACAAAGAAAAAAAAAAAAGCTGAAAACAGTAGCAGAGGCCGACAGCAGCTAGTGAGGAAAATGAAAGATTTTTCTCATCCAACTCTTCAATCCAAGCCTCTCCAACCCTTGAGCAAGTAGATTAGGGTGTGTGCAAGCTTCCTAGGTGCTCCTACGCACATTGGTGAGGGATTTCACGGCTTATTTTCGCATTTCTAAATAGTTGCTATTTTCTTGATTTGTTGAAAATGTGTTCATATGCTATTGTATTGATTATCTATGCTATTATACCATGTATATGAATGCTAGAGAACATATTTGAGCCATCATTTCGCAATTTAATCGGTTGGAATCGTTAGTTTAATTCATGAGGTGAATAGTGACATTTTTTCTAGGGTTTTGTGTAATTGCTTGAATTAGCTTGATTCAATGCTCCTAATAGAAGCCTTAGGTGCTAATGAAGGTAGTCTAATAGCCCCGTGCACTTACATTGCTCTAGAATCGCATAAAACGTAAAATAGTCGACTTTAATAAAGGGCTTTCGGGGTTAATGCGAATCCGGGTGGATTCGGGCTTCACTTCTAGTATTCTTAGGCTACCTAGGTGCTATAGAAGCTTTGATAACCCTTGTTTGAAGCCCGGATAAGGTATGTGTAGTTTAAAGCCATAAGAGGGAATTTGGGGCTTTCGGGGTAATCGCGAGCGTTTGAATGAGTTAGAGGGTTGAGAGGGTACCTTGAGGGTTAGTTAGAAGGTTGGGAGAGTTTCCCTTGAAAATGGAATCATTAACCTTGGTTTGGAAGAGAAATAGTTTGAAAAATAAAGGGGTTTAGGTGCAATTTCGGTTGACTCACACTTCTAAACCCATGGCATGACTTCTTAAGTGTTTATATGTGGTTTCAAGTTGATTTGGAGCTTTTGGTATGATTCTATGCTTATTTTGTAAATGTCCCTTTGTAAAACTGCTTATTAGCTTATATAATTGCTTCTATTCTAACTGCCTCGAGGTCAACCTACTTTGTTGATCCTCCTATGTGTTAATGCTTATATTATTGCTATTAACTTGCCATTGTTAAGTGCATTGCATAGTGGTTGCGCAACCATAGTGTCAGGGGCGGATGCGTTGAATATCGGCTGGGCGGCAGAGGGCTTGCCGGTGGATATTCAATCTCCGTGCCCTAGTCCCTCATTCGCCTGGTCCGGAGATTGCCAAGGAATGTTGGGTCGTAGGATTATCGGGGTACATCTGGAGTACACCCACTGGAGTGTTTGGGGTTATGCCGGCTTATCGTGATCGTGATCGTGGTTCGTGGATCGTGAATGAAGACCAGTGAAGATTGATGTATAGGGGTTATGAGAAATGTATCCTTTCAAATATGTGGTTATTTAAGCTATCATTGTTTTTTGATTTGCTCAATTGTTATTGTTGTTAACTGTATTACTTGTCGCATTGCACGCCCCGGGACTATATCCATCACTGGGCAACAGTGGTTGCTCATACCTCGCTAACATGTTTCAGGTGGCACAGTTGGTGGAGTTGCCTTAGCTGCTGTGTGATATTTGTCTGAGGCGAATGTGCTTTCTGGTTGCTATGTGAAGAATTTGTTGTTCTATGTATAATCTATTTTGGGGCCTTAAAGCTCATGTATGTATTTGAGTAATATGTAAGCTGGAAGTCTAATAATGTAGTAGCAGTGGTAATTTTATGGCTTGTAATAACTTATATTTCTATTTCTAGTTGCTTTGCATGCTTGGGAGTGAATGGCTTAGTGTAGAATGTTTTATCTCTAAGTATGTTTTAATGTTATCCTAGAATGGCATGGTTATTAGACTATATTATAAACAAGTTACTTGCGTGCTTGTGTGGTTTTGGAACTGTTGTTTGCTTCAAGGCTCGGATGGCCTTGAATCTTTAAATATTTAGCCATGAAAAGTTTGTTTACCTTGTAGTTACCTTATTTGAGAATTTACAGGTTTTTAAAATGTCCATAGTACAGGGGAAACTCTGTCCGTTTTTCCCTAAAATTTTGTGACCGGGTTTGGTATTGGGTTGAGAATAGCATAGTTATTAGAGCCTCCGGTCTCGTGAGGGATCGGGGCGTTGCAAAAGCTGTTAGCTGAGTCCAGCCATCCTAGCAAGAGGCCTAATCTATCCCAGAGCCAGAGCCAGCCGAGGCAGCTTCAGACTCCGGATCAGGGTCAGTAGAGCCAGTATCAGCCTCAAAGTTATTCAGGTCCTATCCAGACACAGGTACAGTCGAGACCGAGTCAGAGTTCGCATCAATCCATTCAGTCTCTATTACAATTAGAGCACCTACTTAGCCAACTGACAGGTCAACCGATTGTTATAAGGACTCAGTCAGAACCGACCTAGATTCAGAGTCAAAGGAGACCAGTTGCTTCTACAGTTCAGAGCTCTCCGAGAGGCAATGCTGCTCATAATATTCCTCTTTGTACTTTTTGTAACAAGAGGGGCCATTTGGAGGCCAGTTGTTGTAAGAGAATTGGGAAATGTACTGGGTGCAGTAGTGACCAGCATAGGGCAAGGGATTGCCCAAGGTTCAAGACTGGTCAGGGGCAGTCAGCAGCTAGAGGCAACCAGGGTAGACTAGCAGATATTGTACCTCAACAGCCACTTGTTCAACCTAGAGTCTTCGTCATTGATCTTCAGGGGCAACTACATCAAGAAAGTAAGAATTGCGATGGCACACTTTGTTTAAGGGGGGAGGATGTGACGCCCGAGCCCGAGTGCATACATAATTAATTTATTTGCACATATGTGATTAAGTGTTGATATGTGATTACTTGTTTATTTAGTAAATTGCATTCATTTATTAGTTTACTTTACATATTCTTGAAAATAAGTAAACTATGTTTAATTAACTTATATAAAATAATTAACCTACTATTTTAGTATTTAAATTAAGTGGAATTGTTTTCCTCTATTCAATAGATTAATTTTCATTATTTAAAAATGAGCCCTGAGCTCGGGGTAAAAATTAAAGTATTTTATTTTTCGAATTTCGTATTTTTTCCTTAATATACACTTATTTTTGGGCATACGTTCATAAATTTTATGTGCATAGCATATCGGGAGTGTGAGTTATAAAAATATTTTAGGTACCGTATGAATAGTAAAAAACTAGTATGCATTTTTGGGCCTTTTGTATTATAGCTATGTTTTGGACCATTTTTATTCAACCTAACATATTTTCCTAAACCAACCCAAGCCCAAACCCTTAACCTAACCCATATATTTCTATTATACATATATATAGCAAAATTAAAAACAAGAAAAAAAGAACAAAAAGACCATCGACCAAAAGAAAAAGAAAGAAAAAAGAAAGCTAATCTAGGGTTTTGATCTTGTGTCTTCCAAGCTTGTTTGAGTAGGTTTGATCCATCACAAAGCTTCAACCTAGCTTGCTCAACTTGATTTTAGTGAGGGTTTTCAAAAAAATTGCATATTTATGTACGCATTGATTATGTATAATTATTAGTTAATGCTTAAATGTTGGTTATTTAGCTTAATCTTGCAATATTTATTGTTCTCCTAGCTAGTAGAGTAAACTTTTATGGTTATCGCATGTGTTTAGCTGGAGTTTGTAAAAGGTGTAATTGGAGAAGACAATGAATAGTATTTTTAGGCAAAGTTGGTGTTTGATGGTTATATGTTTGTTTCTATGCTATAATTGTGTGCCATAGGTGTTCTAGTAGCTAGATTAATGCCTAAAATGAATAAAACTTGCTTAGAACTTGGTATATTGAGTTGAATATAAAGGGGTGATTGTAGGTTATGGGTTAAATGCCTTGTTTAATGCTTAATTTAGGCACCATAAGTGTTGTTAAGATTAGAATTGTGTGTAAAATGGCTAAGATATGATTTGAACTTGGTGTGTGTGTGTATGAACCAAAGGGCCGAAAAGTGTGTGTATGTTTATTGTGTGTGTGTGTGTATATTTTTTCTTTATATGATTGTGTGTGTAGACTTGTGTGAGAGTGTGTGTAGAAGGTTAAGTGGTATTATAAGTAGAAGTATGCCTAGTATGCTCAAAATTGTTAAGTGGTGGTGTTTTCTTGACTTTAAATGGATTTTCTTGATCACCAAAGTTCAAAACAATTATTCAACACCCAAGCTAGCTCAAGTAAATTATTTTTAGGTGACAAGAAGTTTTACAATCAAACAATTTCACCCGAGTTGGCTTAAAACTCGATTTTCGCAAAAGTCGGTGTAAAAACCCTAATAAATTCTTAAGCCGATTTTAAAACCGTTTTCATCAAACACGGGTCTATTAGAGTCCGTGGACTAGGTCTAGAAGGGTTAAAAATACCAGTTTCAAAATTTTAGCGGACGTGTTTCGAAAATACTATTCACTGAAAATCGACGATAAAATTTCTGACTCCGTTTTTTATGAAAATTTCATGAATGAACATTTAGCATGTTCTAGGAGTATTGATATCAAAATTACCACATTCTAAGTCACATAGCACATAGATAGATTAATTCATGCAAAACGAGATAAGCACGCAAAACGAGATAAGATAGAAAAGTGGGGTTTCACACTGCATTTTATTCATTTTAGCCCTAGCACATTCCACTAAAGAGCTATGACTGCACTCTAGAACGGATACCGAATCCTAGAAGCCAGTCAAATGATGTTTGACCTTTATCTTTGACCTACTAAGTGAGAAGACCGAAATGTCCTTCTATGTAGAACCCGTAATCAATACTACGTCTTAACCTTGTACTATCAACCTTTATTGATTACCTCTATACTTTGTGCCTGTAATCCTTCGATAATCATCATCTAAATATTATTTTTTTGATCCAGGGAGTGACCCACAAGTTTAATATCTAAATATAGTCCCAATTGACTATATTACTAAGTACTTAGATTCAAATGATTAATAGGATGTCACAAAGGGGTTATAACCCACCAATTAAGATGGTATAAAACATCTTGACACACATGAATATGCCAACTAGTCACATCCATGTATCCAAAACACCGAGCTGTTGACCCATATCCATATAAGATCTCATCCACAATGAATCAAAACACATGTGCTTAAGTTCATTGGTCATCCATATATGCTCAAGAACTCGAGCATTGATCTCTTTGCCGCTTGAGATGTTTCTGATCTCATACGAGTGATAGTACTTTTACCGAGATCATATCTATTATGGTCTAGTTCAATGCATTAATAAGAAAAAAGTCCAGAAAGCCCTTCCAATGACCAAGGTAGGTCACCCTCCAAATATAAGACTCTCTCATTATAAATTCAAACTTTAGTATTCGGTTTATGAACCTATAGTTAAGATTCAAACACCACGCACCTATGCCATTCACTTAAATCAAGGAGTCTTAGCATGCATATATAAAAAGAGTTAAGAGATGCATATGTATGATACACTGATTATTAATTCTTATAATATCCCTTCACTGGGATGTTTTAGTGCTAATTATTTTTAGGCCATATAGTAACCAACATTTTCTCATATTTTCCTGTGCACACGCCTTTTAATATTCACATTGTAAATAATACACCATTATCAGTCACATATATTGGGAAGATTACCACTAATGCTATCACCTCTAGTAATGTTTTACTTGTGCCTAAACTTACTATGAACCTTATTTCTATCAGTCAAAGTTTTCATATTGTGTTTATTAATGACACTTGTATTGTGAAGGATCCTCAAACAAGGAAATTGTATGGGACCGGGTATAGATTTGGCAAGCTCTGCTATGACTAATCATTTCATCTTATTTTCCACTATGTTGCTGCATCTAGTCTAGCTCTTTGGCATGAATGCTTGGGATATCCTTCTATTCCTAAAATAAAAACATTACTTTCTGATGGATTTTTAGGCCACATCACCAACTCTAAGATTTTTCATTGTTAGCATTGTGTTTTGGGGAAACAACATGTATTGACCTTTTCTTCCAGTACTATGAGAATTAAGGCAATTTTTTATGTTGTTCATAGTGATGTGTAGACTTCTAATGCACCTTCTTTAATTTGAACCAAGTATTATGTATTTTTTATTGAAGATTTTTTTCAGTACACGTGGTTATTTATCATGCATAATAAGTCCGATTTATACCAAATCTACAGTAGTTTTGCCAATATGATCTTGACCAAAATTTCTAAACATATTAAAATTTTGTGGTTAGACTCAGGAGGTGAATATTGTTCTCATAAATTCCTGTACTTATTGAAATCGCATGGTATGACCCTTCAACTATCATATCCCGACACTTTGCAACAAAATAGTGTGTCTAAACAAAATATCGACATCTACTTGAATCCACTCGTACTCTTCTCATTTCTTCTAATCTTGCTCTCACTTATTGGGGAGAATCGTTGCTTACTCTTGTATATCTCATCAATCGCACGCCCACTCTATTGCTTCAAAATAAAACCTCATATGAACATATCCATAATGCTCCTCCTACATGCTCTCACTTATGAAAATTTGGCTTTACATGTTTTGTTCTTCTTTCACCTTTTGAGCGCACTAAATTATTTGCTCTCACACAACTTTGTGTCTTTATTGGTTGTAGGGTAGAACGAAAAGGATACAAATGCTACAATCCTATTAGTCATCGTAGTCAAATTTCACGAAATGTGATTTTATGGGAAACAATCCCTTTTATGGACCTTCCTTGAAATTCTCTTACTCATACTATCTTTGTTGATCCTTTTACCTATCCTTATTTACTTCCTAGTGATGACTCTTTATCAGTTCCTGAATCTAGTCCTTCATCTTTGCCATTGTCAATGCGTCCATCCCAATGCAACTATTCCATGGGCATTATCACTATTGAAAAACTTCAATTCTACCAAGAGTTTCCCGAGTTACTTTTTCTCTCTCTTGTTGTTTCTGCTAGAGCCGCAAACTATGATATCCATGGTTGAATTAACAATACAATATTGTCACCCCCTAACCATATACAGAGAAAAGGCACATCCAGAGATCCATTCTCTGGATTCTAAATGACTCGTAAACAAATAAATATCAAAAGACCAGGTTTTAGGTTCGACTAATGTTTATTTATCATGCCCAAGGCAAAACGAATATCCAACTAAATTTAAACTTGACATACATGAGATTTTCAACTGCAAATGCCCACATAATTCTTTTCATTATTTCTATCTCCTCAGTTGTCCTCGACAATGACCTGAGACAAAATTACTCTACATCTCAAAAGGAATGCTCCTTTTCTTGGAGCCTTGTATGTCAAATATGACTTATATCTTCTCCAAAAGTGAACTATGAAACAAAACTATTGCATCCTCGCAAAAGCTCAATGTCCAAGATATAGTTCGTTTGTTTAAATATCTTCAATTTTGGATCCAAGAAGACATCTAGACCCTAATAGTATCTCAACACTTGTAACCAAGTGTGCTCCTCAATAATCTTATTTGTTCTCTTCACATACAGGGCTCACTAACATTTTGATCAAAACCTTAGATGAATTTGATCAAATCCAATCTTCCAGTACCCTGGATGTTAGGTTACGTCCAAATAAATGGATCCCTTAAGCTAACAGACAATATGTTCTTGAACCCAATAGTATACCTTACAAACCTGTCAAGACTTCTCCCGTAGAAAACTATCTTAACATCTACTTATCATATCTGGCAATCAAGATGACTGCCAATGTGAAAGAGTGTTTGTCACGCCCCAACTCGACCCCTCCTACGATCAGTCAGGACGCAACGGAATTTCGGCAGTATAACGACAGTAAATAGGATACCGAGGTTCTAAACCAACCTCATTAAACATCATACATCCAGCAACTCCTCAATTCAAACAACAACATACAACACAACCATATTATACAATAAACCATCCTCGTTATACGCCTCCGTTCCAACATAACATACAATACCTCAACCTTATCATACATTTCAAAAATAAGTTGAGACACAACTACAACTTAACCATAGACAAAAGAAAGCCACTAAGTTAACATCGTTTGGATTATCATCTTTCAACATCTATTACAATAAGAACCATAAAGCATATAAAAGTCTATTAAGCTAATATACATGACACTAAACAACATATAATCATGGATAAGACTCAGGAACATATGACTCGTCCACGTAAGGCACATTTTCCTCCTCAGGAGGCACGTACCCGTAATCCGGCTCTGCAACACCTGTAAGCATGCAATAATAGAGAGTGAGCTTATATACATAAGCCCAGTGAGGATCCGATAGATCTCGACAGTATTCACTACGCTCCTTAGATTTAGTCCTTTGAGCAAGTAAACACACAACAACATAAATAATGCTATCATCACATAACTATATAACCAATCGATAAAGGATACTCTATTTGGTGTAGCTCCAAACGCCATCACGATCTCAACCGTTCTTCTTATAACTCCCCATTACTCACGCACCCGAGGTACCTCACTAGCCCCTCCCTCCATGACACCTCCGTCTTGCGAGCTGGGGGTAGCCTATGGCAGTCATACCGTTATCAACCCGACAGCCCAACGCTGCCCGAGAGGTAGCACACACATACCAAGACTCCATAATCATCAATCATCAATCAATCATCAATCAATCAATTGGGAGATTAGCAACGAAAGTGCCCGATTCCCGAACTCAATAATAATCAATCAATAACATCAATATAACATCAATATTTAATTAAACAACAAACAACGAAGTTAGATGACAAAGTAGGCCATCTAACCGAACATGCATAATAAACATAATTAAACTCTAAATTACTCATCAACAACTCACCATTCAACACTCGAACACTACCCAACCATCTAAAGGCATCGTTCAAGAAATTAAAGAATGACAACCTAAACTTCTAAAATTCATAACTTACAATCTACAAATCCAAACATTGCCAAATCAGTTTCTATCACTCACCCATTCAACCTACTATATTAGCCCTCTCAGAAATCCACCATAACACCTCCAAATCATGCCCGATAACCCTAAAACCCTAGGATGTCATGGCTGGATTTTCCGGATTTTCACACGAACAATGTAATCGAAAATTCGGCATTACAACAGCGCTAACACGTAATTATCAAGTATTTAAAAATTGACGGCAATCGATTTCGATCAACACAACTCATTTAATTCAACTTTGAACATTTTAATCAAAATTAAATACCCGGAAAATAAAAATTATACTACATCCGACAGAAATTCGTAGTATTAGCATATAACGATCCCTAGCATGCAAGGAGAAATAATCTATCATCAGATTTCAATTCTAACGGTTAAATTTTCATTTATGAGCAAAAGTATAAAAATGATATTTTGAGATCTAGAATTTTTCTCTCACCTTTGATGCGATACAAGCCTAGGAATGCGTGCTATGCGTGCCCAACAAGCAGAATCCAAGTCGGTGCGAAGTTCTACGGACAAAAACCAAGTTTTTCTTTGAAAAATTTGATTGAAAAGCTTTGAAAATCTCTTTCTTTTTCTCTCTTCTTTCTATCGGCCTTGTGTGTGTTTGTGGTGGTGTTTTGTGTTGTGTTGAGTGTGTGTTGATGACATTAGCTTATAAGGTCAATAATTTAATAAAGTCAAAGTTAATTTAAATTGATATTTTTGTGTTTTCTTGACTTTAAACTGATTTTATTGCTCACCAAGGCTCAAAATAATTATGCAACCCCCAAGATATCTCAAGTGGATTATTTTTAGGTGACAAGAAGTTTTACAATCAAACAATTTCACCCGAGTCGGCTTAAACTCGATTTTCGCAAAAGTCGGTGTAAAAACCCTAATAAATTCTTAAGCCGATTTTAAAACCGTTTTCATCAAACACAGGTCTATTAAAGTCTGTTGACTAGGTCTAGAAGGGTTAAAAAGACCAGTTTCAAAATTTTAGCGGACGTGTTTCAAAAACACTATTCACTAAAAATCGACGATAAAATTTCTGACTCCGTTTTTGATGAAAATTTCATGAATGCACATTTAGCACGTATTAGGAGTATTGACATCAAAATTATAACTTTCTAGGTCCTATAGCATATAAACAGATCATATGCACGCAAAACGAGGTATAGCACGTAAAACGAGATAAGCAGGAAAAGTGGGGTTTCACATTCTCCCCTCCTTATAGAAATTTCGTCCTTGAAATTCTTACTTGATGTACGGAATAGATCTGGGTATTGCTGCTGCATCTGATCTCGTCTCTCCCACGTAGCTTCCTCAATGCCGTGATGCTTCCACAACACCTTAACCATCGGAATCCTCTTCGACCTCAACTCTCGGTCCATCTGATCTAGAATACGAATCGGACGCTCGACATAAGTCAAATTCTCTCGAAGCTGTAACGGCTCTGGCTCAAGAATATGAGAAGGATCCGGATTATATTTCCGCAAATTAGACACGTGAAATACATCGTGGACATTAGAGAAGTTCTCCGGTAAAGCCAACTGATATGCCAACTTACCAACCCTACCAGTAATCTCAAACGGCCCAACAAATCTCGAACTCAGCTTTCCACCTTTACCATAACGAGCAAACCCCTTTCGAGGAGACAATCTCAAGAAAACCCGATCTCCAACTGCAAACTCCAAGTCTCGACGACGCTTATCAGCATAACTCTTGAATCTACTCTGCGCCGTAAGCATTCTCTGCCTGATCAACTGAACATTCTCAATCTTCTCAAGAAGTTCTGGCATAATAGTCGGATCAACAGTCTTCATCTCTCCTACCTCGTCCCAATATAAAGGTGAACGGCACTTACAACCGTAAAGAGCTGCGAAAGGTGCCATCCCAATAGTAGCTTGATAACTATTGTTATAGGCAAACTCGACAAGTGGTAGATGTTTCTCCCAGTTCTTCCCGAAGTCCAGAACACAAGCCCTAAGCATATCTTCCAGAATCTGAATAGTCCGCTCAGACTGACCGTCGGTCTGTGGATGATACGCGGTATTGAAGTTCAACTGAGTACCTAAGGTCTCTTGAAGTTTTTCCCACAAACGAGAAGTAAATCGAGGATCTCGATCAGAGACAATACTAGAGGGAATACCGTGAAGTCTAACAATCTGATCCAGATAGAGGTCCGTCAACTTTGTAACCTCATCTCCCATCTTCATCGAGATAAAATGAGCTGTCTTCGTCAAACGATCCACGACAACCCAAACTGCATCATTACCCCTCGGTGATCTAGGCAATCCAGTGACGAAGTCCATCGTAATATGCTCCCATTTCCACTCTGGTATAGCCAACGGTTGAAGCAAACCTGCAGGTCGTTGATGCTCGGCTTTCACTCTCTGACAAGTCAAACATCTAGACACAAACTGAGCAACCTCCCTCTTCATGTTGTTCCACCAGTAATGTTACTTCAAACCCCGATACATCTTGGTTCCACCGGGATGAATAGTATATTTAGAATTATGAGCTTTCTCCAGAATACCTCGCCTCAAGCCCGGTTCATCGGGAACACAAACCCTGTTCTGAAACCGAAGAATACCGTCCTCATGCAGTTTGAAGTCAGACTGATCACCCGTGATCTGATCCTTGATCTTCTGAAGTTTAACATCAAGCTGCTGAGCTTCCCTGATCTGAGACAATAATAAAGGCTGAATACGGAGATGTGAACACATCACCCCAACCTGAGTCAACTCTGGTCTCCAATAACTAAACTCCTCAAGAACCTCCCACTTCTTGACAGCCAAACAAGAAATACTAGCCTTCTGGCTGAGAGCATCTGCCACAACATTTGCCTTTCCAGGCAGATAATTGATAGAACAATTATAATCTCCAAGAAGCTCCATCCACCTCCGCTGGCGCATATTTAACTCCTTCTGTGAGAACATGTACTTTAGACTCTTATGATCAGTGAAAATTTCAAACTTACTTCCCCACAGATAATGACGCCACTTCTTGAGTGCAAAGAAAACTGCTGCCAACTCAAGATCATGAGTCGGATAATTTTCTTCATAAGGCTTCAACTTTCGAGAAGCATAGGCAATAACTCGGCCATCCTGCATAAGAACACATGCCAAGCCCTCCTTGGATGCATCACTGTAAATGACCATATTATCGGTCCCCTCTGGTAGAGCAAGTACTGGAGCGGTAGTTAACCTCTTTTTCAACTCCTGAAACCCACTTTCACACTTCTCATCCCAATTAAAGATAGTCCGTTTCTGAGTCAACTTAGATAGTGGCCCCGCAATCTTCGAGAAGTCCTTGACAAACCTACGGTAATCACCCGCCAAGCCAAGAATGCTACGGACATCAGTAACACTCTCTGGCCGCTTCCAAGACATCACCGATTCAATCTTAGTGGGATCTACGGAAATACCGCTCTGTGTAATAACATGGCCAAGAAAAGAAATCTGTTGCAGCCAAAATTCACATTTGCTGAACTTGGCAAACAACTGATGCTCCTGCAACTTCTCTAATACAAGCCGTAGATGTTGCTCGTGCTCCGATTCAGATTTAGAATAGACCAAGATATCATCAATAAAAATCACCACGAACTGGTCCAAGTACGGCTGAAAGACTCGATGCATCAAATCCATGAATGCTGCCGGTGCATTAGTCAAACCAAAGGGCATAACAACAAACTCATAATGCCCATACCGAGTCCTGAAGGCAGACTTCGGAACATCCTCCGTACGAATCCGAAGCTGATAATACCCCTGCCTCAAATCAAATTTAGAATAGACTTTGGCTCCCTGAAGTTGATCAAACAACTCATCAATCAGTGGCAAAGGATATTTATTCTTGATGGTTACCTGATTCAAACCACGGTAATCAATACACAATCTCAAAGTACCATCCTTCTTCTTCACAAATAAGACTGGAGCTCCCCAAGGTGAAGAACTCTGCTGAATGAATCCTTTCTTCAATAACTCCTGTAACTGAGTCTTCAACTCCTTCAACTCAGCTGGTGCCATCCGGTACGCCGATTTAGAAATAGGTTGAGTACCGGGAACAAGATTAATCACAAACTCTATATCCCTTTCTGGCGGCAATCCTGGCAACTCCTCGGGAAATACATTAGGATATTCCCGGATAATAGGGACTTCCTCTAGCTGTAGCTTATCAGATGGCTTGTTGATCAAATAAGCTAGATAACCCGAACACCCCTTACTCACCAACTTAACGGCTTTAGTTGCTGAGATAACAAAACTCGTCTTAGCACCCCGGTTACCCGCTACCTCTACTACTGGCTGATCTGGCAAACGAAACTGTACTACCTTGGTTCTACAGTTCAGCTGGGCATCATACTTAGAAAGCCAATCCATACCCAGAATAACATCATACCCCCGGATAGGAAATAAAATAAGGTCCGAAGGAAAATTATGCCCCTTAACATGTATTATACAATCCTTACATACTAAGCCAGTAATATACTTATCAGTCAAAGAGGTACTAATCTCAACCACATAAGGTAATCTTTCAGGTTGCAATTTAACACGTTGCACACAAGCAGGAGTAATGAAAGAATGCGTAGCACCAGAATCAATCAACACTTTAACAAGTTGATCAAGTATAAGGAAGTTACCTTCCACAACTGCAGTCTCCTCAGGCATCTCCTCCATATCAACTGCGTAAGCCCGAGCCTGAACCCGCTGCTGCTGTGGTACACTGCCTGTAGGCCTACCCTGGTAACGCTGAGTCGCTGCCCGACCCTCAGTCCTCGCATATCTAGGACAATCATTCGCCCTATGCTCGATGCTACCACAACCCAAACATGTCCCTGCCTTTACCCTGCAGTCGGACTCCACATGCCCTGGGCGCTTGCAGTAATTACACTGCGATGATGTGGCACTAACACTGCCCCTAGAAGAACCAGAAGCTGATGAAGCAGCTGATACAGCCTGCTGCTGAGGTCTCACCACACTAGGCCTGTACTGACCCTGAGATTGGGCTGGCCTATACTGAGTCTGAACCTGATATGGCCTCTGCTGAAACTGAGGCCGATAGTAACTCTGCTGACCCTGTGGCCTATAAGAACCCTGCTGGGCTGGTGGCCTGTATACAACCTGCTGTACTGGAGGCCTATATATAACCTGCTGGCCCTGTGGCTGATACGGCCTCTTACTAGGCTGACTGGAGACAATCTAATCCCCTTTCCTCTTCTCTAACCTAGAAGCTGCATCAAAAGCCTCAGTGAAGATATCATAGCGATTCAGAGCCATTGCATCCTGAATCTCAGGCCTCAATCCCAACATAAATCTACGGGTCTTCCTCTCCTCCACAGCTACAAACTCCGGTGCATACTGGGACAACCTAGTGAATGTAGCCTCATACTGAGCCACAGTAGAATCCCCATGTACCAAAGACAAGAACTCAGCCTCTCTCATCTCTCGTGCAACCCTCGGGACATACTTATCCCTAAAAGCAGTCATAAAGGTATCCCAAATATACGGAACACCCCGGGTCTCCCAACTGGCTCTCACAGTGCGCCACCATTCCTCGGCCTCATCATCAAGCAAATAGAAAGCACAAGTCACCTTCTTCTCATCAGTGTACCCGAGAGAATCAAAAATTTTCTCTAACTTACTAATCCACGACTCGGCCTTCCTATCATCAGGCTCTCCCTGAAATCTAGGAGGATAGTACCCTAGAAACTCCTTCATAGTACCTCGACCGTGATTACTTCCCTGTACATTCTGTATCTGAGCCTGCAACGCCTGAGTCTGAACAGCCTGACCTGCTAACAACTGGGCCTGCCCGGCCATCAAATCTGCAATCCGATCCATTGCTGACCCTAACCTGACATCACCCCTATCACTGCCCTGTGCCACATTACCAGGAACCTCATCTACAATCTCGGGTCTACCACGAGTCCTCGGTCTACCGGCCATCGTACTAATCAAAGAGTTAGCACAGGTTATAGCACACAAACAGATTATATACAACTTTTAACACATAAACAACAAACTCATATAAAGCACATAGATCACATAAGTTTCAATCACATAAGCAAATTGATCACATAATCACATAAGCACTTAAATCACATAATCATTTAATCATTTAATCATACCAATACATATTTCACTTTTCTTTCTTTTCATACATATTTCATGCTAAGACCTTTACCCACATTCCGAGAATACCCCGGCTGACAACTAACATGCGCACTGATACCACTTAAATGTCACGCCCCAACTCGACCCCTCCTACGATCAGTCAGGACGCAACGGAATTTCGACAGTATAACGACAGTAAATAGGATACCGAGGTTCTAAACCAACCTCATTAAACATCAAACATCCAACAACTCCTCAATTCAAACAACAACATACAACACAACCATATTATACAATAAACCATCCTCGTTATACGCCTCCGTTCCAACATAACATACAATACCTCAACCTTATCATACATTTCAAAAATAAGTTGAGACACAACTACAACTTAACCATAGACAAAAGAAAGCCACTAAGTTAACATCGTTTGGATCATCATCTTTCAACATCTATTACAATAAGAACCATAAAGCATATAAAAGTCTATTAAGCTAATATACATGACACTAAACAACATATAATCATGGATAAGACTCAGGAACATATGACTCGTCCACGTAAGGCACATTTTTCTCCTCATGAGGCACGTACCCGTAATCCGGCTCTGCAACACCTGTAAGCATGCAATAATAGAGAGTGAGCTTATATACATAAGCCCAGTGAGGATCCGATAGATCTCGACAGTATTCACTACGCTCCTTGGATTTAGTCCTTTGAGCAAGTAAACACACAACAACATAAATAATGCTATCATCACATAACTATATAACCAATCGATAAATGATACTCTATTTGGTGTAGCTCCAAACGCCATCACGATCTCAACCGTTCTTCTTATAACTCCCCATTACTCACGCACCCGAGGTACCTCACTAGCCCCTCCCTCCATGACACCTTCGTCATGCGAGCTGGGGGTAGCCTATGGCAGTCATGCCGTTATCAACCCGACAGCCCAACGCTGCCCGAGAGGTAGCACACACATACCAAGACTCCATAATCATCAATCATCAATCAATCATCAATCAATCAATTGGGAGATTAGCAATGAAAGTGCCCGATTCCCGAACTCAATAATAATCAATCAATAACATCAATATAACATCAATATTTAATTAAACAACAAACAACGAAGTTAGATGACAAAGTAGGCCATCTAACCGAACATGCATAATAAACATAATTAAACTCTAAATTACTCATCAACAACTCACCATTCAACACTCGAACACTACCCAACCATCTAAAGGCATCGTTCAAGAAATTAAAGAATGACAACCTAAACTTCTAAAATTCATAACTTACAATCTACAAATCCAAACATTGCCAAATCAGTTTCTATCACTCACCCATTCAACCTACTATATTAGCCCTCTCAGAAATCCACCATAACACCTCCAAATCATGCCCGATAACCCTAAAACCCTAGGATGTCATGGCTGGATTTTCTGGATTTTCACACGAACAATGTAATCAAAAATTCGGCATTACAACAGCGCTAACACGTAATTATCAAGTATTTAGAAATCGACGGCAATCGATTTCGATCAACACAACTCATTTAATTCAACTTTGAACATTTTAATCAAAATTAAATACCCGGAAAATAAAAATTATACTACATCCGACAGAAATTCGTAGTATTAGCATATAACGATCCCTAGCATGCAAGGAGCAATAATCTATCATCAGATTTCAATTCTAATGGTTAAATTTTCATTTATGAGCAAAAGTATAAAAATGACATTTTGAGATCTAGAATTTTTCTCTCACCTATGATGCGATACAAGCCCAGGAATGCGTGCTATGCATGCCCAACAAGCAGAATCCAAGTCGGTGCGAAGTTCTACGGATAAAAACCAAGTTTTTCTTTGAAAAATTGGATTGAAAAGCTTTGAAAATCTCTTTCTTTTTCTCTCTTCTTTCTCTCGGCCTTGTGTGTGTTTGTGGTGGTGTTTTGTGTTGTGTTGAGTGTGTGTTGATGACATTAGCTTATAAGGTCAATAATTTAATAAAGTCAAAGTTAATTTAAATTGATATTTTTGTGTTTTCTTGACTTTAAACTGATTTTATTGCTCACCAAGGCTCAAAATAATTATGCAACCCCCAAGATATCTCAAGTGGATTATTTTTAGGTGACAAGAAGTTTTACAATCAAACAATTTCACCCGAGTCGGCTTAAAACTCGATTTTCACAAAAGTCGGTGTAAAAACCCTAATAAATTCTTAAGCCGATTTTAAAACCGTTTTCATCAAACACAGGTCTATTAAAGTCCATTGACTAGGTCTAGAAGGGTTAAAAAGACCAGTTTCAAAATTTTAGCGGACGTGTTTCGAAAACACTATTCACTAAAAATCGACGATAAAATTTCTGACTCCGTTTTTGATGAAAATTTCATGAATGCACATTTAGCACGTATTAGGAGTATTGACATCAAAATTATAACTTTCTAGGTCCTATAGCACATAAACAGATCATATGCACGCAAAACGAGGTATAGCACGTAAAACGAGATAAGCAGAAAAAGTGGGGTTTCACAGTGTTGATATAGACTCATGCCTAACAATTCGTAAAGACATTTTCATATAATTTTTCCCTTCCTTTTTAAGAAAAACTTTTCAACTTGCCCAGCTCCGAAGATTCTCATCTTCTTGACCATCTACTCCATTCATTGTATACTATTCATACCCTATGGGATTTGTTTCTTCATGTATGATACAAATTTCAATATGTTTCCAAATGTCTATTTAAACATAGATAACTACTTTGATATAATCTTTGGGATCCATCACTCGATTATCAGAGTCAGTTTCCTAGAAAACTCTCTGAAGTAGTTATCTAGGAATCTAGAATCCTACCACTATAACATAGTTCTATCTATGTATAATAACTGTATTACTATTTATCTACAACTTTGATGCGTGGGTAATCTAAAACTCTTAGTTTTAGAACTACATCTAAATTAGGTTATTAGAAGATTCATATAATGTACCTCCAAGTACTTAGCTTAGACACTACATCGTATTCTCTATTCCTTGGTATTGTAGAATATTCCTTACATTGTACCCTTTGGATAACCTATGCAATAGTATGTATCAGATCTTGGTTTCCTATTTCTTAGCATAGATATTCAGTACATAGGCTGGACAACCCCTAAAATGCCCTTTGTACCAAAACTAGGTTTGGGCCTTCTCTATAGTACTAGGGTGCCCTAAGTCCTGATTTAAATAGAACCGAGATCAATATACATAATCTTTTATTTCACTTGCATATTCCAAAACAATATTAACAAAGATTCACGAGATACCCATAGATCTTACTATATTCGATAGAATAAAATTGCTCCTCTCGGACACACCATTTTACTTTTGTAAACCCGGCGTTGTCACTTGAGTAACAATCAAGTAGTCCTTGAGCTTATCTTAGATATATACACTTTGATGATCAATTTCAAGTGCTATGATTCACATACTTAATTGTTGTTCCATTTAAGCCTAAAATACTCAGACTTGTGCCATAAATTCAAACCACTAATGATCATTGATGTGACTATATTTGCAGCACTAAAACCATTGTATTTGTACTATATTTGCATCATAACTTAGGAATAAATGCAACACTTATAGACTTTTGATGCAATGTAGGATGATACCGAAAAGTGAAAAATAAGACCCAAAAGATCCAAATTGCAAGTCAAGAAGTTAAGAATGGGGAAACATGGGAACTGGTAGAAGAATGAAGTTCATAGAGAAGAAATTTGGCTGAGACTAACACGAAATCGGATTCTGAACATTGACCTGGATGATTTCATATAGTGACCTATGTCCGTTTTTTACAAATCATACCACTTTTTTTGGGTAGAAATGACCTTCTGAGCAAAACGAAGGCTTTGCCTACGTGTGATGAGATTTTAGCCAAATTCCATTATTTGGAAGGTCAAAATAGTAAAAAATGCCCGAAAACGCCTCGGTCAATGCCCCGGTCAAAGTCAAAATTACGGGTCAATAAAATCAGCAAGGGAAGTTCGAGCGCTCTGCATAGTAGCTTCCACCATCTTCCAGAAACAACAAGTGTCGCGTTTTCGGTGAACCAGCAGAGGCGCGCTCGAGCGCACCCCATAGGGCGCTCGAACGCACTACCTTGATTTTTCCACAAGCTTTTAGAATGCCACGTGTCAAACAGCTAGCGAATGGAGCAGAGGCATGCTCGAGCGCCCCTCAGATTTCTTGGCCTATAAATACCCCCTTCCCCGGTCCAAATTAGATATAATTTAGTTTTTTAATTACTGTTTTAATTAATTATTTAGTTAATTTAATTAGTTTTAATTTTATTTTTAATTAATTAGTTAGATTAATTTAGTAGTAATTGTAGAATACATGGGAAGTTTTGCCCGAATAGCTTTTAATAGAAAAGCTCTTATTCAGGGAAGTTCTGCCCAAATAGCTCTTATTTAGGAAAATTTCTGCTCGAATAGCTATTTTGTGTCGGACCTCTGCTCAAATTCTTGGAATCAGAAATACGAAGTCGTTATATCAGGGGAGCCTTTCGTGACTCTCTTATTTGTACTACTTGTATTTATTATTATGTTTGAGTAGAGCTATTAACTAGGGGAAGATATTATAAAAGACAGTCTTTTAATATATGGTCTCGGATTCAATTTATTTAATTCAATTGCAATACATGGTTTGCTTTAATTCAGTGTTGTCTTTCATACGTAATGTTTTTTAGTAGCAGTTATGATTGCTTTACTTTCATGCCATATATCCATGTTTTAATAGTGAATCTATAGGTTGTACCATAGATTCTATGAGACTATAGGTTGTACCATAGTTTCTATCTAAGTTGGAGTTGTTGATTACTTAGTTAAAACAAACCTTTTACACTAGGTTACAAGGACATATCCATACTATGGCTCAACGCTCGTAGATGGAACGACACCTATAACAGACAGAGTAATCGGGACTTTAATCAGACTAAGGTAATTGACTAGGTTAATGTTTGTAGCTTAACCCTTGCATAGAATTAGAATCCTGGATGCCGAGCCTATATTGACTGCCTCATTGCATGTCCATCCCCCTAGATTCCTAACCTTCGTATTCCACTTTTATTTAGTTAGTTTAGTTTAGTTGTAATTTAATTTACATTCTCACACGTTACTCAAACGCCCTATCAAACTGTCACTTACCGTTTTAACACTTTCGCACACTATTTCACTAACTAACTAACGAGCTTACCTGTGGATACGATTCTGCACTAATAGCACACTATACTACAAAATCCGTGCACTTGCGGGTTTTTAACTTGGTTATATTTTACATGCGTTTTAGACGCACCACCAAATCGCATCAAGTTTTTGGCTCTATTGCCGAGGAAACACGGCCTAGTTTAGTTCTTGAAATATCTGTGAAATTGTTTAAAGTATTGTAATTATTTTCTATATTGTCTATATTCATTTTAGACTGTATAAATTATATTATTGTTTGTATAGTATATTAGTTGCATATATCTTGTAGTTTCATTTCATATTTAAGTTTATAAAACTTATATATTATTTGTATTATATTTGCACATAAACTGTTTATATTATGTACTTGGCTTATTTTCTGTAGTTACTTACTGCACTTAGCTATATAATATTTTGTATGCACAGGCATCGTTCCTTGAACCCGGAACTCGCCCCGTTAAGTCTTAAGTCCCAGAAAACTCCGCGAAGGAGAGTCCAAGTCCCGATGGCGGAGCAAGAAGGAAATGTACAAAACCTTTCGTCTCTTCTTATAGCTCAACCCGTCAATCGACCCGTTGACCCACAAATGACTATTCGTCAACATTTTTCTCCGGGCGATTACAATTCTGAATTTTCCATAGCCCCACCGACTCTTGGCAATGTCAACTTTGAGCTTAAGACAGGGACCATTTCGATGCTTCATTCCTTTTACGAGAAAAACAACGAAAGCCCTCACGCTTACATCATACAATTCTTGGAGGCATGTTGTAACGCCCCGAAACCAACATTCCCACGCCTGCAGGATACTCCTTGGCCTTAACAGTCCAAGCGAGCACCGAGGCCATGAAGAGTAGGCCTGGTAACACACTATGCACGAATTATCCGCTTTGGAGCCTATACTCCTCACGATTTTGTCACCTCTCAGCCACTGCCAGGAAAATGCGCGTGCACGAATATACGAGTGAACTCTATATATTCAACGCCCCAGACTCGTAACCTTCCGATGTAGGATGGGGTCACTACATCCACCCCCCCTTAAGGAGGCCCAGCGCCCTCGAGGGGTACTGTCGCAAAGGAAGGCCCGCTCTGATACCATTTTGTAACGCCCCGAAACCAACACTCCTATGCCTGCATGATACTCCCTGGCCTTAACGGTCCAAGTGAGCATCGAGGCCATGGCGAGTAGGCCCGAAAATGCACTATGCACGAATTGTCCGCTTTGGAGCCCATACTCCTCACGGTTTTATTGCCTCCCAGCCACTGCCAGGAAAATGCGCATGCACGAATATACAAGCGAACTCTATATATTCAGTGGCCCAGACTCGTAACCTTCCGATGTGGGATGGGGTCACCACACATGTTCTATGCTTCACATCCCTAACGTGAGCCGTGAGAGTATTCAACTGCGTCTTTTTCCATTTTCCTCAAAAGACAAAGCCAAACAGTGGCTAAATCATTTGAACGCAAGGGTTATTACATCTTGGGGAGAACTTATTTGGAAATTCTTACATAGGTTCTTTCCAATGGCCAAGACCACTACATTGCGAACAGACATCATGTCATTCGTTCTGTCGGACTTAGAACCCTTTCATGAATCATGGGAAAGATTTAATGATCTTAAGAATCAGTGTCACCACCATGGGTTTGCACGTCACGAACTCTTGTATTACTTCTTTAAAGGTCTTACACCTCAGCAGAAAATGATGGTAAATGCAATGAGCAATGAAGGTTTTTATAACCTCACAGCGGACGAAGCTTGGAGTAGAATAGAGAATATAGCTGAAGATTCTCTTCAGAAAACAGCTATAGATAAAAAAAACTAAGAGTACCCACAACCTCCAAAAGAGGGCATTGTTCGAGGTTAACTCCAATTCCCAATTGACTAATAAAGTAGATGCCCTAGCCCAGCAAGTATAAAAATTCATTTATCTAGGGTCTACTTCTTCACAAGCTCCTCAGATCACGAAAGTATATGTCGTATGTTCTACAATAGATCACTCTACTCTGGACTGTCCAATCGGTTCACAATTTCCTGAGTTCATGCAAGAATAAGTCTATGCCACTTAAGGATATACAAAGAATTATGATCCTTACTCTAACACGTATAATCCTAGCTGGCAAGACAATCCTGCATTCTTATGGCGACAAAGGAATCAAGAGCTTCAATTTCCTCAACAATAATATCAGAAACAACAACGAAATTTTGAGCCTCGATTCCTACAACAGCCATATCAAAGGCCACAAAATTCCAACCCTCCTAGTTTTTACCAAGTCCAGAATGATTTGTTCAGAACACAACGGAATAATTTTTCCGCTCTTCCTCCTGTACATTTATCATCTGATGACAAGTTTGATAAACTCTTACAAGTGGCCCAAGTTCAGCAACAGTCTATCGCTAAACTTGAAGGACAAATCGGGCAGTTGGCCCAAAACATAAGCAGGAGAGATGAGGGTAAACTGTAACGCCCCAATCTCTCACGAGACCGAAGGCTCTAAAAACCAAGCTATTCTCAACCCAATTCCAACCCGGTCTCAAAATTTTAAAGAAAACGGACAGAGTCTCCTCTGTGCCGTGGACATTCTGAAAACCTGTAAACATTCAAATAAGATATAGAACAACACTAAAGCCATTTCCAAAATAAAAATCCCAACTTTAAGGTCATCCGAGCCTTAAAACATGCAAACAGTTTAGATACACACAAGCATACATTCATAACTTAACTTCTTTACAAAATCGCTTATTATGCCACTCCATGATAGCTTTTAAGCATTCTTAGAAATTGAAAATAACCCGTCATTCACTCCCAACATGCAAAGAAGCTAAAAGCAGAAATATAAGTTATTACATGCGATAGTTCATATCTCCTATTACAATCAACTGGCATTCAACTTACAATTACTCAAACATATACATAAGCACTTAGGCTACAAAATAGAACATAAGGTAGAGCAAACAAGATCTCCACATAATAGCAAGAACCATAAATCCACCTCACGCAAGTATCACACAGCAACTAAGGCAACTCCTCCTCCAATTGTTCATCCTGAAATATGTTAGCGAGGTATGAGCAACCACAATTGCCCAGTGAGAGATAAGGACTACCCGGGATGTGCAATGCAACAGTTATAACAATTAAACAAGAAGACAAGTAAAGTACATTTGCAACAGTAGATAACCACACATTTCAAAGGATACAATACACTTAACCCCAACACTCCAGAATACTCTTGTCTTTGATCACGAACCACGATCCACGAACCACGATCAATATGTCGGCAAATCCCCAATCACTCTAGTGGGTATACTCCGGATATACCCCGATAATCCTACGACTCAACACCCCCTGGCAATCTCCGGACTAGGCGAGTGAGGGACTAGGGCACGGAGATCGAATATCCACTGGCAAGCCCGCTGCCGCCCAGCCGATATTCAATACAACCGCCCCTGACACTGTGGTTGTGCAACCACTATGCAATGCACTTAAATCCAATGACAGTATAACAAGAATATAGGGCAATAACACATAGGAGGGACAACAAAGTAGGTTATCCTCGAAAACAATTAAGATATAAAAAGAATATATAACTCAAGCAATTATCTTAAGTCATACAATTTATTAAAGAGAAAATGAACCAAAATGCACAAAAGGATGAAAATCCCTTACCTTTACCAAGCTCCAAGATGCAAGAATTGGCTTCACTCTCAAACATTTTGGATAGTCAACTGAAGCATTCTTGTGGCTATAAAACATTTCATAACCTCCTAGATGGCATTAACTATATTAATATTTTACAAGTAACCTTTATAACAAGCTCAATCAAATACCCTTTTTTTTGTAACAACCATTAATAATCCAATAATTCACATATAAATAGCAATTAACTTGTAGGCAATTAAACTTACAATTTCAATCCATTAATTTCAAGAGTTAAGCAAGTGGAAATATTACATAGCATGATCCTGAAATAAGTAATCTAAGTTAGAAGCTTCTCACTAGCAAACTTAGGGTTAAAAGTAAAAGGATGACTTAACAACTCAAGAAGGGAATGTTTCAACTAGAATATTAAAGTTATGTGCATTTAAGTTAAAACATAGTTAACCCAAGTTAACATAATACCATACATTGTTTATGATTTTCTTCATTCTAGATTAGATAATAACTTACATGTGAAACTAGTTCAACTCCACCTAATAATAGACTAGCAATTAACTCAATTTAAGGAATCCTCTTAAGAGTTTATAGCTAAAATAAGACAAGTTCCATTAATTGTTCAATAATACATTCATTAACATCAACTTCCAAACATTTACTTCCTAAAAGACTTCTAAATCATACATTCTCTTACTTTCCAATGATTATTAGTTAGTGCATAATATTTAACTCAACCAACATTCCAGCTCTTAGTTAGCTAACTATTAAAGAAATAAGCATTTCACTTAAGACTTTATAACTGATAACAAACCATCCTAATCATATCATTATCTAGCTCAGCAAACTTTAATATAACTTATAACTCATTTTTTCATAAGTAAGACACGGGATACGGAGCCTATCTATCAATAACTTCAACATTAACTTGACAGCAATTTAAAATAAGAACAATTTCATCTCACTTTCATAGCAAACTTAAGTTAAAGATAACATTTAACAAGCCAATAAATAACTACTTCACAATTAACTTACATTCTAACTAAACCCCTACACAATTAAACTAACTATTCAATTTAAAATTAAATCATAAGCTTAAAGAATAGATGCTACACCAAAACACTTGTCTTCATTTCCAATCAAATTAGCATTCAAGATAAACAATAGATCTGAATCACATTCATTTATAACTAAACAATTATTTTCATGTAGGTAGTATGACATTCAAGCTATAGTTAACCTCTACATGACTTAATAAAAATGAGTTCACATTTTAGCAAGATGGGTAAAAGGGCAAGGGAAAAGGCAGTTGCATTCCATACTAACTCATGATTTCTATTTACTCATTCAATCTCAATTATATCACAATTTACATAATTATAAGAGCTCCATTACGCTACTAATCATCCAAGAACACTACACAATAAAGTCTTGATCAAAGATAACCACTTAGAGTTGAAATATATCATCACTTTTAGCAAAATAACAATGAAATTCAGATTCTCGCGCAATAGGACAATTCTGACACATCTCACCAAAATGATCATAACTTATTCTAGAAAATTCTAATTAATGCACCATAAAAAGCATTAGAAACTAGACTCGTAAGGCTTTCTAACGGTATATAATTCAACCCCTAATCCTTCTCCAATTAATACAGTTTTAAACTCGAAATTGCCTTAGTTTTGCTGAAAAAATATGGACAGCCATGGTTGAACACACACACATGTGCACACATGAATTTTGCTTGGTTCCCTTACATTCCTAGCTATTTTTAAACATTATTCAAGCATATATAACTGTTGCACACTTCATTAAGCATTTTTATCAAACATCTAGTCTACACATGTCCAAAGATAGCAAATTAACAACTACAACAAATATAACAATAACAATAGAAGCAATTTTATATAACAATTAAGCAAATTACAAAGGGCATATTCAAGATTCACATAGAACTATACCAAAAGCTCCAAAACATCTTGAAAACACATTTAAACACACAAGGATTCATGTCAAGGTCTTAGAAGCGTGAGACAATCGAATTTGTACTTAAACCCCTTTGTTGTTCAATTTGTTTTCCTTCCAAACTCATGTTATGGTTCTAGATTAGCAAGCGACCTATACCATGCTTCTAGTTAACCCCTTAGGCACCTTTAGGACCCTCGAAATCACGCGAACACCCGCATTTAGCCCAAAAGCCCCAAATTTTCTCTTTTGACTTTGTACTACACGTACCTCAACTGGGACTCAAATAGGAGCTAGCGAAGCTTAGTTAGGTCCTAAATAGTCTAGGATTACTAAATGTGGAGGCCAATTCAACCTGGATTCGCGATAATCCCGAAATCCCTTTCTAAAAGTTGGCTATTTCCTTCTTTTACTAGGTTATGAGCAATTAAACCCTACGGGGCCTTTACATTACTTTCATTAACATCTAAAGCACCTATTAGAATCATTAATTCAAGTTATAATGTCCGATTTCACAAAACCCTAACATTCCCATCACTATTCATGCCAAATATCCAACGAGCAATTTAAACCGATTAAATTACGAAACAATAGCATAAATTAGGTCTCTACTACTTATATATAACATACATAAGCATATTTGACCATTGCAATAGCATTTAAGAGCAAAACAAGAAATTCAATAAAGTTGTCACATTTCAAAAATGCAAAAATAGCATGCAAATCTCTCACCTATTCCGCGTAGGAGCTCCTAGGAGGCTAGTAAACACCCTAAACCACTTGTACCTAGCTTGGCTTGGCTTGGATTGAAGATTTGTTGAGCAAAAATCTCTCATTCTCCTCCTATGCTATTTTTGGATTTGCTACAGTATTTTCAGCTTTTCTTATTATTTTTTTTTTGTGTTTTGCTAACTTATGAGCTTAGTGAGGTGTTGAGCATATATAAGTCTATATGTTTTATTTTAGTATGAGTATGTTGGTCAAAATATGAATTAAGCTAGCTTAAAGTGAGTCCTAAGTGCAATTTAAATGATAGCTAATCAAAACACATAGTTTTGTTACGTAACACTATTCATTAGTTTCAACAAATCATTTTCTAAACGGATGCTCCTATCGCTTTTAGCTCCAATGCACATTTTTCTCATTCCTAAAATAATTAATATGATTTAAGAAAAATGTTAATTTGAATTAATTAAGTGGTTGAAAAGCGTGATGAATAGTAACCATATAAGCAACAAACAATGCTTAGTAAAAATGTGCAAATAGTAGATGCAACAGTAAATAAATATACGGTGAAGTTCTCGGGCGTCACATAAACTCCCGCCTCAGACCGTGGAAAATCCACGAGGACAATGTAATAATGTCCAAACTGAGACCGTCCAAGAACAGGCTAAGGCCGTGATTACCCTTAGGAGTAGGAAAGGAATAGACAAGGAAGTTAGAAAGAAGAATAGGGATGTTCCTGAGGAAGTAGAGGAACTTAAGATTGAGGATTTAAGCAACAATGTCAATGACTCCCATAGGAATGAAAACCCAACGGTAGAGCCTATAGTTGAACCCTCATCCCAAGCACTTTTCCCAACAGCTCTATCTCGTCCGAAGCCGAATGTCGATCCTAAATAGCTCAAAGTCTTAGAGCATTTGAAAGATATTAAGATCAATCTTCCCTTAGTTGAGGTAATTCAACAAAGCCTAGCCTATGCAAAATTTTTAAAGGATCTGTGTGTCAAGAAGAGGCAGACCACCTACATACTGAAAAAGGTCCGACTCACTGAAAAGGTTAGCAATATATGCACTAGAGGGCTGCCTCAGAAGTGCAGTGACCTAAGAGCTTTCACAATACCATGTTTCATTAAGGACCAATGTGTAGAAAGAGCGTTGTCAAACTTAGGGTCAAGTGTTAACCTCATTCCCCACACGGTCTATCAAAGACTAAGTATTAGGGTGTTGACACCAACTAATGTGACACTCCAACTAGCAGATAGATCTAAGAGAAGACCTCGAGACATTATAGAGAACGTTATCAATAATTAGAGTAGGAGAATTTTTGTTCCCAGTTGACTTCATAGTGTTAGACATAGATTTAGGTCCTGATAACAAGAATACCAATCCCATTTTACTAGGCAAACCATTCTTAGCAACAGCAGATGCTGTTATTTACTGTAGGACAGGTATGATAGAACTAACATTTGGGAACATGAGAACTAAGTTGAGGGTTGTTGATGCAGCCAACAAGTTAAACCAAGATGAGGAAGAAAAATGTTTCCATTTAGATACCATTGACTCATGCATAGATTAGTTTGCCCATTCAATCTTAAATCTTGATAAAGAAATAGCAGAGCTAGAACGACTCTTGTATGAATGTGACATTTCTCCTGAAATGGTCGTCTCCACTTCCATTGTTACGGATCCAGATCAGATCGATCAAGTAATAACTCATTTCCCTGAAGTCCCTGATTGCCCTACAATTGAGTCTCCACCAGTGTTGGAACTCAAAACCTTGCCTGAACATCTTTAGTTTGCCTACTTCGGACCTGAAGAGACCCTACCAGTAATCATTACCTTGGATTTGACCACCGAGAATGAAGCCAAACTCTTGAAAGTCCTAAGTACTCACAAAAGGCACTAGGTTGGACAATTTTAGACTTTAAAGGTATTAATCCTACGGTGTGTATGCACAAAATTCATCTCGAGGAAGGAGTTGCTCCTTTTCGAGAATTTTAGAGAAGACTAAACCCAAAGATTGGTGATGTCATCCACAAAGAGATCATCAAGTTACTTGATGCATGTATTATCTACCCAATTTTTGACAATCCATGGGTAAGTCCGGTACAAGTGGTCCCCAAAAAAATCTGGGATTACTATGGTCCCGAACGACAAAGGTAAGCTAATCTCTACACGAACCACTACTGGGTGACGTGTATGCATTGATTACAGAAACCTTAATTCTAAAACTAGGAAAGACTACTTCCTTTTACCCTTCCTCGACCAAGTCTTAGATAGAGTAGCCAGACAAGGCTACTACTATTTTTTTGATGGGTATTCAGGATACTACCAAATCCTAGTCTTTCTTGAAGATCAGGAAAAGATTACATTCACATGTCAACGCACTTGCGATGTTTCAAAGATGTGTGTTTCAAAGTGTGTGATGGCCCTTTTCTCAGATGTGATCGAAAAGTTCCTAGAAGTCTTCATGGATGACTTCTCAGTGTTTGAAGCTACCTTCAACGAATGTCTCACACACCTTTCACAAGTGCTAGACCAATGCATTGAAATGAACCTAGTTCTGAGTTGGGAAAAAAGACATTTCTTGTTTGACAAGGTATAGTTCTCGGCCATGTGGTTACACATGATGGAATCCATATGGACCCATCTAAGTCGAGCTAATAGAAAAGCTACCTGTACCCAATACGGTGTAGGATATTCGTCCCTTCCTTGGTCATGCTGGTTTCTATCAGCATTTCATCAAGAACTTTAGCCAAATAGCTCGACCTCTCTCGAGTCTTCTAGCACATGATACTGAATTTCATTTTGATGACAAGTGCTCAGAAGCTTTTGAGAAGCTTAAATCCTTGCTATATTCTGCTCCTATCATCCAACCTCCTGATTACAATCTCCCTTTTGAAATAATATGCGATACATCTGATTATGCAGTGGGAGCTGTATTAGGACTGTAACATCCCGGCTAAGCGAATACCTGGCCACAAGGGTCCAAGGCAGAGACACACCAGCGATGCACACCAACAATATATTGTTCGCTTTGGGTTACACCACTGGGCCCCTCACGGTTTTGTTCCCCCCGTGTTACCACGGGAAAAGGCCTATTGTCGAATATAAGGCAGAACCCCGCTCTGTAACACCCCGATCCCTCTCGAGACCGGGAGTTCTATCAATCAATCTAATCGCAACCCAATTCCAAACCCGGGAAAAATTTTAGGGAAAGATGGACGGAGTCTCCCCTATTTCTAGGCAAAATGTAAAACCCGTAATAGCATACAAATGGACCAGCACCGTGTCCAACCACACAAAACTTCCTCAAGGCCATCCGAGCCTTGGTTCTCAACAATTAAGCACAAGTAAATATACAATTCCAAGTACCCAGACTATTCTAACTTTTCTTTAAGCAATACAAACATGAATTAAAGTTAAGCTATACTAACTAGATACACAAACTGACTTATCAAACACTTCAATAATCTAGTAAAACTTAAATTACATTCCTTTTGGCATGAATTACATTCAATACATGAAACATACATCTTTGCATCTTAGACAACTCAAGCCACATAGCACGCAAGATAACTCTTCAAGCACAAACTTTCTAGCTAACATGGCATTTCCTAAAATGTGGTGGTGATGAGTGAGTACACTCAACACGTATACTCACTGAAGGCGAGATAGATATCAAATTGGAGAGAAAAAAAGTCGTGCAATGCAAATAAGATAGTTAAGCAATATAATTGATAAGTAAGCAATCAAGACAAACAATCAATATAATAAGCAATTACTGAAAGCATTAACACAACCATTCAAAGCTATACCACACTCTGAAGGCTATGGTTCACTCATACGAGCAATGTACCATTTCACGAGCGATACATCAATCTCGAGCTTGATGTTGACAACGATGACAATAAGCGCGCAACCACCTTATAACTTCAGTTTGGAATACCTCGGAAGTATCCACAATTCTACGATCCAAATCTCCCTGGGAGGCAACCCAAGCGAGAATGGGAATAGGACACGGAGCTAGAGCAAGCAACACTAGTAGCCCGAGACTACCCAGAGAGGCCCATCACTCACGCGTCTGATACTATGCAATGCAAGAGACGATACAAAGCGACAAACGAGCGATAGCACAACAATATAGATTAGAGGCAATAAACGAGATATCAAGCATTTACAACCAATACTAGCATTCAATTAACTTTTCAAGCATAACTATCTTTAATAGCAACAATAACACTAACTAAACAAGCAACAGCAGTTCAAACACGAAAACGGCAAATATCACTATTCAACCCCTAACTTCCAAAGGCAATTATGAGCAAACGAGCTACGGGATTAGGAAACCGATTTCACTACATTCACTCAGGCACTACAAGGCATGTTTCTATGTTACTAAACTTCACTTTCTCACCCGAGGCCCGAAAGTCCACCTACTGCGTTTGAACTGCAGCTATGCTAACCGGTCATTCAATCAACACCACAACAGTGCCAAAAGTGCTTCCATGCCCTCAATTGCAAAACCCCCAACTCAATTCGAGCACGGTCAACTTTCGGTCAAACGGCCCCTTTACGTTTCTTTGTCTAATTTTCAATTTTAACAAAGGCCGGTACGTTTTTATTGCACATTTTATCTTTCTATCATTAATGCCACCTATCCAAATCAAGAATTCGCAATTTGGATCAAAAATCCAAAATTCTAGGGTTTTACTATTTATTTTTACTATTCACGTTCTTGCCTAAATTCAATTTACATTTCTAACCATAAAAATCGCTAAATAACTAACAAGTAATGCTCTACGAACCCTAAAAAGCATTTCCAATCAATTTCAAGCATTATAACGCATTATAAATATCAAATCTAAAAATTTGAATCAAAAATCAAATTTCATATAATATGCACAAAAGCGTAAAAACCCTCATAGAGATTGAAGACCAAGACCCGCAAGGACTCGAGCCACGACTCCTGAGCAATTCACGTGCAATTGTAGAAGAAAATGCAAGAAAAATCTTTTCTTTTCCTCCTTGAGACCATTCGGCCATGGCAAGGACAAAATGGTCATTATGCAATTTGTTTTTATTGATTTTTGCCTTGTTTTATTATTTAAAAGGTGACAAGGGCATTTTGGTCATTTGCAAAATCAAACTTTAGTTAAAAATGGTCAAATAATCTTATTTTGATGCCATTAAATCTAATTCAAGTTAAAACAATGCAATTAAATGAAAAATAACTAAAACTAGTTAAATTAAGCTAAAAACATTTTTCACTAAGTCCGAAGAATATTTCTCTAACTCTCATTTTCGAAATACTACGATCGAACGGTCAATAAATGTTTGCTAATAAAGTGATGAGCAATAATTTAAAACTTTAATTTTTCTATAAAGTAGAATAGTATAATAGTTTAAAATTCACTCCGGCTCGGAGTTACTTTTCTCCTTTATTTGAAAACCAAGTAATTTTAATGCAAGACAATTAAATCCGGTTATTAAAATAATCAAAACAACCAAAGTAATCAATATATATTTTAAAAAATAATTAATTTAACTATTTCTAGAATATTTTAAAGAATTATGAAGTTAATGTTAAGTTACAAATGAATAAGTTAATATAAACACGTAGTCAAATACAATTAAACACTAACATTTAAGATGACACTTAATCAATTACAAGAGAATAAATTCAATCACTATAATTAATAGAAATAGGTAATAATCTTTTAATTAATTAATATGAATCTTTTCGAATTCTTCTAAAAGAAATAGCAAAACAGTGAAAATTAGATGATTTAACTAATTAAACATTTAATTAAATGCAGTCAAATGCCATTAAATGCATGCCGGTTTCGGGTTATCATACGCTCTATATATTCAATGGTCCTAGCTCAAAGACTTCTGATGTAGGATTATGTTACCACATTCCACCCCCCTTAAGGGGCCCCGCGCCCTCGCGGGACACGAGCACAAGGGAAGACCCGCTCTGATACCACTTAATGTAACATCCTGGCTAAGCGAATACCTGGCCATAAGGGTCCAAGGTAGAGGCACACCAACGATGCACACCAACAATATATTGTCCGCTTTGGGTTATCCCACTGGGCCCCTCATGGTTTTGTTCCCCCTGTGTTACCACGGGAAAAAGGCCTATTGTCGAATATAAGCGGAACCCCGCTCTATATATTCAATGGTCCCAGTTCAAAGACTTCTGATGTGGGATTGTGTTACCACAAGGACAACATAGGGATAAGTTGCCTACTGTGATATACTATGCTGGCAAAACCTTGGACAATGCACAAAAGAACTACACAACCAGTGAAAGGAATTGCTAGTTGTAGTCTTCTCTCTGGACAAGTTTAGGTCTTACATCTTAGGATCCAAAGTAATAGTGTACACGGACCACGCTGCTTTGCGGTATTTACTGACCAAAGGGATACAAAGCCCTGTTTAATCTGCTAGCTATTACTCCGTCACGAGTTTGATCTCGAGATCAAAGACAAGAAAGGAAGCGAGAACTCTGTTGCTGATCATCTATCACATTTGGTACGTGATTCTTCTATTGATACTCTACCTTTCAAAGGTACGTTCCCTGATGAACAACTTTTTGCTCTCTCACATCAGACCCCATGGTATGCCCACTATGTTAATTATTTGGCTGCCTAAGAGTTTCCAACTCACTGGGGTAAAAGAGAAAAGAAACGATTCATTCCACAAGTCAAGTACTTTATCTGGGAAGATCCCTATCTTTTCCAGATTTATGCTGATCAGGTTATTAGGAGATATATACCTGAGGATGAGGTTGACAGCATACTCTAATTCTGCCACTCAGAAGCATGTGGTGGCCATTTTAGAGGCAAAAGGACAGCTACCAAAGTCCTTCAATGTGGGTTCTTCTGGCCTACTCTTTTCAAAGACGTCTAGCAAATTTGTAAAAATAGCCCCTAATGTCAACAAGTTGGCTCTATCTCGAGAAGGGACATGATGCCCCTTACGCCCATTCTGATATGTGAAATATTCAATGTTTGTGGTATAGACTTCATGGGTCCCTTTCCTCATTCCTCATGATATACTTATATTTTTGTCGGTGTGGACAATGTGTTGAAGTGGGTAGAAGTAGTGGCAACCCGAACCAATGACCATAAAGTTGTGGTGAAGTTCATTTAAGAGAACATATTTTCTCGATTCAGGGTGCCATGTGTACTTCTAAGTGACGGAGGACAGTATTTTCGTCACAGGACACTTGAAGCCTTTTTGAAAAAATATTTTTTCCACCATAAGATAGCAACGCCTTACCACCCACAAACAAGTAGACAAGTGGAAGTGTCAAATAGGGAAATCAAGTCAATTCTTCAGAAAATGGTTAGGCCTGATCAAAAAGATTGGTCAAGTTGTCTGCATGACGCGTTTTAGGCCTACCGTATTGTTTTCAAAACTCCTATCGTCATGTCCTCGTATAGATTAGTATACGGTAAAGCTTGCCACCTCCCTGTTCAACTTAAGCATAAAGCTTACTGGGCTATTAAAGCCTTGAACTTTGACATACAACAAGCGGGTGAAGGTAGAAAATTGGCATTAAATGAGTTAGAAGAGCTTCATTTTGAAACTTATGAGAATGCCAAACTCTACAAAGAGATAATAAAGAGAATTCACGATCGATCTATTGTAAGAAAGACCTTTTCTCCTTCTGATATAGTTTGGTTGTTTAATTCCAAATTAAAGTTCTTCCTAGGCAAACTAAGAACTAGGTGGGATGGACCCTATGAGGTGCTTAAAGCATATCCTTCTGGAGCTATCAAGATTAAGCACCCTATATATGGGTATATCTTCATAGTCAATGGGCAAAGATTGAAGCATGCATTCAATCCAAAGACGGTCCTTCATAAAGTTAAATCTGTTGAACTTTTGGACCTTGAATACCTTCCATAAAGGATTCTGACAAGCTGATGGCACGTAAACTCAGCATAACCATTTGGCTGAAAACGTTAAACTTAGCGCTATTAGGAGGCAACCTTGTACTCCTGGTGTAAATATTTGTTTAATTTCTGTCTTTTACATATACTTTGTGAATCTTTTTCCACCTTCATGTAGTTTTGGTCGTAACCTTGAGGAACATTCATAGAGGTATCAAAGTCATTCTACTAGTGATCACTGTACGTTTCTATGTGCGGTTGGATTAATTGTGCAATTCTATCTTATAGTGTGAACTTCTCCACCAGCTTTATGTAGTTTGGGTCTATTGGGTATTACTTGATACGGTAGTTAGGAGTGTGAGCATACATCTGATATAATGTCTGTAATGTAAAACCCAACTATTCTATCCTTGACCCTATGGAATTGGCTTTGGCTTTAAGTGTGCCGAAGGAATGCACCAGATGTCGTGAGCACAGAAACCTATGGAAGAGCTAGTCTTTTCAATGGTATTAACTCTAAAACCCCAGAAAAGAGTCTAAATAGTCTGGGTAGTTTATTTATTTGCTTTATGAATTAGTTATTTTCCTTGACCATAATTCTTTTTGATCTCCCCCTTATACCATTTTGTATAGATTAACTAACTATTTTTTGTTGTGTTGATTATAATTTGTAAAATGCTTTGTCTACTAATCTTTAATCGCAGAATGATACTTCTTTTGACAAAAGATAGTAGAAAAACTTTGGCATCAACATAGAAATTCTTCACATCAGGTGATATCTTTCCTTACTACATTTCCCTTTATACCTGATCAACATGCGCTGTAGAGTAAACAAACCATAGGTTTGGGGATGTAGCATTTGTTAGTATGATGTTACTTGCATATTATACTCTCATTGTCTTACATTTCTATTTGCTTGAGGACAAGCAAAGTTTTTGTGTGGGGTGCATGTATTTCATGAAAATATTTTTCAAAATATGTAAGAAATACACCATTTGTTCATGAGAAAGAGTATTTTGCTACCTTACTTATTTAAAGGAAGATGATTTAGATGATTTGAGAACCTATGTTGTTAGCTATGTACTGTGAAAAACTCTGAGGAAACTCTGTAAGAAAAACTTTGGGTTACTGTATTTATTAGTAAGCCTAGTTGTTCTTATTTTCTTTAATTGATAGGTATGTGATTATGAAAGGACTGAGATAGGATTACCATTTGTTATGAGAACTTCTTGTAATTGAAACCTAAACCCTTATTCCATGTATGTACATTATGTTATGTTACTCTATTTGTATGTACACTTTGAAAAAAAAAACAAAGAAAATAATAATAAAAAAGAGAAAAAGAAAAAGAGTTGTACATTCGTTTATTGAATAATTTTGGTGTAAATATGTTGTAAATCTCTAAGCATCACTATCTTGGACATTGTAATTTGAGATATGTGCTATAATATAAGGTTTTGAGCCTGGATATCTCAGATGATTAAGGCACGTAGGGGTCCCTTTAAAACCTGTCAACCTCGGTCATAATGGCTGGAGATTGTTGGCCTTAAAGCCCGCTACATAGGATATCTAGAAAGTAAAGGAAATTGAACGCTAACAAAGAGATAGTAGAAAGTTGTACTTTTATTTTTTTCGGAAAAATGTAAAAAGGGGTTAAGGCATGATCAAGAGTTTGATTACAAATAAGGCAAGAATATCAAAGTCCAATCTGTTTGCAAATCTTGAAAGTTGGGAATTGAATGAACTTAATTTGCTTAGTTTACTTCTAAATATATACTCTGAAACAATCAATAGTCGATTTTCAAGAAGAGTATCTATTTGAGAAAACTATGTACGAGGTTCTTTTATCATGTTTGTCATCAACTGATAAAAAGGTTAAGATAGTGAATTGCACTTCTTATGTTTCATGTTGGAAAATTTGTGACAAATGCATAAGATAGAATGATTTCATCTATTTTGACTTGTAAACATTTTCTGAAATTTTACTTTGAATTTGCTTTTAAGAGAGTCTTGCTTGAGGACAAGCAAGGTTTAGGTTTAGGGATATTGATGTGACCGTATTTGCAACACTCAAACCATTGTATTTGTATTATATTTGCATCATAACTTAAGAATAAATGCAACACTTATAGACTTTTGATGCAATGTAGGATGATACCAAAAAGTGAAGAATCAGACCCAAAAGATCCGAATTGCAAGTCAAGAAGTTAAGAATGGGAAAACATGGGAACTAGTGGAAGAATGAAGTTCATAGAAAAGAAACTTGGTCGAGACTAGCACGAAATCGGATTCGGAACATTGACCTGGATGATTTCAAATAGTGACCTATGTCCGTTTTTGACAAATCATACCATTTTTTCGGGTAGAAATGGCATTGTGAGCAAAACGAAGGCTTTGCCTACGTGCGACAAGATTTTAGCCAAATTCTATCATTTGGAAGGCCAAATAGTGAAAAAGGGCCAAACAGTGAAAAAGGGCCAAACAGCTCAGTCAAAGTCAAAATTGCGGGTCAACAAAATCAGCAAGGGGTGCTCGAGCGCCCCCAACTAGGCGCTCGAGCGCCCTACACAGTAGCTTCCACCATCTTCCAGAAATAACATGTGTCGCATTTTTGGTAAACCAGCAGAGGCGCGCTCGAGTGCGCTCGAGCGCTCCCTATAGGGTGCTCGATCGCGCTACCCAAATTGTTCCACAAGCTTTTAGAACGCCATGTGTCAAGCAGCCAAAAGACGGAGCAGAGGCGCACTCAAGCTCGCCTGCCAAGCGCTCGAGCGCGCCTCAGATTTCTTGGCCTATAAATAGCCCCTTTCCCGGTCCAAATTAGATATAATTTAGTTTTTTAATTATTATTTTGATTAATTATTTAGTTAATTTAATTATTTTTAATTTTAGTTTTAATTAATTAGTTAGATTAATTTAGTAGTAATTGTAGAGTACGGGGGAAGTTCTGCCCGAATAGCTTTTAATAAAAAAGCTTTTATTCGGGGAATCTCCCCCTGAATAGCTATTTTGTGTTGGACCTCTGCTCAAATTCTTGGAATCAGAATTACAAAATCGTCATACTGGGGGAGCCTTTCTTGACTCTCTTATTTGTACTACTTGTATTTATTATTATGTTTGAGTAGAGTTGTTATCTAAGGGATGATATTGTAAATGACGGTCTTTTAATATATAGTATCACATTCAGTTTATTTAATTCAATTGCAATATATGGTTTGCATTAATTTAGTATTGTCTTTCATACATAATGTTTTTCAATAAATGTTATGATTGTTTTATTTTCGTGCCATATTCCATGCTTTAATAGTGAATCTATAGGTTGTACCATAGATTTCATGAGACTATAAGTTGTACCATAGAATCTATCTAAGTTGAAGTTGTTGATTACTTAGTTAAAGCAGACCTTTTACACTAGGTTACAAGGAAAGATTCATATTATGCCTCTACGCTCGTAGATGGAACGCCACCTATAATAGACGGAGTAATCAGGACTTCAATCAGACTAAGGTAATTGATTAGGTTAAAGCTTGTAGCTTAACCCTTGCATAGAATTAGAATCCTGGATGCTGAGCCTATATTGACTGCTTAATGGCATGTCCATCCCCCTAGATTCCTAACTCTCATATTTTGCTTTTACTTAAATAGTTTAGTTTAGTTGTAATTTAGTTTACATTTTCACACGTTACTCAAACGCCCTTTCAAATTGTCACTTACCGCTTTAACATTTTCGTACACTACTTCATTAACTAACTAACGAGTTTCCCAGTGGATACAATTCCGCACTCAAAACACACTACACTACAAGATCCGTGCATTTGTGGGTTTTTAACTTAGTTATATTTTACACGCATTTTAAACGCACCACCGAGTCGCATCAATCATCCATGAATACCAAGCCTAGTATATCATTTGTCTTTACCGTTCAATGATATGAGACCTCTCAATCACACTTCCTCAAGGCAAGATCCTAATTAAGCCCATGGTCAAAGATCTAATGAGTCCAGGAACTCACTATTGACCAAACTCTCAAATACAATGAAGGACAAATGTCATTAAAAGTCTTCATTGGTATAAGACTTTTCTATTCAATATTACGTAGTGGGTATTAATAAAACATCATGTATTAAGCCTAGAACTAATTTTTGTACTATTCCAACTTATATAAAACAACAGTATGTTCGTAAAAGAATAAACAATAATTTGCGATACTGAAACCTAGTTTCATCGCATGTTCCTAATACATAATATTCTAAATTAATAAATTAATTACTCCCACTACTCCGGCCCATTCTTTGCATAACAAAACTCTTCTATTCAGCCTCCTTGTTACCTGAAACACCTGTAATATTATGTAGTAATGATTAGCGATACCTGAGTCTACCATAGTAGATTCTACCGCGAAGCATGTTTCATATTCAACGAAAAATAGAAATGCTCCATTTGCACTTAGCAAGGTACCGAGGACAGTCTTGCTTCCAGTACCCTTTATGTTTACACTTGAAGTATTTGCCTTTGGACTTGCCATTAACAATCCTCTTGGTTCCACATATCTTTCTATTTGATTGTGTGAGATATATTTGTACCACATCTTCTTCTTCTCCTTGAAGGTCCTTTAATAACCAGGATAGGGTCATGCTCAACCCGCTCGTAAGATATTCGAGCATAAACTCGATAAAAAAATCAGGTAAATTTTCAAGGATTAATTTTTCCTCACTTGCGGGACAAATTCTAGCTCCAAAGATCTTAGCCATGGAAATATTTTATGTCATTTGGTGCACATGCAGCCTGATGGATGTTTCCTCTTCCATCTTTGTTGTCATCACTCCACTCATAAATTCTAATGAGGTCAACATATAAGCAACAATATCTATATGTTCGTGTTGAGACTGCAGAGTATCAGACATGGAATCCAACATTAAGTTCTTAGCCTTCTTATCGCCCACCTTCTATAGACTCTCTGACTCTACATGATCTTCAGTAGAATGTAGATATACTTGAGGATGAGGTTGATCTAAGACGTACTTACATTTTTCTACTTCTAGTACTATGTCTAGGTCATATAACTAGCTTTCGAAATTATACCCAGTCAAAATATTCATGACGAGATAATGGACTTTAGAGGAACCTATATTTTCTGACATCTCTTGGTATTTTACACGAACAATTATATATCAGTAAATGAGCAATTATATTCATAATGCATGCATATGAATGATAGTTAAAAGGAAAGCATGACATTCATAATCTTTCCACATCTAGTTTCTGATTTTTGTAGTTGAACCCTTTAAACTAATAAGTTGTCTCAGTGTTTTAATCCTACTCACAACATTCCACTGAAAGGATGGTCATGTTGCAGTTTTGATTGAGTTAAGTTACACTTATTTGAAATACCACTAACTGGACAACAAACTTTACAATGACATTTCAATCACTGATTTATGTTTGGCTTCATTAGAGAAATAGAAAGAACTCCAAATAAAGGATACCATTCTTTAATATAAAGTATATAACCATTTTTCCATGAGACGTTTCATTTACAATATTCTTGATTTGAGCCTACTGAAGGGTAGTTTACTCCAATCAATGTTCTATGAAATGATCTTTCATTAAAACCCTACCGAAATGGTGGTTGCTCCCATTAACACTTCGATTGAAAACTCATTTTAATCTCTCTTGTTAAATCTAAGCAAAGAAACTATCATCCAAATGGAATGGCCACACAAGGGTGAGTTTAGATAATTCCTACTTTCAGCATAAACCAAAACAGAAAGCCTTAGAATTCTTTCCAAAATCCTTCTCCTACTTGATATTTTGATTAAAAGGGTTTCTAATTATAACAATGTCTTTGCAATTAATCTTTATTTTTAATCCAAGCAAGCTTGGTCCAAGTGTTAGAGATTTTCCCTAATGCTATAGGTAGATGACCTATATAGGGATATTTTGATGTGTACATGTATTTTACATAGTGGCATTTAGTGCACTTAATTGTATCATGGTCCTCACTCGATCGGGATATATTTAATGGAAGGATCAGACTAAATGCTAATTCGCAACTACAAATAGATTCATATAAGTCGGACTTCATTACCGTATAAACTGTCATGATACGTATATAGCTAAGCGTCACTCTTGAATGTGCGGGTATTCCGAAAAATGACAGAGACACTCCTATAATAGATTAAAAGCATTTAATAGCCCCTCATCGCTATACGGTTATAAATCTAGAAGGTCACACACTAAAGAACATCATGAATAGGATGATCAATGAGCTTGTATGTTATTAGAAGAAATGTTAAAGAGTTAACGTTATTCATATAGGTTGTTAAAGGTTAACAGGCCAAACATATAATTATTGAAAGTATTGGGGCTATTGTGTGATTATCGAAAGTGTTGGGGCCATTGTATAAATAGTGGAAGTTGTTTTCAAGTAATTATTCTAATAGAGATTAGAATTAGCTAATCAAATTACACAAATAAGTGGACATATATGTACATGTGGCGTGTTTATATATGTATATATCGAAGATTGAATTACTTGGCTAGGATTTGCCAAGTCATGAATCCAAGTCATATTGTGACGATGTCACATCCCACTAATTCAAAATGGATGGTCAAGATCTAATCCAACAAAGAAGAGCCTTTGTATGGCTTTGTTTTGTAATCATTACAATTACAAGTGGATTAAGAAAGAGAAAACTTTTTGGCTACTTGAACACTCAACTAGTCACACAAGATAAGATAAGATTATATTGAGATTTGATCTTAATCTTTTTCTCTCTCCTACTACACGGCTAACAAAGTGAAAAACCAAGAGTTAGAAAAACTTCATCTTCTTCCTTATTCTTCTTGGAGTTTCGACTATAGTTAAAAGAAAAAGAAGGGGTTCTTTTCTTGTATTTTAATGTACATATAAGCTCACACCACTTAAGATAAGCTAGCACATTTAATCTTTGAGTAGAGATTGTCCTTGGATATTCGGTGCTTTCGCCTAGATCCTTCACACGGGTGCTTTCGCCTAGATCCTTCACACGAGATAAAGAGCTAGTCCGCAACAATCAAGTTTATCCACCATTATCTTGGCTCATCAAGAGGTATACTTTTTATCTATACCATTTATTATGATATATATTTGATATATGTGTACACGCATGTTGATTTTCATGGACTTTCCTTAGAGAATGTTTGTGACTTCATAGGATTATGTTGTTATAATTTTAAAACTATAAGCTTCCATTTTCAGCCATAATAGGATGAGTTTTACATGTTTCTCTTTTCGATCCTTTTAAGTGGTATCAGAGCGAGGTTATGAAAGACCATGAAATCACAAGTTTTTGAGCCATGACCATTCCTTAAAGTGTGTAATATGCATATGTTACTAGACTTTACATACATGCATGTGTGAATCTAGTATTGGTTATGACATGCATGTGTAAATCTAGTCTTGATTCAAACATGCATGTTGAGATTATTTATTTTTCATGTATGGTATGTTGACAAGTCATATTGGATGGTGGATTTAAGATATCCATGTTCAAATATGCTTGAAACTATGAAAAACATGTTGATGAAGTTGAATGTGTCTAAAACGAGTTTTAGATTATTTATCTTCATGTATGTTATATGATGATGTAGCATTATAAGATAAAATGGCAAGCCTTGATTTTTTCTTTGCCATGGCCAAACACCCTAAGGAAAAAGTGAGGGGCAAATTTCATGCTAGTTGAGTTAGAAATAGCTAAAATGTGTGTTAGATGTTTCTAACTTCTCGAATATTATATGGTGATATGATATTGCTTAATGAAATTTGTGTGCCTTGATTTCCTTGGGTTGGCCAAATGGTGCCTAGTTTTTGAGATGATTGAGAATCATGCTAATACATGAATATTGTATGTAGGATATGATATTACATGTTAAAAATAGATGTAGCTATTTTTCCTAGCCATAGCCGAAAAATACTAGGGCCTTGGGTTAAGTTGAAAAATCATGTTTTTGTGTTGTTATATGGATGATATGATAATACTTGAAAAATGATCAAATGTGGCTATTTTGTTAGCTATGGTCGAATGGTCATTAGCTTTAGAGTTGGCCAAGAAGTCTTGCTATTTTAACAAATCTTAACTTGCGTGTATATTATAAAGTGTTATAATTATAAGAATTAAATTGATATTACATGCATGTTAGCAAGTGGTTGTTGACAAAATTTAAAGATTGGATGCTTGTATTAACTTTGTATGAGATGCAATAGTTGTGTGTTATGTGACGTCCGAGTTTTAGCCATGCATTTAATTACTGTTGCATCCCTTGGTTGCGCATTTACTTCTGTGCTTTACTAACTGACTTTTGTGACTACTATTCACTCCGTTTTTAAACTGCCTTCTATTAGTTAATTAGCATTTTTATTAAATCATATTAATTGTAAAAGTAGTGGGAAAAATGTGCATTTGAACTAAAGGCATTAGGAGGGCTCGTTTAGAAAATAATTTTAGTAGTCAAGTGAATAGTGTTACGTAATAACTTTATAGATTTAATTAGTTAGCCAATGTGTCACACCTTAGGCTCGCTTCTAAGCTTTCAACGCGCATTTTAAAAGCCACTTAAACACCCAAGCTTGACCCCACCCAACTAAACACCTTAAATATTAACCAAGGCTCTTAAAACACAAAACAAAAGAAAAAAAAATAGAGTGCAGAGCACTGTAGCTGGGCCGAGAGCAAGGAGAAGAAGAAAAAAAAAGATTTTGCTCATCAACTCTCCAAATCAAGCCACTCCAAGCCTTGAACAACTAGTGTAGGGTGTTTGCAAGCTTCCTAGGTGCTCCTACGCGCATTGGTGAGGGATTTCACGGCTTGTTTTTGCATTTTTAAATAGTTGCTCATTTCTTGATTTGTTGAAAATATGATTAAATGCCATTGTTATTGTTGTATAATTGTATTATATGTTGCATTGCACGCCCCGGGACTATATCCCTCACTGGGCAACAGTGGTTGCTCATACCTCGATATCTGTTTCAGGAGACGCTGAGGGTGATCCCCAGCTTGTTGATTTAGTTGAGGAAGAAGAAGTTCAGATTGAGCCTTTACCTTAGTTGCTGTGCCTGATAGCTTGAGGTGGTTAATGAATTTGCTGCTATGTGGAAGATTCATCTGATTACTTTATGTACTATTTTGTAGCCCAAGGGCTATGTATATGCTTGTTGTATAAATTGAAGACTAGTTGGTTGTGTTGTAGCTTTGAAAGCCTATGAACTGTAATAACTTATGATCTACTTCTATTCGCTTTGCTTGCTTGGGAGTGAATGACTTAAAGTAGAAATGTTTGATCTTTCAATTATGTTTAATTGATTTCCTAGGATGTCATGATTATAAAACTATGTTGATAATAAGTTCTCGCATGCTTGTGTGTTTTGGAACTATTGTGTACTATAAGGCTCGGATGGCCTTAGAACTTTGATGTTTATTTAAGAAAAGCTTGTATTGTATTGTTGGGACCTTGTTTGAGTGAGTACAGGTTTTTAGAATGTCCACGGTACAGGGGAGACTCTGTCCGTGTGTCGGGTCCGGACTTAACCTTTAGCTTAGGGGTTGGGTCGGGGCGTGACATTTAAGTGGTATCAGAGCTATAGATTGCATGAAGCTGGGTTAAATTTCTCGGTCTGTGGGTAGAGATTTGTTATGTGACTTTGTGAATACACGAGTCTTTGATTTTGATTTGCCTAGGTGAAATTTGAATAAAGAATGAACACGCTAGCATGGAAATATAATATCAAGAGTTCAGAATGTCAAGTATGATCTAGTGATTTATGTTTACTTCAAGAATGTGGAATATTTATTTGAACTTCTATGTACTTGACCTTATGTGAATCTAATTGGACTTTTCTTTATGTGTTTACTTATAAATTGCATATATACATATATATACCTGTGATAACACTTTGCATTCTAGCTATTCGATATGGGGCCTCGTCGTCGTGCTGATAATCCGAATGTTGGTGGAGAACCCGAGGGGGTTCATAGGCAAGAAGTTGAGGTGGCCAAAAATGCACCGCAGGTTCAAGAACCGAGCACTGCACAGATCTTGGCCACGATGGCCACTGCTATGAACACTATCGCCCAGTTTGTTACACAACAGGGTCAGCCAGGGGTCGTTGGAGGTAATCAGGCTGCGAGAGCCGGAGGTAGTGGTCCTACCGGAAGGAATCTGTATGATCGGTTTATACATCATGGGGCCTATACTTTCTTTGGGGAGCCGGACGATATGAAAGCTGAGATGTGGCTAAGGAAGTTTGAGAGAGTGGCAGCAATACTCGAGTGCCATGATGACAGGAAGATTACTTATGCTATTTTCCTACTCGAGGGTGATGCTGAAGATTGGTGGAATACCATCAGTGAGAAATGGGGAGCTGAGGGAGTTCATCATTCGTGGGCCGACTTTGTCCGAGAATTTCGAGACAAGTATATATCGGTAGTTGCCCGCGAGAGGCGACAAACTGAGTTCATAAACTTGAAGCAGGGAAGTATGACGGTAGATCAATACGAGGCTACTTTTACCCGGCTTTCCCGTTATGCACCAGCTTTGATTCAGCCGGAGGACATGAAGATCCAGAGGTTCATCCTGGGTTTGAGGAGGGATATTATGCTGAACTTGTCTTCAAATGATTTTCCTAACTATGCTGCAGTAGTCCGAGCTGCCTCGAGATATGAGAAACGCAAGGCTGATGTGTTAGCCGAGACTAGTCAATCGAGTAAACGATTTCAGTCTCAGAGTCAAGGGTACCAGGGGCAAGCTGTATCAGTTGGGCAGAGTTCACAGCCGAGGCAGACTCAGAGTTACACAGGGTCTACTCAAACTCAGGCACGACCAGTCCAGAGTCAGACTCAGAGTCAGTTCCGTCCAGCAGTTTCCCGTTCGCAGCAGGGTAGTTCAGCTACCTCTACTTACAGAGCTCCTTCGGGAGGCACTGTTACAAGACGTCACCAGCAGTGCAGCTTCTGTCAGCGCCAGGGCCACACTGAGGATGTTTGTTGGAAGAAACATAACAAGTGTACAGGTTGCGGCAGTGATCAGCACAGGGTTAAAGACTGTCAGAAATTTAAGAACCCTAGGGGTCAGACATCAGCTCAGAACTCTCAGACCAGGGCTTCAGCTACAGCACCACCACCACGAGGCCAGGCCCGTGTATTTGCTTTGGATGCTGAGGAGCTTCCGGACACTACTGCTGTGGTAGAAGGTATTTTTCTTCTTAATGATCAGTCAGTTAAGGTTTTAATTGATTCCGGGGCTTCGCATTCTTTTATTACTCCTACTTGTGCACAAAATGCTAAATTGAAACATGATAAACTGTTGCATGAGATTGTGGTTTATACTCCTATGAGTCCGAAGTTTGTTACTAGATCTATTTGCAGAGCATGTAGTATATTTATTGAGGGTCGTGTTTTTCCTGCTGATTTGATTATCCTACCCTTCAATGACTTTGAAATTATATTGGGGATGGACTGGTTAAGTAAATATTATGCCCAGCTTGATTGTAGAAATAAGATTGTGTATCTAGAAATGCCTGACCAGCCTGTACTTAAAATAGTTGGTAGTAGAAAATCTACGGGAACTCCTATTATTTCTTCTATTAGGGCATCTAAATTATTGAACAAGGGTTGTGAGGCTTATCTTGCATATTTGATTAATCAACCTGGGGATCAATTGAAATTGAATGATGTACCTATCGTGAGAGAGTTTCCGGGAGTCTTTCCTGAGGAATTACCTGGGTTACTGCCTGATAGAGAGATAGAGTTCATGATTGATTTATTGCCGGGGACTTCACCTATCTCTAGGACTCCGTATAGAATGGCTCCACCTGAATTGCAGGAATTGAAAGTTCAATTGCAGGGCTTACTTGAGAAGGGATTCATTCAGCCGAGTTCTTCACCGTGGGGTGCGACAGTTCTATTCGTTAAAAAGAAAGACGGATCTCTTCGCATGTGCATTGATTATCGGGGTCTTAATCAGGTAACCATCAAAAATAAATATCCTTTGCCTTTAATCGAAGAGTTATTTGATCAGTTGCAAAGCGCCAGGGTATTCTCTAAATTCGATCTGAGGCAAGGCTATTATCAGCTGAGGATTAAGAAAGATGATGTTCCTAAAACTGCTTTCAGAACTCGATATGGCCATTATGAGTTTGTTGTCTTGCCGTTTGGTCTTACTAATGCTCTCGCCGCATTCATGGACTTAATGCAGAGGGTATTTCGTCCTTATCTGGACCAATTTGTGGTCATATTTATTGATGATATCCTCGTCTATTCTAAATCTGAGGCGGAACATGAACAGCATCTCAGAATTGTGTTGCAGACTCTTCAGGAGCATCAGTTATTTGCAAAGTTTAGCAAATGTGAATTCTGGCTTAAGCAAGTTGCTTTTCTTGGCCATATTATCTCGCAGGATGGTATTTCTGTTGATCCAGCGAAGATTGAAGTTGTGTTATCGTGGAAACGACCTGAAACTGTCACGGAGATTCGTAGCTTCCTTGGGTTAGCTGGGTATTATCGGAGGTTTGTCAAGGATTTCTCTAGGATTGCAGGGCCTTTAACTCAACTTACTCAGAAGAAAACAGTATTTGACTGGAATGATAAATGCGAGGCCAGCTTCCAGGAATTGAAGAAGAGATTGACTACAGCTCCTATTCTTGCTTTACCTGAGGGTTATGATAATCTGGTGATCTATAGTGATGCTTCGAATGAAGGTCTGGGTTGTGTATTGATGCAGAATGGCCGGGTTATTGCTTATGCTTCCAGGAAACTGAAGCCTTATGAACTCAACTATCCAACTCATGATCTTGAGCTTGCAGCTATCATTCTTGCATTAAAGAAATGGCGTCATTATCTCTGGGGCAACAAATTTGAAATCTTCACCGATCATAAGAGCTTGAAATATCTATTTTCACAGAAAGAGTTGAACATGAGGCAGAGGCGTTGGCTGGAATTACTTGAGGACTATAACTGCACCATTAACTATCTTCCAGGTAAGGCCAATATTGTTGCTGATGCTTTGAGCCGAAAGGCTACTGTTGCTAGCTTGATTATCAAGAATTGGGAATTCATGGAAGAATTGTGCTTATGGAAGCCTAGTACTTCAAATTCTGGTATTCAATTCGTAAGTTTACAGATTCAATCTCTGTTATTATCCAGGATTCGGGAAGCTCAACAGGCTAATCTTCAATTATTGACAGTCTTAGAGAATTCTAAAGGGGGAGAGTCGGATTTCAAACTGCACGACGATGGTATTCTCAAATTCAAAGGTAGAATCTGTATTCTGAATGATCCAAATCTGAAAAAGGATATTCTTGCTGAGGCACACAGTTCTCGATATACTATCCATCCAGGTAGTACTAAAATGTATAGAGATTTGAAGCAGAATTTCTGGTGGAATAATATGAAGAGAGAAATTGCTGACTATGTTGCTCGATGCCTTACTTGTCAGAAAGTTAAAGCAGAACATCAGAGACCTGCAGGGTTGTTGCAGCCTTTGGCTATTCCTGTTTGGAAATGGGATCATATTACTATGGATTTCGTATCAGATTTACCGAGGTCTTCGAGGGGTAATGACTCAGTTTGGGTTATTGTGGATAGACTGACCAAGACTTCTCATTTTATTGCTAAAAAGAAGTCTGATTCTCTTGATAAACTGGCAGAGTTGTATATTGAGAATGTTGTCCGACTACATGGAATTCCAAAGAGTATCGTGTCAGATAGAGATCCCAGATTCACATCTCAGTTCTGGCAGAAGATTCAGAAAGCTTTGGGCACGAATTTGAATTTCAGTACAGCTTATCATCCTCAGACAGATGGTCAATCCGAGAGAACTATCTTGATCCTTGAGGATATGTTACGGGCTTGTATTCTGGACTTCGGTAAAAGTTGGGAGAAATATTTGCCACTAGCAGAGTTCGCCTACAACAATAGTTATCAAGCTACTATTGGTATGGCACCTTATGAGGCACTGTATGGGCGTAAATGTCGGTCTCCTCTCTACTGGGATGATGTTGGTGAAATGAAGACTATCGACCCTACTCTCTTACCTGAAATGAACAAAATGATTGATCATGTGCAGCTTATCAGAAAAAGAATGCTTACAGCACAGAGCCGGCAAAAGAGTTATGCAGATAGACGACGTCGTGATCTGAAATTTACTGTAGGGGACCGGGTATTTCTGAAAATTTCTCCTCGCAAGGGTTTGATTCGGCATGGTAAAGGAGGTAAACTCAGTCCTCGATATGTGGGACCATTTGAGATAACTGAAACTGTTGGTGATTTGGCTTACCGTCTAGCTTTACCTCCCAGTCTGGGCAGAATTCATGACGTATTCCATGTTTCCATGCTTCGGAAGTATCAGCCAGATCCCTCTCACATACTTGAGCCGGAACCGCTAGAGATCAGTGAAACTTTGACCTACACAGAGAAACCTCTTCGAATTGTTGATCAGAAAGTTCAGGAGCTGAGGACTAAAAGCATTCCGATGGTTAAAGTTCTGTGGGATCATCACGGAGTAGAGGATGCGACGTGGGAAAGAGAGGATCAGATGCAGGAACGGTATCCAGAGTTATTCGCCGAATCATGTAAGAATTGCGTGGACGCAATTAGTTTAAGGGGAAGAGGATGTGACGTTCGAGTTTTAGCCATGCATTTAATTACTGTTGCATCCCTTGGTTGCGCATTTACTTCTGTGCTTTACTAACTGACTTTTGTGACTACTATTCACTCCGTTTTTAAATTGCCTTCTATTAGTTAATTAGCATTTTTATTAAATCATATTAATTGTAAAAGTAGTGGGAAAAATGTGCATTTGAACTAAAGGCGTTAGGAGGGCTCGTTTAGAAAATAATTTTAGTAGTTAAGTGAATAGTGTTACGTAATAACTTTATAGATTTAATTAGTTAGCCAATGTGTCACACCTTAGGCTCGCTTCTAAGCTTTCAACGCGCATTTTAAAAGCCACTTAAACACCCAAGCTTGACCCCACCCAACTAAACACCTTAAATATTAACCAAGGCTCTTAAAACATAAAACAAAAGCAAAAAAAATAGAGTGCAGAGCACTGTAGCTAGGCCGAGAGCAAGGAGAAGAAGAAAAAAAGATTTTGCTCATCAACTCTCCAAATCAAGCCACTCCAAGCCTTGAGCAACTAGTGTAGGGTGTTTGCAAGCTTCCTAGGTGCTCCTACGCGCATTGGTGAGGGATTTCACGGCTTGTTTTTGCATTTTTAAATAGTTGCTCATTTCTTGATTTGTTGAAAATATGATTAAATGCCATTGTTATTGTTGTATAATTGTATTATATGTTGCATTGCACGCCCCGGGACTATATCCCTCACTGGTCAACAGTGGTTGCTCATACCTCGATATCTGTTTCAGGAGACGCTGAGGGTGATCCCTGTTGTTGATTTAGTTGAGGAAGAAGAAGTTCAGATTGAGCCTTTACCTTAGTTGTTGTGCCTGATAGCTTGAGGTGGTTAATGAATTTGCTGCTATGTGGAAGATTCATCTGATTACTTTATGTACTATTTTGTAGCCCAAGGGCTATGTATATGCTTGTTGTATAAATTGAAGACTAGTTGGTTGTGTTGTAGCTTTGAAAGCCTATGAACTGTAATAACTTATGATCTACTTCTATTCGCTTTGCTTGCTTGGGAGTGAATGACTTAAAGTAGAAATGTTTGATCTTTCAATTATGTTTAATTGATTTCCTAGGATGTCATGATTATAAAACTATGTTGATAATAAGTTCTCGCATGCTTGTGTGTTTTGGAACTATTGTGTACTATAAGGCTCGGATGGCCTTAGAACTTTGATGTTTATTTAAGAAAAGCTTGTATTGTATTGTTGGGACCTTGTTTGAATGAGTACAGGTTTTTAGAATGTCCACGGTACAGGGGAGACTCTGTCCGTGTGTCGGGTCCGGACTTAACCTTTAGCTTGGGGGTTGGGTCGGGGCGTGACATGTTAGCTAGCTTATCATGCTTAGATTATTATATTAGATATGTATAATCTTAGCTTATGAGTTTATGTGGATGCTGGAATGGTGAATTTGATCATGTACTTGGTAGTTGATGAATGGTTGTAATTTCAATAGAGGCTTTGTAATTATTAATCATTCATTTTGAGTTGCAAAAGTGACAAAAGTCTCATTTTATATTTCTTGCCATTGAGAGAATTATGTAGTGAAGTTTATACGTAATTCTTCAAAAGACTTGTAAGAAGACCATTGAAGACTTCCAAATGTGTTGGAGGTGCTTTGAAGATTTCTATGAGTTGAACGCTATGAAGACATTGGATGTGCTTTAGGATAGTCTTATTTTTCTCTTTGAATTTAGCCAAGCCCAAGTCCATGATCCACCATTCCTATGTGATTGCATGCATGCTATTTTATTTTCTCTATATGATTAGTAGCTCATAATTAGTTATGTATGCATGATAAGATCTCAAACAAACAAAGACAAAACCTCCTTATGTGCAAACTAATATTAAATTGATAAAACGGTAAAAAGGGTTTTATCGTAGTCATTTGTCATCCTAGGACTTAAAAGAACTTAAAGTGAATTATATTTGGTCTAACCCAAAGGTAGAGAGATATAGTTCATAATAAGTTTATTAAGTCGCTAGTAAAACATAGAGATGTAGTTATCTTCCAAAATCAAATAACTAAGAGTACACTAAAGTTGAGGTCATTAGATTCAATTTTTCAAATAACAAGGAGATGGCAGGTTTAATCTAACTAGATCACTTAGTCAAGAACGCACTAAAGATGAGATTAAAGTGATTTAGGGATTGAATAAAATTGACCATAGCCTACTTAGGGAAATAGACAACAACGAGTTGTTGACTCTCGACACCTATATCTCAAGAATACCACAAAGGTTGAGGGATATTTGTATCAATAGAATTTGGTCAACCCACTAAGGATCTTTATAGATTCACGTTTACCATTTAGGGATTATGAGATTCGATAAGATTAGTGGGAAAAACTATTTATTTAAAAGTCCATATTTATATAGTTTTGCATGTTTACATCAACTAGCTTTCTTACTTTATGTGATACTTATGTTCCTGTAGTTTGTATTTATGGCTTCGTTTACAAATCCAATTGCCTCCATTCTTGATGATAATTGTTTAATTGGACCAAACTTCCATGATTGGTATTGAAATCTGAGAATTGTTCTATGATTTGAAAAGAATTGAGTATGTTTTGGATTCTCTCCCCCCTCTCCCTGGATACCCTACATGAGATGGCCACTGAGGTTGACTATGAGACTTATGATCGATGCGTTGAGCACGATATGCGCGCCAGAAGCTACATTCTAGCATCGATGAGTAAGGATATGCAGCTGTACAATAAGAACATATCTCAACATTATTCATGCTTTGCAAGAGTTGTTCAGTGAGCATAGTCTGTAAAGCCCGAGCCCAAATGGACTCTTAATTTACTATATTTAATTATTCTATGTACATATTTGACTTAATTGCCCTTTATATTGCATTTATTTGCTTAAAATCTATGTTTGATATGAGCTCGGAGTGAATTTTTAAACTAACTTATTTCTCAAAATTGATATTTTTCCTCTAATATACTCTATATATTATGTAATCGTTCATTAAAAGAATGTGCATTGCATGTCCCGAGCGCGAGGTATAAAATAATGAGTGTCCTCAAATGAATAGTAATAGTTTAATTTGTTTTGGGCCATTTGAACTTCTATTTTGTTTTAGCAAGTTATATTAGCCCATTAGCATTTAATTAAAGCCCAACCCCTTTGCTAGCCCAACTATCTATCTATATTACATATACATACACATATATTATAGCATATAGCATACAAAGAAGAAGAAAAAAAGAAGAAAAGAACCCGATGGCTCCTTGAAGAAAAAACAAAGAAAGCAAAGCCTTAGGTTGTGATTTTTGAGCTCATCCAATCAAATTGCAATAGGGTTTGGTCATTTTTTAGTGCTTAGAAGCCATAGCAAGGTGAGGGAGCCATTTCTTTGTGCATTTTTGCATGATATTCAATTATGGTAAAATGTTGAATTTGTTGTATTATGTTATATTGATGCTTTTAATGCTTCCTAAGCTAGCTAATAAAGGTGTAGAGTAGACTTTTGAGCTTGGTTTGCTTGTGTAGCTTGAAGATGCATATATATTTGCAAGTAGAAAGATGATGAATAGTAACATTGTTGATTTTGTTGAATTAGTGTTTAATTCATGTTATAACAATTTAATGCTAGGGTATAAGTGATCTTCAAGCTAGAACTAAGCTAAATGTAGATGGAAATAGATTGAAAAGCTTGGTGGTAATGCTTGGGCCTTTGGGCCGAATTGAGTAGAATTTCAACCCAATGGGCCTTATGATGTTTGTCATGCTAGTCAAGGTAGTTGTGATCCTTTTCATTGTCCGAGCATGTTAGTAGGGTTACTTGTTAGTGTGAGGTAAAAGTGCCATGTTTTGAACAAGTTAAAGTTGAATTAAGTTAGGTGATTTTTTGGATGTTTTAGCTTGGTAATCTTAGTTTAATGGATGTAATTAATGATTCTAAATGCTTTAGAACCCCGTGTGTGCTATGCGGTTTACTTGTGAAAGAATGCTTTGTTTTTGGTAAAAGACTGAGAATGAACTAGTTAAGTGATTTTCGTATCTTATTTGTGTTGACTTAGTGATTCTAGCTTAATGAATGCGTTTAGCAAAGTTTAATGATGTAGAACCCAGTACTTGCCTAGTGGAATGTTCGAGAACGAATGCAAGTTTTATGAATTAAAGAGTGTCATAATAGTTATTTATGTAGTTTAAAGTAGTTAGTGCATGTTTAATGATCTTAAAGTATATGAATGATAACGTGCATGAGAGTGGCCTCTTTTGTCACTTCTCACTTACGTGCATTTAGTGTGATCAAATGATAAGTGCTCCTATGTGGCAATATGTTACGTGCTATAAATTATCTCTAGCGAACTAACAAGAGTTAACGAGAATTCTAGCGTTTTCATGGTTTCAACCATCGCGTTTCGTGTTTCGAGTGTACTCTTACTTGGACCTTATGTCCTTGGAGAATCACTCCCAGGTGTACTCTCGCTTGGACCCTATGTTCTTGGAGAATCCCCCGTGTTAGCGTTTTCATGTGTAGTTCTCGCTTGGGCCCTATGTCCTTGGAGAGTTACTAGCGATATCATTTTCAAAAGTGTTTAGCTAGCGTTGTTAATGCTTAAATGCTTATTATGATGACATAGTTTATATGCGTAGCATATAATGTTAGTCTAATGCTTAAAGCTTATCATGTTAAATGCTACCTTTCTGTGTAGTTTATAATGAAGATATAATGTCGATACTTTTCTTATATGCATTGCACGAAAAGGTTTTTTATTCCCTCCTTCACTGAGTATACATGTGTTGTATACTCACCCCTCTTTTCTAACACTCTTCAGGTAAGACAATTTCCGTTCCTCCGGAGTCTGAGGAAAAGAAGACTCAATAGTTTATTTAATTCCTTGCTATTAACTTAGATGTAAATGATGTTTGTATATTTTGTAAATGTTTATGTAATCTATTGAGGCCTGCGTGCCTTGTATGTATTCAGTGAATGTAATAGTTGTTTTAAAGTTAAAGTGGATTGATATAGTTGTATGGAGCTAAGTTGTTGGGTTGATTGGTTTGTAGATGACTTAATATCTAAATTAGATAAGAAGAGAACATTATAGTGGTACGATAAGTGAATGTATGATCATAATATGCTAGAACTAATGAAATGTTTCATGTATGCCTTATTTTGCTAAATAATAAGGCTCAGATGGCCTTAGGATCTTGATATGTTATCATATAATATTATATTGTGTATTGTGGTTCATTTCTTTTGAGTGCAGGAATATGGAAAGTCCTATAAACAGGGGAAACTCTGACTGTTTTTTCTCGTTTTTCATGCCCAGGGTTAGTGTGATAACTCGAACCGGGCATGCATTTAATGGCATTTGACTGCATTTAATTAAATGCTTAATTAGTTAATCATCCATTTTTGCACTATTTTGATATTTCTTTTAAAAGCATTCAATAATTTTTATATTGATTAATTAAAAGATTATTACCTATTTCTATTAATTATAGTAATTGAATTTATTCTCTTGTATTTAATTAAGTGTCATCTTAAATGTTAGTATTTAATTGCACTTGATTACATGTTTATATTTACTTGTTCATTCGTATCTTAGCATTAATTTCATAATTCTTTAAAATATTCTAGAAATAGTTAAATTAATTATTTTTTAAATGAATATTGATTATTTTGATTGTTTTGATTATTTTAATAATCGGTTTTAATTATCTTGCATTAAAATTACTCGGTTTTCAATTAAATAAGAAAAGTAACTCAGAGCTGGAGTGAATTTTAAACTATTATATTATTCTACTTTTCAAAAATTATAGTTTTATATTATTGCTCATTATTTGATTAGCGATCGTTTATTGACCGTTCGATCGTAGCATTTCGAAAATGAAAGTTAGAAGAATATTTCTCGGATTTTGTGAATAGCGTTTCTAGTTTAATTTAGCTAGTTTTAGTTGGTTTTCATTAAAATTGCATTGTTTTAACTTGAATTAGATTAAATGGCATCAAAATAAGCTTGTTTGACCATATTTTCACTTAAGCTTGACCTTGCAAAATGACCAAAATGCCGTTTGTCATCTTTTATAAATAAAACAAAGCACAAATCAAAACAAAACAAATTGCAAAATACCCTTGTATCCCCCCCATGGCCGAATGCTTCCAAGGAGAAAAAAATAATTTTGGCTTCAAATTTTCTTCTACAATCATGCGTGGAATTGCTCGGGGGTCGTGGCTCGGGTCCTTGCGGGTCTTCCTCATCAATCTCTGTGAGGGTTTTCACGTTTTTGTGCATTTATATTCAACTTTGATTTTTGATTCAATTTCTTAGATTTGATATTTAATGCGTTATAATGCTTGAAATTGCTTGGAATTGCCTATTTAGGGTTCGTAAAGCATTGCTTGTTAGTTATTTAGCGATTTTTACGGTTAGAAATGCAAATTGAATTTAGGCAAGAATGTGAATAGTAAAAAATGAATAGTAAAACACTAGAATTTTGGAGTTTTGATCCAAATTGCGATTTCTTGATTTGGATAGGTGTCATTAATGATAGAAAGATAAAATGTGCAATAAAAACGGATCGGTCTTTGTTAAAATTGAAAATTAGACAAAAAACGGAAAGGGGCCGTTTGACCAAAAGTTGACCGTGCTCGAATTGAGTTGGGGTTTTACTATTGAGGGCATGGAAGTACTTTTGGCACTGTCGTGGCGTTGATTGAGCGACCGGTTAACATAGTAGTAGTTCAAACGCAGTAGGTGGACTTTCGGGCTTCGGTTGGGAAAATAAAGTTTAGTGACATAGAAATGTGCCTTGTAGTGCCTAAGTGAATGTAGTGAAATCAGTTTTCTAATCCCGTAGCTCATTTGCTTGTAATTGCCTTTGGAAGTTAGGGATTGAATAGTGATATTTGACGTTTTTGTGCTTGAACTGCTATTACGTGTCTAGTTGATGTTCTTGTTGAAGTTAATGATAATCATGCTTGAAAAGTTAATTGAATGCTAATGTTGATTGTAAATGCTTGATATCTCGTTTATCGCCACTAATTTGCACTTTTGTGCTATTGCTCGTTTATTGCTTGTATCTCGTATTACATTGCATTAGTGTCAGGCGCGTGAGTGATGGGCCTCTCTGGGCAGTCTCGGGCTGCCAGGGTTGGTTGCTCTAGCTCCATGTCCTATTCCCATTCTCGCTAGGGATGCCGCCCTGGGTGATTTGGGTCGTAGATGTGTCGGGGTACTTCCGGAGTATACCCAGTGGATATTATAAGGTGGTTGCACGCTAATGGTCATCGTTATCAACATCAAGCTCGAGATTGATGTATCGCTTATAGATTCGAATCGCTTGGTACATTGCTCGTATGAGTGAACCGTGACCTTCAAAGTGTGGTATAGCTTTGAATGGTTGTGTTAATACTTTCCTTAATTGTTTATTGTATTGTCGTTTATATTGAAAGCTTTCCTATTGATTATATTGCTTAACTATACCCATTTGCATTGCACGATCTTCTTTCTTACATCGATATATGCCTCGCCCTCACTGAGTATACGTGTTGTGAATACTCACTCCTCAACACCACATTTCAGGAAATTCCTTGTTAGCTGGAAAGTTCGTGGTTACGTGAAAGATCATGCTTGAAGAGTTGTCTTGCGTGCTATGTGGCTTGAGTTGTCAAAGATGCAAAGATGTATGTTTCATGTGTTGTATGTATTTAATATTAAAAGGAATGTAATTTAAGTTTTACTAGATTATTGAAGTGGTATGATAAGCTAGTTTATGCATTCAGTTAGTATAGTTTAACTTCAATGCATGTTTGTAATGTCCAAAGCAAAAGAGTTAGAATGGTATGATAGTCTATTTTATACAATAAGTTAGTTTAGTTTAGTTGCCAAGCATGAATGTACTTGTCAAAGATGAGAAGAGATAGGTTTGCATTTAAACTAGAAATGTATATTTACTTGTGTTCGCTTGTTGAGAACCAAGGCTCGGATGGCCTTGAGGTGTTTGTATGGTTGGACACGGTGCTGGTCCACTTATATGCTATTAGAGGTTTTACATTTTGCCTAGAATTAGGGGAAGCTTCGTCCGTCTTTCCTTAAAAATTTTGCCTGGGTTTGGAATTGGGTTGTGATTAGATTGATTGATAGAACTCCGGTCTCGAGAGGGATCGGGGTATTACATGTGGTATCAGAGTTTGTTTAGCTCATAAGCTGGGACAGGGTCCTCGGTCTGGTGGGTAGTGACCCTTGAATTTGTGCTTGTTAGGAGTGTTTTGAAAGTGTGTGCCTGTATGTGAGATTGTGTGTCTTGAATTGAATGTGTGTATCTATGTGATATAGTTATGTATTATGTGTTAAATGTGTGCTAAGTGAAGTGAAGTGTCTAGTTTTGTATTGAATTGACCTCGTGAATCGAATCGACCTCATGAATTGTTATTTGCTTGAAGTATTGCTTGTAATGTGTGTATTGGAATGTCTTGAATTGGCTATGCCGTGATTTGAATTGATTATGTTGTGCTTGACTTGATTGTCGTGCTTGAGTGACTTTGTTGAATAAACTGTTTTATAAACTGCTTTACAAACATGCTTGCATAATAAATTAAGGCATATATGTATAAATGTGATATCTTGACATTCATACATGTCCTATTGAAATGGTAAGAAAGACTTCTTCCTTCCCCTGAAGAGAAGTGGTTAGTAGCAGGCCCTCGAGTTGTGTGGATTGACGGGGATGAACAGTATTTGATTAGCCTTTATTTGGGAGTTGGTGTTTGCTTTTGGAGCTTGGTTATTGGCGAATCTCTAAGGTCCTCCTCTGTGCTTAACAGTTGTGAAAGAGTAGCTTTCTTTTGGGGTTCTATTTGGTTGTTCTTTGAAGCATTCTTTGGTTTTCTTATTGGGTATTCTTTGGAAACTTCAGTTGGCACTTCTTGGTAGACTTGGCTATTGGGTTTTCAATCGGACTTACTGCATGGTATTATCTATGGTATATGTGTCTCGGTCTTTATTGGTGTACTACTGGCATCCCTGATTGGAAATTCTTCAATGGCATTCTCTAGAATTCTTAATGGCCATTTATCTAGTACTTACTTATTAGGCAATCCTTGCTACTTTCTTATTGGAGCATTGTTTCGTGTATTTTCTTTAGTGTTCCTCAGTAGGTTTGGTATTTGGAATTCCTATCATACTTATTGTATAGTATTACTTACAGTATTCTTTGGAATTCTTAGTAGGCATTCTACTAGTATTTTTCCATATTGGCAAGGATGTACAAAGTTCTCACTTGGCAAACAGTGAAGAGGCCTCGGAGTTTGGTTTTGTATATTGTGCACCAGCCCGGTATTTTTCCTTAGGGTTTTCGTCTAGCTGGGAAACTATATTTGTTATTTAACTTGATTGTCTTATTGGGCACATTATATTTTCTTTGCTATTTTCATTGACATTCTTCTTAGCATTTGATAGCGATACTCGAGATCTAATTGGTTATCCTATGGAGTTATTATTTGGAAAACTTCTCTGGAACTTTTGAAGTATATTTGATTGGGTTTTCTTAATACTTTCCTTAGCACTCCTAACAGGGAATTCTTCTATGAAATTCATGACCAGCGGGGTACTTCTTTGGACCTCTGGATGGAATCTTCAGTTGAGTCTTTATTTGGTTTCTTGTTAGGGAGTTGTTGAGGGGTTATAGTTCAGCCTCTCGATGGCTTGAAAGCTTTTCTTTTGAACTTCTATTGGAGATTCGTGTGTGGGGTATTCTTCTTGTCGTTATTGTGCGGTATTAGTGACATCTACAGTATCTCTGCTTTAGTCTTTAGTTGGTATTTTCTCGGCATTCTTGGTTGGGATTTCAATTTGGGTTTTCCTACGAGCATCCTTATTCCCTATCTTGCTCAACAACCGATGAAGATTAGTCAGAGTTGGATTTCAGACGATGCGGAGTTCTATTGGAAGAAGAATTGCGAGGACGCAATTGTTTTAAAGGGGGAATGATGTGATAACCCGAACCCGGCATGCATTTAATGGCATTTGACTGCATTTGATTAAATGATTAATTAGTTAATCATCCATTTTTGCACTATTTTGATATTTCTTTTAAAAGCATTCAATAATTTTTATATTGATTAATTAAAAGATTATTACCTATTTCTATTAATTATAGTAATTGAATTTATTCTCTTGTATTTAATTAAGTGTCATCTTAAATATTAGTATTTAATTGCACTTGAATACATGTTTATATTTACTTGTTCATTCGTATCTTAGCATTAATTTCATAATTCTTTAAAATATTCTAGAAATAGTTAAATTAATTATTTTTTTAAATGAATATTGATTATTTTGATTGTTTTGATTATTTTAATAATCGGTTTTAATTATCTTGTATTAAAATTACTCGGTTTTCAATTAAATGAGAAAAGTAACTTCGAGCCGGAGTGAATTTTAAACTATTCTATTATTCTACTTTTCAAAAATTATAGTTTTATATTATTGCTCATCATTTGATTAGCGATCGTTTATTGACCGTTCGATCGTAGCATTTCGAAAATGAAAGTTAGAAGAATATTTCTTGGATTTCGTGAATAGCGTTTCTAGTTTAATTTAGCTAGTTTTAGTTGGTTTTCATTAAAATTGCATTGTTTTAACTTGAATTAGATTAAATGGCATCAAAATAAGCTTGTTTGACCATATTTTAACTTAAGCTTGACCTTGCAAAATGACCAAAATGCCCTTTGTCATCTTTTATAAATAAAACAAGGCAAAAATCAAAACAAAACAAATTGCAAAATACCCTTTGTATCCCCCCCATGGCCGAATGCTTCCAAGGAGAAAAAAATAATTTTTGCTTCAAATTTTCTTCTACAATCATGCGTGGAATTGCTCGGGGGTCGTGGCTCGGGTCCTTGCGGGTCTTCCTCGTCAATCTCTGTGAGGGTTTTCACGTTTTTGTGCATTTATATTCAAATTTGATTTTTGATTCAATTTCTTAGATTTGATATTTAATGCGTTATAATGCTTGAAATTGCTTGAAATTGCCTCTTTAGGGTTCGTAGAGCATTGCTTGTTAGTTATTTAGCGATTTTTACGGTTAGAAATGCAAATTGAAATTAGGCAAGAACGTGAATAGTAAAAAATAAATAGTAAAACCCTAGAATTTTGGATTTTTGATCCGAATTGCGATTTCTTGATTTGGATAGGTGCCATTAATGATAGAAAGATAAAATGTGCAATAAAAACGGATCGGCCTTTGTTAAAATTGAAAATTAGACAAAGAAACGGAAAGGGGCTATTTGACCAAAAGTTGACCGTGCTCGAATTGAGTTGGGGGTTTTGCTATTGAGGACATGGAAGCACTTTTGGCGTTGTTGTGGCGTTGATTGAGTGACCAGTTAACATAGCAGTAGTTCAAACGCAGTAGGTGGACTTTCGGGCTTCGGTTGGGAAAATAAAGTTTAATGACATAGAAACGTGCCTTGTAGTGCCTAAGTAAATGTAGTGAAATCGGTTTCCTAATCTCGTAGCTCGTTTGCTCGTAATTGCCTTTAGAAGTTAGGGTTCGAATAGTGATATTTGACGTTTTCGTGCTTGAACTGCTATTACGTGTCTAGTTGATGTTCTTGTTGAAGTTAATGATAATCATGCTTGAAAAGTTAATTGAATGCTAATGTTGATTGTAAATGCTTGATATCTCGTTTATCGCCACTAATCTGTACTTTCGTGCTATTGCTCGTTTATTGCTTGTATCTCGTATTACATTGCATTAGTGTCAGGCGCGTGAGTGATGGGCCTCTCTGGGCAGTCTCAGGCTGCCAAGGTTGGTTGCTCTAGCTCCATGTCCTATTCCGATTCTCGCTAGGGATGCCGCCCTGGGTGATTTGGGTCGTAGATGTGTCGGGGTACTTCCGGAGTACACCCAGTGGATGTTATAAGGTGGTTGCGCGCTTATGGTCATCGTTGCCAACATCAAGCTCGAGATTGATGTATCGCTTGTGGATTCAAATCGCTTGGTACATTACTCGTATGAGTGAACCATGACCTTCAAAGTGTGGTATAGCTTTGAATGGTGGTGTTAATGCTTTCCTTAATTGTTTATTGTATTGTCGTTTATATTGAAAGCTTTCCTATTGATTATATTGTTTAATTGTACCCATTTGCATTGCACGATCTTCTTTCTTACTTCGATATCTGTCTCGCCCTCATTGAGTATACGTGTTGTGTATACTCACTCCTCACCACCACATTTCAGGAAATACCTTGTTAGCTGGAAAGTTCGTGGTTACGTGAAAGATCATGCTTGAAGAGTTGTCTTGCGTGCTATGTGGCTTGAGTTGTCAAAGATGCAAAGATGCATGTTTCATGTATTGTATGCATTTAATGTTAAAAAGAATGTAATTTAAGTTTTACTAGATTATTGAAGTGGTATGATAAGCTAGTTTATGCATTCAGTTATTATAGTTTAACTTCAATGCATGTTTGTAATGTCCAAAGGAAAAGAGTTAGAATGGTATGATAGTCTATTTTATACAATAAGTTAGTTTAGTTTAGTTGCCAAGCATGAATGTACTTGTCAAAGATGAGAAGAGATAGGTTTGCATTTAAACTAGAAATGTATATTTACTTGTGTTCGCTTGTTGAGAACCAAGGCTCGGATGGCCTTGAGGTGTTTGTATGGTTGGACACGGTGTTGGTCCACTTATATGCTATTACAGGTTTTACATTTTGCCTAGAACCAGAGGAGACTCCGTCCGTCTTTCCCTAAAAATTTTGCCCGGGTTTGGAATTGGGTTGTGATTAGATTGATTGATAGAACTCCGGTCTCGAGAGGGATCGGGGTATTACAGGTGGTATCAGAGCTTGTTTAGCTCATAAGCTGGGATAGGGTCCTCGGTCTGGTGGGTAGTGACCCTTGAATGTATGCTTGTTTGGATTGTTTTGAAAGTGTGTGCCTGTATGTGAGATTGTATGTCTTGAATTGAATGTGTGTATCTATGTGATATAGTTATGTATTATGTGTTAAATGTGTGCTAAGTAAAGTGTCTAGTTGTGTATTGAATTGACCTCGTGAATCTAATCGACCTCGTGAATTGTTATTTGCTTGAAGTATTGCTTGTAATGTGTGTATTGGAATGTCTTGAATTGGCTATGCCGTGATTTGAATTGATTATGTTGTGCTTGACTTGATTGTCGTGCTTGAGTGACTTTGTTGAATAAACTGTTTTATAAACTGCTTTACAAACATGCTTGCATAATAAATTAAGGCATCTATGTATAAATGTGATATCTTGACATTCATACATGTCCTATTGAAATGGTAAGAAAGACTTCTTCCTTCCCCTGAAGAGAAGTGGTTAGTAGCAGGCCCTCGAGTTGTGTGGATTGACGGGGATGAACAGTATTTGATTAGCCTTTATTTGGGAGTTGGTGTTTGCTTTTGGAGCTCGGTTATTGGCGAATCTCTAAGGTCCTCCTCTGTGCTTAACAGTTGTGAAAGAGTAGCTTTCTTTTGGGGTTCTATTTGGTTGTTCTCTGAAGCATTCTTTGGTTTTCTTATTGGGTATTCTTTGGAAACTTTGGTTGGCACTTCTTGGTAGACTTGGCTATTGGGTTTTCAATCGGACTTACTGCATGGTATTATCTATGGTATATGTGTCTCGGTCTTTATTGGTGTACTACTGGCATCCCTGATTGGAAATTCTTCAATGGCATTTTCTAGAATTCTTAATGGTCATTTATCTAGTACTTACTTATTAGGCAATCCTTGATACTTTCTTATTGGAGCATTGTTTCATGTATTTTCTTTAGTGTTCCTCAGTAGGTTTGGTATTTGGAATTCCTATCATACTTATTGTATAGTATTACTTACAGTATTCTTTGGAATTCTTAGTAGGCGTTCTACTAGTATTTTTCCATATTGGCAAGGATGTACAAAGTTCTCACTTGGCAAACAGTGAAGAGGCCTCAGAATTTGTTTTGTATATTGTGCACCAGCCCGGTATTTTTCCTTAGGGTTTTCGTCTAGCTGGGAAACTATATTTGTTATTCAACTTGATTGTCTTATTGGGCACATTATATTTTCTTTGCTATTTTCGTTGACATTCTTCTTAGCATTTGATAGCGATACTCGAGATCTAATTGGTTATCCTATGGGGTTATTATTTGGAAGACTTCTCTGGAACTTTTGAAGTATATTTGATTGGGTTTTCTTAGTACTTTCCTTAGCACTCCTAACAGGGAATTCTTCTATGAAATTCATGACCAGCGGGGTACTTCTTTGGACCTCTGGATGGAATCTTCAGTTGAGTCTTTATTTGGTTTCTTGTTAGGGAGTTCTCGAGGGGTTATAGTTGAACTTCTATTGGAGATTCGTGTGTGGGGTATTCTTCTTGTCGTTATTGTGCGGTATTAGTGACATCTACAGTATCTCTGCTTTAGTCTTTAGTTGGTATTTTCTCGGCATTCTTGGTTGGGATTTCTATTTGGGTTTTCCTACGAGCATCCTTATTCCCTATCTTGCTCAACAACCGATGAAGATTAGTCAGAGTTGGATTTCAGACGATGCGGAGTTCTATTGGAAGAAGAATTGCGAGGACGCATTTGTTTTAAAGGGAGAAGGATGTGATAACCCAAACCCGGCATGCATTTAATGGCATTTGACTGCATTTGATTAAATGCTTAATTAGTTAATCATCCATTTTTGCACTATTTTGATATTTCTTTTAAAAGCATTCAATAATTTTTATATTGATTAATTAAAAGATTATTACATATTTCTATTAATTATAGTAATTGAATTTATTCTCTTGTATTTAATTAAGTGTCATCTTAAATATTAGTATTTAATTGCGCTTGAATACATGTTTATATTTACTTGTTCATTCGTATCTTAGCATTAATTTCATAATTCTTTAAAATATTCTAGAAATAGTTAAATTAATTATTTTTTAAATGAATATTGATTATTTTGATTGTTTTGATTATTTTAATAATCGGTTTTAATTATCTTGCATTAAAATTACTCGGTTTTCAATTAAATGAGAAAAGTAACTCCGAGCTGGAGTGAATTTTAAACTATTCTATTATTCTACTTTCAAAAATTATAGTTTTATATTATTGCTCATCATTTGATTAGCGATCGTTTATTAACCGTTCGATCGTAGCATTTCGAAAATGAAAGTTAGAAGAATATTTCTCGGATTTCGTGAATAGCGTTTCTAGTTTAATTTAGCTAGTTTTAGTTGGTTTTCATTAAAATTGCATTGTTTTAACTTGAATTAGATTAAATGGCATCAAAATAAGCTTGTTTGACCATATTTTAACTTAAGCTTGACCTTGCAAAATGACCAAAATGCCCTTTGTCATCTTTTATAAATAAAACAAGGCAAAAATCAAAACAAAACAAATTGCAAAATACCCTTTGTATCCCCCCCATGGCCGAATGCTTCCAAGGAGAAAAAAATAATTTTTGCTTCAAATTTTCTTCTACAATCATGCGTGGAATTGCTTGGGGGTCGTGGCTCGGGTCCTTGCGAGTCTTCCTCGTCAATCTCTGTGAGGGTTTTCACATTTTTGTGCATTTATATTCAAATTTGATTTTTGATTCAATTTCTTAGATTTGATATTTAATGCGTTATAATGCTTGAAATTGCCTCTTTAGGGTTCGTAGAGCATTGCTTGTTAGTTATTTAGCGATTTTTATGGTTAGAAATGCAAATTGAAATTAGGCAAGAATGTGAATAGTAAAAAATAAATAGTAAAACCCTAGAATTTTGAATTTTTGATCCGAATTGCGATTTCTTGATTTGGATAGGTGCCATTAATGATAGAAAGATAAAATGTGCAATAAAAACGGATCGGCCTTTGTTAAAATTGAAAATTAGACAAAGAAACAGAAAGGGGCTATTTGACCAAAAGTTGACAGTGCTCGAATTGAGTTGGGGGTTTTGCTATTGAGGGCATGGAAGCTCTTTTGGCGTTGTCGTGGCGTTGATTGAGTAACCGGTTAACATAGCAGTAGTTCAAACGCAGTAGGTGGACTTTCGGGCTTCGGTTGGAAAAATAAAGTTTAGTGACATAGAAACGTGCCTTGTAGTGCCTAAGTAAATGTAGTGAAATCGGTTTCCTAATCTCGTAGCTCGTTTGCTCGTAATTGCCTTTAGAAGCTAGGGATTGAATAGTGATATTTGACGTTTTCGTGCTTGAACTGCTATTACGTGTCTAGTTGATATTCTTGTTGAAGTTAATGATAATCATGCTTGAAAAGTTAATTGAATGCTAATGTTGATTGTAAATGCTTGATATCTAGTTTATCGCCACTAATCTGCACTTTCGTGCTATTGCTCGTTTATTGCTTGTATCTCGTATTACATTGCATTAGTGTCAGGCGCGTGAGTGATGGGCCTCTCTGGGCAGTCTCGGGCTGCCAAGGTTGGTTGCTCTAGCTCCATGTCCTATTCCCATTCTCGCTAGGGATGCCGCCCTGGGTGATTTGGGTCGTAGATGTGTCGGGGTACTTCCGGAGTACACCCAGTGGATGTTATAAGGTGGTTGCGCGCTTATGGTCATCGTTGCCAACATCAAGCTCGAGATTGATGTATCGCTTGTGGATTCAAATCGCTTGGTACATTGCTCGTATGAGTGAACCATGACCTTCAAAGTGTGGTATAGCTTTGAATGGTGGTGTTAATGCTTTCCTTAATTGTTTATTGTGTTGTTGTTTATATTGAAAGCTTTCCTATTGATTATATTGCTTAATTGTACCCATTTGCATTGCACAATCTTCTTTCTTACTTCGATATCTGTCTCGCCCTCACTGAGTATACGTGTTGTGTATACTCACTCCTCACCACCACATTTCAGGAAATGCCTTGTTAGCTGGAAAGTTCGTGGTTACGTGAAAGATCATGCTTGAAGAGTTGTCTTGCGTGCTATGTGGCTTGAGTTGTCAAAGATGCAAAGATGCATGTTTCATGTGTTGTATGTATTTAATGTTAAAAAGAATGTAATTTAAGTTTTACTATATTATTGAAGTGGTATGATAAGCTAGTTTATGCATTCAGTTATTATAGTTTAACTTCAATGCATGTTTGTAATGTCCAAAGGAAAAGAGTTAGAATGGTATGATAGTCTATTTTATGCAATAAGTTAGTTTAGTTTAGTTGCCAAGCATGAATGTACTTGTCAAAGATGAGAAGAGATAGGTTTGCATTTAAACTGGAAATGTATATTTACTTGTGTTCGCTTGTTGAGAACCAAGGCTCGGATGGCCTTGAGGTGTTTGTATGGTTGGACACGGTGCTGGTCCACTTATATGCTATTACAGGTTTTACATTTTGCCTAGAAACAGGGGAGACTCCGTCCGTCTTTCCTTAAAAATTTTGCCTGGGTTTGGAATTGGGTTATGATTAGATTGATTGATAGAACTCCGGTCTCGAGAGGGATCGGGGTATTACAGGTGGTATCAGAGTTTGTTTAGCTCATAAGCTGGGACAGGGTCCTCGGTCTGGTGGGTAGTGACCCTTGAATGTGTGCTTGTTAGGAGTGTTTTGAAAGTGTGTGCCTGTATGTGAGATTGTGTGTCTTGAATTGAATGTGTGTATCTATGTGATATAGTTATGTATTATGTGTTAAATGTGTGCTAAGTGAAGTGAAGTGTCTAGTTGTGTATTGAATTGACCTCGTGAATCGAATCGACCTCGTGAATTGTTATTTGCTTGAAGTATTGCTTGTAATGTGTGTATTGGAATGTCTTGAATTGGCTATGCCGTGATTTGAATTGATTATGTTGTGCTTGACTTGATTGTCGTGCTTGAGTGACTTTGTTGAATAAACTGTTTTATAAACTGCTTTACAAACATGCTTGCATAATAAATTATGGCATATATGTATAAATGTGATATCTTGATATTCATACATGTCCTATTGAAATGGTAAGAAAGACTTCTTCCTTCCCCTGAAGAGAAGTGGTTAGTAGCAGGCCCTCGAGTTGTGTGGATTGACGGGGATGAATAGTATTTGATTAGCCTTTATTTGGGAGTTGGTGTTTGCTTTTGCAGCTCGGTTATTGGCGAATCTCTAAGGTCCTCCTCTGTGCTTAACAGTTGTGAAAGAGTAGCTTTCTTTTGGGGTTCTATTTGGTTGTTCTCTGAAGCATTCTTTGGTTTTCTTATTGGGTATTCTTTGGAAACTTCGGTTGGCACTTCTTGGTAGACTTGGCTATTGGGTTTTCAATCGGACTTACTGCATGGTATTATCTATGGTATATGTGTCTCGGTCTTTATTGGTGTACTACTAGCATCCCTGATTGGAAATTCTTCAATGGCATTCTCTAGAATTCTTAATGGCCATTTATCTAGTACTTACTTATTAGGAAATCCTTGCTACTTTCTTATTGGAGCATTGTTGGGGCGTGACATAGTCGTTCAGTTAGATACAAGTTGTTTAAGGAGTTATTCAGTAAGAAGATGGAAGAGGGAGCTGATGTGAACCAGCATTGCCTTAGGATGATTTATTTGATGACTCACCTCTAAGCATACAGTTTCATCATGGACTCCCAACTCCAGACAAATTTGATCTTGCAGTCATTGCCACCATCTTTCTCCCATTTGATCATGGGCTTTTATATGCATAGATTGGAGTGTACCTTACCCAAGCTTCATAACGTGTTAATTGCTTGGAAATCCCAGAGAATGGGTAATGGTACGGATATTGTTCCAGATGTTGTTTCTTCTTCTTCCAGTGTTGGACTGAAAAACAACAGAAGAAAGAGGATGAGGAGGAATAGAAGGAACCGCTCTACTCCATACTTTCCAAGGGGCGTGGCTATACTGGGAGAGGGTGATGTCAGGCCAATGGGAGCTTGTTGTCACTGCCGTGGAGTCGGTCTTGGTTGATGTTTGATTGATCTTTGTTTATGATTAGTACTTTTTGAAGGGTGGCTTAGTAGTGACCTTAGCCAAAGCAAAGTTTGTTGTATATGCTTGCTTGGCGTTTCTAGTTTCTTGTTTCATCTAGTTTGAAAATTGTTTTTCTTATGAATAGTAGTGACTGTTCCCTTGCTTGCTTAGGAAGTTTGTGAAAGTTTCCTTTGTAAGCATATTGCTATTGAGTTTTATTAATGTAATGAAAACTTCAGCATATCTATTTTGAAAAACTATCTTCAAACAAACAAGTGTGAGCATATTACATCCACTTTTAATTTAAAAAGGAAAAAACATCTTAGAGATGATCAAACCAATGTAATACAAACTATGACACTTAGAGACTTTGTCATGTTAACAAGAAAAGATTAATATGTATGGGTTAAATAAACCAATTGGTTTATTGGGATATTAGCTGAACCCTACATGTAAATCTTTGTGATCTTGTGAAATGACTAAGTCACCTTTTATTTGAAAAGTGTAAATGCCATTATATTTTTAACATTGAAATATAGTGTTATGTATAAATCATTTAGGGAAATGGCTTACAATGGTTATTTTACTTCATAATTTTACTAATGAATGGTCAATAGTATAGTTATGAATACTTGATAAAGTATGAGTCTAAAACTTTGAAAAGTTCAAAGAGTTTAAGGCTTAAGTAAAGAAACCAATTATTGAAGGATGTAGTTTCTATTTTCCTAATGATCAAAGGTTGTTGATCAAGTTGTGATGCTATTTTTCTTGAATTGGAGTTTGTTCAAGAAAGAGACAGTGGGAGGAAAACTAGAATAGAGGAAGCGTCCTCTAAAACCACAAAGTGACCCAAATCATGATCTCGAGACCGATCAACAAAATCTAGAACAAAGTTATCACACGAGTTCCTGGTATTTTAAGTAGAATATCCCATTCTCCAGAAAGATAAGTGTATCTTCTAGAAAAAGTACAAAAGTTATTTGTAAGGGGATAATAACCATATCGATGATCTTGCTACTTATGGGGAAGCGATACACAATATCGATTTCGAGGAATAAAAGCAGGCAATACAAGTAAAATGGACTCCATGTGTTCTAATGGTGTTTTGGAAATAATGGAAAAGTTGAGAATAGCAGTGAGAGGCTATCATCACAAACAAACGGTTAATTATGACGAAACCTTTTTTCGCCAGTTGCTTAAGTCCATAAGGCTCGAGCTTGCCATTGTCACATTCTATGATTGTTATATTTGGCCAATGGATATTAAAACTGTGGTCCTAGACGGTTATCTTGGTGAAGATATCTATATGGAATGAATTGTGAGTTTTAAATCCAAATATGATCAAGTATGTAAACTTTACATTCTGAAGCATCTGATTTAATGATGAAATAATAGAGATTGGTTTTATCAGTAATAAAGTTGAATCCTGCGTTTGCTAGAAGGCTAGTGGGAGTGTCTCCACTTACCAAATCTTATATATTGATGACATTTCAGTCAATGGAAAAGGAAAGTGACTTTTGACGTCGACTTGAGTCTAGTTAAGCAATAAATATTCCATAAAAGCCTTGGAACTAGCCTTTTTTATCTCGAGGATTCATGTCTATGGAGATAGAACGAAATGATTAAGTTAGGCTTATCTCATAACTTGTACATTGAGCAGATCTTGAAGAAATTCAAGCTGGAGAATTCTAAGAAATGTTTGGTCTCCAGCTTTTGAGGTAGGGTATTCATCTTTTCTTTTAGATTGTCTCCAAAATTCGATGAAGAAAGGCAACGAATGGATCGTGTGCCTTATGCTTCAACCATAGATAGTCTCCTATATGTTATGGTATATACACAGCCTGATATAGATCCTGCTATAAAGTGTTACAAGCATATATCAATTAGATCCAAGTGAATAACTAAGGATCTTATAGAAGTAGTGAACTTCGTTGGGACGGATTCACTGATTCTTATTTTCAAATATGAATAAAAATGATAGAGAGTTAATATTTGGATTTGTTTTATATGTAATAAAGGAACAGTAAGTTGGAAAGAGTTCCAAACTACCAATAACTATTGACTAAATTACTGAAGTCGAATACATCGTGGCATTTGATGCTACAATGGAAGCAATTTGGATAAGAAAGTTCTTCATAGAAATTAGAGTGGTTCCTGTGAGACCTTGAAATTTGCCTTATTTGCTATTACATGTTTTATCTGTTTAAATGATATTAGAATTAATATATATGTGTGTGTGTGTATATATATATATGTGTGTGTGTGTGTGTATGTGTGTGTGTGTGTGATATTAAATGATCTTAGATTAATTGTGCATTTAAAAGATATTTACAAAACATATAATGTGACTTTTCATCTTCTTTTGGAAAATTGAGTATTGTACCTTAATTGTATGTATATGTATGCTTATAAATATTGTTGTCAACTAAAAATACTCTAATAAATATATAATATAAGTTAGATTATATATATATATATATATATATATATATATATATATATATATGCAAAAATGAACTAAAATAGAAAAAGTTGTCAACTTTGACCAAGACTTCTTGCTTTGACTTTGTATTTAACTTAATCTATACACCAAAATCAGCCAAAACACCACAAATACATACACAAAAATGTGAGCCTTCAAGGAAGAAAGAAAAATAGTGTTTTTTCAAGGGTTTTCAACCATTTTTTAAGAAAACAAACTCAATTCAAGGTCAAATCACTTCATTCAAAGCTTGATTTTGCTTGTTGGGCACCGATTCTCCCTATTTCTAGCCTTAGTATGCACCAAAGGTAAGGGAAAAACTAGATTATTTTTTTTTGAAGTTCATGTCAAATTTTAGTTGATGCATATTTAGTTGTTGTCTTGTTAAATTGTCTTAAGATTATTGCTAGATAGGTGATATAGACCAACTTAGTGTAATTATAGTCAATGTAAAAAGTAGGAAGTTGTATTTTTATTTTTTATGTATTATTTTGATAATTTGGCTATATTCTTGAATAATTGTTGTTGTAGTTGTTGTTTTTAGGTTGTAGTTACTTCTATAGACTTGTTAATTATTGTATAGTAATGTTGTAATGCCAAATTTTCAATTTGAATGCCATTGTAGAAGTCAAAAATTTCAGCCCATAGTGTATTGCCATTTTGAACTTGTTAGGCTTGTTTTGGATGGCTTTTGGTTGGTTTACAAGGGGGTTTAAGTACTTGCTTGAGTAGTTGAGTGGTAGAAAAAGGTTTGGGGGTTGTTTGATTGCTAGATTGTGAGTTATGATGTTTAGAAGTTAAGGTTACATTTTTTGGATTGCCTAGGTGTTGTCTCTAAGTGTTTGGTGTTGTTTGTGTGCTTGATACTTGGGTTGGTGTTGAGTAGACTCGGGTTTGAATGTATGTTGAAGTGTTTGTTAAGTTAGGTGGCCTACTTTGTCATCTAACTTAGGTGTCTTGGTCGTATAATAAATGATGAGTTGTTGTAGTGTTGTTTAATTGATTGTTGAATGTTGAAGTGCCGGGAGACAACATACTTTGTTGTTCTCTCATAATATAAAGTGTTAAGTGTTAACTGTTGTGAGTCATAATAGTGTGTGTCACCTCTCAGGCGGTATCGGGCTTGTCGAGTTGAAATTGACATAACTATCATGTGCTACCCCCTATCTCGTGTGATTGGAGAATGATCATGGAGTGTGGGTCGAGGTTGGTGTATTTTCGGAATGCATTTGGTGCAAGTCAAGGGTTAGTGATTGGTGCACGGGGAGAACAGCTTCAACAGAACAAGTGTTTCGTATCCTAATTGATTGGTTACTTTTATTGTTATATTTGTATTGTTGTTGATGCGTGTTGTGTATTCAATGTTCCTAGGGTATTTTCCAAATGAAAGTGTTTTCGAAATCTCCAATCGAACCCTCGCTGAGATTTGTATATATAAGTTCACCCTCTTTGCTGTCCTTTCAAGTGTTCTGGATTTAGGATAAGTGGAATATGTGCCATCAGATTATGTGGAAAAGCCCGAGGCTTGAGTGCTTGCTTGGATGTCTTATATGTTGTCTTTAAGTTTATGTTTATGTAAATGTATGTAAGTTTTAAAGTTTGTATTGTATAACTACTTTAAAGATAGTGGATTGTATAATGTTAGTTTAGTTTTCTTTCTTTTGGAATATGATTAGGTTGCTATACTAGCTTATATATATTTTGCATATGTACAACATAGCTTGATGTATGTTGTTGAAATGGAGGCATTATGTTTGTTGTTTAAATGTTGGTTGGTTGGTTTATGAAATTGTTGGATGTGTTGTTTGATGTTCAAGTTGTTGTTGGAGTTGTGGAGTGTTTGTAGAGAACTGGTTTAGAGTTCGGTTGTCCATATTACAGAAGTTATAATGCCGAAATTCTGCCGCATCCTAACTGATCATAAGTAGGGTCGTGTTGGGGCGTGACATTTAATGGTATCAGAGCATGATTAGCTTGTAAGATGGGGTATCTTCGGAATGTGGGTAGTAGTCTTTGCATGAATACATGTACTAAGTGAAAAGTGAAATATATGATTATGTGTTTATGAGATTAACTTACTTGTGTGATTAACTTCTATGTGATCTGCGTGCCTTACGTGAACTTTGTTCGCTATATGCTGTTAACTACTTATATCTTGTCTACATGTTATAACCTGTGGCTAACTCTTTGATAGTAAGATGGTTGGTTGTCCGAGTACCCGTAATAGGCCTTAGGGAGAAAGTGGTAATCAAGGGAACCAGGAATAGGGTCGGGATTAGAGAATGGATAAGATAATTGTGGCAATGGACCGTATGGCTGAAGTTCTTGCTGGGTAGACACAAATATTAGCGGGTCAGGCTGCACAAGTTCAGAATGTGCAGGCTCAGGTGGAAAATGTTCAGGGTAATATTGATCGTGGGCATAATGTAGAAGGTGGTTACCATGGGGTAATTTGTTGAGGGAATTCTTGGAGTATGGTCCAACGAAGTTTTTCGAAGAGCCTGATGATGAAAAGGTTGAGGATTAATTAACTAGGGTAGAAAAGATCTATGATGCCCTTGGCTATCCGGATAAAAGGAAAGTATCATTTGTTGTGTTTCTTATGGAAAGGGAAGCAGAGCAATGGTGGCGTACTATGAGGACGAGATAGGAGGCCCAAAGGACTCCTTACACTTGGGATAACTTTCTTAGGGAATTTCGAGCCAACTTTATCCCGAGCATTGCATGGGAACGCCGAGAGGAGGAATTCACTTCTCTTGTTTAGGGTAACTCTATTATGGCTCAATATGAGGCCAACTTCACTAAGCTATCCCGATATGCACCGGAGTTTGTGTAGGACCAGAAAAGAAGGACCCAGAGGTTTATTTGGGGGTTGAGGCCAGAGCTTCAAGATTCGATGGCCTTGTTAGAGTTTGATGAGTATCATGCAGCTTTTAGTGCAGCTTCCAAATTAGAGAAGAAGAAGTCGGATCGCCGGTTCTAGTCAGCTGAATAAGAGGTCGTTTTAGTCTCAAAGCCAGAGTCAGCAGCGATCTTTCTCAACCCAGGATCAACAGAGCTATTATCAGCCTTAGCAACAGTCTTATAAGCCTCCAAGTCAGTTAGAACCGGTTCCTAGTCAGTCACAAGGGCAGTTTAGGCAGGTACCAGTGAGGTCTCAATCAGGGCAGACCCAGACTCAGGGCCAGAGTAGACTAGCTAGTATGGGGTTCTGGCAGGGTGATCTAGTTGGTTAGTCAACTCAGAGCTCTACAGGTGGCCATGCTTCTCTTAATGTTTCATATTGTGCTTTCTGCAATAAGAAGGGCCACAAGAAGGCCAACTGTTCAAGGAAGTCTAGTAGGTGTACAGGTTGTGGTAGCGACCAGTCAGGGACAGTCGGTAGCTAGAGGTAACCAGAGTACTCCGGCAGTTATCGCACCTCCACAGCCTCGTGTTCAGACTAGAGCTTATGCCGTTGACTTGCAGTGTCATGATGAGGGTAAGAATTGTGCGAACGCAATTGTTCTAAGGGGGGAAGAATGTGAGACCCTAAAATTTGTTTTATTTGCAATTACGTGTTTTATCTGTTTAAATGCTATTAGAATTAATAAATATGTATATATATGTGATATTAAATGATCTTAGATTAATTGTGTATTTAAAAGACATTTGCAAAACAAATAATGTGACTTTTCATCTTCTTTTGCAAAATTGAGCTTTGTACCTTAATTGTATGTACATGTATGCTTATAAATATTGTTATCAACTAAAAATACTCTACTAAATATATAATTTAAGTTACATTATATATATATATATATATATATATATATATATATATATATTTTATGCAAAAATGAACTAAAATAGCAAAAGTTGTCAACTTTGACCAACACTTTTTGCTTTGACTTTGTATTTAACTTAATATATACACCAAAATCAGCCAAAACACCACAAATACATACACAAAAACATGAGCCTTGGAGGAAGAAAGAAAAATAGTATTTTTCAAGGGTTTTCAACCATTTTTGAAGAAAAAAAAACTCAATTCAAGGCCAAATCACTTCATTCAAAGCTTGTTTTTGCTTGTTGGGCACATATTCTGCCTATTTCTAGCCTTAGTTTGCATCAAAGGTGAGGGAAAAACTAGATCATTTTTTTAAAGTTCATGTCAAATTTTAGTTGATGCATATTTAGTTATTGTTTTGTTAAATTGTCTTAGGATTATTGCTAGATAGGTATATAGACGAACTTAGTGTAATTATAGCCAATTTAAACGGCAGGAAGTTGTATTTTTATTTTCCATGTATTATTTTGATAATTTGGCTATATTCTTGAATAGTTGGTGTTGTAGTAGTTATTTTTAGGTTGTAGTTGCTTCTATAGACTTGTTAATTATTGTGTAGTAATGTTATTTTGCCAAATTTTCAATTTGAATGCCATTGTAGAAGTCAAAAATTTCAGCCCATAGTGTATTGTCATTTTGGACTTGTTGGGCTTGTTTTGGATGACTTTTGGTTGGTTTCCGAGGGGGTTTAAGTACTTGCTTGAGTGGTTGAGTGGTAGGAAAATGTTCAGGGGTTGTTTGATTGCTTGATTGTGAGTTATAATGTTTAGAAGTTAAGGTTACATTTCTTTGAATTGCCTAGGTGTTGTCTTTAAGTGTTTGGTATTGTTTGTGTGGTTGATACTTGGGTTGGTGTTAAGTAGGCTCGGGTTTGAATGTATGTTGAAGTGTGTGTTGAGTTTGGTGGCCTACTTTGTCATCTAACTTAGGTGTCTTGGTTGTTTAGTAAATGTTGAGTTGTTGTAGTGTTGTTTAATTGATTGTTGAATGTTGAAGTGCCGAGAGACAACCTACTTTCTTGTTCTCTCATAATATAAAGTATTAACTGTTGTGAGTCATGATAGTGTGTGTCATATCTCGAGTGGTATCGGGCTTGCCGAGTTGAAATTGACACAACTATCATGTGCTACCCCCTATCTCGTGTGATCGGAGAATGATCATGGAGTGTGGGTCTAGATTGGTATATTTTCGGAATGCATTTGGTGCATGGGTAGGGTTCGTGATTGGTGAACGGGGAGAACGGCTTCAACATAACAAGTGTATCGTATCCTTATTGAGTGGTTACTTTTATTGTTATATTTGTATTGTTGTTGATGCGTGTTGTGTATTCAATGTTCCTAGGGTGTTTTCCAAATGAGAGTGTTTTCGAAATCTCCTATTGAACCCTCGCTGAACTTTGTTATATATAAGCTCACCCTTTTTGTTGTCCTTTCAGGTGTTTTGGATTTAGGGTTCGTGGAATATGTGCTGTCAGATAATGTGGAAAATCCCAAGGCTTGGGTGCTTGCTTGGATGTCTTATATGTTGTCTTTAAGTTTATGTTCATGTAAATGTATGTAAGTTTTGAAGTTTGTATTGTATAACTACTTTAAAAATAGTGGATTGTATAATGTTAGTTTAGTAGTCTTTCTTTTGGAATATGATTAGGTTGCTAGACTAGTTTATATCTATTTTGCAAATGTATAGTATAGCTTGATGTATGTTGTTAAGATGGAGGCATTATGTTTGTTGTTTAAATGTTGGTTGGTTGGTTTATGAAGTTGTTGGATGTGTTGTTTGATGTTGAAGTTGTTGTTGGAGTTGTGGAGTGTTTGTGAAGAACTGGTTTAGAGTTCTGTTGTCCATATTACAGACATTATAATGCCGAAATTCCACCACCTCCTAACTGATCATAAGTGGGATTGTGTTGAGGTGTGACAATTCCAATAATTGAATTGCTCATTACGATAACAATGAGGTTGTTACACGAGCTAAAAGAACCTAAATCTCATCAAAGATCCAAACACATGAAAAAGGGTTTTCATATTATTCGAGAAATCGTTGCTCGAAAGGATATTAGTTTGCAAAAGTTCTTACATTGAAATATGTAGTCGACCCACTGATCCTGTGAGTCAGTCACAATTGATCACCATCATGGAGAAGATAAGTATACGATACGAGTGTATGATGCACTTATCCTATGAGAGATAGCATTAGTACAAGTGGGAGATTGTTAGAGACATGTTCTAATGCTATAGGTAGATGACCTATATAGGGATATTTTGATGTGTATATGTATTTTACATTATGGCATCTAGTGGATGTTCATATTCTCCGTTTATATTATATGATTGTGTCCTTAGTGTTTTTTCGGAGAATAAATATATTCTAAAGGCGTTTAGAATACATCGGCATATTTATTCAACATAATAAACATTAGAACCAATTCATAGCCCTTAGATTATTTGATCAGGACTAGTATAATCGATTACGGGCTATCATATGTAGTTACCTTTGATTAACATAGGGATGTTAATGATAAAGGATGTCGAGCCTTGTGCCATAACATCATGACGATTCAATTGACTTATATATGAATGATCATTAGTGGAATGGATCATTAAATGTGATGTAGATAATAAGCTACATGACTTCGGATTAATAGTTTATTATTCGTTGTGAATTATGCAAATTAATCATTTGACTTGAGAAATTATGACTGTCGAATATATCAGAGGCTAAATATAGCGTTTGGACAAAACCCGCCTTCGTGAAGGTGAGTTACGACCTCTCGCAGTTTAGTCTTATGATATAGAGACAGACAGGTAATTGTCAAGATAGGATCCGTTAACCTCCGATGTGAGGTGATGTCCTATGCGATCTTGTTTCGGTCATAGAACGAGGAAGTCCTTGGCCAAGGCGTGATTGATGGAAAAGGGTTTTTCCATGGGTGTCATCTCTCGTTCCACCGTTTAGATCTATGCAAAGAATCGGGTTAGTGGACTTAATCGTATCATGGTGCTTGCTCGATCGAGATATATTTAATGGAAGGATCGAACTGCACGCTAATTCGCGACTACAAATAGATTCATATAAGTCGGACTTCATTACCGTATAAACTGTCATGATACGTATATAGCTAAGCGTCACTCTTGAACGTGCGGGTATTCCGAAAAATGACAGAGACATTCCCATAATAGATTAAAAGCATTTAATAGCCCCTCATCGCTATACGGTTATAAATCTAGAAGGTCATACACTAAAGAACATTATGAATTAGATGATCGACGAGCTTGTATGTTATTAGAAGAGATGTTAAAGAGTTAACGTCATTCACATAGGTTGTTAAAGGTTAACGAGCCAAACATGTAATTATTGAAAGTATTGAGGCCGTTGTGTGATTATCAAAAGTATTGGGGCCATTGTGTAAATAATGAAAGTTTTTTTCAAGTAAATATTCTAATAGAGATTAGAATTAGTTAATTAAGTTACACAAATTAGTGGACATGTATGTATGTACATGTGGCGTGTATATATATGTATATATTTAAGATTGAATTACTTGGCTAGGATTTGCCAAGTCATGAATCCAAGTCATATTGTGATGATGTCACATCCCACTAATTCAAAATGGATGGCCAAGATCTAATCCAACAAAGAGCTTTTGTGTGGCTTTGTTTTGTAATCATTACAATTACAAGTGGATTAAGAAAGAGAAAACTTTTTGGCTACTTGAACACTCAACTAATCACACAAGATAAGATAAGATTATATTGAGATTTGATCTGAATCTTTTTTTCCTCTCCTACTACACGACCAATTAAGTGAAAAACCAAGGGTTAGAAAAACTTCATCTTCTTCCTTTTTCCTCTTGGAGTTTTGCCTATAGTTAAAAGAAAAAGAAGGGGTTTCTTTTGCCTTTTAATGTACATATAAACTCACACCACTTAAGATAAACTAGCACATTTAATCTTTGAGTGGAGATTGTCCTTGGATGTTCGGTGTTTCTGCCTAGATCCTTCACAAGAGAGGAGGAGGTAGTCTGCAACAATCAAGTTCAACCATTATCATCTTGGCTCATCAAGAGGTATACTTTTCATTTACACCACTTACTATGATATATATTTGATATATGTGTACATGCATGTTGATTTTCATGGACTTTCGTTAGAGAATGTTTGTGACTTCATAGCATTATGTTGCTATAATTTTAAAACTATAAGCTTCCATTTTCGGCCATAATAGGATGAGTTTCACATGCTTCTATTTTCAATCCTTTCACCAAGAACCCTTGCTTATTGAAACAACTTTAAATTGCAAAAATTATACACTTATTCGGGTAAAGGTGAGGCCACTTAAGCTAATCTAGGCTAACTAAAGCACTTGGGTTCACACTAGGCATTTTAACCCTACGTTGTTTCATAATCCCTAGTTCTAATTGAACTAGTTACATATTATGAGTTTAAATAGGCTTTCCTATGTCTAATTAATTAGATTTAGCCTTTTTTAAATCCTAGTGAGTGGCTATGCTACTAGGTGTTTTATGTCTATACATACTTTCAAATTAAAACATCATACACAATTTTGAAAAGTAAAGATATTCATCCAAACACCATGACCCTTTCCTTGATGGTTTTTTGTACTTTTCATATTGGGAAATGGAAGTTGCCATTTTTGGAGCTTTCCATTTTAGGAATGTGAATCTCATCCTAATCTCGATCAAGACTTCTTGTGATGCCCGAGAACTTCGCCGTACTTCTATTAACTGTTGCATCTACTATTTGTGCATCTTTATTGTGCAACTACTTGTTACTTATGTGGTTACTATTCATTACATTTTTTAACTATTTATTTTATTCGAATTAGCATTTTTTTAAATCATATTAATTATTTTAGGAATGAGAAAAATCTGCATTTGAGCGATTTGCGTTAGGAGCCTTCGTTTAGAAAATGTTTTAGTGGATCAAGTGAATAGTATTTGGTGAAGTTGTTACATAAATTAGTTAGCTAGACTTTTAATTACATTTTAAACTTAGTGGAGTAAGTTTTGAGCTATTACCTAAAGACCAAAGCAGCCCCAAATAGTGCCAAACTCGATAGCCCTTAGTAGCCAAAGGAGGAGATTTTTGCTCTTCAAATCTTGCATCTCAATCTCTCTCAAGCTAGGATTAGGTGTTTTCAAGGGTTCCCTACCTTTCTACGAGCTCCTACATGCTTTGGGTGAGGTATTTTGCATTCTTTTGTGTATATAAAATTTGTATCAAAATGTTGAATTTCTAGATTTGTTGTTATTGGCTTATGATATGCCCAAATCTTGCTATATATGATGCATACATGTTGTAGAGACCATATTTATGCTATTGTTTCACTTTTTAACCGGTTAAATTTGTTCGTTGATTCTAAGGCAGTGAATAGTAACATTTTTTAGGGTTTTGTGAAATCATGTGTTATAGATTGATTCATTGCTTCAAATAGGTGCCTTAGATGTTAATAAAGATAGATTGATAGCCCTGTGAGGTTGAATTGCTCGAAACTTGACTTAAATATGAAATAGGTGACTTTTAAAAAGGGGTTTCGGGGTTAATACAAATCCGGGTTAATTTGGCCATCACATTTAGTGTTCTTAGGCTATATAGGTGCTAGATATGCTCTGCTAAACCCAGGTTGAGTTCTGGTTAGGGTACTTGTAGTATAAACTCACAAAGGGACAAACGGGGTTTTGTGGTAATTATGGGCAATTGGGTAGTTTCGAGGGTCCTAGGGGTGCCATAAGGGATAATTAGAGGTATGGAATAGCCCGCTTGCTTAACTAGAACATTAATTTGTGTTTGGAAGAAAAATGGCTTAAGTTACAAAAGCGGAAAAGTAGGAAAACATTTGTTTCGCACTTCTATGACCATGTAATTGTTTCTTAGGTGTTTTAATGCACTTTTAAGTTATTTGTGAGCTTTTGGTCATGTTTGTAGAAAATATGTAATTTACCCCTTTGTGTTCATTTGATTAATTTAGTGTTAATGTTTATGATTTAACTATTTTCAAGGGCAACTTACTTTGTTGTCCCTCTCAAGTATTATTATTTTCAATATTATCATCTTGTCAATTGTTAATTGCACTGCATAGTGGTTGTGCAACTATAGTGTCAGGGCGGATGTATTTGATATCGACTGGGCAGCGGCAGACTTGCTGGTGGATATTCAATCTCTGTGCTCTAGTCCCTCACTCTCTTGGTCTGGAGATTGCCAGGGAGTGTTGGGGTTAAAGTGTATTGTATCCTTTTTAATGTTTGGTAACTTATTGTTTAAATGTACTCTATTTTACTTGTTTTTAAATTGTTGCATTGCACGAGCACATCCCAGTAGACTTTATCCCTCACTGGACAATTGCGGTTGCTTATACCTCGTTAACATGTTTCAGGAGGTGCAGAGGTTGAACCCCAACTTGATTTAGTTGAGGGTAAGGAGCAAGAGGTGCAGGCGGAGCAGTTGCCTTAGTTGCTGTGTGATATTTGCTTGAGGTGGAAATGTTTCTTGTTGTTTATATGAAGACCTTGTTTGTTTTATTTCATGTCCTATTTTGGAGCCTATGAGCTTATGTATATATTTGTGCAGTTGTAGCTTGAGAGTTAGATGGATGTAGTATGAAATTTGTAACTGTGGCATGTAATAACTTATATTTATGTTTCTAGTTTTGTTGCATGCTTGGGTGTGAATACAAAGGTTGGATGGTTGGCTTTATTTCCTAAGTTTGTTTAATAGATAACATCGAGTGGTATGATAAGCGGTTATAAGATAAAGATTCTCGAACTGTTGATTGCATTCTTGTATGTATTTATATTGTCTTGTATTGCTTAAGACTCGGATGAACTTGAAGCTGGGAGTTAGTTAGAATTAGACTTCTAGTTGTTTTAGTGGCCTTATTGAATGTTTTTAAGTTTCCAGAATGTCCACGGTATAGATAAGACTCTGTTCTTTTGTCGGGTCTGGACTTTGTGAAAACCCACTTTTATGTCTTATTTTGATTTGAGTGCTTTATCTCGTTTTGCATGAATTGACCTGTTTACGTGCTATATGACCTAGAATGTGATAATTCTGTGATTAATACTCCTAATACATGCTAAGTGTGCATTCATGAAATTTTCATAAAAACGGAATCATAAATTTTATCGTCGACTTTTTATGAATAGTATTTTGGACGTACGTCCGCTAAAATTTTGACACAGGTGTTTTCGGTGTTTCAAAACCTAGTCCTCGGGTTTAAATAGATCTGTGTTTGATTAAAACGGTTTTCAAATCAGCTTAGGAATTTAAAAGGGTTTTTACACCGTCTTTTGCGAAAATCGAGTTTTAAGTCGACTGTGAAATTGTCTAAATGTAAAACTCGTTGTCACCTAAAATATATTGTCTAGAATTAGTTTAAGTGTTAATTTAATAGTTGAGCAAGAAATAGTCAAGAAATGAATTAAAAGACAAGAAAATACTAAAAATAACTAAGTTTCCACATTTGACTTTCATTTATTTTGTTTGACTTTGAGTATATTAGCATCAACACCTACTAACACAACACAAAACACACTTAGTTTGCACCTACATGGCCGAAAGCCATAGAGAGAAAAACAAAGCTTTTTCTTCAAGTTTTAAAGCAAAATTTCATAGAAAAACCTAGTTTTTGTCCGTAGTTTTTCGTACCGAGTTGGATTCCACTTGTTGGGCACGCATAACACGCATATCTAGGCTTGTTTCGCATCAAAGGTGAGAGAAAAATTCTAGATCTCAAAAGTCATATTTATGTTTTTGCGTATAATTGATTATTGAACCGTTAGAATGTTAATTTGAAGTTATATTATTGCTCAGTGCATGCTAGGGATCATTTATGTGTATTCCTACGAGATTTGAACCGTTGTAGCAAAATTATTTATTTTCGAGTATTAAAAGTTGATTAACTAGCTATTTGATTAATATCTTGAGTTGTTGTGGTTGGAATCGATTGCCGTTGAATTCTAAAAGTTTGTTAAATACGTGGTAGTAATGTTGTAATGCCGAATTTTTGATTGCGAGCTCGGTGCAAAAGTCCGGAAATTTCAGCCTTGACACATTAGGGTTTTAGGATTGTTGGGCATGATTTGGATATGTTTTGGTTGGTTTTCGAGAGGGCTAATGTAGTTGATTGAGTGGGTGAGTGATAGAAACTGGTTTGGAGTTGTTTGGATTAGTAGAATGTAAGATATGATTATTTTAAGTTTAGGTTGTCTTTCTTTAAATTGTTGAATTGAGTCTTTAGTTGATTGGGTGGTATTTGAGTGATTGAATTGTGAGTTGTTGATGGTTAGACTAGGGTTTGATTGTGTGTTTGATGCATGTTAAGTTGGATGGCCTACTTTGTCATCTAACTTAGTTGTTTGTTGTTTAATTGATTACTTGATGTTATATTGATGATAATTGATGATAATTGATGATTATAAATGAACCGGGATATAGTCAATGGAAAAGGTTGTCCTCCTGTGATGTGATTGTTTATTTTATTGCTGAGTCTTGGTATGTGTGTGCCACCCCTCGGGCAGTATCGGGCTGTCGGGTTGATAACGACATGACTACCAGAGGCTACCCTCATCTCGCATGGGCGGAGATGCCATGGAGGGCAAGGCTAGTGAGGTACCTCAGGTGTGTGTATCATAGGGGTGATAAGAAGATGGTTGAGATCGTGATGGTGTTTGGAGCTACACCAACTAGTGTATCCTTTATTGATTGGTCATTATAGTCTATGTGTTATGATGTTATTGATGAATGTTATGTGTTTACTACTTAGAGGATTATCTCCAAAGAGTATAGTAAAAACTGTTAGAGGTCTATCGGATCCTCACTGGGTTTATTTTATATAAGCTCACTCTCTATTATTGCATGCTTACAGGTGTCCTTGAGCAAGAATACGGGTACGTTTCTCCAGAAGAGGATAATGTGTCGTATGTGGATGAGTCCTATGTGCCAGAGTCTTGTCCTTGATGTTTGAGATGTTGTACACCTTATTTTCTTGTATATTAAACTAGTTGTCTTCCATTTACTTCATAGTTTATGATGTATAAGTTGCAGTAAAGATAATGAACTAGTTGTTGCTAACTTAGTAGTCTCTCTTTTGACTATGATCGGGTTGCTAAGTTAGATTATAATCTATTTTGAAATGTATGTTCAGTTAATGTATTATGTTGGAACGGAGGCATATAACTATGATTGGATTGTTGAAGAATGAATAGTGTATAATATGGTTGTGTTGCCTTAATTGAGGAGTTGAATGTTGTATGGTTTGTGGTGTTGGTTGTATGCATCATAAATGGGTTGGTTTAGAGCCCTGGGGTCCTAATTACTGTTGTTATACTGCCGAAATTCTGTTGCGTCCTGACTGATCGTAGGTGGGGTCGAGTTGGGGCGTGACAGACTTAACCTTTAGTATAGGGTTGGATCGGGGTGTGACATTTAGGTGGTATCAGAGCATATATTATGCATAAGACGGGATAGGTTTCTCAGTCTGTGGGGTAGAGGTCTATTATGTGAAAGTGTAATTGTGTGAATAAGTGTTTCTTTGTTTAAATAAGTGAAAGATTGAATTAGTAAATGATATACTAGCATGAAAATGAGAATGTGAATTATCTTTTAAGAGTCTTTGTATGAAGGTGAAAGTTTAGAATGGAAAGTATGACTAAGTGTTTTATTTGTATCTTTTGTGTATAAAGTGCTTGTATGATCTTATATGTAATTTTATGTGGATTTATTTGAACTTCTCCTTATGTGATTTACTTGCGAATTATATATATGTATGTCACAATACTTTGAATTCTAGTTATTCAGATTGGGACCCCGCAGTCAGACCAGAAGTCAGAATGCCAGGGAAGAAGAGGTAGATCAACAGACTCTTAATGCACAATTAACAGCTGCAATAGGCCAGAGTGCACAAGTATTGCAGAGGCAGGGAGGATTTGTACCCGCAGGTAATTCGGGTCAGGGTCAAAGTGGAACAGAGGGCGGTAGTGGTAACTACCTTGAGAAATTCTTCCATCTAGCTTTTTCGGAGAGCCCGATGATATGTTGGTTGAGCAATGGCTGAATAAAGTGGAGAAGATTCTTACTAGCCTCAAGTACAATGATGCGAGGAAGGTTACTTGCGCTGAGTTTTTGCTCGAGGGAGATACCGAGCAATGATGGCATACAGCGAAATCCAGATAGGAGGCTGAGGCAGTACTGCAAACTTGGGATGAGTTTGTCAAAGAGTTTCGGGAGAAATTCATTACAGAGACAGCTATTGAGAGAGGTTTATTAATCTGAAACAGGGCAACATGACAGTTGATCAGTATGACGCTACTTTCACTCTCTTGTCTCGATATGTGCTAGCCTTAGTACAACCGAAGAGTAAGAGGATCCAGAAGTTTATTATGGGGCTGAGGCCCGATATTTCTTTGAATCTGTCTACCCAGGATTATCCCACTTACGCTGCAGCAGTCAGAATAGCTGCTAGATATGAGAAATGGAAAGCAGATTTGTTTAGGGAGCCGAGTTAGCCCAGTAAATGACCACATCAGACTCAGAGTCAGGGATTTTAGAGGCAGACTGTTTCAATTGGTCAGAGTCAGCAGCCGAGGCAAACTCAAAGTTATACTGAGCCTACTCAGATTCAGGTATAACCAGTTCAGAGTCAGTATTAGGGGCAGTCTCATCCAGCTATGGCATGATCTCAACAGGGTAGTTCAGCTACCTCTTCTTACAGAGCTCCCACGGGAGGCACTGTTGCAAGATGTCACCAACAGTGCAGCTTCTGTCAGCGTCAGGGCCATACTGAGGATAATTGCTGGAAGAGGTTGAACAGGTGTACAGGTTGTGGGGGTGACCAGCATAGGGTTAAAGACTGCTTGAAATTCAAGAACACTGGAGGTCAGACATTTGGATAGCGTACTCAAACCAGGGCACCAGCTGCAACACCAGTACCATGGGGGCAGGCCCGAGTATTTGCCTTGGTTGCAGAGGAGCTTCCTGATACGATTGTAGTTGTTGAAGGTACTTTTCTTCTCAATAATAAATCAGTTATAGTTTTAATTTATTTTGGGGCTACACATTCATTTATCATACCTATGTGCGCACAATCTTCTGCATTGAGGTAGGTTAACCTATGGGCCCTAAGTTTTTCACTGAATCTGTGTGTAAAGCTTGTGAATTGTGTATTGGAGGTCGAGTTCTTCCTATTGATTTGATTATCTTGTCTTTTAAGGACTTTGAAATAATTCTGGGTATGGACTGGTTGAGTGAATATTATGTTTATCTAGATTGTAGAAGAAAATTTGTGAAACTAGAAATGCCTAATCAACCCGTAATTGAGATTGTCCGTAGTCGTAAGTCTACAGGTACTCGCATAATTTCTTTTATTTAGGTGACTAAAATGCTGAATAAAGGTTGTGATGCTTATTTGGCCTATTTGATTAATCAACCTACATATAAGCTAAAACTAAATGAGGTGCCAATTGTGAGTGAGTTTCCTGAAGAGTTACCTGGGTTGCCACCTGATAGAGAAATAGAGTTTGTGATTGACTTATTGCCGAGGACTACACCTATCTCTAGAACTCTGTATAGAATGGCTCCGCCTGAATTGCAGGAATTAAAAGTTTAGTTGTAGGGTTTACTTGAGAAGGGATTTGTTCAACCGAGTTCTTCGCCTTGGGGTGCACCAGTCTTATTTGTTAAAAAGAAGGACGGATATCTTTGCCTATGTATTGATTATCGGGGTCTCAATCAGGTGACTATCAAAAACAAATACACATTGCCTTTAATTGAGGAGTTATTTGATCAGTTGCAGGGTGCCAGTGTATTTTCTAAATTTGATCTAAGGCAGAGTTATTATCAGTTGAGGATCAAGAAAGATGATGTACCTAAAACTGCTTTCAAAACTCGTTACGGCCATTATGAGTTTGTTGTTCTGCTGTTTGGCTTGACTAATGTTCCCGCCGCATTTATGGACTTAATGCAGAGGGTATTCCGTCCATATCTGGACCAATTTGTGGTTATTTTTAATGATGATATTCTTGTGTACTCTAAATCTGAGGCTAAGCACGAACAACATCTCAGGATTGTATTACAGACTCTTCAAGAGCATAAATTGTTTGCAAAATTTAGCAAATGTGAGTTCTGGTTAAAGCATGTTGCTTTTCTTGGTCATATTATCTCGTAGGATGGTATTTCTGCTGATCTGACGAAGATTGAGGTTATATTAGCTTAGAAACGCCTGAGACGGTTACAGAGATCCGCAGTTTTCTGGGTCTAACAGGTTATTATAGAAGATATGTCAAGGACTTCTCTAAAATAGCTGGACATTTGACTCAGCTTACTCAAAAGAAAACTGTGTTTGATTGGAATGTGAAATGTGAGGCTAGCTTCCAGGAATTGAAGAAAAGGTTAACCACGGCTCCTATTCTTGCTCTACCTGAGGATATTGATAATTTAGTGATCTATAGTGATGATTCTAAAGAGGGTTTGGGCTGTGTATTGATGCAGAATGGAAAAGTTATTGCATATGCCTCCAGGAAATTGAAACCCTATGAGCTCAACTATCCGACGCACGATCTTGAGCTTGCAGCTATTATCTTTGCACTAAAGAAATGGCGTCATTATCTCTGGGGTAACAAATTTGAAATCTTTACAGATCATAAGAGTCTGAAATACCTCTTTTCACAGAAAGAGTTGAACATGAGGCAGAGATGTTGACTGGAATTACTTGAGGATTATAATTGCACTATTAATTATCTACCAGGTAAGGCCAATATTGTTGCTGATGCTTTGAGCCGAAAGGCTAGAGTTGCTAGCTTGATTATTAAATATTGGGAATTTGTGGAAGAACTATGTTTATAGAAGCCCAAAACTTCAAATTCTGGTATTCAATTTGCAAGTTTATAGATTCAATCTGTATTATTATCTAGGATTAGATAAGCTCAGCAGACTGACCCACAGTTGTTGACAATCCTAGAAAAGTCTAAAAGGGGAGAGTCGGACTTCAAACTTCATGATGATGGCATTCTCAAATTCAAGGGCAGAATCTTTATTCCGAGTGAACCAACTTTAAAGAAAGAAATACTTGCTGAGGCACACACTTCAAAGTATACTATCCATCCTGGCAGTACTAAAATGTACAGGGATCTGAAATAGAACTTCTGGTGGAATAATATGAAAAGGAAGATTGCTGATTATATGGCTAGATGTTTGACCTGCCAGAAAGTTAAAGCTGAGCATCAGAGACCTGCAGGGTTATTGTAACCTTTGGCTATTCCTGATTGGAAATGGGACCACATTATTATGGATTTCGTGTCAGACTTGCCAAGATCTTCGAAAGGTAATGATTCAGTTTGGGTGGTCGTTGATAGATTGACCAAGACTTCTCATTTTATTGCCACAAAGAAAACTGATTCTCTTGACAAGCTAGCTGAATTATATGTTGAGAATATTGTCAGACTTCATGGGATTCCAAAGAGTATTGTGTCAGACAGAGATCCCAGATTCACATCTCAGTTCTGGCAGAAGATTCAGATGGGCACCACATTGAGCTTCAGTACTTCTTACCACCCTCAAACGAACGGTCAATTTGAGAGAACTATCCTAATACTCGAGGATATGTTACGAGCTTGTATTCTGGACTTTGGTAAAAGTTGGGTGATGTATTTGCCACTTGCAAAATTCGCTTATAATAACAGTTATCAAGCTACTATCAGTATGACACCGTATAAGGCACTTTATGGGCGTAAATGCAGATCTCCTTTATATTGGGATGAAATTGGAGAGATGAAGGCTATTGACCCTACTCTATTTCCAGAGATGAATAGAATGATTGATAATGTCCAGCTTATCAAAAAGATAATGCTTACAGCACAGAGTCGGCAAAAGAGTTATGCACATAGACGCCGTCGAGATCTAGAGTTTGCCTTGGGAGATCGGGTATTTCTGAAAATCTCTCCTCGGAAAGGTTTGATTCGGTATGGTAAAGGGGGAAAGCTCGGTCCAACATATATGGGATCGTTTGAAATAACTGAGAAAATTGGTGCTTTGTCTTATCGATTAGCTTTACCTCTTAGCTTAGGCAGAATTCATGATGTCTTTCATATCTCTATGCTTTGGAAATATCAGTCAGATTCTTCTCATGTTCTTGAGCCAGAATCACTGGAGATCAGTGAGACTATGACTTATACGGAGAAACCTCTTCGAGTCATTGATTGGAAAGTTCAAGAGCACAGAACTAAAAGCATCCCGATGGTTAAAATTCTGTGGGATCATCACGGGTTAGAGGATACTACATGCAAGAGAGAGGATCAGATGTGAGTTAGATATCCTGAGTTGTTCACCAAATTATGTAAGAATTGCGTGGATGCAATTAGTTTAAGGGGGAGAGGTTGTGATGCCCGAGAACTTCACCGTACTTCTATTAACTACTGCATCCACTATTTGTGTATCTTTACTGTGCAACTACTTGTCACTTCTGTGGTTTCTATTAAATGCGTTTTCAACTATTTATTTCATTCGAATTAGCATTTTTCTTAAATCATATTAATTCTTTTAGGAATGAGAAAATTGTGCATTTGAGCGATTTGCGTTAGAAGACTTCGTTTAGAAAATGTTATGGATCAAGTGAATAGTATTTGGTGAAGTTACATAAATTAGTTAGCTAGACTTTTAAGTTACATTTTAAACTTAGTGGAATAAGTTTTCAGCAATTACCTAAAGACCAAATCAGCCCCACTTAGTTAATACACCCCTCATACACCACACATACACATAACTTAGAAAATAAAAAGTAAAAACAAGCTCCCAAATAGTGCCAAACATGACAGCCCTTAGCAGCCAAAGGAGGAGATTTTTGCTCTTCAAATCTTGCATCTCAAGCTCTCTCAAGCTAGGATTAAGTGTTTTCAAGGGTTCTCTACCTTCCTATGAGCTCCTACGCACTTTGGGTGAGGGATTTTGCATTCTTTTGTGTATATAAAGTTTGTATCAAAATGTTGAATTTCTAGATTTGTTGTTATTAGCTTATGATATGCTCAAATCTTGCTATATATGATGCATACATGTTGTAGAGACCACATTTATGCTATTGTTTTGCTTTTTAACTGGTTAAATTCGTTCATTGATTTTAAGGCAGTAAATAGTAACATTTTTTAGGGTTTTGTGAAATCGTGCGTTATAGCTTGATTCATTGATTTAATAGGTGCTTTAGATGTTAATAAAGATAGATTGATAGCCCCATGAGGTTGAATTGCTCGAAATTTGGCTAAAATATAAAATAGGCGACTTTTAAAAAGGGGTTTCGGGGTTAATGCAAATCCGGGTTAATTTGGTCATCACATTTAGTATTCTTAGGTTATATAGGTGCTGGATATGCTTTGCTAAACCTAGGTTGAGTTTCAGTTAGGGTACTTGAAGTATAAACTCACAAAGGGACAAACGGGGCTTTTGTGGTAATCGCGGGCAATTGGGTAGTTTCGATAATCCTAGGGGTGCCACAAGGGATAATTAGAAGTATAGAATAGCCTGCTTGCTTAACTACAACATTAATTTTTGTTTGGAAGAAAAATGACTTAAGTTACAAAAGGGGAAAAGTAGGAAAATGGTTGTTTTGCACTTCTATGACCATGTAATTGTTTCTTAGGTGTTTTAATGCACTTTTAAGTTATTTGTGAGCTTTTGGTAATATTTGTAGAAAATATGTAATTGTGTTCATTTGATTAATTTAGTGTTAATGTTTATGGTTTAACTGTTTTCGAGGGCAACCTACTTTGTTGTCCCTCCCAAGTGTTATTGCTTTCAATAATATTATCTTGTCAATTGTTAAGTGCATTGTGTGATGCCCGAGAACATTGCCATGATTCATTAACTGTTTCATCTACTGTTTGTGCATTTTTACTATCTATTTACTTGTTGCTTTCCTTGATTACTATTCATTACATTTTCCAACTATCTATTTTCTTCGAATTAGCATTTTTCTTAAATCACTTTAATTATGTTAGGAATGAGAAAAATGTGCATTTGAGCATTTAGTGTTGAGAGCATTCGTTTAGGAAATGTTTTATTGAACTAGTGAATAGTGTTACGTAGTTAAACTTTATGTTTTAGTTGCCTAACATATTAACGCGCATTGAGACTCATTTTTAAGCTAATTAGACTCATTTTTATAGACTTAACACTCACCCAACTCAACACCACTTAGCATATATACTCACAGACACATATTATGCTCATAAAACAAAAAACAAAAAAAAAGGAGAAAAGCTGAAAACACTGTAGCAAATCCGAAAATAGCATAGAAGGAGAAATAGAGATTTTTTCTCAACAAATCCTTATTCCAAGCCAAGCCAAGCTAGGTGGAAGCGGTTTAAGGTGTTTACTAGCCTCCTAGGAGCTCCTACACACAATGGGTGAGGGATTTCATACCTATTTTTGCATTTCAAAAATGTGACAACTTTCTTGAATTTCTTGTTTTGCTCTTAAATGCTAATGCAATGCTCAAATATGCTTATGTATGTTATATATAAGTAGTAGAGATCTAATTTATGCTATTATTTCGTAGTTTAATCGGTTGAAATTGCTCGTTAAATATTTGGCATGAAAAGTGACAGGAATGTTAGGGTTTTGTGAAATTGGACTTTATAGCTTGAATCAATGATCCTAATAGGTGCTTTAGATGTTAATGAAAGTAGTGTAAAGGCCCCATAACATTTAATTGCTCATAACCTAGCAAAAGAATGAAATAGCTGACTTTTAGAAAGGGGTTTCGGGGTTATCACGAATCCAGGTAAAATTGGCCATCACTTTTGGTATTCCTAAGCTAAGTAGACCCTAATTATGCTTTCCTAGCCTTCTTTTGAGTCTTGGGTGATATACTTGTAGTACAAAGTCAAAAGAGGGAATTTGGGGCTTTCGGGCTAAATGCAGGTATTTGCGAGATTTCGAGGGTCCTATAGGTGCCTAAGGGGTTAACTAGAAGCATGGTATAGGCCGTTTGCTAATCTAGAACCATAACATGAGTTTGGAAGGAAAACAAATTGAATAACAAAGGGATTTAAGTACAATTTTGATTGTCTCACACTTCTAGGACCTTGACATGACTCCTTGTGTTTAAATGTGTTTTCAAGATGTTTTGGAGCTTTTGTTAAAGTTTTATGTGAATCTTGATTATGCCCCTTTGTAATTTGCTTAATTGTTATATGAAATTGCTTCTATTGTTATTGTTATATTTGTTGTTGTTGTTAATTTTCTATCTTTGGACATATGTAGGCTAGATGTTTGATAAAAATGCTTAATGAAGTGTGCAATAGTTATATATGCTTGAATAATGTTTAAAACTAGCTAGGAATGTAACGAAACCAAGCAAAATTCACGCGTGCACATGTATGTGTGTTCAACCGTGGTTGTCCAGATTTTTTCAGCGAAACTAAGACAATTACGAGTCTAGTTTCTAATGCTTTTTACAGTGCATTAATAGGAGTTTTCTAGAATAAGTTATGATCATTTTGGTGAGATGTGTCAAAACTGTCCTATTGCGCGAGAATCTGAATTTCATTGTTATTTTGCTAGAAGTGATTATATATTTCAACTCTAGTTGGATATCTTCGATCAAGACTTTATTGTGTAGTGTTCTTGGATGATTATTAGCGTAATGAAACTCTTATAATTATGTAAATTGTGATATAATTGAGATTGAATTAGTAAATAGAAATCATGAGTTAGTATGGAATGCAATTGCCTTTTCCCTTGCCCTTTTACCCATCTTGCTAAAATGTGAACTCATTTATTAAGTCATGTAGAGGTTAACTATAGCTTGAATGTCATACTACCTACATGAAAATAATTGTTTAGTTATAAATGAATGTGATTTAGATCTATTATTTATCTTGAATGCTAATTTGATTGGAAATGAAGACAAGTGTATTGGTGTAGCATCTATTCTTTAAGCTTATGATTTAATTTTAAATTGAAGAGTTAGTTTAATTGTGTAGGGGTTTAGTTAGAAAGTAAGTTAATTGTGAAGTAGTTATTTATTGGCTTGTTAAATGTTATCTTTAACTTGAGTTTGCCATGAAAGTGAGATGAAATTGTTCTTATTTTAAATTGCAGTCAAGTTAATGTTGAAGTTATCGATAGATAGGCTCCCTATCCCGTGTCTTACTTGTAAAATAATGAGTTATAAGTTATATTAAAGTTTGTTGAGCTAGATAATGATATGATTAGGATGGTTTGTTATCAGTTATAAAGCTTTAAGTGAAACACTTATTTCTTGAATATTTAGCTAACTAAGAGCTGGAATGTTGGTTGAGTTAAATATTATGCACTAACTAATAATCATTGAAAAGTTAGAGAATGTATGATTTAGAAGTCTTTTAAGAAGTAAATGTTTGGAAGTCGATGTTAATGAATGTCTTATTGAACAATTAATGGAACTTGTCTTATTTTAGCTATAAACTCTTGAGAGGATTCCTTAAATTGAGTTAATTGCTAGTCTATTATTAGGTGGAGTTGAACTAGTTTGACATGTAAGTTATTATCTAATCTAGAATGAAGAAAATCATAAACAATGTATGGTATTATGTTAACTTGGGTTAACTATGTTTTAACTTAAATGCACATAACTTTAATATTCTAGTTGAAACACTCTCTTCTTGAGTTGTTAAGTCATCATTTTACTTTTAACCCTAAGTTTGCTAGTGAGAAGCTTCTAACTTAGATTACTTATTTTAGGATCATGCTATGTAATATTTCCACTTGCTTAACTCATGAAATTTATGGATTGAAATTGTGAGTTTAATTGCCTACAAGTAAATTGCTATTTATATGTGAATTATTGGATTATTAATGGTTGTTACAAAAAAAAGGTATTTGATTGAGCTTGTTATAAAGGTTACTTTGTAAAATATTAATATAGTTAATGCCATCTAGGAGGTTATGAAATGTTTTATAGCCACAAGAATGCTTCAGTTGACTATCCAAAATGTTTGAGAGTGAAGCCAATTCTTGCATCTTGGAGCATGGTAAAGGTGAGTGATTTTCATCCTTTTGTGCATTTTGGTTCATTTTCTCTTTAATAAATTGTATGACTTAAGATAATTGCTTGAGTTATATTCTTTTTATATCTTATTTGTTATCGAGGGCAACCTACTTTGTTGTCCCTCCTATGTGTTATTGCCCTATATTCTTGTTATATTGTCATTGGATTTAAGTGCATTGCATAGTGGTTGCGCAACCAGAGTGTTAGGGGCGGTTGTATTGAATATCGGCTGGGCGGCAACGGGCTTTCCAATGGATATTCGATCTCTGTGCCCTAGTCCCTCACTCGCCTAGTCCAGAGATTGCCAGGGGGTGTTGGGTCGTAGGATTATCGGGGTACATCCAAAGTACACCCACTGAAGTGATTGGGGTTATGCGGCATATTGATCGTGGAACGTGGTTCGTGATCAAGATAAGAGAATTCTGGAGTGTTGGGGTAAAGTGTATCGTATCCTTTGATATGTGTGGTTATTTACTATTTCAAATGTACTTTACTTGCCTTTTTGCTTAACTGCTATAATTGTTGAATTGCACATCCCGAGTAGTCTTTATCACTCACTGGACAATTGTGGTTGCTCATACCTCGCTAACATATTTCAGGATGTGCAAGTGGAGGAGGAGTTTCCTTAGTTGTTGTGTGATACTTGCTTGAGGTGGATGTGTTTCATGTTGGTTATATGAAGAATCTATTTGTATTACTTATGTCCTATTCCGGAGTCTATGGGTTCATGTATATATTGTTTAGCTGTAAGTTTGAAGGTAATGTATGATATGTATCTGTGGCATGTAATAACTTATGTTTCTACTCTTAGCTACTTTGCATGCTTGTGAGTGAATGATCGGTTGTATAGTTGTTCTCAATTCCTAAGAATATTTAAAGGCTATCATGGAATGGCATGATAAGCGGTTTTGTAAATAAAATATATTGTGAATGCATGCTTGTATGATTCTCACTGTTTGAATGTTTTAAGGCTCGGATGGCCTTAAATTGTGAGTCTTTAATTAAAATTGGAGTTCCAGGTTGTTTTGTGGCTTTATTGGCTGCTTACAGGTTTTCAGAATGTCCACGGTACAAGAGAGACTCTATCCGTTTTTCCCTAAAATTTTGAGATCGGGTTAGAATTGGGTTGAGAATAGCTTAATTATTAGAGCCTCCGGTCTCGTGAGGGATCGAGGTGTTACAGGTGGTATCAGAGCTTAGTTAGCTCTAAGCTGGGACTGGGTCCTCGGCCTGTCGGGTAGTAAACCTTACGTGTGTGCTTGAAAAGTATGTTTTGAAAGTGTGTACTTGTATGTGAGGTTGTGTGTCTTGAATGGAATGTGTGCACATATGTGATATAGTGATGTGTTATATGCTAAATGTATGCTAAGTGAAGTGAAGTGGCTAGTTGTGCATCAAATTGACCTCGTGAATCAAATCGACCTCGTGAATTGTTAATTGCTCAAACTGTTGCTTGTAATGTGTGTATTTGAATGTCTTGGATTGGGTTGTATTATGATTGACTTGACTGTCGTGCTTGAATGACTTTGATGATTACACTATTTCATAAACTCTTATATAAACATGTTTGTATAATAGTTTAAAACATATATGTGTAAATGTGATATCTTGGCATTCATACATGTCCTATTGAAATGGTAAGAAAGACTTCTTCCTCCCCCTAAGGAGAAGTGATTAGCAACAGGCCCTCCAAGTTATGTGGATTAGTGGGAATGAGAGGCAATTAATCAGCCCTTTATTTGGGAATTGGTGTTGTAGGCAGAGCTCAGTTATTGGGATTTCTTCCAATGCATTTTTCTCCACTCAGCAGTCAGAAATGAATGGCTTCCTTTGGGATTTCTATATGACTATTCTCTGGGTTTTCTTATTGAGTATTCTTCTAGTATTTTCTTGCTGGTATTGCTCGGAGGATTTAGTTTGGGATTCTAATCAACCTTAGTATATGGAATTATCTTCAGTATTTGTACTCTAAATTCTTATTGGTATTTTCTTGCCGCTCTTAGTTGGGATTCTGTTCTTTTATGGTATTCATGGCCAATGGGATTCTTATTCGGATTTCGAGATAGTATCTTCATTTGAGCCTTTATTTGGCCTTCTTGCCGGTACTAATGGAATTCTTATCTGGGTTCTCATTCATAATTCTTATTCGAACTGCTTATTTGGTATCTTTCTTGACATTCCGCTCGGGACTTCTACTTGGCATTTTCATATGATGTTCATTTGAGGAGACCGTGTCTTTCTCAGTAACTGTTCAAGAGTAATCAGAGTTAGTTTTCAGTTCATGCAGAGTTCTCTTGTGAAGAAGAATTGCGTGGACGCCATTTGTTTAAAGGGGAGAGGATGTGACGCTCGAGAACATTGCCATGATTCATTAACTATTTCATCTACTGTTTGTGCATTTTCCCTATCCATTTACTTGTTGCTTTCCTTGATTACTATTCATTACGTTTTCCAACTATCTATTTTCTTCAAATTAGCATTTTTCTTAAATCACTTTAATTATGTTAGGAATGAGAAAAATGTGCATTTGAGTTTTTAGTGTTGAGAGCATTCGTTTAGGAAATGTTTTATTGAACTAGTGAATAGTATTACGTAGTTAAACTTTATGTTTTAGTTAGCTAACATATTAACGCGCATTGAGACTCGTTTTTAAGCTAATTAGACTCATTTTTATAGGCTTAACACTCACCCAACTCAACACCACTTATCATATATACTCTCACACACATATTAAGCTCATAAAACAAAACAAAAAAAGAAGAGAAAAGCTGAAAATACTGTAGCAAATCCGAAAATAGCATAGGAGGAGAAATAAAGATTTTTGCTCAACAAATCCTCATTCCAAGCCAAGCCAAGCAAGGTGTAAGTGGTTTAGGGTGTTTGCTAGCCTCCTAAGAGCTCCTACGCACAATAAGTGAGGGATTTCATACCTATTTTTGCATTTCAAAAATGTGACAACTTTCTTGAATTTCTTGTTTTGCTCTTAAATGCTAATGCAATGCTCAAATATGCTTATGTATGTTATATATAAGTAGTAGAGACCTAATTTATGCTATTGTTTCGTAGTTTAATCTGTTGAAATTGCTCGTTAGGGTTTTGGGAAATTGGACTTTATAGTTTGAATCAATGATCCTAATAGATGCTTTAGATGTTAATGAAAGTAGTGTAAAGGCCCGATAATATTTTATTGCTCATAACCTAGCAAAAGAATGAAATAGCCGACTTTTAGAAAGGGGTTTCAGGGTTATCGCGAATCCGGGTAAAATTGGCCTTCACTTTTGGTGTTCCTAAGCTAAGTAGACCCTAATTATGCTTTGCTAGCCTTCATTTGAGTCTCGGGTGAGATACTTGTAGTACAAAGTCAAAAGAGGGAATTTGGGACTTTCGGGCTAAATGCGGGTGGTTGCGAGATTTCAAGGGTCCTATAGGTGCCTAAGGGGTTAACTAGAAGCATGGTATAGGCCGTTTGCTAATCTAGAACCATAACATGAGTTTGGAAGGAAAACAAATTGAATAACAAAGGGATTTAAGTACAATTTTGATTGTCTCACACTTCTAGGACCTTGACATGACTCCTTGTGTTTAAATGTGTTTTCAAGATGTTTTGGAGCTTTTGTTATAGTTCTATGTGAATCTTGATTATGCCCCTTTGTAATTTGCTTAATTGTTATATGAAATTGCTTCTATTGTTATTGTTATATTTGTTGTTGTTGTCAACTTGCTATCTTTGTACATATGTAGGCTAGATGTTTGATAAAAATGCTTAATGAAGTGTGCAACAGTTATATATGCTTGAATAATGTTTAAAACTAGCTAGGAATGTAAGAGAAGCAAGCAAAATTCACGCGTGCACATGTGTGTGTGTTCAACCGTGGCTATCCAGATTTTTTCAGCAAAACTAAGGAAATTTCGAGCTTAAAACTGTATTAATTGGAGAAGAATTAGGGGTTGAATTATATACCGTTAGAAAGCCTTACGAGTCTAGTTTCTAATGCTTTTTACGGTGCATTAATAGGAGTTTTCTAGAATAAGTTACGATCATTTTGGTGAGATGTGTCAAAACTGTCCTATTGCGCGAGAATCTGAATTTCATTGTTATTTTGCTAGAAGTGATAATATATTTCAACTCTAATTGGATATCTTCGATCAAGACTTTATTGTGTAGTATTCTTCGATGATTAGTAGCGTAATGGAGCTCTTATAATTATGTAAATTGTGATATAATTGAGATTGAATGAGTAAATAGAAATCATGAGTTAGTATGGAATGCAACTGCCTTTTCCCTTGCCCTTTTACCCATCTTGGTAGAATGTGAACTCATTTATTAAGTCATGTAGAGGTTAACTATAGCTTGAATGTCATACTACCTACATGAAAATAATTGTTTAGTTATAAATGAATGTGATTTAGATCTATTATTTATCTTGAATGCTAATTTGATTGGAAATGAAGACAAGTGTTTTGGTGTAGCATCTATTCTTTAAGCTTATGAATTAATTTTAAATTGAAGAGTTAGTTTAATTGTGTAGGGGTTTAGTTAGAATGTAAGTTAATTGTGAAGTAGTTATTTATTGGCTTGTTAAATGTTATCTTTAACTTGAGTTTGCTATGAAAGTAAGATGAAATTGTTCTTATTTTAAATTGCTGTCAAGTTAATGTTGAAGTTATTGATAGATAGGCTCCCTATCCCGTGTCTTGTAAAATAATGAGTTATAAGTTATATTAAAGTTTGTTGAGCTAGATAATGATATGATTAGGATGGTTTGTTATCAGTTATAAAGTCTTAAGTGAAACACTTATTTCTTGAATAGTTAGCTAACTAAGAGTTGGAATGTTGGTTGAGTTAAATATTATGCACTAACTAATAATCATTGGAAAGTAAGAGAATGTATGATTTAGAAGTCTTTTAAGAAGTAAATGTTCGGAAGTCGATGTTAATGAATGTATTGTTGAACAATTAATGGAACTTGTCTTATTTTAGCTATAAACTCTTGAGATGATTCCTTAAATTGAGTTAATTGCTAGTCTATTATTAGGTGGAGTTGAACTAGTTTCATATGTAAGTTATTATCTAATCTAGAATGAAGAAAATCATAAACAATGTATGGTATTATGTTAACTTGGGTTAATTATGTTTTAACTTAAATGCACCTAACTTTAATATTCTAGTTGAAACACTCCCTTATTGAGTTGTTAAGTCATCCTTTTACTTTTAACCCTAAGTTTGCTAGTGAGAAGCTTCTAACTTAGATTACTTATTTTAGGATCATGCTATGTAATATTTCCACTTGCTTAACTCATGAAATTTATGGATTGAAATTGTGAGTTTAATTGCCTACAAGTAAATTGCTATTTATATGTGAATTATTGGATTATTAATGGTTGTTACAAAAAAAAGGGTATTTGATTTAGCTTGTTATAAAGGTTACTTTGTAAAATATTAATATAGTTAATGCCATCGAGGAGGTTATGAAATGTTTTATAGCCACAAGAATGCTTCAGTTGACTATCCAAAATGTTTGAAAGTGAAGCCAAATCTTACATCTTGGAGCATGGTAAAGGTGAGTGATTTTCATCCTTTTGTGCATTTTGGTTCATTTTCTCTTTAATAAATTGTATGACTTAAGATAATTGCTTGAGTTATATTCTTTTTATATCTTAATTGTTTTCGAGAGCAACCTACTTTGTTGTCCCTCCTATGTGTTATTGCCCTATATTCTTGTTATACTGTCATTGGATTTAAGTGCATTGCATAGTGGTTGTGCAACCATAGTGTTAGGGGCAGTTGTATTGAATATTGGCTTGGCGGCAGCGGGCTTGCCAGTGGATATTCGATCTCCATGCCCTAGTCCCTCACTCGCCTGGTCCGGAGATTTCCAGGGGGTGTTGGGTCGTAGGATTATCAGGGTACATCAGGAGTATACCTACTGGAGTGATTGGGGTTATGCCGGTATATTGATCGTGGAACGTGGTTCGTGATCAAGATAAGAGAATTCTGAAGTGTTGGGGTTAAGTGTATCGTATCCTTTGATATGTGTGGTTATTTACTGTTTCAAATGTACTTTACTTGCCTTCTTGCTTAACTGCTATAATTGTTGCATTGCACATCCCGAGTAGTCTTTATCCCTCACTGGGCAATTATGGTTGCTCATACCTCGCTAACATATTTCAGGATGTGCAATTGGAGGAGGAGTTTCCTTAGTTGGTGTGTGATACTTTCTTGAGGTGGATGTGTTTCCTGTTGGTTATATGAAGAATCTGTTTGTATTACTTATGTCCTATTTCGGAGTCTATGGGTTCATGTATATATTATTTAGTTGTAAGTTTGAAGGTAATGTATGATATGTATCCGCGGCATGTAATAACTTATGTTTATACTCTTAGCTATTTTGCATGCTTGTGAGTGAATGATCGGTTGTATAGTTGTTCTCAATTCCTAAGAATATTTAAAGGCTATCATGGAGTGGCATTGTAACGCCCCGATCCAACCCCGCGGTAATGGTTAAGTCCGGACCCGACACACAGACAGAGTCTCCTCTATATCGCGGACATTCTAGAAACCTGTAAACTCTCAAATAAAGCCTTAACAAGATAAACAAGCTTTTCATAACTAAATATTTAAAGGTTCAAGGCCATCCGAGCCTTGAAGCATACAACAGTTCCAAAACCACACAAGCATGCAGGTAACTTGATTTCTACATAATCTGATAGTCATGCCATTCTAAGGTAACATTAAAACATTCTTAAAAGATAAAACATCCTACATTAGGTCATTCACTCCCAAGCATGCAAGTTGATTAAAAGCAGAAACAAAAGTTATTACAAGCCATAATACCTCAAAGCTAACATTACAACCAACTAACTTTTAACTTGCAACTACAAAAACATACATAGCCCTAAGGCCTCAAAATAGATCATAACATAGTAGTACTTGAACATCTTGTAATAACAAGAAATCACATCCACCTCAAAACAACATACACAGCAACTAGGGCAAAGGCTCTGTCTGCACCTCTTCCTCTTCCACTACTACCTCAACTAGCTGGGGATCACCCTCAGCGTCTCCTGAAACATATATCGAGGTATGAGCAACATTGCTGCCCAGTGAGGGATAAGGTCTCGGGGCGTGCAATGCAACAGGTAATACAGTTAAACAGCAATATCAATTAAACAATTAAGGAAACTATGATAGCTTAAATAACCACACATTTAAAAGGATACATTTCACATAACCCCTAAACTCCAATCTTCACTTGGTCTTCATTCATGATCCACGAACCACGATCACGATCACGATAAGCCGGCAAAGCCCCAAACACTCTAGTGGGTGTACTTTGGATGTACCCCTATAATCCTATGACCCAACACCCCCTGGCAATCTTCGGACCAGGCGAGTGAGGGAATAAAGCACGGAGTTTTGAATATCCACTAGCAAGCCCTCTGCCGCCCAGCCGATATTCAACACATCCGCCCCTGACACTATGGTTGCGCAACCACTATGCAATGCACTTTACAATGGCAAGTTAATATCAATAATATAAGCAATAACATGTAGGAGGATCAACAAGGTAAGTTGACCTCGATGCAGTTAGAATAGAAGCAATTTATACAAGGAAAAGCAATTTTACAAAGGAGTATATACAAGACAGGCATAGAATCATGCCAAGAGCTCTAAAACAACTTGAAGTCACATTTAAACACTCAAGAAGTCGTGCCAAGGTCTTAGAAGCGCGAGACAACCAAAATTACACCTAAACCCCTTTATTTTCCAAGCTATTTCTCTTCCAAACCAAAGTTAACGATTCAATTTCAAAGGAAAACTATACCAACCTTCTAACTAACCCTCAAGGAACCCTTTCAACCCTCAAACACATTCAAAAGCCCGCAATTACCCCGAAAGCCCCAAATTCCCTCTTCTAGCTTTAAACTACACATGCCTCATTCGGGGTTCAAATAGGGGTTAGCAAAGCTTCTATAGCACCTAGGTAGCCTAAGAATACTAAAAGTGAAGCCTGAATCCACCCGGATTCGCCTTAACCCCGAAACCTCTTTGTTAAAGTCGGCTAATTCATGTTATATGCAATATTAGAGCAATTCAAGTGTACGGAGCTATTATACTACCTTCATTAACACCTAAGGCATCTATTAGAAGTGTTGAATCGAGCTAATACGCGTAATTACACAAAACCCTAGAAAAACGTCACTATTCACCTTATAATTCAAAATATCGATTCTAACCGTTTAAAAAGCTAAACAATGGCTCAAATATGTTCTATAGTACTTATAAACAAGGTATAATAGCATAGATAATCAATACAATAGCATTTAGTCACATTTTCAACAAATCAAGAAAATAGCAACCATTTTAAAATGCGAAAATAAGCCGTGAAATCCCTCACCAATGCGCGTAGGAGCACCTAGGAAGCTTGAACACACCCTAAACTACTTTCTCTAGGCTTGGCTTGGCTTGAATTGATGATTTGATGAAGCAAAAATCTCTAAATGGCAAGAGAAGGGCTGTCGGCCTGCTACAGTGAAATCTACACAATTTTTTTCTTTTGTTTTGTGTTTTATGAGCTTAGGTGATATATAAGGTGGCTAAGTTGAGGTGGGGTCATGGTTGGATGGTTAAGTGGACTTCTAAAATGCGCGTTGTTAACTTTAAAACGAGTCTGAGGTGAAAAGTGATGTTAGCTAATTAAATCTCTAAGTTTTGTTACGTAATACTATTCATTTAACTACTAGAAACATTTTCTAAACGAGCTCTCCTATCGCTTCTAGCTCAATTGCACATTTTTCCCTCTCCTCTAACAATTAATATGATTTAATAAAAATGCTAATTCACTAATATAATGTAGTTTGAAAATGAAGTAAATAGTAGCTAAGGAAGACAGTTAGTAAAGCACAGAAAGAAATGCGCAAACAATGGATGCAACAGTAAATGAATGTAAGGCAAAAAGCTCGGTCGTCACATCCTCTCCCCCTTAAACTAATTGCGTCCACGCAATTCTTACATGATTCGGCAAATAACTCTGGATAGCGTTCCCGCATCTGATCATCTCTCTCCCATGTAGCATCCTCTAACCCATGATGATCCCACAAGACTTTAACTATCAGAATGCTTTTATTTCTCAGCTCCTGAACTTTCTGATCTACAATCTGAAGAGGTTTCTCTTTGTACGTCAAAGTCTCACTGATCTCTAAAGGCTCCGGCTCAAGAATATGAGAGCGATCTGGCTGATACTTCCGAAGCATAGAAACATGGAAGACATCATGAATTCTGCCCAGGCTAGGAGGCAAAGCTAGTTGATAAGCCAAATCACCAATGGTTTTAGTTATCTCAAATGGTCCCACATAATGAGAACTGAGTTTACCTCATTTACCATGCCGAATCAAACCTTTGCGAGGAAAAATTTTCAGAAATACTCGATTCCCAATGGAAAATTTCAGATCACGACGGCGGCTATCTGCATAACTCTTTTGCCAACTTTGTGCTGTAAGCATTCTTTTTCTGATAAGCTGAAGATTATCAATCATTTTGTTCATCTCTAGCAATAAAGTAGGATCAATAGATTTCGACTCTCCAACTTCATCCTAATATAAAGGAGATCTGCATTTTCGCCCATATAAATACGGTGCCATACCGATAGTAGCTTGATAACTGTTGTTATAAGCAAATTCTGCAAGAGGTAAGTATTTCTCCCAACTCTTACCGAAGTCCAAAATGCACGCTCGGAGCATATCCTCAAGTATTAAGATAGTTCTTTCAGATTGTCCGTCAGTTTGAGGATGATGAGAAGTACTGAAGTTCAATGTCGTGCCCAAAGCTTTCTGAATCTTCTGCCATAACTGAGATGTGAATCTGGAATCTCTATCTGACACAATACTCTTAGGAATTCCATTAAGTCTAACAATATTCTCAACATAAATTTCAGCCAACCTATCAAGAGATTCAGTTTTCTTTGTAGCAATAAAATGAGAGGTTTTGGTCAATCTATCCACAACAACCCAGACTGAATCATGACCTTTTGAAGACCGGGGTAAATCTGACACGAAATCCATGGTGATGTGGTCTTATTTCCAAACAGGAATGGCCAATGGCTGTAACAACCCCGCCAGTCTCTGATGCTCAGCTTTTACTTTCTGGCATGTAAGACATTTAGCAACATAGTCCGCAATCTCTCTCTTCATGTTGTTCCACCAGTAGTTCTGTTTCGGATCTCTGTACATCTTCGTACTGCTTGGATGAATTGTATACTTAGAATTATGAGCCTTTGCAAGAATTTCTTTCTTTAAAGCTGGCTCAGAAGGAATGCAAATTCTACCTTTGAATTTAATAAGACCATCATCATGCAATTTGAAATCTAACTCTCCCCCTTTTGACTTTTCTAAGATTTCCATCAATTGCATATCAGCCTGCTGAGCTTCTCTAATCCTGGATAATAAAAGAGACTGGATATGCAAACTTGCAAATTGAACACCAGAATCTGAAATGTTGGGCCTCCATAAACATAATTCCTCCATGAATTCCCAATTTTTAATGATTAGACTAGCAACTATAGCCTTTCGGCTTAAGGCATCAGCAACAATATTAGTCTTACCTGGAAAATAATTAATAGTACAATTATAATCCTCAAGCAACTCCAACCAACGCCTCTGCCTCATATTCAACTCTTTTTGAGAAAAGAGATATTTCAGACTCTTGTGATCAGTAAAGATTTCAAATTTATAACCCCAAAGATAATGACGCCATTTCTTTAACGCAAAGATGATAGCTACAAGCTCGAGATCATGCGTCAGGTAATTAAGTTCATAAGGTTTCAGTTTTCTGGAAGCATAAGCGATAACTCTCCCATTCTGTATCAATACACAGCCCAAACCTTCCTTAGAAACATCACTATAGATTACCAAATTATCGGTACCCTCAGGTAGAGTAAGAATAGGAACTGTGGTTAATCTCTTCTTTAATTCCTGGAAGCCAGCCTCACACTTCTCATTCCAGTCAAATATAGTCTTCTTCCGAGTGAGTTGAGTCAAAGGTCCAGCAATTTTAGAGAAATCCTTGACAAACCTTCTGTAATAACCCGCTAAACCCAGAAAACTACGAATTTCTGTAACAATCTCCGGCCGTTTCCATGCCATGACAACCTCAATCTTTGTTGGATCAACAGAAATTCCATCCTGAGAAATAATGTGGCCCAGAAAAGTGACTTGTCTTAACCAGAACTCACATTTGCTAAACTTTGCAAATAACCGATGCTCTTGAAGAGTCTGCAGTACAATCCTGAGATGCTGTTCATGTTCCGCCTCAGATTTAGAATAGACAAGAATATCATCAATGAAAATAACCACAAACTGATCCAGATAGGGGTGGAATACTCTTTGCATCAGATCCATAAATGCGGCAGGAGCGTTAGTTAACCCAAACGGCAGAACAACAAACTCATAATGACCATACCGAGTTCTGAAAGCAGTTTTGGGAACATCATCAGACTTAATCCTTAACTGATAATAGCCCTGCCTCAGATCGAATTTAGAAAATGCCCTGGCACCTTACAGCTGATCAAATAATTCCTCAATCAAAGGCAATGGATATTTGTTTTTGATAGTTATCTGATTAAGACCTCGATAATCAATGCATAACCGAAGAGATCCGTATTTCTTTTTAACAAATAAGACCGATACACCCCAAGGTGAAGAACTCGGCTGAATGAATCCCTTCTCAAGTAAACCCTAAAACTGAATTTTCAATTCTTGCAACTCAGATGGAGCCATTCTGTACGGAGTTCTAGAGATAGGCGTAGCCTCTGGTAATAAGTCGATCATAAACTCTATCTCTCTATCAGGTGGTAAACCAGGTAACTCCTCAGGAAACACCCCTAGAAACTCTCTCACGATAGGTACATCATTCAATTTCAATTGATCACCAGGTTGATTAATCAAATAAGCAAAGTAAGCCTCACAACCCTTACCTAACATTTTTGATGCTTTAATAGAAGATATGATAGGAGTCCCCGTAGAGTTTCTACTACCAACTATTTTAAGTACGGGCTGGTCGGACATTTCTAGATTCACAATCTTCTTTCTACAATCAAGTTGGGCAGAATATTTACCTAACCAGTCCATCCCCAATATAATTTCAAAGTCGCGGAAAGGTAGAATAATTAAATCAGCAGGAAAAACACGACCTTGAATATAAATATTACATGTGTTGCAAATAGATTTGGTGACAAACTTCAGCCCCATAGGAGTATAAACCACAATATCATGCAACAATTTATCATGTTTCAACTTAGCATTTTGTGCACAAATAGGTGTAATAAATGAATGCGAAGCCCCGGAATCAATTAAAACCTTAACTGATTGATCATTAAGAAGAAAAGTACCTTCTACTACAGCGGTCGTATCCGGAAGCTCCTTAGCATCTAAGGCAAATACTCGGGCCTGACCTCGCGGTACTGGTGCTGCAACTGAACCCCTGGTCTGATTGCCCTGACCAGATGTCTAACCCGTGGTATTCTTGAATTTCTGGCAGTCTCGAACCCTGTGTTGATCACTGCCGCATCCGGTACAATGGCCCAATATTTTCCAACAATTCTCCTCAGTATGGCCCTGGCGTTGACAGAAACTGCACTGCTAGTGACGTCTTGCAGCAGTGCCTCCTGAAGGAGCTCTGTAAGTAGAGGTAGCTGAACTACCCTACTGAGAACGAACTACTGCTGGTCGGGTCGCGACTAAATCTGAGCAGGCCCTGAATAACTTTGTGTTTGCCTCGGCTGTGAACTCTGCCCAACTGAAATAGTCTGCCTCTAGTACCCCTGACTCTGAGACTAAAACTACCGCTTACTTGATTGACTAGTTTCTGCCAACACGTCTACCTTGCGTTTTTCATACCTCGAGGTGGCTCTGACCACTGCAACATAGTTAGGGTAATCATTCGCAGACATATTAAGCATAATATCATTCCTCAACCCCATAATGAACCTCTGCATCTTCATATCCTCAGGTTGTACCAAAGACGGCACATAGCGGGAAAGCCTAGTAAAAGCAGCCTCATATTGATCCACTGACATATTTCCCTGTTTCAAAGCTATGAACTCTGCCTGACGCCTTTCACGGGCAACCACATGTATATATTTATCTCGAAACTCTCGAACGAAGTCAGCCCATGAATGTTGAACCGCCTCAGCTTCCCATTTCTCATTAATAGTACGCCACCACTCCTCGGCGTCGCCCTCCAGCAGAAATGTAGCATAAGTAATCTTTCTCTCATCACTGCACTCAAGAATTGCAGCCACCTTTTCAAATTTCCTCAACCATAATTCGGCCTTCATATCATCAGGTTCTCCAAAGAAGCTGTAGGCCCCGTGATGTAGAAATCTGTCATACAAATTAGTTCTAGCAGCCCCACTACCCTCGGCTCTAGCGGCCTAATTACCCCTAACAGCCCCTGTCTGACCTTGCTGAGTTATAAACTGTGCAATAGTGTTCATAGCAGTAGCCATAGTAGCTAGAATCTGCGCAGTGCTGGGTTCTGGTCCCTGTGGTGGTGCATTATCTTCTACTTCTTCACCCATTCCCGGTACACCCTACCTAGGAGCTTCTTCCGGCTCTCTCCCCGGTCTGCCCTTTCTCCTTATCTCAACAGCTAGAATGAAAAGTATTATGACAGACATTTACATAAATTACAGGTAAAGCACATAGGAAGAAGTTCAAATAAATTCACATAAGTCACATATTACATTAGAAGAATATTCACATACAAGAGATTCATAGTCACTTAATCATGCTTGACATTCTAGACTTTTCACTTTCAATCGTTAACTCTTAGAGGCCTTTCACATTCAATTATCATGCTAGCATGTTCCTTTCTAATTCAAATTCCACTTAGGCAAATCAAAGGACCACAAATTCATACAATCACAAGGTCACATAACAGATCTCTACCCACAGACCGAGAAATTTAACCCGGCTTCAAGCAATCTATAGCTCTGATACCACCGAAAATGTAACGCCCCGACCCAACCCCGCGCTAATGGTTAAGTCCGGACCCGATACACGGACAGAGTCTCCTCTGTACCGCGGACATTCTAGAAACTTGTAAACTCTCAAATAAAGCCTCAACAAGATAAACAAGCTTTTCATAACTAAATATTTAAAGGTTCAAGGACATCCGAGCCTTGAAGCATACAACAGTTCCAAAACCACACAAGCATGTAGGTAACTTGATTTCAACATAATCTGATAGCCATGCCATTCTAAGGTAACATTAAAACATTCTTAAAAGATAAAACATCCTACATTTGGTCATTCACTCCCAAGCATGCAAGTTGATTGAAAGCAGAAACAAAAGTTATTACAAGCTATAATACCTCAAAGCTAACATTACAACCAACTAACTTTTAACTTGCAGCTATAAAAACATACATAGCCCTAAGGCCTCAAAATAGATCATAACATAGTAGTACTTGAACATCTTGTAATAACAAGAAATCACATCCACCTCAGAACAACACATACAACAACTAGGGCAAAGGCTCTGTCTGCACCTTTTCCTCCTCCACTACTACCTCAACTAGCTGGGGATCACCCTCAGCGTCTCCTGAAACATATATCAAGGTATGAACAACACTGTTGCCCAGTGAGGGATAAGGTCCCGGGGCGTGCAATGTAACAGGTAATACAGTTAAACAACAATATCAATTAAACAATTAAGGAAACTATGATAGCTTAAATAACCACACATTTAAAAGGATACATTTCACATAGCCCCTAAACTCCAATCTTCACTTGGCCTTCATTCAGGATCCACGAACTACGATCACGATCACGATAAGCCGGTATAGCCCCAAATACTCCAGTGGGTTTACTCCGGATGTACCTCGATAATCCTAGGACCCAACACCCGCTGGCAATCTCCAGATCAAGCGAGTGAGGGAATAGAGCACGGAGTTTGAATATCCACTAGCAAGCCCTCTGCAGCCCAGCCGATATTCAACACATCCGCCCCTGACACTATGGTTGCGCAACCACTATGCAATGCACTTTACAATGGCAAGTTAATATCAATAATATAAGCAATAACACGTAGGAGGATCAACAAGGTAAGTTGATCTCGATGCAGTTAGAATAGAAGCAATTTATACAAGCAAAAGCAATTTTACAAAGGAGTATATACAAGACAAGCATAGAATCATGCCAAGAGCTCTAAAACAACTTGAAGTCACATTTAAACACTCAAGAAGCCAAGGTCTTAGAAGGGCGAGACAACCGAAATTACACCTAAACCCCTTTGTTTTCCAAGTTATTTCTCTTCCAAACCAAAGTTAACGATTCAATTTCAAAGGAAAACTATACCAACCTTCTAACTAACCCTCAAGGAACCCTTTCAACCCTCAAATACATTCAAAAGCCCGCAATTACCTCGAAAGCCCCAAATTCCCTCTTCTAGCTTTAAACTACACATGCCTCATCCGGGTTTCAAATAGGGGTTAGCAAAGCTTCTATAGAACCTAGGTAGCCTAAGAATACTAAAAGTGAAGCCCGAATCCACCCGGATTCGCCTTAGCCCCGAAACCTCTTTGTTAAAGTCGGCTAATTCATGTTAAATGCGATATTAGAGCAATTCAAGTGTACGGGGCTATTAGAATACCTTTACTAACACCTAAGGGATCTATTAGAAGTGTTGAATCGAGCTAATACGCGTAATTACACAAAACCCTAGAAAAATATCACTATTCACTTCATAATTCAAAATATTGATTCTAACCGTTTAAAAAGCGAAACAACGGCTCAAATATGTTCTCTAGTACTTATAAACAAGGTATAATAGCATAGATAATCAATACAATAGCATTTAGTCACATTTTCAACAAATCAAGAAAATAGCAACCATTTTAAAATACAAAAATAAGCTGTGAAATCCCTTACAAATGTGCGTAGGAGCACCTAGGAAGCTTGCACACACCCTAAACTATTTGCTCTAGGCTTGGCTTGGCTTGAATTGATGATTTGATGAAGCAAAAATCTCTAAATGGCAAGAGAATGGCTATCAGCCTGCTACAGTGAAATCTACACAATTTTTTTCTTTTGTTTTGTGTTTTATATGAGCTTAGGTGATATATAAGGTGGCTAAGTTGAGGTGGGGTCATGGTTGGGTGGTTAAGTGGACTTCTAAAATGCGCGTTGTTAACTTTAAAACGAGTCTAATGTGAAAAGTGATGTTAGCTAATTAAATCTCTAAGTTTTGTTACGTAACAGTATTCATTTAACTACTAGAAACATTTTCTAAACAAGATCTCCTATCGCTTCTAGTTCAATTGCACATTTTTTCATCTCATCTAACAATTAATATGATTTAATAAAAATGATAATTCACTAATATAATGCAGTTTGAAAATGGAGTGAATAGTAGCTAAGGAAGACAGTTAGTAAAGCACAGAAGGAAATGCGCAAACAATGGATGCAACAGTAAATGAATGTAAGGCAAAAAGCTCGGGCGTCATAGGCATGATAAGCGGTTTTGTAAAGAAAATATATTGTGAATGCATGCTTGCATGATTCTCACTATTTGAATGTTTTAAGGCTCGGATGGCCTTAAAGTGTGAGTCTTTAATTAAAATTGGAGTTTCAAGTTGTTTTGTGGCTTTATTGGTTGCTTACAGGTTTTCAGAATGTCCACGGTACAGGGGAGACTCTATCCGTTTTTTCCTAAAATTTTGAGATCGGGTTGGAATTGGGTTGAGAATAGCTTAGTTATTAGAGTCTCCGGTCTTGTGAGGGATTGGGGCATTATACATTGCATAGTGGTTGCACAACTATAGTGTCAGGGGCGGATGTATTGGATATCGGCTGGGCGATAGCAGATTTGCCAGTGGATATTCAATCTTCGTGCTCTTTTCTCACTCGCCTAGTCCGAAGATTGTTAGGGGGTGTTGGGTCGTAGGATTCTCGGGGTACATCCAGAGTACACCCACTGGAGTGATTGGGATTATGCCGGCATATTGATCGAGGTTCGTGATTGAAGATCAAGTGAAGTCTGGAGTGTTGGGGTTAAAGTGTATTGTATGCTTTTTAATGTGTGGTAACTTATTGTTTAAATTTACTATGTTTTAATTGTTTTTAAATTGTTGCATTACACGAGCACGTCCCGGTAGACTTTATCCCTCACTGGGCAATTGTGGTTGCTTATACCTCGCTAACATGTTTCAAGAGGTGCTGAGGTTGAACCTCAACTTGATTTTGTTGAGGGTAAGGAGCAAGAGGTGCAGGCGGAGCAGTTGCCTTTGTTCCTGTGTGATATTTGCTTGAGGTGGAAATGTTTCTTGCTGTTTATATGAAGACCTTGCTTGTTTTATTTCATGTCCTATTTTGGAGCCTATGGGCTTATGTATATATTTGTGCAGTTGTAGCATGAGAGTTAGATGGATGTAGTTTGAAATTTGTAACTGTGACATGTAATAACTTATATTTCTGTTTCTCGTTTTGTTGCAAGCTTGGGTGTGAATACAAGGGTTGGATGGTTGGATTTATTTCCTAAGTATGTTTAATAGATAACATCGAGTGGTATGATAAGCGGTTATAAGATAGAGATTCTCAAACTGTTGATTGCATGCTTGTATGTATTTATATTGTCTCGTATTGCTTAAGGCTCGGATGGCCTTGAAGCTGGGAGTTAGTTAGAATTGGAGTTCTATTTGTTTTTGTGGCCTTATTGAATGTTTTCAGGTTTCCAGAATATCCACGGTATAGAGGAGACTCTGTCCGTTTGTTGAGTCTGGACTTAACCTTTAGTGTGGGGTTGGGTCGGGGCGTGACACTTCTTCTCTCACCAAAATCTCTAAGAGTCCTTGTGGAAGCCAAAAACACACAATCTTGGACTCTTAGCATTGGATGAGCACCCAAGTATCCTATTGACAATAGAATTCCTCCTCCACCTTACACCACCTGTAACACCCCGATCCCTCATGAGACCAGAGCCCCGATCCAAAATCCGAGGTCACGAAAAAATAAGGGAAAACAGACGAAATTTTCCCTGTTTCTAGGACTGTCCAAAAACCTGCAGGCCTTTCTACTACAAGTCCATCCAGGCCTATTCATTCCAAACCCTATTCTTCAATACCACAACTTCAATACCACAACTTCCTTCAATCCTCAAGTCCATCCAGGCCTTTCTACTACCACAAAATATAACTCACAACATGCATTACACTAACTATTGAAATTCTATGGTTATGATTGCACTTATCATACCACTCTAATCTTATTTACTTAACATTCTTGTGTTTTAAGTCCTTCTACCATTCACCATTCCAGCCAAACAAGCATGCGAGCCATCTAAGCAATTAAAGAAAAGCACCAAAGTTATTACAAGCCATCTTTCACTATCTAGCTATACAAGACTTTACATTCATATTACAATCCTTCAAAGCAAACTCAAATACATATAGGACCAAAGGTCTCAAAATATTTTACAAGCCAAACTATTCGATTTTTTTTACATAAATCCACATATAACAGTCAATAAAAGCTAAACACCCAACCACGGAGACTCTTGAGTCTTTTCCTTAGCAATATCTAAAAGCACTAAACCTGAAATGGTTAGGAAAAGAGGAATCAACAACTGTTGTTGCCCAGTAAAGGAGGGAAAATAGTTATCCAGGGAGGTTTTGCAAAGGATTTCGTGCAATGCAAGTAGATCATAAAATCAATTAATAATATGAAATACCTGATTCAAACAATAAAGTTAAGTAACATAATTTAGGAAGCTAAAGACTGGGTAGTAGGTTATAAACTCAATAGTAATACTATATAACATTTAAGACAAACATATACAGTTAATAATAGGGAAACAATATAGCCACAGAGGCACCACATCAATTCAAATAAACCAATCAATATTACGAATCAATAACACATATAAAATAATATGATGTGACTCTCCAAGGACAAAGGGCCCAAGCAAGAGTTACGCAAAAGGATATGATTTCGATAACCCTAAACACTCCACAATCTTGATCTTCAATCACGAACCTCGAACCACAAACTACGTTTTCAATCAATGTGCCAGTATAACCCATAACACTTCGGTGGGTGTATTGCGGATGTTGTAACGCCCCAACTCGACCCCTCCTACGATCAGTCAGGACGCAACGGAATTTCGGCAGCATAACAACAGTAGCACGGACATCAGGGCTCTAATCTAACCCTTTAGAATATCATACAACCAACTCCATAAACTACCAATCAACTCCACAAACAAGTTAACAACATACATCGCAACCATATTATACATTAAGCATTCTTTCAACAATCCATTCATAGTTATACGCCTCCGTCCAACATAATACATAGGCCATACCATACAAAGCAAATAGATTATAAACCAATCTAGTAATCTAGTCATGGTTGAAAGAAAGACTACTAAACTAGCATACATAAGACATTAAGTTTAAGTAGGTCATTCAATACAACATATTACAACAACTAAGACAAACTCATGGCAATGACTCCTGCACATAAGACTCGTCCACGTAGGGCACATTCTTAGCTTCCTGAGGTATATACCCGTAATCTATTCGGTAACACCTTCTTACAGATAACGAATGAGAGTGAGCTTATATAAAACAAGCCCAATGAGGAATTAATAGATCTTTAACACATAACAAATATCAACATCAATATAAACATAACAATAATCATAACCAATCAATAAGGATACTCTAGTTGGTGTAGCTCCAAACGCCATCACGATCTCAACCATCTTCTTATAACTCCCCATTACTCACACACCTAAAGTACCTCACTATCCCCTCCCTCCATGGTACATCTGCCTCTGCGAGCTGGGGGTAGTCTATGATAGTCATGCCGTTATCAACCCAACAGCCCAACGTTGCCCGAGGGGTGGCACACGCATACCAAGACTCATGACGATAATAATAATCATTCATATCACAGGAGGACAACAAAGTAGGTTGCCTATCTCCCGGCTTCATCAATAATCAATCAATTAACATAATTTCAACAACATAACATAAAATAATCAAATAAACAACTAACAACTAAGTTAGATGACAAAGTAGTCCACCCAACTTAACATGCATTAAACCACACAACCAAACCTGAGTCTAATCAACAACAACCCATGATTCGACCACTCAAACACCACCCAAACAAGTAAAGGCATTATTTCAACATTTAAAGAAAGACTACTCAAACTTCTAAACGTCATAACTTACGTTCTACTAATCCAATAACCTCCAAACCAGTTTCTATCACTCACCCACTCAAGCAACAACATAAGCCCCCTCAGAAACCAACCATAATCCATCCAAAACAAGCCCGACAACCCTAAAACCCTAATGCACCATGGCTGAATTTTCCGGACTTTCACCACGATATCACAATCAAAATTTTGGCATTACAACATTACTACCACGTATTTAACAAATTTTTAGAAGCTAACAGCAATCAATTCCATCCACCACAACAACAATTATTCAACATTTAGCCAAATTCTCAACTTTAATACCTGAAAAATAGAAATACGTGCTACCACGGTTCAAAACAACTATAAACCCATATAAATGATCCTTAGCATCTACTAAGCAATAGTCTAAAGACAGCTTAACATTTCACTAGCTAAATAAACAATTATATGAAATGGCATAAAAATAGCACTTTGAGATTTAAAGATTTTCTCTCACCTTTGATCCGAAACAAGCCCAGGAATACGTGCAATGCGTGCCCAACAAGCGGAATCTAGCTCAGTTTGCAAAACTACGGACAAAAACTAAGTTTTTCAAGTGAATTTTGCTTGGAAAACCTTTGAAATTTTCTCCCTTGTTCTCTCTATGAAGTCTCGGCATTTTGTGTGTTTGTGAGTATGTTTTGTGAGCTTTTTAGTGTGTGTTAATGCTTATAAGCTCAAAGTCAACAAAAATATAAAAGTCAAAGGTGAACACTTGTTAGTTTTTTTAGTATTTTAGTTGTTTAGACTATTTTTTTTAGTATATTGCTCACAACTACATACACTTAACTCCTAGACTAGTTTAAGTAGCATATTTTTAGTTGACAAGGAGTTTCACATGCAAACATTTTCACCCGACTTGGTTTAAAACTCAATTTTCGCAAAAGAATGTGTAAAAACCCTTTTAAATTCCTAAACCGATTTGAAATCCAATTTCATCAGACACGGGTCTATTAATATCTGAGGACTAGGTTTTAAAACATTTAAAATACCCGTGTAAAAATTTTAACTGACGTGCGTTCAAAATACTATTCACAAAAACTGACGATAAAATTTATGATGCTGTTTTTGATGAAAATTTTATGAATGCACACTTAGCATGTAATAGGAATATAAATCACAGAATTAGCGCAATCTAACTCGTATAACACATAAACAAGTCAAATCACACAAATATAGGCAAAGACAAAATCTGGGGTTTCACATTCTCCCTCCCTAAAAGAAATTTCATCCTCGAGATTCTTACTTGTCATACGAAAAAGATTTGGATACTGCTGCTGCATCTGATCTCTCCTCTCCCATGTAGCTTCCTCAATCCCGTGATGTTTCCACAGTACTTTGACCATCAGAATCTTCTTCGACCTCAACTTCCGTTCTATCTGATTAAGAATGCGAATCGGCCGCTCATCATAAGTCAGATTCTCACGAAATTGTAACGGCTCTGGCTCCAAAATATGAGAAGGATCCGGAGTATATTTTCACAAATTAGACACGTGGAAGACATCATGAACATTAGAGAAATTCTCTGGTAAAGCCAACTGATATGCTAACTTGCCAACCCTGCCGATAATCTCAAACGGCCCTGCAAACCTCGGACTCAGCTTACCACCTTTACTATATCAAGCAAACCCCTTTCGAGGAGACAATTTCAAAAAAATTATGTCCCTGACTGCAAACTCCAAATCCTGACGACGCTTATCAACATAACTATTATATCTGTTCTACACTGTCAACATCCTCTGCCTGATCAACTGAACATTCTCAATATTCTCTAGATGTTTTGGCATGAGAATCGGATCAATAGCCTTCATCTTCTCTACTTCATCCCAATACAAAGGTGATCAGCACTTACAGCCGTAGAGAGCTGCAAAAGGTGTCATCCTAATAGTCGCTTGATAACTATTGTTATAGGCCAACTTGACAAGTGGTAGATGTTTCTCCCAGTTCTTCCCGAAGTCTAGAACACAAACCCTGAGCATATCCTCCAGAATCTGAATAATCTTCTCAGACTGACCGTCGGTCTGTGGATGATACGTTGTGCTGAAGTTTAACTGAGTACCCAAAGTCTCCTGAAGTTTCTCCCACAAACGAGAAGAAAACTGATGATCTCGACCTAAGACAATACTAGATAGAATCTCGTAAAGTTTATCAATTTGATCCACATAAAGATCCGCCAACTTTGCAACCTCATCTCCTAACCTCATCGGAATGAAATGATTTGTTTTCGTCAAATGGTCCACAACAACCCAAACTGCATCGTTATCTCTTGGTGTTCTAAGCAAACTAGAGACAAAGTCCATCGTAATATGTTCCCACTTCCATTCTGGTATTGCCAACGACTGAAGTAACCCTGCGGGTCGTTGATGTTCGGCCTTCACTCGCTGACAAGTCAAACATCTGGATACAAACTGAGCAACTTCCTCTTTCATGTTATTCCACCAATAATGTTGTTTCAAATCCCGATACATCTTGTTTCCACTAGGATGAATGGTGTTCTTAGAATTATGAGTCTCCTCCAGAACACCTCTCCTCAAACCTGGTTCATCGGGAACACATACCCTGTTCCAAAATTGAAGAATACCATCCTCATGTAGTTTGAAGTTAGACTGATCATCCATGATTTGATCCTTGATCTTCTGAAGTTTTGAATCAAGTTGCTGAGCTTCTCTAATTTGAGACAGCAATAAAGGTTGACTACGGAGATGTGAACACATCACCCTAACCTGAGTCAACTCTGGTCTCTAATAACTGACTTCTTCAAGAACCTCCCACTTTTTAACAACCAACAAGAAATACTCGCCTTACGGCTAAGAGCGTCTGCTACAACATTTGCCTTCCCAAGCAGATAACTGATAGAACAATAATAATCTCCGAGAAGTTCCATCCACCTCCGTTGATGCATATTCAACTCCTTTTGTGAGAACAAGTACTTCAGACTTTTATGATCGGTGAAAATCTCGAACTTACTGTCCTACAGATAATGATGCCACTTTTTCAGTGCGAAAACAACTACTGCCAACTCAAGATCATGAGTCGAATAGTTCACCTCATACGGCTTCAAATTTCTAGAAGCATAGGCAATAACCCGACCATTCTGCATAAGTAGACAACCCAAGCCCTCCTTGGATGCATCACTATAGATAACCATATTATCGGTTCCCTCTGGTAGAGCAAGTACTGGAGCGGTAGTCAACCTCTTTTTCAACTCCTGAAACTCACTCTCACATTTCTCATCCCAAGTAAAGCTGGTTCGTTTCTGAGTTAACTTAGAAAGTGGCCCTGCAATCTTAGAAAAGTCCTTCACAAACCTACGGTAATAACCCACCAAGCCAAGGAAGCGACGAACCTCCGAAACATTCTCTGGCCTTTTCCAAGACATCACCACCTCAATCTTAGTGGGATCTACTAAAATACCACTCTGTGTAATCACATGACCAAGAAAATATATTCCTTGCAGCCATAATTCACATTTGCTAAACTTCGCAAACAACTGATACTCCTGCAGCTTTTGTAAGACAAGCCGTAGATGTTGCTCGTGCTTCGATTCAGTCTTAGAATAAACCAAGATATCATCAATAAAGTACCACGAACTGGTCCAAGTACGGCTAAAAGACCTGATGCATAAGATCAATGAATACTACCAGTGCATTAGTTTGTCCAAAGGGCATAACTACAAATTCATAATGCCCGTACCGAGTCTTGAAAGCAGACTTTGGAACATTTTTTGTACGAATCCGAAGCTGGTAATATCTCTGACTCAAGTCAAATTTAGAGTAGACTTTGGCTCCCTGAAGTTGATCAAACAACTCGTCAATCAGTGGCAAATGATACTTGTTCTTGATGGTCACCTTATTCAAACCACGATAATCGATACATAATCTCAAGGTACCATCCTTCTTCTTCACAAATAAAACAGGTGCTCCCCATGGTGAAGAACTCTGCTGAATGAAACTCTTCTCTAATAACTCCTGCAACTGAGTTTTCAGCTCCTTAAGCTCAGCTGGTGCCATCCGATACGCTGATTTAGAAATAGGTTGAGTACGGGAATTAGATTAATCACAAACTCAACATCTCTCTCTGGAGGCAATCTTGGCAACTCCTCGGGAAATACATTGGGATATTCCCGAATAATAGGAACTTCCTCCAGCTTTAGCTTATCAGATGGCTTGTTGATTAAATAAGCTAGATAACCCGAACACCCCTTAATCACAAGCTTAACAGCTTTAGTTGATGAGATAATAAAACTCGTCTTAGCATCCCGGTTTCCTGCTACCTCAACCACTGGCTGATCTAGCAAACAAAACTATACTACCTTTGTTCTACAGTTTAGCTAGGCATCATACTTAGAAAGTCAATCTATACCCAAGATAACATCATAACCCCGGATAGGAAATAAGATAAGGTTCGAAGGAAAATCTTGTCCCTTAACATGTATTTTACAGTCTTTACATACTAAGCCAGTCACATACTTATCAGTTAAAGAAGTACTAATCTCAACCACATAAGGCAATCTTTCAGGTTGCATGTTAACATGTTGTACACAAGTAGGCGTAATGAAAGAATGCGTAGCACCAGAATCAATCAATACTTTAACGAGTTGATTGAGTATAAGGAAGTTACCTTCTACAACTGTTGCTGCCTCAGGTACTTCTTCCAAATCCACTGCGTAGGCCCGAGCTTGAACCCGCTGCTGCTGAGGTGCACCACCTGTAGGTCAACCCTGATAACCTTGGGTCGTTGCCTGACCCTCAGACCTTTGAAATCTAGGGTAATCCCTCGGCCTGTGCTGATTGCTGCTGCAACCCAAACATCTTCCTGCCTTCACCCTACAGTCGGCCTCCAAATGGCCCTGATGTTTGCAGTAAGTACACTGCGGTGATGAAGCACTAATACTGCCGCTCGAAGACCCAAAAGCTAAAAAAGTAGCTGTACCAGCCTGCTGCTGGGGTCTCACAACACTAGGCCTATATTGACCCTGAGACTGGGCCGGCCTATATTATGACTGAGCCTGGAAGGAGCCCTGCTGAAACTAGGGCCTATAGAAACCCTACTGACCCTGCGGTCTGAAAGAGCTCTGCTGTATTGGCGGCCTATACACACCTTGCTGACCTTGTAGCTGAAATGACCTCTTACTAGGCTGACTAGGTCCGATCTGTTTCCCTTTCCTCTTTTCCAACCTAGATGCCACCTCAAAAGCCTCAAAAAATACATCATACTGATTCTGGGCCATTGCATCCTGAATCTCTGGCCTCAAACCAAACATAAACCTCTGAGTCTTACACTTCTCATCTACTACAAATTCCAGTGCAAACCGGGACAGTCTGGTAAAATTGGCCTCGTACTTGGCCACTGTAGAATCACCCTGAACCAAAGATAGGAACTCTGCCTCTCTCCGTTCTCACGTAATCCTCGGAATGTATTTAGCCCGAAACGCCCTAAGAAAGGTATCCCAAACATAAGGAGTACCTAGTGCCTCCCAAACGGCTTTCACTGTACGCCACCACTCTTTGGCCTCATCATCAAACAAATAAACTGCAAAAATGACTTTCCTCTCGTCGATGTAATCCAAAGGATCAAAAATCTTCTCAATCTTGTTGATCCATGCCACCACCTTCCTATCATCTGGCTCGCCCTGGAATCTCAGTGGATCGTAACCCAAGAATTCCTTCAACGTATTTCGCCCGTGGTAACCACCCTGTGTATTCATCATCTATGCCTGGACAGCCTGTGCCTGGGTAGCCTGCCCTGCTAATAACTATGCCTGTCCTGCCATGATTTCCGTCATTCTATCCATAGCTGCAGCAATACGGCCATTACCCCGATCTCGGCCTAGTGCCACATTACCCGGTGCTTCATTATCTGCCTCCGGCTTACCTCTTGTTCTCGTTCAACCCGCTATTCTACTAACAAAGAGTTAGCATAGGTTATAAAACATAGACAGACTATAGACAATTAATAGCACATAAGCAACACACTCACATAAGGCACATAAATCACTTAAGTATCAATCACATAAACAAATTGATCACACAATCACATAGTGACTAAATCTCATAATCACATAATCACTTAATCATATTAACACATATTTCATTTTTCTTTCACTTCATACATACTTTCATGCTAAGACCATTACCCATATTCCGAGAATACCCTGGCTGACAACTAAACATGCACTCTGATACCACTTAATGTCACGCCCCAACTCGACCCTTCCTATGATCAGTCAGGATGTAATGAAATTCGGCAGCATAACGACAGTAACACGGACATCAGGGCTCTAAACCAACCCTTTAGAACATCATACAACCAACTCCACAAACCACCAATCAACTCCACAAACAAGTTAACAACATACATCACAACCATATTATACATTAAGCATTCTTTCAACAATTCATTCATAGTTATACGCTTCTGTTCCAACACAATACATAGGCCATACAATACAAAGCAAAATAGATTATAAACCAATCTAGTAATCTAGTCATGATTGAAAGAAAGACTACTAAACTAGCATACATAAGACATTAAGTTTAAGTAGGTCATTTAATACAACATATTACAACAATTAAGACAAACTCATAGCAATGACTCCTGCACATAAGACTCGTCCACGTAGGGCACATTCACAGCTTCCTGAGGCATATACCCATAATCTGGTTCGGTAACACCTACTTGTAGATAACGAATGGGAGTGAGCTTATATAAAACAAGCCTAGTGAGAAATTAATAGATCTTTAACACATAACAAATATCAACATCAATATAAACATAACAATAATCATAACCAATCAATAAGGATACTCTAGTTGGTGTAGCTCCAAACACTATCACGATCTCAACCATCTTCTTATAACTCCCCATTACTCACATACCCGAGGTACCTCACTAGCCCCTCCCTCCATAGCACCTTCGCCCATGCGAGCTGGGGGTAGTCAATGATAGTCATGCCGTTATCAACCTGACAGCCCAACGCTACCCGAGAGGTAGCACACACATAGCAAGACTCATGACAATAATAATAATCATTCATATCACAAGATGACAACAAAGTAGGTTGCCTATCTCCTGGCTTCATCAATAATCAATCAATTAACATAATTTCAACAACATAACATAAATTAATCAAATAAACAACTAACAACTAAGTTAGATGACAAAGTAGGCCACCCAATTTAACATGCATTAAACCACACAACCAAACCCAAGTCTAATCAACAACAACCCATGATTCAACCACTCAAACACCATCCAAACAACTAAAGGAATTATTTCAACATTTAAAGAAACCAATCCGATAAAAGTCATAACTTACGTTCTACTAATCCGATAACCTCCAAACTAGTTTCTATCACTCACCCACTCAAGCAACAACATAAGTCCCCTCAGAAACCAACCATAATCCATCCAAATCAAGCCCAACAACCCTAAAACCCTAATGCAGCATGGCTGAATTTTCCGGACTTTCACCACGACATCACAATCAAAATTTTGGCATTACAACATTACTACCACGTATTTAACAAACTTCTAGAAGCTAACAGCAATCAATTCCATCCACCACAACAACAATTATTCCACATTTAGCCAAATTCTCAACTTTAATACTCGAAAAATAGAAATACATGCTACCACGGTTCAAAACAGCTATAAACCCATATAAATGATCCTTAGCATCTACTGAGCAATAATCTAAAGACAGTTTAGCATTTCACCGGCTAAATAAATAGTTATATGAAATGGCATAAAAATAGCACTTTGAGATCTAAAAATTTTCTCTCACTTTGATCCGAAACAATCCTAGGAATGCGTGCAATGCGTGCCCAACAAGCAGAATCTAGCTCGGTTTGCGAAACTACGGACAAAAACTAAGTTTTTCAAGTGAATTTTGCTTGGAAAACCTTTGAAATTTTCTCCCTTTTTCTCTCTATGAAGTCTCGGTCTTGTGTGTGTTTGTGAGTGTATTTTGTGAGCTTTTTAGTGTATGTTGATGCTTATAAGCTCAAAGTCAACAAAAATATAAAAGTCAAAGGTGAACACTTGTTAGTTTTTTTAGTATTTTAGTTGTTTAGACTATTTTTTTTAGTATATTGCTCACAACTACATGCAATTAACTCCTAGACTAGTTTAAGTAGCATATTTTTAGTTGACAAAGAGTTTCACATGCAAACATTTTCACCCGACTCGGTTTAAAACTAGATTTTCACAAAAGAAGGTGTAAAAACCCTTTTAAATTCATAAACCGATTTGAAATCCATTTTTATCAGACACGGGTCTATTAATATCCGAGGACTAGATTTTAAAACGTTTAAAAAACCCGTGTAAAAATTTTAGCTGGCGTGCGATCAAAACACTTTTTATAAAAACCGACGATAAAATTTATGATGCTGTTTTTTATGAAAATTTCATGAATGCATACTTAGCATATAATAGGAATATAAATCATAGAATTAGTGCATTCTAACTCATATAACACATAAACAAGTCAAATCATGCAAATCTAGGCTAAGACGAATTATGAGATTTCACAGATGTACCCTGAATCCTATGACCCAACACCCCCTACAATCTCCGGACTAGGGGAGAGTAGGAATGGGACCATAGTAGTCGAGGTATACCAGCAAGCCTGCCGCCGGCTGGAGTTTCCCGACACTACCATGCCCAATTGGTTACGCAACCACGATACGATTCACACGAAGCAACAATAACAATATATATTCGACAAACACAAATGAGGGACAACAAAGTAGGTTGCCCTCACATATAAGTTACAATATAAGTATAAGCAGTATAACAAAATTAGACATGTTCGATCAAAGAAGCCAAAATCATACCACGCAGAAAACTTCATCAAATGTCTAAACAATCTAACCAAATATATTTTAACATTTAACCAACTACATACAAGCCATTTACAAGCAATTAACCCAACTTAAGCATTTTTCCTTCTTTCCAAACTATTTCAATTTCGAGCACACACAGATCATAGGGTACACAATCCACAAACTAGCTATACTACAACTCTAGGGACAGTTTATGGCACCACTTGACGTTAGGAAAACCTATTTTAACTAGGTTAAGCGCAAAAACCCCGAAGGCTCTGAGGTGCATTTGAATTACAAGTACCTAAATCAACCTCCAATTTGGTGCCATAAAAGCATATTAAGCACTATCACACCTAATATAGGCTAAATATATTGTTCAATTGCACCCGAATTCACTTTTCGTGTAAAGCTCCTTTTGAATTTTAGCTAATTATGCAAATTCTATCAAATTCTGAGCAAGCCAATCATATACAAGCATTGAACTACATTTATTAACACCTATAGCACCTATAGATAGCATCAATTCAAGCCTAGAACCAACTTTACACAAAAATCCTAAAATTTACTATTTATTGTCTTCCTTAAATTAACCTTAAGCAAAAACTCCACAACCAAGGCATTTAGCTACACAAAACAAGTCTCTATATCATGTATACACTTTATTACACAAGATTTAAGCATAATATAAACAATTATCATCAAATCTAGAAATTTGAATTTCAAACATAAACATAACAAATGCGAAATTATGCAATATCCCTCACCAAAATAGGTTGTAGAAGGTTGGTTGAAGCTCTAGACACTTGAATCCCAGCTTGAATTGAAGCAACAAGGCAAGACTTAGAACAATTTTTTTTTCTTTTTCTCCTTGAAGGCCGTCGGCCATGGCATAGCTTTTTGCTCTTTTTTTTCTTCTTTTTTGCTTGTATTATATGTATGTATGTATAATATAGATATAATAGGTAGATGGGTTGGGCTTTTATGACGCCCGAGAATTTGCCATGCATTTAATTACTGTTGCATCCCTTATCTGCGCATTTACTTCTATGCCTTATTAACTGACTTGTGACTACTATTCACTTCGTTTTTAAAATGCTTTCTATTAGTTAACTAGCATTTTTATTAAATCATATTAATTATAAAAGTAGTGGGAAAAATGTGCTTTTGAGCTTAAGGCGTTAGGAAGGCTCGTTTAGAAAATAATTTTAGAAGTCAAGTGAATAGTGTTACGTAATAACTTTATAGATTTAATTAGTTAACCAATGTGTCACCCCTTAGACTCGCTTTTAAAGCTTACTACGCGTATTATATTAGACCACTCAAGCGCCCAAAGGACCCCACCTCAACTCAACCCTTATTATATCACACTTTAACTCATATATCACACAACAACAAAAAAAATAAAAGCTGAATGGCACTGTAGCAAACCCGACAGCCTTCTCTTGCCTTTTGAGGATTTTTGCTTCTTCAAATCATCAATTCAAGCCATGCCAAGCCTCGAGCAACTAGTGTAGGGTGTTTGCAAGGTTCCTAGGTGCTCCTACGCGTAGTGGTGAGGGATTTCATAGCTTGTTTTTGCATTTTTAAATAATTGCTCATTTCTTGAATCGTTGGAAATATGATTAAATGCCATTGTAAATGTTATTTATGCTAATGTACTATCTATATGAATGCTAGAGAACACTTTTGAACCGTCGTTTCGCAATTTAAACGGTTAGAATCGTTAGTTTGATTTCTAGGGTGAATAGTGACGTTTTTTCTAGGGTTTTGTGTAATTGTTCGAATTGGCTTGAATTAATGCTTCTAATTGATGCCTTAGGTACTAGTGAAGATAATCAAATAGCCCCGTACACTTGCATTGCCCTTAAATCGCCTAAAAATGGAAAATAGCCGACTTTAAGTTGGGGCTTTCGGGGTTAATGCGATTCCGGGTGGATTCGGGCTTCAATTCTAGTTTCCTTAGGCTACCTAGGTGCTATAGATACCTTGATATCCCTTGTTTGAAGCCCGGACAATGTAGGTGTGGTTTAAAGCCAAAAGAGGGAAATTGGGGCTTTCGGGGTAAACGCGGGCATTTGATTGAGTTCGAGGGTTGAAAGGGTACCTTGGGGGTTAGTTAGAAGGTTGGGAGAGTTTCTTTTGAAAATGAAATCATTAACTTGGGTTTGGAAGAGAAATAGTATGTAAAATAAAGGGGTTTAAGTGCAATTTCGTTTGTCTCACATTACTAAACCCACGGCATGACTTCATGAGTGTTTATATGTGATATTAAGTTGGTTTGGAGCTTTTGGGGTAATCCTATGCTTATTTTGTATATGTTCACTTGTAAACTGCTTATTAACTTCTATATTTGCTTCTATCCTAATTGCAACGAGGTCAACCTACTTTGTTGATCCTCATAGGTGTTAATGCTTATATTATTGCTATTAACTTGCCATCGTTAAGTGCATTGCATAGTGGTTGCGCAACCATAGTGTCGGGGCGGATGTGTTGAATATCGGCTGGGCGGCAGAGGGCTTGCCGGTGGATATTCAAACTCCGTACCCTATTCCCTCATTCGCCTGGTCCGGAGATTGCCAGGGGATGTTGGGTCGTAGGTTTCGGGGTACATCCGGAGTACACCCACTGGAGTGATTGGGGTTATGCCGGCTTATCGTGATCGTGCTCGTGGTTCGTGGATCGTGATTGAAGACCAGTGAAGATTGGTGTATAGGGGATTGTTGAAATGTATCCTTTTTAATTGGGTGGTTATTTAAGTTATCATTGATTCTTAAATTGTTAAAGTGTTATTGTTGTGTAATTGTATTATATGTTGCATTGCACGCCCCGGGACTATATCCCTCACTGGGCAACAGTGGTTGCTCATACCTCGATATCTGTTTCAGGAGACGCTGAGGGTGATCCCCAGCTTGTTGATTTAGTTGAGGAAGAAGAAGTTCAGATCGAGCCTTTACCTTAGTTGCTGTGTCTGATAACTTGAGGTGGTTAATGATTTTGTTGCTATGTGGAAGACTCATCTGATTACTTTATGTACTATTTTGTAGCCCAAGGGCTTTGTATATGCTTGTTGTATAAGTCGAAGATTAGATGGTTGGGTTGTAGCTTTAAAAGTCTATGAACTGTAATAACTTTTATTCTTGCCTTGTTTCCTTGCATGCTTGGGAGTGGATGGTTAATGTAGAATGCTTTACTCCTTAAGATGTTTTATTGATTTCTTAGAATGTTATGATTATAAGACTATGCTGTCAACTAGTTCTCGCATGCTTGTGTGTTTTGGAATTATTGTGCACTATAAGGCTCGGATGGCCTTATAGCTTTGTTGTTTAATTGAGAAAAGTTGTATTGTATTGTTGGGACCTTGTTTAAGTGTTTACAGGTTTTCAGAATGTCCACGGTACAGGGGAGACTCTGTCCGTGTGTCGGGTCCGGACTTAACCTTTAGCTTGGGGGTTGGGTCGGGGCGTGACATTTAAGTGGTATCAGAGCTATAGATTGCATGAAGCCGGGTTAAATTTCTCGGTCTATGGGTAGAGATTTGTTATGTGACTTTGTGAATACATGAGTCCTTGATTTTGATTGACCTAAGTGAAATTTGAATAAGGAATGAACATGCTAGCATGGAAATAGAATATCAAGAGTCTAGAATGTCAAGTATGATCTAGTGATTTATGTTTACTTCGAGAATGTGGAATATTTATTTGAATTCCTATGTACTTGACTTTATGTGAATCTAATTGGACTTTTCTTTATATGTTTACTTATAAATTGCATATATACATATATACCTGTCATAACACTTTGCATTCTAGCTATTCGTGATGGGGCCTCGCCGTCGTGCTGATAATCCGAATGTTGGTGGAGAACCCGAGGGGGTACAAGGGCAAGAAGCTGAGGTGGCCGAAAATGCACCGCAGGTTCAAGAGCCGAGCACTGCACAGATCTTGGCCACGATGGCCACAGCTATGAATACTATCGCCCAGTTTGTTACACAACAGGGTCAACCAGGGGTCGTTGCAGGTAATCAGGCTGCGAGAGCCGGAGGTAGTGGTCCTACCGGAGGGAATCTGTATGATCGGTTTATACATCATGGGGCTTATACTTTCTTTGGGGAGCCGGACGATATGAAAGCTGAGATGTGGCTAAGGAAGTTCGAGAGAGTGGCAGCGATATTGGAGTGCCATGATGACAGAAAGATTACTTATGCTACTTTCCTTCTCGAGGGTGATGCTGAAGATTGGTGGAATACCATCAGTGAGAAATGGGTAGCTGAGGGAGGTCATCATTCGTGGGCCGACTTTGTCCGAGAATTTCGAGACAAGTATATATCGGTAGTTGCCCGCGAGAGGCGTCAGACTGAGTTCATAAACTTGAGGCAGGGAAGTATGACGGTAGATCAATACGAGGCTACTTTTACCCGGCTTTCCCGTTATGCACCAGCTTTAATTCAGCCGGAGGACATGAAGATTCAGAGGTTCATCATGGGTTTGAGGAGAGATATTATGCTGAACTTGTCTTCAAATGATTTTCCTAACTATGCTGCAGTAGTCCGAGCTGCCTCGAGATATGAGAAACGGAAAGCCGATGTATTAGCCGAGACCAGTCAATCGAGTAAACGGTTTCAGTCTCAGAGTCAAGGGTACTAGGGGCAGGCTGTATCAGTTGGGCAGAGTTCGCAGCCGAGACAGACTCAGAGTTACACAGGGCCTACTCAGACTCAGGCACGACCAGTTCAGAGTCAGACTCAGAGTCAGTTCTGTCCAGCAGTTTCCCGTTCGCAGCAGGGTAGTTCAGCTACCTCTACTTACAGAGCTCCTTCGGGAGGCACTGTTGCAAGACGTCACCAGCAGTGCAGCTTCTGTCAGCATCAGGGTCACACTGAGGATGTTTGTTGGAAGAAACATAACAAGTGTACAGGTTGCGGCAGTGATCAGCACAGGGTTAAAGACTGTCAGAAATTTAAGAACCCTAGGGGTCAGACATCAGCTCAGAACTCTCAAACCAGGGCCCCAGCTGCAGCACCACCACCACGAGGCCAGGCCCGAGTATTTGCTTTGGATGCCGAGGAGCTTCCGGACACTACCGCTGTGGTAGAAGGTATTTTTCTTCTTAATGATCAATCAGTTAAGGTTTTAATTGATTCCGGGGCTTCGCATTCTTTTATTACTCCTACTTGTGCACAAAATGCTAAATTGAAACATGATAAACTGTTGCATGAGATTGTGGTTTATACTCCTATGGGTCCGAAGTTTGTTACTAGATCTATTTGCAGAGCATGTAGCATATTTATTGAAGGTCGTGTTTTTCCTGCTGATTTGATTATCCTACCCTTCAATGACTTTGAAATTATATTGGGGATGGACTGGTTAAGTAAATATTATGCCCAGCTTGATTGTAGAAAGAAGATTGTGTATCTAGAGATGCCTAACCAACCCGTACTTAAAATAGTTGGTAGTAGAAAATCTACGGGAACTCCTATTATTTCTTCTATTAGGGCATCTAAATTATTGAGCAAGGGTTGTGAGGCTTATCTTGCTTATTTGATTAATCAACCTGGGGATCAACTGAAATTGAATGATGTACCTATCGTGAGAGAGTTTCCGGGGGTCTTTCCTGAGGAATTACCTGGGTTACCGCCTGATAGAGAGATAGAGTTCATGATTGATTTATTGCCGGGGACTTCACCTATCTCTAGGACTCCGTACAGAATGGCTCCACCTGAGTTGCAGGAATTGAAAGTTCAATTGCAGGGCTTGCTTGAGAAGGGATTCATTCAGCCGAGTTCTTCACCGTGGGGTGCGCCAGTTCTCTTCGTTAAAAAGAAAGACGGATCTCTTCGCCTATGCATCGATTACCGGGGTCTTAATCAGGTAACCATCAAAAATAAATATCCTTTGCCTTTAATCGAAGAGTTGTTTGATCAGTTGCAAGGCGCCAGGGTATTCTCTAAATTTGATCTAAGGCAGGGCTATTATCAACTGAGGATTAAGAAAGATGATGTTCCTAAAACTGCCTTCAGAACTCGATATGGCCATTATGAGTTTGTTGTCTTGCCGTTTGGTCTTACTAATGCTCCCGCCGCATTCATGGATTTAATGCAGAGGGTATTCCGTCCTTATCTGGATCGATTTGTAGTCATATTTATTGATGACATCCTTGTTTATTCTAAATCTGAGGCGGAACATGAACAACATCTCAGAATTGTGTTACAGACCCTTCAGGAGCATCGGTTATTTGCAAAGTTTAGCAAATGTGAATTCTGGCTTAAGCAAGTTGCTTTTCTTGGCCATATTATCTCGCAGGATGGTATTTCTGTTGATCCAGCGAAGATCGAAGTTGTGTTATCTTGGAAACGACCTGAAACTGTCACGGAAATTCGTAGCTTCCTTGGTTTAGCTGGGTATTATCGGAGGTTTGTAAAGGATTTCTCTAAGATTGCAGGACCTTTAACTCAGCTTACTCAGAAGAAAACAGTATTTGACTGGAATGATAAATGTGAGGCCAGCTTCCAGGAATTGAAGAAGAGATTGACTACAGCTCCTATTCTTGCTTTACCTGAGGGTTATGATAATCTGGTGATCTACAGTGATGCTTCGAAGGAAGGTCTGGGTTGTGTATTGATGCAGAATGGCAGGGTTATTGCTTATGCTTCCAGGAAACTGAAGCCTTATGAACTCAACTATCCGACTCATGATCTTGAACTTGCAGCTATCATTCTTGCGTTAAAGAAATGGCGCCATTATCTCTGGGGCAACAAGTTTGAAATCTTTACAGATCATAAGAGCTTGAAATATCTGTTTTCACAGAAAGAGTTGAACATGAGGCAGAGGCGTTGGCTGGAATTACTAGAGGACTATAACTGCACTATTAACTATCTTCCAGGTAAGGCCAATATTGTTGCTGATGCTTTGAGTCGAAAGGCTACTGTTGCTAGCTTGATTATCAAGAATTGGGAATCCATGGAAGAATTGTGCTTATGGAAGCCTAGTACTTCAAATTCTGGTATTCAATTTGCAAGTTTGCAGATTCAATCTCTATTGTTATCCAGGATTCGAGAAGCTCAACAGGCTGATCTTCAATTGTTGAAAGTCTTAGAGAATTCTAAAGGGGGAGAGTCGGATTTCAAACTGCACGACGATGGTATTCTCAAATTCAAAGGTAGAATCTGTATTCCGAATGATCCAACTCTGAAGAAGGATATTCTTGCTGAGGCACACAGTTCCAGATATACTATCCATCCAGGCAGTACGAAAATGTATAAAGATTTGAAGCAGAATTTCTGGTGGAATAATATGAAGAGAGAAATTGCTGACTATGTTGCCCGATGTCTTACCTGTCAGAAAGTTAAAGCAGAACATCAGAGACCTGCAGGGTTGTTGTAGCCTTTGGCTATTCCTGTTTGGAAATGGGATCATATTACTATGGATTTCGTATCCGATTTACCGAGGTCTTCGAGGGGTAACGACTCAGTCTGGGTTATTGTGGATAGACTGACCAAGACTTCTCATTTTATAGCTAAAAAGAAGTCTGATTCTCTTGATAAACTGGTAGAGTTGTATATTGAGAACGTGGTCCGACTTCATGGAATTCCAAAGAGTATTGTGTCGGATAGAGATCCCAGATTCACATCTCAGTTCTGGCAGAAGATTCAGAAAGCTTTGGGCACGAATTTGAATTTCAGTACAGCTTATCATCCTCAGACAGATGGTCAATCCGAGAGAACTATCTTGATCCTTGAGGATATGTTGCGGGCTTGCATTCTGGACTTCGGTAAAAGTTGGGAGAAATATTTGCCACTAGCAGAGTTCGCCTACAACAATAGTTATCAAGCTACTATTGGTATGGCACCTTATGAGGCACTGTATGGGCGTAAATGTCGGTCTCCTCTCTACTGGGATGATGTTGGTGAGATGAAGACTATCGACCCTACTCTCTTACCTGAAATGAACAAAATGATTGATCAGGTGCAGCTTATCAGAAAAAGGATGCTTACAGCATAGAGCCGGCAGAAGAGTTATGCAGATAGACGACGTCGTGATCTGAAATTTGCCGTGGGGGACCGGGTATTTCTGAAAATTTCTCCTCGCAAGGGTTTGATTCGGCATGGTAAAGGAGGTAAACTCAGTCCTCGATATGTGGGACCATTTGAGATAACTGAAACTGTTGGTGATTTGGCTTACCGTCTAGCTTTACCTCCCAGTCTGGGCAGAATTCATGACGTATTCCATGTTTCCATGCTTCGGAAGTATCAGCCAGATCCCTCTCACATACTTGAACCGGAACCGCTAGAGATCAGTGAAACTTTGACCTACACAGAGAAACCTCTTCGAATTGTTGATCAGAAAGTTCAGGAGCTGAGGACTAAAAGCATTCCGATGGTTAAAGTTCTGTGGGATCATCATGGAGTAGAGGATGCGACATGGGAAAGAGAGGATCAGATGCGGGATCGGTATCCGGAGTTATTCGCCGAATCATGTAAGAATTGCGTGGGCGCAATTAGTTTAAGGGGGAGAGGATGTGACGCCCGAGAATTTGCCATGCATTTAATTACTGTTGCATCCCTTATCTGCGCATTTACTTCTATGCCTTATTAACTGACTTGTGACTACTATTCACTTCGTTTTTAAAATGCTTTCTATTAGTTAACTAGTATTTTTATTAAATCATATTAATTATAAAAGTAGTGGGAAAAATGTGCTTTTGAGCTTAAGGCGTTAGGAAGGCTCGTTTAGAAAATAATTTTAGAAGTCAAGTGAATAGTGTTACGTAATAACTTTATAGATTTAATTAGTTAACCAATGTGTCACCCCTTAGACTCGCTTTTAAAGCTTACTACGCGTATTATATTAGACCACTCAAGCGCCCAAAGGACCCCACCTCAACTCAACCCTTATTATATCACACTTTAACTCATATATCACACAACAACAAAAAAAATAAAAGCTGAATGGCACTGTAGCAAACCCGACAGCCTTCTCTTGCCTTTTGAGGATTTTTGCTTCTTCAAATCATCAATTCAAGCCATGCCAAGCCTCGAGCAACTAGTGTAGGGTGTTTGCAAGGTTCCTAGGTGCTCCTACGCGTAGTGGTGAGGGATTTCATAGCTTGTTTTTGCATTTTTAAATAATTGCTCATTTCTTGAATCGTTGGAAATATGATTAAATGCCATTGTAAATGTTATTTATGCTAATGTACTATCTATATGAATGCTAGAGAACACTTTTGAACCGTCGTTTCGCAATTTAAACGGTTAGAATCGTTAGTTTGATTTCTAGGGTGAATAGTGACGTTTTTTCTAGGGTTTTGTGTAATTGTTCGAATTGGCTTGAATTAATGCTTCTAATTGATGCCTTAGGTACTAGTGAAGATAATCAAATAGCCCCGTACACTTGCATTGCCCTTAAATCGCCTAAAAATGGAAAATAGCCGACTTTAAGTTGGGGCTTTCAGGGTTAATGCGATTCCGGGTGGATTCGGGCTTCAATTCTAGTTTCCTTAGGCTACCTAGGTGCTATAGATACCTTGATATCCCTTGTTTGAAGCCCGGACAATGTAGGTGTGGTTTAAAGCCAAAAGAGGGAAATTGGGGCTTTCGGGGTAAACGCGGGCATTTGATTGAGTTCGAGGGTTGAAAGGGTACCTTGGGGGTTAGTTAGAAGGTTGGGAGAGTTTCTTTTGAAAATGAAATCATTAACTTGGGTTTGGAAGAGAAATAGTATGTAAAATAAAGGGGTTTAAGTGCAATTTCGTTTGTCTCACATTACTAAACCCACGGCATGACTTCATGAGTGTTTATATGTGATATTAAGTTGGTTTGGAGCTTTTGGGGTAATCCTATGCTTATTTTGTATATGTTCACTTGTAAACTGCTTATTAACTTCTATATTTGCTTCTATCCTAATTGCAACGAGGTCAACCTACTTTGTTGATCCTCATAGGTGTTAATGCTTATATTATTGCTATTAACTTGCCATCGTTAAGTGTATTGCATAGTGGTTGCGCAACCATAGTGTCGGGGCGGATGTGTTGAATATCGGCTGGGCGGCAGAGGGCTTGCCGGTGGATATTCAAACTCCGTACCCTATTCCCTCATTCGCCTGGTCCGGAGATTGCCAGGGGATGTTGGGTCGTAGGTTTCGGGGTACATCCGGAGTACACCCACTGGAGTGATTGGGGTTATGCCGGCTTATCGTGATCGTGCTCGTGGTTCGTGGATCGTGATTGAAGACCAGTGAAGATTGGTGTATAGGGGATTGTTGAAATGTATCCTTTTTAATTGGGTGGTTATTTAAGTTATCATTGATTCTTAAATTGTTAAAGTGTTATTGTTGTGTAATTGTATTATCTGTTGCATTGCACGCCCCGGGACTATATCCCTCACTGGGTAACAGTGGTTGCTCATACCTCGATATCTGTTTCAGGAGACGCTGAGGGTGATCCCCAGCTTGTTGATTTAGTTGAGGAAGAAGAAGTTCAGATCGAGCCTTTACCTTAGTTGCTGTGTCTGATAACTTGAGGTGGTTAATGATTTTGTTGCTATGTGGAAGACTCATCTGATTACTTTATGTACTATTTTGTAGCCCAAGGGCTTTGTATATGCTTGTTGTATAAGTCGAAGATTAGATGGTTGGGTTGTAGCTTTAAAAGTCTATGAACTGTAATAACTTTTATTCTTGCCTTGTTTCCTTGCATGCTTGGGAGTGGATGGTTAATGTAGAATGCTTTACTCCTTAAGATGTTTTATTGATTTCTTAGAATGTTATGATTATAAGACTATGCTGTCAACTAGTTCTCGCATGCTTGTGTGTTTTGGAATTATTGTGCACTATAAGGCTCGGATGGCCTTATAGCTTTGTTGTTTAATTGAGAAAAGTTGTATTGTATTGTTGGGACCTTGTTTAAGTGTTTACAGGTTTTCAGAATGTCCACGGTACAGGGGAGACTCTGTCCGTGTGTTGGGTCCGGACTTAACCTTTAGCTTGGGGGTTGGGTCGGGGCGTGACAGCTTTGGGCTTGGTTAGTTGGGCTTAGGGAAATAGTTTAGATGATAGAAAAGGCCCAAAACAAAATAAAAACTCTAAAGGCCCAAAAGAAATCTCTACAAAAAGTTACTATTCATTACGTGATACTATTCACCCAAGCCTTTCCCGAAATACTTGAAATGAAATTCTTTCGATGAACATACTTTAGAAGTAGTTTAAATAAGGTAAATGTATATGCCAAATAATTAAATAAAATATTTTGAAAATCACTCCGGGCTCGGAGCTCTTTAAGACAATATTATAATTTAAGTAAATTATGCAAGTGAATAAATCCAATTAATGCAATTATCAAAATAATAGGTTATTCATTTTATATAAATTAACTAAATATAATTTGTGCATGTTTAAGGATTATGAATAGTATTCTAGCTAATAAATGTAATTTGCTAGAGTGAACACATAATTGTATTCAAACCCTGAAACACACATTCAAATATATGCAGACAAGTACTATTTGCTACATGTTGGGTCTGGGGTGTCACACCACCCCTCCATCACCCTTGGATGGTCTGAAAAACCATAAATTCGCATCGAAATTGAAGGATCTATTAGGGCTATGAACATTATCTAGCAAGTAATCAAAGTAGAAGCAAGGATGAAATTCAAAATTTTCTTAAAGATTAAATCATAATGTTCATCACAGACCCTAAACTTGATTTCATGTAATTAACATAATTAAGACATATATATAGAAAATATATGTTAACAAGAGATAGATTAGCAATATACCTCTTGAAGACAAGCCATGAAGCCCAAAAATTGAACACTTGAAGCTTGACTAGTCTTCCCACACATGCAAGAGATCTAGTAGGTCCACACAAGCAAAGAATAGGTTTCTTTCATCTCCAAAGTTGTATGTGCTAGCTAACTTTAAATTTATTTGATCTTGTAGCCATGAAAACTTTGAAGAATTTTTTTTCCCTTTTTCTTCTTTATGTCGTGACCAAGAAAGAAGAAGAAGAAGTTATGTTGTTTTGTTTTTGTTGTGTAGTAATTTTCCACTAACTACTACTATGTATATTTCAAGACTATAGATATACATCTATATCTACATATATCTTCCATACAACATATGCAAAAGTGTTATCTAACATATACAAGTGTCCGTAGATCATGACACTTGTCATGCATGTCTTACCAAGTATGTAAGAGATAGAATTAGTGGAATTTTACTACATTCCACTATCTCCCTTAATATACCATTAATCAAATATTAACTTCTTAATCTTGCATGCGTGTATATGTATTGGTCAATTAACTTAAGTAAGAAATATTTAAGTTAATCATCAATAGATTAAATTAGGGAAATTATATTTCTACGTTGCACTTAAGTCCCCATACACAATATATTATGACACATTGGCCCCCATTAACTTTTAATGATATAATACACTATTGCCCCAATAATCATTAATGGTCAGTTACAACACAGTTAACACTTTAACGTCTCAAAATAAAATGCAAGCTCATTGGAAACCTATTCATAAGTGTTTTATTGTATGTGACTTTTTAGATTCACCGTCATAGAGCATTGAGGAAACATTGAACCCTTTCAATGTTGATCAAACCCTTTTCAATTTGTTTAGAGAATGTCTCCTGTCATTCTCAAAACATCCTCAAGGTTCTTGAGTGAGGTTCTAGCAACTACCGTATCAAGACAATTTATAAGGCAATGAAGTGCAATTCAAGTGAATCTATTTATAGTCGTTGATTATTTTGTAAACCAATCATTCCATTAATCGTCCCCTTGAGCAAAAATCATGATACGATTAAGTTCATAAACTCGATACTTTGCATAGATCTAAATGGTGTAATGAGAGATGACACATGAAAAACTCTTTTTTCGTCATTCATACCTCAACCAATGATTTTCTCATTAAACAACTAAACTTATATCACATAGAACATTGTCTTATGATGAAGGTTAATGGATCCTATCTTGACCACTACTTGTCAATTACTATATCGAACAAATGAAACTACGAGAGAATGCATTTCATCCCATTTATCGGGACAAGTATTAGCTAAATGCTAGAATCAAACCCCAATACATATGAAAACCATAATGTCTCAAATTAAAGGATTACATGCACAATCACAATTAATAACAAATTATTAATCCAAAGTCATATAATTTGTTATTCATGTCATATTCAGTGATCTATTCAATTAATAATCACCCACATATTTATTAATCGCATCCCCATGTTGTTAAGGTGCGAGGCTCACCACCCTTTATCATTAACATCCCTATGTTAATCATGAAGGCGCTATAAAGGCGTCAGCTTCATAATGAAGGCGCAATAGGGCGTTAGCTTCAAAATGAAGGCACGTAAAGGCGTCAGCTTCAAAAGCGGGAGCACAACGGGATCGTCTCGAGGTATGTAAATAACAAAAACATACAAGCGTAGTGGAAACGATAACAATTAAAACTTTGCATGTAGACTAGTTGTATTTACAAAAATCTCAAGAGTAAATCCGTAATTAGTACATGAAAGAAAATGCATAAAAGTATATACAATTATATACATATGTATTTAAAATGAAATATAAGAATACTTCATGTGGAGAACTCGGATGTAGACACTTGAAGAAGGTCTTGACTCGGGCAAAGCTCATTCACACATGCAAAGGTCCTAGTCGATCTACGGGTATCCAAAAGCAAATGACAACTTAACTAATTGTAGTGCTAGCTTAGTTAAGTCCAAGAGCTTAGGTATGTATGAGTTGTTAATTATAGGCAAAATGTTTCCTATCTCCACTAGCCTTGGCCGAAATTACCAAGAGAAAAGAGAGAATTTTTTGCTTCTAAAATATGAGAATTTCGGCCATAAGGTGCAAAAAAGAATGAAGGGCTTGTCTTCTATTTATAGATGTATGAACATGCTCATCAAATGCCAAGTGTCATGATGTAAGCAAATCAAGAAGCCAAGTGTCATCATCCTACACATGGCCTGCCATAGGAGGGCAATTTGGACAAATTTCACTTGTAACTTGTTGTTTGTCTTTTAGTGCAAGTTGTCTTTTGTCCTTTTGTGCTTTGTCCTTTTGTGTTTGTCTTTTAGTGCAACTTGTTGTTTGGCTTTTAGTGAAGACAAACAATAATTATTTTTCAACCCTTTAAGAATAATTAATTGCAGATTGACCCATCAATCTATTTACACTCTTGCCCCAATGCTTTTCAATATTTACACTTTGGCCCTAAAACTTTCAAAAATTATAATTTTGGCCCACTTAACCGGTAATATCCAAAATCACACCGTTAACATTTTAACGTGTTCCCAACTCAATACCAAGCTCAGAAATTGCTTTATTCATGTTACCCTAGGTGTGTGACTTTCTAGGTTCATGACCGTACAGATAAAGGATCGATTCTGAAAATATCTCCATCATTTTCCGGAATACTTTCATGTTCATGAGTGACGCGCTAGCAATGAACGTATCATGACAATATGTACAGTAATAAAGTCCAATTCCAACGAACCTATTTATAATTGCAAATTAGCATGCAGTCCGATCCTTCTGTTAAAATGTCCCGATCATTGTGGGGACCATGAAATGATTAAGTCCGCTATACGATTCTATGCATAGATCTAAATCGGTAGAATAAGAGATAACATATATGGAAAAATACATTTCCATCGTTCAACTAACCCGGTTGAGGATTTCTCATTTCAGACGACAGACACTAGATCGCATAGGACATCGCCTCACTATCGGAGATTAACAGATCCTATCTTGACAACTATTTGTCAGTCTCTATATCACAAGACTAAACTGCAAGAGGTCGTATCTCACCCTCAAAGAAGGCAAGCATTGTCCAAACGCAAGATTTAGCCCTTGATATAGCCGGCAGCCGTAATTTTTCAAGTCAAAGGATTAATTTGCACAATTTGCAATGAATGACAAACTATTAATCCAAAGTCATGTAGTTTTGTCATTCCGATCACATTCAATGATCCTTTCAACCAACGATCATTCATATGTGAGTTAATCGCATCCCAATGCCGTTGTAGCTCAACGTTCGCTACCCTTTATCATTAACATCTCTATGTTAATCAAAGGTAACTACATATGATAGTCCGTACTTGATTATTCTAGTCCTGGTCAAATAATCTAAGGACTATGAATGCTTTTGAATGTTTATCATGTCGAAAAAATATGCAGCGAATTCTCAACACTTTAAGAATATATTTCTTCTCAGAAAAACATTAAGGACATATTCATATAATTGAACGGAGAATATGAATATCCAATTAACATGCTATTCAGATTTACATCAAAATGCCCTATATAGGTCATCGAACTATATAACATTATGGCATATCTCTAACAAATCAAAGGTAACAACACTTGTAATAGTCCATAATAGATTATTGAAATCCCGATCATATAATCTAAGGACTATGAATACTATAAGTATTTATCATGCTAAAGAAATATGCAAACATATTCTTAACCCTTTTAGAATATATCTCTCTAATGAAAATACTAGGGACTCTTTCATACACAAAAAGAAGGAGAATATGAATGTCACTAATATGTCAATATCTAAGCAAACATATAGACATAAATGCCATAAAGTACAAGTTAATGTCAAAATGCCCCAAAATATGTCATCCAAATATATAGCGTTAGGGCATATCTCTAACATAAACCACTGCTAGTCCTTCGAGAAAAACATAAAAAATAGTCCGCAAAAATTCTACACTGCCTCGTTGACTTGGCTCGTATGATTCTTGGCATGTACATACATTTAGAATTGTAAAATATAGCAAACCTACCTATTACATATGGTCTTATACTTCATTATGAATCTTACATTTAGCTCTACAAAACAGTTTAAAGATTACAAACAGATTGGATAAACCACAAATCCAATAATCATACTGTTGGGATTGGTGTGCCCAAAAGACCACTAGCACTTGCCATTTCTGTAATATGAATATTTGTAATAATAATAAAGTATCATCTCATTGTTATGAGCACGTTCTTCTCTCATTTATTATGTGGATAACTGTATTTGTATATGTATGAAAGGTCCTTGCTTCAAGTGTTGACTTAGGTGCGGGATGATTACGCACAGAAGGTCTGAGTCATGGTTACTTGATGAGCATAATTACTATTTCCATGACTTAGTAGTAAAGCTAGGCACTTTACTATGGTAGAGGTCATAGTGGAATAAGTTCTTTTTTGAATAAGAGTGATTTGCCTTGATCATGGAATTGTTCCAGACTTATTACACTTATGCATCTGTATGCAATAGATGGACCACCGTAGATGTGTACTCTGAATATGTACTATCAAAGAAAGAGTATACATATACCTACGAGCTTCTAAGTGGGCCATAGCTCCTAATCTTGAGTAAGTGTGGATGAACTGACGAAGTTGGGTGCTTGCACTTTGAGCCATTATGGGTGTGGTCTAATTGCTAGGTCATCTAACTATGTGGTTTGGGTGTATAGGACCTGATTAGAAGGAATGTGCATTTTCAATAAGGAGTCTACACATTAATCACTCCCTTAGATTAATCCGAGACTATATCATCCTAAATCTATGCATAGTAGTATAGGATGTTGTACTTGGTGTTACACTTGAGGGTAGCTCCCTTAGATAAGTGGATAACTCCTGAAGGATAGCTGGATGATGGATTCAGAGAATCTAAGGAGTTTAAGATGCAGTTCAAGAGATAATAGTACACTCTGAAACCTGTCTTAACTACGAGTGAGTATAGAGAGACATTATGGTCATTTCATCACTTAGTTGGGCAGAAGACTATTTTTGTAAATACAATATTTATCCTTGAGTACAGCTATTGTGATACCCCGAACCCAGCATATAATTAATGATATCTGTTTGCATTTAAATGAGTTTTATTTTGAATGATAGTACAAATTTAAGTGATTAATTTAGCTAAGTCATCCATTTTTGCACTGTTTGCATATTTCTTTTAAAATATTCAAATAATAGCTAAATTAACTATTTGAAATGAATATTAACTACTTTTATTATTTAGAGTAACTAGATTTATTTCTTGCATTTATTGACTTTGTTTTCAACTAAATGGAAAAGTATCTCTGAGCCTGGAGTGAATTTTTAAACTATTTTACTTTTCAAAAATTATATTTTCTATTATTACTTATCATTTTTATAGTAATCATTCCTCGCTCGTTCGTGCGTAACTCATCGGAAATGAAAGATATAGAATTGTTTTTAGTCCCTAATGAATAGTAATTTAGTTTAGTTTTAGTTGGTTTTTAATTGAATTGGATTGTATTTATTCTTGCTTAGCCATTTTAATTGCCAATGCAAAGTATTTGACCATTTAAATAAGCCATTTGACCACCCAATGTATATTGACCCTTTTACCCTTTTGTTGTCATCTTTTATAAACTAAACAAAAGCCAAAAAATGAAAAAAAAAAGATAGAAAAAGAAGCTAGAAGCGGCGAAGGCCAAAGAGAAAGCATATTTTCTTCAATTTTCTTCTACAAACCTGCTTGGAAATGGATAAGGAGCTTGGCTTGGGTTCTTACGGGTCTTCATCTTCAATCATTGTGAGGGATTTCACATTTTTGTGCATTTTTCCTAAAATTTGATTTATGTTTCAATTTCTTAGATTTGTTATATAATGCACTTAAATGCCTATTATTGCTTGAAATAGCTTCCTTTGAGTTCATAGAGCATTTTTTGATAACTATTTAGAGACTTTTACGGTTAGAAATGCAAATTTAAATTGGAAAAGATAATGAATAGTGAAATAAATAGTAAACCCTTGAATTTTTGGATTTTTGATATGAATTGCATTTTCTTGATTTACTTAGGTGCATTTAGTGCTAGAAAGATTAAATGTGCAATAAAAATGGATTTTCCTTTTGTAAAATCAAGAAATTAGCATTGAAATGTAAAGGGGCTGTTTGAGCAAGTGTTGACTGTGCTCGATTTGAGTTGGGGGTTTGGCTTGTAAATGCGGGAAAGCACTTTTAAAGCAAGTGTGGTATTGTTTGGATTCCTGGTTAGCATAACTGTAGTTCAAACGCATTACGTGGACTTTCGGGCTCCGGTTGGGAAAGCGAGGTTTTCTGCCATAGAAACATGACTTGTAGTGCCTAAGTGTGGGTAGTGAAGACGGTTTTCGAATCCCGTAGCTCGTTTGCTCGTAATTTCCTTTGGAAGTTAGAGATTGAATAGTTTAATTTGTAATTTTTATTGTTTGAACTGTTATTGCTTGTTTAACTATTGTTCTTGATGCTATTAATGATTATAAGGCATGGATGTCAATTATTGCTACTAATCTTCACTTTGGTGACGTCGCTTGATTATCGTTATGTTTCTCGTATTGCATTTTATAATGTCAGGCGCGCGAGTGATGGGCTTCTTTAGGCAGTCTTAGGTTGCCAGGGTTGGGTTGCTCTAGCTCCGTGTCCTATTCCCATTCTCGCTAGGAATGCCGCCCTGGGAGATTTTGGTCGTAGATGTGTCGGGGTACATCCTGAGTACACCCAGTCGAAATTATAAGGTAGATATGCGCTTCTTGTCATCGTTGTCAACATCAAGCTTGAGGTTGATGTATTGCTCGTGGATTGGTATGTAGCTCGTGTGAGCGAACCGTAACCTTCAAAGTGTGGTATAGCTTTGATTGGTTATGTTGATGTTTTCCTTGATTGTTTCCTTTGTATTAATGCTTGTATAGCTTGTTTACAAATTGATTATAGTGTTAATTGCTCCTATTTGCATTGCACGAATCTCCTTATGAATGTTTCCCGTATATTGTTACCCTTCCTCACTGAGTATACATGTTTTGTATACTCACTCTTCATTATCCACTTTTCAAGTAAAGCCATGTTAGTAGGAAAGTTCGTGATTGCATGATAGCTCGTGCTTGAAGAGTTGCCTTATGTGTTATATGTCTTGAATTGTAAAAAGTTGTAAAGTGGTTTCTATTATGAGTTGTATGTATTCAATGAATAAAGAAATGTAATTTAAGTTTAACTGGGTCATTAGAGTGGTATGATAACCTAGTTAATGTAATTGGTTGGTAAGGTTTAAATTCAATGCATGTTCATGTTTTTCCAAGAGGAAAAGTGTGAAACCCCATTTATCTGCTTTAACTTGATTTACGAGCTTTATCTCGTTTTGCGTGCATCTGACCTGTTTATGTGCTATAGGGCATAGAATGTTATAATTTTGATATCAATACTCCTAATACGTGCTAAATGTACATTCATAAAATTTTCATAAAAAACGAAGTCAGAAATTTTATCATCGATTTTCAGTAAATAGTGTTTTCGAAACACGTCCGCTAAAATTTTGAAAATTGTCTTTTTAACCCTTCTAGACCTAGACCACGGACTTTAATAGACCTGGGTTTAATGAAAACGGTTTTAAAATCGGCTTAAGAATTTATTAGGGTTTTTACACCGACTTTTGCAAAAATCGAGTTTTAAGCTGACTCGGGTGAAATTGTTTGATTGTAAAACATCTTGTCACCTAAAAATAATCTACTTGAGGTATTTTGGGTATTGAATAAATGTTTTGAACTTTGGTGATCAAGAAAATGCATTTAAAGTCAAGAAAACACAAAAATACTAACTTAAACTACTTTGACTTTGCAATTTTTTTATTTGACTAAGCTTTTAATTATATATTGTCATCAACACACACTCAACACAACACAAAACACACTCAAAAAACACATAGGAGGCTGAAAGGGAGAAGAGAGAAAAAGAAAGAAAAAAAACTCAAGCTTTTCAACCAATTTTTCAAAGAAAAACCTAGTTTTTATCCGTAGAACTTCGTGCCGACTTGGATTCCGCTTGTTGGGCACGAATTTCACGTATTCCTAGTCATATATCGCATCAAAGGTGAGAGAAAAATTCTGGATCTCAAAACTCAACTTTTGTGTTTTTGCGTAGAATTGAAAATCAAACTGTTAGAATTCTAATCTGATGTTAGATTATTGCTCCTTGCATGCTAGGGATCATTTAGCTGTAATACTATGAGTTTTTATCGGTTGTAGCATAATTTTTATTTTTCGGGTATTTAAATTTGATTAAATTGTTCAATGTTGAATAAATTGAGTGTGTTAATCAGAATCGATTGCCGTCGATTTCTAGATGTTTGATAATTACGTGGTAGCGCCGTTGTAATGCCGAATTTTCGATTATGATGTTTGGGTGAAAATCCAAAAAATTCAGCCTTGACACCTTAGGGTTTTAGGGTTATCGGGCATGATTTGGAGGTGTTATGGTGGTTTTCCAAGGGGGCTAATGTAGTTGGTTGAATGGGTGAGTGATAGAAACTGATTTGGAGTTGTTTGGATTAGTAGATGTAAGATATGATTATTTGAAGTTTAAGTTGTCTTTCTTTAAAATGTTAGATTGAGCCTTAGTTGATTGGGTGTGGGTTGAGTGATTTAATTGTGAGTTGTTGATGGGTAAATTAGAGTTTGATTGTGTGTTTGATGCATGTTCGGTTAGATGGCCTACTTTGTCATCTAACTTAGTTATTTGTTGTCTAATTGATTATTGATGCTAGTATTGATGAGTAGATGATTATTGATTGATGATTGATTGATTATTGATGATTGTTATAGAGTCTTGGTATGTGTGTGCCACCTCTCGGGCAGCGTTAGGCTGTCGGGTTGAAAACGGCATGACTGCCAGAGACTACCCCCAGCTCGCATGACGAAGGTGTCATGGAGGGAGGGGCTAGTGAGGTACCTCGGGTGTGTGAGTAATGGGGAGTTACAAGAAGAATGGTTGAGATCGTGATGGTGTTTGGAGCTACACCATCTAAAGTATCCTTTATTGAATGGTTATATAGTTATGTGATGATAGTATTATTTATGTTATTGTGTGTTTACTGACTCAAAGGATTATTCCAAGGAGTTTAGTAGACCTTGCTCGAGATCTATCGGATCCTCACTGAGCTTATTTTATATAAGCTCACTCTCTATTATTGCATGCTTACAGGTGTACTTTCACAAGATTACGGGTACGTGCCTCCTGAAGAGGAGAATGTGGAAAACGTGCCTTACGTGGATAAGTCCTATGTTCCAGAGTCTTATCCGTGATGTCGAACATGTTTTATTATCTTGTAAATTAATTTAGTAGACTTTTATCGGCTTTGTAGTTTATATTGTATAAGATGTTGTTAAGTTAATGAATTAGTTGATGTTGTCTTAGTAGCCTTTCTTTTGTTTATGATTAGGTTGCTAGATTGGCTCAATATGTTTTTGTATTGTATATTAAGGTTTATGTATTATGTTGGAACGGAGGCGTATAACGAGGAATGATTATTGTATAATATAGTTATGATGCATGTTGTATTTATTGAAGAGTTACTTGTTGTATGGTTGTGGAGTTAATGTATGTTGTTCTATTGAGGTTGGTTTAGGACCTCGGTATCCTATTTACTGTCGTTATACTGCCAAAATTCCGTTGCGTCCTAACTGATTATAGGAGGGGTCGAGTTGAGGCGTGACATTTAAGTGGTATCAGAGCTCATGTTAGTTGTTAGCCGGGGTATTCTCGGAATGTGGGTAATGGTCTTAGCATAAAAGTATGTATGAAAAGAAAGGAAAGTGAAAAATGTGTTAACATGATTAAGTGATAAGTGATTATGTGATTAAAGTGCTTATGTGATTATGTGAACAATTTGTTTATGTGTTTTATATGAGTTTGTTGTTTAGGTGTTAATAATTGTTTATAATCTGTTTACGTGCTATAACTGTGCTAACTCTTTGATTAGTAGAATGGCCGGTCGACCGAGAACCAGAGGTAGGCCTGAGATGACTGATGAGACTCTGGGTAACGCAGCACCGGACCGTGGTAGGGATGATGACCGATTAGGGGCAGCTATGGAGAGGATTGCATAATTAGTGGCTAGTCAGGCACAGTTATTAGCAGGGCAGGCTGCCCAAAATCAGGCTATGCAGGCTCAGCTACTGAATATTCAGGGTGGTAACCACGGGCGTGGTACCCTGAAGGAGTTTTTAGGATATCATCCACCGAGATTTCAGGGGGAGCCGGATGATAGGAAAGCGGAGGCATGGATTAGCAAGTTGGAGAAGATTTACGATCCACTTGGCTATACTGATGAGCAGAGGGTCTCTTTTGCCGTGTACTTGTTAGATGACGAGGCAGAGGAGTGGTGGCGCATGGTAAGGACTAGCTGGGCGGCACAGGGTATTCCTTATGTTTGGGGTACCTTTCTGATGGCTTTCCGGGCAAAGTATGTCCCGAGGATTGCTAGGGAACGGAGAGAGGCAGAGTTTCTAGCCTTGGTCCAGGGAGATGCTACAGTAGCTCAATATGAGGCCACATTTACTCGATTGTCCCGGTATGCACCAGAGTATGTGGCAGACGAGGAGCGGAGGACTCGCAGATTTATTTGGGGTTGAGGCCCGAGATTCAGGATGTGATGGCACTGAATCGGTATGATATTTTCATCGAGGCTTTTAAGGCAGCTTCCAGACTAGAGAAGAGAAAGGGGGACCAGCTTGTGTCTAGTCAGCCCAGTAAGAGGCTGTATCAGCCGCAATATCAGCAGGGCACGTATAGGCCTCCCGTACAGCAGGTTGGGTTCAGGCCACCAGTACAGCAGGGTTCTTTTAGGCCACAGGGTCAGCAGAGTTACTATCGGCCTCAGTTTCAGCAGGGGCCATATCAGGTTCAGACTCAGTATAGGCCAACCCAGTCACAGGGTCAGTTCAGGCCTAGTATGGTGAGACCTCAGCAGCAGGCTATTTCAACTGTTTCTTCAGCTTCTGGTTCTTCCAGGGGCAGTGTTAGTGCCACATCATCGCAGTGTAATTACTGCAAGCGCCCAGGGCATGTGGAGTCCGACTGCAGGGTAAAGGCAGGGATATGTTTGGGTTGTGGTAGCAGCCAGCATAGGGTGAAGGATTGCCCTAGATATTCGAGGGCTAAGGGTCGGGCAGCGACTCAGGGTTACCAGGGTAGACCTGCGGCTAGTACACCTCAGCAGCAGCAGCGGGTTCAGGCTCGGGCCTACGCAGTTGACTTAGAGGAGATGCCTAAGGAGACTGCAGTTGTGGAAGGTAACTTCCTTATACTTGATCAACTTGTTAAAGTGTTGATTGATTCTGGTGCTACGCATTCTTTCATTACTCCTGCTTGTGTGCAACGTGTTAATTTGCAACCTGAAAGATTGCCTTATGTGGTTGAGATTAGTACATCTTTTACTGATAAGTATGTTACTGGCTTAGTATATAAGGATTGTATAATACATGTTAAGGGGCATAATTTTCCTTCGGACCTTATTTTATTTCCTATCCGGGGGTATGAAGTTATCTTGGGTATGGATTGGCTTTCTAAGTATGATGCCCAGTTGAACTGTAGAACCAAGGTAGTACAGTTTCATTTGCCAGATCAGCCAGTAGTTGAGGTAGTAGGGAACCGGGGTGCAAAGACGAGTTTTGTTATCTCAGCAACTAAAGCTGTTAAGTTGGTGAGTAAGGGGTGTTCGGGTTATCTGGCTTATCTGATCAACAAGCCATCTGATAAGCTATAGCTAGAGGAAGTCCCTATTATTCGGGAATATCCCAATGTATTTCCCGAGGAGTTGCCAGGGTTAGCGCCAGAGAGAGATATGGAGTTTATGATTAATCTTATTCTCGGTACTCAACCTATTTCTAAATCAGCGTACCGGATGGCACCAGCTGAGTTGAAGGAGTTGAAGACTCAATTGCAGGAGTTATTAGAGAAGGGATTCATTCAGCAGAGTTCTTCACCTTGGGGAGCTCCAATCTTATTTGTGAAGAAGAATGATGGTACCTTGAGATTGTGTATTGATTACCGTGGTTTGAATCAGGTGACTATCAAGAACAAATATCCTTTGCCACTGATTGACGAGTTATTCGATCAACTTCAGGGAGCAAAGTCTATTCTAAATTTGATTTGAGGCAGGGGTATTATCAGCTTCGGATTCGTACGGAGGATGTTCCGAAGTCTGCCTTCAGGACTCGGTACGGGCATTATGAGTTCGTAGTTATGCCCTTTGGTTTAACTAATGCACCGGCAGCATTCATGGATCTTATGCATCGGGTTTTCCAGCCGTATTTAGACCAGTTCGTGGTAATCTTTATTGATGATATCTTGGTCTATTCTAAATCTGAATCGGAGCACGAGCAACATCTACGGCTTGTCTTACAGAAGCTGCAGGAGCATCAGTTGTTTGCCAAGTTTAGCAAATGTGAATTTTGGCTGCAACGCATATCTTTTCTTGGCCATATTATTACACAGAGTGGTATCTCTGTAGATCCCACTAAGATTGAGGTGGTGATGTCTTGGAAACGGCCAGAGAATGTTTTTGAGGTCCGTAGCTTTCTTGGCTTGGCGGGTTATTATCGTAGGTTTGTCAAGGACTTTTCGAAGATTGCTGGGCCACTTTCTAAGTTGACTCAGAAGTGGACTATCTTTAATTGGGATGAGAAGTGTGAGAGTGGGTTTCAGGAGTTGAAAAAGAGGTTGACTACTGCTCCAGTACTTGCTCTACCAGAGGGGACCGATAATATGGTTGTTTACAGTGATGCATCCAAGGAGGGCTTGAGATGTGTTCTTATGCAGGATGGCCGAGTTATTGCCTATGCTTCCCGGAAGTTGAAGCCTTATGAGGTGAATTATCCGACTCATGATCTTGAGTTGGCAGCAGTTGTCTTCGCACTGAAGAAGTGGCGTCATTATTTGTGTGGCAGTAAGTTCGAGATTTTCACTGATCATAAGAGTCTGAAGTACTTGTTCTCACAGAAGGAGTTGAATATGCGCCAGCGGAGGTGGATCAAGCTTCTTGGAGATTATAATTGTTCTATCAATTATCTGCCTGGCAAGGCAAATGTTGTAGCAGATGCTCTTAGTCGGAAGGCGAGTATTTCTTGTTTAGCTGTCAAGAAATGGGAGGTTCTTGAGGAATTCACTTATTGGAGACTAGAGTTGACTCAGGTTGGGGTGATGTGTTCACATCTCCGTATTCAGCCTTTATTGTTGTCTCAGATCAGAGAAGCTCAGCAACTTGATGTTAAACTTCAGAAGATTAAGGGTCAGATCACGGATGATCAGTTTTACTTTAAACTGTATGAGGATGGTATTCTTCGGTTTCGGAACAAGGTTTGTGTTCCTGATGAACCGGGCTTGAGGCAAGGTATTCTGGAGGAAGCTTATAATTCTAAGTACACTATTCATCCCGGTGGAACCAAAATGTATCAGGATTTGAAGCAACATTATTGGTGGAACAACATGAAGAGGGAGGTTGCTCAGTTCGTGTCTAGATGTTTGACTTGTCAGAGGGTAAAAACCGAGCATCAACGACCAGCAGGTTTGCTTCAGCCGTTAGCTATACCACAGTGGAAATGGGAGCACATTACGATGGACTTCGTCACTGGTTTGCCTAGAACACCGAGGGGTAATGATGCAGTTTGGGTTGTCGTGGATCGTTTGACGAAGACAGCTTATTTTATTTCGATGAAGATGGGAGATGAGGTTACAAAGTTGACGGATCTTTATTTGGATCAGATTGTTAGACTTCACGGGATTCCATCTAGTATTGTCTCAGATCGAGATCCTCGATTTACTTCTTGTTTGTGGGAGAAACTTCAGGAGACCTTGGGTACTCAGTTGAACTTTAGTACCGCGTATCATCCACAAACCGACGGTCAATCTGAGCGGACTATTCAGATTCTGGAGGATATGCTTAGGGCTTGTGTTCTGGACTTCGGGAAGAACTGGGAGAAACATCTACCACTTGCCGAGTTTGCCTATAACAATAGTTATCAAGCTACTATTGGGATGGCACCTTTCGCAGCTCTTTACGGTCGTAACTGCCGTTCACCTTTATATTAGGACGAGGTAGGAGAGATGAAGACTATTGATCTGACTATCATGCCAGAGCTTCTTGAGAAGATCGAGAATGTTCAATTGATCAGGCAAAGAATGCTTACGGCGCAGAGTAGATTCAAGAGTTATGCTGATAAGCGTCGTCGGGATTTAGAGTTTGCAGTCAGAGATCGGGTTTTCATGAGATTGTCTCCTCGTAAGGGGTTTGTTCGTTATGGTAAAGGTGGAAAGCTGAGTCCGAGATTTGTTGGGCCGTTTGAGATTACCGGCAGGGTTGGTAAGTTGGCATATAGGTTGGCTTTACCGGAGAACTTCTCTAATGTCCACGATGTATTTCACGTGTCTAATTTGCGGAAATATAATCCGGATCCTTCTCATATTCTTGAGCCAGAGCCGTTACAGCTTCGTGAGAATCTAACTTATGACGAGCGTTCGATTCGTATTCTTGATCAGATGGAACGAGAGTTGAGGTCGAAGAAGATTCCGATGGTTAAGGTATTGTGGAAGCATCACGGCATTGAGGAAGCTACTTGGGAGAGACGGGATCAGATGCAGCAGCAGTACCCAGATTTGTTCAGTACATCAAGTAAGAATTTTGAGGGCGAAATTTCTTTAAGGGGGGAGAATGTGAAACCCCACTTATCTGCTTTAACTTGATTTACGTACTTTGTCTCGTTTTGCATGCATTTGACCTGTTTATGTGCTATAGGGCCTAGAATGTTATAATTTTGATATCAATACTCCTAATACGTGCTAAATGTATATTCATGAAATTTTCATAAAAAACGGAGTCAGAAATTTTATCGTCGATTTTCAGTGAATAGTGTTTTCGAAACACGTCCGCTAAAATTTTGAAAATGGTCTTTTTAACCTTTCTAGACCTAGACCACGGACTTTAATAGACCTTTGTTTGATGAAAACGGTTTTAAAATCGGCTTAAGAATTTATTAGGGTTTTTATACCGACTTCTGCGAAAATCGAGTTTTAAGCTGACTCGGGTGAAATTGTTTGATTGTAAAACTTCTTGTCACCTAAAAATAATCTACTTGAGCTATTTTGGGTGTTGAATAAATGTTTTGAACTTTGGTGATCAAGAAAATGCATTTAAAGTCAAGAAAACACAAAAATACTAACTTAAACTACTTTGACTTTGCATTTTTTTTATTTGACTAAGCTTTTAATTATATATTTTCATCAACACACACTCAACACAACACAAAACACACTCAAAAAAGACATAGGAGGCCGAGAGGGAGAAGAGAGAAAAAGAAAGAAAAAAAACTCAAACTTTTCAACCAATTTTTCAAAGAAAAACCTAGTTTTTATCCGTAGAACTTCGTGCCGACTTGGATTCCGCTTTTTGGGCACGCATTGCATGCATTCCTAGGCATATATCGCATCAAAGGTGAGAGAAAAATTCTGGATCTCAAAACTCAACTTTTGTGTTTTTGCGTAAAATTGAAAATCGAACCGTTAGAATTCTAATCTGATATTAGATTATTGCTCCTTGCATGCTAGGGATCATTTAGCTGTAATACTACGAGTTTTTATCTGTTGTAGCATAATTTTTATTTTTCGGGTATTTAAATTTGATTAAATTGTTCAATGTTGATTAAATTGAGTTGTGTTGATCGGAATCGATTGCCGTCGATTTCTAAATATTTGATAATTACGTGGTAGCGCCGTTGTAATGCCGAATTTTTGATTATGATGTTTGGGTGAAAATCCGGAAAATTCAGCCTTGACACCTTAGGGTTTTAGGGTTATCGGGCATGATTTGGAGGTGTTATGGTGGTTTTCCAAGGGGGCTAATGTAGTTGGTTGAATGGGTGAGTGATAGAAACTGTTTTGGGGTTGTTTGGATTAGTAGAATGTAAGATATGATTATTTGAAGTTTAGGTTGTCTTTCTTTATAATGTTAGATTGAGCCTTAATTGATTGGGTGTGGGTTGAGTGATTGAATTGTGAGTTGTTGATGGGTAAATTAGAGTTTGATTGTGTGTTTAATGCATGTTCGGTTAGAAGGCCTACTTTGTCATCTAACTTAGTTATTTGTTGTCTAATTGATTATTGATGCTAGTATTGATGAGTAGATGATTATTGATTGATGATTGATTGATTATTGATGATTGTTATGGAGTCTTGGTATGTGTGTGCTACCTCTCAGGCAGCGTTGGGCTGTCGGGTTGAAAACGACATGACTACCAGAAACTACCCCCAGCTCGCATGACGGAGGTGTCATGGAAGGAGGGGCTAGTGAGGTATCTCGGGTGTGTGAGTAATGGGGAGTTACAAGAAGAATGGTTGAGATCGTGATGGTGTTTGGAGCTATACCAACTAGAGTATCCTTTATTGAATGGTTATATAGTTATGTGATGATAGTATTATTTATGTTATTGTGTGTTTACTGACTCAAAGGATTATTCCAAGGAGTTTAGTAGACGTTGCTCGAGATCTATTGGATCCTCGCTGAGCTTATTTTATATAAGCTCACTCTCTATTATTGCATGCTTACAGGTGTACTTTCGCAAGATTATGGGTACGTGCCTCCTAAAGAGGAGAATGTGTAAAACATGCCTTACGTGGATGAGTCCTATGTTCCAGAGTCTTATCCGTGATCTCGAACATGTTTTATTATCTTGTAAATTAACTTAGTAGACTTTTATCGGCTTTGTAGTTTATATTGTATAAGATGTTGTTAAGTTAATGAATTAGTTGATGTTGTCTTAGTAGCCTTTCTTTTGTTTATGATTAGGTTGCTAGATTGGCTCAATATGTTTTTGTATTGTGTATTAAGGTTTATGTATTATGTTGGAACGGAGGAGTATAACGAGGAATGATTATTGTATAATATAGTTATGATGTATGTTGTATTTATTGAGGAGTTACTTGTTGTATGGTTGTGGAGTTAATGTATGTTGTTCTATTGAGATTGGTTTAGGACCTCAGTATCCTATTTACTGTTGTTATACTGCCGAAATTCCGTTACGTCCTGACTGATTATAGGAGGGGTCGAGTTGGGGCGTGACAAAAAGAGTTAGGATAGGCTTTGAATTTGGAAGGAAATGTATAATTGTTTGCTGTAAACTTTTGTTGAGAACCAAGGCTCGGATGACCTTGAAGAGTTTTAATGTTTGGACACGGTACTGGTCCATTTTATATTATGTGTGCAGGTAAACTAATTGTCCTATAAATAGGGGAAACTCCGTCCGTTTTTCTTAATATTTGTACCCGGGTTTAGTATTGGGTTATGAATAAATTGTTTAATAGAATTCCCGATCTTGCGAGGGATCGGGGTTTTTACAAGTGGTATCAGAGCTTAGTTATCTCTTTGCCGGGACAGGGTCCTCGGTTTGTTGGGTAGCAACCCTTGAATGTGTGATTGTTAAGTGTGTCTTGAAAGTGTGTGCCTGTATGTGAGATTGTGTGTCTTGACTTGAATGTGTGCACCTATGTGATATAGTTACGTGTTATGTGCTAAATGTGTGCTAAGTGAAGTGAAGTCGCTAGTTGTGCATTGAATTGACCTCGTGAATTGTTATTTTCTTGAATTATTGCTTGTAATGTGTGAATTTGAATGTCTTGAATTGGTTGTGTTGTGATTTGAATTGGTTATGTTGTGATTCGTACTTGAATGACTTTGTCGATTAAACTGTTTTATAAATTCTTTTATAAACATGCTTGCATAATAGTTTAAAGCATAAATGTATGTGCATGTGATATTCTAGCATTCATACATACCCCGTTGAAATGGTAAGAAATACTTCTTCCTTCCCCTGAACAGAGGTGATTAGTGGCAGGCCCTCCAAGTTATGTGGATTAGCGAGAATGAGAGGTATTTTATCATCCCTTTTATTTGGGAGTTGGTGTTTATGGTTGGAGCTCGGTTAATGGCACCCTTCTAAGGTCATCTTCTATGCTCAGTAAGTAAATGACTTCCTTTGGAATTCTACATGACTGTTATTTGGAGCATTTTCTTAGAATTTTCTTGTTAGGCATTCTTCGGGTATTTTCTTGTTGGCATTCCTTGGAAGGTTTGTTAATTGGGGTTCTATTCAAACTTCTTGTATGGCATTCACATTAGCATTCTTCTGGGAAATTTTGTCAACATTCTCACACAGTAGTCTCATTTTGGATACTTGTTGGATTTCTATTGAAGATGCTTATATGGGCTATTTCCTCAATATTTTATTTGGCATTCTCTTTGGCATTTTACTTGGTATTCGATAGCGGTGTTGTCTTCAAGATATACTTGAACTTGGCTATTCTATTGGCGTTCACTTAAGAACTTTTGTTATGTAAATATATTGGTGTACATGCTTGGACTTTTATTCGGGTACTTCTGGAGTTATTATTTAGAAAACTTCTCGAAAACTTCTTGGAGTATAATTGACCTGGTTTCTTGCTTGGAGTTTCTTGGGATGTATTTGGGTTCTTATTCAGGTTCTACTCCAAAGCACTTATTTGGTGTTTTCTCGGCACTCCTAGTTGGGAATTCTTCTATGGTATTCATGACCAGCAGGGTTCTTATTCGGATTTCTAGATGATATCTTCATTTGAGCCTTTATTTGGTCTCTTTACTGGGGAGTTTTCATTGCAGTATTATTTGAATTTCTTATTTGGTTTCTTATTGGCATTCTTATACGATGTTCTTACTCAACAACCGATGAAGAGTAATCAGAATAGGATTTCAGTTGTTGTAGAGTTCTTTTGGAAGAAGAATTGCGAGGATGCAATTGTTTAAGGGGGGAAGGATGAGATACCCCGAAACCATCATATAATTAATGATATCTGTTTGCATTTAAATGAGTTTTATTTTGAATGATAGTACAAACTTAAGTGATTAATTTAGCTAAGTTATCCATTTTTGCACTGTTTTCATATTTCTTTTAAAATATTCAAATAATAGTTAAATTAACTATTTGAAATGAATATTAACTACTTTTATTATTTATAGTAATTGGATTTATTTCCTTGCATATGTGGACTTTGTTTTCAACTAAATGGAAAAATAGCTCCGAGCCCGGAGTGAAATTTTAAACTATTTTACTTTTCAAAAATTATATTTTTCTATTATTACTTATCATTTTTATAGTAATCATCCATCGCTCGTTCCTGCATAGCGCATTGGAAATGAAAGATATTGAATTGCTTTTAGTCCTCAGTGAATAGTATTTTAGCTTAGTTTTAGTTTGTTTTTAATTGAATTGGATTGTATTTATTCTTGCTTAGCCATTTTAATTGTCAATGCAAAGTATTTGACCATTTAAATAAGCCATTTGACCACCCAATGTCTATTGACCCTTTTACCCTTTTGTAGTCATCTTTTATAAACTAAACAAAAGCCAAAAAAATAAAAAAATAAAATAAAAAGATAGAAAAAGAAGCTAGAAGCCGTGAAGGCCAAAGAGGAAAAAAAACATATTTTCTTCTACAAACTTGCTTGGAAATGGATGAGGAGCACGGCTAGGGTTCTTACGGGTCTTCCACTTCAATCATTGTGAGGGATTTCACGTTTTTGTGCATTTTCCTGAAATTTGATTTATGTTTCAATTTCTTAAATTTGTTATATAATGCGTTTAAATGCCTATTATTACTTGAAATAGCTTCCTTTGAGTTCGTAGAGCATTGTTGATAGCTATTTAGAGATTTTTACGGTTAGAAATGCAAATTTAAATTGGGAAAGATAATGAATAGTGAAAATAAATAGTAAACCCTTGAATTTTTGGATTTTCTATCCGAATTGCATTTTCTTGATTGAGTTAGGTGCCTTTAGTGCTAAAAAGATTAAATGTGCAATAAAAATGGATTTCTCTTTAGTAAAATCAAGAAATTTGCATTGAAACGTAAAGGGGCCGTTTGACCATGTGTTGACCGTGTTCTATTTGAGTTGGGAGTTTGGCTTGTGAGTACGAGGAAGCACTTTTAACGCTAGTGTGGCATTGATTGGATGCCCGATTAGCATAGTTGTAGTTCAAATGCATTAGGTGGACTTTCGGGCTCCAGTTGGAAAAGTAAGGTTTCGTGCCATAGAAACGTGACTTGTAGTGCCTAAGTGTAGGTAGTGAAGACGGTTTCCCAATCGTGTAGCTCATTTGCTCGTAATTGCCTTTGGAAGTTAGAGATTGAATGGTATAATTTGTAGTTTTTCTTGTTTCAACTACTATTACTTGTTTAATTGTTGTTCTTTTTGCTATTAATGATTATAATGCTTGAATGTCAATTATTGCTACTAATCTACACTTTGGTGCCCTCGCTCGATTATTTTCATGTTTCTTGTCTTGCATTGCATAGTGTCAGGCGCACGAGTAATTGGCCTCTCTAGACAGTCTCAGGCTGCCAGGGTTGGGTAGCTCTAGCTCCGTGTCCTATTCCCATTCTCGCTAGGGATGCCGCCCTTGGAGATTTGGGTCATGAGAGATCGGAGTGTTACAAGTGTTATCAGAGCTTAGTTAGGTCTTAGCCGGGACAAGGTCCTCTGTCTGTCAGGTAGCAACCCTTAAATGTGTGCTTGTTAAGTGTGTCTTGAAAGTGTGTGCCTGTATGTGAGATTGTGTGTCTTGACTTGAATGTGTGCACCTATGTGATATAGTAAAGTGTTATGTGCAAAATATGTGATAAGTGAAGTAAAGTGGCTAGTTGTACATTGAATTGACCTCATGAATCGGATCGACCTCGTGAATTGTTATTTTCTTGAATTATTGCTTGTAGTGTGTGAATTTAAATGTCTTGAATTGGTTGTGTTGTGATTTGAATTGGTTATGTTGTGATTCATACTTGAATAACTTTGTTGATTAAACTGTTTTATAAATTCTTTTATAAACATGCTTTCATAATAGTTTAAAGCATAATGTTTATGCATGTAATATTCTGGCATTCATACATACCCTGTTGAAATGGTAAGAAATACTTCTTCCTTCCCCTGAAGAAAGGTGATTAGTGGCAGACCCTCCAAGTTATGTGGATTAGCGAGAATGAGAGGTATTTGATCATCCCTTTATTTGGGAGTTGGTGTTTGTGGTTGGAGCTCGGTTATTGGCACCCTTCTAAGGTTATCTTCTATGCTCAGTAAGCAAATGACTTCTTTTGGAGTTCTACATGACTGTTATTTGGAGCAATATCTTAGTATTTTCTTGTTGGGCATTCTTCGGGTATTTTCTTGTTGGCTTTCCTTGGAAGGTTTGATAATTAGGGTTCTATTCAAATTTATTGTGTGGCATTCACATTAGCATTCTTCTGGGAAATTTTGTCAACATTCTCACACAGTAGTCTCATTTCGGATACTTGTTGGATTTCTATTGAAGATGCTTATATGGGCTATTTCCTCGGTATTTTCTTTAGCATTTTACTCGGTATTCGATAGCAGTGTTGTCTTCGGGATCTACTTGAACTTGGCTATTCTATTGGCATTCACTTAAGGACTTTTGTTATGTAAATATATTGGTGTACATGCTTGGACTTTTATTCGGGTACTTCTGGAGTTATTATTTAGAAAACTTCTCAGAAATTTCTTGTAGTATAATTGACCGGGTTTCTTGCTTGAAGTTTCTCGGGATGTATTTGGGTTCTTATTCAGGTTCTACTTCGAACTGCTTATTTGGTATATTCTCGGCACTCCTAGCTGGGAATTCTTCTATGGTATTCGTGACCAGTGGGGTTCTTATTCGGATTTCTAAATGGTATCTTTATTTGAGCCTTTATTTGGTCTCTTTACTTGGGAGTTTTCATTGCGGTGTTATTTCAATTTCTTATTTGGTTTCTTACGGGCATTCTTATTCGGGTTTCTTACACGGCAACTGATGAAGAGCAATCAGAATTGGATTTCAGTTGTTGCAAAGTTCTTTTGGAAGTAGAATTGCGAGGAAGTTTTAAGGTGGTAAGGATGTAATACCCCAAACCCAGCATACAATATGGTATCTGTTTGCATTTAAATGAGTTTTAATTTGAATGATAGTACAAACTTAAGTGATTAATTTAGCTAAGTCATCCATTTTTGCACTGTTTTCATATTTCTTTTAAAATATTAAAATAATAGCTAAATTAATTATTTGAAATGAATATTAACTACTTTTATTATTTATAGTATTTCGATTTATTTTCTTGCATTTATGGACTTTGTTTTAGACTAAATGAAAAAGTAGCTTCGAGCCCGGAGTAAATTTTTAAACTATTTTACTTTTCAAATATTATATTTTTTTATTATTACTTATCATTTTTATAGTAATTGTCCATCACTCGTTCGTGCGTAGCGCATCGGAAATGAAAGATATTGAATTGTTTTTAGTCCTCGGTGAATTGTATTTTAGTTTAGTTTTAGTTGGTTTTTAATTGAATTGGATTGTATTTATTCTTGCTTAGCCATTTTAATTGCCAATGCAAAGTATTTGACCATTTAAATAAGCCATTTGACCACCCAATGTCTATTGACCCTTTTACGCTTTTGTTGTCATCTTTTATAAACTAAACAAAAGCCAAAAAAATGAAAGAAAAGATAGAAAAAGAAGCTAGAAGCCGTGAAGGCCAAAGAGGAAAAAAAACATATTTTTCTTCTACCAACTTGCTTGGAAATGGACGAGGAGCTTGGCTAGGGTTCTTACGGGTCTTCCTCTTCAATCATTGTGAGGGATTTCACGTTTTTGTGCATTTTTCCTGAAATTTGATTTATTTTTCAATTTCTTAGATTTGTTATATAATGCATTTAAATGCCTATTATTGCTTGAAATAGCTTCCTTTGAGTTCGTACAACATTGTTTGATAGCTATTTAAAGATTTTTACGGTTAGAAATGCGAATTTAAATTGGGGAAGATAATAAATAGTGAAAATGAATAGTAAACCCTTGAATTTTTGGATTTTCGATCTGAATTGCATTTTCTTGATTTAGTTAGGTGCCTTTAGTGCTAGAAAGATTAAATGTGCAATAAAAATGGATTTCTCTTTGGTAAAATCAAGAAATTAACATTGAAACGTAAAGGGGCTGTTGGACCAAGTGTTGATTGTGCTCAATTTCAGTTGGAGGTTTGGCTTGTGAGTGCGGGGAAGCACTTTTGACGCTAGTGTGGGATTGATTGGATGCACGGTTAGCATAGCTGTAGTTCAAACGCATTAGGTGGACTTTCGGGCTCCGGTTGGGAAAGTGAAGTTTCGTGCCATAGAAACGTGCCTTGTAGTTCCTAAGTGAGAGTAGTGAAGACGGTTTCCCAATCCCTTCGTAATTGCCTTTGGAATTTAGAGATTGAATGGTGTAATTTGTAGTTTTTCTTGTTTGAACTGCTATTGCTTGTTTAACTGTTGTTCTTGTTGCTATTAATGATTATAATGCTTGAATGTCAATTATTGCTACTAATCTGTACTTTGGTGCCCTCACTTGATTATCGTCATGTTTCTCGTATTGCATAGAATAGTGTTAGGTGCGCGAGTGATGGACCTCTCTAGGCAGTCTCGGGCTGCCAGGGTTGGGTTGCTCTAGCTTCGGGTCCTATTCTCATTCTCGCTAGGGATACCGCCTTGGGAGATTTAGGTCGTAGATGTGTTAGGGTACGTCGGGAGTACACCCAGTCGAAGTTATAATATGGATGCGCTCTTCTTGTCATCATTGTCAACATCAAGCTCGAGATTGATTATTGCTCATGGATTGGTATATAGCTTGTATGGGCGAACTTCAAAGTGTGGTATAGCTTTGATTGGTTATGTTGATGCTTTCCTTGATTGTTTCCTTTGTAATAATGTTTGTATAGCTTGTTTACAAATTGATTATAGTGTTAATTGCTCCTATTTGCATTGCACGAATTCCCTTATAAATTATTCCCATATACTGTTCCCCTCCCTCACTGAGTATACATGTTTTATATACTCACTTCTCATTAACTACCTTTCAGGTAAAGCCATGTTAGCAGGAAAGTTCGTGACTGCGTGATAGTTCGTGCTTGAAGAGTTCCCTTATGTGTTATATGCCTTGAATTGTAAAAAGTTGTAAAGTGGTTTCTATTATGCGTTGTATGCATTTAATGAATAAACAAATGTAATTTAAGTTTAACTAGGTCACTAGAGTAGTATGATAAGCTAGTTAATGTAATAGGTTGGTAAGGTTTAAATTCAATGCATGTTCATGCTTGTCCAAGAGGAAAAGAGTTAGGATAACCATTGAATTTAGAAGCAAATATATAATTGCTTGTTGTCAACTTTTGTTGAAAACCAATGTAACGCCCCAACTCGACCCCACCTATGATCAGTCAGGACGCAACGGAACTTCGGTAGTATAACGATAGTAACACGAATACCAGGGCTCTAAATCAACCCTTTAGAACTTCATACAACCAACTCTAAAGATCCACAACAACTCCACAACCATGTTAACAACATACAACGCAACCATTTCCATATATTAACAATCGTTCTGCAGTTTACTCATAAGTTATACACCTCCGTTCCAACATCAATCCATAGGCTATATTATGCATTTGCAAAATAGTTTATAAACCAGTCTAGCAATCTAATCATGTTCAAAAGAAATACTACTAAACTAGCATTATAGAAGTCCTTAACTTTAAGTAAGTTATACAATATAACATATTAAAAAACTAAGACAAACTCATGGAAATGACTCCGGCACATAAGACTCGTCCACGTAAGGCACATTCTCAGCTTCCTGAGGCACGTACCCGTAATCCGATTCAGTAACACCTGCTTGTAGATAACGAATAAGAATGAGTTTATATAAAACAAGCCCAGTGAGGAATTCTATAGATCTTTTAGAAAACATTAACTTTACCCTTTTAGGAAAATCATCCCATAAACAACCATAACAACAACTTCATTAACATCAACTTTTCAATTCATTCACATAAATGATCATTCAATTGTGAAAGGATACACTAGTTGGTGTAGCTCCATACGCCATCACGATCTCAACCATCTTCTTATAACCCCCCATAACACACACCCGAGGTACTTCATCTAGCCCCTCCGTCCATGACATCTCTGCCCATGCAAGATGGGGGTAGTCTATGACAGTCATGCCGTTATCAACCCGAAAGCCCAATGCTGCCCGAGAGGTGGCACATACTATCAAGACTCATGAAAATAATAATAATAAACATCCATATTATGGGAGAACAACAAAAGTAGGTTGCCCAACTCCCGACATCATCAATAACCAATCAGTTAACATCATTTCAATAAGATAACATTAATTAATCAAATAAACGACTAACAACTAAGTTAGATGACAAAGTAGGCCACCTAACTTAACATGCATTAAACCACACAACCAATCCCGAATCTAACCAACAGCAACCCAAGATTCAACCACTCAAACAACCAAAGACAATATTTCAACATTTAAAGAAAGACTATACAAACTTCCAACAATCATAACTTATAATCTACTAATCCAATAACCTCCAAACCACTTCCTATCATTCACCCACTCATGCATCTACATTAGCTCCCTCGGAAACCAACCATAATCCATCTAAAACAAGCCCGACAACCCTAATTTCACAATGCACTAAGGCTGAATTTTTTGGACTTTCACCACGACTTCCAAATCAAAAATTCGGCTTTAAAACATTACTACCCCATGATTAACAAACTTTTAGAAGCAACAATCAATCAATTCCAACCACAACAACAACAATTATTCAACATTGAAGCTATAACTCAACTTTAATACCCGAAAATAGAAATACATGCTACAACCGATCAAAACTTATATAAACGCACATAAACGGTCCTTGGCATCTACTGAGCAACAATCTAACAACAATTTAACATTTTATCTGATAAAATTGCAATTATATAAAATTGACACAAAATATCATTTTGAGATCTAGATTTTTTCTCTCACCTTTGATCCAAAACAAAGCTAGGAATACGTGCAATAGGTACCCAACAAGCGGAATCCAACTCAGTTTGAAAAGCTTCAGACAAAAACTAGGTTTTCTAAAGAAAATTTGCTTTGAAAATATGTTGAAAAACCTCTCAAATTTGCCTATGGAGTTTCGGCCCTTTGTGTGTATGTGTAAGTATGTTTGCTTTGTTTTAGTGTGTGTTGATAACTAAATAGGCTAAGTCAACAAAAATGAAAAAGTCAAAGTTAATTTTCTAGTCTTTTAATTAGTATTTTTAGTCTTTTAATTAGTATTTCTTGACTATTTTGCTCACACTTATGCATTCAACACTTAAACTATTTTAAGTAGCATATTTCTGGTTGACAACAAATTCCATATGCATATAGTTACACCCGACTCGGTTAAAAATTCGATTTTTGCAAAAAAATGTGTAAAAACCCTTAAAATTCCTAATCCAATTTGAAATTCATTTTAACCAGACACAGGTCTACTAATATCTGAGGACTAGGTTTTAAGATATTTAAAACACTCATGTAAAAATTTTAGCGGACGTGCGTTCAAAATATTATTCATAAAAATCGTCGATAAAATTTCTGATACCGTTTTCGATCAAAATTTTATGAATGGACACTTAGCATGTAATAGGAATATAAATCACATAATTAACGCATTCTAACTCATATAACACATAAACAGGTCAAAACATGCAATTCTATGCAAATGTGAAATCTGGGGTTTCACATTCTCTCCCCCTTAAAGAAATTTTGTCCTCGAAATTCTTACTTGCTGGACATAACAGATTTGGATACTTCTGCTGCATCTGATCTCTCCTCTCCCAAGTAGCTTCCTCAATTCCGTGATGCTTCCATAACACTTTGACCATCATAATTTTTTTCGACCTTAACTCCCGTTCCATCTGATCTAGAATACGAATCGGTCGTTCATCATAAGTCAGATTCTCACGAAGCTGCAACGGCTCTGGCTCCAAGGATCTAGATTATATTTAGAGAAATTCTCTTTTAAAGCCAACCGATATGCTAACTTGTCAACTCTGCTGGTAATCTCAAACGACCCTGCAAACCTCGGACTCAACTTACCATATTTACCATAGCGAACAAACCCCTTTTGAGGAGACAATTTCAAGAAAACCTGGTCCCCGACCGCAAACTCCAAATCCCGACGGCGCTTGTCAATATAACTCTTATATCTGCTTTTCGCTGTCAGCATTTTCTGCCTGATAAACTAGACATTCTCAATCTTTTCTAGAAGCTCTGCATTATAGTCGGATCAATAGCCTTTATCTCTCCTTTTTCATCCCAATACAAAAGTGATCGGCACTTACGGCCGTAAAAGCTACAAAAGGTGTCATCCCAATAGTTGCTTGATAACTATTATTATAAGAAAACTTGGCAAGTGGTAGATGTTTCTCCCAGTTCTTCCTGAAATCCAGAACACAAGCCCTACGCATATCCTCTAGAATCTGAATAGTCCTCTCAGACTGACCGTCGGTCTGTGGATAATACGCTGTGTTGAAGTTTAACTGAGTACCCAAAGTCTCCTGAAGTTTATCCCACAATCGAGAAATAAACCGAGGATCTCGATCTGTGACAATACTAGATGGAATCCCATGAAGTTTAACAATCTGATCCACATAAAGGTTCACCAATTTTGCAACCTCATCTCACATCCTCATCGGAATAAAATGAGTTGCCTTCGTCAAACGCTCCACAACAACCCAAATTGTATCATTACCTCTCGATGTTCTAGGCAAACTAGAGACAAAGTCTATTGTAATATGTTCCCACTTCCATTCCTGTATTGCCAACGGCTGAATTAACCCTGCGGGTCATTGATGTTCGGCTTTCACTCGCTGACAAGTAAAACATTTGGATACAAACTGAGCAACCTCCCTTTCCATGTTATTCCACCAATAATGTTGTTTCAATTCCCGGTACATCTTGTTTCCACCGAGATTAATGGTATACTTAGAATTATGAGCCTCTTCCAGAAAACCTCTCCTCAAGCCTGGTTCATCGGGAACACACACCCTGTTCCGAAACCGAAGAATACCATCTTCATGTAATTTGAAATCAGACTGATCATCCGTGATCTGATCCTTAATTTTTTGAAGTTTTGCATCAAGTTGCTGAGCTTCCCTAATCTGAGACAGTGATAAAGGTTGAATACGAAGATGTGAACACATCACCCCAACCCAAGTCAATTTCGGTCTCCAATAACTGACTTTCTCAAGAACCTCTCACTTTTTAACAGCCAAACAAGCAATACTCACCTTACGGCTAAGAGTATCTGCTATAACATTTGTCTTCCCATGCAGATTATTGATAGAACAATTATAATCTCTGAGAAGTTTCATCCACCTCCGTTGGCACATATTCAACTCTTTCTGTGAGAACAAGTACTTCAGACTTTTATGATCGGTGAAAATATCAAATTTACTACCCCATAGATAATGACGCCACTTTTTAAGTGCGAATACAACAGCTGACAACTCAAGATCATGAGTCGGATAGTTCACCTCATACGACTTCAACTTTCTAGAACCATAGGCAATAACCCGGCCATTCTGCATAAGTACACAACCTAAGTCCTCCTTGGATGCATTGCTGTAGATAACCATATTATTGGTTCCCTCTGGTAGAGCAAGTACTGGAGCGGTAGTCAACCTCTTTTTCAACTCCTGAAACCTACTCTCACATTTCTCATCCCACGTAAAGCTGGTCTATTTCTAAGTTAACTTAGAAAGTGGCCCTGCAATCTTAGAAAAGTCCTTCACAAACCTACGGTAATAACCCGCCAAGCCAAGGAAGCTATAAACTTCTGAAACATTCTCCGGCCTTTTCCAAGACATCACCACTTCAATCTTAGTGGGATCTACTGAAATACTGCTCTGAGTAATCACATGACCAAGAAAAGATATTCGTTGTAGCCAGAATTCATACTTGTTAAACTTTGCAAACAGCTGATGCTCTTGCAGCTTCTGTAGGACAAGTCGTAGATGTTACTCATGCTCCGATTCAATCTTAGAATAAACTAAGATATTATCAATAAAGATTACCACGAACTGGTCCAAGTACGGCTGAAAGACCCGATGCATAAGATCCATGAATGCTACCGGTGCATTAGTCAGTCCAAAAGGCATAACTACAAATTCATAGTGCCCATACCGAGTCTTGAAAACAGACTTTGCAACATCCTCCGTACGAATCCAAAGCTGATAATACATCTACCTCAAGTCAAACTTAGAGTAGACTTTGGCTCCCTGAAGTTGATCAAACAACTCATCAATTAGTGATAAAGGATACTTGTTCTTGATGGTCACCTAATTCAAACCACGATAATCGATACATAATCTCAAGGTACCATCCTTCTTCTTCACAAATAAAACAGGTGATCCCCACGGTGAAGAACTCTGCTGAATGAAACCCTTCTCTAATAACTCCTGCAACTGAGTTTTCAGCTCCTTAAGCTCAGTTGGTGTCATCTGGTACGCTGATTTAGAAATAGGTTGAGTACCGGGAATCAAATTAATCACAAACTTAATATCTCTCTCTGGCGGCAATCCTGGCAACTCCTCGGGAAATACATTGGGATATTCCCCAATTATATGAACTTCTTCCAGCTTAAGCTGATCAGATGGCTTGTTGATCAAATAAGCTAGATAACCTGAACACCCCTTACTCACCAGCTTAATAACTTTAGTTGATGAGATAATAAAACTCGTCTTAGCATCGTGGTTCCCCGCTACCTCAACCACTGGCTAATCTGGCAACCTAAATTGTACTACATTTGTTCTATAGTTTAACTGGGCATCATACTTAGAAAGGTAGTCTATACCCAAGATAACATCATACCCCCGGATAGGAAATAAGATAAGGTCTGAAGGAAAATCCTGACCCTTAACATGTATTTTACAGTCTTTACATACTAAGCCAGTCACATATTTATCAGTCAAAGAAGTACTAATCTCAACCACATAAGGCAATCTTTCAGGTTGCATGTTAACACGTTGCACACAAGTAGGTGTAATGAAAGAATGCGTAGCACCAGAACCAATCAACACTTTAACAAGTTGATCGAGTATAAGGAAGTTACCTTCCACAACTGCTACTGCCTTAGGTGCTTCCTCTAAATCTACTACGTAGGCCCAAGCCTGAACCCTCTGTCGTTGAGGTGCACCACTGGTAGGTCGACCTTGATAACCCTAGGTCGCTGGCTGACCCTCAGACCTCTGAAATCTTGGACAATCCCTAGCCCTGTGTTGGTTGTTGCCGCAACCTAAACATGTTCCTGCCTTTACCCTACAGTCGGCCTCCAAATGACCCTGACGTTTACAGTAAGCACACTGCGGTGGTGAAGCACTAACACTACCCCTTGAAGACCCAGAAGTTAAAAAAGTAGTTGTACCAGCCTACTGCTGAGGTCTCGTAACACTAGGCCTATATTGACCTTGTGACTGGGCTGGCCTGTACTGTGACTGAGCCTGGTAGAAGCCCTGCTGAAACTGGGGCCTATAGAAACCCTGTTGGCCCTGAGGTCTAAAAAAGCTCTACTGTACTAGTGGCCTATACACAACCTGCTGCACTGGAGGCCTATACACATCTTGCTGCCCCTAAGGCTGAAATGGCCTCTTATTAGGCTGACTAGGACCAATCTGCTCCCCTTTTCTCTTCTCCAACCTTGAAGTCGCATCAAAGGCCTCAGAAAATACATCATACTGATTCAGGGCTACTGCATCCTGAATCTTTGGCCTCAATCCCAAAATAAACCTCTGAGTCTTATGCTCCTGATCTGCTACAAATTCTGGTGCAAACCGGGATAGCCTGGTAAAATTGGCCTCATACTGGGCCACTGTAGATTCACCCTGAACCAAAGATAGGAACTCCGCCTCTCTTCATTCCCAGTAAATCCTCGGGATGTACTTAGCCCAGAACGCCTTAAGAAATGGATCCCAAACATAGGGAGTACCCCGTGCTTCCCAATTAGTTCTCACGGTACGCTACCACTCCTCAGCCTTGTCATCAAACGAATACACTGCAAAGGTGATCTTCCTCTCATCCGTATAATCTAGGGGATCAAAGATTTTCTCAATTTTCCTGATCCAAGCTTCAACTTTCTGATCGTTGGGCTCACCCTGGAACCTCGATGGATAGTAACCCAGAAATTCCTTCAATGTATTTCGCCCTGATAACCACCCTGTGTGTTCAGCATCTGAGTCTGCACAGCCTGTGCCTGTGCAGCCTGCCCTGCCAAAATCTGTGCCCGACCCGCTATGACCTCGGTTATATGGTCCATAGCCACTGCTAGACGGTCATAACCCTGATCTCTACCTGGTGCTGCCTGACCTGGTGCCTCATCATCACCTTGGGGCCTACCCCGTGTTTTTGGTCGCCCAGCCATTCTATTATCAAAGAGTTAGCACAAGTTATAACACATAGACAGTTTATAGCACATAGACAACAAAACTCACGTAAAGCACATAAATCACTTAAGTATTAATCACATAAACAAATTGATCACATATTCATATAGTCACTTAATCACATAATCACTTAATCATCTAGTCATATTATCACATATTCACTTTTCTTTCACTCTTACATAATTTCATGCTAAGACTATTACCCACATTCTGATAATACCCCGGCCGATAACTAAACATGCGCTCTGATACCATTTAATGTAACGCTCCAACTCGACCCCTCCTAGATCAGTCAAGACGCAACGGAACTTCGGCAGTATAACGACAGTAACACGGACACCAGGGGTCTAAATCAACCCTTTAGAACTTTATACAACCAACTCTAAAGATCCACAACAACTCCACAACCATGTTAACAACATACAATGCAACCATTTCCATATATTAACAATCATTCAGTAGTTCACTCATAAGCTATACGCCTCCGTTCCAACATCAATCCATAGGCTATATCATGCATTTGCAAAATAGATTATAAGCCAGTCTAGCAATCTAATCATGTTCAAAACAAAGACTACTAAACTAGCATTATACAAGTCCTTAACTTTAAGTAAGTTATACAATACAACATATTACAAAACTAAGACAAACTCATGGAAATGATTCCGGCACATAAGAGTCGTCCACGTAAGGCACATTCTCAGCTTCCTGAGACACGTACCCATAATCCGGTTTAGTAACACCTGCTTGCAGATAACGAATGAGTGTGAGCTTATATAAAACAAGCCCAGTGATGAATTCTATAGATCTTCTAGAAAACATTAACTCTACTGTTTTAGGAAAATCATCCCATAAATAACCATAACAACAACTTCATTAACATCAACATTTCAATTCAATCACATAAATGACCATTCAATTGTGAAAGGATACACTAATTGGTTTAACTCCATATGCCATCACGATCTCAACTATCATTTTATAACCCCCTATAACACACACCCGAGGTACCTCATCTAGCCCTTCCTTCCATGGCATCTCTGCCCATACGAGATGGGGGTAGTCTATGACAGTTTTGTCGTTATCAACCCAACAGCCCAATGATGCCCGAGAGGTGGCACACACTATCAAGACTCATGACAATAATAATAAACATCCATATTACGGGAGAACAACAAAAGTAGGTTGCCCAACTCCTGACATCATCAATAACCAATCAGTTAACATCATGTCAATAACATAACATCAATTAATCAAATAAACAACTAACAACTAAGTTAGATGACAAAGTAGGCCACCTAACTTAACATGCATTAAACCACACAACCAATCCCGAATCTAACCAACATCAACCCAAGATTCAACCACTCAAACAACCAAAGACAATATTTCAACATTTAAAGAAAGACTACACAAACTTCCAACAATCATAACTTATAATCTACTAATCCAATAACCTCCAAACCACTTCCTATCATTCACCCACTCATGCATCTACATTAGGCCCCTTGGAAACCAACCACAACCCATCTAAAACAAGCCTGACAACCCTAATTTCGCAATGCACTAAGGCTGAATTTTCCGGACTTTCACCACGACATCCAAATCAAACATTCGGCATTACAAAATTACTACCCCATAATTAACAAACTTTTAGAAGCAACAATCAATCAATTCCAACACAACAACAACAATTATTCAACATTGAAGCTATAACTCAACTTTAATACCCGAAAAAATAGAAATACATGCTACAACTAATCAAAACTTATATAAACGCACATAAATGGTCCTTGGCATCTATTGAGCAACAATCTAACAACAATTTAACATTTCATCGGATAAAATTGCAATTATATGAAATTGACACAAAATATCATTTTGAGATCTAGAATTTTTCTCTCACCTTTGATCCGAAACAAAGCTAAGAATGCGTGCAATAGGTGCCCAACAAGCGAAATCCAACTCGGTTCAAAAAGCTTCAGACAAAAACTAGGTTTTCTAAAGAAAATTTGCTTTGAAAATATGTTGAAAAGCCTCCCAAATTTGACTATGGAATTTCGACCCTTTTTGTGTGTGTGTGAGTGTGTTTGCTTTGTTTTTAATGTGTGGTGATAACTAAATAGGCTAAGTTAACAAAAATGAAAAAGTCAAAGTTGATTTTCTAGTCTTCTAATTAGTTTTTTTAGTCTTTTAATTAGTATTTCTTGACTATTTTGCTCACACTTATGCATTCGACACTTAGACTATTTGAAGTAGCATATTTTTGGTTGACAACAAATTCCATATGCATATAGTTACACCTGACTCGGTTAAAAACTCGATTTTTGCAATAGAAGGTGTAAAAACCCTTAAAATTCCTAATCCGATTTGAAATCTGTTTTAACCAGACACGGGTCTACTAATACCTGAGGACTAGGTTTTAAGATGTTTAAAACAACCGTGTAAAAATTTTAGCGGACGTGCGTTCAAAATACTATTCACAAAAACCGTCGATAAAATTTCAGATATCGTTTTCGATGAAAATTTCATGAATGCACACTTAGCATGTAATAGGAATATAAATCACAGAATTAACGTATTCTAACTCATATAACACATAAATAGGTCAAAACACGCAATTCTATGCAAAGATGAAATTTGGGGTTTCACAACCAAGGCTCGGATGGCCTTGAGGAGTTTGAATGTTTGGACACGGTACTGGTCCATTTTATATTATGTGTACAGGTAGACTATTTTTCCTATAAATTGGAAAAACTCCGTCTGTTTTCCCTAATTTTGTGCCCGGGTTTGTTATTGGGTTGTGAATAGATTGTTTAATAGAATTTCTAGTCTCGCAAGGGATCGGGGTATTACAGTTGTAGTCCTATAGTGGAGTGGACTAAGTTAAAGTGATAAAATATTGCTATGAGACTAGCAAGAATATTGTATTCATTTTTAGTGAAAGGGTAAATATGTCTTTTGGTCCCCTTTCTAGCCAATTAATCATTTGAGTAATATTTATATTATAGTAATAACTATGAGAGAGAGTATTTAATTTAATTGGCAATTAGATATTAAAAATAGACTTTCTATTTTATTGGAAATGGATTTCTATTTTTAATTATTTGCTGTAATTAAATAAAATAATTACTCAAAAAATTAATTAGAGCACTTGGGCTGAGCTAGGACCCTGGCACGTGACCTCAGGGAAGAATGTGTGTCTAGGGCCAAGCTAGCCTAGGAATTTCGGCCAAGGGAAGAAACAAAGGAGGAGGAAAAATAGGAAAATTATTTTTGGGTTTATTTGTTACAAAAAATTTGACAGAAAAGAAATCTCACATTGTTTTTCTTGGAGTTTTTTTTCTCAGACTCTTTTCCCATAAATAGGCCTCTCCTACAGCTTTGGAATTTTACACCAACTCTTCAAGAGTTATCTATTCTCTATTTTGAGTAGGCTTCAACTTTTTGAAGAAACTCTTCTAGTTATTTTTTAATTTAAATTCTAGTCCCACAACTAGATTTGCTCTGGTGGATTTTGGTCATAGAAGGGAAGATCAAGAGTTGCCAGCAGAAGCTTGTGTATGTGTGTAGATCCTATTAGGAGCTTGTGAATATTTTGTTTTTCGTTTTGCTCCAAGAGGTATGTGAAACTTCATACTGTTCTTTCAAGAATTAAATTATGTTTTTTTTTTATCTAGATTAACTATGCATGTTTAATCACAGTAAGATCCTACATGATTGTTTCTGCCATGTTCATGAAATTTTTTTGAATATGAATCATGTAACCTATAACGATTTCCTTCAGTGGTATCAGAGCCATTGTGAATTAACATGTTTTAGTTTTACATGAACATTAGAAAAAATCTAGATTGCAATTTGATCTTAATTGCATGAATTTTATGTTGTAATTGTGTTTCTACATTGTTTGGAATTTTTTTAGTTAATTCTAAATATGTTTTTTATAAAGCTAATTGTGTTATAATTATGTTACTTGGCATGTTAGTAGAACTTAATTAGAATACAATTAGTTTAAGAAATCTAGATAGGAATTCTATTTTTTAAGATTTAGCGTTTTCATATTTATTGCATAAGAGAGTTTTTAGGAGGATTAAAAGGAACTTGCCATATATATATTAATCCTCAAATTTTTACACCACACAAACAAGGAAAAGAAAAAAAAACAGCAAAAGAAAAAAAATGGGGCAGCCACGTGGGCACGTGACGCCCACTCGCGAGTGGGGGTGCATCATGCACGGGCCCCAATTGGCTGTTAAAGTTTTTTTTATTTTTTTCCAGCTTTTTCTAGATATTGTTTATGGTGTTTTTGCAATTATATAAATATGGAAACTCCTAATTTGGCTACAATAAATGCTAGATACACTTTAATTAATTGTGCCTCGTATTTTTGTTTTACTAAGTATAGCATTTATCTATTCAAATACTAGAAATACAATTATAGTTTAATCATGTGATCCTTTCTTAATTATTAATTGTATAGTATTTACTTGGAAGTTAAATGCTCAGATACCATTATTATGTTTTACATAATTGGTCATTGTATGGCATTTACTATTAAATGTTAGATATATAGTTATGCTTTGATTATGTTAGGATACATAATTGTTTTCTTTGCAAAATTATATAACATTTAATATTTTTGAGTCCTTAATAATTAAGTCATCAATTAATCTAGATTTTACACTTAGTCTAAAGGATTAGTTGGAAATTGAAATTGGTTTGGGAAAATATTGAGATGACTGTTTTTACCCTAAAAACCTAGACTTAATTAAAGGCTTATAGAAACCCTTTATTCAAATAATTGAGTAGGGGAGGGAATTGGGAAATCCTACTGCTTTCCATATCCGAATCACATTAATGAATGATTACATTAACCTTCATTCGGATGATGTGATTATTCTAGATTAAATGGAATGATTTTAAATTGGGAATTCATCAAAAGGGTGTTAGTTGAGCGGCCATCCTTCGGTGAAGTTTTGAAACTATAGATCACTTGATAGGTAATTGGTTACGGTAATCGCCCTTCGGAGGCTCGAATCAGAATTATCTAGCAAATTCCATAAGGAATAGTGTTTACACTCAACTGAAGATAGATAGTAACCTTCATTCGGAGTATAATCTGTCAGGTCTTGGGAAGCCAAAGATTAATAGTGATAGGAGCTATCACTAAGGCACTAGTTATAGTTTAGGGTTATCTATATGATAATACAAAGCATTCATGAATTCTATATTATTTTCATGTATGCCATACATATATATGTCACACATAAGTTACTCATAGTTTATTATATTGCATGAATATTCATATTGAAATGGTATACGATTACTATCTACCGATATCCATATTACATGAGAAAAAACATAATAGGTGTAATTATCCTATATGGAAATAGGCACTAGACACACTACTCGAGAATCGTGGTTTAAAATATGTTCTCACTCATTGATGCCCTAAGGATGAGATATTAGAGGAGATATGGAAAAATGCTGACCTTAAGGCCAAAGAATACATTCTAGCTGCCATCCCTGAACCTCTTAGGTTTTAACACGATAAAATAGAGCATTTATCAGGTATGATCAAATCCTTGAAAATTTGGAGTTTGATGAAGACTTCAAAGTTGTAGAAGATGAATCCATTAAAGCCCATATGCTTAAGATACTGGATGCCATCAACTTCTGCAAGACTTTGGGTACCAAGATAAGTCTTCTGGAACAAACTGGCCTATTGTTTGATACCTTGCCCAGTTCCTTTAATGAATTTATGGACTAGACCCGCTATAGTGGGAGATGTTGAACCACTTATTTATTAATAAGAAAGCTAGAAGGGATAAGACATCATGAGAGAATGCAAGCATTGAAAACAATGAGGGTCATAATGAAGAAAGCAAGAATAGGCCCAACAGGAAGGTGCTTCGTTTGTGACCGTGAAGGTCATGATAAAAATGAATGTCCCGAGTACCTTGTTAATGGCAAGACAAGTACAGGCTTTACTTATTTCGTGGAAACAGTTTTAGTGGTTGATTCTACTAACTCTTAGATAGTAGATTTTGGATCCACTAATCACATATTCAATTCATTGTAGGGTTTCCAAGTAACAAGGAGATTGAGTAAAGGAGAATTTGTTTTGCGAGTTGGCAACGGAGCAAAGGTCTGGGCCACGGCTGTTGGAAAAGTACTGGGCCACGACTGTTGGAAAAGTAGTCCTACGATTTAATGATGGAGCTTTAGAACTAGATAATGTTTATCACGTTCCAGAAATGCGAAAGAATTTTATTTCGGCTTCGTAGTTAACTGTTAGAGGATACTCTATATCTTTCTATACTGGTTTTTCTATTAGTAGAAATGGAAATTTTATATGTTCTAGTAGCATGCATGATAATTTGTTCTATCTCTATCCTACTATTTCCAATGTGCATAATGTAGAACCAGAATGGTCAACTTTCCTAAAAAGAAAGATTGCTTCCACTAATGACACCTACTTGTGGCACCTACGTTTGGGTCATATAAACCTAAACAGGATACAGAGATTGGTCAAGGACGAGTTCTTGGACTCACTAGACTTGAACCATAGGATCACTGTGAATCCTGCCTAAAGGGAAAGATGACCAAAAGGTCGTTTACCTCTAAAGGGCATAGGGCAAGTCAAGTGATAGAATTAGTGCATAATGATGCGTGTGGACCCATAAGCATACCAGCTCGAGGAAGCTTTGAGTATTTTATGACCTTCACAGATGATTACTCAAGATATAGATATGTTTACCTAATGCACCGCAAATCTAAAGCCTTTGGCAAGTTTAGAGAAATTAAAGTTGAGGCAGAGTTACAATTAGGAAACCCATAAAAGCACTTCAGTCTGATCGAGGTGAAGAATACATCTCGGGTGAATTCAAGGACTATCTCACACAAAGAGAATTGTGACTCAGTTAACCACACCATGTACCCTCAGCTGAATGGTATGTTTGAGAGAATAAATTAGACCCTACTTAATATGGTGAGGTCTATGATGAGTCATGCGGCTCTGCCCATATCATTTTGGGGTTATGTTTAAGAAGCAGTAGCATACATCTTGAACCATGTGTCATCTAAGTTAGTACCTAAGACTCCTCATGAATTGTGGACTAGGCGAAAGCCCACTTTCAGGCACTTCCATATTTGGAAATGCCCAGCTTATGTACTAAATAGCTTCGCCTCAAAGCTAGAACCAAGGTCTGAGATATGTTACTTCATAGGTTACCCAAAGGGAACTAGAGGTGAAATTTTCTATAATCCTAAGAAGCAGAGTATGCCAATAAGTACTCATGCTAGATACTTTAAGAATGATAGTGTTATCCATGAAAGGATGAATTCAGAGACTACATTAGAGGAAGTCACTGAGACTTCGACTCAATTACTTGCACCTACTCCTGAAGCAGAAAATGAACAACCATTTCCCTTAAAGGCACTAGAACCTCATCGTAGTGGGAGGAAAACATCACAACCTGATCGATGGCTTAGAGAGTTTTTCAGAGCAGTCTCTGACCAGATCGATGATCCCACTAGTTACGATGAAATAGTGTTAGATATAGATGCTGATAAATGGCATAAGGCAATGTAATCTGAGTTGGAGTACATGTACTCTAACAAGGTTTGGGATCTTGTAAAAGCACCAAAAGGGGTAAAACCCATAGGGTGTAAGTGGGTTTACAAAAGAAAGAAATGAGTGGATGGGAAGTAGAAACCTTCAAAGCTAGGCTGATGGCGAACAGTTATACTCAGAAAGAAGGGATCGATTATGAGGAAACCTTCTCACAGGTAGTCATGCTTAAATCTATTGGATCCTCTTGGCCATCGCATGTCATTATGACTACGAGATATGACAAATGGATGTCAAGACTGCATTCCTTAACGAGAATCTTGAGGAATCTATTTACATGATCCAGCCGGATGGATTTGTTGCAAAAGGCCAAAAGAACATGGTCTATAAGCTTAAGAGGTCCATATATGGACTTAAGCAAGCATCTAAAGCTTGGAACATACGGTTCAATGAAGCAGTCAAAGCCTTTGGTTTTGAGTAGAACGTTGATGAGCCATTTATATCCACGAAAATGGATAGTCGTGCTATTGTATTTCTTGTCCTATATGTAGATGACATCATATTAATTGGGGATAACGTAGGATTGCTCACTTCAACAAAGATTTGGTTGTCTTCTCAATTCCAGATGAAGGACTTGTGCAAAACTAGTTATGTTCTAGGGATCAAGCTACTCCGTGATCGGAGGAACAAGGTACTAGCTTTATCCCAAACTTCGTACATTAAGAAAATAACAGTTATGTTTAACATACAAAACTCCAAGAAGGGTTTAATGCCCTCCAAACATGGAGTACCTCTCTGTAACGACCCAGACCTAACATGTAGCATATAGTTACTATTTGCACATATTTATGTGTTTATTTTAGATGATTGTGTGGATTATGTGATGTTTATTACATAATAGGAATATTTATTATTCACTAGTTTTTTTGACTGTTTTATTTTTTTATTTTATATTTTTTCCATGATACTTGTCATTTAGGAGGCATGAGAAAATTGGAATTATATGCACAGCATATCGGGAGAGCGAAATACAAAATTATTTTGGTATCGTATCAATAGTAACAACCAAGAAACATTTTTAGACAAAATAACCCATTTTAACCATTTCTTCTTAACTAAACCCATAACCCAGACCCTTTAACCCTTAACCCTAACCCATATATAATTAATATACACATATATACTCATAAAAGCAAAAGAAAAACAAGAAAAAGAAAGGAAAAGTGGACGGCCACAAGAGGAAAAAAAAGAAGAAAAAGAAGAAAAAGAAAAAAATCCAAAGTCTAGCAAAATTGATCTTGAGCTTGGAGATGGAGAACCTTGAGCCTTCCTAGAGCATCTTTCAACCTCTTATAAATTGTATTGTTGAGGGATTCATCCATTGTTGGCATTGAAAGTTAACTTAGTTTTTCTTTAGATTTTGTTGTTTAATATATCTTGCTTATTTATGCTTCAATTTCTTCTTATTATGATCATGGAACATTCTTTTATGGTTATTTAAAGATTTTTATGGTTGAAAATGGAAAATGTTAGATTTGGAAAATGATGAATAGTAAAACCTTCAAATTTTGGGATTTTCACCTCGAATTGTGTTTTCTCGATTTAATTAGATGCCATAAACACTTAGAAGCCTAAATGAACCATTAAAAAGAGTTTCACGTTACTAAAATCGGAGAATTTGAATTAGAGCATAAATTGGTCGTTTGAACAAAATGTTGACCTGGTATGTTTTGGGGTGTTGTACGATCTTAGATAGGCTAGATAAGGATTGTGGTGCGTTTATGGCATCGTTTGGTTAATCAGTTAAGGTAGTTGTAGTTCAAACGGACAAAGGGACATATTGGGGTTAAGTGGTATTTATTGGTTAAAGTAGGTTCCTCAAGTGTTAGAATACATCATAAAGTGTCAATAAGAGATTAGGGTAGTTGGATTGGGGTTTCGTAGCAGAGTGGAGTGGGTAGCTTGGAAAAGTTAGACAATGGAATAGTATTTTGTTGAGTTTTCATGGGTTGAAACAACTTGTTGCAAATTAAAATAAATATGACTAAAATGGATTGGAGTTCATTAGTAGGATGTTTATAGGGTATGATCACGAATCTAGAGCATGCTAATAATTCTTAGGGTATGTTTTACATAATTGAGCTTTGTTAGAATTTATGTGTAATTGTCTTATTGTTTGTTAACTTGAAGTTCTTTTAGGGTTATTGAAACTAAACTTGTTATAAAGTTAATGTGTTAACAGTGCTTGTTGATAGTTTGGAGTTCATGAAGTCATGTTTGACTTTATGTTCAAAGTGTTTGAGAGTGAAGTGAAGCCATTCTTGTATCTTGAAGCATAATAGAGGTGAAGGATTTTCATCCTTTTGTGCATTTTGGTTCATTTTCTTGTTAATAAATTATATGATTTAATATAATTGCTTGAGTTATATACTTGTTATTTCTTAATGTTTGTGCGAGGTCAACCTACTTTGTTGACCCTCGATTATGTGTTTATCAAATTATATTTTTATATGGTTCTTGTTATTGTTATTTGTGTTATCGTTTCAATGGTTGCGCAACCTTATCATCCGCACAGATATGATGGGCCTCTCTGTGAAGTATCGGGCTTGCCAGAATTGGTTACCCTAGCTTCATAGCTATTCCCACATTCGCCTGGTCCTGAGATTGCCAGGGGGTGCTGGGTCGTAGGTATTGGGTACATCTGGAGTACCCATTGGTGTTTGGGATGATGGCATATCGAGTTCGAGTTCGTGAGTTCGTGGCTCGTGATTTGGGAATTAGAGTGATAAGGGCTATTGACTTGTATCCTTTTGTGTGACTTTCACTTAGACCTTTTGTCCTTGGAGAGTTACCATTGATTGTATTCTTTTATATGTGTTACTTGATTTGTAATATTGATTTGCTTTGAGTTAATTCTCTCGAGTTGATGTGGCACTTTGTGATTGTATTACTCATCTCTTATGGCTTATATATAATTTGTTATCTAGCTTTATTGCCTTTAATTGTCATCTTGTAATTGTTGTTTAACTGTTACCTTATAATATTTTGTGCCTCGTTTGACTGTTTGCATTGCATGAAAGTAATTTTTTGAAAACTCCCGGTTAACTGTTTCCCTCCCTCACTGAGTATACATGTATTGTATGTTTACCCCTCCTTTTTAACACTTTACAGGTAAGGTAGGTTTCGTTCCTCTAGAGTCGGAGGAGTAGAAGGCTCAAGAGTCTACTTGATTCCTTGTTACTAGCTTAGATTTAAATATTGTTTGTATAACTCGTAAATGTTTATGTATAATCTTTTAAGGCCTGTGTGCCCTGTTTATATTAGTTGGCTGTAATAAATGTAACTAAGAAAGGCTCACCTAGTGATAGTAGACTGTAATATCTTCTAATGTTTTACCTTATTGGTTAGTTATCTTGCATGCTTGTGTGGGATTAAATGGAAGTTGGTTGATAGACTTAAAACCTAAGAAAATGGAAGAGATAAGATTATAGTGGTATGATAATCGAAATCATGGTTATAGTATTTCAGTAGTTAATGAGAATGCATGCTTGTATACTTAATTTTGCCATAATAGAAAGGCTCAGATAGCCTTAGGGAATTGAGGAGGTTGTGATATTGAAGCTTGTGGTTGTTATGGATGTTAGTACATTGTTGTTGTGGTCCATTTCTTCTAAGTGAAGGAATAGGGTTAGTCCTATAAACAGGGGAAACTCCGTCCGTTTTTTCTCTTTTTTCGTGACCTCAGGTTTTGGATCAAGGCTCTGGTCTCGTGAGGGATCTGGACTTTACAGGTGGTATTAGAGCTTAGTTAGCTCTAAGCCGGGACAAAGTCCTCGGTCTGTCGGGTAGCAAACCTCGAGTCCGTGCATGTGAAATGTTGTTTGTATAGGTGTGTGCTTGCATATGAGGCTTGTGTTCTTGAATGAGGATGTGCTCCTATGTGTTATACTTGAGTAAACAAGAAGCATATGCAATATGTGTACTTATGTGACCATGTATGTGTACTTATGTGACTTATCCGTGCACTAAGTGAATAATGATGGGTATGTACCACTAGGTGACTTGTGTGCTCCTATGTGGTATTTTTACATGATATATGAAATGAATATGATATGTGTATTTATGTTATTATGTGTATATTATAAGGGCTTTACCCTACGTAGTTTCAATTGCATACATATATTACCTATTGAACTGGTCAGTAAACACTTGCCCTTGTAAAGAGATGGTTAGTGGCAGATCTTCCAAAGATAGAGTCCAACTAGAATGAGAGGCATTGATCAGACATCTCACATCTAGAGCTTGACCACTAAAATTCTTAATGGGGTGATCTTTCGAAAGTCTTATCTAAAGATGCTCAGCTGATGGACTCTTTATTCGAGACTTCGTAAATGGCACTCTCTTTGGTATTACATTGGGATTCTTGGCAGTACTCTTGTTCGGCAATGGTATTTCTATGGTGTTCTTGTTGGTATTCTCGGTGTTATTCGTATGCAAAAATTATTATCGAGCTTTTACGCAGTTTGTCTTTGGCATTCATTAACGGACTTTTCACTGGTATTTTCTCGGCACTGTTAATTGACATTCTTATCGGGGGACTCTCGTATAGTTTATCCATAGTGATAACATACGGATTTCTTATTGGCCCCAGGCACTTCTGATGGGAAATTTATATGGCATTCATATTCAGTGGTATTTTTATCTGGACTTCTATATATTATCTTTATTGGAGCCTTTATTTGGCCTCCTATCTAAAGATTTCTCTGAGTCACTGTCACGCCCCAACTCGACCCCTCCTACGATCAGTCAAGACGCAACGGAGTTTCAGCAGCATAACTACAGTAACATGAACATCCAGGCTCTAAATCAACCCTTAAGAACAACATGCATCAACCTCCATAAATCACCAACCAATTCCACAATCAAATTGACAACATACAACACAACCACTTCATACATTAAACATTCTTTCATCAACTCCTTCATAGTTACGCGCCTCCGTTCCAACATAGTACATAGGCTATACATACATATCAAAATAGATTATAAACAAACTTAGCAACCTAGATCATAACAAAAGAAAGACTACTAAGTTAGCATCATTTAGTTCATTATCTTACTACAACTTATACATCATAAATTACAAGGAAAATAAAAGACAACTAGGTTAATATACAAGATAATAGAGTATACAACATCTCAAGCATCAAGGACAAGACTCTGGCACATAGGACTCGTCCACATACGGCACATTTTCCACATTCTCCTCTTCAGGAGGCACGTACCCGTAATCCTGCTCAAGTACACCTATAAGCATACAATAATAGAGAGTGAGCTTATATAAAATAAGCCCAGTGAGGATCCGATAGATCTCGAGCAAGGTCTACTAAACTCCTTGGAATAATCCTTTGAGTCAGTAAACTCACAATAACAATTAAATAATACTATCATCACATAACTATATGACCATTCAATAAAGGATACTCTCTCTAGTTGGTGTAGCTCCAAACGCCATCACGATCTCAACCATTCTTCTTGTAACTCCCCATTACTCACGCACCCGGGGTACCCCCAATAACCTCGCCCTCCATGACACCTCCGTCATGCGAGCTGGAGGCAATCTCTGATAGTCATGCCGTTATCAACCCGACAGCCCGATGCTGCCCGAGAGGTGGCACACACATACCAGAGACCCAGCAATAATAATAAACATCAATCATCAATATTCCGAGAGATCAGCAACAAAAGTGCCCGATTCCCGTACTCAATAATCAATCAATAAAACATCAATATAACATCAATATAACATTAAACAGCAAACAACTAAGTTAGATGACAAAGTAGGCCATCTAACCGAACATGCATTAAACACACAATCAAACTCTAATTTACCATCAACAACTAACAATTCAATCACTCAACACCACCCAACCCTCTAAAGGCATCGTTCAAGAAATTAAAGAATGACAACCTAAACTTCTAAAATTCATAACTTACAATCTACTAATCCAAACATTGCCAAATCAGTTTCTATCACTCACCCATTCAACCTACTACATTAACCCTCTCGGAAATCCACCATAACACCTCCAAATCATGCCCGATAACCCTAAAACCCTAGGATGTCTTGGCTGGATTTTCCGGGTTTTCACACGAACAATGTAATCGAAAATTCGGCATTACAACAGCGCTAACACGTAATTATCAAGTATTTAGAAATCGACGGCAATCGATTTCGATCAACACAACTCATTTAATTCAACTTTGAACATTTTAATCAAAATTAAATACCCGAAAAATAAAAATTATGCTACATCCGACAGAAATTCGTAGTATTGGTATATAACGATCCCTAGCATGCATGGAGCAATAATCTAACATCAGATTAACATTCTAACGGTTCAATAATTAATTATACGCAAAAACATAAAAATGACATTTTGAGATCTAGAATTTTTCTCTCACCTTTGATCCGAAGTAAAGCTAGGAATGCGTGCAATAGGTGCCCAACAAGCGGAATCAAGCTCGGTTTGAAAAGATTCGGACTTTAAATGAGTTTTCTAAGGCAAAATTACTTTGAAAATAAGTTGAATAAAATCTCTTTTTTTCCCTAAGCTTTCACGGCTGCAAGGTGTGTGAAAATGTGGTGTTTTGCTTTGTTTCATTGTGTGTTGGTGATATATGCATGAAAGTCAACAAGTCAAATGAAAGTCAAAGTTGAAACTTTAGTATTTTTAGTGTTTTCTTGACTTTAAATGCATTTTATTGATCACCAAAGTTCAAAACATTTATTCAACACCTAAGCAAGCTCAAGTAAATTATTTTTAGGTGACAAGAAGTTTTACAATCAAACAATTTCACCCGAGTCGGCTTAAAACTCGATTTTCGCAAAAGTCGGTGTAAAAACCCTAATAAATTCTTAAGCCGATTTTAAAATCGTTTTCATCAAACACAGGTCTATTAAAGTCCGTTGACTAAGTCTAGAAGGGTTAAAATAACCAGTTTCAAAATTTTAGCGGACGTGTTTCGAAAACACTATTCACTGAAAATCGACGATAAAATTTCTGATCCCGTTTTTGATGAAAATTTCATGAATGCACATTTAGCACGTATTAGGAGTATTGACATCAAAATTATAACATTCTAGGCCCTATAGCACATAAACAGGTCATATGCACGCAAAACGAGACAAAGCACGTAAATCAAGTTAAAGCATAAAAGTGGGGTTTCACAGTCACTCTTGGTATTTTGTTGGGGTCTGCTTCTTGGCATACTTGTATAGTGTTCTTGCTCAACAGGTAGCAGTGAGTAATAACAGTTGGGACTCTAAGTCAGGTTGGATAAATTGAGTTGGAATTTTGTCGTTGATATGAAGCTTTCTTATGAATAAGGAAATTACGAGGATGCAATTGTTTGAAAAAGGGGAGAGTGTGACGACCCAGACCTAGCATGTAGCATATAGTACCTATTTGCACATATTTATGTGTTTATTTTAGATGATTGTGTGGATTATGTGATGTTTATTGCATAATAGGAATAGTTATTATTCACTAATTTTTCTGACTATTTTATTTTTCTAATTTTATATTTTTCCCATAATACTTGTCATTTAGAAGGCATGAGAAAATTGGAATTATGTGCATAGCATATCGGGAGAGCGAAATACAAAATTATTTTGGTATCGTATGAATAGTAACAACCAAGAAACATTTTTAGCCAAAATAACTCATTTTAACCATTTTTTCCTAACTAAACCTATAAGGGCATCCTCAATGTGGGCTCTAAAATGCAAAACTTTCTAAATTTGGGTGTTTTTAGAGCCCTATGGCCCAAAAAGTAACACTATTTATGGCAAAAGTACTTGGGGTCCACCATTTTTGGCCTAGAAGATGCCAAAATAAAGCCCCAGGTTTTCTAAGACTTAAAACCTAAGAAAATAGAATAGATAAGATTAGAGTGGTATGATAATCGAAATCATGATTAGAGTATTTCAGTAGTTAATGAGAATGTATGCTTGTATGCTTAATTTTGTCATAATAAAAAGGCTCGGATGGCCTTAGGGAATTGAAGAGGTTGTGATATTGAAGCTTGTGGTTGTTATGGATGTTGGTACATTATTGTGGTCCATTTCTTCTGAGTGCAGGAATAGGGTTAATCTTCGAAACAAGGGAAACTCCCTCCGTTTTCCCTCATTTTTCATGACCTCGGGTTTTAGATCAAGGCTCCAGTCTCATGAGGGATCGGGACATTACACTATCTCTAAGGATCAGTGCCCCAAGACTCCTGAAGTGGAAGAGAGCATGAGACGAGTTTCATATGCTTCGGCAGTTGGAAGTCTCATGTACGCAATGTTGTGTACTAGGCCAGACATCTGCTTTGTCATTGACATGGTTAGCAAATATTTGTCAAACCCTGGACAAGATCACTGGATAGTAGTCAAACATATATTCAAGTATCTTTGAAGAATGAAAGATTATATATTGGTCTACCGAGCTGAAGATTTGACTCTACTGGCATACATAGACTCGGACTTCCAGTCTGATAGGGATTCTAGGAGGTCAACTTTTGGATATGTATTCACCCTATCAAGAGGCACAGTTTTATGGAGAAGTATGAAGTAGAATTGCATCGCAGACTCTACCATGGAAGTTGAGTATGTGGCGTCATTGGAAGCTGCAAAGAAGGCTATTTGGTTGATAAAGTTCTATTGCAGCTCGAGGTAGTACCTGCGGTAGAGAAGCCCATAATTATCTATTGTAACAATAGTAGGGCTGTGGCACAAAGTAAGAAGCCAAGGAATCACCGGAAGGGCAAACATATTAAGAGAAAGTACCACTTGATCCGTGAGTTCATTCAAAGGGGAGACATAGTGGTCGAAAAGATTGCCTCTGCAAATAACTTAGCAAATCCTTTTACTAAGACTCTTACAGAGAAAGTGTTCTCAGGGCAGGTTAAGTCCATGGGGTTTAGGTTATTAGGTGACTTAGCTTAGTGTTCTTTTGTGCAAGTGGGAATCTGTTAGGATTGGTGTGCCCAAAAGACCACTAGCACATGCCATTTCTATAATATGAATATTTGCAATAATAATAAAGTATCATCTCATTGTTATGAGTATGTTATTCTCTCATTTATTATGTGGATGATTGTATTAGTATATGTATGAAAGGTCACTGCTTCAAGTGTTGACTTAGGTGCAGGGTGGTTACGCATAGAAGATTTGAGTCATGGTTACTTGATAAGCAGAAATACTATTTCCATGACTTAGTAATAAAGCTGGGCACTTTACTATGGTAGAGGTCATAGTGGAATAAGTTCATTTTTGGATAAAGGTGACTTGTCTTGATCATGGATTTGTTCCATACTTATTACACTTATGCATATGAATGCATTGGATGGACCACCGTAGGTGTGTACTCTGAATACGTACTATCAAAGAAAGAATACACTTATACCTACGAGCTTCTAAGTGGGCCATAGCTCTTAATCTTGAGCAAGTGTGGATGAACCGAGGAAGTCGGGTGCTTGCACTTTGAGCCATTATGGGTATAGTCTAATTGTTAGGTCATTTAACTCTGTGGTTTGGGTGTATAGGACCTGATTAGAAGGAACGTGCATTTGCAATAAGGAGTCTATACAATATGTTAGAGATATGCCCTAATGCTATATAATTAGATGACCTAAATAGGGTATTTTGATGTAAATCTGAATGACATGTTAATTGGATATTCGTATTCTCCATTCAATTATATGAATATATCCTTAATGTTTTTCTAAGAAGAAGTATATGCTTAATGTGTTGAGAATTCGACTGTATATTTCTTCCACATGATAAATATTCAAAAGCATTCATAGTCCTTAGATTATTCGACTAGGACTAGAATAATCAAGTACGGACTATCATATATAGTTACCTTTGATTAACATAGAGATGTTAATGATAAAGGGTAGCGAGAGTTGAGCTACAATGTGAGACCCCATATTTTGTCTTTACCTCAATTTGCGTGTTTTGCCTCGATTTGCGTGATTTGACCTGTTTTTGTGTTATATGAATTAGAATGTACTAAAAATAGGATTTATACTCCTAATACATGTAATGTGTGTAACGCCCCGAAACCAACACTCCCACGCCTGCAGGATACTCCCTGGCCTTAACGGTCCAAGCGAGCACCGAGGCCATGGTGAGTGGGCCCAAAAATGCACTATGCACGTATTGTCCGCTTTGGGGCCCATACCTCTCACGGTTTTGTCACCTCCCAGCCACTTCCAGGAAAACGGCCGTGCACGAATATACAAGCGAACTCTATATATTCAGTGGCCCAGACTCGTAACCTTCCGATGTGGGATGGGGTTACCACATTCGCCCCCCTTAAGGAGGCCCAACGCCTTCGTGGGCCACTAGCGCAAAGGAAAGTCCGCTCTGATACCATTTTGTAACGCTCCAAAACCAATACTCCCACGCCTGCAGGACACTCCTTGGCCTTAACAGTCCAAGCAAGCACCGAGGCCATGGCGAGTGGGCCCAAAAGCGCACTATGCACGTATTGTCCGCTTTGGGGCCCATACCCCTCACGGTTTTGTCGTCTCCCAGCCACTGCCAGGAAAACAGCCATGCACAAATATACGAGCGAACTCTATATATTCAGTGGCCCAAACTCGTAACATTCCGATGTGGGATGGGGTTACCACAATGTGTGCATTCATGAAATTTTCATCAAAATCGGCATCATAAATTTTATCGCCAGTTTTAGTGAATAGTATTTTTAACACTTGTCCGCTAAAATTTTTATAGGGGTGTTTTAAACATTTTAAAACCTAGTCCTCGGGAATTAATATACCCGTGTTTGATTAAAACGGATTTTGAATCGATTTTGGAATTTTAAAGTTTTTTTACACTTTCTTTTGAAAGAAATCGAGTTTTAAGCCAACTCGAGTGAAAATGTTTGAATGTAACACTCTTTGTCATCTAAAATATATTATCTAGAATTAGTTTAAGCATCAATTTAATGTTTGAGTAAGAAATAGTCTAAAAATAGAATTAAAAGACAAGAAAACACTAAAAAATAATTAGTTTCCAACCACTGTAGCATGAATTTTATTTTTCGGGTATTAAAAGTTGAGTTGTTGGATATTTGTTGAATATCTGGAGTTGTGGTGGTTGGAATCGATTGCGGTTAGCTTGTAAAAGTTTGTTAAATACGTGGTAATAATGTTGTAATGCCGAAATTTTGATTGTGATATTGGTGTGAAAGTCTGGAAATCTCAGCCTTGGTGCATTGAGGTTTTAGGGTTATTGGGCTTGATGTGGATGGTTTATGCTTGGTTTCTGAGGGGGAAAATGTTGTTGATTGAGTGGGTGAGTGTTAGAAACTGGTTTGGAGGTTATTGGATTAGTAGAATGTAAGTTATGACTTTTAGAAGTTCGGGTTGTCTTTCTTTAAAATGTTGATATATGCCTTTAGTTGATTGGGTGGTGTTTGAGTGATTGAATTGTGAGTTGTTGATGGTTAGACTAGGGTTTGATTGTGTGTTTAATGCATGTTAAGTTGGGTGGCCTACTTTGTCATCAAACTTAGTTGTGTGTTGTTTAATTGAATAGTTGTTGTCATGTTGTTGAATTGATGATTATTGATTGATTATTGTTGAACTGGGAGATAGGCAACCTACTTTGTTGTCCTCCTGTGATAATTGATTATTGATGAACTGGGAGATAGTCAACGTGAAATGTTGTCCTCTTGTGATTGAATGTTTATTATTATTGCTGAGTCTTGGTATGTGTGTGCCACCTCTCGAGCAGTATCAGGCTGTCGGGTTGAAACCAGCATGACTACCATAGGTTACCCCCAACTCGGAGGGTCATAGAAGGAGAGGCTAGAGGGTACCTCGGGTGCGTGAGTAATGAAGAGTTACAAGAAGAACGGTTGAGATCATGATAGCGTTTGGAGCTACACCAACTAGAGTATCCATTATTGATTGGTCATTATAGTTAATGTGCTTATATTGTTATTGATGATTGTTGTGTGTTTACTGCTCAAATGATGATTTCCAAGGAGTATAGTAAATACTGTTAGAGATCTATCGAATCCTCACTGGGCTTGTTTTATATAAGCTCACTTTAAATTATTGCATGCATACAGGTGTTAACGATCCAGATTACGGGTACGTGCCTCGAGAAGAGGATTATGTACCATATGTGGACGAGTCCTACGTGCCAGAGTCTTTTCCTTGATATTTGATGATGTTCTTTTTGTTATCTTATATATTAAGACTAGTTGGTATTTATTTATTTAGAAGTTTATGATATATAAGATGTTGTAAAGATAATGAATTAAATGTTGCTAGCTTAGTAGTCTTGTTTTGGGAATATGATTAGGCTACTAGATTGGTTATAATCTATTTTGGGATTGTATGTTATATAGTTAATATATGATGTTGGAACATAGGCATATAACTTATGGATACAATGGTATAGAATGTTTATTATATATTGTGGTTGTGTTGTAAAATGTTGAATTATTGTGGAGTTGGATGTATGGGTTTCGAAGATGTTGGTTTAGAGCCTCAGTGTCCTAATTACTGTCATTATACTGTCGAAATTCCGTTGCGTCCTGACTGATCGTAAGAGGGGTCGAGTTGGGGCGTTACATTAAGTGGTATCAGAGCTAATGTTTAGTTGTCAGCCGGGGTATTCTCAGAATGTGGGTAATGGTCTTAGCATGAAAGTATGTATGAAGTGAAAGAAAAGTGAAATATGTATTAATATGATTAAGTGATTAAATGATTATGTGATTTAGTGACTATGTGATTATGTGATCAATTTGTTTATGTGATTGATACTTAAGTGATTTATGTGTTTTATGTGAGTTGTTGTTTATATGCTAATAATTGTCTATAACTTGTCTATGTGCTATAACCTATGCTAACTCTTTGATTAGTAGAATGACTGGTAGACCAAGAACCAGAGGTAGGCCTGAGGTAGTTGACGAGGCACCGGATAATGTGGCACCGGGCTGAGATAGGGGTATTGACCGTTTTGGTGCAGCCATGGATAGGATTGCAGAGATTATGGCAGGGCAAGCACATATACTAGTAGGGCGGGCTGCCCAAGCACAGACGTTGCAGACTCAGTTGTTGAATGTTCAGGGTGGTTACCACGGGCGTGGTACGCTAAAGGAATTCTTGGGGTATTATCCACCGAGATTTCAGGGGGAGCCAGATGATAGGAAGGCGGAAGCGTGGATTAATAAGATAGAGAGGATATTCGATCCTCTAGACTATACTGATGAAAGGAAATTCACTTATGATGTTTACTTGTTTGATGATGAGGCAGAGGAATAGTGGCACACAGTAAGAGTCGGTTGGGAGGCAAGAGGTACTCCGTATGTTTGGGATACCTTTTTGAGAGCGTTTCGGGTGAAGCATGTCCCGAGGATTGCACGGGAAAGGAGGGAGGCGGAATTCCTGTCCTTGGTTCAGAGGGATGCTTCAGTGGCTCAGTATGAGGCCACTTTTACTAGACTGTCCCGGTATGCACCGGAGTTTGTAGCAGATGAGAAGCGCAAGACTCAGAGGTTTATATTGGGTTTGAGGTCGGAGATTCAGGATGCGATGGCCTTGAATCAGTACGATATATTCACTGAGGCTTTTGATGTGGAATCCAAACTGGAAAAGAGGAAAGGGGAACAGATCGGACCTAGTCAGCCTAGCAAGAGGCCATTTCAGCCGCAGGGACAGCAGGGTATGTGTAGACCTTCGGTACAGCAGGGTGGTTATAAGCCTTCAGTGCAGCAGGGTTCTTTCAGACTGCAGGGTCAGCAGGGTTACTATCGCCCTCAGTTTCAGCAGGGGTCTTATCAGGCTCAGTCACAGTACAGGACGGCCCAGTCTTAGGGTCAATATAGGCCCATTGTTGTGAGACCTCAGCAGTAGGCTGGTACAGCTGCTTTCTCAGCTTCTGGTTCTTTTAGGGGCAGTGGCAGTGCTTCATCACCGCAGTGTACTTACTGCAAGCATCAGGGCCACGTGGAGGCCGACTGCAGGGCGAAGGAAGGAACGTGTTTGGGTTGCAGTAACAATTAGCATAGGGTGAAGGATTGCCCTAGATTTCGAGGGTCTGAGGGTCGGACAATGACCCAGGGTTATCAGGGTCGACCTACTGGTGGTGCACCTCAGCAGCAGTGGGTTCAAGCTCGGGCCTACGCAGTTGATTTGGAGGAGGCACTTGAGGATACGGCAGTTGTAGAAGGTAACTTCCTTATACTCAATCAACTTGTTAAAGTGTTGATTGATTCTGGTGCTACACATTCTTTCATTACGCCTACTTGTGTGCAACGTGTTAACATGCAACCTGAAAGATTGCTTTATATGGTTGAGAATAGTACTTCTTTAACTGATAAGTATGTGACTGGCTTAGTTTGTAAATAATGCAAAATACATGTTAAGGGTCAGGATTTTCCATCGAACCTTATTTTATTTCCTATCTGGGGGTATGATGTTATCATGGGTATGGACTGGCTTTCTAAGTATAACGCCCAGTTAAACTGTAGAACAAAGGTAGTACGGTTTCGTATGCCAGATCAGCCAGTGGTTGAGGTAGCGGGGAATCGGGATGCTAAGACGAGTTTTATTATCTTATCAACTAAAGCTGTTAAGCTAGTGAGTAAGGGGTGTTCGGGTTATCTAGCTTATTTGATCAACAAGCCATCTGATAAGCTGAAGCCGGGGGAAGTTTCTATTATTCGGGAATATCCCAATGTATTTCTCGAGAAGTTGCCAGGGTTACTGCCAGATAGAGATGTGGAGTTTATAATCAATCTTATTCCCGGTACTCAACCTATTTCTAAATCAGCATACCGGATGGCACCAACTAAGCTTAAGGAACTAAAAACTTAATTGCAGGCATTATTAGAGAAGAGTTTCATTCAGCAGAGTTCTTCACCCTGGGGAGCACCTGTTTTATTTGTTAAGAAGAAGGATGGTACCTTGAGATTGTGTATTGACTATCGTGGTTTGAATCAGGTGACCATCAAGAACAAGTATCATTTGCCACTGATTGACGAGTTGTTTGATCAACTTTAGGGACCCAAAACCTACTCTAAGTTTGACTTGAGGCAGGGGTATTATCAGCTTCGGATTCGTACGGAGGATGTTCTGAAGTCTACTTTCAGGACTCAGTACGGGCATTATGAGTTCGTTGTTATGCCCTTTGGACTGACTAATGCACCGGCAGCATTTATGGACCTTATGCATCGGGTTTTTCAGCCATATTTGGACCAATTTGTGGTAATCTTTATTGATGATATCTTGGTTTATTCTAAGTCTGAATCGGAGCACGAGCAACATCTACGGCTTGTCTTACAAAAGTTACAAGAGCATCAGTTGTTTGCGAAGTTCAGCAAATACGAATTTTGACTGCAACGTATATCTTTTCTCGGTCATGTGATCACACAGAGCGGTATTTCTATAGATCCCACTAAGATTGAAGTGGTGATGTCTTGGAAACGGCCGGAGAGTGTTTCGGAGATTCGTAGCTTTCTTGGCTTGACGGGTTATTACCGTAGGTTTGTCAAGGACTTTCTAAGATTGTAGGGCCACTTTCTAAGTTAACTCAGAAACGGACCATCTTTGTTTGGGATGAGAAATGTGAGAGTGGATTTCAAGAATTGAAAAAGAGATTGACTACCGCTCCAGTACTTGCTCTACCAGAGGGGACCGATAGTATGGTTATCTACAGTGATGCATGGTTTGGGTTGTTTACTTATAAAGAATGGTCGGGTTATTGCCTATGCTTCTAGAAAATTGAAACCATATGAGGTGAATTATCCGACTCATGATCTTGAGTTGGCAACCGTTGTATTCGCACTGAAAAAGTGGCGTCATTATCTGTGGGGCAGTAAGTTCGAGATTTTCACTGATCATAAGAGTCTGAAGTATTTGTTCTCACAGAAGGAGTTGAATATGCGTCAACGGAGATGGATAGAACTTCTCAGACATTATAATTGTTCTATCAGTTATCTGCTTGGGAAGGCGAATGTTGTGGCAGACGCTCTTAGCCGTAAGGCGGGTGTTTCTTGTTTGTCTGTCAAAAAGTATGAGGTTCTAGAGGAATTCACTTATTGGAGACCGGAGTTGACTCAGGTTGGGGTGATGTGTTCACATCTCTATATTCAACCTTTGTTGTTGTCTCAGATCAGAGAAGCTCAGCAGCTTGATCCAAAACTTCTGAAGATCAAGGATCAGATCACGGATGATTAGTCTGATTTCAAATTACATGAAGATGGTATTCTTCGATTTCGGAACAGGGTTTGTGTAACGACCCCACTCCCCACGTGAAGTCCACGCAGAGTCTCACCGGGCCATCACTACCGAGGTATTGTCCGCTATTAGAAACCTGGCCCGCAGGCACAGGCCCCTCACGGGTTTGTCCCTTCGAGGATCTCTTCTCAAAAGGCGCCTCGGCTGATGCAAGGAACCAAGCCCTTATATCTAGCTCTCTCACTTCCAAATCTTCCGATGTGGGATTGTGTTACCACATTCCACCCCCCTTAAGGAGCCCTGCGCCCTCGCGGACACGAGCATAAGGGAAGACTGGCTCTGATACCATTTGTAACAACCCCACTCCCCAAGTGGAGCCGATGCAGAGTCTCACAGGGCCATCACTACTGAGGTATTGTCCGCTATTGGAAACCTGACCCGCAGGCACAGGCCCCTCACGGGTTTGTCCCTTCGAGGATCTCTCCTCAAAAGGTGCCTCGGCTGATACAAGGAACCAAGCCCTTATATCCAGCTCTCTCACTTCCAAATCTTCCGATGTGGGATTGTGTTATGCCCCGACCCGACCCCGCAAAAGGCCAAGCCCGGACCCGACACAAGGACGGAGTCTCCTCTGTACCGTGGACGATCCGAAAACCCTACAATCAATATAATACTTGCGAATACCATAATATACATTTGAAATAAGCCAAATTTCTTTTAAAACATACATCTTCTTATTAACCAACTTTGCAATCCAAAATGCCATGCATACTACACAAGTATTTATGCCACTAAACAGTTAACCATTGGTATGCAATTCTTTACTAGTCATAAGAGTATAACTTTACAACTTTACAATCTTTAAACCTTTACAACAAAAGACCATAAATGTGACACCCGAGATTTAGCCATGCATTTAATTACTGTTGCATCCCTTGTTTGCGCATTTATTTCTGTGCCTTACTAACTGACTTTTATGACTACTATTCACTCCATTTTTAAACTGCACTTTATTAGTTAATTAGCATTTTTATTAAATCATATTAATTGTTAAAGGAATGGGAAAAATGTGCAATTGAGCTAGGAGCGATAGGAGCACTCGTTTAGAAAATGTTTTAATGGTTCAATGAATAGTGTTACGTAACATAACTTAGTAATTTAATTAGCTAGCATATATTCTTCACCTTAGGCTCGTTTTAAGGTTATCAACATTCATTTTAGTGGACCACTAAGCACCTAACTTGATCCCATTTAATATATATGCTCATAAAACACCACCTAGCTCATAACTTAACAAAACACAAAAAAAAAAAAAAAGAGAAGATGCAAGAATTACTGTAGCAAATCCGAGAATAGTGTAGGAGGAGAATGAGAGGATTTTGCTCATCAAATCTTCAAGCCAAGCCAAGCCAAGCTAGGAGCAAGTAGTTTAGGGTGTTTGCTAGCCTTCCGAGAGTTCCTACGCGCAATTGGTGAAGGTTTTCATGACTTTTTATGCATATCTAAAATGTTACATTTTTCTTGATTTGTTGAAAATGTTATCAAATTCTATTGCAAAGCTTATCTATGCTATTATACCTTGTATATAAGTGCTAGAGAACACATTTGAGCTATTAGTTCGCATTTTAAACGGTTGGAATCGTCATATGAATTTATGAGGTGAATAGTGACGTTTTTCTAGGGTTTTATGTAATTTCACGTATTAGCTTGATTCAACACTCCTAATATATGCCTTAGGTGCTAATGAAGGTAGTCTAATAGCCCCGTGCACTTGAATTGCCCTCAAATCGCCTAAAAATGGAAAATAGCCGACTTTAACTTAGGGCTTTTGGGGTTAATGCGAATCCGGGTGGATTCGGGCTTCAATTCTAGTATCCTTAGGCTACCTAGGTGCTATAGATGCCTTGATATCCCTTGTTTGAAGCCCGGACAACGTATGTGTAGTTTAAAGCCATAAGAGGGAATTTGGGGCTTTCGGGGTAAACGCGGGCATTTGAATGAGTTAGAGGGTTGAGAGGGTACCTTGAGGGTTAGTTAGAAGGTTGGGAGAGTTTCCTTTGAAAATGAAATCATTAACTTTGGTTTAGAAGAGAAATAGTTCGAAAAACAAAGGGGTTTAGGTGCAATTTAAGTTGTCCCACACTTCTAAACCCATGTCAGGACTTCTTGAGTGTTTATATGTGATTTTAAATTGATTTGGAGCTTTTGGTATGATTCTATGCTTATTTGGTATATGTTCATTTGTAAACTGCTTATTTGCTTCTATCCTAATTGCAACGAGGTCAACCTACTTTGTTGATCCTCATATGTGTTAATGCTTATATTATTGCTATTAACTTGCCATCGTTGAGTGCATTGCATAGTGGTTGCGCAACCATAGTGTCAGGGGCGGATGTGTTGAATATCGGCTGGGCGGCAGAGGGCTTGCCGGTGGATATTCAAACTCCGTGCCCTATTCCCTCATTCGCCTGGTCCGGAGATTGCCAGGGGATGTTGGGTCGTAGGATTTGGGGTACATCCGGAGTACACCCACTGGAGTGATTGGGGTTATGCCGGCTTATCGTGATCGTGATCGTGGTTCGTGGATCGTGAATGAAGACCAGTGAAGATTGGTGTATAGGGGTTATGTGAAATGTATCCTTTTAAATGTGTGGTTATTGAAGCTATCATTGTTTCTTGAATTGTTTAATTGCTATTGTTGTTTAACTGTATTACCTGTTGCATTGCACGCCCTGGGACCTTATCCCTCACTGGGCAACAGTGGTTGCTCATACCTCGCTAACATGTTTCAGGTGGCGCAGTTGGAGGAGTTGCATTAGTTGCTGTGTCTAGTTGCCTGAGGTGGACTATGTTCTTGTTGATGAGAGTAGGACTTGTTTTCTTTACTTTATGTTCTATTTTGTAACCTAAGTGATATGTGTATATTATATAGTTTGCAAATTGAGGGATAGATGTTGTAGTGGTAGATTTAGAACCATGGCATGTAATAACTTATATTTCTGCTATTAGCTTCTTCGCATGCTTGGGAGTGAATGACTGGTTGTTTTCAATTTCTAATAATACTTAAAAGCTATCATAGAGTGGCATGATAAGCGGTTTTGTAAAGAAGTTAAGTTATGAATGCATGCTTGTCTGTATCTAAACTGTTTGTATGTCTTAAGGCTCGGATGGCCTTAAAGCTAAGATCTTTAGTTATAAATGAATGTCTTGTTATGTTGTGGCTTTATTGAGTGTTTACAGGTTTTCAGAATGTCCACGGTACAGGGGAGACTCTGTCCGTGTGTCGGGTCCGGACTTAACCATTAGGAAAAATTTTGTGACCGGGCTTGGTATTGGGTTGAGAATAGCATGGTCATTAGAGCCTCCGGTCTCGTGAGGGATCAGGGCGTTACAATAAAGGCCTCAAAATAGAACTACATACAAGGCTACAAGCCTCAAAATAAAGCGATGACCAAGCATTAAACACATCAAGCATGGCTCGCACAAAAGTCTGGCAACCAACCACCAGGTAAGCAAAGAAGTACTATCAAGGAAACACTTCCACCTGCTCCTCCTCCTCTATTACCTCAATGGGATCAGCTTCAACTACTCTTGTAAAATATAGTATAGAAAGGAATGAGCAAAAACTATTACTCAGCGAGGGTTATTGGTCTCAAGGACGGAGATAAGAGGAGAATGCAATACAAATAGTCAAGCAATTCATTCAATTATCATATAGAGTTACAAACAAAGCCAACAATAATCAAGACAAGCATTAAAACTATAAACACTCATTCAAAGGATACGATTCACTTTCCACGAACAACTTTCAATCACGAATTCGATGACGATGCGCCGGCCCAAACTACCTTATAACTTCAGTTTGGAATACCCCGGAAGTATCCATCAATTCTACAACCCAAATCTCCCTAGGAGGCAACCCAAGCGAGAAAGGGAATAGGACACAGAGCTAGGGCAACAAACACTGGCAACCCGAGGCTACCCAGAGAGGCCCATCACACCGCCCTGACTCTATGAATGCAATACAATATACAATGCAACAATCGAGCAATAAAGCTACACGTGGGAGAATAACAAAGTATGTTACTCTCGCACGCAATAGCAACAGTTGATAACCATTCCAATCAAAATCAACTCTAACAAGCATATCAAGCTATTGTAAACATTCTATAGGCATAATATCAAGAAAACAAGCAAAATCACAAATCGACCCCAACTATCAAAATGCTACTACTTCCAAACGAGCCACGAGTTCTGGAAACCGACTTCACCAATCATCCTAGGTCACCATAAGGCACGTCTAAAGGCCTCGAAACCCTACTTTACCCTAGAATTCACGCAAAGCCCCGATTTCTTCCTTTGCTCGTTTGAACTACAACTACTCTAACCAAACACCCAACCAACGCCATAACCACACCAAAAGTGCTTCCATGGCCACCCGAGACAATGCCATCACGTAAAACGAGGAAATGCTAAACTCGACCTAAACGACCCCGACTTTCACCAATGCATTTTTCTCATTTTTTCCATTACGTAACCTAAACAAACCATGCATTTAGGCATTCTAGCATATCTAGCATCTTTCTACATCAACAGAACGCATAACAATACAACTTCTACGTTTTGAGGGTTTACTATTCATGTTTTACTATTCAATTGACATTTTAAATTACAATCTCAACATTCAACCGTAGAAAATGTTAAAAAGCTATAAATACATGTTCTACAATTGGCAAGGAACATTCTTTAAGCGTTAAAATGATCAAAACAACAAACTACGGATAAAATTCAAAAATCATAAAGTTGAGACATATAACATTAAAATGCGCAAATAACGTGCTTCCCTCACCTTAGGCACTCCTAGTCGTTAGGAAAACAATGCTGGATGCCTCGGTAACAACCCCGCACGAGCTCACGCGAAGATTTGAAGTTTTGAAGATTTGAAATGTTTTTTTTTCCTTGAAAGCTTCGGCCAGCAGGTTCTGTTTTTTTCAGCTTTTGTTTTTTTTTATTTTGCATTGTTTTAAGCTTAAAAGGTGACAAGCTTGGTCAATGGTCAAGGCACTTGGTCAACTAACTTAAAATTGGTCAATTTAGCCTATTTTCATGCATTTTAAAGCTAAAATAACTATCACTAAATTAATTCTAGCCAACAACAATTAAAATATAAAATTCAAGGCACCAAAATACTAGTTTCACTATTTGTTGAGAACTAGAAGACACCCTATAACTATCGCTCTCGAAATACAATGCACTTTGCGACAGTAAAGAAGTAATAATTGGATTTCAAAGAACTTAAGAAAATATAATTTTTAGAATAATAAACAAGAAAATTTCACATTCCGGGCTCGGGTATTACAGTTTGTGTTCCCGATAAACCAGGTTTGAGGCGAGGTATTCTGGAGGAGGCTCATAATTCTAAGTACACCATTCATCCCAGTGGAAACAAGATGTATCGGGATTTGAAGCAATATTATTGGTGGAATAACATGAAAAGGGAAGTTGCTCAGTTTATATCTAGATGTTTGACTTGTCAGCGAGTAAAGCCCGAACATCAACGACCTGCAGGGTTACTTCAGCCGTTGGCAATACCATAGTGGAAATGGGAACATATTACGATGGACTTCGTCTCTAGTTTGCCTAGAACACCAAGAGGTAACAACGCAGTTTGGGTTATCATAGACCGTTTGACGAAGTCAGCTCATTTTATTCCGATGAGGTTAGGGGATGAGGTTACAAAGTTGGCAGATCTTTATTTGGATCAGATTGTTAGACTTCATTGGATTCCATCTAGTATTGTCTCAAATCGAGATCCTCGATTTACTTCTCGTTTGTGGGAGAAACTTCAGGAGACTTTGGGTACTCAGTTAAACTTCAGCACCGCGTATCATCCACAAACCGACGGTCAATCTGAGATGACTATTCAGATTCTGGAATATATGCCCAGGGCTTGTGTTCTGGACTTCGGGAAGAACTGGGAGAAATATCTACCACTTGCCGAGTTTGCCTATAACAATAGTTATCAAGCTACTATTGGGATGACACCTTTTACAACTCTTTACGACCGTAAGTGTCGTTCACCTTTGTATTGGGATGAAGTAGGGAAGATGAACACTATTGATCTGACTATTATGCCAGAGCTTCTAGAGAAGATTGAGAATGTTCAGTTGATCAGGCAGAGAATGCTTACAGCGAAGAGCAGACACAAGAGTTATGCTGATAAGTGTCGTCGGGATTTAGAGTTTGTAATCGGGGATCGGGGATCGGGTTTTCTTAAAATTATCTCCTCGAAAGGGGTTTGCTCGTTATGGTAAAGGTGATAAGCTGAGTCTGAGGTTTGCAGGGCCACTTGAGATTACCGGCAGGGTTGGTAAGTTAGCATATCAGTTGGTTTTACCGGAGAACTTCTCTAATGTCCACGATGTTTTTCACGTGTCTAATTTGTGGAAGTATAATCCGAATCCTTCTCATATTCTAGAGCCAGAGCTGTTACAGTTTCTTGAGAATCTGACTTATGATGAGAGGCCGATTTCCATTCTTGATCAGATGGAATAGGAACTGAGATCGAAGAAGATTCTGATGGTCAAAGTATTGTGGAAGCATCACGGGATTAAGAAGGTTACTTGGGAGAGGCGAGATCAAATGTAGCAGCAGTACCCAAATCTTTTTCGTACAGCAAGTAAGAATTTTGGGGACAAAATTTCTTTAAGGGGGGAGAATATGAGACCCTATATTTTGTCTTTACCTCGATTTGCGTGTTTTGCCTTGATTTACGTGATTTGACCTGTTTATGTGTTATATGAATTAAAATGTTCCAAAAATGTGACTTATACTCCTAATACATGCTATGTGTGCATTCATGAAATTTTTATCAAAATCGGCATTGGAAATTTTATTGCCGGTTTTAGTGAATAGTATTTTTAACACCTGTCTGCTAAAATTTTTACAGGGGCATTTTAAATGTTTTAAAACCTAGTCCTCAGGAATTAATAGACCCGTGTTTGTTTAAAACGGATTTTGAATCGGTTTTAGAATTTTAAAGGTTTTTACACTTTCTTTTGCAAGAAATCGAGTTTCAAGCCGACTCGGGTGGAAATGTTTGAATGTAAAACTCTTTGTCACCTAAAATATATAATCTAGAATTAGTTTAAGTGACAATTTAATGTTTGAGCAAGAAATAGTCTAAAAAAAGAATTAAAAGACAAGAAAACACTAAAAAATAATTAGTTTCCACCTTTGCCTTTCTTTTAATTATTTGACCTTTGTTTAATACATCACCAACACCTACTAACATAACACAAAAAGACCTAAAATTGCACACACATGGCCGAGAGCCATTAGAGAGAAAAACAAAGAGTTTTCTTCAAGTTTTCAAAGAGATTTTTCATTAGAAATTGCATTTGAAGGCCAAATTTCATCAACCAAAGCTTGAATTCACTTGTTGGGCATTCAATGAGAATCTTTCTAGCTTCATAACACATCAAAGGTGAGAGAAAAATTCTAGATCTCAAAATGTCATTTTTATGTTTTTGCATACAATTAAATTTTTAACCGTTAGAATGTTGAATTGATGTTATATTATTGCTCAGTGCATGTTAAGGATCGTTTATATGCATTTATATAAGATTTGAACCATAGTAGCATTAATTTTATTTTTCAGGTATTAAAAGTTGAGTTGTTGGCTATTTGTTGAATATTTGGAGTTGTGGTGGTTGGAATCGATTGCGGTTAGCTTGTAAAAGTTTGTTAAATACGTAGTAATAATGTTGTAATGCCGAAATTTTGATTGTGATATTGGTGTGAAAGTCCAAAAATTTCAGCTTAGGTGCATTGAGGTTTTAGAGTTGTTGGGCTTGATGTGGATGGTTTATGGTTGGTTTCCGAGGGGGAGAATGTTGTTGATTAAGTAGGTGAGTGTTAGAAACTAGTTTGGAGGTTATTGGATTAGTAGGATATAAGTTATGACTTTTAGAAGTTCGGGTTGTCTTTCTTTAAAATGTTGATATATGCCTTTGGTTGATTGGGTGGTGTTTGAGTAATTGAATTGTGAGTTGTTGATAGTTAGACTAGGGTTTGGTTGTGTCTTTAATGCATGTTAAGTTGGGTGGCCAACTTTGTCATCAAACTTAGTTGTTTGTTGTTTAATTGAATAGTTGTTGTTATGTTGTTGAATTGATGATTATTGATTGATTATTGTTGAACCGGGAGATAGGCAACCTACTTTGTTGTCCTCCTATGATAATTGATTATTAATGAACCTGGAGATAGTCAACGTGAAAGGTTGTCCTCCTATGATAGAATGTTTATTATTATTGCTGAGTCTTGGTATGTGTGTGCCACCTCTCGGGCAGCATCGGATTGTCAGGTTGAAACCAGCATGAATACCATAGGCTACCCCCAGGTCGCATTATGGAGGTGTCATGGAGGAAGGGGCTAGAGAGGTACCTCGGGTGCATGAGTAATGGGGAGTTACAAGAAGAACGATTGAGATTGTGATGGCGTTTGGAGCTACACCAACTAGAGTATCCTTTATTGATTGATCATTATAGTTAATGTGCTTATATTGTTATTGATGATTGTTGTGTGTTTACTGCTCAAAGGATGATTTCCAAGGACTATAGTAAATACTGTTAGAGATCTATCGAATCCTCACTGGGCTTGTTTTATATCAGCTCACTCTCAATTATTGCATGCATACAGGTGTTAACGATCCAGATTACGGGTACGTGCCTCGAGAAGAGGATTATGTGCCATATGTGGACGAGTCCTACGTGCCAAAGTCTTGTCCTTGATATTTGATGATGTACTTTTTGTTATCTTATATATTAAAACTAGTTGGTATGTATTTATTTAGAAGTTTATGATATATAAGATGTTGTAAAGATAATGAATTAATGTTGTTAGCTTAGTAGTCTTGTTTTGGGAATATGATTAGGCTACTAGATTGGTTATAATCTATTTTGGGATTGTATGTTATATAGTAAATATATAATGTTGGAACGGAGGCATATAATTTATGGATACAATGGTAAAGATGTTTGTTGTAAAATGTTGAATTGTAGAGTTGGATGTATGGGTTTTGAAGAGATTGGTTTAGAGCCTCAGCGTCCAAGTTACTGTCGTTATACTTCGGAAATTCCGTTGCGTCCTGACTGATCGTAGGAAGGGTCGAGTTGGGGCATTACATACAGCAGCATAGGGATGTGATTAACTTATATATGAATGATCGTTGGTTGAACGGATCATTGAATGTGATCGGAATGACAAACTACATGACTTTGGATTAATAGTTTGTCATTCATTGCAAATTGTGCAAATTAATCTTTTGACTTGAGAACTTACAACTGTCGGCTATATCTGGGGCTAAATCTTGCGTTTGGACAATGCTCGCCTTCTTTGAGGGTGAGATAAGACCTCTTGTAGTTTAGTCTTGTGATATGAAGACCGATAGGTAATTGTCAAGATAGGATCTGTTAACCTCCAACAATGAGGCGATGTCCTATGCGATCTAGTGTCGGTTGTCTGAAATGAGAAATCCGCGGCCGGGGTAGTTGAACGATGGAAAGCTGTTTTTCCATAGATGTCATCTCTCATTCCACCGAATTAGATCTATGCATAGAATCGTATAGCGGACTTAATCATTTCATGGTCCCCACAACGATCAGGACATTTTAACAAAAGGATCGAACTGCACGCTAATTTGCGACTATAAATAGGTTTGTTGGAATTGGACTTCATTACTGTACATATTGTCATGATACGTTTGTTGCTAGCGCGTCACTCATGAACATGAAGGTATTCCCGAAAATGACGGAGACATTTTGAGAATCGGTCCTTTATCGATGTACTATCATGAACCTAGAAAGTCACACACTTAGAGTATCATGAATAAAGTAATTTCTGAGCTTGGTATTGAGTTGGGAACACGTTAAAGTGTTAACGGTGTGATTTTGGACATTACTGGTTAAATAGGTCAAAATCGTAATTTTTAAAAGTTTTGGGGCCAAAGTATAGATATTGAAAAGTATTGGGGCAAGAGTACAAATAGATTGAGGGGTCAATCTGCAATTAATTATACTAAAAAGGTTTAGAATTAATTATTGTTTGTCTTCACAAAAAGACAAATAATAAGTTGCACTAAAAGACAAAACACAAAAGGACAAAAAACAACTTACACTAAAAGACAAACAACAAGTTGCAAGTGAAATTTGTTCAAATTGCCCTCCTATGGCCGGCCATGTGTAGGATTAGGACACTTGGCTTCTTGATTTGCTTAGATCATTACACTTGGCATATGATGAGCATGTTCATGCATCTATAAATAGAAGACAAGTTCTTCATTCTTTTTTTGCACCTTATGGCCGAAATTTTCACACATTTAGAAGCATTTTGTTCTCTCTTTTCTCTTGGTCTTTTCGGCCAAGTCTAGTAGAGATAGGAAACTTTTGCTTCTAAGTTTTTTAACTCATATATACTAAAGCTCTTGGACTTAACTAAGCTAGCACTGTAAGTAGTTAGTTGTCCTTTGCTTTTGAATACCCGTGGACCGACTAGGGCCTTTGCACTTGTGAAGGAGATTTGTCCGAGTCAATATCATCCTTTCAAGAGTCTACATTTGAGTTCTCCACGCGAGGTATTTCGTTTTAAATACATATGTATATAGTTGTATATACTTTTATGTATTTTCTTTTATGTACTAGTTACAGATTTACTCTTGAGTTTATGTAAATACAAACTTGTTTACATCCAAATTTTAATTGTTATTATTTCCGCTGCGCTTGCATGTTTTTATTATTTACATATCTCGAGATGATCCCGTTATGCACCCGTTTTGAAGCTGATGCCATTACGCGCTTTCATTTTGAAGCTGACGCCTTTTGTGCCTTCATTATGAAGCCGACGCCTTTATGAGCCTTTAAGTGGTATTAGAGCCACGGTTTTGAAAGTCCGTAATATGTACATTAGATCTAATCTTTTAATGTTTATTGACACATTTATGCGAAATATATGAGTTGATTCTGTAACGCCCCGACCCAACCCCACGCTAAAGGTTAAGTCCAGACCCGTCAAACGGACAGAGTCTCCTCTGTACCGTGAACATTTTGAAAACCTGTAATCACTCAATTAAAGCCACAATACAAGAAGACAAGCTTTTATAACTAAAGTTCAAAGGTTCAAGGCCATCCGAGCCTTGAAGCATACAACAGTTCAAAATCACACAAGCATGCAACCAACTTAACTTACTTCATAAAATCCGATCATCATACCATCCAAAATAACATTGGCACATACCTAGGAGTTGAAACCAAGCATAATTTAAAGCATACACTCCCAAGCATGCAAGTAGCAAGAAAATAAGACATAGTTATTACAAACCATGGTATCTCAAAGCTATCACTACAACCAACTATCTTTCAACTTGCAACTACAAGAATATACATAGCCCTAAGGCCACAAAATAGATCATAACATAGTAATACATGTACGCCATGTAATAACAAGAAATCACATCCACCTCAAGCAACAACACACGGCAACTAGGGCAAGGGATCTATCTGGACTTCTTCATCTTCCACTATCACCTCAAATAGCTGGGAATCACCCTCAGCACTTCCTGAAACATAAATCGAGGTATGAGCAACCATTGTTGCCCAGTGAGGGATAAAGTCTCCTGGGGCGTGCAATGCAACAAGTAATACAGTTAAACAATAATAGAAATTAAACCATTCAAGAAATAACAATAGCTTAAATAATCACACATTAAAAAAGATACATTAAACTTAACCCCAACACTCCAAATCTTCACTTGATCTTCGTTCACGATCCACGAACCACGATCTCGATCACAATAAGCCAACATAATCCCAAATACTCTAGTGGGTGTACTCCGGATATACCCCGATAATCCTACGACCCAACACTTTCTAACAATCTCCGGACCAGGCAAGTGAGGGAATAGGGTATGGAGTTTGAATATCCACTGGCAAGCCATCTGCCGCCCAACCGATATTCAACACAATCGCTCCTGACACTATGGTTGCACAACCACTATGCAATGCACTTAACAGTGGCACGATATCGATAATAATATAAGCAATAACACGTAAGAGGATCAACAAAATAGGTTGACCTCAAAACAGATGGATTAGAAGCAGTTCAATACAAGCAATTAAGAGGTTTACAAAGGGGGAAAATCCAAGATACACATAAAACTACACTAAAAGCTTGAAAACAACTTGAAACCACATTTAGACACATATGGAGACATGCTAAGGTCTTAGATGCATGTGACAATCGAATTTACCCTTAAACCCCTTAGTAATTCCATCTGTTTTCCTTTCAAACTCACATTAACGATTCAAATTCGAGAAAAAGCTATACCAATCTTCTAATTAACCCTTAAGGTACCCTTACAACCCGAAATTACGTTCGATTACCCGCAATTACCCCGAAAGCCCCAATTTTTCTCTTATAGCTTTGAACTACACCTAACTTAACCGTGCTTCAAACAAGAGTTAGCAAAGGTTCTATAGCATCTAGGTAGCCTAAGATTCCTAAAAGTGAAGCCCGAATCCACCCGGATTCACATTAACCCCGAAACCTTTTTGTTAAAGTCGGCTAATTCATGTTCTATGCAAATTTAGAGCAATTTGAGTGCACGGGGCCATTAGACTACCTTCATTAGCACCTAAGGCATCTATTAGAAGCATTGAATCAAGCTAATACGCATAATTATACAAAACCCTAAAAATCCCATCACTATTCACCCCTACGAATCAACCATCGATTTCTACCGTTTAAAACATGAAATAATAGCATAAATGTGGTCTCTACTACATGTATACAACATATATAAGCTTATTTGAACATTGCAATAGCATTACACAACATTTCTAACAAATCAAGAAAATAGCAACATTTTTAGATATGCAAAAAGAGTCATGAATCCCTCACCAACGCACGCAAGAGCTCTCGGAAGACTAGCAAACACCTTAAACTACTTGTTCCTAGCTTGGAGATGCTTGGATTGAAGAGTTGATAAAGCAAAAATCTCCCAAAATGCAAGAGAGGGCTGTCGGGTTCTGCTAGGCTGTTTTCAGCTTTTATTTTTTTTTCTTTTGTGTATTATGAGCTTATGTTATGATATTTTAAGTATATAATAGGGTGGGGTCATGATTGGGTGTTTAAGTGGTCCACTAAAATGCGTGTTGTTAGTTTCAAACGAGCCTAGAGTGCAAAATGTATGCTAGCTAATTAAATCGCTAAGTTAAGTTACGTAACACTATTCCTAATTTGCTAAAACATTTTCTAAACGAGTGCTCCTATCGTTTCTAGCTCAGTTGCACATTTTTCTCATTCCTCTAGCAATTAATATGATTTAATAAAAATGCTAATTCAATATAATTAAGTATTTGAAAAATGGAATGAATAGTGACTAAGAAAGACAACAAGTAACGCACAGAATTAAATGTGCAATTAATGGATATAATAGTAAGTGAATGCAGGCAAAAAGCTCGGGCGTCACATCCTCTCCCCCTTAAACTAATTGCGCCCATACAATTCTTACATGATCTGGCGAATAACTCTGGATATCGATCCCGCATCTGATCTTCTCTCTCCCAAGTAGCATCATTTACCCCATGATGATCCCACATACCTTTAACCATCGGAATGCTCTTAGTCCTCAATTCCTGAACAATCTGATCCACAATCCGAAGAAGTTTCTCCGTATAGGTCAAAGTTTCACTAATCTCTAAAGGCTTGGGCTCAAGAACATGAGAATGATATGACTGATACTTCCAAAGCATAGAAACATAGAAGACATCATGAATTCTGCCCAAGCTAGGAGGCAAAGCTAGACGATAGGCCAATTCACCAATGGTTTTAGTTATTTCAAACGGTCCCACATAACGAGGACTGAGTTTACCTCCTTTACCATGCCGAATCAGACCTTTACGAGGAGAAATTTTCAAAAATACTCAATCCCCTATGGAAAATTTCAGATTACGACAGTGTCTATTTGCATAACTCTTTTGCCGACTCTGAGCTATAAGCATCCTCTTTCTGATAAGCTACACATGATCAATCATTCTGTTCATCTCAGGTAACATAGTAGGGTCGATAGTCTTCATTTCACCAACCTCATCCCAGTAGAGAGAAGATCGGCATTTACGCCCATAAAGTGCCTCATAAGATGCCATACCAATAGTAGCTTGATAACTATTGTTGTAGGCGAACTCTGCGGTGGCAAATACTTCTCCCAACTCTTACCGAAATGTAGAATACAAGCTCGTAACATATCTTCGAGGATTAAGATAGTTCTTTCAGATTGACCATCTGACTAAGGATGATAAGTTGTACTGAAACTCAAAGTCGTGCCCAAAGCTTTCTGAATCTTTTGCCATAACTGAGATGTAAATCGGGGATCTCTATCTGACACAATACTTTTTGGAATCCCATGAAGTCTGACAACATTCTCAATATACAACTCTGCTAGCTTATCAAGAGAATCAGTCTTTTTTTTAGCAATAAAATGAGAAGTCTTGGTCAATCTATCAACAACAACCCAAACTGAGTCATTACCCTTCGAAGACCTCGACAAATCCGAGATGAAATCCATGGTAATATGGTCTCATTTCCAAACAGGAATGGCCAACGGCTGCAACAACCATGCCGGTCTCTGATGTTCGGCTTTAACTTTCTGACAAGTAAGACATCGAGCAACATAGTCAGCAATTTCTTTCTTCATGTTATTTCACCAGAAGTTTTGCTTCAAATCTTTATACATCTTTGTACTGCCTGGATGGATGGTATACTTAGAACTGTGTGCCTCAGCAAGAATATCCCTCTTCAGAGTTGGCTCACTCGAAATACAGATTCTACCTTTGAATTTAAGAATACTATCATCATGCAATTTGAAATCCAACTCTCCCCATTTAGAATTCTCTAAGACTTTCAACAATTAAGGATCAGTCTGTTGAGCTTCTCGAATCCTGGATAATAATAGAGATTGAATCTGTAGACTTGCGAATTGAATACCAGAGTTTGAAGTATTAGGCTTCTATAAGCATAGTTCCTCCATGAATTCTCAATTCTTGATGATTAAACTGGCAACTGTAGCCTTATGGCTTAAAACATCAGCAACAATATTAGCCTTACCTGGTAGATAATTGATAGTACAATTATAATCCTCAAGCAACTCCAACCAACGCCTCTGCCTCATATTCAACTCTTTCTGAGAAAAGAGATATTTCAGACTCTTGTGATCAGTAAAGATTTCAAACTTGTTGCCCCAAAGATAATGACACCATTTCTTTAATGCAAAAATGATAGCTACGAGCTCTAGATCGTGCATCGGATAATTGAGTTCATAAGGTTTTAGTCTCCTAGAAGCAAAGCAATAACTTTTCTATTCTGCATTAATATGTAGCCCAGACCCTCCTTCGAAGCATCACTATAGATCACCAGATTATCATAACCCTCAGGTAAAGCAAGAATAGGAGTTGTAGTCAATCTCTTCTTCAATTCTTGGAAGCTGGCCCCACATTTATCATTCCAGTCAAATACTATTTTCTTCTGAGTAAGTTGAGTCAAAGGCCCTGCAATTCTAGAGAAATCCTTGACGAATCTCCGATAATACCCAACTAAACCAAGGAAGCTACGAATTTCAGTAACTGTTTCTGGCCGTTTCCAAGATAACACAACTTTAATCTTTGCTGGATCAACAGAAATACCATCCCGAGAGATAATGTGTCCAAGAAAAGCAACTTGCTTAAGCCAGAATTCACATTTACTGAATTTTGCAAACAACTGATGCTCTTGAAGAGTCTGTAACACAATTCTGAGATGTTATTCATGTTCCGCCTTAGATTTAGAATAGACAAGAATATCATCAATAAAGATAACCACAAATTGGTCTAAATAAGGACAGAATACCCTCTGCATTAAATCCATGAATGTGGCGGGAGCATTAGTTAGGCCAAACGGTAAGACAACAAACTCATAATGGCCATAACGAGCTCTAAAAGCAGTTTTAGGAACATCATCTTTCTTAATCCTCAACTGATAATAGCCCTGCCTCAGATCGAATTTGAAAAATACCTTGGCACCTTCCAATTGATCAAATTACTCTTCAATAAAGGCAAAGGATATTTGTTTTTGACAGTCACCTGATTAAGACCCCGATAATCAATGCATAAACAAAGAGATCCATCTTTCTTTTTAACAAACAAGACCGGTGCACCCCAAGGTGAAGAACTCGGCTGAATGAATCCTTTCTCAAGCAAGCCCTGCAATTGAACTTTCAATTCCTGCAATTCGGGCAGAGCCATTCTATACGAAGTCCTAGAGATATGTGCAGTCCCCGATAATAAGTCAATCATGAACTCTATCTCTCTATCAGGCGGTAAACCAGGTAATTCCTCAGGAAAGACCCCTGGAAACTCTCTCACGACGGGTACATCATTCAAGTTCAATTGGCCCACAGGTTGATTAATCAAATATGCAAGATAAGCCTCACAACCCTTGCTCAATAGTTTAGATGCTCTAATAGAAGAAATAATAGGAGTCCTAGTTGATTTTCTACTACCAATTATTTCAATTACAGGCTAGTCAGGAATTTCTAATCTCATAATTTTCTTTCTACAATCAAGCTGTGCATAATAACTCCCCAACCAGTCCATCCCCGAGATAATTTCAAAGTCATTGAATGGTAGAATAATCAAGTCAGCAGGAAAAACACGACCCTCAATAAAAATATTACATGCTCTGCAAATATATCTAGTAACAAACTTCAGACCCATAGGAGTATAGGCCACAATCTTATCCAACAGTTTATCATGTTTCAGTTTAGCATTTTGTGCACAAGTAGGAGTAATAAATGAATGAATGGCCCCGAAGTCAATTAAAACCTTAACTGATTGATCATTGAGAAGAAAAGTACCTTCTACTATAGTCGTCGTATCCGGAAGCTCCTCTGCATCCAAAGCATATACACGGGCCTGACCTCACGGTGCTGGTACGATAACTAGTGCCCTAGTCTGAGAATTCTGAGCCGATGTCTGACCCCTGGTGTCTTGTATTTCAGACAATCCTTCACTCTATGCTGGTCACTCCCATAGCCTGTACACTTGTTTTGTTTCCTCCAACAAACCTCCTCAATATGATGCTAACATAAGTTGTATTGCTGGTGACGTCTTAGAGCAGTGCTTCCCAAAGGAGCTCTGAAAGTAGAGGTAGCTGAACTACCCTACTGCAAACGAGATACCGCTGGACGAGATTGACTCTGAGTCTGACTCTGAACTGGCCTTACCTGAGTCTGAGTAGGCCCTGTATAACTCTGAGTCTGCCTCGGCTGTGGACTCTGCCCAACTGAAATAGTCTGTCTTTGGTACCCATGACTCTGAGTCTGGAACTGCCGCTTACTCGATTGACTAGTCTCGGCTAACACATCTGCCTTGCGCTTTTCATACCTCGAGGCGGCTCTAACCACTACAGCATAATTAGGGTAATCATTTGCAAACAAATTTAGCATAATATCATTTCTCAATCCCATATTGAATCTCTGCATTTTCATATCCTCAGGTTGCACCAATGCCGGTACATAACGGGAGAGCCTAGTAAAAGTAGCCTCATATTGATCCACTAACATATTTCCCTAGTTCAAAGCTATAAACTCTGCTTGGCGTCTCTCACGGGCAACCACTGATATATATTTGTCTCGGAATTCACGGACAAAGTCAGCCCACGAATGATGAACCCCCTCGGCTTCCCATTTCTCACTAATAGTATGCCACCACTCTTCGGCGTCACCCTCCAAAAGGAATGTGGCATAGGTAATTTTCCTCTCATCACTACACTCGAGGATTACAGCCACCCTTTCAAACTTCCTTATCCACAATTCAGCTTTCATATCATCAGGTTCTCCAAAGAAGTTATAGGCCCCGTGATATAAGAATCTGTCATACAAGTTAACTCCAGTAGCACCACTACCCTCAGCTATGGCAGTCTGATTACCTCTGGCAGCCCCTGTCTGACCCTGCTGAGTTACGAACTGAGCAATGGTATTCATGGCAGTAGCCATAGTAGCCAGAATCTGTGCAATGCTTGGTTCTGGTCCCTGTGGTGGTGCATTCTCTGCTACACCTACTTCCTACCGGGAACCTCATCTGGTTCTCTATCAATATTCTGATTCTCAGTTCGATGACGGGGTCCCATTCCATATAACTAGAATGCAAAGTATTATGACAAGCATTTGTATAATTCACAGTTAAATCACATAAGAACAAGTTCAAATAAGTTAACATAAGATCGCACAGAGGGTCATACAACACTTTATATATTAAACATACAAGTAAAACAATTAATCATACTTTTCATTCTTAACTTTCCACTTTTGCACCATAACTCAAATAAGACCTTTCACATTCTCGCTTTCATGCTAGCATGTGCTTAATCATTCAATCTTTCTCTTAGCCATTCAAGGAAACATTTATTCACATAATCACACATTAACTCAAGAGGCTCCTACCCACAGACCGAGAGAATTAACCTGGCTTCGTGCATCTATAAGCTCTGATACCACCTAAATGTAACACCCCGACCCAAACCCACGCTAAAGGTTAAGTCCGGACCCGTCAAACGGACAGAATCTCCTCTGTACTGTGGACATTTTGAAAACCTGTAATCACTCAATTATAGCCACAATACAAGAAGACAAGCTTTTATAACTAAAGTTCAAAGGTTCAAATCCATCTAAGCCTTGAAGCATACAACAGTTCAAAATCACACGAGCATGCAACCAATTAACTTACTTCATAAAATCCGATCATCATACCATCCAAAATAACATTGGCACATACCTAGGAGTTGAAACCAAGCATACTTTAAAGCATACACTCCCAAGCATGCAAGTAGCTAGAAAATAGGACATAGTTATTACAAACCATGGTATCTCAAAGCTATCACTACAACCAACTATCTTTTAACTTGCAACTACAAGAATATACATAGCCCTAAGGCCACAAAATAGATCATAACATAGTAATACATGTACACCATGTAATAACAAGAAATCACATCCACCTCAGGCAACAACACTCGGCAACTTAGGCAAGGGATCTATCTGGACTTCTTCCTCTTCCACTATCACCTCAAATAGTTGAGGATCACCCTCAGCACTTCCTGAAACATATATCAAGGTATGAGCAACCACTGTTGTCCAGTAAGGGATAAAGTCTCCCGGGGCGTGCAATGCAACTGGTAATACAATTAAACAATAATAGCAATTAAACCATTCAAGAAATAATAATAGCTAAAATAATCACACATTAAAAAGGATACATTACACTTAATCCCAACACTCCAAATCTTCAATTGATCTTCGTTCATGATCCACGAACCACGATCTCAATCACGATAAGCCGGCATAACCCCAAACACTCCAGTGGGTGTACTCCGGATGTATCCCAATAATACTATGACCCAATACCCCCTGGCAATCTCCAGACTAGGCGAGTGAGGGAATAGGGTACGGGGTTTGAATATCCACTGGCAAACCCTCTACCGCCTAGCCGATATTCAACACAACCGCCCCTGACACTATGGTTGCGCAACCACTATGCAATGCTCTTAACAGTGGCACAATATTGATAATAATATAAGCAATAACACGTAAGAGGATCAACAAAGTAGGTTGACCTCGAAACATATGGGTTAGAAGCAGTTCAATACAAGCAATTAAGAGGTTTACAAAGGGAAAAATCCAAGATACACATAAAACTACACTAAAAGCTTGAAAACAACTTGAAACCACATTTAGACACATATGGAGACATGCCAAGGTCTTAGATGCATGTGACAATCGAATTTACCCTTAAACCCCTTAGTAATTCCATCCGTTTTCCTTCCAAACTCACATTAACGATTCAAATTCGAGGGGAAGCTATACCAATCTTCTAATTAACCCTTAAGGTACCCTTAAAACCCGCAATTACGTTCGATTACCCGTAATTACCCCGAAAGCCCCAATTTTCCTCTTATAGCTTTGAACTACACCTACCTTAACTGGGCTTCAAACAAGAGTTAGCAAAGGTTCTGTAGCACCTAGGTAGCCTAAGATTCCTAAAAGTAAAACCTGAATCCACCCAGATTCGCATTAACCCCGAAATCCTTTTGCTAAAGTCGGCTAATTCACGTTATATACAAATTTAGAGCAATTTGAGTGCACGGGGCCATTAGACTACTTTCATTAGCACCTAAAGCATTTATTAGAAGTATTGAATCAAGCTAATACGCACAATGACACAAAACCCTAGAAATCCTGTCATTATTCACCCCTATGAATCAACCATCGATTTCTACCATTGAAAACATGAAATAATAGCATAAATGTGGTCTCTACTACATGTATACAACATATATAAGCTTATTTGAACATTGCAATAGCATTAGACAACATTTCTAGCAAATCAAGAAAATAGCAACATTTTTAGATATGCAAAAAGAGTCATGAATCCATCACCAACGCACGCAAGAGCTCTCAGGAGACTAGCAAACACCTTAAACTACTTGTTCCTAGCTTGGAGAGGCTTGGATTGAAGAGTGGATGAAGCAAAAATCTCCCAAAATACAAGAGAGGGCTGTCGGGTTCTGCTAGGCTGTTTTCAGGTTTTTTTTTTCTTTTGTGTATTATGAGCTTATGTTATGATATTTTAAGTATATAATGGGATGGGGTCATGATTGGGTGTTTAAGTGGTCCACTAAAATGTGCGTAATTAGTTTCAAACAAGCCTAGAGTGCAAAATGTATGCTAGCTAATTAAATCGCTAAGTTAAGGTACGTAACACTATTCTTAGTTTGCTAAAACATTTTCTAAACAAGTGCTCCTATTGTTCGTAGCTCAGTTGCACATTTTTCCCATTCCTCTAGCAATTAATATGATTTAATAAAAATGCTAATTCAATGTAATTAAGTATTTGAAAAATGGAATCAATAGTAACTAAGAAAGACAACAAGTAACGCACAGAATTAAATGCGCAATTAATGGATGTAACAGTAAGTGAATGCAGGCAAAAAGCTCGGGCATCACATATTCCATCCTGCATGGAAATATCGACTTTGATTGTAGCGAGCCAAAAGTTTTCCATGATCTGGCCTGATGATCTCTTTATATGGAGATCTTGATTTACGTGTCATATCGAGACTATATGGCTTGTGAACTCGATTGGTCTTGGAATGCTTGGTTGATACTAGAGTCAATTCTCTTTCATGCATGTTGTCAAAACATTAATAGAAGATTATATGGACTTTGTTTATCTTTTGTATATGATGTGTTAAGATGTTTATTGCTTGTTTTTCATTTAGCTTTGATTATCTATGTGATAAGTTTAATCTAGCTACATGATGCATAAATGGTGAACTTGATCATGGACTTAGTGGATACCCGGTTTGTAATTAAGACATAAGTTTCATTTTATTTTTCTTGCTTTTGAGAGAACTTTGTAGTGAGGACTATATGTAAAATCTCAAGAAGACATGCAAGGAAGCAACCGGATGAATCCAAAGGAGTTGGAGATCTTGAAGACATAGTGATGTGTTTTAAGATAGTTTTTCCTTTTTATTCCAAAGTCCATGATCCACCATCTAGGACTATTGCATGCATTATATTTATATGTTTGTTAATGTATGCATTATGAGATCTATTTCAAAATTCCCAAAATGTTCAAATCAATATTAGATATGTTGTCCTCTGCCATCCTAGGACTTAATGAACCCAAAGCGATCATATCCGGCCTTGTCCAAAGATAGAGGGACATGATTCGTACTAAATTTAATTAAGTTGCTAGTAGAACATAGTGATGTAGTTGTCTTCCAAAATATAACGGCCAACATAGCCACAAAAGCTTGAGGCTATTGATTCAATTTGCGGGATAACTATCAGATGACAGGTCAGGTCTAACTGAATTACTTAATCAACATAGCCACAAAGGTTTGAGACCAAAGTAATTTAGGGACTGGATATGACCTTAACCTATTTTATGAAATAGACAACAAAGCGTTGTTGACTCTTAATATTTATATTCCAACATAGCCACAAAGGTTTGAGAGATGCAAATTATTAAGAGAATTTGGTCACCCAATACCGAATTTTTACAAAGATTCATGTTTCTCGTTATGGGAGTATGAGATTCGATAAAGTTAGTGCGATATACTATTTTTGTAAAGACCATACTTGAATAGTTATGCATTTTTACATCATTAGCAGTCTTACTTTCTGTATTACTTCTTTTTGCAATACTTTTATAATGGCTTCTATTTCAAATCCCATTGCCCGTATCCTTGATAAAAATGCTTTAACCGGACCAAACTTTCCCGATTGGTTTCGCAATCTTAAAATTGTTTTGGGATTGGAAAAGATTGAATATGTTCTGGATAAGGCTCCTCCTACTACCCTTCCTAAAACTGCAATAGAAGAAGAGCAAGAAACACATCAGCTCTGGATAGAACATGACTTGAGGGCTCAGGTTTATATCCTTGCTTCAATGTCAAATGAACTGCAAAAGTAGCATGAGAATATGTCTGATGCTGTTAGCATGATTCTGAACTTGAAAGAGCTGTACGGTGAGCAAAGTGATGTTACCAGATATAAACTGTCAAAAGAGTTGTTAAGAGCTAGATTGAAGGAAGGTGGTGATGTCAACAAGCATGTTCTCAGGATGATTAATCTGATTACTCAACTTGAGATGCATGAGTTTGACATGGACTGTAAGCTGCACACAACCTTATTCTGTAGTCCCTCCTACCTTCCTTCAATCAGTTCATTGTGAACTTTTAGATGAATAAACTCCCTACTTATTTGCTTGAGTTGGCCAATATGTTGACCACTGCGCAATCACAGTTCAAGGGAAAGGGCAAGGAGACTATCCTCTTTGCTACCTTTTCTTCTGGGTATAAACCCAAGAATAGAAGAAGGAGGAAGAATAACAAGAAGAAGAAGGACACTACTCCTAAGCCCACTGGGGGTGTTAAGAAAAAGGAAGTCATCCCTAAAGGGCAGTGTTACCATTGCAAGGTTGATGGCCATTGAAGAAGAAATTATCCCCTGTACCTTCAAAAGTTGAAAGAGAAACAGGTTGCCACTACTGCGCGAGGTACAACTTCTTTTAAATCTGTGAATGAAACTAATTTTTCAATTAGTTCGGCTTGTACATTTTGGATTTTAGATTCTAGTGCTACAATACATGTTTGTATGTCTTCATAGAGTCTAAATGACAGGATAACGCTTCGAAAGGGTGAGATTGTTCTGAAGGTTGGTAATGGAGCAAGTGTTGCAGCCCATGCCAAAGGGAATGTTGAAGTTTGTCTGCCTACTGGTCATGTTATGCGTCTGTCAAATGTTTTGTTTGTTCCGAATGTTGTTAGGAATATTGTTTCTATTCCTAAGCTTGTTTGTGAAAATTATGAATTTTCTTTTGTGAACAAGGGCTGTAATATTTATTACCATAATGAATATATCGGCTCAGCTACTTTGTTGAACGGACTTTATCATTTGAATCTTGATGAATGCATGCATGTAACTTCAACTTCTACTTCAAAACAAACAAAAGATATTCAAATTAATGTGAAGCAATTGTGGCACTTGAGACTCGGTCATATTAACGAGATAAGATTAACATGGATGGATCAAAATGAACTCATTGATTCATTAGGATGAAAACCCGAGCCTACATATAAGTCTTGTATTCTCAGGAAAATGACCAAGTCATAATTTGTTGGAAATGGAACAAGAGCCACTGAATTGTTAACATTAATACATAGTGATGTATGCGGACCCTTTAGAGAAATGGCTCGCGGTGGTTATATCTATATCATAACCTTCACCGATGACTATTCTCGGTATGGTTATGTGTACTTAATGAAGTACAAATCTGAGGCTTTGATAAATTCAAGGAATTTAAAGCTGAAGTAGAAAATCAAACGGGAAAAGAATCAAAACCTTGTGATCTGATCGTGGGGGTGAATACTTAAGTACCGAATTTCTTGAATATCTTAAACAAGCTGGAATAACTTCACAGACTACTCCACTTGCTACACCATAATTAAATGGAGTATCTGAACATAGGAATCGTACATTGATGGATATGGTACGATCTATGATCAATTACACCGATCTTCCAATTTTATTGTGGGGGTATGCATTTCTTATGACTATTTACTTGTTGAATAGGGCTCCAACTAAAGCTGTTCCTACTACACCGTATGAAATGTAGGTTGGTAGGAAACCAAATCTTAATCACATTAGGATTTGGGGTTGTCCCGCTTATGTTAAGAAACTCAAGATGGACAAGTTGGAAGCAAGCTCTGGCAAAAGAAGATTTGTAGGATATCCTAAGGAGACTAGAGGATATTTTTTCTATTTTCTTGATGATCGAAGGATATTGATCAGCCGAGATACCTTCTTTCTTGAAAAAGAGTTTGCTCAAGAAGGAGGCAGATGGAGGAAAATAATAATAGAAGAAGAGTCTTTTGAACCACAAATTGACCTAAATCTTGATCCTAAACCAATTCAACAAGATCTAGAGCCAGTCATCAAAGAAGGACCTCAAAGATCTAGTAGAGTATTCTGTCCTCCAGAGAGATATGGTTATCTTCTTGAGAAAACACAAGAGTTGTTTATGGTTGGGGATAAAGATCATTTGGATGATCCTACTTGTTATGAGGAAGCAATACAAAATATTGATTCTGAGAAATGGAGGCAAGCTATGCAAACAGAGATAGATTCCATGTATTCAAATGATGTTTGGACCTTAGTTGACCGACCTAAAGGTATTGTACCTATAGGTTGTAAATGGGTCTTCAAAAGAAAACTTGGAATTGATGGAAATGTGGAAACATATAGAGCAAGGCTGGTCGCGAAAGGTTTTCGTCAAAAACAAGGTGTTGATTATGACGAAACTTTTTCACCAATTGCCATGCTTAAGTCCATCTACATCATGCTTGCTATTACCGCACACTATGATTATGATATCTGGCAAATGGATGTTAAAACTGCGTTCCTGAATGGCTATCTTGAGGAAGATATCCATATGGAACAGCTTGAAGATTTTAAATCCAACAAAGATCAAGTATGTAAGCTTAAAAGATCAATATATGGTCCAAAGTAGGTCTCTTGTTCTAGCAACATCAGATTCAATAATGATAGCAACATCAGATTCAATAATGAGATCAGAGAGATTGGTTTCATTAGAAATGATGATGAACCTTGTGTATACTAGAAGATCAGTGGGAATATGACCACTTTTTTATTGTATATGTTGATGACATTTTAATCATGGGAAATGATGTTGGACAGATGATGTCCACTAAAATTTGGTTAAACAGCAAGTTCTCCATGAAAGATCTGGGAGAAGCCTTTTATATCTTAGGGATTTGGGTCTATAGAGATAGAACGAAAAGATTGATTGGCTTGTCTTAAAGTCTGTACATAGAGCGAGTATTGAAGAAACTCAATATGGAGAGTTCTAAGAAAGGTCTTCTGCCTATCCGGCATGGAATACATCTTTCCAAGAACATGTCTCCTAAATCCGAGGATGAAAGGCAACGTATGGAACATGTGCCTTATGCTTCGGCTGTTTGCAGTCTCATATATGTCATGCTATGTACAAGGCCTGATATTGCGTATACTATAAGCCTTGTGAGCAGATATCAGTCCGATCCAGGTGAAGAACACTGGATGGCAGTGAAGCATATCCTTAAGTACTTGCGAAGGACTAAAGACCTTGCACTGATTTATGAAGGAGGAGAACTCCAGATAGATGGGTACACAAATTCAGATTTTTAATCTGATACAGATGATAGAAAGTCTACATCCGAATTTGTGTTTGTTTGTAATGGAGGAGCAGGAAGTTGGAAGCAACCTGTTACTGCTGACTCCACTGCAGAAGTCGAGTACATTGCTGCATCTGATGTAGCAAAGAAAGCTGTTTGGATGAAGAAGTTCTTGTTAGAGCTAGAAGTGGTTCCTTCCATCGAGTTGCCGATACCGCTGTATTACAACAACAATATAGCTATTATACAAGCTAAGGAACCTAGATCTCATCAAAACTCCAAACATATAGAAAGGCATTTCCATATCATAATAGATATAGTTGCTCGAAAAGATATAAGTCTGTAGAAAGTTTCTACATTAGAGAATGTAGTTGACCCACTTACTAAGCCCATGAGTCAATCGCAGTTGGAACGTCATCTTGAAAAGATGGGGATGCGATACCATGTAGAAATGCGCTGAAGGCTATATTCTATAGCATTAGTGCAAGTGGGAGATAGTTAGAGATATGCCCTAATGTTATATAGTTAGATGACCTATATAGGGTATTTTGATGTCAATCTGAATAGAATGTTAATTGTATGTTCATATTCTCCGTTCAATTATATGAATATATCCTTAATATTTTTATGAGAATAAGTATATTCTTAATGTGTTGAGAATTCGACTGTATATTTCTTCAACATGATAAACATTCAAAAGCATTCATAGTCCTTAGATTATTCGACCAGGACTAGAATAATCAAGTACGGACTATCATATATAGTTACCTTTGATTAACATAAAGATGTTAATGATAAAGGGTAACGAGCGTTGAGCTACAACGGCATAGGGATGCGATTAACTCACATATGAATGATCATTGGTTGAAAGGATCATTAAATGTGACCGAAATGAAAAACTACATGACTTTGGATTAATAGTTTGTCATTCGTTGCAAATTGTGCAAATTAATCCTTTGACTTGAGAAATTACTATTGTCGGCTATATTAGGGGCTAAATCTTGCGTTTGGACAATGTTCACCTTCTTTGAGGGTAAGATACGGCCTCTTGCAGTTTAGTCTTGTGATATAGAGACCGACATGTAATTGTCAAGATAGGATCTGTTAACCTCCGATAGTGAGGCGATGTCCTATGCGATCTAGTATCGGTTGTCTAAAATAAAAAATCCTCGATCGGGGTAGTTGAACGATAGAAAGGTGTTTTTTCATAGATGTCATCTCTCATTCCACCGAATTAGATATATGCATAGAATAATATAGCATACTTAATCATTTCATGGTCTCCACAACGATCGAAACATTTTAACAAAAGGATCGGACTGCACGCTAATTTGTGACTATAAATAGGTTCGTTAGAATTTGACTTCATTATTGTACATATTTTCATGATACGTTCGTTGCTAGTGCGTCACTCATGAACATGAAGGTATTTCAGAAAATGACGGAGACATTTTCGGTATCGGTTCTTTATTGTTGTACGGTCATGAACCTAGAAAGTCACACACTTAGGGTATCATGAATAAAGCAATTTTTTAGCTTGGTATTGAGTTGGAAACACGTTAAAGCGTTAACGGTGTGATTTTAGACATTACGGGTTAAGTGGGCCAAAATCGTAATTTTTGAAAGTTTTGGGGCCAAAATGTTAATACTGAAAAGTATTGGGGCAAGAGTGCAAATAAATTGAGGGGTCAATCTGTAATTAATTATTCTAAAAGGGTTTAGAATTAATTATTGTTTGTCTTTACTAAAAGACAAACAACAAGTTGTACTAAAAGACAAACACTAAAAGACAAAACACAAAAGGACAAAAGACAACTTGCACTAAAAGACAAACAACAAGTTGCAAGTGAAATTTGTCCAAATTGTCTTCCTATGGATGGCCATGTGTAGGATTAGGATACTTGGCTTCTTGATTTGCTTAGATCATGACACTTGGCATATTTTGGATTTACTCTTAAGTTTATGTAAATATCAACTTGTTTACATGCAAATTTTAATTGTTATTACTTCCGCTGCGCTTACATGTTTTTGTTATTTACATATCTCGAGACGATCCTATTGTGCTCCCATTTTTAAGCTGACGCCATTACACGCCTTCATTTTGAAGCTAACGCCTTTTGCGCCTTCATTATGAAGTTGACGCCTTTATGTGCCTTCACATTAATCACTCCTTTAGATTGATTTAAGACAATATCATCTTAAATCTATTCATAGTAGTACAGGATGTTGTACTTGGTGTTACACTTGAGGGTAGCTCCCTTAGATAAGTGGATAACTCCTGGAGGATGGTGGATTCAGAGGATCTAAGGAGTTTAAGATGTAGTTCAAGAGGTAATGGTACACTGTAGAACTTAACTTGACTATGAGTGAGTATAGAGGGGCATTATGGTTATTTCATCACTTAGTTGGGCAGAACACTATTTTTGTAAATACAGTATTTATCCTTGAGTACAACTATAGTCCTATAGTAGAGTGGACTAAGTTAAAGTGATAAAATATTGCTAGGAGACTATCAAGAATATTTTATTCATTTTTAGTGAAAGGGTAATTATGTCTTTTGGTCCCATTTCTAGCCAATTAATCTTTTGAGTAATATTTATATTATATTAATAACTATGAGAGAGAGTATTTAATTTAATTGGCAATTAGATATTAAAAATAGACTTTCTATTTTATTGAAAAGGGGTTTCTATTTTTAATTATTGGCTGGAATTAAATTAAATAATTGCACAGAAAATTAATTAAAGCACCTGGGCTGAGCCAAGACCCTGGCACGTGTCCCTAGGGAAGCGTGTGGGTCCAAGGCCAAGCTAGCTTGGAAATTTCGGCCAAGGGAAGAAAAAAAGAAGGAGGAAAAATAGGAAAATTATTTTTGGGTTTATCTGTTATGAAAAATTTGACATAAAAGAAATATCACATTGTTTTTCCTGGAGTTTTTTTCTCAGACTCTTCTCCGATAAATAGGCCTCTCCTACAGCTTTGGAATGTTGCACCAACTCTTCAAGAGTCTTCTCTTCTCTCTTTTGAGTAGGTTTCAACTTTTTGAAAAAAACTCTTCTAGTTATTTTTTTATAGAAATTCTAGTCCCATAACTAGATTTGCTATGGTGGATTTTGGTCATAGAAGGGAAGATCAAGAGTTACCAGCAGAAGCTTGTGTAGATGTGTAGATCCTATTAGGAGCTTGTGAAAATTTTGCTTTTCGTTTTGCTCCAAGAGGTATGTGAAACTTCATACTGTTCTTTCAAGAATTAAATTATGTTTTTTTTGTTCTAGATTAACTATGCATGTTTAATCACAGTAAGATCCTACATGATTGTTTCCGCCATGTTCATGAATTTTTTTGAATATGAATCATGTAACCTATAAAAATTTCCTTCACATACATTAGACCATTAAAGCTGGAAAAATAGAACCATAACATTACCATTCATTCTAACTGTGACGCCCGAGATTTTAGCCGTACATTCATTTACTGTTGCATCTATTGTTTGCGCATCTCCTTCTGTGCTTTATTAATTGTCTTCTTTAGCTACTATTCATCCCGTTTTCAAACTATATTCTATTAGTGAATTAGCATTTTTATTATCACATTAATTGTTAGAGGAGTGGAAAAAATGTGCAATTGAGCTAGAAGCGATAGGAGAGCTCGTTTAGAAAATGATTTTCGTAGTTCAATGAATAGTGTTACGTAACTAACTTAGTGTTTTAATTAGCTAGCCTATGTTTTACACCTTAGGCTCGTTTTTAAGCTAGCAACGCACATTTTAGAAGTCCACTTAAGCAACCACTTGACCCCACCTCAACTTAACCTCACTATATAACTTTATAAGCACCAAAACACAAACAAACAAAAAAACACATGTGCAGGAATTACTGTAGCAGGGCCGAAAATACCAAAGGAGAAGGAAAAAGGTGATTTTGCTCTTCAACTCTTCAAGCCAAGCCAATCCAAGCCTAGAGCTAGTAGTTTAGGGTGTATGCAAGCTTCCTAGGTGCTCCTACGCGCATTGGTGAGAGATTTCATGGCTTATTTTCGCATTTTAAAATAGTAGCTATTTTCTTGATTTGTTGAAAATGTGACCAAATGCTAATGTATTGATTATCTATGCTATTATACCTTGTATATGAGTGCTAAAGAACATATTTGAGCCATTGTTTCTCTTTTTAAACAGTTAGAATCGTTAGTTTGATTTATGAGGTGAATAGTGACATTTTTCTAGGGTTTTGTGTAATTGCACGTATTAGTTTAATTCAACACTCCTAATAGATGCTTTAGGTGCTAATGAAGGTAGTCTAATAGCCCCGTACACTTGAATTGCTCTAAAATCGCATAAAGCATGAAATAGCCGACTTTAACAAAGGGGTTTCGGGGTTAATGCGAATCCGGGTGGATTTGGGCTTCACTTTTAGTATTCTTAGGCTACCTAGGTGCTATAGAAGCTTTGCTAACCCTTGTTTGAAGCCCGGATGAGGTAGGTGTAGTGTAAAGCTATAAGAGGGAATTTCGGACTTTTTGGGTAATTGTACTTTAAAGTGAGATTTCAAGGGCTTAAATGGTGTCATAAAGTTTCATTAGAGATGTAGTATAGTTAGATTTCAGGTTCGTTATCTTGTGCGAAGTTTAGAGCTTGTTTTGTAAGCATTTAGAAGGAGATTTGTTGGATTTCTTGTGAATTACTTGAATTAGTTGCATTAGTAGTTATTATATTGTTATATTTGCTCTAATTGATCATGATTGACTTATATGTTGTATAAGTGTGAAGTTTATGACCTAAATACTAAGCATGTGGAAAGGTTTTAATTGGATTTTATGTGAATTAGTTGAGCTTGGTGCTTAGTTGGTTATTTGAAGTGATGTAGTTATTATAATTGACTTTTAAATGATTTAAATAAGAGTTTAAATGGTAATGGTATGTAATATTAGTTGTTTGGAGAAGTTTCATGAAATAGGTTGTATAGCTACTTCATTAAAATATGTTTGTATCTTGTTTATAATACCGTGTTGCTTATAATTATATGAGTTATGTTGTGGGAAATGACTACTTGGAATATATGTTAAGTTACAATATATAAAAGTGACATTTTGTTAAAAATAGAATTCTAATAGATATTGTATATATGCTAAATAAGCGAAGTTATGAGTTAGCTAACCTAGCTGAATAATTAATGAATGTTGTAGTTAAAGAGTAATTGAAGTAATGTTTGCTCATAGGTTCAAGGTGACTGAAAATGATGTGATTCAAACTTACATCTTGGAACTCGGTAGAGGTGAGGGACTTGCATCCTTACGTGCATTATAGTTTATTTTCTTGCTAAAAGAGTATATTGTTTAGTATAATTGCGTAATTGATATATGCTTATTGTTGCTAAATTGTAACTTGGTGCGAAGACAACTTACTTTTTGTCCTTAAATGTGTTTACTGATTATATTGTAATTGTTATCATTCTTGCATTGCATCGTGGTTGCGCAACCTCATTGTCGCGGCGGATGCGATGGCCACGCTGGGCGGCATTGGGCTTGCCAATGTTGGTTGCCTTAGCTCCGTCTGTTATTCCCTCACTCGCCTGGTCCGGAGATTGCCAGGGGGTGTTGGGTCATAGGATCGGGTACATCCAGAGTACCCATTGGTGTAAGGGATGCCGGCATATCGAGATTGAGATCGTGGTTCGTGGATCGGGGATCGAAGATTTGGAGTGATAAGGGTTATCGATTGTATCCTTTTAAAATGTGATATTATAATTGTTATTCACTGTTTATCTATTGTATTAATTGTGTTAATTTGCTGCATTGCATGTCCCCGGTAGACCTTATCCCTCACTGAGCAATTGTGATTGCTCATACCTCACTAAACATATTTCAGGAAGTGCTGAGGGTGAACCCCAACTAGTTGAGGTGCTAGTGGAAGAGGAAGAAGTTCAAGCTGAGCCTTTGCCCTAATTGTTGTGTGTTTGTTGTCTAAGGTGGATTTGCCTTCTTGTTGTTACATGGTGTATTTTTATTGCTATAGCATGATCTATTTTGTGGCCTTAAGGCTATGTATATTCTTGTAGTTGCAAGTTGAAAGTTGTTGGTTGTAATGTTAGCTTTGAGATATTATGGCTTGTAATAACTTTTAATTCTCCTTTTTGTTCTTGCAGGCTTGGGGGTGTATGTTTAGAGGTGTTGATTTCAAGTTCTAAAATTGCTCTAATGTTATCATAGAATGGCATGTTAAAAAGGTTTAATGAAAAGTTAAGTTGGGTGCATGCATGTGTGATTTGGAGCTGTTGTTTGTCTCCTGGCTTGGATGGCCTTGAACCTTTGAATTTTAATTATAAAAGCTTGTTTTAGTATATTGTGGCTATTTTGAGCATTTACAGGTTTGAAAAATGTCCGCGGTACAGAGGAAACTCTGTCCGTTTTTTCCTAAAATTTTGTGACCGGGTTGGGTATTGGGTTGAGAATAGCATGGTTATTAGAGCCTCCGGTCTCGTAAGGATCGGGGCGCTACACTAACCATCAAGGAAGGGTTATTATTGGCTGCAAAACAAGGTTTAGTAACCTTATTTACCATGCATTAATCCCATAAATTTATATCATGCAAACTCAGTCCGCAAATAGGCCTAAACAGTCCGTCAATCATTGGACCTTTCTAGCATTTTTCAACAATTCTAACGCTATGTTTTAACATGTATTGCATTTGGCGTGGCTCTTATACCACTTGAAGGTTACTATCCACGGTTCTATAGTCTAGACTACTAATGATTTTAAGCACTAAAGTTGTAATCTACGTATTAGCCCATGATATCCTAAGAGGGAGGGGTGAATTACGATAGAGAGCCAATGATACTACTTTTTCGGATATGATAAAAACAATGAGTTCAGTGAAGCAATTAATCAAACACAATGCATGCACAAATAAAAAGAGTTAAGGAGATAAGAGAAAAAGAGATGATACATCGATTTTTAGGTGATTCGCTAATCTACTCCACCACCTAAGATCTTCCTCCCCTTAGGCTTTCTATTAGCTCCACTAGTAGTGCTTCTTCACAAGTTGGTGAACCACAAACCAACACTACAAGATCTCTTGACTCCATAAGAGTTTGTATAAGCCTCCTCACTTCTTTGAATCCTCAAAGAAGATTTCAAACACTCCCTATACAATGATTATCTCAGAGCTATAGTAGTGTTTATCTCACAACAAGAGTGAATAAATGATGAGTACAATGAACTCTCTTTAAGAGTGAATAGATACAATTTAATGCTCTATTGAATGCTCAATGATTTGCAAATTAAAGATCAATGAATGATCTAGCAAATGTGTTTTGAAGATATGAAAGCTATAGAGCAATTGCTTGATGTTGGAAGAGGTGGTTTTGGCAAATGGGGTGTTTGAAAATATATAAAAACTAAAGCCAATGGATTTACAACGGCTATATTTTTCAAACAAATGCACTATCCGGTTGACCAGACAGTCGCCCGGATAGTTGCCCAGATCAAGGCATCCATTTTGTCAAACTCACTGTCAGGTGAGTCATTAGGAATCCGGTCCCCCGGATAGAAATCTCGTCGCCCAGATGCTTGACCGTATCAAAGCATTCTTTTTTGTCAAAATCACTGTTGAGCGAGTCATCAAGGACCCAGTCGACCGGATGACTTATTTTGCGTAAAGATTGAAGCTTTGAAAGTTCAAAATGATTTTCTCGAAAACCCATAAACTTAAAAGTCTTTAAGAACGGGGTTTTCAAGTATTTAAAGGCCCAAAAAACATTTTTCAAAACTCTTGTAAAAATTTAAAAACGAATTTGTAAACCAAGAGTTTAAAACATTTTTTTTCATTGAGCTTTATCATGAAATCAAAAAGGCAAAAAACCATAAATAAATCCGGTACCTCTTATGTCGCCATGTCTTCTCTTATAACTCCCTCTTCTTTCTTCGAATTTTCAAGTCTTTATTCTTGAAATAAAATCTTCACTTCTTTAGCTCTTCAAGACTTCAAGATCTTTATCAATGTAGCACTTCAATCTTGACTAGAGTTGCTTTGAGTAAGTATGTGCTAAACATTTCTTCATGCAAGATCATCTGTCATTCTATGACTAATCTTAAACAATTATAACTTAAACAAGCATGATTAGCTAATTAGTAAGCATTGGATTAAATTTGGTTATCATCAAAATATGATATTAACACCCTTAGGCTAACAATCTCACCCTTTTTGATAATGACAAAATCTTACACAAATATCACATAATAGGAATGAAAAACAAGCATGAGCAAGGTATAAATATAAACGCAAATGAAAGGCTCCCCCTTACTTAGTCTATATCAAGTTAACTCCCCCTCACTTGATGCATATTTTCAATTCATCTTATATATCTTAAACAACTCAAGACGTCCATATCAAGAATGTATATTTTATCTCCCTTGTTTGACATCATCAAACAATTATAATCGCAATAGGATGACATAAAATCTCTCCCCCTTAATATAAGCACAACTAGAAGATCTTCATATTTCACATATTGAGCAACAAAGAGCATCATAAAACATACTAATCATAGGAAAATCAATGATAGATAAGCTAAAAGCTAGTTAGAGTCAAAGCTAAAGAAACAATGCAATAGTTATGCGAAGACTAAGAAGCTAAAAAGTCTTGTTCTGAAAAACATGTATGCAACAACAATATTGAAAAAATTTAGGCAGTTAAACTTCAATCTTCTTCCTATTCAGCCTCATCCTCCTCACTATCCTCATCATCTAGCTCATCTCAGTACTCCTGATAATCAGTTTGAAGTGGAACATAATGGTAGTTTGGAGGCATGGGAGGTACTCCGCTATGCTTCTGAATCCAAGCAGTATAACTATCAGCCCACTGTTATACGTCTGTATATGAACAATCTCCATATCTCTCTTCACTGTCTGATACTGGAGAGTCATCTATTTCCTAAGTGATTTACCCCAACTATTGATTTTCCTATTCAAAGAGCGAGTCAATGAACTTTCTAAAGTAGCTCTCATATCAGCCATAGCTACAATAATCCTATATGTGTCAGACATATGAGCAAAAGGAGTAGTAGATGGAGGCACATGTGATCTAGAACCAATACCACTTGATCCACCAAGAGGGTCTCCTTTATGTTTGGTTCTTTGCTCGACCCTTATCGGATCTTCGTCTGAATCATCCGAATCATCTCCACCACCCAAAGTAAAGACCTCACCACTCACAATATCAAGCTTCATACGCTAAAGAGAATGACTATCAAACAAATAGGTCTTGGCATTCACATTTTCAAAATGACCCGAAGAAGGAACATCTAAGAGCAAAAGCATATGACACAATGGCATTCCATAAGCAAGCAGGTTTTTAGCCATTTTTGTATAAGACATATGTTGAACCATGATATGTGGAAGATTAATCTTGGTGTGGTTGTACATAAGATATATGAGATACCTGGTGAAAAGAGGTATTGTACTACTACAATATTTTCTTGTACGGGAATCGGGAGAAAATCAATGTCTTTGCTAGAATAGGATTTCAAGCCTCTATTAGGAATATCTAACAAATGAGCAATTGTGCTTTCACTAAGATTAACAATCTTTTCATGAACGCTACTTTGCAAAGCACCATTATCTAGTTCAAGATTGGCATAAAACTCTCTAACCCAAACATCTCTAGCAATATTGTCAAGTTTTAATAAAGGAATCCAACCTTGAAACTCAATTAACTCAAGAATTTTAGTACCTTGAAGGAGAAAATCATCCATTAGTTTGCCCCACATAATTCGTTGCTTTGGAAAATCATCAGGAGTTGCCCATTATCTTAAGGAACTTGAAGTGGATGTGGTTTTCCTCTTCCTCTCTTGTCTAGGAGCCATGAGTAATATAACCACTTGAACAATGGATTTAGGATTTTGAGGTTTTGAGAGTTGAAAGAGAGAGTTTTGAGAGAGAAAAAACAATGGTTTTGAAAAGAAGAAGGAAGAATTGTTTAAAAAGCTCAAAAAATCGGGTTTAAAAACCCTTACCACGCTGATACAGTCGACTGAATCAGCCAGCCACTCACTCGGACAGTCACACGGCAGTGGCTTGGTTCCGGGCTAGTGATTCGGGCGACTCACTCACTTGGGTGCTCGCCCGGATGCTCTGTTTTTTATAAAATTTTACCAATTTTGATTGCTTTAAACGAGTTTTTGCATGCCCATCTCACGCCCAATGACACAAAATTGATTTTCATGCAAGGGTTTAGTAAAAATATCAGCTAATTGATGTGATGTATCAACAAATTCAAGTATAACATTACCTTTTTGTACATGATCACATATGAAATGATGTCTAATTTCTATGTGCTTAGACCTAGAATGTTGGATTGGATTTTTAGTGAGATTAATAGCACTCGTGTTATCACATCTAATGGGTACATGATCATATTCAAGGCTATATTCAAGCAAGTTTTGTTTCATCCACAAAATTTGGGCAACACAATTTTCGACGGATACATATTCGGCCTCGGTTGTAGATAAGGCAACACTATTTTGCTTTTTGCTAGACCATGAGATTAAAGAATGACCTAGAAATTGACAACTACCACTAGTGCTTTTTCTATCAACTTTACATCCTGCATAATCAGTATCAGAATAGCTTGTAAGTTCAAAAGATGTGCCCTTTGGATACCAAAGTCCTAAATCAATCGTGCCTTTAAGATACTTAATAATCCTTTTTACTGCATTTAGGTACGATTCTTTAGGATTGGATTGAAAACGAGCACATAAGCATACAGCAAACATGATATCAGGTCTAGATGCAGTTAAATATAGAAGGCTTCCAATCATACCTTGATACTTCTTTTCATCAACCGATTTACCTTTGTCATCTTTGTCTAGTTTGCTTGATGCTCCCATTGGGGTGCTCATTTCTTTAGCAATCTCAAGCCCAAATTTCTTGATAAGTTCCCTTGTGTACTTGGCTTGATTAATGAAAATTCCCTCATTCGTTTGCTTGATTTGAAGTCCAAGGAAGAAATTCAACTCTCCCATCATGCTCATCTCAAACTCTGTGTGCATACATTTTGAAAAATACTCATAAAGAGATTCATTAGTAGCACCAAAGATAATATCATCAACATATATTTGCACAAGTAAAATATCTTTACCTTTTCTCTTTACAAATAAAGTTGAATCTAATTTACCTCAAGTACATACATTTTCAAGAAGGTATCCACTTAATCTATCATACCAAGCCCTAGGGGCTTGTTTCAATCATACAGGGTCTTTTCAAGTTTAAAGACATGATTAGGTGAATCTAAATTCTCAAATCTGGGAGGTTGTTCCGCATATACTTCTTCTTGAAGAAATCCATTTAAAAAGGCACTTTTGACATCCATTTGAAATAATTTGAAGTTCATAAAATATGCAAAAGCAAGAAACATGCGAATAGATTCTAATCTAGCCATGGGTGCAAATGTTTCATCATAATCTATTCCTTGTTCTTGATTATAGCATTGAGCTACTAACCTTGCCTTATTTCTAGTAACTATTCCGGATTCATCTAGTTTATTTCTAAACATCCATTTAGTGCCAATTATGGGATAGTCCTTTGGTCTTTCAACAAGTTTTCAAACTTTATTTCTTTCAAATTGATTAAGCTCTTCTTGCATAGCCATTATCCAGTCATCATGTAATAAAGCTTCTTTCACATTTTTAGGCTCAATTTGGGAAAAAAAATGCAATGTGTTTACAAAAAGTCTTTAAGTTAAAACGAGTTCTTACATCTTTGGATGGATCACCAAGGATTTGATCATTTGGATGATCTTTCACAAACTTCCAACATCTTGGTAAGTCTTGATTGGTTGAAGGGGGTTGGTCATCTGACATTGGTTGATCTTCCTCATTTGGTTGATCCATTTCATTCGATGTTTGTCGATCTCCTTCATTTGATGAATTCTTTGGATCACTTGGAGATGCCTCATGTTTTGAAGCGATAGGTTGATTTTGATTTTTAACTTGTTGAATACCTACATCATCATCATCCTTTCTCGACATAAAGGGATTAGCTTCATCAAAATTCACATGCATTGATTCTTCAACCACTAGAGTTATTTTGTTATATATTCTATATGCCTTACTCATATTTGAGTAACCAAGAAATAATCCTTCATCGGATTTGACATCAAATTTTCCAAGATGGTCTTGGGTGTTTAAGATGAAGCATTTACAACCAAACACTCTAAAATGTGCAACATTTGGTATTCGTCCTTTCCACAATTCATAAGGCGTCTTTTTAAGAAAGGGTATAATTAAGACTCTATTAAGCACATAGCAAGTCGTATTAACAGCTTCTCCCCAAAAGTATGTAGGCTGTGAAACCCTAAATTTTTGACCTTATCTCGCTTTGCGTGTTTTATTCTCGTTTTGCATGAATTGACCTGTCTATGTGCTACATGACTTAGAATGTGATAATTTTGATATCAATACTCTTAGAACATGCTAAATGTGCATTCATGAAATTTTCATCAAAAACGGAGTCAGAAATTTTATCGTCGATTTTCAGTGAATAGTGTTTTCGAAACACATCCGCTAAAATTTTGAAACTGGTCTTTTTAACCCTTCTAGACCTAGACCACGGACTTTAATAGACCTATGTTTGATTAAAACAGTTTTAAAATCGGCTTAGGAATTTATTAGGGTTTTTACACCGACTTTTGCGAAAATCGAGTTTTAAGCCGACTCGGGTGGAATTGTTTGAATGTAAAACTTCTTGTCACCTAAAAATAACCCACTTGAGATAACTTGGGTGTTGCATAATTGTTTTGAGCATTGGTGATCAAGAAAATGCATTTAAAGACAAGAAAACACTAAAAAGACTAAGTTTTTTAACTTTGACTTTCATTTAAATGTTGACCACCTTGCTCATAAGTAGTTACACACATTAAAACAAGCCAAAAACACAACAAAACACACACAAAACCGTGAGTTCAAGGGGGAGGAAGAATAAGAGCATTTTCAAGGTTTTTCAAAGTAATTTTCACATAAAAACTTCATTTCAAGGCCAAATCACTTCATTCAAAGCTTGATTTTGCTTGTTGGGCATCCATTCTACCTATTTCTAGCCTTGGTTTGCATCAAAGGTGAGAGAAAAATTCTAGATCTCAAAACTCATCTTTTGTGTTTTTGCGTAGAATTGAATATCTAACCGTTAGAATGTTAATCTGATGTTAGATTATTGCTCCATGCATGCTAGGGATCATTTATATGCAATACTACAAGATTTGAACGGATGTAGCTTATTTATTATTTTTCGGGTATTTAAAGTTGATTAATTTGTTAAATGTTGAATATATTGAGTTGTGTTGATCGGAATCGATTGCCGTCGATTTCTAAAAGATTGATAATTACGTGGTAGCGCCGTTGTAATGCCGAATTTTCGATTGTGATGTCCGTGCCAAAATCCAGAAATTTCAGCCATGATACACTAGGGTTTTAGGGTTATTGGGCATGATTTGGATGTGTTTTGGTTGGTTTCCTAGGGGGCTAATGTAGTTGATTGAATGGGTGAGTGTTTGAAACTGATTTGGAGTTGTTTGGATTAGTAAAATGTAAGATATGATTATTTGAAGTTTAAGTTATCTTTCTTTAAATTGTTGAATTGAGCCTTTAGATGATTGGGTGTGTTTGAGTGATTGAATTGTGAGTTGTTAATGGTTAGACTAGGGTTAGATTATGTGTTTCATGCATGTTAAGTTGGATGGCCTACTTTGTCATCTAACTTAGTCGTTTGTTGTTTAATTAAATATTGATGTTATATTGATTATTATTGATTACGGGAATCGGGCACTTTTGTTGCTGATCTCCCAATTTATTGATTGATTATTGAATATGGGAATCGGGCACTTTTGTTGCTGATCTCCCAGTTTATTTATTTATTATTGAGTACGAGAATCGGGCACTTTTGTTGCTAATCTCTCAGATTATTGATTGATTATTGAATACAGGAATCGGGCACTTTTGTTGCTGATCTCTCGGTTTATTTATGTTAAGTCTCATTGTTGTGAGCTTTGATAATGTTGTGTTACCTCGGGAGGCATCCTGGGCTGCGGGCACAATTATCATGGCTAATCCCTATCTCGCATGGGCGGAGAGGCCATGGGGTATGGGTCTAGGTCAAGGTACCTCAGGATTGTGTCATTGAGTTTAGAGGAGTTGTTAAGCATGGAATTGGTGTATGGGGCTTCATCAGCAAATGTATCGTATCCTTATTGTGTGTTTACAGTTATTACTATTGTTGCATTTATAATGATTATTGATGTTCATTGTGTGTTTACTGACTCAAATGATTATTCCAAGGAGTTTAGTAGACCTTGCTCGAGATCTATCGGATCCTCACTGGGCTTATTTATATAAGCTCACTCTCTATTATTGCATGCTTACAGGTGTACTATCGCAGGATTACGGGTACGTGCCTCCTGAGGATGAAAATGTGCCTTACGTGGACGAGTCATATGTTCCAGAGTCTTATCCTCGATTCTGTGCTGTTATTTATCATGTATATTAGTATATTAGCTTAGTAGCCTTTTCTATGGTTTATAGTTCTTGTTGTATAGGATGCTAAAAAGAATATAAATTAGTTGTTACTATTCTAGTAGCTTCTTTTGTTTATGGTTAAGTTGTTAGATGGGTCTCAACTTATTTTTGAAATGTATGATAAGGTTGAGCTATTGTATGTTATGTTGGAACGGAGGCAGATAACGAAGACTGATTATTGTATATTACGGTTATGTTTTGTGTTGTTATGCTGTTGAGGAGTCATTGTTTGTATGGTTATGGAATTGAATGTTTAATGTTATTAATGAGGTTGGTTTAGAGCCTCGGTAATCTATTTACTGTTGTTATACTGCCGAAATCCCGTTGCGTCCTGACTGATTATAGGTGGGGTCGAGTTGGGGCGTGACATTTAAGTGGTATCAGAGCGCATGTTAGTTGTTAGCCGGGGTATTCTCGGAATATGGGTAATGGTCTTAGCATGAAATATGTATGAAAAGAAAGAAAAGTGAATTATGTATTGATATGACTAAATGATTAAGTGATTATGTAATTTAAGTGCTTATGTGATTATGTGATCAATTTGCTTATGTGATTGAAGCTTATGTGATCTATGTGCTTTATATGAGTTTGTTGTTTATGTGTTAAAAGTTGTATATAACTTGTTTACGTGCTATAACCTGTGCTAACTCTTTGATTAGTACGATGGCCGGTAGACCGAGGACTCGTGGTAGGCCCGAGATTGTAGATGAGGTTCCTGGTAATGTGGCACAGGGCAGTGATAGGGGTGATGACAAGTTTGGGGCAGCAATGGATCGGATTACAGATTTGATGGCTGGACAGGCCCAGTTGTTAGCGGGTCAGGCTGCTCAGACTTAGGCATTGCAGGCTCAGATACAGAATGTACAGGGTGGTAATCACGGTCGAGGTACTATGAAGGAGTTTCTGGGGTACTATCCTCCTAGATTTCAGGGAGAGCCTGATGATAGGAAGGCCGAGTCGTGGATTAGTAAGTTAGAGAAAATTTTTGATCCTCTCGAGTACATTGATGAGAGGAAGGTGACTTGTGCTGTCTATTTGCTTGATGATGAGGCAGAGGAATGGTGGCGCACTGTGAGAGCCAGTTGGGAGACCCAGGGTGTTCCGTATGTTTGGGATACCTTTTTGACTGCTTTTAGGGATAAGTATGTCCCGAGGGTTGCACGGGAGAGGAGAGAGGCTGAGTTCCTGTCTTTGGTATAGGGGGATTCTTCTGTGGCTCAGTATGAGGCTATATTCACTAGGTTGTCCCGGTATGCACCGGAGTTTGTAACTGTGGAGGAGAGGAAGACCCGTAGATTTATGTTGGGATTGAGGCCCGAGATTCAGGATGCAATGGCTCTGAATCGCTATGATATCTTCACTGAGGCTTTTGATTCAGCTTCTAGGTTAGAGAAGAGGAAAGGGGATCAGATTGTCTCCAGTCAGCCTAGTAAGAGGCCGTATCAGCCACAGGGCCAGCTGGTTATATATCGGCCTCCAGTACAGCAGGTTGTCTACAGGCCACCAGCCCAGCAGGGTTCTTATAGGCCACAGGGTCAGCAGAGTTACTATCGGCCTCAGTTTCAACAGGGGCCATATCAGGTTCAGACTCAGTATAGGCCAGCTCAGTCTCAGGGTCAGTACAGGCCTAGTGTGGTGAGACCTCAGCAGCAGGTTGGTTCAGCTGCTTATTCAGCTTCTGGTTCTTTAGGAGGCAGTGTCAGTGCTCCAATGCTGCAGTGTGTTTATTGTAAACGTAAGGGCCATATGGAGGCCGACTGTCGAAGAAAGGCAGGGACGTGTTTAGGTTGCGGCAGCAACCAACACCGGGCGAGGGATTGCCCCAGGTATCAGGGTTCTACGGGTCAGCCAGTAGTCCAGGGTTATCAGGGTGGACCTGCAAGCAGTACACCACAACAGCAGCGGGTTCAGGCTCCGGCCTACGTAGTGGACTTGGAGGAATTGCCAGAGGCGACAGCAGTGGTGAAAGGTAACTTACTTATTCTCAACCAATTAAATATTATACCTCCTTGAGTGCAACGTGCTAAAATGTAAGTAGAAAGTTTGCCTTATGCGATTAAAGTTAGCATGTGCATCATATCAGTTGGCAACTGAGTAGTATGTGACGCTGAGGTATATGGAATTCCGATTAGGGGTCAAGCTACTTTATGACTATACATTGATTATTGGGATTCTTATTTGGTGATTTTATACGGCATTCTTCCTCGAGATTTCTGTATGGAGATTCTTATTCAGCATACTTCTTTGGACATCTTCTATGGTATTTTCTATGCAGTATTCTTATGTGGAATTCTAATACGGTATTATCCGAAGTTCTTATATTGGGATTATTATTTGGTATTCTCGCTTGGTGATCTTGTTCGAAGTTCTCAATCGGTATTCTTGATTGGTGCTCTATTACGGGATCTATGTTTGGCGTTCTTCTTTGGTAATTTATTTGAGATTCTTATTTAGAAATTCTAGTCAGTGTTCTTATTCAGCGTTCCTATTTAAGCTTCTTGTATGGGGATTTTTATTCGATGATCTTATTTGGTGCTCCTACTTGGTGTTCTTGGTTCGTATTTGGAATTTAGTAATTGGTCTTTCAATCAGTATGTTTGAGTCAGCACCTGAGTTTGTCTTGGGATCGATGCAAAATTGCGAGGATGCAATTGTTTTAAGGAGGGGAGAATGTGAAATCCCAAATTTTTGACCTTATCTCGCTTTGCGTGTTTTATTCTCGTTTTGCATGAATTGACCTGTCTATATGCTACATGACTTAGAATGTGATAATTTTGATATCAATACTCTTAGAACATGCTAAATGTGCATTCATGAAATTTTCATCAAAAACGGAGTCAGAAATTTTATCGTCGATTTTCAGTGAATAGTGTTTTCAAAACACGTCCGCTAAAATTTTGAAACTGGTCTTTTTAACCCTTCTAGACCTAGACCACGGACTTTAATAGACCTATGTTTGATTAAAACAGTTTTAAAATCGGCTTAGGAATTTATTAGGGTTTTTACACCGACTTTTGCGAAAATCGAGTTTTAAGCCGACTCGGGTGGAATTGTTTGAATGTAAAACTTCTTGTCACCTAAAAATAACCCACTTGAGATAACTTGGGTGTTGCATAATTGTTTGGAGCATTGGTGATCAAGAAAATGCATTTAAAGACAAGAAAACACTAAAAATACTAAGTTTTTAACTTTGACTTTCATTTAAATGTTGACCACCTTGCTCATAAGTAGTTACACACATTAAAACAAGCCAAAAACACCACAAAACACACACAAAACCGTGAGTTCAAGGGGGAGGAAGAATAAGAGCATTTTCAAGGTTTTTCAAAGTAATTTTCACATAAAAACTTCATTTCAAGGCCAAATCACTTCATTCAAAGCTTGATTTTGCTTGTTGGGAATCCATTCTACCTATTTCTAGCCTTGGTTTGCATCAAAGGTGAGAGAAAAATTCTAGATCTCAAAACTCATCTTTTGTGTTTTTGCGTAGAATTGAATATCTAACCGTTAGAATATTAATATGATGTTAGATTATTGCTCCATGCATGCTAGGGATCATTTATATGCAATACTATGAGATTTGAACGGATGTAGCTTATTTATTATTTTTCGGGTATTTAAAGTTGATTAATTTGTTAAATGTTGAATATATTGAGTTGTGTTGATCGGAATCGATTGCCGTCGATTTCTAAAAGATTGATAATTACGTGGTAGCGCCGTTGTAATGCCGAATTTTTGATTGTGATGTCCGTGCCAAAATCTAGAAATTTCAGCCATGATACACTAGGGTTTTAGGGTTATTGGGCATGATTTGGATGTGTTTTGGTTGGTTTCTGAGGGGGCTAATGTAGTTTATTGAATGGGTGAGTGTTTGAAACTGATTTGGAGTTGTTTGGATTAGTAAAATGTAAGATATGATTATTTGAAGTTTAGGTTGTCTTTATTTAAATTGTTGAATTGAGCCTTTAGATGATTGGGTGTGTTTGAGTGATTGAATTGTGAGTTGTTAATGGTTAGACTAGGGTTACATTACGTGTTTCATGCATGTTAAGTTCGATGGCCTACTTTGTCATCTAACTTAGTCGTTTGTTGTTTAATTAAATATTGATGTTATATTGATTATTATTGATTATGGGAATCGGGCACTTTTGTTGCTGATCTCCCAATTTATTGATTGATTATTGAATATGGGAATCGGGCACTTTTGTTGCTGATCTCCCAGTTTATTTATTTATTATTGAGTACGAGAATCGAGCACTTTTGTTGCTGATCTCTCAGATTATTGATTGATTATTGAATACAGGAATCGGGCACTTTTGTTGCTGATCTCTCGGTTTATTTATGTTAAGTCTCATTGTTGTGAGCTTTGATAATGTTGTGTCACCTCGGGAGGCATCCTGGGCTGCGGGCACAGTTATCATGGCTAATCCCTATCTCGTATGGGCGGAGAGGCCATGGGGTATGGGTCTAGGTCAAGGTACCTCAGGATTATGTCATTGAGTTTGGAGGAGTTGTTGAGCATGAAATTGGTGTATGGGGCTTCATCAGCAAATGTATCGTATCCTTATTGTGTGTTTACAGTTATTACTATTGTTGCATTTATAATGATTATTGATGTTCATTGTGTGTTTACTGACTCAAAGGATTATTCCAAGGAGTTTAGTAGACCTTGCTCGAGATCTATCGGATCCTCACTGGGCTTATTTATATAAGCTCACTCTCTATTATTGCATGCTTACAGGTGTACTATCGCAGGATTACGGGTACGTGCCTCCTGAGGAGGAAAATGTGCCTTACGTGGACGAGTCATATGTTCCAGAGTCTTATCCGTGATTCTGTGCTGTTATTTATCATGTATATTAGCTTAGTAGCCTTTTCTATGCTTTATAGTTCTTGTTGTATAGGATGCTGAAAAGAATATAAATTAGTTGTTACTATTCTAGCAGCTTCTTTTGTCTATGGTTAAGTTGTTAGATGGGTCTCAACTTATTTTTGAAATGTATGATAAGGTTGAGGTATTGTATGTTATGTTGGAACGGAGGCAGATAACGAAGACTGATTATTGTATATTACGGTTATGTTTTGTGTTGTTATGCTGTTGAGGAGTCGTTGTTTGTATGGTTATGGAATTGAATGTTTAATGTTATTAATGAGGTTGGTTTAGAGCCTCGGTAATCTATTTACTGTTGTTATACTGCCGAAATCCCGCTGCGTCCTGACTGATTGTAGGTGGGGTCGAGTTGGGGCGTGACATAGGCAAGTTGTTTTCCTTTAACATAGTTCTTGCCATTTCTTGTAGTGTTCGATTCTTCCTTTCAACTATCCCATTTTGTTGAGGAGTTCTAGGAGCCGAAAAATTACTTTCAATGTCATGTTGTTCACAAAAATCCACAAAAGATGAATTTATAAATTCAGTGCCTTGATCACTATGAATGCAAATTATAAAATAGTCTTTCTCATTTTGCACTCTTTTGCATAATTTTACAAATTCATTGAAGGCTTGATTTTTTTGGGACAAAAACATAACCCAAGTATACCTAGTGTAGTCATCTATAATAACATAGACATATCTTGATCCTCCTAAACTAGCCACATCCATTGGTCCAAAAAGGTCCATACAAAGTTTTTGTAATGCTTTAGATGTAGTAACTATGTTTATGGGTTTAAAAAATGTCTTATGTTGTTTTCCAAATTGACATGTATCACACAAATGATCTTTTTCAAGTTTAGCTTTTGGAAGTCCTTTTACAAGCACTTTTCTAGAAAGTTTAGAAAGTAAATCCATACTTGCATATCCTAATCTTCTATGCCGCAAGCAAGAGTCCTCATTCATAGTCATTAAACAATCAATGTATTGGCATGAAAGACTTTCAAAATTAATGGTGTAGACATTTTCATGTCTATTTGCAATAAATAACACCTTATTCAAATTTTCATAAACAATACAACATGAAATTTTAAATTCAACTCTAAATCCATTATCACATAATTGACTAACACTAAGCAAATTATGTTGCAAACCTTTCACGAGTAGCATATTACGGATAGATATTGAATGTTCATCACCAATGCTACCCCTTCCAATAATTTTACCTTTCCCATTATTTTCATAGTTTACATTTTCTTTAATTTTCTTGTTGAGCTCATAGAAGAGAGATGGATCTTCGGTCATGTGTCTTGAGCATCTACTATCAACAACCCAACTTCCTTTATACTTGATCCTTAGAGCAACCTCTTCATCGTTCTTTTCTATAATACAAACGATGTTGGCTACTTCTTTTTCCTTTCCACTTTCTCCATCGGTTGAAACGTTATCCTCAATGCAACTTGCCTTCATAGCTTTTCCTTCTTTGGATTTGATTAACTTTGGACAATTTGCTTTCATATGTCCCGGTTTGTTACAATTTTAGCACCTTGATTCTTCCTTTGGTTTGCCTTTCCACCTTGGATTGTTGTTTGAAGAACTTCCTCTTCTCATCTTTTTGTATTTTAAGAACTTCTTGAAGTTCTTTGCAAGTAAAGCCATTTCATCATTTTCATCTTCATTTTCACTCTCATCTTCATCACTTGAATAAGTTTTTGATGGAAGGAGAGCAAATGACTTCTTTTCTTTCTTTTCTTCTTCATCTCTTAGTCACTCTTGATTGAGAACTAGTTCTTCGGTTTCAAGGTTGCAAATGAGCTCATGCACTTTCAATTGTGAGAGATTTGTTGACTCTCTAATTGAAGTTACCTTTGGCTTGTACTCCTTTGGTAATGCAAGGAAAATCTTCCTATTGAGTTCTTCATTTGGATAGGACTTACCAAGAGCACTAAGGTTGTTGACGATTTTTGCACCTTTGATGCATCTCATTTAGTGATTCTCCGGACTTCATCCGAAATAGTTCATACTCATGAATGTAGAGACTGATTTTTGTATCTTTGACTTGAGTTGTTCCTTGATAGGATAGCTCAAGAAGTTCCCATATTTCATGAGCCGATACACATTGACTTACTCGACTATACTTCGTTTCATTGAGAGCACAATAAAGTATGTTTTTTGCTCTTGAGTTCTTGGTCAACATAGATATATCATTATCATCAAATTCATCTTTGGTTTTTGGAGTCTTCTTCTTGAACTTGCTACCATCTTCGTTTTCAATCTCCGTGACTTTGATAGGAACAAATGGACCTTCTTCTACAATCCTCCAAAGAGAGTAATCAACCGATTGAATGTAGGTTTCCATCTTGTTCTTCTAATATACAAAGTTTGTACCTGTGAAAAGTGGAGGTCTATTAGTTGAATATCCTTCCATGTAGGGAGATGTAGTAGTATTTGCCATGATATTAACTTAACTAGATGTTAAGCTATATATAAAGCCCTAGCTGTTGATACCACTTGTTAGCCCAATATATCCTAAGAGGGAGGTGAATTAGGATAGAGAGGCAATGATACTACTTTTCAGATATGATAAAAATAATGAGTTCAATGAAGCACTTAATCAAACACAATGCATGCACAAATAAAACGAGTTAAGGAGGAAGAGAAAAAGACATGACGCGTCAATTTTTAAGTGGTTCGCTAATCTACTCGACCACCTAAGGTCTTCTTCCCCTTAAGCTTTCCACTAGCTCCACTAGTAGTGTTTCTTCACAAGTTGGTGAAGCACAAACCAACACTACAAGATCTCTTGACTCCACAAGAGTTTGTACAAGCCTCTTCACTTCTTTGAATCCTCAAAGAAGATTTCAAACACTCCCTATACAATGATTCTCTAAAAGCTATAGTAGTGTTTATCTCACAACAAGAGTGAATAAATGATGAGTACAATGAACTCTCTTTAAGAGTGAATAGATACAATTTAATACTCTCTTGAATGCTCAATGATTTGCAAATTAGAGCTCAATGAATGATCAACAAATATGTTTTGAAGATATGAAAGCTATAGAGCAATTGCTTGATGTTGGAAGAAGTGGTTTTGGCAAATGGGGTATTTGAAAATATATAGAAACTAAAGCCAACGGATTTGCAACGGCTATATTTTTCAAACACCTGCACTATCCGGTCGACCGGACAGTCGCTCGGATGGTCGCCCAGATCAAGGCATCCATTTTGTCAAACTCATTATCAAGCGAGTCATTAGGAATCCAATCGCCCGGATAGGAATCTGGTCTCCCGGATGGTCGACCGGATCAAACCATTCTTTTTTGCCAAAATCACTGTCGGGCGAGTCATCAAGGAACCGGTTGACATGATGCTCGACCGGATGACTTGTTTTGCATAAAGAAGCTTTGAAAGTTCAAAACAATTTTCTCGAAAACCCATAAACTTAAGAGTTTTTAAGAACGGGCTTTTCAAGTATTTAAAGACCCAAAAAACATTTTTCAAAACTCTTGTAAAGATTTAAAAACGAATTTGTAAACCAAGAGTTTTAAACATTGTTTTTCATTGAGCTTTATCATGAAATCAAAAAAAGCAAACAACCATAAATAAAGCTGATACCCTTATGTCGCCACGTCTCCTCTTATAACTCCCTCTTCTTTCTTCAAATCTTCAAGTCTTGATTCTTGAAATAAAATCTTCACTTCTTTAGCTCTTCAAGACTTCATGATCTTTATCAATGCTAGCACTTCAATCTTGACTAGAGTTGCTTTGAGTAAGTATGTGCTAAACATTTCTTCATGCAAGATCATCTCCTATTCTATGACTAATCTTAAACAAATATATATTAAACAAGCATGATTAGTTAATTAGTAAGCATTGGATTAAGATTTGGTTATCATCAAAATATGAGATTAACACTCTTAGGCTAACACTAAGGTAGCAGAAGCAACAAGAACTAAAAACCAAGCATATACACGCAAAACATATTAGCATACATGCATTAAACGCTATTTAAAATTCACTGACAGATTTGATTACCTTAAGTGTTGGCTTCAAAACTCAACACTACAAAATTCTCACCACGTTAGGCTGCAATGAGTGGATGCCATTCCTCCTTGTTTTCCTTGGCCGAGAATGGCACTCCAATGGAAGAAGAAATCTGCGACTTCAAGAAGAAGATCCAATTGACCTTCTCTCATATTCTAATTCGAATCTATGGTAGTATTCCTTGTGGCACGAGTATCCCTCCCCCGTTTCCTCTTTATGGTCATGTAGCCTATATCACAAGAAGAACAATTCTATCTTCTTCTTCCTTTTTTACTATTTTGTCGTGTATAGCAAACAAGAGTCCTATGTGACTCGTGTGTCTTAGGAAGACTAGGACAGATAGGAGTTTTACTTGCATACAATAATGTATATAGACTAGCAAGTGTCCACATTATTAATGTAGGAAAAAATGCTAGATAATCTGAATATTATCTATTAATATCTTTTATGAATTTCATATTTTCAAATAAATGAAAACAAATTCATAAAATCAAGAGTCCCATAATATCATCTAGCCTTATCTTCCAACTTCCTAATCTTACCACACTTGTAACACTTGCCTAATACACACTCCACATGCCATTTATAGAAAAAAGGAAACTGTACTTACCAATATGAAAAAATAGCTAGAAGAGGGACCAAAAGACATATTCATCCTAGCTCCAAAATGACTAAAATGCCCTTGCTAGACTCTAGTTAAATTTTATTCATTTTAGCCCTAGCACATTCCACCAAAGAGCTACGGCTGCACTCTAGAATGGATACTGATTCCCAGAAGCCAGTCAAACAATGTTTTACTTTTGTCTTTGGCCTAGTAAGTGAGAAGACCGAACTGCCTTTCTATATAGAACCCATAATCAATACTAGGTCTTAACCTTGTACTATCAACCTTTGTTGATTACCTATATACATTGTACCTCTAATCCTCCAATAATCATCATCTAGATATTATTCTCTTGATCCAGGGAGTGACCCACAAGTTCAATATCTAAATATAGTCTTGGTTGACTATATTACTATGTGCTTAGGTTCAGATCATTAATAGGATGTCACAAAAGGGTTATAACCCACCAATTAAAATGGCATAAAATGTCTTGACACATATGCATATGCCAACTAGTCAAGTCTATGTATCCAAAACACCAAGCTATTGACCCATATAAGATCTCACCCATTGTGAATCAAAACACATGTGCTTGAGTTTATTGGTCATCCACATATGCTCAAGAACTAGAGCATTGATCTCTTAGTAGCTTGAGATGTTTCTGATCTCATCCAAGTGATAGTACTTTTACAGAGATCACATCTACTATGGTCCAGTTCAATGCACTCTCATGCACTAATGAGAAAAAGTCTGAAAATCCCTTCTAATACCAAGGTAGGTCATCCTCCAAAAAGGAGACTATCTCATTATAACCTTTCATAGTGAAATGCCCAACTTCACTATTCGGTCATAAACCTATAGATTAGATTCAAGCACCACGCACTTATGTCATTCACTCAAATCAAGAAGTATTAGCATGAATATATAAAGAATATAAAAAGAGTTAAAAGATGCTCATGTATGATGTATTGATTATTAATTGTTATAATATCCCTTAAATGACATGTCTTAGTGCTAGTGGTCTTTAGGCCACATAATAACCAACATTTTCTCACCTTTTTCATGTGCACATGTCTCTTAATATTCAAATTACAAATAATACACCATTATCAATCATGCATATTGGCAAGATTACCACTAATGCTTTTACCTTTAGCAATGTTTTACTTGTGCCCAAACTTACTATGAACCTTATTTCTATCAGTCAACTATGTGATCAAGGTTTTCATATTGTCTTTACTGATGACACATGTATTTTCAAGGATCCTTGAACAAGGAAACGTACGGGACCGGGCATAGATTTGGAAAGCTCTACTGTGTCCAACCACTTCATCTTCCTTTTCCACCATACTACTGTATCTAGTCTAGCTCTTTGGCATGAACGCTTGGGACATCCCTCTATTCCTAGAATAAAAATATTACTTTCTGATGCGTTTTTAGGCCACATCACCAACTCTAAGATTTTTCATTGTTAGCATTGTGTTTTGGGGAACAACATGTATTACCTTTTTCTTCTAGTACTATGAGAAATAATGCTATTTTTTATGTTGTTCATAGTAATGTGTGGACTTCTAATGCACCTTCTTTAAGTTGAGCCAAGTATTATGTGTTTTTATTGATGATTTTTGGTTATTTATCATGCATAATAAGTCCGATGTATACCAAATCTACGGTAGTTTTGCCAATATAATCTTGACCCAATTTTCTAAACATATTAAAATTCCTTGGTTAGAATCAAGAAATGAATATAACTCTCATAAATTCGTGGATTTATTGAAATCTCATGGCACGACCTTTCAGCTTTCTTATCCCGACACTCCGCAATAAAATAGTATGTCTAAACGAAAGCCTCAACATCTCCTTGAAACCACTCATACTCTTCTCATTTCTTCCAAACTTACTCTCACTTATTGGGGAAAAGTGGCGCTTACTACTGCATATCTCATCAATCGCACTCCCACTTTATTGCTTCACAATAAAACCCCATATGAACTTCTCCATAATGCTCCTCCTACATACTCTCACTTATGAAAATTTGGCTCTACATGTTTTGTTCTTCTTTCGCCTTTTGAACGCACTAAATTACTTGCTCGCTTATAACTTTGTGTCTTTATTGGTTGTGGGGTAGAACAAAAAGGATACAAATGCTACGATCCTACTAGTCATCATATTCAAATTTCACAAAATGTCATTTTATGGGAAACAATCCCTTTTATGGACCTTCCTTGAAATTCTCTTACTTGTACTATCTTTGTTGATCCTTTTACCCATCCTCTTTTACCTCTTGGTAATGACTCTTCATCAATTCCTGAATCTAGTCCTTCATCTTCGCTACTGCCAATGCATTCATCCGACATGACTTCCCCTAATGAGGCATCAGACTCCACTTCACGCAGGTATCCTATATGTAATCACACCCAACCTCCACACTTATTTGATTACTATTATTATGCCACATCTGTGTTTGATCTCTATGAGCCTCAGACCTATAAGGAGGCGAGCTCGCACCTTGAATGGGTTCAAGCTATAAAGGTTGAGCTCCAAGATTTGGCTAAAATTGGTACATGGGGACTAACCTTTTTACTTCCAAGTAAGACTTTGATTGGTTGCAGGTGGGTCTAAAAAATTAAAACCAAAGTTGATGGCTCTATTGAACCGTACAAAGCTCAACTAATGGCAAATGGGAACACCCAGGAGTATGGTCTTGATTATGATGAAACATTTTCTATTGTTACTCGTATGACCACCGTTCGTACTCTTATTGTCGTTGTTGTTATTCATTCTTTGTCTCTATATCAAATGGATGTGAAAAATGTATTTTTTGAATGGCGACCTCCATGAAGAAGTTTATATGAAGCCTCCACCTGGTCTACCTCATTCTCACAATCAAGTCTATCATCTTCATCGTGCTCTGTATGGACTTAAGGAAGTACCTCGGGCATGGTTCGATAACATTTGCTCCACTATATCACACAGTTTGGGTTTCACCAAAGCACCAATAACTCTATTCTATTTCTTTGACATAGTGATATGGAAGAAATCTTATCTACTAAGTCTTTTCTCTCTCGTGCCTTTGAGATGACAAATTTGGGTTCTCTTAGCTATTTCTTGGGTCTCGAAGTTAGTTGTAGTACATATGGTTATTTTCTCTCTCAAATGACATATACTTCCGAGTTTGTTCACCTTCCCTATTTTTTTGATGGTAAGGTTTCTGATAATCCTCTTGCAGTGAATGTCAGGTTCTTTTCATCTGATGGTGAACTCCTTCCAAATCCATCCCTTTATTGTCAACTTGTTGGTATGCTTAACTACCTCGCTATCACTCAACTTGATATTGCTCATGTTGTTCATATTGTTTCCCAATTTATGTCCGCTTCTCGCACTATGCATAATGCTACTATTTTGTGTATTATTCGATATATTTGAGGCACCATTCATCGTGGACTTTTTTATCCTCTTGTTCATCTCCTTCTCTCCGTGCTTATTCTTATGTGAATTAGGCTGGTGATGTTGTTGATTGTAAGACCACAATTGGTTATCTTATATTTCTGGGCAATTCCTTAATTTCTTGGAAAAGTAAAAAGCAGAATGTTGTGTCTCATTCCAGTGCGGAGTCTGAATATCGTGCCCTTGTTGACACTACTACAAAACTTGTATGGATTCGACGGTTGCTCTCTGATTTTGGTATCGAGCAAGCCCAACCCACACCTTTAACAAGAATGTCGTTCACATTTCTCATAATGTTATTTTTCATGAGCGCACCATTAAGCTTGATTATCATCTTGTTCGACATCACTATTGTGAAGGCACTATCTCTCTTCCACATGTTTCCACTGACCGCCAGTTTGCTGACCTGCTCACCAAGTCACATTCCTTTCAGCTTTTCACTTTGCTATGTTCCAAACTTCAATTGTTAAGCACCTAAAGTTCGAGAGGGGAAGGGGTGTGTTAGAGAGACATGTCTTATGTAAATATCAAATCATCATTTATTTGCTTTCCTTATTTTCAGCTGTAAGTTAGGATACCTATTACTGATATTAGAGATTTGATTATAGTATTTTTGACAAGTCATTGTATAAACTTGTAATATTATCAATGAGAAAATGTGGAAAATTACACTGCAAATTGCTGTTCGTTCCTACATGAGGTGGTTCTTGATAACAATCAGGCTCAATTGTAGGGTCCTTGATAATGCATTATTTGATTAGCCTTCTCAATCCAATTGACGGATCATGTCTTTGTCCTTGATTGAATATTATTGTTGTTGGCACATGACAAGTTTGTACTCCTTGATCAGGCAATAAATACGTGGCAGTTGGCCGAGAGGGTGAGAACGCGAGAAGGACCATTGCCTTTTTCAGTTTTGGTCAATTGCAATGTCCATTTAATCTATAAATTCTCAAATTTAAACCCCAAAACATGGAGGTTTCAAGGATTTGAAACGTGTCATTCAAATATTAGCTAAATTGATCATGATTACATCTCGAGACTCATAATTTTATAAGAGCTCATATGTGTAATTTAAGTTCTCGTAATATTATAATATATGGCAACACTCAATAATGTAGAATATTTAATCATAATTTTATCACTTTATTGTTATTGATATTACTCATAACCACATCTCGAGGTAATTGAAATCAGTAAAAGACAACATTTCAACCAAATAACATAAAATTATTTTTGTCAGCCAACCAATTTTCTGGTGAACCAGAGCAATCCAGTTCCCTTGGTAGAATTCTATCTCAACACAAAACTACTTCAATCATTCACCTCATATTTGCAGTATTTAATTGTCAATCATATAAAAATATGATGATGTGGAGCAGATATCGTGGTATAGCTTAGCCCATCAAATGTCACTGTTGTATGACCAAAAAAAATAATGTCACCGTTGAAATAATAATTACATTGTTTACGAGGAATTTGAATCATAAACGTCACCAACAACACAAGTGTACGCGATTTAGGCTCTGTTTGTTTGACGTAAAATAATTTATTAGAAGAAAATATTTTAAAAATATATATTTTTTTAAAAAAAATAAAATAATAAAAAATATTTTTTAGTGTTTAAACATACTGTAAAAAATATTTTGACATAAAATTTTATTAAAAAACATACACATATAATATATATATTAACCGTGAGAATGAAGAAAGGGAGCGAGGGTGGGTGAATAGGGTGGGGGTGAAGTGGGTGAGTTTTGAAAAATGTTTTCTTCTCTTAAAGAATAAGAAAATATTTTTCATTCTTTTGAACTAAAGTTTTCGCTTAACCGAAAAATAATTTATAATTAACCAAATTTTTTGTGTTATTAAACATCAAAAAATTAAAAAAAAAATATTTTACTGCAAAGCCATAAACTAGAAAAACAAAACTCTTGAAGAAAAAGTCACAAATAATAAATGTTACTCTATTTTTGTCGGACAAATAATATATGTTACTCAAGTTTCTCTATCCCCTTGCTATTTGTTGCCAACATCCACGTCAGAATTTATGAGTAGGAAAATAAATTATTGACCATGGCTTCTGAGTCGATGGTGTTTGAATGGATAAGAAAGATGCCACTTGTTAAATACGCCTCTTGGGCTGTAGAGGGTTCATTAATTCTCATGGATAAGAAGATTTCTTGTTTGGCTTGTTCTCTAATCTTTCATAATTCAACACCACACGTTATTATTGAATCAGATGTTATTAATATGGTTCGTGCATTTCAGACTCCTTATAATTTTGATTAGTGTTTGTCTCCGTTGGTTTAGAATACTTATTCACTCTTATTTATTTCTTCTGGTCACACTTTCTGACATGTTCAGCGACAAGCCAATCGTGTGACAGATTGAGTCACACGAGCGATTAAGATAGATTCTCTCCCTTTAAATTGGATTTGTAATATCCCTATTGCTCTGTTTTCACTTGTTCATCATGAGGTAGATACTACTGGTATCGGATAATTTTATTTTGTGTAATAAGAACTATCTCATTTGACAAAAAAAAAAAAGATTTCTTGTTGAAAAAAACAAAAAAAAACAAAAATTTCCTTGGCTTAGTAGCCCTCTCCTCGTACTTTGAAAAAAAGAGGGAAAAACTCTGCTCTTCTTGCCATGTCACCGAAGCTAAATGTTGGGTGTTTTTTTTTTTTTTTTGGTCAAAAGCTAAATGTTGTGTTTAAATATATAGAGTACGGCTCTATTTGGTTTATTTGTAAAATTTTAACTTTTGAGTTATAAAGTTTTTGTAGTAGACTTTTAGTTAGAAGTGTTGTTAAACAAAATGCATTAATTATTTAGTCTATATTGGATAATATTGAGTTTTAAAAAAATTTAAGGGTAATATTGTATTTTAAAAAATATGAAGGTATATATTTGAAAAAGAAAAAAAATAATTTCTTGTATTATAGAAAAAAAGTTTCTCAAAAACTTATTTTAAAAAGCTCCAATTTAAAATTTTTTATTTTTTAATTTTTTTTAACTTCTATTTTTACCTAAAAGTACTTTAAAAAATGAGTCAAATAGATGAAATCAATTTTTAAATTTATATGAAATATTTTTGACTGTTAAAAAACTAGACTATAGAGGGCCTTGCCTATTTAATGATTATTCAAATCTTAGGTCAGAGCTAACCTAGTATTCTGGCTGCCAAATCATACCCAATGCCACGTGCCTACTTCATTCTTATATCATACAACACCCTCCGGCCGGTCCCCTTGAATTTTTCTTTTTTTCGCGGATGGCCTCTTTAGTCATGTTCTTTGCACAAGGAAAAAAAGAAATTTTCAAATTTTGCTATGACGTAGATAACCATTTCTTTCACGTAACTAACTACTCTAAAATTCATGATTTGTTCAATATGCATGGGAGAATTACATCTTTAACATTCTTGTTGAAGGAACAAGTCATGGTGACATGGAATAAGAAAGCTATCGAGAAGATTATATGGTATCGCCATTAATTTATATTAGTTGAGTAGTTTAAAATTTTATGTGTTGATCTATAAACTCATGACTAGGGAGGGTTATAGTTTTTTTTTTTTTTTTTCATACAATAGTGGTTGAAACTGTATGTGGTTTGATATTGAAATTTTTTATTACAACAGGTCGTTATCTGATTATTTTAAACAACTCTTAAATGAGATTGTCTTTTAACAATAGGAAAAAGAAAGAAAAGATGAATAAGAACTGTTTTATTACTTTTCCCCACTTGAGAGTATAAAATACCGTGAGTCATCAATTGGATAATTCTTACACAAGATTTCTCTAAACAAGCTACCTTGACATCTTCATTCCCTCCCCCTCAAAAATGAATGGCGATACGACGCCTCATGCCTCCACCAGGGACGCCGAGGCCCCTCTTCTTCCCCTTCATGACACAATTCACAGGTCTCAAAGCTTCAAGTCAAGCATAAGCTCCATTCTCACCCTAAATAACTTTTTCATTCTATTAGGACCACTTTTATGCACCATTATATGGCTGTTTGTCAAGCTGGATGGTCCAGTGACCACCACAAACATGCTGGCTGTTCTTGTGTGGATTTTCACCTGGTGGATCACGGAGGCCGTGCCAATGCCTATAACCTCCATGTCACCACTCTTTCTTTTTCCCCTTTTCGGAATAGCCTCTTCTGATGATGTTGCACAGTCTTACATGGACGACGTCATTGCGCTTGTGTTGGGAAGTTTCATATTAGCTCTGGCTGTTGAGCATTACAACATTCATCGGAGACTCGCCTTAAATGTAAGCTCTCTATTGGATATCATCTGTTTTTTTTTTTTTGTTTTTTTTTTCTCCTCTTAATGAAGCATTTATTTTATTTAATTCTCTAATAAATCATTTCGATAGGAATTTCAATTCATTGCTGGAGGTGAAAGCCGAGTATGATTTAAAATTCCCTCTGAGGATGAAATTCCAAAAAGATCCACTATGTTTTGTAACTTAATAATTTTATATTATTTATAAAATTGCCGCTAACTCTCCCAATTAATTATATCGTACCAGTGAGAACTTTTTTGTCACATTTTAATAAAATATAAAAGGTCTGACATGCTAATTAATTTTTCCAAGAGATTTTTCCCTTTAATTTTTTCCTTTATTTAATTAATTTTCAAGTTTGTCGATATATTGACCATAAAGTTATATTCGATTTCTTGATAAATGAAACGTTTGATATATAATATTTACATGTAGACTTTTTATACGTTTCAAATAGTAAATTTAATTCCGACAAAAAAATATTTAATAACATTTTTCTTCTTTTGCATATGAGAAAATCTCGAAGTTGATACTTGATAGGCTTTTTAGAATTTTCATCCTACTTTACGTTATGAGTACGAAAGAATTTTTGACGAAACAAAAAGAGTTCGAAGGAATTAAGGGGCCTGTTTGGAATAGATTTTAAAAACTGTTTTTTAATTTTTTTTGTTTTTAAAAACTAAAAAATTTGTTTAGATAAAGAGTTTTGGAAAATTATTTTCAAAAAGAGTTTTCAAAAAGTTATTCTCAAAAACTAAAAAAGCAAAACATTTAAAACATGTTTTCTACACTTTTATTCCCAAACTATTGAAAACACGGAGAAGTTGTGTTCATTAATGGCATTGCTGTAAATAACATCAACTTTAGTAGCAAACTTGAAAACTAACTTTAATAACATATCTCACCATCTTCTCTCTCTTATCTCCAGCAACGTTTTAAACACCTCCTCTTTCTACTCTATTTTTTGTTTTTTCCTTGCGGAAGTTAAAGATTTCATTAAAATATCTTATATCTTTACAAATATGATAAGTAGAAAAACTTGATTATTCCGCTGCAAATATCGTATACAATTTTCATTTGAAAAAAAAAAAAAAATTGTCCAAAGTGTTGAACCCATACAAGGTTTAATCTTTATAATGTTGGTTTTAGTTGAAGTGTTGGTTGAGCTTGTGGCTTGGTGGTGCAAAAGATTTGTTGGTTGAGCTTGTGTTTTTAATCTCGTCTTTAACTTGAAGAATATTTTTTTGCTTCAAGTTGGTTTTACTGATTTTTTTTTATTTGTTTATTTAACTTTTTTTTAAAATTTCCCACTTGTTAACAGTTAAGCTCACAAATTCTTTGCTGGGGCCGGAAAAAAAAATAGCTTATATATGTAATGTCTAATACATTGATGGCATATATGATAAATAAGTAATTTACATGTAAGTAGTTTATGTAAAATATTTATTTTATTTTAATATTGCAAACTCTATAATATAGTTTAAATCTAATAATATGATTTTAATTTATTAATTTATTATATTTGAGTCAAAAATATGTGTTTTCATTCTTGATATTCAAATAATTTTTTTTTTTTTGTTTTTAAAACTGTTTTCTAAAACACTTTTGGCAAATGAATTTTCTGTTTTTTTGTTTTAAAAACTTGTTTTCGAAATAATTACAATCAAACAAATTTTTTATTTTTTTATTCTTAAAAATAATTTTTAAAAATTATTCTTAAAAATTGTTTTACAAAATAAAAAAATAAAAATACTTCCGGCCCCAAGGTTTCCTTGAACTTTTGTCTCACAAATTATTTGCGAGCAATTAGATTCCCTAGGAGAATATTCTTATCTTGCCAGCAATTGCTAGTCATTTTTAATAGGGGTCGGTCTCCCATCCAATGATAGGAACCATTGATATTTAAGAATGATTTTGAGCCACAAGCGTTTATCTAATTTAAAAATAAGAATTCTATTAGATGTAATGTCTAAACTATTCTTAGCTATATTAAATAAATACAAGATGTATAATAAAAATAATATATATTAATTGAATGATGTGAGAATTCGCAGAACCTAATTATTAGATTATTGGGTAAAGTTCAACCAATAATTAATAAACTTGTAGAGATAATGATTTACAAATATATCAGATCAATTAAAAAAGGAATTTCAGAACAGTAAAAAATATTACGGTCTAATCGTGTATGTTTACGGTTTTTAATATATTAAATGCAATATAATTCCAATCTGTAAAAAGTATTATGGACTAATCGTGTATGTTCATGATTTTTAATGTGTTATATACAATACGTTTTAAAATGAGTATAAAATAAAAATATTAAATTTCGTATGCCCATTTTCGTCAATTTTCCTATTTCCGTCAACGGCAAATTTTGTGTTGATAGATGGAAGAATTCTCCTTTTAATGATATTAATTAGATGAATTATTTGACTGACGGGACGTGCATGGGCCATGCAGATCACGTTCCTATTTTGTGGTGATCCATTGAATCCACCACTTCTTCTTCTTGGTATATGTGGCACCACAACATTTGTAAGCATGTGGATGCATAACGTGGCAGCAGCCATGATGATGATGCCAGTGGCTACGGGAATCTTACAAAGGTTTCCTTCGGGTCCCACACAACCAAATGATGTCTCAAAATTTTGTAAGGCAGTTGTTTTAGGCGTTATCTATTCTGCAATAGTTGGAGGGATGAGCACACTAACTGGGACAGGTGTTAACCTAATTTTGGTTGGTATGTGGAAGAGTTATTTTCCTGAAGCCGACCCAATCACTTTCGGCAAATGGATACTCTTTGGTTTGCCTTTGGCTTTGGTAATGTTATTCGTCTTGTGGGCCATACTATGCTTCTTGTATTGTAGAAAGAGCTCTGGTCCGGCTCTTTCTCCTTACTTGGATAAAGCCCATCTAAAGAGCGAGCTTGACTTGCTAGGTAAGCTCGCATCGCCACATCATCAAGTAAATTTACTGTCATTATTTTACGAACAATAACTGTATAATGTAACGAGGATGAACTAATAATAATTAATTATTTATATAATTGTAGTGAAATAATTTGTAGAGTTCATCAATATTTGATTTTTTTTATTATATAAAAATACAATATTGTGAAGAGATTTAGATCCGTAATTGTTCTTATTGTCTGACCCACTCGACATATCCAGGTCCGATGGCTTTTGAAGAGAAGGTGGTATTGGGTGTGTTTTCGGTGAGTCGCATGTACTTGTCGTAATTCACAAGTGACGCATCACTAATCTTGATGCATATATGGTTTTGATTAATTCTGAAGAATTGGTGCAGATGCTAGTTGTGTTGTGGATGACAAGGAGCATAACTGATGATATTCCTGGATGGGGCGATTTATTCCAGGGTCGAGCTGGTGATGGTACTGTCAGTGTGAGTACTATCTTCACCTACCAAAGCACTAATAGGCTTTTTTTTTTTTCGTTTTTTTTGGCCAACAAACCATTAATAGACTTATATATGATCATGAACCAAATTACTCAAAAAGAATACATATAAATTGTATTTAACACAGGGATTTGAGGGCGAGAGCAGAGTGCAACATCTTAAGAGCGAATTCATCATAACACGAGAGTTTTTACAATTTAGTAATTTACTGTGAAAAATGTTGGCGTCAACTGCAGCTGATAACAGACACTCGTGACTTATCCATAATTTTTGCGCGTCAACTAAAAGTGGCATAGAAAACTAGTCTTATGGGAGAGAAGGAAAAAAAATGTCCGAGTCTCAACTTTTCACTCTATGACGTATATCTGAGACGTTAAACATTTCAAAAACTTTTTTCTAATCTTATGCAAATAAAAAAAATTTAAGCTGATTCAGAAGGCTTCAACGTGTACAGGTAATGATGGCCACCTTATTGTTCATAATTCCAAGTAAGAAGCAGCCAGGGGAGAAATTGATGGATTGGAACAAATGCAAGAAACTGCCATGGAGCATTATATTACTACTAGGGGCTGGTTTTGCCATAGCTGATGGGGTCAGGACAAGTGGTCTAACAGATGTGTTATCAAAGGCGTTAGATTTCCTAGAAGAGGCCCCATACCTCGCTATTGCCCCAGCAGTTTGTCTCATTAGTGCAACAATTACTGAGTTCACATCAAATAATGCCACTACAACACTTGTCATTCCTGTGCTGGTTGAACTTGCCAAAACTATGCATGTGCATCCTCTACTTCTAATGGTCCCTGGTGCTATTGGTGCACAATTTTCTTTCTTGCTTCCAACAGGAACGCCTTCCAATATTGTAGGGTTCTCAACAGGGCATATAGACATCCCAGACATGTTTAAAACTGGAACACCTCTAAAGATTGCCGGAATAATCGCACTATCCGTCTTGATGCCCACTCTTGGTAATGACATTCTCTTTCATAATCCAAATTCATATGAGATTTTTTTTTTTTTTTCTTATCGATCAAATTCATATGAGTTACTATATTGTTTTTCCAAACATTGTTATATATCAATCTTTCAATCTTTTATCTTTTTCTATATACTTTAAAGATTGCATATTTAATATAAAAACTTTTACTATATAAAAAAAGTGAAGGGATAACATAAACTAAACATATTTAATTTCTCGCACTTAATCAAAAGATATATCCTTTTACATATTAATACTTCTTTTTTCTTGCAGGAGCTTTAGTTTTTGGAACAGATAAACCACTAGAAAGCTTTGCGAAGAGTTCTTTCTTAGGGAAATGCTAAATTTTTGCATTTCAACCATGGTTGACGTAGACAGTTTTGAATTTTATGGCATATGCAAAAGTATATAGGTTTAATGTTTATACAAGTAAAATGAAATTGTTATAATTTCCTTGTATTTTTTTTCTTCTCCTATAGTAAACATCCCCTGTCCATATCAGCCTTACCGAATTGTAATTTCTCTTTATACTACTCTCATGTAATGAAGATTTTTTGCCAATTTAGTTCTTCCTTTCTTAAGTATAGGACTGGAATAGTATTCAGTAATACTTTATTTCATTTTGAAGTGTAGATTAGTATTTCAATGATCATTGTCATCATGATCAATTAATAATGCAATATATATAATTAAAGCTAGCTAGTGGATGAAAGGGACTCAAAATATACACGAGTCTATATCTTTGTTCTGCATTGTCATATAATCGGACACCCGATGGGTACGGATATTTTATAAAATTAATAAAAAAATGATATGTGATTCGTAAGTATGCTGTCGCTAATGGGCAATGGCGAAACTTCGGATATTCATTATTTTTTTATTGTTTAATATTAATATTTTATTACCAGCAATTATAAGATAAAAATATAAATAAAAGATATATCCCATAGCTAGAGGTGACATTTGGGCCAGTTCACCACGACTTGACCGAATCATGAGTTGAGAAAACTAAGTTCAACTCGACACAAATGTTTAGTGGACTAAGTTGGGTTGAGTTAGAATGAGCTCATTTTTTAAAATATAGGACTCAGTTCGACTCACGAGCTTATTACCACGAGTCGCGAGTTGAGTTGAGCCAACCTATATTTTTTGTACTTAGTGTATTCTGAATATATATAATGTATATATAGTAATATACAAACACATATACATATACAAACACCAATATATATATTAATAATTTTTAAAAAATAAAATTTAAACTTAATTTTTTTTAAGAAAAGTTAATTTAACTATTAATGAGACAATATACAAATTGATTGATAACATTAACAATTAACATAAATAATAAAACACTACATAACAAACTATAGGTTAATGAGACAGAGGATATTAGTGATATAAACATAAAAATAAAACATTATATAAACGCTTGAGAAAAGTTATTGCAATAGTTACAAATTACATACCCTTGTTTTTCAAAGTATGTAAAATAATTCCAAAGCTCTAACCAATATAATCGTCATGAAAAATTTTATTCTTCATAGACATAGTTATATATAATGTTGTAGACTTGTAGTAAAATAAAGTTGAATATACTAAGTGACTAAAGCACTATGTTACTAAGTATTTATAGGAAAAATTAAATGTACGATTATAAAAAAAAATTTAAAAACTTGAATCTAAATTTTTTTTAAAAAAATATGAAGAGACTTAATGTTGCAAGTTGCAAACTGACAATATCATAAAAAATAAAAATAATAAATAATAAAAATTGATAACAACTTATTTAATATAAACTTAAGAGATAAGTTTACTACTTCTTATTATTAGTTTATTTAAAAAAATAGTTACTACAACTTGCTAATTTGTTTTTTTTTAAATAGTTACTACAACTTACATTGCAAGCATAAAGCATAATATTTTAATTTCTTTTAACAAGTGAGCTCAAATTGTGCTTAATCTGTCATGAGCTTGAGTTGGGCCTTATTGGGGCTCGAGCTGGGCCTGAGCTAGGCTCGAGCTAGGCCTGAGTTGGGTCGAGCTGGTTGGGCTTCGAGTTGTGCTGGGTTCATGGATTGGGGATAAGTTGGGCCTGAGCTCAAATGGATTGGGTCAAAAATTATATGACTTAACTCAACCTACATATATGTTGTGAGTTGGATTGAGTCGAGCCTACTATCAACCGAGCTGGGTTGAGTCTGAATTTTTGTGTGTTGGGCTGAGTTTGACCTGTGTCGGTCCAACCCAAATACCACCTCTACTCATAGCTAATTTGTGACTACTTTGTGATAGCATGACCGCGGACTATCACATATTATTTTTCTTGATTTAATTAAAAATTATGTTGCTATTGCATAGCAAATTAGCCACGGCATGATGATAGAGTTTTATATTTTAAATTTTCTACGGCATGACCAGAAATTTTATATTTTAATTTTTTTAGTATAAAAAAAATGTTCTATAGTTAATCTGTGGCTATTTGGCAACCGCTTGGCTACCGAATATTATTATTTATTTATTTGTAGTAATTAAAATTATAGTCCGTCACCAATCCGTATCCAAGTTTTGGCGCCACTCAACCACGTCTAATGTGATACCCCAAACCTGGCATGCATTTCATAGCATTTGACTGCATTTAATTAAGTGTTTAATTAGTTAAATAATCCATTACACACTCTTTTCATGTTTCTTTTAAAAGTATTCAACTAATACTTGGATTAATTATTCTAAATAAGTATTAACTATGTTATTATATTTAATACTAGGTTTCATTTCCTTGTATTTAACTAATTGATTATTTTACTTAACCTATTTATTTAAAGTATTATTTTGATATTTCTTCTAAAAATATTCAAATAATTTTTATATTGATTAATTAAAAGATTATTACCTATTTTTATTATTTATAGTAATTGGATTTATTTTCTTGTATTTAATTAAGTGTCATCTTGAATGTTAGTATTTAATTGCATTTGATTACTTGCTTGTATTAACTTGTTCATTTGTATCTTAGCATTAATTTCATAATTCTTTAAAATATTCTATAAATAGTTAAATTATTTATTTCTAAATGAATATTGCTTATTTCGATTATTTTAATAATCGGTTTTATTTTATTTCATTTAATTACTCAGTTTTCAATTAAATGAGAAAAGTAACTCCGAGCCCGGAGTGAATTTTAAACTATTCTACTATTCTACTTTTCAAAAATTATATTTTGATATTATTATTTACCATACTTATCGTAATCGTTTATTGACCGCTTGATCGTATCACATTGAAAATGAAAGTTAGAAGAATATTTCTCGGGTTTCATGAATAGTGTTTCTAGTTTAATTTAACTAGTTTTTAGTTTATTTTTATTGAATTGCATTGTTTTAACTTGAATTAGAGTAAATGCTAATTAAATAAGCTTGATTGACTATTTTTAACTTGAATTTGACATTGCCTTTTTACCAAAATGCCCTTGAGCCTTGTCATCTTTTTAAATAGCCAAAAACAAGCCAAAATTGTCATAAAAACAAAACCACAAATTCCCCCCATGTCCTCCCATTGGCTGAAACTTCAAGGGCCAAAATAGAAAGGATTTTGCTTCAATTTTCTTCTACAATCTTGCGTGGAATTGCTCGGGCTGGCTCGAGTCCTTGCAAGCCTTCCTCTTCAATCTCTGTGAGGGTTTTCACGTTTTTGTGCATTTTTATTCAAATTTGATTTTTGATTCAATTTCTTAGATTTGATATTTAATGCGTTATAATGCCTGAAATTGCTTGGAATTGTCTCTTCAGGGATCGTAGAGCATTGCTTGTTAGTTATTTAGCAATTTTTACGGCTAAAAACGCAAATTGAAATTAGGGAAGAACAATAAATAGTGTTTTTGAATAGTAAAACCCTAGATTTTTGGATTTTTGATCCGAATTGCGATTTCTTGATTTGGATAGGTGCCATTAATGTTAGAAAGATAAACTGTGCAATAAAAATGGACTGACCTTTGTTAAAATTGGAAATTAGACAAAGAAACGTAAAGGGCAGTTTGACCAAGTGTTGACCATGCTCGAATTGAATTGGGGGTTTTGCTATTGAGGGCATGGAAGCACTTTTGGCGCTGTTGTGGCGTTGATTGAGTGTCCGGTTAACATAGCTGTAGTTCAAATGCAGTAGGTGGACTTTCGGGCTTTGGTTGGGAAAGAGAGGTTTTGTGCCATAGAAACGTGTCTTGTAGTGCCTGGACGAGGGTAGTGAAGACGGTTTCCTAATCCTTTAGCTCGTTTGCTCGTAATTGCCTTTGAAAGTTAGAGATTGAATAGTGATTTTGTCGTTTTCGTGTTTGAACTGCTATTACTTGTTAATTGGTGTTCTTGTTGCTATTAATGCTAATCATGCTTGAAATGTCAATTGATTGCTACTATTGATTTTAAGTGCTTGATATATTGAATATTGATATTAATCTGCACTTTGGTGCTATCGCTCGTTTATTTCTTGTATCTCGTATTGCATTGCATAGTGTCAGGCGCGTGAGTGAAGGGCCTCTCTGGGCAGTCTCAGGCTGCCAGAGTTGGTTTGCTCTAGCTCCGTGTCCTATTCCCATTCTCTCTAGGGATGCCGCCCTGGGTGATTTGGGTCGTAGATGTGTCGAGGTACATTCGGAGTACACCCAGTAGAAGTTATAAGGTGGTTGCGCGCTTATTGTCATCGTTGTCAACATCAAGCTCGAGATTGATGTATCACTCGTGAAATGGTACATTGCTCGTATGAGTGAATCATAGCCTTCAAAGTGTGGTATAGCTTTGAATGATTGTGTTAATGCTTTTATTAATTGTTTATTGTATTGTTGTTTATATTGATTGTTTTACATGACGGTTATATTGTTTAATTGTCTTATTTGCATTGTACAATCTTCTTTCTCTCCACCTCGATATCTGTTTCGCCCTCACTGAGTATACGTGTTGTGTATACTCACTCCTCACCACCACATTTCATGAAATACCATGTTAGCTGGAAAGTTCGTGATAATGTGATAGATCTTGCTTGAAGAGTTGCCCTGCATGCTATGTGGCTTGAGTTGTCAAAGATGTAAAGATTTTACTTTCATGAGATGTATATAATCGATGTGTAAAGAAAAGTCATTTAAGTTTATGTATAGGTTAATAAGTTCTGGTTGCAATGCATGTTTGTATTGTCTAAAGGAAAGAGTTAGAATAGTTAGGTACTTGGAAATGTATATATATACTTGTGCATAATTGTTGAGAACCGAGGCTCGAATGGCCTTGAAGAATTGTGAATGGTTGGACACGGTACTGATCCACTTATATGCTGTCGCAGGTTTGCATTTTGCCTAGAAACAGGGGAGATTCTGTCCGTTTTCCCTAAAAATTTTGCCCGGGTTTGGAATTGGGTTGCAATTAGATTGATTAATAGAACTTCCGGTCTCGAGAGGGATCGGGGTGTTACAAGTGGTATTAGAGCTGGTTGAGATAACTCTCAGCCAGAATAGGGTCCTCGATCTGTCGGGTAGCAACCCTTGAATATGTGCTTGTTAAGTGTGTCTTGAAAGTGTATGCTTGTAGGTGAGATTATGTGTCTTGACTTGAATGTGTGTACCTATATGATGTAGTTATGTGGTATGTGCTAAAGGTATATTACGTGAAGTGAAGTGACTACTCGTGTATCGAATTGGCATCGTGAATCGAATCGACCTCGTGAATTGTTATTTACTTGAAGTATTGCTTGTAATGTGTGTATTGGAATGTCTTGAATTGGTTGTGCCGTGATTTGAATTGATTATGTTGTGCTTGACTTGATTGTCGTGCTTGAGTGACTTTGTTGAATAAATTGTTTTATAAACTGTTTTACAAACATGCTTGCATAATAGATTAAGGCATATATGTATAAATGTAATATCTTGGCATTCATACATATCCTATTGAAATGCTAAGAAAGACTTCTTCTACCCCTGAAGAGAAGTGGTTAGTAGTAGGCCCTCCAAGTTATATGGATTGACGGGAATGAGCAGTATTTGACTAGCCTTTATTTGGGAGTTGGTGTTTGCTTTTGGAGCTCGGTTATTGGCGAATCTCTAAGGTCCTCCTCTGTGCTTAACAGTTGTGAAAGAGTAGCTTTCTTTTGGTGTTCTATTTGGTTGTTCTCTGAAGCATTCTTTGGTTTTCTTATTGGGTATTCTTTGGAGACTTCTGTTGGCACTTCTTGGTAGACTTGGCTATTGGGGTTTTAATCGGACTTACTGCATGGTAATATCTATGGCATATGTGTCTCGGTCTTTATTGGTGTGTTACTGACATCCCTTATTGGAAATTCTTCAATGGCATTCTATAGAATTCTTAGTGGTCATTTATCTAGTACTTACTGATTGGGCAATCCTTGGTACTTTCTTACTGGAGCATTGTTTCGGGTATTTTCTTTAGTGTTCCTCAGTAGGTTTGGTATTTGGAATTTCTATCAGACTTATTGTATAGTACTACTTACGGTATTCTTTGGAATTCTTAGTGGGCATTCTACTAGTATTTTCCTTGTTGGCACTTATTGGAAGTTTTACACTTGGAATCTTGTTCAGACTTATTATCTCATATTGTTTACGGTATGCTATAGAATACTTTGGGCTTTCTTGGTGGTAAGTTGTATAAAGTTTGCACTCGGCAAATGGTGATGAGGTCTTAGAGTTGGTCTTATATGTGATGCATCTACTCTGGCTATCCTTTGACTTCCTATTTGGTACTTGTTGGACTTCTATTAGGGATTCATATATAGGATATTCCTTTGGTATTCTTCTTGTCAATAATATGTGGCATTGATAATATGTACAGTATCCCTGCTTCAGTCTTTAGTTGGTATTTTCTCGGCATTCTTGGTTGAGATTTCTATTTGGGTTTTCCTACGAGTATCTTATTCAGTGTCTTGCTCAGCAACCAATGAAGAGTGGTCAGAGTTGGATCTCAGGTGATGTTGAGTTCTATCGGAAGAAGAATTGCGAGGACGCAATTGTTTTAAGGGGGGAAGGATGTGATACCCCGAACCCTGCATGCAATTAATAGCATTTGACTGCATTTATTTAAGTGTTAAATTAGTTAAATAATCCATTACGCACTCTTTTCATGTTTCTTTTAAAAGTATTCAACTAATACTTGGATTAATTATTCTAAATAAGTATTAACTATGTTATTATATTTAATACTCGGTTTCATTTCCTTGTATTTAACTAATTGATTATTTTACTTAACCTATTTATTTAAAGTATTATGTTGATATTTCTTTTAAAAATATTCAAATAATTTTTATATTGATTAATTAAAAGATTATTACCTATTTTTATTATTTATAGTAATTGGATTTATTTTCTTGTATTTAATTAAGTGTCATCTTGAATGTTAGTATTTAATTATATTTGATTACGTGCTTATATTAACTTGTTCATTCGTATCTTAGCGTTAATTTCATAATTCTTTAAAATATTCTAGCAATAGTTAAATTATTTATTTTTAAATGAATATTGCTTATTTCGATTATTTTAATAATCAGTTTTATTTTCTTGCATTTAATTACTTGGTTTTCAATTAAATGAGAAAAGTAACTCCGAGCCCGGAGTGAATTTTAAACTATTCTACTATTCTACTTTTCAAAAATTATATTTTGATATTATTATTTACCATACTTATCGTAATCGTTTATTGACCGCTTGATCGTATCACATTGAAAATGAAAGTTAGAGGAATATTTCTCGGGTTTCGTGAATAGTATTTCTAGTTTAATTTAACTAGTTTTTAGTTGATTTTTATTGAATTGCATTGTTTTAACTTGAATTAGACTAAATGCTAATTAAATAAGCTTGTTTGACTATTTTTAACTTGAATTTGACCTTGCCTTTTTACCAAAATGCCCTTGAGCCTTGTCATCTTTTTAAATAGCCAAAAACAAGCCAAAATTGTCATAAAAACAAAACCACAAATTCTCCCCATGTCCCTCCCTTGGCCGAAACTTCAAGGGTCAAAATAGAAAGGATTTTGCTTCAATTTTCTTCTCCAATCTTGATTGAAATTGCTCGGGGATCGTGGCTCGGGTTCTTGCAAGCCTTCATCTTCAATCTCTGTGAGGGTTTTCACGTTTTTGTGCATTTTTATTCGAATTTGATTTTTGATTCAATTTCTTAGATTTGATATTTAATGTGTTATAATGCCTGAAATTGCTTGGAATTGTCTCTTTAGGGATCGTAGAGCATTGCTTGTTAGTTATTTAGTAATTTTTACGGCTAGAAACGCAAATTGAAATTAGGGAAGAACAATAAATAGTGTTTTTGAATAGTAAAATCCTATATTTTCGGATTTTTGATCCGAATTGCGATTTCTTGATTTGGATAGGTGCCATTAATGTTAGAAAGATAAAATGTGCAATAAAAATGGACTGGCCTTTGTTAAAATTGGAAATTAGACAAAGAAACGTAAAGGGGCCGTTTGACCAAGTGTTGACCGTGCTCGAATTGAGTTGGGCGTTTTGCTATTGAGGGCATGGAAGCACTTTTGGCGCTGTTGCGGCATTGATTGAGTGTCCGGTTAACATAGTTGTAGTTCAAACGCAGTAGGTGGACTTTTGGGCTTCGGTTGGGAAAGAGAGGTTTTGTGCCATAGAAACGTGCCTTGTAGTGCCTAGAAGAGGGTAGTGAAGGCGGTTTCCTAATCCTGTAGCTCGTTTGCTCGTAATTGCCTTTGAAAGTTAGAGATTGAATAGTGATTTTGTCGTTTTCGTGTTTGAACTGCTATTACTTGTTAATTGGTGTTCTTGTTGCTATTAATGTTAATCATGCTTGAAATGTCAATTGATTGCTACTATTGATTTTAAGTGCTTGATATATTGAATATTGATATTAATCTGCACTTTGGTGCTATCGCTTGTTTATTACTTGTATCTCGTATTGCATTGCATAGTGTTAGGCGCGTGAGTGATGGGCCTCTCTGGGCAGTCTTGGGCTGCCAGAGTTGGTTTGCTCTAGCTCCGTGTCCTATTCCCATTCTCATTAGGGATGCTGCCCTGGGTGATTTAGGTCGTAGATGTGTCGGGGTACATCCGAAGTACACCCAGTGGAAGTTATAAGGTGGTTGCGCGCTTATTGTCATCGTTGTCAACATCAAGCTCGAGATTGATGTATCGCTCGTGAAATGGTACATTGCTCATATGAGTGAACTATAGCCTTCAAAGTGTGGTATAGCTTTAAATGGTTGTGTTAATGCTTTTATTAATTGTTTATTGTATTGTTGTTTATATTGATTGTTTTACTTGACGGTTATATTGCTTAATTGTCTTATTTGCATTGCACGATCTTCTTTTTCTCTACCTCGATATCTGTTCTGCCCTCACTGAGTATACGTGTTGTGTATACTCACTCCTCACCACCACATTTCAGGAAATACCATGTTAGCTGGAAAGTTCGTGATTATGTGATAGATCGTGCTTGAAGAGTTGCCTTGCGTGCTATGTGGCTTGAGTTGTCAAAGTTGTAAAGATTTTACTTTCATGAGATGTATATAATCAATGTGTAAAGAAAAGTCATTTAAGTTTATGTATAGGTTAGTATGTTCTGGTTGCAATGCATGTTTGTATTGTCTAAATGAAAGAATTAGAATAGTCTGGGTACTTGGAAATGTATATATATACTTGTTGTGTATAATTGTTGAGAACCGAGGCTTGGATGGCCTTGAGGAATTGTGAATGGCTGGACACGGTACTGGTCCACTTATATGTTGTCGCAGGTTTGTATTTTGCCTAGAAACAGGGGAGACTTCGTCCGTTTTTCCTAAAAATTTTGCCCGGGTTTGGAATTAGGTTGCGATTAGATTGATTAATAGAACTTCCGGTCTCGAGAGGGATCGGGGTGTTACACCTAATATGTTCACGGAATGGTTACAGACTACACCTGTTTCTAGCCATTCTGTCACCAATTGGCTACGGAAAAAATTATATCGCCCAAATGCGTCGCCTGAAAGCTGTTTTCTTGTAGTATGTTTGAGTAAAATATAATTTTTAATTTCAATTCCACATGTGTTGCAAACTACAATTTATATCTAAAAATGATAGAACTGACTTAATACTATTTTACAGTTCTGAACAAGAGATAAAAGTGCTTTCAAACACTCAGTAAGAGATTAAAGTGAAAAAAAACTTCAATTGATTAGTTTTATTTCAAATGAAACTCTAGTTATTTGATTTACATAGAACTTGATCTATTATCTCTCTAGCATTTTTCCACATGCCTCCCACCCATCTTGGACTACTCTCTTGCCTCCATAAGTTCGTTCATTTCTAAGAAACAAAGCAAATAATACCCACAAATTATTTTAGCTAGAAATTCAAGGAAAGAGGAATAGAGTAGAAGATCGGGAGCGATTTCCAATCTATATTGCGTGTGGTTCATCTCCTGTGCTAGCCGAACCTTCCACCACCATTAATGACTATTTTATTGAAATGTATGGCAACAAAGATCGGCAAATTTCAATTTATTTGAAATTGATTGTGTTCTATACGTTTAGATTACATATACATGCTCATATATGCTTTTAAATGCGTTTGTTTTGTGGTTTGATCCTATATCATGCTTGCTAAGTTTTTTGCTACGTTTTCTTAATCCAAATTGACTTAAGTTTAGATATATAGCATATTCCTTAATTCAAAACATCTTCATTCTGTTTGAATAGATGCCCTAAAAGCCAATTTATTATTTTTTTAGAACACAATTGTTTTGTATTATTTTATCAGTAAATTGGCAGTTATTTAATTATAAATTAATGAGTTAATTATACGTAAATAAAGTCTTTAGAATCATTTTATGGGTCTTATTCTTAAATTGTTAAGAATATAGGTGATAAGATCTATAAATTGACGATAAATTCTTAAATTAGTCTCCGATCATATGATGAATTAATTGGGTAATTCGTCTGGATAGATTGATATCAAGTCTATTACCTTGATTAATATAAGATATTAATGATAAGGGCAATGAGTCACATATATTTTATTAGTAGATGTATAAGTACTTATTATAAAACAAGTGACTGGACATAATCGATCATACAACAAATTACATGGATAATCAATAATTTATTGTATATTATAATTAAGTAATTATTCATTAGTCCTGAGACACCATGGTTATCTTGTGTATGTGATACCATGATTCGCTAGTCCAATATGATCTGCTAGTATAATATGATCTAGTCCTAGCCACATATTAGACCATGTTCTTAGTAGATATTAGACCATGTGCTTAGTAGTTATGTACTATTCTGACATGGAGAGATATTTGCGTGCAATACGAAATTCATCAATTATGGGTCTTATGTGATCTATTAATTAAGTAACTGAAAATCCTTGGTCGTGGAATAGTAAAATATTTTGACGTCTTTATCTGAAAGATGAGAAAGTTTTGGTTGAATTATTTGCACTCTAAAGTATGCATCGTACAATGCATATATAGTTGCTTACACAAGATACATGATAAGGACTACAATACAAAGTGGTTAAGAAGAGATTAATACATCAGATACAAAGAATAAACAATAATTATCTTTTTCCGCCCCTTCAAGCGAAATCGGACTATGTACAGTGAGCTTGCGTCGAAGTAGCACAAACCGGTTGACGGACAACCCTATAGTCATGATATCTGCAAGTTGATCAACTGTAGAAATGAAACAAACTTGTAGCTAGTTGGCCGCAACTTTTTTCCGAACAAAGTGAACATCAACCTCAATGTGCTTCGTGCGGGCATGATAGACAGGATTTATAGTGAGGTAGGTGGTGCCGATGTTGTCACACCATAAGGTAGGTGGTAAAAGAGGCAAAACATAGAGCTCACGCAGTAGTAACTGGAGCCAACATAACTCAGCAGCTGCAAAGGCAATCGCATGGTATTCAGCCTCAGTGTTTGATCGAGTAGTTGTAGGTTGTTTCTTAGTAGACAAGGAAATCAGATTGGGTCCCAAAAAAATGCAATACCCATGTGTACTGCGCCGATCATCAGGACAACCTGCCCAGTCTGAATTAGAGTAAGCATAAAGAGCATAGTCAACAGATCGTTTTATGTGCAAACCATGGTACTGTGTCCCTTTGAGATAGCGCAAAATCCTTTTGATGGCAGTCCAATGGATCTCTGTCGGCTGATGCATAAATTGACAAACCTTATTTATAGCCAAAGTAATTTCAGGACATGTGAGAGTGAGATACTGAAGGGCCCCAACAATACTACGATAATACGTGGGGTCACTAAATGGATCACCTGTATATTGGGACAATTGTTGATTCGGGGCAATAGGAGACACAACTTCTTTAGCACCACTGAGTTTAGTGCACTCAAGAAGGTCATGAATATATTGTTGTTGAGACAAAAGAATACCATCACATAATCAATGAACCTAAACCCCTAAAAAGAATGTCAATTGTCCCAAATCCTTAAGTGAAAACTGGCGATGTAACATTGTAATAGTAGAGGCAACCACTTTAGAACAACTACCAGTAATTATGATATCATCCACATACACAAATAGAGAAGAAACTGACTTGCAAACAACAAACCCAAGTTGGCTAAGAAATGTGTTGAGACAGGAGAACCAGACACTTGGTGCTTGTTTCAGCCCATAGATGGCCTTATTCAATTTGCAAACATGTTGAGAATATTCAGAATGAACAAATCCAGGGGGTTGAGCCATATATACATCCTCATGTAACAAGCTATAAAGAAAAGCGTTGTTGACATCTAATTGTCTTATATCCCATTGTCGTGACACTGCAAGAGATAGAACCACTAGAATAGTAGTGGGCTTGACAACAGGATTGAATGTTTCAGTGTAGTCAATACCCTTTTCTTGACTGTATCCTTTGGTGACTAAGCGAGCTTTATATCGTTTGATAGTCCGTCTGGTTTACATTTAACTCGAAAAACCTACTTATAGCTCACCACATTGGCATGAGACGATTTAGGAACTATATGCCAGGTACCATTCGCAAGAAGAGCATTATATTCAGATGCCATGGCATCACGCTAGTACTTGTATTTTTGAGCATGGGAATACGTTGATGGTTCAAAATTAAAAGGAGTAGAGGCAGTGAATGTAACAAAGTCAGGTAACATTTTTTGAACACGAGTATTGTCTTGTGACCGCGTCATCATGGGATGCGTAGAGGTAGCAGAAGTAAGATTTGAAGTAGAAATAGTAGAATGATTAGGACACATAGGGGAAATGAGTGGAGGAAAATCAGTCTATGAAAGCACAAGAGCTATCGCATTTATGGCAGATGATGGGCACGTGGGACCCGCAATATTATTATTAGAAGAGTTGTGCTGTCGCGGTTCAAACAAGGCTAACGCGCATGGTGTGAGATCTACGTGTGGGCTTTGCTGAACGCATGTAGAGGAAGGATGCGGGCCCGGTGTTGAGGTGACAATGTCTCGATAAGTAAGAGTTTGTTAAAATGGTATGGTGGGGCACAGATCTTGATAGTGATATAGAGCCGGAGATTGCGAATGTGATGGAGATAGATGAGAGAAAGTGGGGACAAGGCGTGATTGCTGAGAAGTTTGAGTTGGGAAAATTTCTTGTGGAAGAATTGTGTGTACTATAGGAGTTGATTGTAGAACAACTAAAAGGGGATGTGTGATGGGTGGGTCTAGTGCGGCAGCCGAGGAGAGAAATTGGCCATTATTTACAATGTGTGAGATAGTGGATAGTGGGCCCCGCGTTGAAAACGAGTGACATTGAAAAATGGAAAAGAGTGCATTAGTTGAGGAATAGATGAAGAACACGACATTAAAGAAATTGGTATATGGGCAGTAGAAATTAATTGCGAGCTGTCGTGATGCGAAGTAGTAGATGAAGAGTTAGAAGCTGTTAAGGCATGGAAAAGAAAAACAGACTCTTCAAAAATTACATGACGCGAGATATAAACTTTTTTTGACACTGGACATTAACAGCGATAGCCCTTGTGATCCTCACTATAGCCCAAAAAAATACAAGATCTAGACTTAGGACTCAATTTATCAATTTTGTAGGGACCCAAATATGAAAAACATTGGCAATTGAAGACACGTAAAAAATCATAATTCGGGGAAACATTGAACAACTTATAGAATGGCGATTTATTTCCCAAAACAGGAATAGGAAGCCTGTTAATTAAAAAAGTAGAAGTAGAAAAATCTCCAAACTAGAATTCTTTTGGCATGAACGAGTTAAACATAAGTGTTGTACCCATTTCAGTAAGGTGCCTTATTTTCCGTTCGACAAGACCATTTTGCTCCGGAGTGTGTGGGCATGATATACGATATTTGATTCCATGTTGCTCAAAAAATTTTGCTAAGGAGTCTTGGGTTAATTCCTTGGCTCCGTCACATTGAAAATGTCTGATTCGAATGGAACATTGATTTTCAACTAAAGATTTGAAATTAACAAAGGTGGAAACACAGTCATTTTTATTTCGAAGTGGATAAATCCATGTATAACGACTGAATTCATCTATGAGTAAAATGAAATATTTGAAACCAGAACAAGAATTGACTGGGGATGGCCCCCAAATGTCACAATGAATAACCTTTAAAAGGTTGCTAACAATACTACTAGAAGAAGAAAAAGGTAATCGATGACTTTTGCCTAACATACAAGCAGGACAAACTTTATTAATAGACTTAAAATCAGAAAAATGTAATGCTTGCTGAGACTATAGAGATGACAAAACTGGCTTTGAGGGATGACTGAGGCGACTATGCCACACACTTGTAGGAACTTTAGCAGCAGCAAGGGCAAGAGACGGTTCAGATACCAGAGAAGAAACGGCTGGAAGGATAGAGAGATTGAAATCAACGTGGCCCTAAAGGAAGAGCTTCCTGGTGTGGAGGTCCTTAACAACACATTTAGATAGGAATAATTCGAGCGAGACATTATTATCACTGGTGAATTTTGAAACAGAAAGAAGGTTACGGGTAATACGAGGAACATGAAGAATATTGTTAAGAGAGAAGTGATGATTATTTTGAACAAAGGAAGAATTGCCAACATGAGATATTGAAAGAGACTTACCATCACCAATAAGAACGTGATCAGACCCTATATAGGGCTGCATATGTTGGATGAGTGTTGGATCATTAGTCATGTGGGAGGTAGCACCAGAATCTGGTATCCATGTGGACAAGGGCGAAGGAGTCGGGAGAAGTGGAGGAAGAGCACTTTGAAACTGATGATGTCTAGCATACTGAGGTGAATGAGAAGTGTTTTGTGGTGGAGCATAGCGATATCGACAGCGCAAGGCAGAGTGGGCCTGTTTTTGGCAAATCTGGCACTTGCCTTTGTATTTTTCGCGAGAGGAAAATGTGTTGGACTTGTTGGCTGAATGAGTGTTGGACGAAGAAGAATTAAATGATGAAGTGACAGACATATGTGATTGTGGTTGTGAATTTGAAGAAACCAAGGCAAAAGCTTGATGGGAAGATGGAATAGATTGGAGTTGGTGTGGCAACGTTGGATTATGTGAGATTGAGGAATTAGAAGACAACTGTACTGGGAGAATAGAGCCGTACAAAGAGTGGAGTCAGAAGAGGATTTGTCATCACCATCCTGCAAAATTCTTTGTTCGTGCGTGAGTAATTTGGCACGCAACTGTGTAAACGATGGGGGAGTTTCAAGATTTTCAATAGATGTTACAAAAGATCGATATGACTTAGGAAGACCATCTAAAGTAATAATCACTAATTCAGAATCAGCAACAGGGTTACCAATTGCTGTCAGAGAGGGCGAAAGGAAGCGAATTTGTTGAAGATAGTCAGCAATACTAAGACCATTTTTTCTTAATATTGCGACGTTGATTGTGAAGAAGAGAACGGCGGGCAAGGGACTGGTGTAGAAAAGATTCTTGAAGGGATTTTCGCAGATCATAAGCAGTATCGAAATCCAAGGCTTGGTGGACAAGAGACTCAGATAGAGTGGCAGTGATACAAGCAGTGACAAAGCTATTAGTGCGGCTCTAGTCATCCGGAGAAATAGGCGGAATGGAAGAGGAGGAGGAGGAGGCATCAGTTGCTTTTGTAGGCTTGCGAATAGAACCATCAATGTATTTCAGTAAATCATTAAAGTTGATAAAATGGGTTAATTGTTTTTTCCAGGTTAGATAGTTTGAATGGTCGAAAGTAACGTTGACAAACATTTTGACATTATATATGTAGGAAGAGAAAATGGAGTAGATAAGATAGCCATGAAGAGGAAAGAACCACAGGTAGGAAAAAAGACTTTAGTCTTGAATATTTGATACCATGAAAGATGAGAAAGTTTTGGTTGAATTATTCGCACTCTAAAGTATGCATCGTACAGTGCTTATATAATTGCTTACACAAGATACATGATAAGGACTACAACACAAAGTGGTTAAAAAGAGATAAATACATCAGATACAAAGAATAAACAATAATTATCTTTTCATTATCCATGACTCTAACTCAATCGGAACAAGTAGATGAAAAAAATTAATTACGCCATAATTATATTTACAAGTTCATTAGATTCTACTTCATCATTAATTGGGTGGTCATCATATACTGCTATGTGTCACTCACAACTTATGAAAATTAATTATTAATGAGAAATTATTCTTATTAAATATTAATTAGATTAATATGTTTTCCACTGTCAATTAATTATGAACCTAAGAGGTCACACACAATAGAGTCCACCAAGCAATTAGTAGAGAGAGGATTAATTAAATTAATGATCAAATTGTATGGATTAATTTAATTAACAATTAATAAGACTTGTTGGAGTTAGACTAAAATTCAACTAGTCCAACAGTCCGTAATCCAATAGGATTGGACAGGCCCATATCTGATTTTAGGTGAGTGCCTATATATAGAAAGTTGTCTAAATAGAATAGCTAACACTTTTCTGTAAACAATAAAACACAGGATTTCTCTCTAAAATCCAAGTGGTGGTTTAGCTAGTTACTTTGTGAATTTCTGTGTGGATACTCACAAAGGCTTGATCCTTAGAGAGCTTGAATGTACATTAATTCCTTGTACTGGTTTCTGCGCTACATTGGTAACCCCTAAACTTCCCATGTATATATTTAATGATTGATTATTATATGCATGTGATATTAACTACGTAATTAGTTGTAAAAAGATAAGTGATATAATTTTTGCTTCGTATTTAATATGATTAAAATTTTATGTATCATGTATATTCCCCAACAAAACCTCCCTCCCTTCGTCCCCAAACCCTATTGCCACCCATAAGCACCTTCTCCTTACCCATCCTACTAACCAAGACCACCAACTGCTTTGAACCAATGTTGCGTGTCCGATCCCTCTCACCAGCAACTACTAGTTTCACGGTGACAGTTGTATATAATATGCCCAAAACAAATAGGATATTAGGCATCAACTAGTTAATGGGTTGACTTACAGTAATACAAGGAAATATTGACATACTATTTTTTTATAATTTTTTTTTTTAAGATTGACACACTAGGGAGCATATTTTTGCAGGTATCATGATTCACAAGTCAACTCCATGATACCAATGTTTTCTTCCACTAATATAGGCATCATAAATTTGGTAAAGAGTTTGCACTAGAATAAAAAGGTTATGATGCCAAAGTTTATACTAGAGATTGAAAGTGAAGGCAACAATCGTAAGCATTTTCCATTTCCCTTTTTGTTTTAATAAAATTACTATGCTAATCCAACATTCACTTAGAGAATTTCAGCAAAGTAGTACTTTTTACCTTGCTAATTAAATTATAATGAAATTTTTATTCTTTATATAATGGGTAATTACATATTCAGTGACAAACAAGGAGAAGTTGATGAATGAGCTCACATGAGCCCTTTCTTATTTGGAGATTAGAATTCTTAAATTTTTCTTAACCATGCTTTCTATGTTAAAATGTAAAACATTCCTATCCCTTTGCGCAATTGGGAAAATAAGTGAGATTCTTCGATTCGAGGAAGGATATGTGGCAGCACAGCCTAATTTTGGGCGATGGCAACGACTTTGATGTTTTGGAAAAAGGTGAGGGTAAAAGAGGGAGTGTTCTATAAGTAATAAGGTCAATAGGTATTTCCTGTAATTAGTAATTGTTACTGTCAATAACATGGTCTAAGTCTAGGCAAGAGCATGACCCTAACACCTGCTTAATTCGAATATAACGACTGCATGAGGCCTATAGCCTACTGGTTCAAATGTGTCCGAGCATAATAAGAGTATGGCAAAGTATGTTATAGATGGATTAATTTAGTCCATTGATTATAATTCTTGGCATACCATTATGGAAAATAATAGGTGTTGAATTTGGGTCATGGTCCGCCCAAGTTAGGGTAGACCAACCCATATGGCTCAAGTGGTGGGAAGTTGTATAACTCCCCACTACCCTATATAAAAGCCAAAAACCCTAATACAGAATAGACGTTGTTTTGTATGTCGTATCCAGGAAGAGAGAATTTTCAGTAAAAAATACTCTCTAGCACTAGGTATCTAGGTTGTGAAAACCAAGTGTGTGATCTAGTATTACACACTTCGATTCCTAGCACGTATTGTGGAACAAGCAAGGCATACGATTAATCGCTTCTGCTCAATAAAGAGATAAGTACTTTTTACCTATTTTGATATAACATCAAGTATGTAGATCTACGCATTCTATTGCTTATGATCAACATTGGTATCAGAGCCAATCTGTTTGTTCTCTATACAATATGCCAATATATGCATGATTGTCCTTATTTTATTGTTTTCATGAATTTTTTTAGCAATTAATCATGGAAAAATGTTCTTGCAAAGTATCTGTAATATGACTGATTTTTATGTTGCTAGAAAGATCATGATTTAAGGATTCCAACACAATTAATTTCATATTTTTCCGCTTAGTGCTGAATTAGTTATGATTTTCTAAAGTTTATAATTACGTATTGGCTTTTTAATTGCATTATTGTTGAGTATCGGATTTGTGCGTAAAATTGGTACTGGTAGAATCTACATGTTTCAAGGATTCCATCGATATAAGTTTCATAATTTTTTGATATTAAACATAAGCAATATAATGCATAGATTTACATACTTGATGCTATATCAAAATAGGTAAAAAGGACTTACCTCTTTACTGAGCGGAAATGATTAATCATATACCTTGCTTGTTCCACAGTACGTGTTAGGAATCAAAGTGTGTAATACTAGATCACACACTTGGTTTTCACAACCTAGATACCTAGTGCTAGAGAGTGCTTTTTATTGAAAGTTTTCTCTTCCTAGATACCACATATAGAACAATGTCTATTATGTATTAGGGTTTTTGGCTTCTATATGGGGTAGTGGGGAGTTACACAACTTCCCACCATTTGGGCCATATGGGCTGGTCCAGCCTAATTTGGGCGGACCATGACCCAAGTCCAACATCTCCCACTCGCACAAGGTGGAAGGGGGGAAGGGGAAACATATCCCACAACATCTATTTGGAAACTAATTCCAAATCATTCCTAAGTCATATAGGTAAATAGGTCGTACAACTCGCAAACGCATTCTAAGTGGAGGCTCTAGAACCATGCACCCGTTAGGGAAAACATGGGAGCCACTGCCTGCAAAGGAACACGAGGTCTCGCACATTAGTCAAAACACACCCAATCCCTCCTAGGCTATGTTTGACGTTTAAAATCTCAAGCATATATTCATAGTTATATTCAATCACATAGATTGTATAACTGGTCAACCAATAAACACACGCAGCACTAGATGCAAACAGTCTTCCTTTCATTCAATATCCCTGTAAGTCAAGTCAACTGTTTTCCTGGACATGTCCGATCTAATCTATTGTGATCTTTAGACAACATACCAAAGTAGCTAACATTGTGCTTGAATTATTGGAATACGGATGTAGGTCACTAAAGGTACTCAAGAGAAGCCTTCGAATCTTCAAGGGCTCACACAGTGATAAAGTAGGGATTCATTCATCAACTCCCTTATGTAGTCACTAAAGCACTCACGGTATGATACGTGAGCTATGGTATGACTTACTTTTGCAAAGGGCGTACGTCTTAACTTTATTCAAACACTGTACAAATCTTGGCTTGGTTATGACATAGTAACCAACCTGAATCCTCGAACTCAATACATACAGTAATCGAGGTTTTCCATTTGGCTATGGATAGATTATATGGATTGTGGGTATCCATATCGATCTCATATTAGTCTTAAATTGCAGTATATGCAATAAGAGGTCTTATCTTAACAGTTGTCATCATAACTAATCCTTGACAAGATTTTAAGGCGACATTTTGAATGAGTATAATATTTCTGACGAACACTAACCGACTCATTCTGTCTCATCTCTGCATGCTCCCACTGCGCCAGAGGCGATTGCTCGTGTGAGAGAGCCAACTTCCTTAACCTGTCGACGTATATTCCGATGCCAATAGTATGCGCTATCGTACACACACACAGAGTCTCATTCACATTTATCACAAAGATAAAACACTACATAAGTGTAATATATTTCATTTATTTATATGGCATCTGAAATATATTAATGTATGAGTACAAAAGTAATCATCTCTTAACTGTAACGACCCCAACCCGACCCTTCTCAAAATTAGGTCAGAATCTATGTTCATCAACGTTGCGGTCTCATGTAAATAACTTTTATAACATTATAAGAACTAAAGTATAAAAATCTTCAATAATAACCAGCTATCAATAATATTCTTGGTACAAGAGTTGTTACATCATTTGAGACCTGAGAACTACCCGGTTACGTTACAAACTAGGAATCCAACACAGCTACCCTTCTATCCGAGAATAATACAGACCAACTTTAACTCTTATATCTTGGGTCGAAACATGATCGGCAAGAAGCTTCGAGCACGTATCCACACAATGTCAAACTGTTTCGAGCTAAGCTGTACCTGTAATGGGGGGTGAAAGGGTCATGAGCTCAAACGAACTCAATGCGAGAAAGTCAACTGGGGTTGTTTTGAAAACATTTTTGAGTTTTGAAAACTATGATGCAATGCAAGTATATCAATAACATGTACAAATCATGTTGCAAATGATATAGATTGTCTTCAAGGTGGCTGGCCGAATCAAGCTCACAACTTCTTATCTCTCCCAAGAGGGTATTCCGGATTATACCCGAATTTTATGACCCAGCTCCCTGAGGGTGGAGATCGCCAAGCGGGAGAGGGAATAGGACCATGATAGGTACGGGAGCATCGACAAACCCTATGCTGCCTAGCGTTCATACCAGCTATCGTGCTTGAGATTGCAACCCCCAAGTAGCACACAAGCATGCACAAGTAGTCATATAACACACAACAGATAGTATGGGGATCAACAAAAGAGGTTGTCCCAAACAAGTACATTCATAAACCAAGATCATCTAATAATAAAATAGTAAATTGCTTAGTTTGTCAATTAAAATGCCCAGTTAATTAAGAAGATTTTTCATTGTTGTTACTAAAAATGTCGAGTCTTTATTATTTTGTTTGTCAATAAGAAGATAGTTAATATATTAAGATAGATATATTTTATGGGTCAAAGTAAACAACTTTTAGGTAAACCCCAGTTAAGTGTGTATTTTAGTAACATGCTTGATGGTAGGTAACCCTAATTTGATTGAGTATTGTAGAATAAGTATAATATGGAAACCTAGCAGGCAATCCTATCTTATAAGTAAAATGACTTTTATTGAATCTCACAATCATATAGGATCCTATAGTAACTAAAGTTTGTATATTAAGCTGTATATTTTATGGTTTTATATTGAGATTCTATCATAAGGAATAGTCACCTTTAGAAACCAAAGGAGTTGACCAGGTAATATTAATTACATGTTTAAAATGAACTCAATTGTAACATATGTACTAACCCTTTTTAATAAGAAAAATTGGCTATGTGGTAAACTTAGCATTTGAAATTTGGTAACAGACATTAGTTCCTTTGAAATATGTAATTCAAATAATGACTCCTATAATACGTACATATAACTTAAATGCTTAAGCTGCAATAGAAATAGACTATATATTCTATACATATTATATCCTCAAATAATAGATCAAAGTTATATTATATTATATATGGTCTTTCACCAAATTAGCATTGCAAAAGTCAACCCGCATGATCAATGTTATTCATATAAGCTATTCTTATCAGAATATAAAGCAAAGAGAATTAAACAAAAGAGATTGGCAATGTTTCTTTAAAATAACCCGCACCTGCTTATGGTCATTCTTGCCTTGTACTTGGGAAAAAGAGATTAAATTGTGGAAAGGAATGTTTTTTAATTTGACTTTGCTGCTTATATCTTTCCCACAGAATACATGCGTTCTTTATATAGGTGTTCCTCTACAATCTAATTGGTTCCTATAGGCGGTATTTAATGATGATAGCTATGTTATAGATTAATTGAAGCATGCAGCTGTGTGTCTTATTGCTAACGAGATGATTCCATGTAAGCCTTCAGAGTTAGACAGCTACGAACCGTGAGTAATCCGCGTGGGAGGTTGATTCATAACTCATTTCTTAATTGTTTGACAGCAAATGGTAATCTATCTTGTAGGTAATGATTGACCATCCTAAATAGTTTTGGTGACTCACGGTCTCCGTGCCTAATTGTGGAGTATTGTTTCTAAAATCCAAGCTGCTGCGTGTTATTGCTAAAGAACTACTCTCATGGAAGCTTACATGTGCCTATTTCGAATGAAACCAAGTTGCTCACTAGACCCTTATTATCTTTATTATTGAATTTAGGAAATGATTGCAACTTATAGTGCGGTGGAGCTTTGGTCTAATCTAGTGGCTAGTCCTTTAGAACTTAGCTATGCTGCTCGCATGGTCAGGCTTTGCGAACCCAGGTGCTGCCTTAGATCGTGATGGTGCTATCTACCAATTCGGGTGATGCAAGATCATCTATAACACCAATTAAAATTAATAAATTAAGCCTAGTGGCCATGAGTATGATAGTGGTGGTGAAGACTAATGGTTAAGTTTATTCTAAAGCTGATTAGAGCTAATTAAAACAATAAACTCAACCTACGTTTACTCCACTAGTTGTAATAACATTTTTTTTTATTTTAGTTAAACTATTTCTACCTTTACAAAGCGAGTGTCCCTAATTTCCTCAAATCTTTTACCATTACCTAATTAATTGCTTTAGAATCGAATCAACTTTAAGTGCCCTGCTAAAACTCTTTTCTTAGAAAAGGTACGAGATGTCTTAATTTATTTTTAGTATTCTTAAAACTACCATTGCTATTATATTATTGAATGGAATTACACTTATCATATTAACCCAAATTAAGTATCCCAAGTCTTTCATTATTTAAATTCATAATCTTCAGATTATCTAGTACTCTATCTATCATGCCCTGCATATTTCATACGAATTTACCATAGTTAAAGTCTACTTAAGCGAATATAATAGTTAATTAATTATAACCCCACATTAAAACTAGTACCCTAATTCAACAAGTTAGCTAGGATAATCTTTATCTCCTAATATATCCTAATTTCACTTAACTATAAGATCCCATACGAATTACATTCAGTTAAAGACAGCTGGCTATACAAGTCATTTCCATATAAATTCCAATATAGGAGAAGACCCCATAAATCATTTAAATAGGGGTTAACTAACTATGATCCCTTAGTAGTAGGCCATATTAATTCCAACACCTCCATTCTAATAATAAACTTCAAATCATCCTCCTAGCTAGCTTACTATCTTAGAAACTAAAACTCCATAAGTTAATAATTTGATAAACTGTCCTCAAATGCCCATTCTCCTAATTATTTGATATTCCTATTAAATACCTTTCCTAGGTAATCATTTGCCTATCTACTCCGGTAGAAGATATATCAACATGTACTATTAAGACTATTTATATATAGAGTAGTAAATTATCTCCTAATTAATCCAATAGCTTAATGTATCATTTCCCCAAATTCATATCTTCAAGTAATGTTCAGTTTATTGTCCTTTCAACATTCCAAATCTTCCACCTTATAATATGTCTACAGATCAACTATATTTATTTAATAAGTACAACCTCCTAAATAAATTAATGTGCTGTTAGTACCTTGTTATTATTCAACTTATTCGGAGTCTCCAATTCTAACTTCTAGAACCTTTACACTCTCATTCTAAAATCTGCAACCATTCAATATAAATCCAGGTTCATATCCTATTATCGTTCCAATTCTTGGCAAATTCAATCCAGTTAAGGTAGTTATTAGGATTCCATAACTTTAACATTTCCAGTCTCTTCCAAGTATAAATTATCTTAATATATTGGTGAATTGAAATGAATGCTTAGCTTGATATGCTAGTTGTAATATATCTTCTTAATTTAAATTATTTCTTTAGCATAAGAACACTAAGCACATAAGCCAAACTCATAAGTGAAGTAAACCAACATGTAAGAAGCACTTATTTCTTACACTATTATTTGGAATTTAGATACGGGTCCTTACATCCTCCCTTCTTTACAAAAATTGCGTTCTCGCAATTTATTTATCCCACAAAGAACTTAAGGTACTACCTCGTCATCAACTAATGCTTCAACAGCCTGAGTTAAAGTTGGGAATGTATCTTCTATCATAGCAGCATCATTCGGTAATTCTCGCTGCTCTACTGCGTATACCTTAGCCTGTACTCGCTGGTTTGTCACAGGCTTTTTCTGATCCCCCTACCACCAAGGGCAATCTTTCATTCAGTGCTCATTACTTCCACAACCAATGCATCTCCTAACTTTTCTCCAACACTGAACCTCGGTGTGTCATTTCCTACCACAAAATGAACAATTTTCGGTTTGAGTCTTAGCGCCCGATGGTTCTTGGGCTGAGGAAGCTACTGATCCAACTGGCTGTGGTCGGGTAACCATTGATCCCCCTTGATTTCATCCTTGTCTAGGTAACTTGAACCCTGGTTCGTCCTCTGCTGTACCGGGGGTTGCTGAAAGGGTTTCTTGTTAGACTGGCTCAATCCACCCTAGCCTCCATCTTCCTTTTCTCTACTTGTGTAGCAGCCTTAACTGCGTCTCCATAGGTTTTAAATTTTAGTGCGACCAAACTATCTTGTATCTCAGCTCTCAGTCCTGTTACAAATTTTTGAATTGCCCGGCTCGGTGGCTGTATCAGTTCAGGCACGTATTAGGAAAGTTTGTCAAGTCGTGCTCCGTACTGGACAACAGCCATAGCCCCTTGCCTTAATGTCATAAATTCCTCCTATCGTTTTTCCCTGGCAACAAGTGAGACATATTTCTCCTTAAAGACTTCGGTAAAGTTTGCCCAGGTGTAGGGCATATGATTTTCCTCCCAACGACGCTTTACCACATTCCACCACTGTTCTGCATCTCCCTTGAGCAAAAATGCTGCAAGTACAACTTTTTGCTCATCATTGTAATCCAAAGTCTCATAAAGTTTCTCCACCTCTGAGAGCCATGCTTTGGCTTTCTCATCATCGGGTTCCCTGAAAAATTTTGGGGGGGTAATAACCTAGGAATTCTTTGAGTAGACTCATCCTGTTCCCTCCATTTCTATTGTTCACCCCTCCTTCAACATTGTGAGGGTTACCCGCATCCCATGCTTCCTGGTGCTCTAGAACTTTGGACATCTTGTCCATTGTTGTCGCTATCAGATTAAACATGGCTATTCTTGGATTATTCTGACCAAGTTCCTCTACTAGCTCAGCATTCCGATTGGTTCTCCGTGTACTAGGTCCAGCCATCCTTTCTAAACACACATAAGCATTCTCGTTTGCTTAATACACATTCAAAATATCAAGATATAGCACATGGATAAGCAATTCACATAGGCACGTAAGTCTTAGGTAAGGACGTTTCAGGTCAAGACTTCTAATCTGACCCACTACCCAGTTTCTAAACCCAGCTTCTAAGGCAACACTATTGCTCTGATACCAACTGTAACGACCCCAACCCGACCCTTCTCAAGATTAGGTCAGAATCTATGCTCATCAACGTTACAGTCTCATGTAATGTTGCGGTCTCATGTAAATTGGGACCGAGAGGAAAAAGTGTATTTTCATTCGGTATTGTGAGTACTCCAAGGGATATGTTTTCATTGGAGAACAAGCAGATGGGAGTGTATCTGAAATTGAATCTCGTGACGTAACATTCTTGGAAACAGAATTCCCACATAGGGGTGAAGTAGATAGGAATGTTCAGCTAATTGAATTGAGGAACCCTGAAAATCCTAGTACTTCCACACCATCAATTGGAATAAAGGTAGTGCTTATGTTCCTTGATCCAAGTGGGAGAAATACACTGGTTAATCATTTTGAATCTAAATCAGTTTCAGAACCGGTTGGTGGATCTAGCTCACTCTAAACCCCTACACGAAAAACTAACCGACAAAGCATTCCTCGTCGTCGTTTTGATATTGAAGAGCAATCTTTAATGGTCACTACTCAGGATGATGATGAGCTGAAGAATGTGTCTAAAGCACTCTTATCCTCTGCACGAGAAAGTTGGATTAAAGCGATGGAAGAAAAAATAGATTCCATGAAGAAAAACCAAGTTTGGATATTGGTTGATCTTTCACCTAAAAGGAGAGCTATTAGGAATAAGTGGGTTCTCAAAATCAAGCGAAAGATAGATGGATCAATTGAGAGATATAAAGCTCACCTTGTGGCCAAGTGATATACCCATTTGGAAGGTATAGATTATGATGAAACATTCTCTCCAATGATTAGGTTTGCCTTGATCCGATTGATTTTAGCCATTGTCACTCATCTAGACCTTGAATTACATCAGATAGATATAAAAACGGCATTTCTCAATGGAGAACTGGATGAGAAGATTTACATGCAATAACCTGTAGAATTCGTAGAAAAAGGTCAGGAGAGCAAAGTGTGCAAACTCCAACAATCTATCTATGAGTTGAAACATTCATCCAGACAGTAGTATCTAAGGTTCCATAGAAAAATCATTCCGTATGGTTTTGAAATGGTTGAAGAAGAACACTGTGATATGTTAAAAGGTCTCAGAATAGATATATGATTCTATCTTTGTACATTGATGATATTTTGTTAGCTGGAAACAGCAAGGAGTATCTAGTCACTGTTAAGAAGTGGTTATCACAATCTTTTGAGATAAAAGACATAGGAGAGGCAGCATATGTGCTTGGAGTCAAGATCCAGAGGGATCGGACAAAAAGGCTTATTGTTTTGTCACGGGAATCCTATATCAAGAAAGTACTTGAACGATTCAGAATGCATGACTCCAAACCCATTGATACTCCTATAGCCAAAACTGAAAGCCTGAACCAAGAGATGCATCCCAAATCTCCAAAAGAAATAGAAGAGATGAAAAATGTTCTTTATGCGGCTATTGTGGGTATCCTAATGTATGCCATGTTGTGTACAAAGTTGCACATTTGTTTTGCCGTAGGATTGGTAAGTTGCTACCAATCTAATCCTAGACGATTTCATTGGAATGTTATCAAGAGGATCATGAGATATTTGAAAGACACTGTAGACTATTGATTATGCTATCAAGGAGTTGACCTAAATCTGAAGGGATTTACCGATGTTGACTGGGGTGGTAACCCGGATGAGCATAAATCGACCTCCGGATATGCCTTCTTGCTGTAGCGGAGCTATATCTTGGTGCAACAAGAAGCAGAGGTGCATAGCATTATCTATCATGGAGGCTGAGTTTGCAGCATGCTTAGCGGCTGTGCAAGAAGTTGTGTGGCTTAAGAGGTTTATATCAGATTTCGGAGTAGTCACAAATGCTGAAAAGCCTGTGACAATTTTTTGTGATAGTCAAGCAGTCATTCCCTACACTAAAGATCCGAAATATCATGACAAGACAAAGCACATAGACATTAAATACAACTTTGTAAGAGATATGGTGATGAAGAAATAAGTAACCATAGAACATATATCTACGCATGAAATGGTAGCAGACCCTCCTACCAAGCCTATTCCTAGAGATGTTTATTTGTCTCATGTAAAACCTCTAGAATTGCGTAGACTTTGATGTACATGTTCTGTTTGTTAAAAGATGATTAGTTTTGTACTCATACATTAATATATTTCAGATGCCATATAAATAAATGAAATATATTACACTTATGCAATGATTTATCTTTGTGATAAATGTGAATGAGACTGTGTGTGTGTGTACGATAGCACATACTATTGACATCGGAATGTACATCGACAGGTTTAGAGGGTTGGCTCTCTTACACGAGCAATTATATTTGGCATAGTGGGAGCGTGCAGAGATGAGACGGAATGAGTCAGTTAGTGTTCGTCGGAAATACTATACTCATTCAAAAGGTCGCCTTAAAAATCTTGTCAAGGATTAGTTCTGATGACAACCGTTAAGATGAGACCTCTTATTGCATAAGTTGCAATTTAAGACTGATATGAGGTCAATATGGATACCCATGATCCATATAATCTGTCCATAGCCAGATGTAAAACCTTGATTATTGTGTGTATTGAGTTTGAGGGTTCAGGTTGGTTACTGTGTGATAACCAAGCCAAGATTTGTACGGTGTTTGAATAAAGTTAAAACTTACGCCCTTTGCAAAAGGAAGTCACACCGTAGCTCACGCATCATACCGTGAGTGCTTTAGCGACTACATAAGGGAGTTGATGAATGAATCTCTACTTCATCACTATGTGAGCCCTTGAATGTTAGCTACATCCGTATTCCAATAATTCAACCTCAATGTTAGCTACTTTGGTACGTTGCCTAAAAATCACAATAGAATAGATCATATGGGATATGTCTAGGAAAACAGTTGACTTGACTTAGAGGGATATTGAATGAAGGGAAAACTGTTCGCATCTAGCGTTGTGTGTGTTCATTGGTCGACCAGTTATACAATCTATGTAATTGAGCAATCTTTATGATTGAATATAACTATGAATATATGCTTGAGATTTTAAACGTCAAACATAGCCTAGGAGAGATTGAGTGTGTTTTGACTGATGTGAACTTAATTGGTCTAGGGTGTTGCAAGACACCATGTTCCTTTGCAGGCAGTGGCACTATGTTTTCCCTAATGGGTGCATGGCTCTAGAGCCTTCAGTTAGTATACGCTCGCGAGTCACACGACCTATTTACCTATATAACTTAGGAGTGATTTGGAATTAGTTTTCAGAGAGATGTTGTGAGATATGTTCCCCTCCCACCTTGTACGAGTGAGAGATGTTGGATTTGGGTCATGGTCCGCCCAAGTGGGGGTGGACCAACCCATATGGCCCAAGTGGTGGGAAGTTGTGTAACTCCCCACTACCCCATATAAAAGCCAAAAACATTAATACATAATAGATTTTGTTCTATATGTGGTATCCAGGAAGAGAAAACTCTCAATAAAAAATACTCTCTAGCACTAGGTAACTAGGTTGTGAAAACCAAGTATGTGATCTAGTATTACACACTTCGATTCCTAGCATGTACTTTGGAACAAACAAGACATACCTTTCGCTCAATAAAAAAATAAGTCATTTTATACCTATTTTGATATAGCATCAAGTATATAAATCCGTGCATTGTACTGCTTATGATCAACAATAGGAAAATTATATTGTAAATAAGCCAAATTCTAAATTTTATGGTGTGCTATTAATTAGAGGAATGGAAAGAAGAAAAAAACTTTGTTTTTCTTATATAAAAATGATTTTACTTCCTCCTCGAATAAAAAATGTCAACCTTCAATTTTCCATTCTCCAACTTTTCCATCTCTACACAGACGGTGGTGGAGTCACTCTTAAGATTGTGGGATCTTGAGATTTTGGAGACTGTAATCTCTACTCAAATCAAATTTTCTCAGAAAATATGTGTATTTTTAAGATATATTTAGGTTAAAAAATTGATTCAATCCCTACTAAGAAAAAAAAAATATATGTATATGTAAATATTTAATTGTATCATTTTAGCCAAAACTAGAGAAAAATCCGAACTCCGCCTCTTTGCACAACAGTCATGATTCTTGATTTCCTAGCTTTCCAGTGCTGATAGTATTGTTGTGCTTGGATTGTTGGTGTGGGTCACTGATACGCCTTTACCCTTTGTGTTCGTTTAACCACATTGTGGGTGGTGTTTTTAGAGTTTGTGGGTTGGAATGGTTGTCCATCTCTCTCAGCCTCGCCCCTGGTTGAAAATGGTACCTTCTGTCTATCAGTGTCATTGGATTCTACCGACCTTTGGCGTTCCTCTGACGGCGTCATGTGTCCCGTTATCCTTCAGTCCTTCCAACTTGTCTTTGGTGAGTAGTTGACGGCCACATTGTTGGCCTCTTCGAGTGGTGTTATTTGGGTTTCTACCCCAGTTTTTGCTACTGCTCTTGCTCGTCTACTCCGACGGATTGTTTGTTGGCCAATCTTATCTATTGCGTATATGTTATGTTGGTTAGTCTAGTTATTGCCTAGGGTTTTCGGGATTATGCTGGGCTTGTTTTGGCTTGTTAAGGTTACCTGGGCTTTGTTAGTGTTATTCGGCTTCTTCGTTTTTGTTTTTTTTTTGTTTTTGGTTTTTTTTTGGCTGGGCCTGCGTTCTTGAACTCTTTCTTGTACATTTTATCCGTTAATATTATCTCCTTGACTTGACAAAAATAAAAAATAAAAACCCTTTCCATCCACCTAGCTAATTAAGATCCACCTTTCCATCCACCTAAATTAGAATCCACTTCTGTAAGTATAACTACAGACTCGAGATTCTTCATAAGACATTGTTTAATTCCTGATAATAATGCTCAGATCTCAGCAATTTAAGAGGGTTTTTTTCTGGTCAGTAGCAGTAAAAGAAGTATGCCAGCCATATATTTAGAGAAGCAGTAATAACATTGTCAAGATGGGGGTGATTACGAGTATTCTCATCTTATTTTTCCTTTATAATAAAGAGTGAAATAAGTGACTCGTTCATTTTAGAATATCTCTATTTCATTTTTACTACAATACTTTCAATTTTTAGGGACTAATTATTTTAGTTTTAATTTTTTTTTATTGTTTATTATTAACTATTATATGTTGGTACGATTGTTGACAATATTAATATTTTTTTTAACTATTAATGCTTTTTTCTATTTTAACTTAAATTTTTTCCAATAGATATATTATTTGTTTTATTTTAAGCTTTTTTATTTATCATTTTTCATTTGAAGTTAGTTTAATATTATATCTTTTTCAATTTGAATAACAATTTGACTCCTTAAAGTCAAATAGCAAATTTAAGGACTATTTATTTTTAAAATCCTATGAGATATATTGAAGTGGAAAAATAAGATTTCACTCTTTATTTTTTATTATGAAGCCAAATAGAGAGGTTGGAGTACTCCAATCAAATCCAATTTCGCGTGACAAGTGGTTGTTCTTCTCGTGCCATTGTCCACAAATTAATTGGTAATTGATAGTCTAAAATACACAAGTTAACCTCATAACGACCGACAAAAAAAAAAGAAAAAAAAGAAAAAAAATAAAAAAAAAACAAAAAAAAAACCTCATAACGACCGACAAAAAAAAAAGAAAAAAAAGAAAAAACTCATAACGCGTGCGATCTACATTTTATCTCACGATTGAGTCGGTGAAAAGCATTTTTCACAATATAAGTGCGCTAAACACCGCTCGAGTCTACACATTTGGATTAGGCCCTATACAGATTCTCTCAAACAACTCACATGGCTATCAAATCCTACTCTCTTCTATATGTCATCATGACTCTTTTCTTTGCTTTCTCTTCTCTTGAAGTCTCCGCCGCAACGGGTGGCCGGAAGGACGGTCTTGTCGGTGCTTGGAAGCCAATTAAAGACCCAAAGGACCCTTATGTGGTGGAGATTGGAAAGTTCGCCATCAGTCAACACAACAAGGAGATCAATTCCAAGTTGCAATTTCAGAGCGTGGTGAATGGAGAGCAACAAGTTGTTTCTGGCGTGAACTACAAACTTGTCATCGCTGCAAAGGACGGTCCTGCTGGCCATCAGTACGAGGCAGTTGTCTGGGACCAGGCTTGGAAGAAATCTAGGAAGCTTACATCGTTCAAACAAGTTGCATAGAGGAAATTAATGTACTTTATAGTTGATTGTTGATGGATCGAGAGATCAAATGCAAAACCGTTTCCAATATATGAAGAAATGTCATGTCTGGTGTAATAGAAGAATAAAAGTTTTGAAATTCCATGCTCTTTCAATTTCGCATACCAATCCATGTTTCTAATCTTTTTCTTCTTCTTTTTCATTTCAGTTTTTTAATAGTTTAGATGTTTTATTTCCTAGTATTTTTTGATTTTTTTGTCACTTCATTAAACAAATTTAAATAGTTAGAGAGTAATTTATCATATTATTTATTATTTTTAACACACATTCGCAAGTGTAGGCTAAATTAGTTTTTTTTTAACTTTGTATTTAGATAAATTTAATATTTTTAAATAAATAACGATGAGTTTTGAACTCATAAACTTTTAATATTTAAATTATGATATTATATTAAATTACGACATTATTTAAAAAGTTAAAATTATTAAAGAAGAATTTATTATTTTTAACACTTTTCATAAGAATTTTTTTTTTTAAAAAAAGAAGATTGACACGACATTTACTTGCCCCATTTTTCTATTTCTTTCGAAACCAAATATAAGAAGAGGGCCAGGCAGAAAGAGATAATATCCAAACTAGTCTGTAACACAACATTTTTTTTTTATCTAAATTTGATTTCAGTTACTGTTCTCAATTTCTCAAGGTAAAGGCTAACACGCGGGTATAACTCAATCTATTTGTGATTCATATTCTCATTTTACCTAACTCACAAAAATTGAAATTCAAAACGAAAATTAGATGTACTTGTCCTTCCTATTTTTTTTTATAGAAGTTATTTGAATTGAGATAAGAAAAAATTTATTTCCACGATCTCATAAATTAGGTAACCTAAATAAATATTAAATAAAAGAACGTTTATGATAAACAAAGACTATCTTTTATTGAGCAAAATTTGTGACGAAAATTTGTACATTTGTACGTTCAATACACGCGTAAAACTTAAGCAAATGCCCTTACCTTTAACGCCCGAGTTAAATTACCAAATTAACTCCATCAAACCCGTTGATAAGAACAACGTTTGTTTTGTATGGAAAGAAGATACCACGAGTGGTTGGCAGTACATGAGAGAAGGACAAGATTTGCCTTGACTTCTTTATGCAAAAGTTAAAGGGATGCAAATGCATATAATGATTAATTATAACACTGTCCGTTACGTTAATTATGACAACTGCCTAGGTCATTGGTTTTTAAGTTGGTATTAATTGTGTCAGAAACATCCCATTGGAAATATTGATATCCTTCTTTGTTTAAATTTTTGTTGGATCAAATGTTTTAGCTTCAATGAGTGGAATGAAATCCAAATGATCGAATAATAACAATGAAGTTAAATCTTTATGGGTTTAGGTTTAGGGAAGCAAATTTTTTGGGTTTTAAGGGGTTAGTTCTACTATCTTATCACTACTACATTTTTGATATCTTACGTCATTTGAAAATATTGTAAAAAAATTAAAATTTGTTTCAAACAACTTCATTCGTATAACAGTTTTATAACCGTTGTTTTTTACAAATAACTAACAACGACTAAAAACCGTTACAATAGATATTTTTTACAATTGTTTTTTACAAATAACTAGCAACAATTAAAAATCGTTTCAATTATAGTGGGCTAAAACCCCTCACCATAAGGAAATCCAAGTCCAGAAATGTGCATAGTATTGGGGGCCCAAGGAATAGCCTCGGCCCAATGTCATGGGCGACAACACAGGATCTTCAGCAAATAGCTAAAACCATTGCCTAAGGAAGAAAATCACAAGGGCATAATTTGGGGGATGGAATCAGGGGCGGACTGACTCATGCACCATGGAGTGCACATGCACCCCACATGCACCCCTTGGTTTATCTCTCATTAATGAGGGGTATATTTATAATTTATTATTATTATATTTAAGAAAAAAAAGAGCTAGCTTATAGTTGTTGATCTATATGCACAAAACCATAAAAAAAAGTTAATATTTCATTCAAGACCAAAAGTGCACTTTTTATCCAATACTTTTCAAAAAATAAAAATAAAAATCCAACACTTTTCATCTCCTTTTCCCTTCATTCCGGCCACTTCGCACCTACAGCTAATGTATTTTTTTTTTCTTTCTTTGGTTTTGTTGAGCCAAAAGAGTGAAATTGATTATTGATGATGATGATTGACTACTATATTTGTATTTGGTAAAATGTTTATAATGAGTAAATTAGAAAAAAAATTTTATACAAACAAATATAATCTTGTAAGACTTGGTTATTTTGTTTTTTATGAAATAAAAAGATAGACAAAAAGACTATGAGAATTAGTTATATTGGTTTAGACTTATAATATGTTCACAAAATAGTTAATTAATATTTGTTTAATCTTGAGATTAGAAGCCATTGGATGTATCTCAAAATATGAATCACCCCGAGAAACGTTATAAGAGGTACTTTTTTTATTTACAAAGACTTCATATATGTTTTAGTGCTTATATGCTTATAATTGCTATAATTGTTATGTGTTTTAGTATTTATTTCTTCATAATTGCTATAATATTTTTTAAAAAGATTATGCATAAATGAGTTTCCTAACTCCAAGTTCTTAACTCATGACCGGGTGTGCACTACAGGCACCCCCTAACCCCGGGTGCGTGGGTCTGCTACTGGATGGAATTGACCCTCAAAAGGGAAGGAAATCACAGGGGCCATAATCTGGGGGATGGGATTGACCCTCAAAACGAAAGAGTCCAATGTCAGCACCAAGATTGATGGCGTGGGGAAGTTATTTAAAAGGAAAGCATTAAACCTTGAACACACACAAGTTATACCCTAAACACTATACCCCTACCCTTCACCTAAAGTAAGCTTCAGTCTTCGAGGACCTCTTGTGATACCCCGAACCCGGCATATACTTAATAGCATTTAATTATATTTAATTAAGTGTTTAAATTAATTTATTCCTTCATATTTAGGCATTATTTTCATAACTTTTTAAAATATTTAGGTAATAGTTTAAATTAAATATATAAAATGAATACTAACTATTTTTATTACTTATATTACTCGGTTTCCTTTCCGTGCACTTATTTACTTAGTTTTCAACTAAATGAAAAAGTAGCTCCGAGCCCAGAGTGAATTTTAAACTATTTTACTTTTCAAAAATTATATTTTTCTATTATTACTTATCATTTTTATAGCAATCGTCCATCGCTCGTTCGTGCGTAATGCATCGGAAATGAAAGATATTGAATTGTTTTGAGTCCTCAGTGAATAGTAACTTAGTATTTTTAGTTTTAGTATTTTTAATTTAGTTGGTTTTATTAGAATTGCAATTGTAGACTTGAAATTGAACTAAAATGCGAACTAATTAGACTTGTTGACTTTTTTATTGGACTTTGACCTTTGACCTTTTTTATTTGTCATCTTTTTATTCTTTTATTTAACAAAAACAAAGCAAAAACAAGCAAAAGAAAAGGCCAAGGCTGAGAACCAAAGAGGAATAAAAAAAGTTCTTCAATACAATTCATCAAATTCTTCACTTGTGTTTGCCTAGGATCAATTCCAAGCCATCCAACATCATTCTCCAACCATTTCCAAGAGATTTGGTGAGGGATTTCATGCTTTTTGTGCATTTTTCAATAAATTGATATTATGTTTCAAATTTCTAGATTTGTGATATAATGCGTTTAAATGCCTATTATTGCTTGAAATATCTTCCTTTGAGTTCGTAGATCATTGATTCATAGTTATTTAGAGATTTTTACGGCTAAAAATGCAATTTAAAATTGGGGAAGAATAATAAATAGTATTTTTTAATAGTAAAATCCTAGATTTTCAGATTTTCGTTATGAATTGTGATTTCTTGATTTGGTTAGGTGTCATTAGTGTTAGAAAGATTAAATGTGCAATAAAAACGGATTACCTTTTGTTAAAATTGAGAATTAGGCATTGAAACGTAAAGGGGTAGTTTGACCAAGTGTTGACCGTACTCGTTTTGAGTTGTGGAATTAATTTGTGAGTACGGGAAAGCACTTTTGGCGTTGTTGTGGCGTTGATTGGGTGTTCGGTTAGCATAACTGTAGTTCAAACGCACTAGGTGGACTTTCGGGCTTCGGTTTCGAAAGTGAGGTTTTGTACCATAGAAATGTGCCTTGTAGAGCCTAAGTGAGGGTAGTGAAGACGGTTTTCCAATCCCGTAACTTGTTTGGTTGTAATTGCTTTCAAAAGTTAAAGCTTGAATAGTATATCTTGTAGATTTTGCGTGATGGTCTAGTATTACTTGTTTAGCTAATGTTCTTGTTGCTATGATTGATTATAAATGCTTGATATCTCATATATTGCTACTAATAAGCACTTTGGTGCCTCGCTCGATTATCGTTATATTTTTTGTATTGCATTGCATAGTGTTAGGCTCGTGAGTGATGGGCCTCTCTGGGCAGTCTCAGGTTGCCAGGGTTGGGTTGCTCTAGCTCTGTGTCCTATTCCTATTCTCACTAGGGATGCCACCCTGGGAGATTTGGGTCGTAGATTGCTCAGGGTACATTCGGAGTACACCCAGTCGAAGTTATAAGGTGGATGCGCGCTTATTGTCCTTGTTGTTAACATCAAGCTCGAGATTAATGTATTGCTCGTGGATTGGCATATTGCTTGTGTGAGCAAACCGTAACCTTCAAAGTTTGGTAGAACTTTGATAGGTTATGTTAATGTTTTTCTTGATTGCATTCTTTATTGTATTAATACTTTTATTGAATGTCTTTCCTTGTTGATTATTAATGTTCAATTGCTCTTATTTTCATTACACAATCTTCTTCTATCTCCACCCCGTTATCTGTTTCCTCCCTCGCTGAGCAATAGTTTTTGCTCATCCCTTTCACCACCATCTTTCAGGTTGCTTCAAAAGAAGAAGAGATTCGTGTGTTCAATGATAGTTCGTTGCTTAAAAGAGTTGTCTTATGTGTTATATGGCTTGAATTGTAAAAAGTTGTAAAGTTGCTACTATTATGAGTGTATGAAATCAACGAATGAAGAAACATAATTTAAGTTTAACTAGGTTTATTAGAATGGTTTGATAACCTATTTTATGTTATAGGTTAGTATAGTTTGAACTCACAGCATGAATGTACTTGTCTAAAGGAAAAAAAGTTAGGCTAGCTTTCGAATTTGGAAGGAATTGGATAACTTCTTGTGTTTGTTTGTTGAGAACCAAGGTTCAGATGGCCTTGATGAGTTGTGAATGTGTTGGACACGGTACTGGTCCATTTATATTATGTGTGCAGGTGAACTATTCGTCCTATAAACATGGGAGACTCAGTCCGTTTTTCTTAAATTTTGTGCCTAGGTTTGGTATTGGGTTATGAATAGCATAGTTAATAGAATTCTCGGTCTCGCGAGAGGCTGGGGTGTTACACCTCTGGCTGCCACCCACTTGTCGGAACCTATATTGACAAAAGGTATTTCGGCTTGCCTTAGTCTTAATTGTAGATTCTGAGGGTCTACAATTTGGTGTTGTTTGTGGGAACTCTGACAACTGTGGTGGACAAAGAACACTAAAGGTGACTAATCAACACACGAGAATGTGGAGAGTTGATTGAATTCCATGTAGGCGATTTTGGAGGAGTAATTGAGAGAGGTGCGGGCAGATCGAGATGCGACAAAAAAAGAAAAGTGACTAGTTGAGGAAAAAGATAGAGTCCCTGTTTGCCACCGTTAGGGGGGTCAATTTCTTACTAAACCCGCTTGTCGATGGAAAGAGGAAAAGCTATCCCAATGCAACCTTTAGAAGACAATCTGGTGGTGAAGGACCAGCAAGGCCCACAGGCAGCAACAAAAGTCGTGGGAGAAATGACGGTTGCGGCCGAGCTAGGAGATAGTGAATCCAGGCATGATGATTCCCTCTTCCAAAACCATATTTGTGACGCCCGAGACCACTATCATACTTTCTATTAACTGTTGCATACCCTATTTGTGCATTTACTTGTTTTTATCACTAGTTACTATTCATCATGATTTTCAAATGTCTAATTTCTCTGAATTAGTATTTTTCCCACATTATACGACTTATTTGAGGAATGAGAAAAATGAGATTGTGAGAATTGCATGTCGAGAGAGTGCGATTAGAAAATGTTTCTCGGTTCGAGTAAATAGTGAAAACATTGTATAACAATGAGTTTGGGCTAGTTGGTATTTAATTGGGTTTTGGACTTGATATTAGACTAGTTTTGTATTCTATTAACCAATATAGCCATATACATATAACATATATATAATAAACATACAACATATATTACATATACAATATAACTTAGAAAAAAAACACAAAGCAAGCCAAATAGTACCCCCCCCCCCCCCCAAACCCGATGGTTAGCCAAGAGAAAAGGAAGGAAAATTGGTCTTCAAATCTTGAATTTTAAGCTCTTGCAAGCTACCTAGGAGTGATTTCAAGTGTTCTTTAGCCTACTACTAGCTTTTACACGTTTTTGGTGAGGGATTTTGCATGTATTTTTGCATTTTTAAGTTGTTGTCAAAACTTTGAATTTTAAGATTTGTGAGCTATAGCTTATGAAATGCTTAGAACTTGTGAAGTACATCTTTTATGTGCTATATAGATTTGTGTAGTATAATTGTATAGCTTGTTTATTGGAATTTTGCTATTATTCATATGTAGAAGACAATGAATAGTGTCATTTCTTGGGTTTTGCTAAAATGTGACTTAGAGATTGATTCTATGTTATAACTAGATGCTATAGGTGTTAATAAAGATAGGTTAATGATCGTGTGTAGTTAGTTTGCTCAGAACTTGATTAAAATGCAAAAATAGCAAAATTTCAAAAGGGGTTTCATATGAAAAGTGAATCCTGGTGCGTTTGGACATTATATGTAGTGTTTATTAGTTGTGGGGATGCCAAATGTGCTTTTATGGCACCAAATTGGGGTTTAGTTTGAGTACTTGTAGTTGAAACGTACTAAGGGGATTTCGGGACTTTTGCGTGTAACCTAGTTAAAAACAAGTTTTCCTAGTCTCAAGTGGTGTCATAAAGTGTCGTTAGAGGTGTGATATAGCTAGCTCGTAGTTTGGGTAATGTAAGCTTCGTTTGGAACCAAAGTAGTACAAGTAAACAAAGGGGAAATGTGACAAAGTTGTGTTTATTATTGGAAATAGCTTGCGAACTTGTTTATCTTGTTATTCTAATGCCTATTGAATAGCTGTATGATGCAATTCATGTTCGAGGGCAATCTACTTTGTTGACCCTTATTTATGTGTTTATCAGCTTTTATTATTTTATTACTTTATCATTGCTCTTTGTGGTTTCGTATCGATGGTTGCGCAACCTCATCGTCGCGGCGGATGCGAAGGTCTCGCTGGGCGGCATCGGGCTTGCCAGTGTTGGTTGCCTTAGCTCCGTTTGCTATTCCCTCACTCGCCTATTCTGGAGATCGCCAGGGGGTGTTGGGTCATAGGTTTGGGTACATCCGGAGTACCATTGGTGTTTGGAATACTGACATATCATGGTTTGTGGTTCGAGGATCGTGGATCGTGGATCGTGGTTCGTGGTTCGAGAATTAGAGTGATAAGGGTTATTGATCGTATCCTTTTTAAATGTGTGGTATTTTAAAATTTATTTGATAATCTAATTGTTCAGTTGCTGTATTTATAAATAACTGTTGCATTGCATGAAAGATTTTCGAAAACGCCCTGGTTAACTGTATCTTATCCCTTATTGAGCAATTGTGGTTGCTCATTCCTCGTTTTAACATGTTTCGGGAGGTGCTGAGATTTACCCCGAGCTTATAGCTATAGAGGGAGTGGAGGAGGAGGTGCAGTTAGAGCAGTTGCCTTGAGTACTGTGTTGCTGTGATTGCTTGTCTTACAGAGGTTGAAGTGTTTGTTTGCTGGATTGTGTGAAGACTTTGCTTTTATTGTAATATGATCTATTTTAAGGCCTATGGGTCTTGTATATATTTTTGTTGCTTCGGATGGATGTAAATTAAAGTAAGAAGGCCTCGTATGGTTTGGTAGCTTAGTTGGGTTGTAATAACTTATAACTTTACTTTATTATTATGTTGCTTGCTTGTATGTTAATGAAAGTTAATTGTTGGTTGGATTTAATTTATGAGGAAGTTTAATTGATAAGATTAGAGTGGTAAGATAAGAGGTTTTAACACATAGAATTTCAAGAGTTGTTGTTGTGTGATTTCTAACGCAAGTGCATGTATCGCAACAAGTAATAAAGTAGTAAGTAAAGATTGTTCCTACGAGGACTGTGATTATTAAGTACCAAAATGGATTTAGCTCTAACTTTATTTGGATAATCACGAATTAAGAATTTGTAACTAACAAGTAAAGAAATTATAGAACTTATAAAAAATAGCAACTAACACAATTACAAAATTAACAAAAGACGATAATTCAATAATAAAAAGGCTTTAGGGATTCCGATTTCACTAAGATTAATCCTACTTGAAACTATTGATTTAAATAAATTGATGCCTATTCCCTACGTTGCCAGCAATTTCGTTAAGGTAGATATTAATCTTTCTCAAGCATCAATAACTTATCCCAATAAGCAAACTAACTACATCTCTGTGATAACTGTGAACTTATGGAATGTATTAAGCCCTAGAAATTCAAGTGCTGCACTAGATCTCATAACTATCTCTAGCTTATGACGATTCAATGGTATTTCACACATGGTCTAACTTAATTATCACTTCTCGGTCTCAAACCAAATCACACATCATGCAATTGTTGATCAGGCAATCACAAACATTAAACTCAGCATGAAATACTTAACGCATAAATGGAATAGTTCATCAATCAATCAAAACCAAAAGCTTTAAGTATTCATAATCTAGCTACATTGTAGCCCTAGAAAAATAATCTAGAATATCATAATAAATGTAAATAAAATCCAAAATCTATTGAAATTCATGATGAGAGAGAAAAAAAAACTAGAAATCTCAAGAAAGTCGAGGCGAAATCTTGTCTCTGATCCGTTCTTTCTCGTCAATCTTCCAGTTTCCTCGCGTTTTCTCCTCTCTAAACATTGCTCTTGCTCCTCAAAACCAGCTGCCACCAAAAGCTTGCCTTCTCACGTTTATTTTCTTCTTTTATCATTGGGTTTTCTTCTTTTCATGCAAATTTACCAAATTGCCCTTAATTTTTCAATGATGCTGCGCAGCTGCGCTATGACTGCGCTACTTCTGATTTTTCTTCAATTGCTCCACAAGTTGCATGAAAGCTAATCCTTTGCCATTTCTTTTCAATTTTGTCTCAAAACTTAGACTTTCTTATGGAAATCACTTACGTCGTAAATCAAACACAAAACTCATCAAATTGCTCATAAATTACTCCCGAACTAACAAAAATTAAGTGAAAAGATACTGAAATAATATGTCAATAACACACCCAACAAACACCCCGAAACTTAAGCTTTGGTTGTCCTCAAGCAAAAGACACAACTAAAGAAAGAAACAACCTAAAAACTCGACACAATATTACTCATGAAAGCAATGTTGTAAGATAGTAAACTTCCATGGCCTCGGTAGCAATATTACACAACTCAACCTAAAAAGGTAAGTTTCGATCATAAGCATGAGAAATCTCAACTTTACATAAATTTCATTTTACTTCAAATCCCCCAAGTGAGTGTGTGTATAGCCTCCATCCTAATCAATTGTACCCGGATGAGTTTATGCAAGCTAAGTGAATTGCCAATGTGGCTCTTTTATTTTCAATTACTTAAGACTTCATAGGCTCACTTTTCATGCCACTCTCCACTAATGTAGGTTAATTATAGCATTAAAGATCATTAGGACTTTACATTTAGTTGTAACGTGTGGCTAGGGTCAAGATAGGATAATAGATATAATATATGACTAAACTACCCGTAAGCACACAATCATCCTAGGATGTTCAAAGAAGCATATGCCAACTCTACTTTTTATACCCAAGAACTTTCTCAACATATTTCCTTTCTTTCTTCTTTCTTTTTATTTCCTCAACATTCATCCATAACATTTATAAAACACATAGAGAATTCACACTGCCCCAAACTTGCATTTTGACATTAACTACAAGGAGTGTAGCTCTTCTCATTTCTTTTCATTCTTTTTTTTTCTATTTTTTTCAAGCTGCTTTTTTTTTTCTTTCAATATTTCATTTTTCTCAAGAACAACACACCATATCACCCAATCATAACACCTCCCATCTTTCAATACAAAACATAGCTCCATATAATCATCCTAGAATAATCACATGTTACAAGTAGGAAGGTCATTATTTGGGGAAATCAAACTTGACAAGTTAAGAAAGCTATTACTGGTTGCACAAGAAAGAAAATGCTAATTTAGGCTTAAAGGGGTGGACTATGGATATTCAATCATTACAAGGATTGGCTTGAATGGCTCAAACTGTCCAAAGATGGCCTAAATCATTTCTCTAAGCTACATAACCTAGGATTTTGCCTCGAGTGACAATCAAACAAGTTCTAAAGTCCTATGATCATTTTTTTGTTCACTTAAACTCACATAAACCTTCTCTAAATAACAACATAACTAGGCAAGGCTAAGTGCACAATAGGTAGCGATTTTCCGTAAAACGAAACTATGTTTCAGTCAATTATTTTCATTACTATCATGTACTCCTTATGCTACTCATCATCGACCTATTTCTTATCTTTCCAGCACCACTTTCAATTTTTTTTTCTGAATTGTTTAAGGAAATAAAAATAACAAAACACACGAAAAGGAAAACTAATTAAAGACAAGAAAGAAAATGACTTCCCTGAGTTGCCATGTCATTCGTTATCCGAAGGCTCCGGGGATATTTCAGCTGATGTGCGTATTCAGAGTTTGAGACTTCGAAGAGGAGGTACCCGAAGACACACCCCTTGTGTGACGCCCGGGTTTTAGCCATGCATTTAATTATTGTTGCATCATTTGTTTGCGCATCTCTTTCTATGTCTTATTAACTGTCTTCTTAGGTTACTATTCACTTCATTTTTAAACTGCTTTATATTAGTTAATTAGCATTTTTATTAATATTAATTGTAAAAGTAGTGGGAAAAATGTGCATTTGAGCTAAAGGCGTTAGGAGGGCTCGTTTAGAAAATGATTTTTGTAGTTGAGTGAATAGTGTTACGTAACATAACTTAGAAATTTAATTAGCTAGCCTATGTTTTACACATTAGCCTCGTTTTGAGCTAGCAACGCGCATTAAAATAAACCACCTTAAGCACCCAAACTTAACCCACCTCAAGACTTACCTATTAAAACATAACATAAGCACATTTTAGCACAAAAATACAAAAATTTCAGCAGTGAACAGTGGCCCAAACCCGACAGCCCCTCTCTTGTGCATTTGGAGATTTTGCTTCATCAAATCATCAATTCAAGCCAAGCCAAGCCTTGAGCAACTAGTGTAGGGTGTTTGCAAGGTTCCTAGGTGCTCCTACGCATATTGGTGAGGGATTTCACGGCTTGTTTTTGCATTTCTAAATAGTTGTCAATTTCTTGATTTGTTGAAAATATGATTAAATGCCATTGTAATTGTTATCTATGCTACTATACCATCTATATGAATGCTAGAGAACACATTTGAGCCGTTGTTTCGCTTTTTAAACGGTTAGAATCGTTAGTTTGATTTTTAGGGTGAATAGTGACATTTTTCTAGGGTTTTGCGTAATTGCTTGAATTAGCTTGATTCAATGCCTCTAATAGATGCTTTAGGTGTTAGTGAAGATAACCTAATAGCCCCGTGCACTTGCATTGCCCTTAAATCACTTAAAATGGAAAATAGCCGACTTTAACTTGGGGCTTTTGGGGTTAATGCGAATCCGGGTGGATTCGAGCTTCAATTCTAGTATCCTTAGGCTACCTAGGTGCTATAGATGCCTTGATATCCCTTGGTTGAAGACCGGACAATGTATGTGTAGTTTAAAGCCATAAGAGGGAATTTGGAGCTTTCGGGATAATTGCGGGCATTTGAAGGAGTTAGAGGGTTAAGAGGGTACCTTGAGGGTTAGTTAGAAGGTTGGGAGAGTTTCCTTTGAAAATGAAATCATTAACTTTGGTTTGGAAGAGAAATAGTTCGAAAAATAAAGGGGTTTAAGTGCAATTTCGGTTGTCTCACATTTCTAAACCCACGGCATGACTTCTTGAGTGTTTATATGTGATATTAAGTTGATTTGGAGCTTTTGGTATAATTCTATGGTTATTTTGTAATGTCTCTTTGTAAAACTGCATATTTGCTTATATAATTATTCTATTCTAATTGCATCGAGGTCAACCTACTTTGTTGATCCTCATATGTGTTAATGCTTATATTATTTCTATTAACTTGCCATCATTAAGTGCATTGCATAGTGGTTGCGCAACCATAGTGTCAGGGGCGGATGTGTTGAATATCGGCTGGGTGGCAGAGGGCTTGCCGGTGGATATTCAAACTCCGTGCCCTATTCCCTCATTCGCCTGGTCCGGAGATTGCCAGGGGATGTTGGGTCGTAGGATTATCGGGGTACATCCGGAGTACACCCACTGGAGTGATTGGGGTTATGCCGGCTTATCGTGATCGTGCTCGTGGTTCGTGGATCGTGATTGAAGACCAGTGAAGATTGGTGTATAGGGGATTGTTGAAATGTATCCTTTTAAATGTGTGGTTATTTAAGTTATCATTGTTTCTTTAATTGTTTAAGTGTTATTGTTGTGTAATTGTATTATCTGTTGCATTGCACGCCCCGGGACTATATCCCTCACTGGGCAACAGTGGTTGCTCATACCTCGATATCTGTTTCAGGAGACGCTGAGGGTGATCCCCAGCTTGTTGAGTTAGTTGAGGAAGAAGAAGTTCAGATTGAGCCTTTACCTTAGTTGCTGTACCTGATAGCTTGAGGTGGTTAATGAATTTGCTGCTATGTGGAAAGTTCAACTAATTGTTTTATGTACTATTTTGTGGCCTAAGGGCTATGTATATGGTTGTTGTGCAAATTGAAGGATAGTAGATTGTGGTGTAGAATTGGAAGCCATGTCTTGTAATAACTTTTATTCTTGCCTTTATTTCCTTGCATGCTTGGGAGTGGATGGTTAATGTAGAATGCATTATCCTTTAAGTTGTTTTATTGATTTCCTAGAATGTTATGATTATAAAACTATGCTGACCACAAGTTCTCGCATGCTTGTGTGTTTTGGAGCTATTGTGTACCATAAGGCTCGGATGGCCTTAGAACTTTGTTGTTTATTTAAGAAAAGCTTGTATTGTATTGTTGGGACCTTGTTTGAGTGAGTACAGGTTTTTAGAATGTCTACGGTACAGGGGAGACTCTGTCCGTGTGTCGGGTCCGGACTTAACCTTTAGCTTGGGGGTTGGGTCGGGGCGTGACACCTTGTTCGTTTGGATGTCATTGGCACTTTGATATGCTAAACAATTTCGTCAGTTGACAACAACCAACAAACAAAGTCTCAACCACAACAACTTTGTACTCAAACAATAACACAGCCCACGCATTCAAACAATTATTTTCACAGTTCAACAAGCCCGTCACACGTCAATGGAGAGATTGAGCTTGAGAGAGAGAGTTGGTGTTGTAGGCTGAGTGGATTAGAAAGAGTTTGTGGATCTTGTGAGGGAGAGACATGAGGGAGATAGGTAGATTTGAGAGAGATTTGTGAATCTTGTGTTATAGGCTGAGGGTTTTGTGAGGGATGAAGGTGTATGTATGTTTTGGGGATGACAACTGAAAGAAGAAGAATAAATTTTGATTTTCAATGTTTTTTTTTCAAACGTCAAAAATAAAGGACGTAAGCGTAGTTGCGTTACACCTGCGTTTTTTTTTTTTTTGAACGTCAAACTGAAGAACGTAAGCGCAGCTGCGCTGCGCCTGCGCTTTTTCCCTTCCACAACTCCTCTTTGAATGTAACTTTTAAACACCGCGAGCGCAGCTGCGCTATATCATAGTGCAATAACACTACCTCATAGGTCTATTTTCTTTGCTTTTCTCTTCAACACGCGCATCTCTCTCAGTCCAAACACCATTATTTGTACATATTCTCCTTGAATTGACTTGGTAGAACTTCTTTTTGGCTTGTTTTCTCCCAAACTTGTTCTTGAACCTAACATGACAAGAAAAATTTAAAAATTAGCTATGACAACTATAACTGGAAAATAAACTAAAAACCAACATAACTATTAAATCAAGAAAAGTAAGAAAACTCGGGTTACCTCCCGAAAAACGCTTGTTTTAATGTCGACAGCTCGACGTAGCCTCTTTTTATGTGGATTTGAGATGCACAATGGCCTTTTTCTTGTCAAAACCATTGTCCTAATAAATTTTCAAGCATTGCCCGTTGACTTTGAATGTCCCTTTCCTAGATGGGTGATCTCTACAGCACCACAAAGAAATACCGTAGTTACAACAAAAGGCCCTGACCATGTTGTCTTGCATTTTCCAGGAATTCGTGGGTTATAACGAAGTAACTGCTACCGAGGAGAGAAATCTTTTCCCGAAATGGGTTTGTCATGCTACTCTTTTGTCATCTCCTTGTAACTTCTTGCATTTTCATCTTCTTTATCACATAATTCTTCTAGCTTATTCAATTGCAAGAATTCATTCTCACCCACTGCTTGCACACCTATGTTTAGTTGTTTAGTAGACCAATATTCCTTATGCTCCAATCCTACCAGAACAAAAGAATCATCTTGTAACAAGCTAGCCTTCAAAGGATCCAATTGACCCCCATGGTTAGACATTATAGCTTGTATGGCATCAATGCGAAATCAACTATCGCTTACCTCTGGGTACTTGTAAGCTTTGAAAACATTAAAGGTTACCTCCTCCTCTTGTACTCGCAACCGAAGCTCACCCTTTCGAACATCAATAAGTGTTCCCCTAGTTGCAAGGAAAGGTCTTCCAAGAATGATAGAAATTTCTTTGTCTTCCTCCATATCGAGCACTATGAAATCTGCAGGAAAGATGAATTTATCGACTTTGACTAGCATATCCTCAATTATTCATCTGGGGTACTTCAACGAATGATCAGTTAACTGTAGTGTTACAGTTGTGGGTCTTGCTTTTCCTAAAAAGCTTCCTGAAAATAGACAAAGGCATCAAATTAGTACCAGCACCTAAATCACATAACGCTCACTCAAAAACAACATTGCCAATTTCACATGGAATAGTAAAACCCTGGATCCTTAAGCTTTTGTGGTAGCTTCTTTTGTAGGATGGCACTGCACTTCTCTGTAAGTGCAACTATCTCATAATCTCCAAGCTTCCTCTTATTCGAAAGGATGTCCTTCATAAACTTCACATAACTCGACATTTGTTGAAGCGCATCCGCGAATGGAATATTGATGTGAAGTTTCTTGAAGACTTCAAGAAATTTAGCAAATTGCTTGTCAAGCTTACTCTTCTTCAAGTGTTGTGGTAAATGAACTTTCAGATGTGGTTCTTAAGGAAGTTGTGGCTACTCTTCTGTTTTCTCTTCATCTTTCTTCTCATTTTTCGCTTCACCTTTCTCAACCTTCTTGGTTCTCACTGGCTCCTCTAACTCCTTGCCGCTTCTCAAAGTGATCGCTTTGCAATGCCCCGTGCTATCTCTTCTAGGATTTACCTCCTAAGTACTAGGTAAACTTCCTTGTTGTCTTTCAGAAAACAAAGTAGCAATTTGAGTAAACCGCGCCTCTAAATTTTTGATTTGTGCGAATTGGTTCTGGAGGGCAGTCCTGGTTTCATTCATAAACTGAGTCTGGGAATTAGCCAACTGTGTCTACGAAGTCGCCAACTAAGCAATTACCTCCTCTAGGTTCACCTTCTTCTCTTGTGGTGGGTTGTTCTGTTCAGGCTGCAATACATTTTGCATATTCTTGTAAGACAAATTTCGATGATAACGCAACCCTGGATGATATATGTTGGGATATTGATTATGCTACTTCCCATTAAAATTTCCAACATATTGTGCTTGTTTAGCTACACCTTGCGCAAATGGATTGCCAACCTGACATTCTGCACAATAATGTGGACCACAACAAAAATCACATACCACTGCCGCCTGAATAGCATTAGTTGTCACTTGATTATTCTGCAACTGTTTCACGAGATTATCAATTTTGCCTGCCAAAACAGTTATGGCATCAATCTTATGGATCCCAACTGTCTTCTTTGGTGTGACTCTTTTGCTTGACCATTGCAGGTTGTTCAAGACAATATCTTCAAGCAACTCGTAAGCTTCATCTGTTGTCTTGTTCATTAAAGCTCCTCCTGATGATGCATCAATCAAAGTTCTTGTTGAATTACCAACCCATAGTAAAAATTGTGAACTTGCATCGACTTGAGTACTCTATGATTAGGACACTTCCTTAGAAACGCCTTATACCTCTCCCACGCTTCACACAGTGTTTCTCTTTCATGTTGTGCAAAATTATTGATTTCAATGCACAGCTTCGCTATCTTGCCAGGTAGGAAAAATCTTGACAAAAACTTGTGCACCAAATCATCCCAAGTAGTGATTGAATCCAAAGGCAGCGAGTTCAACCATTCCTTAGCTTGATCCCTCAAGGAGAAATAAAATAAGCGAAGGCACAGAGCTTCATCAGTGACTCCATTATACTTAACAGTTCCGCATACTTCTAGAAAATTCACGATGTGCTGATTAGGATATTTAGTGGGCAGTACATGGAATAGGATATTCTGAATCAACTGCAACGTCACAATCTTCAACTCAAAATTATTTGCTTGAATCGCTGGCCTTCTAATCACAGGTTGAATTCCAATGGGTGGCAAAGCATAATCTCTCAGTAGTCTAGGCGGATTTTTTTGATCATTTCTTTCATGCCCTGCCACGATTTCATCCATGGTCTCTCGCAAAGGATGGGTAGTAGCTTTTTTTTTTCCTTTCCATTCTTCCGACAAGTTCGTTCTACCTCAGGATCAAAAGGAAGCAAAGTACTACTTCCCAACTTTCACATACACCTAGAGAAATATGTTCCTGAAACGCAAGTAGCACACAAACTAAGAGAACGACTAACAAAATAAAATAAACTCCAAATTAAAATTAAAGCTATTTGGTATCGATACTAATAATTGGAATAGTCCATGGCAACGACGCCAAAAACTTGTGTAATTTCTGATGCAAGTACACGTATCGCAACAAGTAATAAAGTAGTAAGTAAAGATCGTTCCCATGAGGACTATGATTATTAAGTACCGAAATTGATTTAGCTCTAACTTTATTTAGACAATCACGAATTAAGAATTTGTAACTAACGACTAAAGAAATTATAGAACTTATAAAAAATAGCAACTAACACAATTACGAAATTAACAAAAGACGGTAATTCAATAATAAAAAGGTTCTAGGGATTCCGATTTCACCAAGATTAATCCTACTTAAAACTATTGATTTAAATCAATTGACGCCTATTCCCTACATTACCAGCAATTTAGCTAAAGTAGATATTAATCTTTCTCAAGCATCAATAACCTATCCCAATAAGCAAGTTAACTATATCTCTGTGATAAGTTCACGCATTAAGCCCTAAAAGTTCAAGTGCTGCACCAGATCTCATAACAATCTCTAGCTTATGACGATTTAATGGTATTTCACACGTAGTCTAATTTAGTTATCACTTCTCAGTCTTAAACCAAATCACGCATCATGCAATTGTTGATCAGGCAATCACAAGCATTAAACTCAGCATGAAATACTCAACGCATAAATGGAATAGTTCATCAATCAATCAAAACCAAAAGCTTTAAGTATTCATAATCTGGCTACATCATAGACCTAGAAAAATAATCTGGAATATCATAATAAATGTAAACAAAATCCAAAATCTATTGAAGTTCATGATGGGAGAGAGAAAAAACAAGAAATCTCAAGAAAATCGTGGCGAAATCTTGTCTCTGATCCGTTCTTCCTCGTCAATCTTTTTGTTTCCTTGCGTTTTCTATTCTCTAAACATTGTTCTTGTTCCTCAAAACCAGCCGCCACTAAAAGCTTGCATTCTCACGTTTATTTTCTTCTTTTATCATAAGGTTTTCTTCTTTTCGTGCCAATTTACCAAATTGCCCTTAATTTTCCAACGACGCTGTGTAGTTGTGCTATGACTGCGCTACTTCTGATTTCTCTTCAATTGCTCCAGAAGTTGCATGAAAGCTAATCCTTTGCCATTTCTTTTCAATTTCGCCTTAAAACGTAAACTTTCTTATGGAAATCACCTACGTCGCAAATCAAACGCAAAACCCATCAAATTTCTCATAAATTACTCAAGAACTAACAAAAATTAAGTGAAAAGGTGCTGAAATAATATGTCAATAACACACCCAATAGTTGTCAAAATGCATGTTTGTGTGTTTACTATGTCTTTCTTTATGCTCGGATGGCCTTGAAATTGGGAAATTGGGAGAAGTTTTGGAGTTAAAGTTGAAGTATGTTGTAGATGTGGTTTGTGGCTTTATATGTTGTTCACAGGTAACTAGATAGTCCACAGTATAGAGGAGACTCTGTCCGTTCGTCGGGTCTGGACTTAACCTTTTAGCGTGGGGCTGGGTCAGGGTGTGACAATATTACCCTTGAAAGGACCATTTGGGATATGAACGTCATCTAGCTAAGAAACTAGCAGAAGTGAAAAACTAAAATTTCAAAAATTTCTTAAAGTTCAAAGCCTGATGTTCATAAAAAATCCCAACCTTGATATCATGTGATTAACATATCTGAAACAAATATAACAAGTATATTTATAAAAAGAGGTAGCCAAAGAAAAATACCTCTTGAAGCCCAAAATGAAACAGCTTTCCTCACCCAATCGAAGGCTAGTTCTCTCAGAACTGCAAGAGGACTACTCTGTCCACACGAGCAGAGAATGGCATCCATCATCTTCTTCGGTTGAAAGTGCTAGCTAACCCAAGGAGAACAATGAGCTTGCATGCAAAGATAGAAGCAAAACCATTTTTCTTTCCACCGTTACCTTGTATTCTTTGTACAAGAAGAAAAGGTATCTTCTTCAAACTTCTTATCTTCTTCTTGCCGTGGAAGGATAAAGCCAAAAACAAAGAAGAAACCAAAAACATTTTTTTTTTCTTGCTTGCGAATGCCATGGAATGAAGAAGAAAAAATGCATATATATTCATTTTCTTAGCCTTTTCCGTGGATAACATAGCTAAGCCCTGAAAACAAATCTTATTTTTATTCATTGCTTATGCCGTGAAAAACAAAGCCAAGAAAAAGATGATGTCTTCTATGTAAGTTGTCTTGCTATATATTAGCTTATCTTATAAGCTATATATATAATAATAGCCAATTAATTTAAACCACAATAAGATGAGTGATGTGTTTTATTTCTAGCCAAGTATTTGTTTGTCACATAAAAAGACTTGGTTAGAAATGTGTTGATGTGGCTAATTGTGATCCAAGCATTTGACATCTATTATTTTGAAGGACTAATTATACACTTATAATTAGTTAATCTTCCAATTGTGCAAATACATAATTAATCTAACTACCATTATTTAAAATTATGAAAATAACTTTTCTATATTTGTACATTACCCCCTACACCTAACAATAATTACACTTTGGCCTCATTAACATTTAATGGTTAATTACACATTGTTAACTCCTTAACAATTCAAGAGAAACAAACAAATTGTTAACACTTTAACAATCAAAGAGACACAAGGTAGAAGCTCAATAAGGAAACCATCCACGAGTGCTTTATTGTGTGTGAATCTTGAGAAAATATTGAACCCTTTCAACGTTAATCAAACCCTTTCGATTTGTTTAGAGAATGTCTCTCGTCATTCTCGAAACACCCTCAAAGTTCTTGAGTGACATTCTAGCAACTAACATATCAAGACAGTATATAAAGTAATAAAGTCCTATTCAAGTGAATCTATTTATAGTTGCCGATTATCGTGCAATCTAATCATTTCATTAGTTGTCCCGTCGAGCAAGAACTATGATCTGATTAAGTTCATTGACTCGAAACGATGCATAAATCCAAATAGTGGAATGAGAGATGACACATGAAAAAATCCATTTCCATCATTCAGGTATTGGCCAAGGATTTCCTGATTTAACAACCAAACTTGGATCGCATAGGACATCACCTCACGCCAGAGGTTAATGAATCTTATCTTGACCACTATATGTCAATCACAATACTGGACGAATGAAACTGCGAGATGATGCATCTCATCCTGTTTGTCAGGACAAGCATTATCCAAACGCTAGAGTCAAACCCAATACAGATGATAACCGTAAAACCTCAAGTCAAAGGATTACATACACAATCGTAACGAATAACAAATTATTAATCCTAAGTCATGTCATTTGTTATTCATGTCACATTCAGTGATCTATTCAACTAATAACTACCCACATGTTTGTTAATTGCATCCCCATATTGTTATGACATGTAGCTCACCATTTATCATTAACATCTCTATGTTAATCAAAGGTAACAACACATGTGATAGTCTGTAATAGATTATTGAAGTCCGATCAAATAAACTGAGGACTATGAATACTTTAAGTATTTATCATATTAAGGAAATACGCTAACATATTCTAAACCCTTTCAGAATACATTCCTCTAGTGAAAATACTAGGGACTCACTCATACACAGAAAGAAGGAGAATACGAATGTCCTAAACATGTCAATATGAAAACACGCATATAGACACTAATGGCATAAGTATAAGTTAATGTCATAATGTCCCAAAATATGTCATCCAAATATATAGTATTAGGGCATATCTCTAACAACCCTAACAGAGATGCCGGCTAAGTTCCATATGCTGCATTGGAAACTTTATGACAAAAAAACTAACCCTGATGAGCATATTGTACACTTCCGCCATGGGATGATGACTACAAATATAGCGCTGTCACTTAAGGAGGACTGCATGTGTCAAAGCTTCTAATCTAGCCTCACGGGTTCGACACTATCTTGGTACACGAGCCTACCCCTGCGAAGCATCGGATCATTCGCCCAGTTAATGACTCAGTTTGTGGAACAATTTGCACCTAGTAGAAAGGCAAAAAAGAAAGCGAGTGACCTGTACAAAATAAGACAAGGCTGGAACAAGACTTTGAGAACTTACATGTAGAGGTTCAATGAGGAGATGATCGGCACACCTAGTGTAACAAAGAAATGGACATGTCTGCCTTCCAACAAGGGCTGCTACCAGACTCTAAACTATATAAAGATCTAGTGATAAATGGTTACAACAGTATGAAAGAGATCGTTGACAAAGCCAGGGGAATGATACGGTGGAAAAAAGAGGTAAGCGGTAGGACTCCCATTCTGTGCCAGTAGGAACACAGTAAGAAAAAGTGATGTTTGCTAGATAGAGCCACTGTGGTACCCGATATATGCATTTCACAGCAGGTAAGTTGCATCAGTACTAGCTAAGTCAAGAGATGAGGCCACACCACTCAACAAAAGGTTATTTAGTGGTTAGAAAAATAGAGATTTGGCGAAACCCGAGTACAACTTCTTCGTCAACTACGCCAATTGTGCCAATGAGTTGAAGCATTTGCCAAATGTGCGATGGTCGGAGAAATTAAGGAGGGATCCAGACAGGAGAGATCATTAGTTATGGTATGAGTTTCACCATGATCATGGCCATACCACATCTAATTATAATGACTTGAAGGTCGAAGTCCTTATCATGTTGAAGAAGGGGTTCCTTACTCAGTTTATGATGGAGAGGGGTAGACAATGTCACGCCCCAACTCAACCCCTCCTATAATCAGTTAGGACGCAACGGAATTTCAGCAGTATAACGATAGTAAATAGGACACCGAGGCTCTAAACCAACCTCAATAGAACATCATACATCAACTTCACAAACCATACAACAAACAACTCCTCAATAAAATAACAACATACATCATAACCATATTATACAATAAACAGTCCTCGTTATATGCCTCCGTTCCAACATAATACATTAACCCTTAATATACAATACAAAAACATATTGAGCCAATCTAGCAACCTAATCATAAACAAAAGAAAAGCTACTAAGACAACATCAACTAATTCATTAACTTATCAACATCTTATGTGAAACCCCACTTTCCTGCTTATCTTGTTTTACGTGTTATACCTCGTTTTACGTGCATATGATCTGTTTATGTGCTATAGGACCTAGAAAGTTATAATTTTGATGTCAATACTCCTAATACGTGCTAAATGTGCATTCATGAAATTTTCATCAAAAACGGAGTCAGAAATTTTATCGTCGATTTTCAGTGAATAGTGTTTTCAAAACACGTCCGCTATAATTTTGAAACTGGTCTTTTTAACCCTTCTAGACCTAGTCCACGGACTTTAATAGACCTGTGTTTGATGAAAACGGTTTTAAAATCGGCTTAAGAATTTATTAGGGTTTTTACACCGACTTTTGCGAAAATCGAGTTTTAAGCCGACTCGGGTGAAATTATTGGATTGTAAAACTTCTTGTCACCTAAAAATAATCCACTTGAGATATCTTGGGGTTTGCATAATTATTTTTAACTTGGTGAGCACTAAAATGCAATTAAAGTCATTAAAAACACAAAAATACCTATTAAAATTAACTTTGACTTTAATTAATTATTTGACCTTATAAGCTAATGTCCTCAACACACACTCACACAACACAAAAACACCATCACACACACACACATTGCCGAGAGAAAAGAGGGAGAAAAGAGAAGAGAAAAACTCAAGCTTTCAATCCAATTTTTCAAAGAAAAACCTAGTTTTTGTCCGTGAAACTTCGCACCGACTTGGATTCTTCTTGTTGGGCACGCATAGCACGCATTCCTAGGCTTATATCGCATCTAAGGTGAGAGAAAAATTCTAGATCTCAAAATGTCATTTTTGTGTTTTTGCGTATAAATGAAGATTGAACCGTTAGAATTGAAATCTGATGTTAGATTATTGCTCCTTGCATGCTAGGGATCATTATATACTAATACTACGAGTTTCTGTCGGATATAGCATAATTTTTATTTTCTGGGTATTTAATTTTGATTAAAATGTTCAAAGTTGAATTAAATGAGTTGTGTTGATCGAAATCGATTGCCGTCGATTTCTAAATACTTGATAATTACGTGTTAGCGCTGTTGTAATGCCGAATTTTCGATTACATTGTTTGTGTGAAAATCCGGAAAATCCAGCCATGACATCTTAGGATTTTAGGGTTATCGGGCATGATTTGGAGGTGTTATGGTGGATTTCCGAGAGGGCTAATGTAGTAGGTTGAATGGGTGAGTGATAGGAACTGATTTGGCAATGTTTGGATTAGTAGATTGTAAGTTATGAATTTTAGAAGTTTAGGTTGTCATTCTTTAATTTCTTGAACGATGCCTTAGATGGTTGGGTAGTGTTCGAGTGATGAATGGTGAGTTGTTGATGAGTAATTTAAAGTTTAATTAAGTATATTATGCATGTCCGGTTAGATGGCCTACTTTGTCATCTAACTACGTTGTTTGTTGTTTAATTTAATATTGATGTTATATTGATGTTATTGATTGATTATTATTGAATGCGGGAATCGGGCACTCTTGTTGCTGATCTCCCAATTGATTGATTGATTGATGATTGATGAATATGGAGTCTTGGTATGTGTGTGCCACCTCTCGGGCAGCGTCGGGCTGTCGGGTTGATAACGGCATGACTGCCATAGGCTACCCCCAGCTCGCATGACGGAGGTGTCATGGAGGGAGGGGCTAGTGAGGTACCTCGGGTGCGTGAGTAATGGGGAGTTATAAGAAGAACGGTTGAGATCGTGATGGCGTTTGGAGCTACACCAAATAGAGTATCCTTATTGATTGGTTATATAGTTATGTGATGATAGCTTTATTTATGTTGTTGTGTGTTTACTTGCTCAAAGGACTAAATCCAAGGAGCGTAGTGAATACTGTCGAGATCTATCGGATCCTCACTGGGCTTATGTATATAAGCTCACTCTCTATTATTGCATGTTTTCAGGTGTGCTTTCACAAGATTACGGGTACGTGCCTCCTGAAGAGGAGAATGTGGAAAACGTGCCTTTCGTGGATGAGTCATATGTCCCTGAGTCTTATCCATGATTCTATGTTGTTAAACGTTATGTATATTAGCTTAATGGACTTTTATATGCTTTACGGTTCTTAGTGTAATAGTTGTTGAAAAGATAATGATCTAAATGATGTTAATTTAGTGGCTTTCTTTTGTCTATGGTTAAGTTGTAGTTGTGTCTCAACTTACTTTTGAAATGTATGATAAAGTTGAGGTATTGTATGTCATGTTGGAACGGAAGCGTATAACGAGGATGTTTTATTGTATAATATGGTTGTGTTGTATGTTGTTGTTGTATTGAGGAATTACTGGATGTATGATGTTTTATGAGGTTGGTTTAGAACCTCGGAAATCTGTTTACTGTCGTTATGCCGCCGAAATTCCGTTGCGTCCTGACTGATTGTAGGTGGGGTCGAGTTGGGGCGTGACAGTTTAAGTGGTATCAGAGCTCATGTTAGTTGTCAGCCGGGGTATTCTCGGAATGTGGGTAATGGTCTTAGCATGGAATATGTATGAAAAGAAAGAAAAGTGAAATATGTGTTAATATGATTAAGTGATAAGTGATTATATGGTTAAAGTGCTTATGTGATTATGTGATCAATTTGTTTATGTGTTTTATATGAGTTTGTTATTTATGTGTTAATAGTTGTTTATAACCTGTCTACGTGCTATAACTGTGCTAACTCTTTGATTAGTAGAATGGCCGGTCGACCGAGAACCAGAGATAGGCCTGAAATGACTGATGAGACTCCGAGTAACGTGGCACCGGGCCGTGACGGGGGTGATGACCGATTAGGAGCAGCTATGGAGCGGATTGCAGAGTTAGTGGCTAGTCAGGCACAGTTGTTAGCAGGGCAGGCTGCCCAGAATCAGGCTATGCAGGCTCAGCTTCTGAATATTCAGGGTGGTAACCACGGGCGTGGTACCCTGAAGGAGTTTTTAGGATATCACCCACCGAGATTTCAGGGGGAGCCGGATGATAGGAAGGCGGAGGTATGGATTAGCAAGTTGGAGAAGATTTATGATCCACTTGGCTATACTGATGAGCAGAAAGTCTCTTTTGCCGTGTATTTGTTAGATGACGAGGCAGAGGAGTGGTGGCGCACGGTAAGGACTAGCTGGGCGGCACAGGGTATTCCTTATGTTTGGGGTACCTTTCTGATGGCTTTCCGAGCAAAGTATGTCCCGAGGATTTGCAGGGAACGGAGAGAGGCCGAGTTTCTAGCTTTGGTCCAGGGAGATGCTACAGTGGCTCAATATGAGGCCACATTTACTCGATTGTCCCGGTATGCACCGGAGTATGTGGCAGACGAGGAGCGGAAGACTCGCAGGTTTATGTTGGGGTTGCGGCCCGAGATTCAGGATGTTATGGCTCTGAATCGATATGATATTTTCACTGAGGCTTTTGAGGCAGCTTCTAGATTAGAGAAGAGGAAAGGGGATCAGATTGTCTCCAGTCAGCCTAGTAAGAGGCCGTATCAGCCACAGGGCCAGCAGGTTATATATAGGCCTCCAGTACAGCAGGTTGTCTACAGGCCACCAGCCCAGCAGGGTTCTTATAGGCCACAGGGTCAGCAGAGTTACTATCGGCCTCAGTTTCAGCAGAGGCCATATCAAGTTCAGACTCAGTATAGGCCAGCCCAGTCTCAGGGTCAGTATAGGCCTAGTGTGGTGAGACCTCAACAGCAGGCTGTATCAGCTGCTTCTTCAGCTTCTGGTTATTCTAGGGGCAGTGTTAGTGCCACATCATCGCAGTGTAATTACTGCAAGCGCCCAGGGCATGTAGAGTCCGACTGCAGGGTAAAGGCAGGGACATGTTTGGGTTGTGGTAGCAGCGAGCATAGGGCGAAGGATTGCCCTAAATATGCGAGGACTGAGGGTCGGGCAGCGACTCAGGGTTACCAGGGTAGGCCTACGGGCAGTGTACCACAGCAGCAGCGGGTTCAGGCTCGGGCTTATGCAGTTGACTTAGAGGAGATGCCTGAGGAGACTGCAGTTGTGGAAGGTAACTTCCTTATACTTGATCAACTTGTTAAAGTGTTGATTGATTCTGGTGCTACGCATTCTTTCATTACTCCTGCTTGTGTGCAACGTGTTAAATTGCAACCTGAAAGATTGCCTTATGTGGTTGAAATTAGTACCTCTTTGACTGATAAGTATGTTACTGGCTTAGTATGTAAGGATTGTATAATACATGTTAAGGGGCATAATTTTCCTTCGGACCTTATTTTATTTCCTATCCGGGGGTATGATGTTATCTTGGGTATGGATTGGCTTTCTAAGTATGATGCCCAGTTAAACTGTAGAACCAAGGTAGTACTGTTTCGTTTGCCAGATCAGCCAGTAGTTGAGGTAGCGGGTAACCGGGGTGCTAAGACGAGTTTTGTTATCTCAGCAACTAAAGCCGTTAAGTTGGTGAGTAAGGGGTGTTCGGGTTATCTAGCTTATTTGATCAACAAGCCATCTGATAAGCTACAGCTAGAGGAAGTCCCTATTATCCGGGAATATCCTAATGTATTTCCCGAGGAGTTGCTAGGGTTGCCGCCTGAGAGGGATTTAGAGTTTGTGATTAATCTTGTTCCCGGTACTCAACCTATTTCTAAATCGGCGTACCGGATGGCACCAGCTGAGTTGAAAGAGTTGAAGACTCAGTTACAGGAGTTGTTGGAGAAAGGATTTATTCAGCAGAGTTCTTCACCTTGGGGAGCTCCTGTTTTATTTGTGAAGAAGAAGGATGGTACTTTGAGATTATGTATTGATTACCGTGGTTTGAATCAGGTGACCATCAAGAATAAATATCCTTTGCCACTGATTGATGAGTTGTTTGATCAACTTCAGGGAGCCAAAGTCTACTCTAAGTTTGATTTGAGGCAGGGGTATTATCAGCTTCGGATTCGTACGGAGGATGTTCCGAAGTCTGCCTTCAGAACTCGGTACGGGCATTATGAGTTTGTTGTTATGCCCTTTGGATTGACTAATGCACCGGCAACATTCATGGATCTTATGCATCGAGTCTTTCAGCCGTACTTGGACCAGTTCGTGGTGATTTTTATTGATGATATCTTGGTCTATTCTAAATCTGAATTGGAGCACGAGCAACATCTACGGCTTGTATTAGAGAAGTTGCAGGAGCATCAGTTGTTTGCCAAGTTCAGCAAATGTGAATTTTGGTTGCAACGGATTTCTTTTCTTGGCCATGTTATTACACAGAGCGGTATTTCTGTAGATCCCACTAAGATTGAATCGGTGATGTCTTGGAAGCGGCCAGAGAGTGTTACTGATGTCCGTAGTTTTCTTGGCTTGGCGGGTTATTACCGTAGGTTTGTCAAGGACTTCTCAAAGATTGCGGGGCCACTATCTAAGTTGACTCAGAAACGGACTATCTTTAATTGGGACGAGAAGTGTGAGAGTGGGTTTCAGGAGTTGAAAAAGAGGTTGACTACCGCTCCAGTACTTGCTCTACCAGAGGGGACCGATAATATGGTCATTTACAGTGATGCATCCAAGGAGGGCTTGGGATGTGTTCTTATGCAGGATGGCCGAGTTATTGCCTATGCTTCCAGGAAGTTGAAGCCTTATGAGGTGAATTATCCGACTCATGATCTTGAGTTGGCAGCAGTTGTCTTCGCACTGAAAAAGTGGCGTCATTATCTGTGGGGCAGTAAGTTCGAGATTTTCACTGATCATAAGAGTCTAAAGTATTTATTCTCACAGAAAGAGTTGAATATGCGCCAGCGGAGGTGGATGGAGCTTCTTGGAGATTATAATTGTTCTATCAATTATCTGCCTGGAAAGGCAAATGTTGTAGCAGATGCTCTCAGCCGGAAGGCTAGTATTTCTTGTTTGGCTGTCAAAAAGTGGGAGGTTCTTGAGGAGTTTAGTTATTGGAGACCAGAGTTGACTCAGGTTGGGGTGATGTGTTCACATCTCCGTATTCAACCTTTATTATTGTCTCAGATCAGGGAAGCTCAGCAACTTGATGTTAAACTTCAGAAGATCAAGGATCAGATCACTGATGATCAGTCTGACTTCAAACTGCATGAGGACGGTATTCTTCGGTTTCGGAACAGGGTTTGTGTTCTCGATGAACCGGGCTTGAGACGAGGTATTCTGGAGGAAGCTCATAATTCTAAATATACTATTCATCCCGGTGGAACCAAGATGTATCGGGATTTGAAGCAACATTACTGGTGGAACAACATGAAGAGGGAGGTTGCTCAGTTTGTGTCTAGATGTTTGACTTGTCAGAGGGTGAAAGCCGAGCATCAACGACCTGCAGGGTTGCTTCAGCCGTTGGCTATACCAGAGTGGAAATGGGAGCATATTACGATGGACTTCGTCACTGGTTTGCCTAGATCACCGAGGGGTAATGATGCAGTTTGGGTTGTCGTGGATCGTTTGACGAAGACATCTCATTTTATTGCCATGAGGTTGGGAGATGAGGTTACAAAGCTGACGGATCTCTATCTGGATCAGATTGTTAGACTTCACGGTATTCCATCTAGTATTGTCTCTGATCGAGATCCTCGATTTACTTCTCGTTTGTGGGAGAAACTTCAGGAGACTTTGGGTACTCAGTTGAACTTCAGTACAGCGTATCATCCACAGACCGACGGTCAGTCTGAGCGGACTATTCAGATTCTGGAAGATATGCTTAGGGCTTGTGTTCTGGACTTCGGGAAGAACTGGGAGAAACATCTACCACTTGCCGAGTTTGCCTATAACAATAGTTATCAAGCTACTATTGGGATGGCACCTTTCGCAGCTCTTTACGGTCGTAAGTGCCGTTCACCTTTATATTGGGACGAGGTAGGAGAGATGAAGACTGTTGATCCGACTATTATGCCAGAACTTCTTGAGAAGATCGAGAATGTTCAGTTGATCAGGCAGAGAATGCTTACGGCGCAGAGTAGATTCAAGAGTTATGCTGATAAGCGTCGTCGAGACTTGGAGTTTGCAGTTGGAGATCGGGTTTTCTTGAGATTGTCTCCTCGAAAGGGGTTTGTTCGTTATGGTAAAGGTGGTAAGCTGAGTCCGAGATTTGTAGGGCCGTTTGAGATTACTGGCAGGGTTGGTAAGTTGGCATATCGGTTGGCTTTACCGGAGAACTTCTCTAATGTCCACGATGTGTTTCACGTGTCTAATTTGCGGAAATACAATCCGGATCCTTCTCATATTCTTGAGCCAGAGCCGTTACAGCTTCGAGAGAATTTGACTTATGACGAGCGTCCGATTCGTATTCTAGATCAGATGGACCGAGAGTTGAGGTCGAAGAGGATTCCGATGGTTAAGGTGTTGTGGAAGCATCACGGCATTGAGGAAGCTACGTGGGAGAGACGAGATCAGATGCAGCAACAATACCCAGATCTATTCCGTACATCAAGTAAGAATTTCGAGGACGAAATTTCTATAAGGGGGGGAGAATGTGAAACCCCACTTTCCTGCTTATCTTGTTTTACGTGTTATACCTCGTTTTGCGTGCATATGATCTGTTTATGTGCTATAGGACCTAGAAAGTTATAATTTTGATGTCAATACTCCTAATACGTGCTAAATGTGCATTCATGAAATTTTCATAAAAAACGGAGTCAGAAATTTTATCGTCGATTTTTAGTGAATAGTGTTTTCGAAACACGTCCGCTATAATTTTGAAACTGGTCTTTTTAACCCTTCTAGACCTAGTCCACGGACTTTAATAGACCTTTGTTTGATGAAAACGGTTTTAAAATCGGCTTAAGAATTTATTAGGGTTTTTACACCGACTTTTGCGAAAATCGAGTTTTAAGCCGACTCGGGTGAAATTATTGGATTGTAAAACTTCTTGTCACCTAAAAATAATCCACTTGAGATATCTTGGGGTTTGCATAATTATTTTTAACTTGGTGAGCACTAAAATGCAATTAAAGTCATTAAAAACACAAAAATACCTATTAAAATTAACTTTGACTTTAATTAATTATTTGACCTTATAAGCTAATGTCCTCAACACACACTCACACAACACAAAAACACCATCACACACACACACATTGCCGAGAGAAAAGAGGGAGAAAAGAGAAGAGAAAAACTCAAGCTTTCAATCCAATTTTTCAAAGAAAAACCTAGTTTTTGTCCGTGAAACTTCGCACCGACTTGGATTCTGCTTGTTGGGCATGCATAGCACGCATTCCTAGGCTTATATCGCATCTAAGGTGAGAGAAAAATTTTAGATCTCAAAATGTCATTTTTGTGTTTTTGCGTATAAATGAAGATTGAACCGTTAGAATTGAAATCTGATGTTTGATTATTGCTCCTTGCATGCTAGGGATCATTATATACTAATAATACGAGTTTCTGTCGGATATAGCATAATTTTTATTTTCCGGGTATTTAATTTTGATTAAAATGTTCAAAGTTGAATTAAATGAGTTGTGTTGATCGAAATCGATTGCCGTCGATTTCTAAATACTTGATAATTACGTGTTAGCGCTGTTGTAATGCCGAATTTTCGATTACATTGTTTGTGTGAAAATCCGGAAAATCCAGCCATGACATCTTAGGATTTTAGGGTTATCGGGCATGATTTGGAGGTGTTATGGTGGATTTCCAAGAGGGCTAATGTAGTAGGTTGAATGGGTGAGTGATAGGAACTGATTTGGCAATGTTTGGATTAGTAGATTGTAAGTTATGAATTTTAGAAGTTTAGGTTGTCATTCTTTAATTTCTTGAACGATGCCTTAGATGGTTGGGTAGTGTTCGAGTGATGAATGGTGAGTTGTTGATGAGTAATTTAAAGTTTAATTAAGTATATTATGCATGTCCGGTTAGATGGCCTACTTTGTCATCTAACTACGTTGTTTGTTGTTTAATTTAATATTGATGTTATATTGATGTTATTGATTGATTATTATTGAATGCGGGAATCGGGCACTCTTGTTGCTGATCTTCCAATTGATTGATTGATTGATGATTGATGAATATGGAGTCTTGGTATGTGTGTGCCACCTCTCGGGCAGCGTCGGGCTGTCGGGTTGATAACGGCATGACTGCCATAGGCTACCCCCAGCTCGCATGACGGAGGTGTCATGGAGGGAGGGGCTAGTGAGGTACCTCGGGTGCGTGAGTAATGGGGAGTTATAAGAAGAACGGTTGAGATCGTGATGGCGTTTGGAGCTACACCAAATAGAGTATCCTTATTGATTGGTTATATAGTTATGTGATGATAGCTTTATTTATGTTGTTGTGTGTTTACTTGCTCAAAGGACTAAATCCAAGGAGCGTAGTGAATACTGTCGAGATCTATCGGATCCTCACTGGGCTTATGTATATAAGCTCACTCTCTATTATTGCATGTTTTCAGGTGTGCTTTCACAAGATTACGGGTACGTGCCTCCTGAAGAGGAGAATGTGGAAAACGTGCCTTTCGTGGATGAGTCATATGTCCCTGAGTCTTATCCATGATTCTATGTTGTTAAACGTTATGTATATTAGCTTAATGGACTTTTATATGCTTTACGGTTCTTAGTGTAATAGTTGTTGAAAAGATAATGATCTAAATGATGTTAATTTAGTGGCTTTCTTTTGTCTATGGTTAAGTTGTAGTTGTGTCTCAACTTACTTTTGAAATGTATGATAAAGTTGAGGTATTGTATGTCATGTTGGAACGGAGGCGTATAACGAGGATGTTTTATTGTATAATATGGTTGTGTTGTATGTTGTTGTTGTATTGAGGAATTACTGGATGTATGATGTTTTATGAGGTTGGTTTAGAACCTCGGAAATCTGTTTACTGTCGTTATGCCGCCGAAATTCCGTTGCGTCCTGACTGATTGTAGGTGGGGTCGAGTTGGGGCGTGACAGTCTTATACATTATAAACTACAAAGCAGATAAAAGTCTACTAAGTTAATTTACAAGATAATAAAACATGTACGACATCATGGATAAGAATCTGGAACATAGGACTCATCCACGTAAGGCACGTCTTCCACATTCTCCTCTTCAGGAGGCACGTACCCGTAATCCTGCAAAAGTACACCTGTATGCATGCAATAATAGAGAGTGAGCTTATATAAAATAAGCCCAGCGAGGATCCGATAGATCTCGAGCAAGGTCTACTAAACTCCTTGGAATAATCCTTTGAGTCAGTAAACACACAATAACATAAATAATACTATTATCACATAACTATATAACCATTCAATAAATGATACTCTAGTTGGTGTAGCTCCAAACGCCATCACGATCTCAACCATTCTTCTTGTAACTCCCCATTACACACGCACCCGAGGTACCTCACTAGCCCCTCCCTCCATGACACCTCCGTCATGCGAGCTGGGGGTAGTCTCTGGCAGTCATGCCGTTTTCAACCCGACAGCCCAACGCTGCCCGAGAGGTGGCACACACATACCAAGACTCCATAACAATCATCAATAATCAATCAATCATCAATCAATAATCTGGGAGATCAGCAACAAAAGTGCCCGATTCCCGTACTCAATAATAATCAATATAACATCAATATTTAATTAAACAATAAACAACTAAGTTAGATGACAAAGTAGGCCATCTAACCGAACATGCATTAAACACACAATCAAACCCTAGTTTACCCATCATCAACTTATAATTCAATCACTCAAACCACACCCAATTAACTAAGGCTCAATTCAACAATTTAAAGAAAGATAAACTAAACTTCAATAAGTCATATCTTACATTCTACTAATCCAAACAACTCCAAATCAGTTTCAAACACTCAACCATTCAATCAACTACATTAGCCCCCTCGGAAACCAACCAAAACACATCCAAATCATGCTCAATAACCCTAAAACCCTAAGATGTCATGGCTGAAATTTCCGGATTTTGGCACGAACATCACAATCAAAAATTCGGCATTACAACGGCGCTACCACGTAATTATCAAACATTTAGAAATCGACGGCAATCGATTCCGATCAACACAACTCAATTTAATCAACATTGAACAAATTAATCAAATTTAAATACCTGAAAAATAAAAATTATGCTACAACCGATAAAAACTCGTAGTATTACAGCTAAATGATCCCTAGCATGCAAGGAGCAATAATCTAACATCAGATTAGAATTCTAACGGTTCAATTTTCATTTATACGCAAAAATGCAAAAGACAACTTTTGAGATCTAGAATTTTTCTCTCACCTTTGATGCAAACTAAGGCTAGAAATAGGTAGAATGGATGCCCAACAATCAATTTCAAGCTTTGAATCACTCAATTCGGCTTTGAAATGCAAAATCTATGAGAAAAATACTTTGAAAATGCCTTCATCTTTCTCCTCCAAGAAGCCAAGGTTTTGTGTGTGTTTTTGTGCTTTGTGAGTGTGTGTTGGTGATATAAGCTTGTTGGTCAACCATTTAAATGAAAGTCAAAGTTGAAACTTAGCATTTTTTTGTGTTTTCTTGACTTTAAATGCATTTTCTTGATCACCAAAGTTCAAAACAATTATTCAACACCCAAGCTAGCTCAAGTAGGTTATTTTTAGGTGACAAGAAGTTTTACAATCAAACACTTTCACCCGAGTCGGCTTAAAACTCGATTTTCATAAAAGTCGGTGTAAAAACCCTAATAAATTCTTAAGCCGATTTTAAAACCGTTTTAATCAAACACAGGTCTATTAAAGTCCGTGGTCTAGGTCTAGAAGGGTTAAAAAGACCAGTTTCAAAATTTTAGCGGACGTGTTTCGAAAATACTATTCACTGAAAATCGACGATAAAATTTATGATCCCGTTTTTGATGAAAATTTCATGAATGCACATTTAGCACGTATTAGGAGTATTGACATCAAAATTATAACATTCTAGGTCATATAGCACATAAACAGGTCAAATGCACGCAAAACAAGATAAAACACGTAAATCGAGTTAAAGCAGAAAAGTGGGGTTTCACATTCTCCCCTCCTTAAAACAATTGCGTCCGCGCAATTCTCTAACTGACAGACAATTAAATCCTCAATCGTTACACTTAATAATACTTCTCTTAGTTCTCATTTATCTCTTAGGATGACAACTAACCAAAGACCTCAAAAGAACAACCTCTGTTGACTGCAAGTTGATGATCATAGTTCCAAGACAATCTTCAATTCATAATTCTCTCCTACCTAATATCATATTGCATATGAAAGAAATCGCAACTCCAAAGTCCTAGCATGACACCACTAATTATCAATCATCCCCTACTACACAAAAGAGTTCTATGAACACCCCGAGGGTTTAAAAACTCATTCACGATAACATGAATGATTATTGATCAAGGAAATATCTCAAAAATGACATTTGTCAGAATATGGCTTTTATGAAATTTATAAGGAAATAAGAATATAGAAAGTCATATTCGAGCCAACAATCAAGTGAACAAGAGCTCAAACAGGTTAGAGAATCAAGAGGTTAATAGTTTAATAAGGAAGCATGATAACTAAGATAAGAAATGTCTTAGCACCTATCAGTTAAATAAGTACGAACAAAGGATGATGACGAGTCAAAACATTACTGAGTATGTTGAACAAAAATTCCTGAACAAGTAGATATTTCAATTCTCGATGATTGTTCAAGGAACCAACAAGTAAGTTGTACTTGAGGCGAAATGAAATTAAGAAATAAGAGATGATTAATTCAATAGAAAATATGAGTGTCAAGATAATGAGTATCTCAGCACGCAATAACCAAAGAAGTATAAATAAGAAAGGACAATGCTGAGTATATTAAATGAGCAATTACAACCAAAGTAATGACAAGGATTTAATAATAAAACAATAGGATTAACAAGGATCAACAAGAATGACAATGATGTACTTAGGTAGGGAGTACATCAAGCAAGTGAAATTCGAATAAGTAAAATGGTATACCCACAGAGAGATTACTTTCAAATGAATAGTAATAGGATGAAATAAAGTACTGAAACGAATAGCTGGAGATATAGAATGAAATGTAAAAGTCTCAAACCTTAACTCCAATAAGCGACATTGCTGTAAGAAACAAATATGAATGTTAAAAATAGAAACAATGTCAAATGAGTATAGGATCCATTAATCCAATAAGCAAACTTTCAAGAAACAATCGATAGGCTAGAAAAGTGTAACCCTCTCTCAAATAAGTGAGAATAGAGTAGAAAAGAATAATAAGACCGATAGAATTATGAAGCACAAGAAGGGTGTCCCACCTACACACTTAAACACTAACAAGTCAAATCCTACAATTTATCTTCCTCCAAAACAAGACACTAAGGAGATCTAGAGAATCCTAAGGAGTCATAACAATCACCAAACAAGATAAATCACTCCAAAATTTTACATTCCGTACCAAACCAATCATTAAACAAGATAAATCACTGATTACCCAACAAGATTAACTAATGAAGACTCCAAAATCTGATAACACAATACAGATTCATGCTAACCCATTATAACACAAGAGAATCCCCAATCAACAATTTAGAAAGTCATACCACCTAGAACCCAAAAGCTTGATGTAGGCAAGTAAATGTTCAGTCACCAAAATGCATTCTTATTTCCTCAAATAATTCTATCTTCCAACAATTACATCTTTGAATAAAGTAACTTTAGTCAGGAATCACTCCAATTGTCTCCAAGGTTTAAAGATCAAAACTCCAAAATATCCATTAATAATATAGCAATCCCAAATAGTAGAAATACTCACATGTTATACTACACTTCATTCCATTCACAAATATACATCACTAATTCCTCAAATAAATTCATTCTAAAATAACCTCAAGGAAGTATAGTCTGAGTTGAGACTCCAAAAGTATCTAATGATAACCTCACGGAAACCTCAACTTATGGTCCATCTCCAAGTAATAACAAGTTAAACATGGCAACAAAAGTAATTATAATCATCAAGATACGTTGCTATTTCCTCGAACAACTTCATTCTCGCTAAAGGAATATCAAGATCAATCCACTAAGCCGAAACTAAAATCCATAAACATAACAATTAAAATCTAACGATAAACTTCTAGAATAATAATAATTCAAAATCATGGCCTACCACTATTTTCGAAAACTCTTGCAGTCATCCTTACTTCACCTAAAAGAATCACCCACAGTTATAGAATATATACAATTACATCACATGAAAACAGGTACAACGTAATGCATGATTATCATATAATTTAACATTATCACATAACACACAATTCAGCATATAAGAAGCCAACATCACATAAACAGGTTATATCACAGAAGTAAGTTATAAACAATTAAAGTCACATAAGCAACAACTTCACATAAAGCACTTTGATCACATAAAACACAATTGTCACATAATACACATTAATCATATAATGCACATTAATCACATAATGCACATTAATCACAACACATTGAGTACGTATAGCACGTTATCACATAAAACATATTGACCACATTAGTTCACTTAACACACAAGGCATACTGGTCACATAGAAAGTTAGACACATAAGTAAATTAATCACATAAAAATATTAACATATGTTTCACTTTTCTTTCACTTAATACATACTTGCATGCTTAGACCACTACCCACATTCCGAGGATACCCCGGCTGACAGCTAAACATGCACTCTGATACCACTTAAATGTCACGCCCTAACTCAACCCCTTCTATAATTAGTCAGGACGCAACGAAATTTCGGCAGTATAACGACAGTAAATAGGACACCGAGGCTCTAAACCAACCTCAATAGAACATCATACATCAACTTCACAAACCATACAACAAACAACTCCTCAATAAAATAACAACATACATCATAACCATATTATACAATAAACAGTCCTCGTTATATGCCTCCGTTCCAACATAATACATTAACCCTTAATATACAATACAAAAACATATTGAGCCAATCTAGCAACCTAATCATAAACAAAAGAAAAGCTACTAAGACAACATCAACTAATTCATTAACTTATCAACATCTTATACATTATAAACTACAAAGCAGATAAAAGTCTACTAAGTTAATTTACAAGATAATAAAACATGAACGACATCATGGATAAGACTCTGGAACATAGGACTCATCCACGTAAGGCACGTTTTCCACATTCTCCTCTTCAGGAGGCACGTACCCGTAATCCTGCAAAAGTACACCTGTATGCATGCAATAATAGAGAGTGAGCTTATATAAAATAAGCCCAGCGAGGATCCGATAGATCTCGAGCAAGATCTACTAAACTCCTTGGAATAATCCTTTGAGTCAGTAAACACACAATAACATAAATAATACTATTATCACATAACTATATAACCATTCAATAAAGGATACTCTAGTTGGTGTAGCTCCAAACGCCATCACGATCTCAACCATTCTTCTTGTAACTCCCCATTACACACGCACCCGAGGTACCTCACTAGCCCCTCCCTCCATGACACCTCCGTCATGCGAGCTAGGGGTAGTCTTTGGCAGTCATGCCGTTTTCAACCCGACAGCCCAACGCTGCCCGAGAGGTGGCAAACACATACCAAGACTCCATAACAATCATCAATAATCAATCAATCATCAATCAATAATCTGGGAGATCAGCAACAAAAGTGCCCGATTCCCGTACTCAATAATAATCAATATAACATCAATATAACATCAATATTTAATTAAACAACAAACAACTAAGTTAAATGACAAAGTAGGCCATCTAACCGAACATGCATTAAACACACAATCAAACCCTAGTTTACCCATCATCAACTCACAATTCAATCACTCAAACCACACCCAATCAACTAAGGCTCAATTCAACAATTTAAAGAAAGATAACCTAAACTTCAATAAGCCATATCTTACATTCTACTAATCCAAACAACTCCAAATCAGTTTCAAACACTCAACCATTCAATCAACTACATTAGCCCCCTCGGAAACCAACCAAAACACATCCAAATCATGCCCAATAACCCTAAAACCCTAAGATGTCATGGCTGAAAATTTTGAATTTTGGCACGAACATCACAATAAAAAATTCGGCATTACAACGGCGCTACCACGTAATTATCAAACATTTAGAAATCGACGGCAATCGATTCCGATCAACACAACTCAATTTAATCAACATTGAACAAATTAATCAAATTTAAATACCCGAAAAATAAAAATTATGCTACAACCGATAAAAACTCGTAGTATTACAACTAAATAATCCCTAGCATGCAAGGAGCAATAATCTAACATCAGATTAGAATTCTAACGGTTCAATTTTTATTTATATGCAAAAATACAAAAGACAACTTTTGAGATCTAGAATTTTTCTCTCACCTTTGCTGCAAACTAAGGCTAGAAATAGGTAGAATGGATGCCCAACAATCAATTTCAAGCTTTGAATCACTCAATTCGGCTTTGAAATGCAAAATCTATGAGAAAAATACTTTGAAAATGCCTTCATCTTTCTCCTCCAAGGAGCCACGGTTTTGTGTGTGTTTTTGTGCTTTGTGAGTGTGTGTTGGTGATATAAGCTTGTTGGTCAACCATTTAAATGAAAGCCAAAGTTGAAACTTAGCATTTTTTTGTGTTTTTTTGACTATAAATGCATTTTCTTGATCACCAAAGTTCAAAACAATTATTCAACACCCAAGCTAGCTCAAGTAGGTTATTTTTAGGTGACAAGAAGTTTTACAATCAAACACTTTCACCCGAGTCGGCTTAAAACTCGATTTTCGCAAAAGTTGGTGTAAAAACCCTAATAAATTCTTAAGCCGATTTTAAAACCGTTTTAATCAAACACAGATCTATTAAAGTCCATGGTCTAGGTCTAGAAGGGTTAAAAAGACAAGTTTCAAAATTTTAGCGGACGTGTTTCGAAAATACTATTCACTAAAAATCGATGATAAAATTTCTGATCCCGTTTTTGATGAAAATTTCATGAATGCACATTTATCACGTATTAGGAGTATTGACATCAAAATTATAACATTCTAGGTCATATAGCACATAAACAGGTCAAATGCACGCAAAATAAGATAAAACACGTAAATCGAGTTAAAGTAGAAAAGTGGGGTTTCACAGAAAACAGCTGGGTATATGATCAAGGTGGACGGAGGGAAATCCTAATAGGCCACTAGAAATGACGCAAACCATAGGTTGTACCATTAGGGGTTCTGAAGTTAGCGGGGTATCAACGTCCACAACTAAAAAGTGGGCAAGAGAGTGGAGGGCTGAAGTAATGCTCACTTAACATTGGGCAACACCGTCGCTGATGAGAGTGCACAATGTCATATTTTTCTTCCTTAATGTGTAATATTTTACACTTATTTGCTGCCTAAATATGCTCATTATTCTTATATTTTGATTTAGGATGCAAACGGATACGTTAAATGCAAAACGAAGCAATTTGAGTGAATCTGGATAGTTTCGACCTCTTTTTGTCACTTGGGCATAGCTCTTGCATTTGAGTTCTGATTGAGATGATTCAAGATGGTGTAGAAAGCCAAGAAGGATTTCTATAACTTTTATGTTTTGAGTTTTGAGAGATAGGGGTTGCATCAAGGTCGAAATCAGACACGAAATGACTGTACCTACCCTGTTTGACATTCTGGAATATTCCTTAGTCGGAAGCTTCTAGAAGATGATGCACGGAAATTATAGCTAGAAATAACTCTTTCCTAGTTATATTATGACTTTATTTTACTTTTAATGTTTTCTTTATTTTATTCAGATTAGGATACCGTTATTTTAGGAGATTTTGTAGGCTTCCAAATCTATAAATAGGGTGCAGAGAGATCAGATTTCACATACATCTCTCTCTCTCTCCCCTTTTCTCCAAACTTGTTTCTTGAGTTTTCTTTATGGCTTTGCATGGCTAAACTTTTATACTTGGACGAAGGAAACTGATGCCTCGGAATCAAGAAAACTATGAGATCTAATTAGTTTTTATTGTTCAATTTATGTTTTAAGTATCGAATATTCTTATGTGCTTATTTTCATGATTGTCTTGTTTAATTACTAGGAGGCCTACAAGTTTATTATTCGTTATAATCTACTGCTAGGTTTGATATCAAATCCGTAATTGTTTGATCCCTCTAATTTGAGAAGCAACTAAGATTTAACGATTTATTATGTCTGAAATTATTAGATCTTAGGAAGAACGTTTGACTAAATTAAATGCAACAGTTTGTGCTTGTGTTTGTTGGATTATATGCCCTAAAAGCCAAATTGTTTTAGGACATAATAATTATATTATTTATTTAATGTGGGCAGTTTATTTAAATATCATTTAATGCGATTAGTTACTTAAATAAAAGTTATTAGAATAATATTTATAGATTTTATCCTTAAGAGTAAGGATATGAGTGACAAAATCTATATTCATGAATATATTCTAAAATAGTCCCCGATCGTAGGATAAATTATTTGGACGTTAGTTTATTTAGAAAGATTAGAATATAGTCTACTAACCAAATAATATGAGATATTAAATTGGGCAATTAGTCTCATATCATTATAGTAGATGTATAAGTACTTGTTGCAAACAAGTGACTGGACTTGACCACCAATACAACGAATTACATGGAATGTCAATAATTCGTTGTATTATGTAATCTTTCGATTAGTCCTCAGACCTAAGACACCACTATTATCTCATGATTAGGAATACCATAATTTGCTGGTGCAATTAAGCTAGTTCGAATCACGAATTAGATAATGTATTCAATGGTTATGATCTATTCCGTCATGAAGGTATATGCGTGTAGATACAGGAACTGTCAATTGGGAATCCTATGTGATCTGTTAATTAAGTAACTAGAAATCATTGGCCAAGGTAGAATAGTAGAAGTCATTCCACGGATTATTCATAGGTTACTAATTAAATAGATTTTGGTATATGATCGAGTAATAAAGTTTGACGACCCAATCTATGACTCTAGTTCGATTGGGATAATTAAGACAATAGGATTCAATTGTATAGAAATTACTAAATGGGTTCGTATACTTGTACTTCATCTTTAATTGAGTAATCACAATATACTACTAAGTGTCACTCGCGGTTTATGAATTAATTAGAAGGAGTTCTAATTTAATTAATTAGTTGAATTAATTGTTCACTGCCGATTAATCATGAACCCAAGGGGTCACAAACAAATGAAATTTACAAATTAATTGGATTAGAGAAAAGATTAAATTAATTTTAGGATAGTCATAATATTAATTTAATTGGGCTCGTAGTATTTAGATGGTGATCTAGTTATTTTGAGGTTCAAGGCTGGTTGGTTTAAGACCAGTCCACATGTGACCCTGGTCATGTGTATCTTCTATATATTGTAGTATTATGACAGATAAATTGCTAATACACTTCTCTAAAGTCAGAATAAAATATAGGATTTCTCTAAAATCCAATTGAAAGTGCGGATTCTATGTGGACTAATCTTGGAGGCTTCACGCGTGGGAAGCTCATCTCAGATTCTACCGTAATCTTCGTGCAAATAGGTAATTCTAAAACTACGGATTAAATTTATTGCGTGATAGTAAATCTACGTTAATAACCATAAACAGATACATGAATATTATCTTGCTACGTAATTAAATTTTTAATTATCATATATGTTTCCTAACAGTGGTATCAGAGCCACCGTTCATGCTTATTACGCAATTTGTACGTTTATGACACAATTTCTATGTCTCTAAATATTATTGATTGAAAGTAGTTTAATCTTCATGCTCAATAGCCTTGTTAGAATTTTTCTTCCCAAATTATTATATGAAAATGAGTTTTCACACGATTAGATATTTTTTTCATGAAAAAGGGTTTTATTGAAAATTTATTTATTATGTTTTATTTTTTTTCATAATATTTTAAAACAGTTTTTAGAATAAAAAAAATTTATGGCCCTCCTTTTATCATCCGCCAATAACACAGGACTGATGCTGGCGGTGTAGCTTACGTTGGGCCATGGTAGTGTAGCTGGTGCTGTAGTTAGGCTGTAGCGCATTCAGCCCCACTACTTGTAGTAGTACTAGCTAAGGCAGCGGTAGAAGGGCTGCCAAGTTTTCTTTGGGGAGGGAGGGAATTGGGAAGAAATGAAAGAAAAAAAATTAAATTTTAGGGTTAGGGTTTCTGACCCAGATGTTGTATGTTTTAAATTACTCGCAAGTGCACGAACCGTACAAAAATATAGCTAGGCAAATACGAGATCGATCCCTTAGAGACTTGTTTAGTGAAGGTCAAGTTTTAGACTAAGATTTAGATTTCCTAATCTAGTTGGAAAGATTGAGACGCAGAACGAAAATAATGTTGGGAATATGCCCTACAAGCCAATCATTCGGTGAAGGATGATAAGGATATTTGTGTAATGAAACAATCTTTGTTATAAAGTTTTAATCAAATAAAAGTACCATATGGCGTTTACCTTTATCTCTTATACGTTCATATATCGTCTAGCTGCATATTACGTATAATTGATAAAGCCCTTGGATATGTCGGTATAGGGTCGAACCATAAGAGTTTATGGTTGATGGGAATCGACACCGAAGACATACCTAAAACCTGTCCTAGGTTGTGGGATTCATCAAGACTGGGCATTGGTGAATCTGGCTAGACTGATATGTAGTTAGCGCTATCTAGGTTGATCTCATCGACCAAGTGACATGAGATGTCAAGGCTAATGCATGGGTACGTATGGAGATATGTACATCGGACATGATCCGTTAAGAACACTCAATGGGGGCTTCATCTGCCTAAGTCAATGAGAAGATTCCCAGATGATAGTTGTACAAAGTACTCCTCTGACTCGAGGTTATCATAGTAGCTTGTAAGCAACTCATTGTACCTTAGCCCTAGACAAAAGGGAGGAAGATAAGACCTGTTTGAAAGAGGATTCGTGTACAGTCAAGTGTCGCTGCGAGGATCCACTACTTTGGATGAAAGAGAGTATGCCCTATGTCGTCTCATATAGATGTTGATAGAAATCCATGGCCATGGTGGTATGATTGGATCATATGAGAAAAGTCAATAGAACATAGGAGTAAGCCTATTAGGGTTTGACTGACATTAACCATACTCTAGGGCAAGCTCAGGGCGTCTAGTGGAAGGAATGGACTGTACGTTAACTAATCGCCAAAAGGTTCTTGAATAGGAAAACTTGGTTTAAGCATTCGAACCATCTGGTCACCGGGGAGTGTTGCTAGACACCAACCTCTATTAGTAGCAATTAGAAGGGGTTCTAGTAAAGATGGGTTAATTGGTACTTGTCCCAGCTACTACTGGCTTGACACTCGAACCTACAGGATCGCACACAAGCTAAAAGGTTAGAACTATGAGGAATAAAATAGAGAAGTCACGCTAGCACGAGGATCTTCTCATATTCTATCTAGAAACAATTGTATAATGGATTGCATATGGTTAGAATGGGTTCAGGGAAACCATTCGAGTATACAAGTAAGAGAGAAAGTTTGATGGTTAAACGTTTAACTTAGGGTCAAGAGCAATTTGGGAAATTGGCTTTTGTTTAAGTTGAATTGATAATTAATTGAGTGTCAATTAATTATGGGCTAATGTCTAATTAACTTATAGTTGATTAGAAAAGGTTTGGGCTGAATTTATGAAGATCCCATAAGGTATAGGGTCAAGGTGCGAATATTGAGAAATATGAGCACATTATAAATACAACATTAAAGAGAAAACCTAGAGAGATAAGAATTTTCCAGCGAAGAAACCCTAGCCTACTTTTCTCTCTATAGCCGTCATTCTCTCTCTCTCACATGGGGATTTCGTGTGCCTCATTCTCAAGCTCGAAGGAGTGATTGTTTTACCTCGTTCTAGTCTCGACGTGGTGTGTGAGAGATCGTAGAGGGCTGTTACATTGTGCTCTCCAATCCAAGCAAACAATTCGAAGTCTTCTTCAAGAGGTAACGAATTTTCAGATTCAACTTGGCTTGGTTTCTTCATGTTTTCGAGTTTATATGCACGTTTGGACGATTCAATTCATGGTTCTCTGAGTTATTATAGCTTTATTCTTCCTATTTTGGCTGCACTATATGTGTTTTATGTGCTAGAGAACCTTCAATTGGTATGAGAGCCACCCAAACATGCATTGAAAACATGAATTCATTTTCTGCGTACTGAGATTATATTGTTTGTTTGTCATATTAAAACTTGTTGTTTGTGCCTAATTGTTTTGTATGTTATTCTATACAGATAGTAGAACAAATTAGACTTATACCCGCTTCGTTAATTCATGATTTAGTATGCGAAAAAATGCATGAACAGTACATTTTTTTTAGAGTAAGTATTTTGGACAGACTGTGCACTGCCTGGTCTAGGAGGCATAACTCGGTTAAAACAAATCCAATCGAGTTCCCTTTTTTTCTAACATCATCTACACTTAAAGGGCTATCTTGAATTTGTAAATTTTTGGAGTTGTGTGAGTATGTTAAACAAAGCAATTTCAGTCAGGTCAATGCACAGGTCTGTTATGACAGTTTTTGGAAAATTTATTTTTGGCACTTGTGAAGGTAGTTTCGCTACTCCAAAGTGGCGACACGATTTTCTATGAGCCTATGTTGTTTTTCCAATGTGAAGGTCAATAAAATGGTCAAACCCTAGTCTTAGTTGCCATATTTAGTAATAGATTTGATCTTAGTACGATTTTGGAAAGTCAAAATTAAGGAGTTGATTTTATAATCCAATTTTCTTAAAGATTCAAATCCTAATCAAATTAATTAACTAGGTAGGTGAATAAATTCACGTTTTTTGTGAATTAACCAAGGTTGACCAATGTTTGACTTGACGATTTAATTTGTTGACTTAGTCAAAATTAATAGGATTGAGAATCTAGAGTTAATTTTGATAGTGGGTCATAAATTAAAGTTATGTGCTTGACTAATTGGGTTTTTGGTAAATCCCGATTGGGCCTAAAAACCCATGGGCTTAATATTATATGAGTTTTCTTGGAGAAAATTAAATTAAGCATTGGAACTCTAATTGGATCATGAAGCGGGTTTAGGATGAGTATTGGGCCTTGTACAACAAGTCATCCTGGGGATGTAAGTTGCGCCCAATTAATTCCTAAGATTATTATGAAGGGGAAAGCAATGAGAAAGTATATGTATATCACTATAATCCAAGGGAGATGCGAGGAAATGAAAAGAGGCTATGTTTTATGAATTGTCAATTTTAATATTGTATTTCATAAATGTTTATACATAGGATAGTTATGGAGCTTAGAGTCATACATGAATGTATGATTTTCATCTTTCACGTAATTGAATATATGAATGTATTTTTGGAAATGGGGCCTGCATGTCTCACCTTCTCTTTATTTCTAGTTATAATTTCTTCTCTCTCCCTCCTATGTAACTCCCCCTTACCTAGGGATTTCTACTTTTAGAAAGCAATGTAATGTAGTATGATAGGACTAGTATAGGAGTAGAGATAGACGGAGATCAAGATGAAGACTAAAGATGGTGGGCCAGCATGGATCAAAGACAGTTTCCATATTGGGAAAGAGTGTTGAGATGTGAGGCCCTGTATGGAGCCCGTATAGAGCTCGTGTGCATTTTATATATTTTTGCATCATTTAATATGCATTTATATCAAGTAATGTATACTTACATCGTTTTACGAGCATATGTCTCGTTTAACGTGCAACCATATTCACTTACTTGTATTTATGTGTTTTAATATCATAGACATTAATTAAATTCTTTAGTGATGTAATAGCTAACTAAAATAGTTATACTACGACTAGAATGGCATGCTAGTAAATAAGTAATTAGTTAGAGGCACAACTTAGTCTTTGGGCCATCAAGATATTTCTCTACCAAACAAAACACACACATTACACCACATACACACACAAAAATACTACACAACACACACACACCTCAGAAAACACACATACCCACACGACACATGTCACGCCCCAACTCGACCCCACCTACAATCAGTCAGGACGCAACGGAATTTCGGCAGCATAACGACAGTAAATAGATTACCGAGGTTCTAAACCAACCTCATTAATAACATTAAACATCCAATTCTATAACCATACAAACAACAACTCCTCAACAGCATAACAACACATAACATAACCGTAATATACAATAATCAGTCTTCGTTATCTGCCTCCGTTCCAACATAACATACAATACATCAACCTTATCATACATTTCAAAAATAAGTTGAGACCCATCTAACAACTTAACCATAGACAAAAGAAAGCCACTAAGTTAACATCATTTGGATCATCATCTTTTCAACATCTATTACAATAAGAACCATAAAGCATATAAAAGTCTATTAAGCTAATGTACATGACATTAAACAACATAAAATCATGGATAAGACTCAGGAACATATGACTCGTCCACGTAAGGCACATTTTCCTCCTCAGGAGGCACGTACCCGTAATCCGGCTCTGCAACACCTATAAGCATACAATAATAGAGAGTGAGCTTATATATATAAGCCCAGTGAGGATCCGATAGATCTCGAGCAAGGTCTACTAAACTCCTTGGAATAATCCTTTGAGTCAGTAAACACACAATAACATAAATAATACTATCATCACATAACTATATAACCAATCAATAAAGGATACTCTATTTGGTGTAGCTCCAAACGCCATCATGATCTCAACCGTTCTTCTTATAACTCCCCATTACTCACGCACCCGAGGTACCTCACTAGCCCCTCCCTCCATGACACCTCCGTCATGCGAGCTGGGGGTAGCCTATGGCAGTCATGCCGTTATCAACCCGACAGCCCAACGCTGCCCGAGAGGTGGCACACACATACCAAGACTCTATAATCATTATCAATCATCAATCAATCATCAATTATACATCATTGATAGCATCAATAATCATTTAAACAACAATAACTTAGTTAGATGACAAAGTAGGTCATCTAACCGGACATGCATTATATACACAATTAAACCCTAAATTACTCATCAACAACTCACCATTCAACACTCAAACACCACCCAACCATCTAAAGGCATCGTTCAAGAAATTAAAGAATGACAACCTAAACTTCTAAAATTCATAACTTACAATCTACTAATCCAAACATTGCCAAATCAGTTTCTATCACTCACCCATTCAACCTACTACATTAGCCCTCTTGGAAATCCACCATAACACCTCCAAATCATGCCCGATAACCCTAAAACCCTAGGATGTCTTGGCCGGATTTTCCGGATTTTCACACGAACAATGTAATTGAAAATTCGGCATTACAACAGCGCTAACACGTAATTATCAAGTATTTAGAAATCGACGGCAATCGATTTCGATCAACACAACTCAATTAAATCAACTTTGAACATTTTAATCAAAATTAAATACCCGAAAAATAAAAATTATGCTACATTCGACAGAAATTCGTAGTATTGCATCAAAATGATCCCTAGCACGCAAGGAGCAATAATCTATCATCAGATTTCAATTCTAACGGTTAAATTTTCATTTATGAGCAAAAGTATGAAAATGAAATTTTGAGATCTAGAATTTTTCTCTCACCTTTGATGCGATATAAGCCTAGGAATGCGTGAAGTGCATGCCCAACAAGCAAAATCCAAGTCGGTGCAAAGTTCTACGGACAAAAACCAAGTTTTTCTTTGAAAAATTGGATTGAAAAGCTTTGAAATCTCTTTTCTTTTTCTCTCCTTCTTCTCACGGCAATGTGTGTGTGTGTGATGGTGTTTTGTGTTATTTTTAGTGTGTGTAACTACTTATGCATGATATAGTTTATATTTAATATAGTTTAAGTTAGAAAAACTAATTAATTTTTGTGTTTTCTTGACTTTAATTGCATTTTCTTAATCACCAAAGTTCAAAACATTTATTCAACACCCAAGCTAGCTCAAGTAAATTATTTTTAGGTGACAAGAAGTTTTACAATCCAACAATTTCACCCGAGTCGGCTTAAAACTCGATTTTCGCAAAAGTCGGTGTAAAAACCCTAATAAATTCTTAAGCCGATTTTAAAACCGTTTTCATCAAACACAGGTCTATTAAAGTCCGTGGACTAGGTCTAGAAGGGTTAAAAAGACCAGTTTCAAAATTTTAGCGGACGTGCGTCCAAAATACTATTCACTAAAAGACGACGATAAAATTTCTGATCCCATTTTTTATGAAAATTTCATGGATGCACATTTAGCACGTATTAGGAGTATTGACATCAAAATTATAACTTTCTAGGTCCTATAGCACATAAACAGATCATATGCATGCAAAACGAGGTATAGCACGTAAAACGAGATAAGCAGGAAAGTGGGGTTTCACAACACACACACTACACACATACTCTCTCATTTTTATCAAGAGAAGAGGAGGAAGAAGAAGGAAGGCAAACCTATTTCAAGCTACTCTTTTGCATTCTCAAACATCTCCTTGTGGTTTTCTTGCTTTTTCTTGCATTACATACAAGATCTAAGGTGAGGGATTCTTCAAAACCAATTTTTAAAGAGTTCATTCAAGTTATTTGATGATTATGTGTTGCTAGTCTTGTTATAGTTGCATACAAGAGCTTGAAGGTGAAGATTGAGTATTTGGTGTGTTGTAGATCTAGGATTTGCCTAATCTATGTAAAGGTTCTTGAAAATTTGAAGGTTGAGTTTGGTATGGATCTTATGTGTGTATTGAAAATATATGTAACTTGTATGCAACAATGGGAAGCATGGAACTAGCATTTTTGAACTTAGAATGTTAATCTTAATGTTTATGAGATATTGGATTCTAGGTTTTGGATTTGATTGTATATGGAAGGGTGTTGTGGTTGGTTTTTGGAACTCATAAATGTTGCTTAAAAACCATCTTGAGTATGCTAGAATGCTAGTTGAAGGTTGGGAGAAAGATGGCAAGAAAATAAGCAAAAGATAAAAATTTATGGGTGTGTTTTACCCAGGCCGGTCGACTAAGCCGGTCGACTAAACTCACCCGACTACTCGACCTACATTTGACTAAACTCTATGTCCAGGATGGTTGACTAGTTTGCTCGACTTACTCGTCTGACTGTCCCTTCCCTTTTTGCGCAGCGTTTTTGTAGAGGCTATTTCTCAGACAATTCAACTCTGAATTGAGTTTTATTTGATTTTAGAACTATCTACTTTCGATAAAATTTAATTCTATACCAAAATTAGATTATTTGGAGTTTGGAAAAGTAGGGAACTTAACTGTTTAATTTAGGCTAATGCAGAAGAGTTGAGGTTGCTTCATAGTTTCGTTCGTGTTTGCATTTTATTGTTGTTTTGAGTTTTTTTAAGGTGTTCTTACACCTTCCTTTGGTATATGGCTATGTTGTGTTCTTCTAAACGTTATTAATATGTTCAAGCATGATGGGTATTGGTTTCATGATTGTCTAAACGGTGCACTTACGAACATACGCTTATATGTTATGCACATGAAATATACTTGAACATGCTTAGATTATGCTCAAATATACTTGCTACTTGTTAATTGGTTATAAACATGTTCTATCTAGTTTGTTTAATCTAAGAGATAAAGTGTTGTACAAACCAAATAACAACACTACTTTGACGGTGGAAGTGATCTCTTGAATCCGTATGAACACCATCTCGATTTCTTGCCCACGTTATTGCTCTCGCTAGGCTCATTGTTACCTCGGGAGTATAACCTCACCGAGCTCTTTGTTACCCCAGGGAATCTTATCATGGTTTTGGGTTATCTCCGAAGTGCTCTTATATATATATATCTTGAGAAAGATTTTGATATAAAGCTTCGAGATTGGTGATCTCTAACCTTTGGAACCACTCTTGCTTGGTCCCTAGAGGCCTTCGGGGAGAAGTGTTGCCCATATCATTTGAATTAAGTTGTCTTTGTTCTTGTTAATTGCTTTATACTTCTAACATGAAGGTAATCTTGATATTCTTGTTATACCTGATTAAGTGATATATGTGCATAGCATGATTTTATAAAGAAATTTGCGAAAAGATAAAACCTTTGTGAAAACCCTTCCTTGTTTTCATCCTCACTGAGCTATAAAGAAGCAAGCTTCCATGTGGTTACAAGCTTTGTTGAATTGATGAATTGGATTTCTTCTTATGTGACCTACATACTTGCCTGCGGAAGATGTATTCCTTGTTCTAATAAGCATGATTTTGTATAATTGAACTCCTTAATCTATTGTAATATTCTTTGGGTCAACTAGATACCTAGCTAAGTGATTACTTTACTTAGTAGATCTAGGTTTGGAATGTTGACAGGTGGACTCGGGTATTGTAACATGTAGCAGGGTGTTGTAAACCTTTAAGGCCGATGTCTTCGGGAGAATTTTGGAAGTCTTTTGGGAACTTCTTGTGGAATATTATAACTGTTCAGGTTGCTACTCTCAAATCGTGCAGGGGTTAAGTACCGATACGTCATGTTTCGGCCTTAGTTTAGCTATAAGTCAGGGTCGAGGCGTGACATGAGATGACCCAATTAGGGTTAGATAAGAATATATATGTGTTTTTTACACAATGATATTTTGTAAATGTTTATATTCTCTACTCTGTATAAACATGTCCCTAATGCTTATCTAAGAAGAAAAACGTTCTAAAAGAATTTAGGATACTTCTTTGTTTTTCTTCGATATGATAAACATTAAGAAATTGTTCATAGCCCTTAATATTATTCGAGCTGGACTAGAATAATTGAGTACGGGTTATCATATGTTATTACCTTTGATTAACATAGTGATGTTAATGATAAAGGATGACATACGAAGCACCAGAACAACATGATGATGCGGACTAATAAACATATGAGTGGTCGTTAGTGTACGGATCATTGAATGTGATGATAAATAGTGAACTACATGTTTTTAGGTTAATAGTTTACTATTTAGTAGAGAATTGTGCAAATTAATCCTCAGACTTGAGAAATTAAGGTTGTCGGTTATATTAGAGGCTAAATATTGTGTCTAGACAATACCCGTATTCTATAAGGTGGGTTACGGCCTTTCACATTTTAGTCTTGTGGTATAAACTGACAAGTAATTGTCAAGATAGGATTTGTTAACATTCGGCGTGAGGCGATGTCCTATGATATCTGAGATCGATCAATAAACGAGGAAGTCCTTGCCCAAGGCGAGTATGAAGTGATGGAACAGGGGTTTTTCCATGGTTGTCATATCTCATTTCACCGGTTTAGATTTATTCATAGTATCGGAGTGGACTTAACCATTTCATGGTCCTTTCCCGATTGGGACATTCTTAATAGAAGGATCGAACTGCACGCTAATTCTCGACGGATAAATGGATTCATAAAAAATAGTGTCTTCATTATCGTATACATTTTCATGGTACGTTCGGTGCTAATGCGTCACTCATGAACATGAGGGTATTTCGACAAATGGCAGAGATATTTATGAAATACATAAGGAGGTTTATCGGTCTCGCATCGGTATGTGATTATGAATCTAGAAGGTCACACACTAATAAATATCAAGAATAAATTCACCAGAAGCTTGTATAATATGGTTGGTGGCTTTAAGGTGTTAAAAGTCATCTATATTGGTATTTGGACTAAAAGTATAATTTGGCAAAGTTTTGGGGTCAAATTATAATTACCAAAACTTTTAGGGCCAAACTGCAAATATTGAAAAGTTGTTTCAATGTATTTAGTCTAATAGAAATTAGAATGAGAAAAAAAAAAATATATATATATATATATTAAAGGGTGTTTATTTATATGTATGAGAATATTGATGATGTAATTTGAGAATGTCACGTTATCAATCCTAGTCATCAAATAAGAAAGCAAATTAGTGATTGGGCATGCACATGTGACGTGTGGGGGGTGAATGGATTGTCCATATCATCAATCCTAGTCATTTGGATTTGAATTGAATGGCTAGGATTGAGTCTTGAATAAAGACAAAAGAATCCTAGCCATTGTTTTTTGATGATAGAACCTTTTTGCCAAGTGTCAAGAGAGAGAAAGATTTGTCCCTTGGATTGTAATGATTACAATCCAAGGCCATGCATGGCTTGGTTGATTCATGCAAGTAAGAGAAGAATTATGATTGGCTCTTAATGCTTAGAAGACAATAATATATAATATAGATTATATATAAAATAAAAGACAACATTCTCTCTCTTTCCACTCACATTTTCGGCCAAGCATAGGAGGAGAGAAAAGATTCAAATATTGCCATTAGATTGTAATGATTGCAATCCTAGGACATGTATGACTTTTCTTGAGAAGATAACAATTGTGATTGGCTACTTAATTTTGTAAGATGATTATTATAATTAAGTTTATATTAATCAAATATAACAACTCTTTCTCTCTCTCAACACATGTACTCACACGACACATACACACAAGCAAGAAAAATCAACTTCATCTTCTCCATGTGCTATTCTCAGCCATAGGAAGAAAGAAGAGACAGCTTTGCTTTTATTGTGTAACCATTATACATTCTTAGCTAAAACTTGAAGATAAACTAGCACATACACTCTTTAAGTCTTGGGTTGAGCTTTGGATACTTTTTGGATCAACTAGACCCTTCAAGTTAGAAGGATTCAAGAGCATTAAAGCTCTTCAAAGTTTCATCAACCAAGTGTCTACGAGAGGTATACCAAATAACCTTTCTATTTCAGAATGTATATATGATATATGATGCTTGTATATAGTTAGTTTATGGACATGGTTGAGAGAATGCATGTTGATGTTAGCTAGAAAGGTTGAATTTTTTTTAAATATATCTTATATGGTTTGGCCCTAGCACATTATCCATGCATATCTTTCGCGATCTTAGAACTAACATATGATACGTGCTTAGACGTGATCTTGTGTTTGAACTATCTTTCAAGTGGTATAAGAGCATATGTCTTTTTGATATCCATTAAACTAACTTGCTTAGCCTTGTATGTATAAGCCATTTGGCCGTGTGTTAGCAAGTATATGTGCAAGTTTTTGAAGCTTATCTTAAGGTTCAAGCATCTATGTTGTAGGTCTAGTTTGGATCTTACCATATGTGTGTAGATCTTAAGTTTTTGATGCTTATTCTCTACTTGCATGTTGAGATCTATACTTTCAATGGTTATTTGTCACATGTATGTTTAGGATGATTGATCTTCTTTTTGAATATGCTAAAAATTGAAGAAAAATGTTATATTTGATCTTTGTATGTTGACCTTGGACTTTAAATAAGAAGGTTATCCTAAAAGCTAAAAGGTGTTTCTTGAAATGAACCTTTTTGCATGATTATAAAGTCAAAAATTCAAGAAAACAAGTCTAGCATTATTTTGTTGAGATGGCTGAATTGCTCTTGGTGTCAAAGTGTTGATTTTGCTTTTTTTGTTGGACATGCAAAAATGATAGTAGTTGCCTTGTAGTCCTCAAAAGTGTTTGTTTAATATGTGCATGTGTTAGAATGAAAGTTTGAAAGTTAGTTTTGAGTTTATTTTAAATGGTGATATTCATATGATTAAGTTGAAGACTATTTGATGATTAAAGTGTTTAATAGTCAAGAATGCAACTTATTATGTGTCTTGAAAATAGCAAAATGCATTTCACATAAATGAAGGCCATTGTGTTCTTGTCTTGAATTTGAAAATATTCTAATATGTTACATTTGGATATTTCTAAGTTTAAGAAAGTTAAAAGTTGTTGTATGTTGATATAATGTCTTTTAAAAGGACTATTGGGGCTAAAATTAATGTGCATGGGCCAAGAAGACATATTGACTTGGGCGCCTATTGGGCCACTTTATGTGTTTTGGGCCATGGACTTGTGATTTTCTTGGTGTTTTGGACTTGCATGTGAATGTATAATGAATTATAATAGGTTATGAATTAATGGGCCATTATGACTTACATTAATGAAAAGTGTTTTTCAAATTATGTTATAAGTATAAGTAGAGTTTGATTTTTCATAATGATGAATTAATTAAACTTGTATTTTAACTAATTATGTGGTGATTATTATATATTTGATATGAATAATCATGCATATGTATATATCTTGGAGATGGTGAATTAGATAATGGATTTGGGCTTTAGGGCTAATTTTATTGGGTTGTAATTTGAGACATAAGTCTAAATTTTATTTTTGCCATTTGAGAGAATTATTGTCACGCCCCGACCCGACCCCGCAAAAGGCCAAGCCCGGACCCGACACACGGACGGAGTCTCCTCTGTACCGCGGACGATCCGAAAACCCTAAAATCAATATAATACTTGCGAAAGCCATAAAATAATCAAAACAAGCTAACTTTCTTTAAAATATACATTCTCTTATTAACCAACTTTCCAAACCAAAAATGTCATGCATACTACACAGGTATTTATGCCACTAAACCGTTAGCTATTAGCATGCATTTCTTCACTAGTCATCAGAGTATAAGTTTATAATTTTACAAACTTTAATCCATTACAACATAGGACCATTAAAGGTCTCAAAATAGGAAAATACATACAAGGCTACAAGCCTCAAAATTAAGCGACCTTCACGCAATATACATAACAAGCAAGGTTCGCACAAAAACTGGTAACCAACCACCAGCCAAAGCAGAGAAGTGCTATCACGGAAACACCTCCACCTGCTCCTCCTCCTCAATTACCTCGAGAGGGTCTGCTTCAACTACTCCTGTAAAAACATATTATAGAGAGGAATGAGCAAAAACAATTGCTCAGCGAGGGCAATTGGTCTCAAGGACGGAGATGAGAGGAGTATGCAATGCAATTAGCCAAGCAATACATACAAATCATATAAGTTACATCCAAAGCCAACAATAAAGCAAGGCAAGTATTTAAAGCCGCAAACACTCAATTAAAGGATACGATACTCTTTTCACGAGCAACTTTCAAACACGAATTCGATGACAACGCGCTGGCCCAAACCACCTTATAACACCAGTTTGAAATACCTCGGAAGTATCCATCAACCTACGACCCAAATCTCCCTGGGAGGCAACCCAAGTGAGAAATGGAATAGCAGCGGAGCTAGAGCAACCAACACTGGCAACCCAAGGCTACCCAGAGAGGCCCATCACTCACGCGTGAGACACTATGCAATGCAAGACTCGATACAAGACGAGAAACAAACGATAAAGCCACACGTGGGAGAATAACAAAGTAGGTTACTCTCGCACGCAATAGCAGCAATTTGATATGCAATTCAATCCAAAACAACTCAAACAAGTAATTCAAGTAATTCTAAGCATTCTATAGGCATAAAGACAAGAAAACACACAAAAACACAAATCGGCCCCAACTATCAAAACACTACCACTTCTAAACGAGCCACGAGTTCTGGAAACCGACTTCGCCAACCCTCCTAGGTCACCATAAGGCACGTCTAAAGACCCCGAAACCTTACTTTACCCTAGAACTCGCGCAAAGCCCCGATTTCCCCCTTTCTCGTTTGAACTACAACTATAACAACCAAACACCCAACCAACGCCATAATCGCACCAAAAGTGCTTCCATGGCTTCCCGAAGCAATGCCAACATGCAAAACGAGAAAATGCAAAAGTCGACCTAAACGACCCCGACTTTCCCAAAGGCTTAATTCTCATTTTTTCCACTACGCAACCCAAACAAACCACACATTTAAGTATTCTAGCATACCTAGCACGTTTCTGCATCAACGGAAAGCATAACAGCGTAATTTCAACGTTTCAAGGTTTTACTATTCACAAAACACTATTCATTTCACAATTTAATTTGCAATCACAACATTTAACCGCAGAAAATGTTACAAAGCTATAAATACATGTTCTACAAATGCCAAGGAACATTCTAGAAGCATCAAATCGCTTTAAATAACGATCTACGGATAAATCTAAAAATTGACAAAGTTAACATACACAACGTATAAATGCGCAAATAACATGCTTCCCTCACCTTAGGTACTCCTAGTCGCTAGGAAAACAACGTTGGTTGCCTCGGAAATCACCCCGCACGAGCTCACGCGAAGATTGATCGTTTGGAAGTTGAAAGGTTTTTTTTTTTTCTCAAGGAAGCTCACGGCCTGCTGCTCTTTTTTTGCTGCTGTTTCTCTTTTATTTTGCTTAGTTTTTAGCTTATTTAAGTGTTAAATGGTCAACAAGTCAAAGGTCCAAGGTCAACTACTTAGTCAAAGGGCCCTATTTTGTGCGTTTTAAAGCCGTTTTAGCTAAGGTAAGATCAATTAAAGCTAGCAACAATTAAAATATAAAATTTAAGTCATCTAAATACTAGTTTCACTATTTGCTGAGGACTGGAAATCGTTCTCTAGCTATCGCTCCTGAAATGCAATGCACGTTGTGACGGCGAGAAAGTAACAATTAATTCACAAAGAAATTAAGGAAATATAATTTTCAAAATAATAAACAAAGAAAATTCACATTCCGGGCTCGGGTATTACAATTATGTAGTGAGGACTTTTAAGTAATTCTTCAAAAGGAGCTTGCAAGAAGGCCCAATGGACTTTTCCAAGGAGTTGGAGGCCCAATGGACTTTTCCAAGGAGTTGAAGATCTTTTGAATAGAATAGTTTTATTTCTTTAAGCCCAAAACCCAAGCCCATGATCCACTATTCATGCATCCTTGCATTCTTACTATATGATTTGCTATAATTGTGATTATTAGCTTATAGTATGTTGAATGCATGATTATTTGATGAGATCGTATTGACTCCCTATGTGCAAACAAATATTAGATTAACAAAAATAATAAAAGGAGTTTTATCGTAGTCCTCCGCCATCCTAGGATATTTAATAAGACCTAAATGAATACAATCCTTCTTACCCAAATGTAGAGGATTTGTTTCAAAGTAAGTTTATTAAAATCGCTAGAATGAAACATAGAGATGTGGTAATCTTCCAAAATCTAACGACCAACATAGCCACAAAGGTTTGAGGTTATTGATTCAATTTATCGGATAACTAAGTGATCGCGGGTCCAATCTAACTAGATCACTTAATCAACATAGCCACAAAGGTTTGAGACCAAAGTGATTTAGGAACTAAAGTTGACCATACCCTATTTAGAGAACTAGACAACAAAGTAGTTATTGACCTTTGGTATTCATATTTTAACATAGCTACAAAGGTTTGAGAAATATGTCTAATCATACGAAATTGGTCATCCCACTTAGAATCTTTTTAGATTCACCCTTTTCTCATTTAGGGAATATGAGATTTAAAGAAATTAGTGGGAGTAGCCATTTTATTTTCATAAATTTAATGGCTTTTTATTTATATTCTTATTAGCCTACAATCTTACTTTCTGTTATATTTACTTTTTCTGCAGTTTATATGCTATGGCTTCATTTGTAAATCCTATTATGTCTATCCTTAATCATGATTACTTAACTAGACCAAATTTTGAGAAGTGGTATAAAAGTTTAAGAGTAGTCCCCCGATTTGAGAAAATTGAGTATATTCTAGATGTCCCGACCTTTACTCCTATAGATGAGATTGCACCTGAGACAGACAAGATCACTTATTATAAATGGGTTCAGGATGACATACGCTCCAGAGGATACATTATTTCATCGATGAGTGATGATCTACGTCGATATTATGAAGGCTTTCCTCACTCCATGGATATCATTCGTTCTTTGGAGAAATCTTTCGATGAGTACAGTCAGTATATAAGATTCCAGTTGACCCGTGAGCTTTTTAGTATGAGACTTGAAGAGGAAGGTGTCGTGAGCCAGCATTGCCTTAGGATGATTTACTTGGTAACTCAACTGGAGGCATTTGGTTTCGTCATGGATCCCCGGCTTCAGATAGACTTGATCTTGCAGTCTCTCCCTCCATCCTACTCTCCCTTGATCTTGGACTTCTACGTACATAGAATTGAGATCACACTGAATGAGTTGCCAGATATTCTGACTAGCTGGCAGAACCTTGGTTTGGGTGCAAGGCCCACTCCCCATGTTGATTCTTCTCCATCTGTGCCTGGTCCTAGCCATAACAAAAGAAGGAAGAGGATGAGACATAAGAGGAACTGGGCTGTGGCATTCTTACCAGGATATCTCTCATCATGAAGGGATTGAGTTATGGGTCCTATTTGTGTATGATTCGGTTGTTATGGATCGGCTTGGTACACGATCCTAATTTTGAAAATGTTTATAAATGTTTAGTTCGTTTGAAATTTTCTTTTTAAATGAAAAATAGTAGTGACTATTTCAATCATCTCTACTTAAGGATAATTTATGAATTGATCCTATGTGGAAAATGATTGGCATTTTGTAAGTTTTCATTATAGTAATGAAATGATCAGAATGCGTATCAAAAGAATATCTTCAAATTGAAACCGAATAAACATTTATATTTCATTGTTTAGCATTTAATGAAATGGCTAACTACTAAATCGTATATAAACAAGGTTGTCATACAAGTCTAAAAACTTTGAGCTGATCAAGAGTTAAAGACTTGAATTCTTTTTATCTATTCAAAAGAGTTTAATAGATTGACTTTTCTTTTGGTAAAATAGTTTGTCCAAAAGAAATAACTAAAATATAGAGTTTGTGAGACTTGTCCAGAATATGTTTGGTTATAAAAGAAGATTAGTGAATGCCTGTTTTATCACCAGAATCTTTCAAATTTATTTTAAGCTTATCTTTGTACCATGATTTTAATTCTATGATTAGATGGAATTTAAACTCAATTCATGCATAGATTATTTTGTGAAAGCAACTATGATGAATGGATGATGAGTTTAACAATATGAAATGATAGAGATCGATTTCATTAAACGAAGATGGTATCTAAGTTTATAAGAAAAGTTAGTGGGAGCTTGTGCCTTTAACAAATCTTATGAATTTATGATACCTTCATTATCAAGGTTCACTAATGGTCCAAATAAATAAATCAAGATGCATATCTAGGGTAAACCGATCATGTCTTGTTGCATCATGTCAATGAAGTACAATGATATGATTATTTATTTTCTCATAACTTGTACACCAAGTCACGATCTTAAAGTTTTCTTTAAGATGGAAGAATCTGAGAAATGGTTGGTCTCTAGCCTTTGTGGCAGAGCATTAATCTTTTCTTGTAGATTTCCTTCCGAGTATTAAGGAAAGGTTGCAAAAGGTTTTGCACTTAATCCTTTAGCTGTTTGCATTCTCCTTTAATGCGATGGCAAGTACAAGGCCCGATATGATATAATGAGTTACATGATAGATATCGGAGAAGATTCATAAAGGTTATATTGATCTTATTATTGTAATAATGATCACTGTTTGAATCGTAACCCAGGATTTTATGAGTTTGTGAAGTTCTTAGAGAAGAATTCACTAAAAGGATGGAAACGTATTTAAACATGGATTTATGAATTGGAAAGTGTTCCGAATAACGAGTAATAGTTATCTTGTTATTTAAGCCAAGGGCATACTAAACCTTCTATGATGTTTGGATATTATGTGGTTCTATCTGTTATTGGTTACCGATATTTTGTAATATGGTGATTGTAATGAGAGGCTTCTTGCACAAGCTTAAAAGAACCTGATCTCATCGGAACATGTAAAAGTTAAATCAAGAAACATTTTCTTGACAGAAAATTGGTTTAACAGAAAAGATTCCTATAGATGCTTCTATAGTTGACCTACTGATCCTGTAAAGATAGTTACAGTTGATCACCATCTTAGACAAGATGAGTATATGGATACGAATGTACAGTGCCCTAATCCTATGGTTGATAGCATTAGTGCAAGTGGGAGATTGTTAGGGATATGCCCTAATGTTATAGTTGAGATGACCTAATTAGGGTTAGATAAGAATATATATGTGTTTTGTACACAATGATATTTCGTGGATGTTTATATTCTCCGCTCTGTATAAACATGTCCCTAATGCTTATCCGAGAAGAAAAACATTCTAAAAGAGTTTAGGATGCTTCGTTGTTTTTCTTCGATATGATAAACATTAAGAAACTGTTCATAGCCCTTAAGATTATTCGACCGGGACTAGAATAATCGAGTACGAGTTATCATATGTTACTACCTTTGATTAACATAGTGATATTAATGATAAAGGATGGCATACAAAGCACCAGAACAACATGATGATGTCGACTAATAAACATATAAGTGGTCGTCAGTGTACGGATCATTGAATGTAATGATAAATAGTTAACTACATGTTTTTAGGTTAATAGTTTACTATTTAGTTGAGAATTATGCAAATTAATCCTCAAATTTAAAAAATTATGGCTGTCGGTTATATCAAGGGCTAAATATTACGTTTGGACAATACTCATCTTCTATAAGGTGGGTTACGCCCTTTCGCATTTTAGTCTTGTGGTATAGACTGATAGGTAATTGTCAAGATAGGATCTGTTAGCCTCCGGCGGGAGGCGACGTCCTATGATATCTAAGATAGGTCATTAAACGAGGAAATCCTTGGCCAAGGCTAGTATGAAGTGATAGAAAGGGGTTTTTCCATGGTTGTCATCTCTTGTTTCACTGGTTTAGATTTATTCATTGTATTGGAGGTGGGGCTTAACCATTTCATAGTCCTTCCCAATCGGGACATTCTTAATAGAAGGATCGGACTGCACGCTAATTCTTGACGAATAAATGGATTCATAAAAGATAATGTTTTCATTATTGTATACATTTTCATGGTATGTTCGTTGCTAGTGCGTCACTCATGAACATGAGGGTGAAGACGCATAAAGGCGTCAGCTTCATAATGAAGGCACAAAAGGCGTCAGCTTCAAAATGAAGGAGCGTAATGGCGTTAGCTTCAAAAGGGGAGCGCAACGGGATCATCTCGAGATATGTAAATAAAAAAAACATGCAAGCACAATGGAAATAATAACAATTAAAAGTTTGCATGTAAACAAGTTGTATTCATAAAACCTCAAGAGTAAATCCGTAACTAGTACATCAAAAGGAAATACATAAAAGTATATACAACTATATATGTCACGCCCCAACTCGACCCCACCTACAATCAGTCAGGACGCAACGGAATTTCGGCGGCATAACGACAGTAAATAGATTTCCGAGGTTCTAAACCAACCTCATAAAACATCATACATCCAGCAATTCCTCAATACAAACAACAACATACAACACAACCATAGTATACAATAAACCATCCTCGTTATACGCCTTCGTTCCAACGTGACATACAATACCTCAACCTTATCATACATTTCAAAAATAAGTTGAGACACAACTACAACTTAACCATAGACAAAAGAAAGCCACTAAGTTAACATCGTTTGGATCATCATCTTTCAACATCTATTACAATAAGAACCACAAAGCATATAAAAGTCTATTAAGCTAATATACATGACATTAAACAACATATAATCATGGATAAGACTCGGGAACATATGACTCGCCCACGTAAGGCACATTTTCCTCCTCAGGAGGCACGTACCCGTAATCCGGCTCTGCAACACCTGTAAGCATGCAATAATAGAGAGTGAGCTTATATACATAAGCCCAGTGAGGATCCGATAGATCTCGACAGTATTCACTACGCTCCTTGGATTTAGTCCTTTGAGCAAGTAAACACACAACAACAATAATAACATTATCATCACATAACTATATAACCATTCATTAAAGGATACTCTATTTGGTGTAGCTCCAAACGCCATCACGATCTCAACCGTTCTTCTTATAACTCCCCATTACTCACGCACCCGAGGTACCTCACTAGCCCCTCCCTCAATGACACCTCCGTCATGCGAGCTGGGGGTAGCCTATGGCAGTCATGCCGTTATCAACCCGACAGCCCGACGCTGCCCGAGAGGTGGCACACACATACCAAGACTCCATAATCATCAATCATCAATCAATCAATTGGGAGATCAGCAACGAAAGTGCCCGATTCCCGAACTCAATAATAATCAATCAATAACATCAATATAACATCAATATTAAATTAAACAACAAACAACGTAGTTAGATGACAAAGTAGGCCATCTAACCGGACATGCATAATATACATAATTAAACTCTAAATTACTCATCAACAACTCACCATTCATCACTCGAACACTACCCAACCATCTAAAGGCATCGTTCAAGAAATTAAAGAATGACAACCTAAACTTCTAAAATTCATAACTTACAATCTACTAATCCAAACATTGCCAAATCAGTTCCTATCACTCACCCATTCAACCTACTACATTAGCCCTCTCGGAAATCCACCATAACACCTCCAAATCATGCCCGATAACCCTAAAACCCTAAGATGTCATGGCTGGATTTTCTGGATTTTCACACGAACAATGTAATCGAAAATTCGGCATTACAACAATGCTAACACGTAATTATCAAGTATTTAGAAATCGACGGCAATCGATTTCGATCAACACAACTCATTTAATTCAACTTTGAACATTTTAATCAAAATTAAATACTTGGAAAATAAAAATTATGCTACATCCGACAGAAATTCGTAGTATTAGTATATAACGATCCCTAGCATGCAAGGAGCAATAATCTATCTTCAGATTTCAATTCTAACGGTTAAATTTTCATTTATGAGCAAAAACATAAAAATGACATTTTGAGATCTATAATTTTTCTCTCACCTTTGATGCGATACAAGCCTAGGAATGCGTGCTATGCGTGCCCAACAAGCAGAATCCAAGTCGGTGCGAAGTTTCACGGACAAAAACCAAGTTTTTCTTTGAAAAAATGGATTGAAAAGCTTTGAAAATTCTCTTTCTTTTTCTCCTTCTTTCTCACGGCAATGTGTGTGTTTGTGGAGTGTGTTTTGTGTTGTGTGAGTGTGTGTTGATGACAAGAAGTATTTAAAAGCTTGGTCAATTAAAAAAATGCAAAGTCAAAGTTAGTTTTAATTAGTATTTTTGTGTTTTTAATGACTTTAATTGCATTTTATTGCTCACCAAGTTAAAAATAATTATGCAACCCCCAAGATATCTCAAGTGGATTATTTTTAGGTGACAAAAAGTTTTACAATCCAACAATTTCACCCGAGTCGGCTTAAAACTCGATTTTCGCAAAAGTCGGTGTAAAAACCCTAATAAATTCTTAAGCCGATTTTAAAACCGTTTTCATCAAACACAGGTCTATTAAAGTCCGTGGACTAGGTCTAGAAGGGTTAAAAAGACCAGTTTCAAAATTTTAGCGGACGTGTTTCGAAAATACTATTCACTGAAAATCGACGATAAAATTTCTGACTCCGTTTTTGATGAAAATTTCATGAATGCACATTTAGCACGTATTAGGAGTATTGACATCAAAATTATAACTTTCTAGGTCCTATAGCACATAAACAGAACATATGCACGCAAAACGAGGTATAGCACGTAAAACGAGATAAGCAGGAAAGTGGGGTTTCACATTCTCCCATCCTTATAGAAATTTCGTCCTCGAAATTCTTACTTGATGTACGGAATAGATCTGGGTATTGCTGCTGCATCTGATCTCGTCTCTCCCACGTAGCTTCCTCAATGCCGTGATGCTTCCACAACACCTTAACCATCAGAATCCTCTTCGACCTCAACTCTCGGTCCATCTGATCTAAAATACGAATCGGACGCTCGTCATAAGTCAAATTCTCTCGAAGCTGTAACGGCTCTGGCTCAAGAATATGAGAAGGATCCGGATTATATTTCCGCAAATTAGACACGTGAAATACATCGTGGACATTAGAGAAGTTTTCCGGTAAAGCCAACCGATATGCCAACTTACCAACCCTGCCAGTAATCTCAAACGGCCCAACAAATCTCGGACTCAGCTTTCCACCTTTACCATAACGAGCAAACCCCTTTCGAGGAGACAATCTCAAGAAAACCCGATCTCCAACTGCAAACTCTAAGTCTCGACGACGCTTATCAGCATAACTCTTGAATCTACTATGCGCCGTAAGCATTCTCTACCTGATTAACTGAACATTCTCAATCTTCTCAAGAAGTTCTGGCATAATAGTCGGATCAACAGTCTTCATCTCTCCTACCTCGTCCCAATATAAAGGTGAACGGTACTTACGACCGTAAAGAGCTGCAAAAGGTGCCATTCCAATAGTAGCTTGATAACTATTGTTATAGGCAAACTCGGCAAGTGGTAGATGTTTCTCCCAGTTCTTCCCGAAGTCCAGAACACAAGCCCTAAGCATATCTTCCAGAATCTGAATAGTCCGCTCAGACTGACTGTCGGTCTGTGGATGATACGCGGTACTGAAGTTCAACTGAGTACCTAAGGTCTCCTGAAGTTTCTCCCACAAACGAGAAGTAAATCGAGGATCTCGATCAGAGACAATACTAGATGGAATACCGTGAAGTCTAACAATCTGATCCAGATAGAGGTCCGTCAACTTTGTAACCTCATCTCCCATCCTCATTGCAATAAAATGAGCTGTCTTCGTCAAACAATCCACGACAACCCAAACTGCATCATTACCCCTCGGTGATCTAGGCAAACCAGTGACGAAGTCCATCGTAATATGCTCCCATTTCTACTCTGGTATAGCCAACGGCTGAAGCAAACCTGCTGGTCGTTGATGCTCGGCTTTCACTCTCTGACAAGTCAAACATCTAGATACAAACTGAGCAACCTCTCTCTTCATGTTGTTCCACCAGTAATGTTGCTTCAAATCCCGATACATCTTGGTTCCACCGGGATGAATAGTATATTTAGAATTATGAGCTTCCTCCAGAATACCTCGCCTCAAGCCCGGTTCATCGGGAACACAAACCCTGTTCCGAAACCGAAGAATACCGTCCTCATGCAGTTTGAAGTCAGACTGATCATCCGTGATCTGATCCTTGATCTTTTGAAGTTTAACATCAAGCTGCTGAGCTTCCCTGATCTGAGACAATAATAAAGGCTGAATACGGAGATGTGAACACATCACCCCAACCTGAGTGAACTCTGGTCTCCAATAACTAAACTCCTCAAGAACCTCCCACTTCTTGACAGCCAAACAAGAAATACTAGCCTTCCGGCTGAGAGCATCTGCCACAACATTTGCCTTTCCAGGCAGATAATTGATAGAACAATTATAATCTCCAAGAAGCTCCATCCACCTCCGCTGGCGCATATTCAACTCCTTCTGTGAGAATAAGTACTTAAGACTCTTATGATCAGTGAAAATTTCAAACTTACTTCCCCACAGATAATGACGCCACTTCTTGAGTGCAAAGACAACTGCTGCCAACTCAAGATCATGAGTCGGATAATTTTCTTCATAAGGCTTCAACTTTCGAAAAGCATAGGCAATAACTCGGCCATCCTGCATAAGAACACATCCCAAGCCCTGCTTGGATGCATCGCTGTAAATGACCATATTATCGGTCCCCTCTGGTAGAGCAAGTACTGGAGCGGTAGTTAACCTCTTTTTCAACTCCTGAAATCCACTCTCACACTTCTCGTCCCAATTAAAGATAGTCCGTTTCTGAGTCAACTTAGATAGTGGCCCCGCAATCTTTGAGAAGTCCTTGACAAACCTACGGTAATAACCCGCCAAGCCAAGAAAACTACGGACATCAGTAACACTCTCTGGCCGCTTCCAAGACATCACCGATTCAATCTTAGTGGGATCTACGGAAATACCGCTCTGTGTAATAACATGGCCAAGAAAAGAAATCCGTTGCAGCCAAAATTCACATTTGTTGAACTTGGCAAACAACTGATGCTCCTGCAACTTCTCTAATACAAGCCGTAGATGTTGCTCGTGCTCCGATTCAGATTTAGAATAGACCAAGATATCATCAATAAAAATCACCACGAACTGGTCCAAGTACGGCTGAAAGACTCGATGCATCAAATCCATGAATGCTGCCGGTGCATTAGTCAATCCAAAGGGCATAACAACAAACTCATAATGCCCGTACCGAGTCCTGAAGGCAGACTTCGGAACATCCTCCGTGCGAATCCGAAGCTGATAATACCCCTGCCTCAAATCAAATTTAGAATAGACTTTGGCTCCCTGAAGTTGATCAAACAACTCATCAATCAGTGGCAAAGGATATTTATTCTTGATGGTCACCTGATTCAAACCACGATAATCAATACACAATCTCAAAGTACCATCCTTCTTCTTCACAAATAAGACTGGAGCTCCCCAAGGTGAAGAACTCTGCTGAATGAATCCTTTCTTCAATAACTCCTGTAACTGAGTCTTCAACTCCTTCAACTCAGCTGGTGCCATCCGGTACGCCGATTTAGAAATAGGTTGAGTACCGGGAACAAGATTAATCACAAACTCTATATCCCTCTCTGGCGGCAATCCTGGCAACTCCTCGGGAAATACATTAGGATATTCCCGGATAATAGGGACTTCCTCTAGCTGTAGCTTATCAGATGGCTTTTTGATCAAATAAGCTAGATAACCCGAACACCCCTTACTCACCAACTTAACGGCTTTAGTTGCTGAGATAACAAAACTCATCTTAGCACCCCGGTTACCCGCTACCTCTACTACTGGCTGATCTGGCAAACGAAACTGTACTACCTTGGTTCTACAGTTCAACTGGGCATCATACTTAGAAAGCCAATCCATACCCAGAATAACATCATACCCCCGGATAGGAAATAAAATAAGGTCCGAAGGAAAATTATGCCCCTTAACATGTATTATACAATCCTTACATACTAAGCCAGTAATATACTTATCAGTCAAAGAGGTACTAATCTCAACCACATAAGGCAATCTTTCAGGTTGCAATTTAACACGTTGCACACAAGCAGGAGTAATGAAAGAATGCGTAGCACCAGAATCAATCAACACTTTAACAAGTTGATCAAGTATAAGGAAGTTACCTTCCACAACTGCAGTCTCCTCAGGCATCTCCTCCATATCAACTGCGTAAGCCCGAGCCTGAACCCGCTGCTGCTGTGGTACACTGCCTGTAGGCCTACCCTGGTAACCCTGAGTCGCTGCCCGACCCTCAGTCCTCGCATATCTAGGGCAATCCTTCGCCCTATGCTCGATGCTACCACAACCCAAACATGTCCCTGCCTTTACCCTGCAGTCGGACTCCACATGCCCTGGGCGCTTGCAGTAATTACACTGCGATGATGTGGCACTAACACTGCCTCTAGAAGAACCAGAAGCTGATGAAGCAGCTGATACAGCCTGCTGCTGAGGTCTCACCACACTAGGCCTGTACTGACCCTGAGACTGCGCTGGCCTATACTGAGTCTGAACCTGATATGGCCTCTGCTGAAACTGAGGCCGATAGTAACTCTGCTGACCCTGTGGCCTATAAGAACCCTGCTGGGCTGGTGGCCTGTAGACAACCTGCTGTACTGGAGGCCTATATATAACCTGCTGGCCCTGTGGCTGATACGGCCTCTTACTAGGCTGACTGGAGATAATCTGATCCTCTTTCCTCTTCTCTAACCTAGAAGCTGCATCAAAAGCCTCAGTGAAGATATCATAGCGATTCAGAGCCATTGCATCCTGAATCTCGGGCCTCAATCCCAACATAAATCTACGGGTCTTCCTCTCCTCCACAGCTACAAACTCCGGTGCATACCGGGACAACCTAGTGAATGTAGCCTCATACTGAGCCACAGTAGAATCCCCCTGCACCAAGGACAAGAACTCAGCCTCTCTCCTCTCCCGTGCAACCCTCGGGACATACTTATCCCTAAAAGCAGTCAGAAAGGTATCCTAAACATACGGAATACCCCGGGTCTCCCAACTGGCTCTCACAGTGCGCCACCATTCCTCTGCCTCATCATCAAGCAAATAGACAGCACAAGTCACCTTCCTCTCATCAGTGTACCCGAGAGAATCAAAAATTTTCTCTAACTTACTAATCCACGACTCGGCCTTCCTATCATCAGGCTCTCCCTGAAATCTAGGAGGATAGTACCCCAGAAACTCCTTCATAGTACCTCGACCGTGATTACCACCCTGTATATTCTGTATCTGAGCCTGCAACGCCTGAGTCTGAACAGCCTGACCTGCTAACAACTGGGCCTGCCCAGCCATCAAATCTGCAATCCGATCCATTGCTGACCTTAACCTGACATCACCCCTATCACTGCCCTGTGCCACATTACCAGGGACCTCATCTACAATCTCGGGCCTACCACGAGTCCTCGGTCTACCAGCCATCGTACTAATCAAAGAGTTAGCACAGGTTATAGCACATAAACATATTATATACAACTTTTAACACATAAACAACAAACTCATATTAAGCACATAGATCACATAAGTTTCAATCACATAAGCAAATTGATCACATAATCACATAAGCACTTAAATCACATAATCACTTAATCATTTAGTCATATCAATACATAATTCACTCTTCTTTCTTTTCATACAAATTTCATGCTAAGACCTTTACCCACATTCCGAGAATACCTCGGCTGACAACTAACATGCGCTCTGATACCACTTAAATGTCACGCCCCAACTCGACCCCACCTACAATCAGTCAGGACGCAACTGAATTTCGGCGGCATAACGATAGTAAATAGATTTCCGAGGTTCTAAACCAACCTCATAAAACATCATACATCCAGCAATTCCTCAATACAAACAACAACATACAACACAACCATATTATACAATAAACCATCCTCGTTATACGCCTCCATTCCAACATGACATACAATACCTCAACCTTATCATACATTTCAAAAATAAGTTGAGACACAACTACAACTTAACCATAGACAAAAGAAAGCCACTAAGTTAACATCGTTTGGATCATCATCTTTCAACATCTATTACAATAAGAACCACAAAGCATATAAAAGTCTATTAAGCTAATATACATGACATTAAACAACATATAATCATGGATAAGACTCGGGAACATATGACTCGCCCACGTAAGGCACATTTTCCTCCTCAGGAGGCACGTACCCGTAATCCGGCTCTGCAACACCTGTAAGCATGCAATAATAGAGAGTGAGCTTATATACATAAGCCCAGTGAGGATCCGATAGATCTCGACAGTATTCACTATGCTCCTTGGATTTAGTCCTTTGAGCAAGTAAACACACAACAACAATAATAACATTATCATCACATAACTATATAACCATTCATTAAAGGATACTCTATTTGGTGTAGCTCCAAATGCCATCACGATCTCAACCGTTCTTCTTATAACTCTCCATTACTCACGCACCCGAGGTACCTCACTAGCCCCTCCCTCCATGACACCTCCGTCATGCGAGCTGGGGGTAGCCTATGGCAGTCATGCCGTTATCAACCTGACAGCCCGACGCTGCCCGAGAGGTGGCACACACATACCAAGACTCCATAATCATCAATCATCAATCAATCAATTGGGAGATCAGCAACGAAAGTGCCCGATTCCCGAACTCAATAATAATCAATCAATAACATCAATATAACATCAATATTAAATTAAACAACAAACAACGTAGTTAGATGACAAAGTAGGCCATCTAACCGGACATGCATAATATACATAATTAAACTCTAAATTACTCATCAACAACTCACCATTCATCACTCGAACACTACCCAACCATCTAAAGGCATCGTTCAAGAAATTAAAGAATGACAACCTAAACTTCTAAAATTCATAACTTACAATCTACTAATCCAAACATTGCCAAATCAGTTCCTATCACTCACCCATTCAACCTACTACATTAGCCCTCTCAGAAATCCACCATAACACCTCCAAATCATGCCCAATAACCCTAAAACCCTAAGATGTCATGGCTGGATTTTCTGGATTTTCACACGAACAATGTAATCGAAAATTCGGCATTACAACAGTGCTAACACGTAATTATCAAGTATTTAGAAATCGACAGCAATCGATTTCGATCAACACAACTCATTTAATTCAACTTTGAACATTTTAATCAAAATTAAATACCTGGAAAATAAAAATTATGCTACATCCGACAGAAATTCGTAGTATTAGTATATAACGATCCCTAGCATGCAAGGAGCAATAATCTATCTTCAGATTTCAATTCTAACGGTTAAATTTTCATTTATGAGCAAAAACATAAAAATGACATTTTGAGATCTAGAATTTTTCTCTCACCTTTGATACGATACAAGCCTAGGAATGCGTGCTATGCGTGCCCAACAAGCAGAATCCAAGTCGGTGCGAAGTTTCACGGACAAAAACCAAGTTTTTCTTTGAAAAAATGGATTGAAAAGCTTTGAAAATTCTCTTTCTTTTTCTCCTTCTTTCTCAAGGCAATGTGTGTGTTTGTGGAGTGTGTTTTGTGTTGTGTGAGTGTGTGTTGATGACAAGAAGTATTTAAAAGCTTGGTCAATTAAAAAAATGCAAAGTCAAAGTTAGTTTTAATTAGTATTTTTGTGTTTTTAATGACTTTAATTGCATTTTATTGCTCACCAAGTTAAAAATAATTATGCAACCCCCAAGATATCTCAAGTGGATTATTTTTAGGTGACAAGAAGTTTTACAATCCAACAATTTCACCCGAGTCAGCTTAAAACTCGATTTTCGCAAAAGTCGGTGTAAAAACCCTAATAAATTCTTAAGCCGATTTTAAAACCGTTTTCATCAAACACAGGTCTATTAAAGTCCGTGGACTAGGTCTAGAAGGGTTAAAAAGACCAGTTTCAAAATTTTAGCGGACGTGTTTCGAAAATACTATTCACTAAAAATCGACGATAAAATTTTTGACTCCGTTTTTTATGAAAATTTCATGAATGCACATTTAGCACGTATTAGGAGTATTGACATCAAAATTATAACTTTCTAGGTCCTATAGCACATAAACAGAACATATACACGCAAAACGAGGTATAGCACGTAAAACGAGATAAGCAGGAAAGTGGGGTTTCACAATATACATATGTATTTAAAACGAAATACAAGAATACCTCACGTGGAGAACTCGGATGTAGACTCTTGAAAGGAAGATCTTGACTCGGACAAATCTTATCCGCAAGTGCAAAGGTCCTAGTTGGTCCATGGGTATCCAAAAGCAAATGACAACTAACTAATTATAGTGCTAACTTAGTTAAGTCCAAGAGCTTAGGTATACAAGATTTGTGGATTAAAAGCAAAATGTTTCCTATCTCTACTAGCCTTGGCCAAAATTACCAAGAGAAAAAAAGAAAACTTTTGCTTCTAAAAGTGAGAGAATTTCGGCCAAGAGATGCAAGCAAGAATGAAGAACATGTTTGCTATTTATAGATGCATGAATATGCTCATCAAATGCCAAGTGTCATGATCTAAGCAAATCAAGAAGCCAAGTGTTCAAATCCTACATATGGCCGGCCATAGGAGGGCATTTTGGACAAATTTCTCTTGCAACTTGTTGTTTGTCTTTTAGTGCAAGTTGTCTTTTGTCATTTTGTACTTTGTCCTTTTGTGTTTTGTCCTTTTGTGCAACTTATCTTTTATCTTCTAGTGAGGACAATCATTAATTAATTCTAAACCATTTTAGAATAATTAATTCAAGATTGACCCCTCAATCTATTTGCAATTTTTCCCCCAATACTTTTTAGTATTTACACTTTGGCCCCAAAACTTTCAAAAATTTGATTTTGGCCCACTTAACTTTTAATGTCCAAAATCACACCATTAATATTTTAACATGTTTCGAACTCAATACCAAGCTCAAATATGCTTTATTCATGATACCCTAAGTGTGTAACTTTCTAGGTTCATGACCGTATAGTGATAAATGATCGATTCTGAAAATGTCTCTGTCATTTTTTGAAATACCTTCATGTTCATGAGTGAGGCGCTAGCAACGAACGTATCATGACAATATACACAGTAATGAAGTCCAATTCCAACGAACCTATTTACAATCGCAAATTAGCGTGCAGTCCAATCCTTCTTTAAATGTCCCGATCGTTGTGGGGACCACGAAATGATTAAGTCCACTAAACGATTCTATGCATAGATCTAATTCGGTGGAATGAGAGATGACATCTATGGAAAAATACCTTTCCATTGTTCAACTACCCCGGCCGAGAATTTCTCATTTTAGACAACTGACACTAGATCGCATAGGACATCGCCTCACTTTCAAAGGTTAACAGATCCTATCTTGACAATTACCTGTTGGTCTCTATATCACAAGACTAAACTGCGAGAAGCCGTATCTCACCCTCAAAGAAGGCGAGCATTGTCCAAACGCAAGTTTAACCCCTGATATAACCGGCAACCGTAATTTCTCAAGTCAAATGATTAATTTGCACAATTTGTAACAAATGACAAACTATTAATCCAAAGTCATGTAGTTTATCATTCTGGTCACATTCAGTGATCCGTTACACCAATGATCATTCATATGTGAGTTAATCGCATCTCTATGCCATTGTAGCTCAACGCTCGCTACCCTTTATCATTAACATCTCTAAGTTAATCAAAGGTAACTACATATGATAGTCCATACTTGATTATTCTAGTCCTGGTCGAATAATCTAAGGAATATGAATGCTTTTAAATGTTTATCATGTCGAAGAAACATGCAGTCGAATTCTCAACACATTAAGAATATACTTCTTCTCAAAAAAACATTAAGGACATATTCATTTAATTGAATGGAGAATATGAACATCCAATAAACATACCATTTAGTTTTACATCAAAATACCCTATATAGGTCATCTAACTATATAGCATTAGGGTATATCTCTAACAGATGATATTTCAAAAAATGGTGGAGACATTTCCAAAATAGATAAGGAGGTTTATTGGTCCCTCATCGGTATGCGATTATGAATCTAGAAGGTCACACACTAATAAGTATCAATAATAAGTTCACCGGAAGCTTGTATAATGTGGTTGGTGGATTTAAGGTGTTAAGAGTCATCTATATTGGTGTTTGGGCCAAATGTGTAATTTGGCAAAGTTTTGGGGTCAAATTGTAGTTACCAAAACTTTTGGAGCCAAACTGCAAATATTGAAAAGTTGTTTCAATGTATTTATTCTAATAGTGGTTAGAATGGGCAAAAATAATATATATGTGACGCCCAAGAGCATTGCTATGATTCATTAACTGTTGCATCTACTGTTTGTGCATTTTCGCTATGCATTTACTTGTTGCTTTTCTTGGTTACTATTCATTGTATTTTGCAAATATTTATTTTCTTCGAATTAGTATTTTTCTTAAATTATATTTATTGTTTTAGGAATGAGAAAAATATGCGTTTGAGTAAAATGCGTTAGGAAGGCTCATTTAGAAAATATTTTATCGGTTAATGTGAATAGTGTTACGTAGTCTAATATTACCTTTGACCTAGCTAACATTTAATTGCACCTTTAGACTTATTTTAAACTAGTTTGACTCACTTTATTGTCAACATACACATTTTTAAACATGACACAAAATATAATATATACCATTACACATAAGCATAAACTTTAGCTCATCAAAACATTTAATAAAATACCACCCTTATCCCTCCCTGAACCCGTGAAGCAGCCAAGAGAAGAAAAGGAAAATTTACTCAACAAACCTCCAAGTTTTGACTATTCTAAGCTAGGACCACGTAAATTCGAGTGTGCTCTAGTCTCCTACGAGCCTCTACACGCATTTGGTGAGGGATTTTGCACTCCTTTGTGAATTTAAAATTTATGCCATATTATGTATTTTCTAGATTTGTTGATATTGGTTTCAGTTATGATCAAATCTTGCTATATATGATGTATACATGTTGTAGAGACCAAGTTTATGCAATTGTTTCGCTTTTTAGACGGTTAAATTCGATAGTTTGATTTTAGGGCAGTGAATAATGATATTTTTTAGGGTTTTATGAAATTGTGCATTATAGCTCGATTCCTTGCTTTTAATAGGTGTCTCAGATGTTAATAAAGATAGATTAATAGCCCCGTGAGGAGGAATTGCTTGAAACTTGGCTCAAACGCGAAATTGGTGACTTTTAAAAAGGGGTTTCGGGGTTAATGCAAATCTGGGTTAATTTGGCATTCACATTTAGTGTTCTTAGGCTATATAGGTGCTAGATATGTTTTGCTAAACCTCGGTTGAGTTCCAGTTAGGGTACGTGTAGTACAAACTCACAAAGGGGCAATCGGGGCTTTTATGGTAATCGCGGGTAATTGGGTAATTTTGAGGGTCCTAAGGGTACCATTAGGTACATTTAGAAGTATGGAATAGGTTTCTCGTGAAACTAGGACATTATCTTTCGTTTTGAAGTCAAATGGCTTAAGTTACAAAGGGGGAAAAATGGAAAATTGATTGTTTCATACATCTATTGCATTGTAGTTACTTATAAGATGGTTAAATGCACTTTTAAGTTTTTTGTGAGCTTTTAGTAGAGTTTCATGCGAAATATGTAATTTACCCCTTTATGTTCATTTAGTTGATTATATGCTATTTCTTATATTTTTAACTATCTTCGAGGGCAACCTACTTTGTTGTCCCTCATTCATTATATTGCTCTATATTATTGTTATATTGTCATTGTATCTAAGTGTATTGCATAGTAGTTGCGCAACCATATCATCGGGGCGAATGTGATGGGCCTCTTTGGGCGGTAGTGGGCTTGCCAGAGTTGGTGCTCTAGCTCCGTACCCTATTCCCTCACTCACCTGGTTCGAAGATTGTCATTGGGTGTTGGGTCGTAGGATTATCAGGGTACATCTGGAGTACACCCACTGGAGTATTTGGGGTTTATGCCGGCACGATGATCGAGGTTCGTGATTGAAGTCCAAGTGAAGACTGGAGTGTTGGGGTTAAAGTGAATCGTATCCTTTTAATGTGTGGTAACTTGTTGTTTCAATTGTTCTTTGGTTGTTAAATGCTTTATTTGTATTAACTACTGCATTGCATGCCCCGGTAGACTATATCCCTCACTAGGCAATTGTGGTTGCTTATACCTTACTAACATGTTTTAGGAGGTGCAGTTGGAGAAGGAGTTGCCTTGATTGCTGTGTGCTATTGCTTGAGGTTGAGATGTTGTATGTAGATTATGTGAATATCTTGCTTGTATTATATTATGTTCTATTTTGTGCCTATAGGCTTGTATATATTTGGAGTTGTTGAAGAATTATAATAGCTAGGTTAATGTATGGCTTTAATGGTAGTGGATTGTAATAGTTTATCTTTACTTTCCTTTATACTACTTGCTTGTGTGTTAATGAAAGTTAATAGTCATTTGGCTTTAGTTTATAAGAAAGTCTAATGGTTAATATAGAGTGGTATGATAAGCGGATTAAAAAGATAAGGTTTCTAGGAATGTTAAATGCATGCTTGTGTGTGTTTTCTATGTCTTGCTCAAGGCTCGGTCGGTCTTGAAACTGGGAATGTTGGGGAGATGAAGCTGGTGATTGTTGTGGATGTTGGATTTTGTGAGGTTTGAGACTTCGTTGTGTGTTTACAGGTTTTGATTTGTCCTATAAATAGGGGAGACTCTGTCCGTTTTTCCTAAATTTTATGACGGGGTTTGGTAATGGGATGAGTTTAGATTGTTTAATAGAATTCCCCAATCTCGTGAGAGGTCGGGGTGTGACAATATATATATATATATATAAAGTGTGTTTATTTATATATTTGAGAATCTTTATGATGTAATTTGAGAAATGTCACGTCATCAATGCTAGTCATCAAATAAGAAAACAAATTAGTGATTGGGCATGCATATGTGTCGTGTGGGGGTGAATGGATTATCTATGTCACACCCCAACTCGACCCCACCTACGATCAGTCAGGACACAACAGAATTTCGACAGTATAACGACAGTAACACGGACATCAGGACCCTAAACCAACCCTTTAGAACATCATACAACCAACTTCAAAGATCAACAACAACTCCACAACCATGTTAACAACATATAATGCAACCATATCCATATATTAAACATTCTTTCTTCAATTCATCCATAAGTTATACGCCTTCGTTCCAATATCATACATAGGCTATATCATACATTCGCAAAATAGATTACAAGCCAGTTCAGTAATCTAATCATGTTCAAAAGGAAGGCTACTAAACCAGTTTTATATAAGCCTTTATCTTTAAGTAAGTTATACAATACAACATATTACAAAAACTAAGACAAACTCATGGAAATGACTCCGACACATAAGACTTGTCCACGTAAAGCACAATCTCAGCCTCCTGAGGCACGTACCTGTAATCCGGTTCAGTAACACCTGCTTGCAGATAACAAATGAGAGTGAGCTTATATAAAACAAGCCCAGTGAGGATTCGATAGATCTTTTAAAAGCATTTACTATACCCCTTGGAAATCATCCTTTGAGCAGTAAACACACAATGAACATCAATATCAATATAAGTACAACAATAACAAGAACTAATCAATAAGGATACTCTAGTTGGTGTAGCTCCATACGCCATCACGATCTCAACCATCTTCTTGTAACTCCCTATTACTCACACACCCGAGGTATTTCATCTAGCCCTTCTCTCCATGGCACCTCGGCCTATGCGAGCTGAGGGTAGTCTATGATAGTAATGCCGTTATCAACCTGATAGCCCAACGCTGCCCGAGAGGTGGCACACACTATCAAGACTCATGACAATAATAATAAACATTCATATCACGGGAGGACAACAAAAGTAGGTTGCCTATCTCCCAGCATCATCAATCATCAATCAATTAACAACATTTCAACAACATAACATCAATTAATCAATTAATAACTCAACAACTAAGTTAGATGACAAAGTAGGCCACCTAACTTACATGCATTAAACCACACAACCAAACCCGAATCTAACCAAAAACAACCCAAGATTCAACCACTCAAACACTACCCAAACAACCAAAGACAATATTTCAACATTTAAAGAAAGGCTACACAAACTTCCAACAATCATAACTTACAATCTACTAATCCAATAACCTCCAAACCACTTTCTATTATTAACCCACTCATGCATCTACATTAGCCCCCTTGGAACGCAACCATATCCCACCTAAAACAAGCCCGACTACCCTAATTCCATAATACACTAAAGCTGAATTTTTTAGACTTTCACCACGAAATCACAATCAAAATTTTGGCATTACAACATTACTAATCCGCATTTAACAAACTTTTAGAAGCAATAAGCAAGCAATTTCAACCACTACAACAACAATTAATCAACAATGAACTCAAAATCCAATTTTAATACCCGAAAAATTGAAATACATGCTACTACTATTCAAAACTTATAGAAACGCACATAAACGATCCTTGGCATCTACTGAGCAATAATCTAAAGACAAATTAACATTTCATTGGATAAAAAAAAATCAATTATATGAAAATGGCACAAAATAGCATTTTGAGATCTAGAATTTTTCTCTCACATTTGATCCGAAGTAAAGCTAGGAATACATGCAATAGGTTCCCAACAAGCGAAATCTAGCTCGGTTTGAAAAGATTCGGATAAAAACTAAGTTTTCTATGGTAAAATCACATTGAAAAACTTTGAAATTTTTCTCTCTTTTTCTCCCTTAACCTCATGGCAATGTGTGTGTGTGTTTGTGTAGTGTTTACTTTGTTTTTAATGTGTGTTGATATAATATAAGCAAAAGTCAATCAAATGAAAATGGTCAAAGTTGATTTTCAAGTCTTTTAATTAGTATTTTTAGTCTTTTAATTGTTTTCTTGACTATTTTGCCCACAAACATGCAATTAACACTTAGACTATTTTTAGGTAATTTATTTTAGGTGACAACAATTTTCATTTGCACACATTAACACCCGACTCGGTTAAAAATTCGATTTTTGCAAAAGAAAGTGTAAAAACCTTTAAAATTTCTAATCCGATTTAAAATCAGTTTTAATCAGACACAGGTCTATTAATATTCGAGGACTAGGTTTTAAAATGCTAAAAAGACCAGTTGAAAAATTATAGCGGACGTGTTTCAAAAATACTATTCACAAAACTCGACGATAAAATTTCTGATGCCGTTTTTGATGAAAATTTCATGAATGCACACATAGCATGTAATAGGAATATAAATCATAGAATTAGCGTATTCTAACTCATATAACACATAAACAGTCCAAATCATGCAATTCTATGCAAATGTAAAATTTGGGTTTCACAGTCTATGTTATCAATCCTAGTCATTTGGATTTGAATTGAATGGCTAGGATTGAGTCTTGAATAAAGACAAAAGAATTCTAGCCATTGCTTTTTGATGATAGAACATTTTTGCCAAGTGTCAAGAGAGAAAGATTTGTCCCTTGGATTGTAATGATTACAATCCAAGGCCATGCATGGCTTGGTTGATTCATGCAAGTAAGAGAAGAATTATGATTGGCTCTTAATGCAAGCAAGACAATAATATATAATAGAGATTATATATATAATAAAAGAAGACAACATTTTCTCTCTTTCGACTCACATTTTTGGCCAAGCATAGAAGGAGAGAGAAGATTGAAATCTTGCCATTAGATTGTAATGATTGCAATCCTAGGACATGCATGGCTTATAATTAAGTTTATATTAATCAAATATAACAACTCTCTCTCTCTCTCAACACATACACTCACACAACATATACACACAAGCAAGAGAAATCAACTTCATCTTTTCCATGTACTATTCTCGGCCATAGGAAGAAAGAAGAGATAGCTTTGCTTTTATTGTGTAACCATTATACACTCTTAGCTAAAACTTGAAGATAAACTAGCACATACACTCTTCAAGTCTTATGTTGAGTTTTGGATGCCTGGTGGACCAACTAGACCCTTCAAGTTAGAATGATTCAAGAGCATCAAAGGTCTTCAATGCTTCATTGACCAAGAGTCTACGAGAGGTATACCGAATAACATTTCTATTTCATAATATATATGTGATATATGATGCTTGTATATAGTTAATTTATGGACATGGTTGAGAGAATGCATGTTGATGTTAGTTAGAAAGCTTGAATTTTTTTGAAATATATCTTATATGGTTCGGCCCTAGCATACTATCCATGCATATCTTTCACGATCTTGGAACTAACATATGATACGTGCTTAGACATGATCTTGTGTTTGAAATATCTTTCAGATTCTTCATATGAACAAGGTTAACATTGAGTTTTGTTTACTCAATTCGATTGAGCTCATTGCAAACTCAATAAGAGAGAATGAATCCATTATGCTAGTGGGAGATTCTTCTAGGTCAAGAGATACGGCAAGTCTTCTAGGAGAAGAAAAGTGAAAAATTCACCTTAAAGCATGATGATAGGATCAAGGGATATCTGTTTAGTGCTATATAAGAACAAGAACAAGGCTATCAGCTTCCAAATACCAAAAAAGGAAGATCGTTACATATGAAATATGTAAAGGGGTATATAAGATGTGTCTTGCATTGGTCGCATAGTGGAAGCATGGTGATGCTTTAGGTTTTGGGATTAGTTCAATAAATCCTAACTTTTTGATTTATAATTCTACTATAAGGGTATTGGATACTAGTAGCTCTCTTGATGGGACTACGAAAGAGTAGAAATTTGAAACTACGGAGAACTATTTACATTTGATGTAGAGGTTATGTCTCCAAGTAGTACCAAATAGGTAGAACATGGTATTCATATGTATGCCTTAAATCAAACCCGTGACCATATGAAGACCTAGAGCTAATGTAGTGAATAAATCATTCTTTTGGCACTACAGACTCGGTTATATCAGTGAGAATGACTTGAGAAGTGTGCCGAGGAGGGATTCCTTAGGGACTGCATTCATGTGTCCTATACAACTTACGAGTCATGTCTTAAGGATAACATGATTAAGACAACTTTCTTTCATAAAGGTGCATGAGCTACAAAATTGTTAGAATTGGTACATACAGATGTACGTGGACCACTTCAAGTAAAAGCTAGAGTAGGTTTCACCTACTTCATCACCCTTATAGAAGATCTGTGAAGGTATATGTATGTGTTCCTATTGAAACACAAGTCGGAGGCTTTTGAAGCATTCAAAAACTTAAAGAATGAAGTAGAGAAACGAACACGCAAGAATATTAAGAAACTTCGATCATATTGAGGTAGAAAATACTTGAGCGATGAGTTTCTAAGTTATCTTAGAGGGAATGATATTCTCTCATAATGGACTACTCTTGGAGCGCCGTAATACTTTAGTGTGTCCTAGAGAAGGAATAACACCTTGTTAGACAAGGTCAAGTCTATGATGGGTTTCACTAAACTTCCTGGGATATGCCTTGAAATTAGCTGTATATCAATCAAATAGTGTTCCTTCTAAATCAGTTTCGAGTATACTATATGAGATATGGAAGGGTTGTTGACAAGTCTTGACTACCTTAGGATTTGGGGTTGCAACGCCTACGTTAAGAAACATAAGACAAAGAAAATAGAAGCAAGGTCTAACAGTGTAGATTTGTAATACCCCAAAAAGACTAGGGGATATTATTTCTACCATACATTTGACCAGAAAGTGTTCATTGGTCAGATATGCCTAGGTCTTAAAGAAAGAGTTCTTGTAAGTAGGGCATAGTGGGAGAAAAAGTGTAACTTAATAAGATCAAGGGTCCACAACAAATGAGTCAGACAAAGGAACCTAAAGGTAACACTGACATACTTGTACAAATACAGCTGAGAAGATCTGGGAGAATCACTCGAAAGCTGAATAGGTTTTAAGAGTACCTGATCTAGGATGGCGATGTTGTAGAGGTTAGTCAAGGTGTCATATGACCAGCTACATTCTCAGAGGTGATGCAGTATTTGATTGTGAGTAGTGGCTTTAGGTTATGAGATCCAAAATGAACTTCACAAGGGTCAGCAATGTTGGACATTGGTTGATCCACTTGGGGCTCATTGCCACAGGGTATAAATGTCTATTCAAACATGAAAGACTAGAATAGACAGCAAGGTTGAAATATACAATGTGTGTCTAGTTGCCGAGGGCTTTTCGCCTAAGGCAAGGCATTGATTATAACGAGATCCTCTTGCAAGTAGCAATGCTCAAGTCTATTTGGATCAAGCTTGCTTTAGCAGCACAACATGACTAGTCGATTTCACAGATGGATGTAAAATCGTGTTTCTCAATAGGAAGTTGAGAAGGATGTGTACATGGTACAATCCGAGGGTTCTACATCAAGGAATGATGAGTCCAAGGTATGCAAGCTATAAATAACCATTTATGGACTAAGATGAGCATCTCGCAATTCGAGTGATTGTTTCGACATAAAAGTCAAAAGGGTTTGGCTTGGTCTGAAACAAAAGGGAATGCTGCATGTACAAAAGGTTAGTAGGAGCAAAAGTTATTTTCTTGATGCTTAATGTAGATGACATACTACACATTTGGAATGTTGTAGGATCATTAAAGAAATTAAAGATCTGGCTTTACGAAGCAGTTCTCCATGAAAGACTTGGGAAGCATCCTACATACTGAGTATAAAGATCTATAGAGATAGTTCAAGAAGGATATTAGGCTTGTCCCACTCTACATACATCGATACTATTCAGAATAGGTATCATATGGATAGTTCCAAGAAGAGGTACATACTCATTTGGAACTGGGATTGTTCTGAGCATAAGCGACTGTATATGGTCTAATACTGATCGAGAATGCATGAAGGGGATTCTATATGCTTTGGCGGTCAGTTGTAACATGTATGCCATGAATGTATAAGGGTCGATATAGCTAATTCACTTGGAATGATTAGCGGATATCTGGATGACCTAGATGAGATTCACTGGTAGGTCGATTATTAAGTATTTGGAGAAATACTTAAAACTAGTACCTTATTGATGGATATATAGAATTAAGCCTGAAGGTTTTATGAATTCTAGCTTCAAATTCGACCGTGATAGCAGATCAACGTCAGTCTTTAGATTGGCCATTATTGGTGAGCAGTGATTTGGAAAGAGTTCCAAGCAAAGTATTGTGGTTGATTCAGTGATTGAAGCAGAATATGTTGTTACATGTGATGAAGCAAGGAAAGTTGTTTGGTTAACAAAGTTCATTTCTGAACTTGGTGAGGTTCCTAATAGTGATGTACCAGTGACACTGTATTGTGATAACATTGGAACGAATGCTCAGGCCAATGAACCAAGGTCTCATCAGAAAACCAAACACATTTTGTGTCACTTTTACTTGATCCGAGAGATCATAGAAAGGGAAGATGTACGAATCAAGAAGATAGACGATAAAGAGAATTTGGCAGACTCGTTCACTAAAGCCTTGGGGTCAAAGAAGTTTGACTGCCATAGATCCAAGATAGGTATTAGATACCGAAAGAATTGGCTGTGAGTGCAAGTGGAAGATTGTTGGGAATATGCCCTACAAGCCAATCATTCGGTGAAAGATGATAGGGATATTTGTGTAACGAAACAATCTTTGTTATAAAGTTTTAATTAAATAAAAGTACCATATGGCGTTTACCTTTATCTCTTATACGTTCATATATCGTCTAGCTGCATATTACGTATAATTGATAAAGCCCTTGGATATGTCGGTATAGGGTCGAACCATAAGAGCTTATGGTTGGTGAGAATCGACGACCCAAGACATACCTAAAACCTGTCCTATGTTGTAGGATTCATCAAGACTGGACATTGGTGAATCCAGCAAGACTGATATGTAGTTAGCTCCATCTAGGTAGATCTCATCGACCATATGATATGAGATGTCAAGGCTAATGCATGGGTATGTATAAAGATATGTACATCAGACACGATCCGTTGAGAACACTTAATAGGGGCTTCATCCGCCTATGTCAATGAGAATGTTCCCAGGTGATAGTTGTGCAAAGTACTTCTCTGACTCGAGGTCATCATAGTAGCTTGTAAGCAACTCATTGTACCTTGGCCCTAGACAAAAGGGAGGAAGATAAGACCTGCTTGAAAGGGGATTCGGGTATAGTCAAGTACTTGCGAATCTAGTGAGTGTCGCTGCGAGGATCCACAACTTTGGATGAAAGAGAGTATGCCCTATGTCGTCTTATAGAGATGTTGATAGAAATCCATGGCCATGGTAGTATGATTGGATCATACGAGAAAAGTCAACATAACATAGGAGTAAGCCTATTAGGGTTTGACTGACATTAACTATACCTTAGGGCAAGCTCGGGGCATCTAGTGGAAGGAATGGACTGTACGTTAACTAGTCACCAAAAGATTCTTGACTAGGAAAGCTTGGATTAAGCATTCGACCCATCTGGTTATCTGGGAGTGTTGCTAGACGCCAACCTCGATTAGTAGCAATTAGAAGGAGTTCTAGTGGAGATGGGTTAAGTGATACCCTGAACCCGGCACGTATTTAATAGTATTTAATTATATTTAATTACGTGTTATCTTAAATGCTAGCTGTGAGGACCCGAGCATTCATTACATGTGCATTCATTTATTTTAATCATTATTTGAAAAACAATATGTGCATTTACATGACTTATTTAGTGTTTTAAAATTTAAAATTGCATTTAAAGTTCATTTAAATTTCATCTTGTTGACTTTTCACCTTCATTGACCAACTAGGACAAGGTGAGAATTTTTGAAATGTTTAATGAAGGGCAAACATGGGATTAGAAACAAAAATGCAAGGTTAAGTTAGTCAAATTTTGGGTCAAATTTGGGATTAAATCTGAACCAATTGGGGAAGCTTTAGGTGGCAAATTATATATGGTTGGAAAGATTTATGAGTCTAGTTTCTAGGACTTCAAACCGTTTGTGAATTAGAGTTTTCTAGAAGAAGTTATAGCCGTTTTCGTAAGGTGTCGCAGAGCTGTTTTACCTACGCGAGTTTGACCGAACCTTTGACCTTTTGACCTTCTATTTAAGTTATTTTCATCCAACCAAAGCCAAAAACGTTTTTCTCTTCTTCTCCACCAGGCAAAAGCCATTTCCTCACATGAATAGTAAACCCTTTCACATTTTAGCTAATATCTTAAGTTTGGAGTGGAACCAAGGCGCAATTCTAACGTTTTTGAGTTCGTGGCGACTTCGAGCATCTTTCTATCGGAGATTTTAGCTTTATTTTTGCAGAAAAATGTGAGGGCATTTTCAAACCCATTTTTCAAATGTCATTATTTATGTTAGATATTGCTAAATCTATGCTTAATACTTGTTATTTAGATGCTAGAGAACATATTTCTTGTTTTATAGTTTGTGTAGAGTCGATTTTAGTTGTAGTTGATTCTTTGCTAGATATGAATATAAATATAGACAAGGTGTTTGTTTAATGTTCTAAGTGAAGTATAGGGATGTGTTACATGCTAGATTAATGCCTATAGATAGCTTAAATACAAGAAAACACCAGGAGAATTCAAGTATGCAAAATGTGAATTTCAGACAGTGCACTGCCCCTGTTTTTCGGAGGCTTTTTAACATAGTAAAAGAGCTCATAAATTAACAAAAATTGTACAGAAGCTATATTAGGAAGTTTAGAGAAAATGTTAATTTCTAGGACTAAGGCTAATTCTAACGTTTTAGGCCTCTGATCACATCATTTCTGAAATGTAGCTAAAAAAATCGCTGGTTCTGCCCAGCTATGCGTAGTTGCACAGTAAGGGTTATAACATTTGGATTTTAACTCAGAATTGAGCACCGTTTGATTCTAAAATCATCTACACTCGAAGGGCTACATTTTTACATAAAAAACAGAAATTTTAGAGGTTAGTAGAATAGGTAATAAATTTGATAAAGTTAGGGTTCTGTTTGAAGATTTATAAGTGGGCAAGTTTTCGTGAAGTTCTACTTGCTATATGTTGTAATGTTGCTAGCTAACGTTTTAGAGTTATTAATGGTAGAATAGATTTCTTTTATAATGATTTGCAAGTTTAATGGTAGATTTAAAGAAGATATGATGTTAAGCTAACTTTAAGTTCAAGTTGTATATCAAGTGTTTGAGAAAAACTTGTATGAAGTATAGAATGTGAAATTATGCTTTTAATATGCTTTATGTAAGTTATGAACAAGAATGCAAGAGAAATTTCAAGTGTTGTATGTGTAAGTGCATTTTCGGCAAAGTGGTCTTCTTTTGGTACTAGTCTTTTACTTCATGTTTGCTTGAGCTTTGTATGGTTTAATATGATCTAATAGTTAAACTATATGATATCTTAGTTAAGTAGAGTTCTAAAATAATTAATGCCATGATTACATGAAATGCAAAGTTAGTAAAATTTTAGTTACTTAGTTATGAAATGTGATAGTTAAAGAGTATCCTAATGCTTTGTGCATGAGATAGTTGGATGGTTAATGATTGATATAGTTTAATTAAATCGAAGTTAAGTTGTTATAAAGTTAGTGTTTGGAAGTCTTTTAATGGTTTTTTTACCTTTAGTAAGCTTTGTGCATAATTGTGTAATTTAACGTCAACTATTTAATAGCTTAATTAAGATTTTAGTGGTTATTTTGGGTCTATTTGATTAGTTTAAGTACACTTGTGTACTCTGATGTGTTGTATGAATTGAATATGCTTTATAGTTGTTCTAATTTCTAATGTTTATATGCCTATCGAATTGTGGGTTTAATCAGAGAATGTTTAACGTGTTGCTTAAAATAGTGGATGTAATGCGTGCTAAACAAAGAAATGTATTTGATAGTTATGATAGTTCAATGGGATCAAATGAAAATGAAGTTAATGGAATTATAATCTAGCTTTAGTTGAGAATGAATGTATAACTTCTTATATAGATAATTGATTGTATTATGTAGTGGAATAGAAGGAGTTGGTGCATTCGGAGAATATTGAAGGAGTTCTTAACTAAATTCTTACAGGTTTGGCTTTTCACGGTGAGGGAGTTTCGTGTTTTATGCATTTTAAGGTCTAGGGTTCTACTTTAAATTTATAATTGCCTATAAATGCTTCTAATACATTCTAATATGATTAGAGAACAATCTTTTGTGAGCTTTTAGTAAAGTTTTGTGAGAAATATGTCATTGACCCTTTTATGCTCATATAGTTAATTTCATGCTAACGCTTATATCTTAATTGTTTTCGAGGGCAACCTACTTTGTTGTCCCTCCTATGTGTCATTGCTTTATATTACTGTTATATTGACATTGGATTTAAGTGCATTGCATAGTGGTTGCGCAACCATAGTGTCAGGGGTGGATGTATTGGATATCAACTAGGCGACAGCGGGCTTGCCAGTGGATATTCGATCTCCCTGCTCGAGTCCCTCACTCGCCTAGTCTGGAGATTGCCAGGGTGTTGGGTCGTAGGATTTTTGGGGTACATCCGGAGTACACCCATTGAAGTGTTTGGGGTTTATGTTGGCACATTAATCGAGGTTCGTGGTCGAGGTTCGTGGTTCATGATTGAAAATCAAGTGAATTGTGGAGTGTTTGGGGTTAAAGTGAATCGTATCCTTTTCAATGTGTGGTATCTTATTGCTTATTTGTCATGTTAATTGTTTAATGGTTTTACTTGTACATAGTTGTTGCATTGCACGAATCCCATATTAAATGCTTCCCGTATATTGTTTCCTCTCCCTCACTGGGTATACATGATTGTATACTCACTCCTCATTAACCACATTTCAGGTATTGATGTGTTAGAAGAAATGTTCGTACTTGTGGTGCTTGATCTTTGCTTGGGAGTCGATGTGTTATGTGGCGTGGGTTGTAAAGGATATTACTTTTGAGTTGTATGTATTAAGTTTAATTAGATCATTAGAGTGGTATGATAACCTAGTTTATGTAATAGGTTAGTATTATTTCAATTCAAGCATGAGTATACTTGTCTAAAGGAAAAGAGTTAGGATAGCCTTTGAATTTGAAAATGCATAACTGCTTGTGTTTGTTTGTTGAGAACCAAGGCTCGGATGGCCTTGAGGAGTTGTTGATTGTGTTGGACACGGTACTGGTCCATTTATATTCTGTTTGCAGGTTTTGGTTTGTCCCATAAACAGGGGAGACTCTGTCCGTTTTCCTTAAATTTTGGTACCCGGGTTTGGATCTGGGTTGAGTATAACATGTTTAATAGAATTCCCGATCTCATGAGGGGTCGGGGCGTTACAAGTTAATTGGTACTTGTCCCAGCTACTATCGGCTTGACACTCAAACCTACAGGATCGTACACAAGTTGAAGGGTTAGAACTATGAATGATAGAATAGAGAAGTCACGCTAGCACGAGGATCTTCTTATGTTATATCTAGAAGCAATTATATAATAGATTGCATCTGGTTAGAATGGGTTTAGGGAAATCATTCGAGTATGCAAGTAAGAGATAAAGTTTGATGGTCAAACGTTTAACTTAGAGTCAAGAGCAATTTGGGAAATTGGCTTTTGTATAAGTTGAATTAATAATTAATTGAGTGTCAATTAATTATGGGCTAATGTCTAATTAACTTATAGTTGATTAGAAAAGGTTTGGGCTGAATTTATGAAGATCACATAAAGTATAGGGTCAAGGTGCGAATATTGAGAAATATGAGCACATTATAGATACAGCATTAAAGAGAAAACCTAAAGAGATTAGAATTTTCTAGCCAAAAAACCCTAGCCTACTCTTCTCTCTATAGCCGTCACTCACACACACACTCTCTCTCTCTCGTGGGGATTTCGTGTGCCTCACTCTCAAGCTTGAGGGAGTAATTGCTTCACCTCGTTCTAGCCTTGACGTGGTATGTATGAGATCGTAAAGGGCTGCTACGTTGTGATCTCCAATCCAAGCAAACAATTAGAAGTCTTCTTCAAGAGGTAACGAATTTTCAGATTCAACTTGGCTTGGTTTCTTCATGTTTTCGAGTTTATATGCATGTTTGGACGATTCAATTCATGGTTCTCTGTTTATTCTTCCTATTTCCGCTGCGCTATATGTGTTATGGTGTGCTAGAGAACCTTCAAATAAAACAATAATAAAAGAATAGACAATAACTCTAAAGAACTAAGAAATTAATTTTAGAATAAAAATTATTAATTAATTGAATGATTTAAATTAAGCTAAACTAAAACTAAAAATATTCCAAAGTAAAATAACTAACTAAAGAAAACACGTAGAGTAAAATAATGAAAGTAGACAAGTAATCGTAAAAAGGCTAAGGCTCATAATCCACCTTGTTAATCCTAACATCAATTATATTTGATAATTAATTTTCTCCAAATTTACTACATGATAATCTAGCAGTCTAGCGTCGTTACTATGGAAGATATCATCTTTTAAGTCCTAAGATAATGAATCCAAAAATATGTTTACTCTTACGTTAACAAAGTATTCAAATCATTAACTGTATCCCAACTTGAAATCACAATTAATATTTGACATTAAAAACAAAACTTTCAATTATTAAGAATCATTCAAAGCATGAGAAAAACATGATTAAACCTATATAAGAAATTATCTCAACAATTGATTAAAGAAAAAACATTAAAAATAAATGATCAAATTACAAGGAAAAATTAAATCACGAATATAGTATCTACCAGAATTAACTAAATTTAGAAGATATTCGCTTCAACAAAATAGCTTTCCCACATTACTCCCCTCGTGTAGTCTCTCTCTTTGAGATGCTCTTGCGGAGGTAGCAGTTCATCGACTTTTATAGTCTCTCTTGGAGGTGTTTAATCATCCTCATTTCCTTTCTATCACATCTTTTCTCTTCTCCTCACCCATGGATCTATCTAAATCCATTGATGAGCTTTCAAAAAAAATTCTCAGAAACCACCTCCCTCAAAGTTAATTTACAACCTTCATCTAAAGCTAGCTCCAAATATCAAAATCTTTCACTTGTAAGGAGGGCCATTACTGATAAAGTCATTAGTATTTCCATTCTCAATAATGTCATTGAAAAATCCAGGGGTCTTACAAGCTCAGTTGACATCCTGGAACAGAAAAAAAAATCACTTTATTATTGTCTTCCAAAATCAAGCGGATAAGACACGAGCTTGGAATCTTCGACCTTGGGCGGTTCAAGGAAATCACATTCTCTTTCAACCATGGAAGCCAAAACATTCTTTGGATGAAATGGAGCTTGACTTTACCTCATTTTGGATCCAAGTTCAAGGCCTGCCACTTGACTTTATCTCAAAGGAAAATGCACAAATGATTGCAGCAGTGCTCGGGGAGTTGGAAGAATTCGACTTCGAGGATGAAACAAGAATTGCTTTCTCTCAATGCTTGAGAATGCGTATCAAATGGAACATTCACAAACCTTTCATCAATGGTTTCACCCTCCCAAGGGAGGATCTTCCACCAATTTGGATCAAACTCTGTTACGAAAAATTAAGTGATTTTTGTTATCTTTGTGGTAAGCTGGGACATGAACGTACTTATTGTCCACAAAATAATACACATTCTAGTGCCACAAAAGCTTCAACATCAAAGATAAGCACACCATTTGGCCCAGAGATCAGAGCAGCTCCAATACAAAGTAACACAAGATTGCTCTTCCACTCTCGTAGTGATAAAAGTCAAACTCATAAAGTCTCCAGTCAAGGACGCAAGGAGACCAATCAGCCGGAAAGTAACTCCAACTTTGACGCCGGCGATCAATTCACAATCATGCTTCTCCTTATTTTGAGCAAAAATTCAGCAGGTCCAACAGAGCAATTAGCTCAGTCTTAGTCACGTGAGTCCCATGTGGAAAGCATAGGCACACCAAACAAAGAGCATCTGCAAAAACAAAAGTTAAAGGAAAAGGTTAGTCTGGTTACATCCATTAGGCACACTTTTCAAATTGAAACCCAAGAAAAGGGAAACATCATCATGTCATCTGAGATAGAACCATTAAGCACCGACTCACATCCCACTGATACCCATATGCAAGATGCCATATCACATGTGATACCCAAAGAACAAAATAAGCATAATCATACACTCAACATTACCCACAATCCAACCCAATCTACTAACTCTCCAGAAAAATCTAGCCTACACCAACATCCAATAACCCCAATACAAACAAAATACTCAATCATAGTCTCTGCAATTCAACCCATTCAACAAATGGACAACCCATCACCTAGCCCATTTAAACCAGGCCCTAACCCAAACTTCACTTTAACAAGCCCACAAACTAAAACCACCCTCTCTACACCAACAAGTCCACACACTTTGACTACCATCACACCCCACAGTACACTTCAATGCCATAAAAGAAAACCCTCACTGTCTGAACCCTCTAACTTTGAGAAACGCCTTAAAACATCCCAATCAACCTACCAACTCCAACAAGCCCAAACACATAGCCTTGAACCAGGAAACATTGATTCTTACCTGGACTTAGTTGAAATTCCAATCACATTGACAATTAGTGTGCCTGACTCAAACAAAAAAATGAGGAAACAAAAAAGAAAATTCAAGATCTCTCATAACATCCAAAACTGTGAGGTTTAGGGGGCTGACCCACAATAGTCCCTGAGTGGACAATGAAGCTACTTTGTTGGAACTGTTAAGGCTTGGGGTCAGCCTTGACAGTTCAATACTTGAGGGAACTCATCTCTCAGAATAAACCTCAGGTCATAGGCCTTATTGAAACAAAACAAAACAAAAAAATGGAAAACATTTTGCAATGTTTAGGTTACCCAAACAGTCTGGGAATGGATTCTATTGGTCTCTCAGGGGGTCTTTTCTTAGGTTGGAATGGAACTACCACCATTGATGCTATTCACTTGGATAACAATTTCCTGCATATAACTGTTATTACTAAAGAAAATGATCGCTGGATTTTTACTCTTTTCTATGGCCCTAAGAATCAAAGCCATAAGCAACAACTTTGGGATCATCTTTCTTATCTTGAACCCTCATCCAATCACCTATGGCTTATTGCTGGGGATTTCAATGATATTCTCTCCCACCAAGAACAAGAAAGAGGCAGACCTAAATCAAATGATGCTATTATATGCTTCAGAGGATTTGTGGACAGAAATGATTTCAAAGAAATCAGTTCAAAATGATGTACGTATTCGTGGGAGAATAAAAGGGAAATAACCTCCAACATCAGGCAAAAGCTTGATCGAATGCTTTGTAATCATACCTGGAGCTGCCTCTATCCTAATGCTTGGGTGACTATTCATCCTATTCTGGGATCTGATCACTCTCCTCTCATTATCTCTCTCGATTGTCGCCCAGGCAAGAGAAACAAATCTTTCAAGTTTGAAGCCTCATGGATTGATGAACCTGATTGTAAAGATACCATTAAAGAATATTGGGTTTCTCCTATCCAAGGCACAAAACAAATCATTGTCAAAAGAAAGCTTAAGATTTGTAGTAGGAAGTTAGCATCATAGAGCAAAAATAAATGCAAAAACAACAGTAAAGAAATTCAACTTCTCATGGAAAAGCTCAAAGTAATTCAAAACCAACCATGGAACGATCTACTCCAACATCAAGCTGATGATATCACACAAAAATTATGTGTCCACTGGGCAAAGGAAGAAAAATTTTGGGCAATACGAGCAAGACTCAAATGGCTCAAATAGGGTAACCAAAATATAGCCTACTTTCATGCATCAACAATTCACCGAAGAGGTATGAACAGAATCCAGAGGCTCAAAAACTACCTTGGTGAGTGGACAGAGGACCTTCAAGATATTAAAATCTCTTTTAAAAAGCATTTTCATAAGTTGTATACCTCTGTTGGCCCGCAAAATTTCAATTTTGTCCTCGACTGCATTGAGCCATCCATTGACGACAATGTCAATGGTGAACTAATTCGGCCAGTCACATTGGAGGAAGTTAAGCAAGCTACTTGGTTTCTTGGGGCTACAAAAGCACCAGGACCAGATGGGTTTCATGGTCTCTTCTTCAAAACTTACTGGCATATTTTGGGAGAAGACATCTTCAAAGCAGTCCAACACTTCATGGACACCGGGTCAATGCTCAAAGGTATTAATGAAACAAATATTATCCTCATCCTGAAAGTTGAAACCCCAGAAATTGTCAGTCAATTTCGACCAATTAGTTGCTCCAATTTCAACTCTAAGATCATCTCTAAAGTCTTGGTTCAATGCCTCAAGCCATTCATGAATCAACTTATTTCTCCTTTTCAATGTGCTTTTGTCTCAGGAAGGATGATCCAAGATAACATTATTCTTGCCTATGAGGTAGTTCACTATCTTCATAAACAAAAATCCTTCAAAAACTTTACTGCCGCACTTAAAATGGACATGAGCAAAGCTTTTGATCAGGTTGAATGGGATTTTTTGGAGGCGCTTCTTGTTAAACTTGGTTTTCATTGTAAATGGGTTAATTGGTTAATGGAATGTATTCGTACTGTGTCATATAGTGTGGTCTTTAATGGTGAGCAACAAGGCTTCTTCACACCTTAGAGAGGCATTCGGAAAGGTGACCCTTTGTCCCCTTTCATCTTTTCTATCCTTACTGAAGCTCTCTCTCGAGTCCTTGCCCTCCATATGGATACAGGTCATCTTAATGGCATCCAACTAGGCACCTTCGCTCTACCACTCACTCATCTTCTCTTTGCTGATGACTCTTTCATCTTCTTTAAGGCAATTAATGAGGAGGTAAACACTCTAAAAAATTGTCTTAATCATTATTGCTCTGCCACTGGTCAGAGTATAAATTTCAGCAAATCAAGCCTTCTTTTCAGCTCAAATACCCCACTTAGAGTCAGAGAACACTTCAGCTTCATTCTTAACGTTAATCTCTCTGAATCCCTTGGGAAATACTTGGGAATTCCCTCAAACTGGGGTAAATCAAAATCTGAGGCAGTCCATTGGGTCCAAGAAAGAATTATATCAAAGGTCAAAAACTAGAAATCAAAACTTCTTTTAGATAGGGGAAAGCAAATTATGATCAAGGCGTTCTGCAAGCTATTCCTTCCTATTCTATGGCTATATTCCACTATCCAAGAAAGGTATGTAAACAACTCGCTCCACTATTTCTAAGTTTGGGTGGAACTCTGGTAACACCAACAAGACTCACTGGATTAGATAGAGTAAGTTCACGCGCAAAAAGATGGACGGTAGTTTAGGCTTCAAAGACTTTGAACTCCAAAATCTTGCTCTACTTGCCTCCTAAGCTTGGAGAATTACAATGAATCCAGACTCTATCTTATCACGGATACTTAAGAGTATTTATTTTCCCAATGGATCATTCTAGAATACTAAATGTGGACACTCTTGATCCTGGTGTTGGAGAAGTATTCTAAAAGGAAGGGACTGTCTTCTTAAGGATATCTTTTGGAGTGTTAGGACTGGGGAAAACATTGCTATATGGGATTCTAACTGGATCCCTAAACATAGTTTGGTTCCTATGCCAACTAACTATCATCTCTCTCATGTCAATGAGCTTATGATACCCAACTCACGAAGGTGGAACTCCTCTCTTGTCAGAACTATTTTCTCACCTGATGTTGCAAATGCAGTCCTGGCTATTCTACTCCCTTCCTCCCCAAGACTTAATCGGTTTTTTTGGCCTTATAACAAAAGATGAATCTATTCTGTCTAATCAGGCTACTAATCTCAGAAGCATGATGCCGCTCAACAGCCTAATCAATGTCCTAGTACTTCTTCTCTTTTTTCTAGCTGCCTATGGAGGTCAATCTGGGGCTTGAAAGCTCCACAAAAAATGAAAACATTTGTTTGGAAAACATGCCTCAACGCACTACCTACACAACAAAACAGGTACAAAAGGAAATCAACAAGTCATCCCTTTTGTGGGATTTGCAATTTAGAAGAGGAAAGTGTTGAACACCTTCTACTGAGATGTCCTTCGACCAAAGCAACCTGGATTTTCTGCCCTTTGCAAATTACACGCAGAAAAGAGAATTCATCTTGTTTTCATCTCTGGTTTCTTAACATGATTGATTTGGGAATGCAAACAGGATGTAGTAGATTTCAAATGGCAAAAATTCTTACTATTATATGTTGGAGCATTTGGATAGCAAGAAATCGATTCATCTTTGAAGGTGTCAAACCTAATCCAAATGAAATCAACATCTCCATTAATGGGTTGCTTTATGACACCAACACTTTTGCAATTGATCATCAACAACATCTCATTAAACAATAATCATTACCTATACAAATCCTGCTGTGATGGACACCACCAAGTCATAACGAGCTGAAAATCAATTGTGATGCTTCGTTCGCCAAGAATTGTAGCGTAGGTGCTGGAGTTATCGTAAGAAATAAGAATGGAAATATTGTAGACGGAGTCGCTTGGAGCTTCAACTGCCACAACCTGTTACAAGCAGAAGCCATCGCCCTTAGACGAGCGTGTATAGTTGTATCGATGACTGACTTCCCAAAAATCATCATCAAAACTGATTCGCAAGACCTTCATCAAGTTGTACAGTCAAAGGACACCACGACTAGTTGGGAGATCTTGCACATTCTCACTGATATTGCTAAAACCATTGGCAATAATCCCCGATTTCAAATCCAATTGATTCGTTGCACTGCTAATTGAGCTTCAGACTTCGTTGCTAAAGCTGCAAGTGTTCATGAGCTTGACCCAAATTGTCTCACAAATCTACCATTTTCTATTTGTTCTATTTTAATGTTTGATTCTTGTTGTGTTCTTTTGGATCCCACTGTCTCGTTAAGCTCTAGAGAGGGAGTGGGTTAGTTTGTAATCTTGTTTGTTTTGAATAGAAATTTTCATCTTGACCAAAAAAAAATAAAGAATTAACTAAGGTTTCATCTTCACCTTAAAGAAGAAATCTAGCCTGACATGCTAATGAATCTAAAACAATAAATCTGAAAAATAAACATAATTTAATAAATTAAAGTAAAGTAAAGAATACGTTACAAAATTTTGACCCGGAAGAAATCCCAGATGTGACGCCCGAGAATTTGCCATGCATTTAATTACTGTTGCATCCCTTGTTTGTGCATTTACTTCTATGCCTTATTAATTGACTTTGTGACTACTATTCACTCCGTTTTTTAAATGCTTTCTATTAGTTAATTAGCATTTTTATTAAATCATATTAATTGTAAAAGTAGTGGGAAAAATGTGCTTTTGAGCTTAAGACATTAGGAAGGCTCGTTTAGAAAATAATTTTAGAAGTCAAGTGAATAGTGTTACGTAACTAACTTAGGTAATTAATTAGCTAGCATATATTTTTACATCTAAGCTCGTTTTGGAGCTAGCAACGCGCATTTTATTAGACCACTTAAGCACCCTAAGGACCCCACCTCAACTCAAACCCTTATTATATCACTTAAACACACAAAATGCAAAAGAAAAAAAAAATAAAAGCTGAAGAGCAGCCCCAAAAAACCCGACAGCCCCTCTTTGCTTATGGGAGCATTTTTCCATCTTCAACTCTCCAAATCAAGCCAAGCCAAGCCTTGAGCAAGTGGATTAGGGTGTCTTCAAGCCTCCTAGGTGTTCCTACGCGTAGTGGTGAGGGATTTCATGGCTTAATTTCGCATTTTAAAATAATTGCTATTTTCTTGATTTGTTAGAAATGATGTTTAATGCTATTGCAAGGCTCAAATAAGCTTATATATGTTGTGTACACATAGTAGAGACCACTTTTATGCTATTGTTTCATGAATTAAACGGTAGAAATCGATAGTTTGATTCTTAGGGTGAATAGTGACGTTTTTTTTAGGGTTTTGTGTAATTGTTCGAATTGGCTTGAATTAATGCTTCTAATTGATGCCTTAGGTGCTAGTGAAGATAGTTAAATAACCCCGTGCACTTGCATTGCCCTTAAATCGCCTAAAAATGGAAAATAGCCGACTTTAAGTTGGGGCTTTCGGGGTTAATGCGATTCCGGGTGGATTCGGGCTTCAATTCTAGTTTCCTTAAGCTACCTAGGTGCTATAGATGCCTTGATATCCCTTAGTTGAAGTCCGGACAATGTAGTAGTAGTTTAAAGCCAAAAGAGGAAAATTGGGGCTTTCGGGGTAAACGCGAGCATTTGATTGAGTTCGAGGGTTGAAAGGGTACCTTGGGGGTTAATTAGAAGGTAGGGAGAGTTTCTTTTGAAAATGACATCATTAACTTGGGTTTGGAAGAGAAATAGTATGTAAAATAAAGGGGTTTAAGTGCAATTTCGTTTGTCTCACATTTCTAAACCCACGGCATGACTTCATGAGTGTTTATATATGATTTTAAATTGATTTGGAGCTTTTGAAATGATTCTATGCTTATATGGTATAAGTTCATTTGTAAACTGCTTATTAACTTCTATATTTGCTTCTATCCTAATTGCAACGAGGTCAACCTACTTTGTTGATCCTCATATGTGTTAATGCTTATATTATTGCTATTAACTTGCCATCGTTAAGTGCATTGCATAGTGGTTGCGCAACCATAGTGTCGGGGCGGATGTGTTGAATATCGGCTGGGCGGCAGAGGGCTTGCCGGTGGATATTCAAACTCCGTACCCTATTCCCTCATTCGCCTGGTCCGGAGATTGCCAGGGGATGTTGGGTCGTAGGATTCGGGGTACATCCGGAGTACACCCATTGGAGTGATTGGGGTTATGCCGGCTTATCGTGATCGTGCTCGTGGTTCGTGGATCGTGATTGAAGACCAGTGAAGATTGGTGTATAGGGGATTGTTGAAATGTATCCTTTTAATTGTGTGGTTATTTAAGTTATCATTGATTCTTAAATTGTTAAAGTGTTATTGTTGTGTAATTGTATTATCTGTTGCATTGCACGCCCCGGGACTATATCCCTCACTGGGCAACAGTGGTTGCTCATACCTCGATATCTGTTTCAGGAGACGCTGAGGGTGATCCCCAGCTTGTTGATTTAGTTGAGGAAGAAGAAGTTCAGATCGAGCCTTTACCTTAGTTGCTGTGTCTGATAACTTGAGGTGGTTAATGATTTTTGTTGCTTTGGGGAAGACTCCTCTGATTACTTTATGTACTATTTTGTAGCCCAAGGGCTTTGTATATGTTTGTTGTATAAGTCGAAGATTAGATGGTTGGGTTGTAGCTTTGAAAGTCTATGAACTGTAATAACTTTTATTCTTGCCTTATTTCCTTGCATGCTTGTGAGTGGATGGTTAATGTAGAATGCTTTACTCTTTAAGTTGTTATATTGATTTCCTAGAATGTAATGATTATAAGTCTATGCTGACAACCAGTTCTTGCATGCTTGTGTGTTTTGGTGATATTGTGTACTATAAGGCTCGGATGGCCTTATAGCTTTATTGTTTAATTAAATTAAGCTTGTATGTGTTGTAGAGACCTTGTTTAAGTGTTTACAGGTTTTTAGAATGTCCACGGTACAGAGGAGACTCTGTCCGTGTGTCGGGTCCGGACTTAACCTTTAGCTTGGGGGTTGGGTCGGGGCGTGACATTTAAGTGGTATCAGAGCTATAGATTGCATGAAGCCGGGTTAAATTTCTCGGTCTGTGGGTAGAGACTTGTTATGTGACTTTGTGAATACATGAGTCTTTGATTTTGATTGACCTAAGTGAAATTTGAATAAGGAATGAACATGCTAGCATGGAAATAGAATATCAAGAGTCTAGAATGTCAAGTATGATCTAGTGATTTATGTTTACTTCAAGAATGTGGAATATTTATTTGAATTCCCATGTACTTGTCTTTATGTGAATCTAATTGGACTTTTCTTTATATGTTTACTTATAAATTGCATATATACATATATACCTGTCATAACACTTTGCATTCTAGCTATTCGTGATGGGGCCTCGCCGTCGTGCTGATAATCCGAATGTTGGTGGAGAACCCGAGGGGGTACAAGGGCAAGAAGCTGAGGTAGCCGAAAATGCACCGCAGGTTCAAGAGCCGAGCACTGCACAGATCTTGGCCACGATGGCCACAGCCATGAACACTATCGCCCAGTTTGTTACACAACAGGGTCAGCCAGGGGTCGTTGCAGGTAATCAGGCTGCGAGAGCCGGAGGTAGTGGTCCTACTGGAGGTAATCTGTATGATCGGTTTATACATCATGGGGCTTATACTTTCTTTGGGGAGCCGGACGATATGAAAGCTGAGATGTGGCTAAGAAAGTTCGAGAGAGTGGCAGCGATATTGGAGTGCCATGATGACAGGAAGATTACTTATGCTACTTTCCTTCTCGAGGGTGATGCTGAAGATTGGTGGAATACCATCAGTGAGAAATGGGTAGCTGAGGGAGGTCATCATTCGTGGGCCGACTTTGTCCGAGAATTTCGAGACAAGTATATATCGGTAGTTGCCCGCGAGAGGCGACAGACTGAGTTCATAAACTTGAGGCAGGGAAGTATGACGGTAGATCAATACGAGGCTACTTTTACCCGGCTTTCCCGTTATGCACCAGCTTTAATTCAGCCGGAGGACATGAAGATTCAGAGGTTCATCATGGGTCTGAGGAGAGATATTATGCTGAACTTGTCTTCAAATGATTTTCCTAACTATGCTGCAGTGGTCCGAGCTGCCTCGAGATATGAGAAACGGAAAGCCGATGTATTAGCCGAGACCAGTCAATCGAGTAAACGGTTTCAGTCTCAGAGTCAAGGGTACCAGGGGCAGGCTGTATCAGTTGGGCAGAGTTCGCAGCCGAGACAGACTCAGAGTTACACAGGGCCTACTCAGACTCAGGCACGACCAGTTCAGAGCCAGACTCAGAGTCAGTTCCGTCCAGCGGTTTCCCGTTCGCAGCAGGGTAGTTCAGCTACCTCTACTTACAGAGCTCCTTCGGGAGGCACTGTTGCAAGACGTCACCAGCAGTGCAGCTTCTGTCAGCGTCAGGGTCACACTGAGGATGTTTGTTGGAAGAAACATAACAAGTGTACAGGTTGCGGCAGTGATCAGCACAGGGTTAAAGACTGTCAGAAATTTAAGAACCCTAGGGGTCAGACATCAGCTCAGAACTCTCAGACCAGGGCCCCAGCTGCAGCACCACCACCACGAGGCCAGGCCCGTGTATTTGCCTTGGATGCCGAGGAGCTTCCGGACACTACCGCTGTGGTAGAAGGTATTTTTCTTCTTAATGATCAATCAGTTAAGGTTTTAATTGATTCCGGGGCTTCGCATTCTTTTATTACTCCTACTTGTGCACAAAATGCTAAATTGAAACATGATAAACTGTTGCATGAGATTGTGGTTTATACTCCTATGGGTCCGAAGTTTGTTACTAGATCTATTTGCAGAGCATGTAGTATATTTATTGAAGGTCGTGTTTTTCCTGCTGATTTGATTATCCTACCCTTCAATGACTTTGAAATTATATTGGGGATGGACTGGTTAAGTAAATATTATGCCCAGCTTGATTGTAGAAAGAAGATTGTGTATCTAGAGATGCCTGACCAGCCTGTACTTAAAATAGTTGGTAGTAGAAAATCTACGGGAACTCCTATTATTTCTTCTATTAGGGCATCTAAATTATTGAGCAAGGGTTGTGAGGCTTATCTTGCTTATTTGATTAATCAACCTGGGGATCAACTGAAATTGAATGATGTACCTATCGTGAGAGAGTTTCCGGAGGTCTTTCCTGAGGAATTACCTGGGTTACCGCCTGATAGAGAGATAGAGTTCATGATTGATTTATTGCCGGGGACTTCACCTATCTCTAGGACTCCGTACAGAATGGCTCCACCTGAGTTGCAGGAATTGAAAGTTCAATTGCAGGGCTTGCTTGAGAAGGGATTCATTCAGCCGAGTTCTTCGCCGTGGGGTGCGCCAGTTCTCTTCGTTAAAAAGAAAGACGGATCTCTTCGCCTATGCATCGATTACCGTGGTCTTAATCAGGTAACCATCAAAAATAAATATCCTTTGCCTTTAATCGAAGAGTTGTTTGATCAGTTGCAAGGCGCCAGGGTATTCTCTAAATTTGACCTGAGGCAGGGCTATTATCAACTAAGGATTAAGAAAGATGATGTTCCTAAAACTGCCTTCAGAACTCGATATGGCCATTATGAGTTTGTTGTCTTGCCGTTTGGTCTTACTAATGCTCCCGCCGCATTCATGGATTTAATGCAGAGGGTATTCCGTCCTTATCTGGATCAATTTGTAGTCATATTTATTGATGATATCCTTGTTTATTCTAAATCTGAGGCGGAACATGAACAACATCTCAGAATTGTGTTGCAAACTCTTCAGGAGCATCGGTTATTTGCAAAGTTTAGCAAGTGTGAATTCTGGCTTAAGCAAGTTGCTTTTCTTGGCCATATTATCTCGCAGGATGGTATTTCTGTTGATCCAGCGAAGATTGAAGTTGTGTTATCTTGGAAACGACCTGAAACTGTCACGGAAATTCGTAGCTTCCTTGGTTTAGCTGGGTATTATCGGAGGTTTGTAAAGGATTTCTCTAAGATTGCAGGGCCTTTAACTCAACTTACTCAGAAGAAAACAGTATTTGACTGGAATGATAAATGTGAGGCCAGCTTCCAGGAATTGAAGAAGAGATTGACTACAGCTCCTGTTCTTGCTTTACCTGAGGGTTATGATAATCTGGTGATCTACAGTGATGCTTCGAAGGAAGGTCTGGGTTGTGTATTGATGCAGAATGGCAGGGTTATTGCTTATGCTTCCAGGAAACTGAAGCCTTATGAGCTCAACTATCCGACTCACGATCTTGAGCTTGCAGCTATCATCCTTGCATTAAAGAAATGGCGTCATTATCTTTGGGGCAACAAATTTGAAATCTTTACAGACCATAAGAGCTTGAAATATCTGTTTTTCCAGAAAGAGTTGAACATGAGGCAGAGACGATGGCTGGAATTACTTGAGGACTATAATTGCACCATTAATTATCTTCCGGGCAAGGCCAATATTGTTGCTGATGCTTTGAGCCGAAAGGCTACTGTTGCCAGCTTGATTATCAAGAATTGGGAATTCATGGAAGAATTGTGCTTATGGAAGCCTAGTACTTCAAATTCTGGTATTCAATTTGCAAGTTTGCAGATTCAATCTCTGTTGTTATCCAGGATTCGAGAAGCTCAACAGGCTGATCTTCAATTATTGAAAGTCTTAGAGAATTCTAAAGGGGGAGAGTCGGATTTCAAACTGCACGACGATGGTATTCTCAAATTCAAAGGTAGAATCTGTATTCCGAATGATCCAACTCTGAAGAAGGATATTCTTGCTGAGGCACACAGTTCCAGATATACTATCCATCCGGGCAGTACGAAAATGTATAAAGATTTGAAGCAGAACTTCTGGTGGAATAATATGAAGAGAGAGATTGCTGACTATGTTGCCCGATGTCTTACTTGTCAGAAAGTTAAAGCAGAACATCAGAGACCTGCAGGGTTATTGCAGCCTTTGGCTATTCCTGTTTGGAAATGGGACCATATTACTAAGGATTTCGTATCCGATTTACCGAGGTCTTCGAGGGGTAACGACTCAGTCTGGGTTATTGTGGATAGACTGACCAAGACTTCTCATTTTATTGCTAAAAAGAAGTCTGATTCTCTCGATAAACTGGTAGAGTTGTATATTGAGAACGTGGTCCGACTTCATGGAATTCCAAAGAGTATTGTGTCGGATAGGGATCCCAGATTCACATCTCAGTTCTGGCAGAAGATTCAGAAAGCTCTGGGCACGAATTTGAATTTCAGTACAGCTTATCACCCTCAGACAGATGGTCAATCCGAGAGAACTATCTTGATCCTTGAGGATATGTTGCGGGCTTGCATTCTGGACTTCGGTAAAAGTTGGGAGAAATATTTGCCACTAGCAGAGTTCGCCTACAACAATAGTTATCAAGCTACTATTGGTATGGCACCTTATGAGGCACTGTATGGGCGTAAATGTCGGTCTCCTCTCTACTGGGATGATGTTGGTGAGATGAAGACTATCGACCCTACTCTCTTACCTGAAATGAACAAAATGATTGATCAGGTGCAGCTTATCAGAAAAAGAATGCTTACAGCACAGAGCCGGCAGAAGAGTTATGCAGATAGACGACGTCGTGATCTGAAATTTGCTGTGGGGGACCGGGTATTTCTGAAAATTTCTCCTCGCAAAGGTTTGATTCGGCATGGTAAAGGAGGTAAACTCAGTCCTCGATATGTGGGACCATTTGAGATAACTGAAACTGTTGGTGATTTGGCTTACCGTCTAGCTTTACCTCCCAGTCTGGGCAGAATTCATGACGTATTCCATGTTTCCATGCTTCGAAAGTATCAGCCAGATCCCTCTCACATACTTGAGCCGGAACCGCTAGAGATCAGTGAAACTTTGACCTACACAGAGAAACCTCTTCGAATTGTTGATCAGAAAGTTCAGGAGCTGAGGACTAAAAGCATTCCGATGGTTAAAGTTCTGTGGGATCATCACGGAGTAGAGGATGCGACGTGGGAAAGAGAGGATCAGATGCGGGATCGGTATCCAGAGTTATTCGCCGAATCATGTAAGAATTGCGTGGGCGCAATTAGTTTAAGGGGGAGAGGATGTGACGCCCGAGAATTTGCCATGCATTTAATTACTGTTGCATCCCTTGTTTGTGCATTTACTTCTATGCCTTATTAATTGACTTTGTGACTACTATTCACTCCGTTTTTTAAATGCTTTCTATTAGTTAATTAGCATTTTTATTAAATCATATTAATTGTAAAAGTAGTGGGAAAAATGTGCTTTTGAGCTTAAGACGTTAGGAAGGCTCGTTTAGAAAATAATTTTAGAAGTCAAGTGAATAGTGTTACGTAACTAACTTAGGTAATTAATTAGCTAGCATATATTTTTACATCTAAGCTCGTTTTGGAGCTAGCAACGCGCATTTTATTAGACCACTTAAGCACCCTAAGGACCCCACCTCAACTCAAACCCTTATTATATCACTTAAACACACAAAATGCAAAAGAAAAAAAAAAATAAAAGCTGAAGAGCAGCCCCAAAAAACCCGACAGCCCCTCTTTGCTTATGGGAGCATTTTTCCATCTTCAACTCTCCAAATCAAGCCAAGCCAAGCCTTGAGCAAGTGGATTAGGGTGTCTTCAAGCCTCCTAGGTGTTCCTACGCGTAGTGGTGAGGGATTTCATGGCTTAATTTCGCATTTTAAAATAATTGCTATTTTCTTGATTTGTTAGAAATGATGTTTAATGCTATTGCAAGGCTCAAATAAGCTTATATATGTTGTGTACACATAGTAGAGACCACTTTTATGCTATTGTTTCATGAATTAAACGGTAGAAATCGATAGTTTGATTCTTAGGGTGAATAGTGACGTTTTTTTTAGGGTTTTGTGTAATTGTTCGAATTGGCTTGAATTAATGCTTCTAATTGATGCCTTAGGTGCTAGTGAAGATAGTTAAATAACCCCGTGCACTTGCATTGCCCTTAAATCGCCTAAAAATGGAAAATAGCCGACTTTAAGTTGGGGCTTTCGGGGTTAATGCGATTCCGGGTGGATTCGGGCTTCAATTCTAGTTTCCTTAAGCTACCTAGGTGCTATAGATGCCTTGATATCCCTTAGTTGAAGTCCGGACAATGTAGTAGTAGTTTAAAGCCAAAAGAGGAAAATTGGGGCTTTCGGGGTAAACGCGAGCATTTGATTGAGTTCGAGGGTTGAAAGGGTACCTTGGGGGTTAATTAGAAGGTAGGGAGAGTTTCTTTTGAAAATGACATCATTAACTTGGGTTTGGAAGAGAAATAGTATGTAAAATAAAGGGGTTTAAGTGCAATTTCGTTTGTCTCACATTTCTAAACCCACGGCATGACTTCATGAGTGTTTATATATGATTTTAAATTGATTTGGAGCTTTTGAAATGATTCTATGCTTATATGGTATAAGTTCATTTGTAAACTGCTTATTAACTTCTATATTTGCTTCTATCCTAATTGCAACGAGGTCAACCTACTTTGTTGATCCTCATATGTGTTAATGCTTATATTATTGCTATTAACTTGCCATCGTTAAGTGCATTGCATAGTGGTTGCGCAACCATAGTGTCGGGGCGGATGTGTTGAATATCGGCTGGGCGGCAGAGGGCTTGCCGGTGGATATTCAAACTCCGTACCCTATTCCCTCATTCGCCTGGTCCGGAGATTGCCAGGGGATGTTGGGTCGTAGGATTCGGGGTACATCCGGAGTACACCCATTGGAGTGATTGGGGTTATGCCGGCTTATCGTGATCGTGCTCGTGGTTCGTGGATCGTGATTGAAGACCAGTGAAGATTGGTGTATAGGGGATTGTTGAAATGTATCCTTTTAATTGTGTGGTTATTTAAGTTATCATTGATTCTTAAATTGTTAAAGTGTTATTGTTGTGTAATTGTATTATCTGTTGCATTGCACGCCCCGGGACTATATCCCTCACTGGGCAACAGTGGTTGCTCATACCTCGATATCTGTTTCAGGAGACGCTGAGGGTGATCCCCAGCTTGTTGATTTAGTTGAGGAAGAAGAAGTTCAGATCGAGCCTTTACCTTAGTTGCTGTGTCTGATAACTTGAGGTGGTTAATGATTTTTGTTGCTTTGGGGAAGACTCCTCTGATTACTTTATGTACTATTTTGTAGCCCAAGGGCTTTGTATATGTTTGTTGTATAAGTCGAAGATTAGATGGTTGGGTTGTAGCTTTGAAAGTCTATGAACTGTAATAACTTTTATTCTTGCCTTATTTCCTTGCATGCTTGTGAGTGGATGGTTAATGTAGAATGCTTTACTCTTTAAGTTGTTATATTGATTTCCTAGAATGTAATGATTATAAGTCTATGCTGACAACCAGTTCTTGCATGCTTGTGTGTTTTGGTGATATTGTGTACTATAAGGCTCGGATGGCCTTATAGCTTTATTGTTTAATTAAATTAAGCTTGTATGTGTTGTAGAGACCTTGTTTAAGTGTTTACAGGTTTTTAGAATGTCCACGGTACAGAGGAGACTCTGTCCGTGTGTCGGGTCCGGACTTAACCTTTAGCTTGGGGGTTGGGTCGGGGCGTGACAAGCACATCATCAAGTTACTAAACAAAAAAACATAAAAGAAACTAGTCTAATTTTTTTGTTGTGAATTTCCATTGTTGCTGCTTCTGTTCTGCACTTTTGATTCAATGCCTTATATAGGCATAACCGTTTTTTACTTAACCGCCTTGGCCAATGGGCCAAGGCTTTACTTGCATTTAATTTTTCTTTTTCAAGTCTTCAACAAATTCTCACAAAAAAGTTTTTCTTCATTCTTTTTCATCCAATCCTTCGAGATGTTGCTCCAATTGTTCTTTCATCATCACAGCTCTTGATCTGCAACTCCCTGTGATCTTCATATTTAATTATTTTTCTCATGCACAAACAACTCTTTAGCCCTGAAATATGTGAAAAAGCCTTAATTAAATTATAAACAAAATTAATGCACTTAAGACTTATTAATTATGCTTAAATTGAATGCAATAAAGGCTAATTTAAATATAAAAATATGCAAACCCCGATTTATATTACCAGACCCGGATCCGTGTTTGGATTTGGGTCCAGGTCCAAATCCATGATCCAAAATAGTTTTGGGTTGTTGGGTTTCAATTTGGACTTGGACCTTTTATTTTTCTTTTCAAATTGGGCTATTGGGTTAGTTTTAAAAGGAGTTTTAAAAACTACTAGGCTAAGTGTTTTAAATAAATTAGTTGGACTTGTTTTATTTAAATTCAGTCCAAGTTTATTTTTGACCCAATACTATTTGATTTAAAGCCCAAAATAATATATAGAGACTTTTATTTAATAAATGATTGATTAAATTAAATAAATAAAGGGTGTTTTATTTATGAGATATTATTCTTATTTAATAAATGGTTTATTAAATTAGGCAAAATAATATAATGAGATTATGGAACTAATTGCGCCATATTCGGAGGATTACCTTTGAATGTATGATTGTGTGTATGGATGATCATGGACTAAAAATTGTAAATGGATAAATGAATGGATGAATGATTGATTTATTTATTTATTTACCCATTTTGGGTTTTTTGTAATTTTTTAAGTGGGCTTGCATGCTTCTTACCCATTTTGATAATGGAAAACCCCATTCTCATTTATGTACCCCACTAGATTAGGAATCTATGTACATAAATATAAAAAGAAGATCAAGCAGGACGCATCAAAGAGTTGATAAACCCAGTTCACAAAATGAGTTTTGTGAAGCCGAGAAGGAGCAACATATGCATCAACTAAATGGGTCATTTACTTGATTTAGGTATTCAACCTAGTGGTTCAAGTTAAGAGTGTTCCTAGTTCATGATCATCCCATTTTATTTTATGCATTTATTTATTTATTTATGCTATAAATATGTGATGAATGCATAAATGTTTCTATTTATTTATGCGATAAATTGAAATTAGAAGCATGTGAAAAGTGAGACCTAAGTAAAGACCAGTAAACCTTCTTAAACTAAATATTAAGTTGATGATGGTGTAATCTTGAGAAGATTATATCATTGTCTTCTATTATCATAGATTAGTTTATATCTTGGGCAAGTAAGTAGCTAGCTATGGACATATAGGGGTTATTTATTTGTATCAACATATGAACTAAGTCTATATAAGCATGAGATGTAGGAAATTTGGATTCTCACTGGCCACCAAAAATCTATAATGTGAGGTGTCAGTGTTGCATTGATCCAAGTTTTCCAGGATAATGAGTTTGACTTAAACAATCTTGGAGACCTAAAAACTATAATGTGAGGTCAAAAGGATTGAAGGCAAGAATAATTGAAATTTGTATGAGATATATTGAATAAGAGGTTATTCACCTATTTATTTTAACTTCACCAAAAATCTAAAATGTGAGGTGGGTTAAAATAAATGGACCCTCAATTCCACAAAGAAAAACACCTCATTGTTTTTCTGTTTTCCATTAGGGAAGTGTGAGATTCGAAAAAAATTTAGTGGGGGTTACTGTTGGATTTAAAGACCCAAATCAAACAGTTAATAATATAATTATCTAATATCCTTATAATTGTCTACATATATAATATCGAATATGAACCTGCCCTTCTATTTTGACTAGACCAAACTTCAATGACTAGCTCAATATTTTGAGAATTGTTCTCGAATCTGAGAAAGTCATACACGTTCTAGATGTCTAAATAAGTTGTCGAAAGATGCAAGAGAGCATGGATAATATATCAATCATTAATTACTTACAAGAGTTGTGAAGTAAACGAGATAGGACAACTAGGCATGAGATATCTAGTGGTAGATATAAGATATCTAGGAAATCGTCCTAAATAAAGATTGACTTAGAGAAAATGGATTTGATTTCAAATGATCTCAAGAAAAGTGTTTTGAGTCCATGAGTTTATTCATGGTTTATCATATGTAGATGAATCTAATCCTCAAAGTCAATTTTTAATTCTCTCTTGACGTTCATAATGGATTTTTTCGTGTGGATACATTTGACGCAACTTTTTGACATGAGAGTCATGTATCAAGGATAGATCTGGAAAGGTGAATTTAATTGGTAGAAGGAGATTATTTCCACTATGAGAAAAGGAGAACTACTAGGAGAGAAAAATTCAAAGGACTTTAAAGAGTTTGAAGGGAAAGGGATGTCCTCTATAAATATACCTCATTTTCTCGTTCGCCCATCTGGGTGTTCATTAAATTGAGCAATTGTTGCTCAAATACATAGAGTCACTAAAACATTATATTCGTTTCGTGGACTGTAATACCCGTGCCAAAGGCATGTCGGAACAAATTGGTAATTATTAGAAAATGACCCATTAATGTTTGAAAAGGTAATGAGTGGTGTAAAATGTGTCAAAATGATGCTGAGACATTTCATTTGATGTCGAATTGGATTAAATAAGTCATACTCGGAAGTTACGAGTCAGTTTTGAGCTAAATTTGATATAAAAACTGCACCAATTGGGAAATATTTAAGTAGCGAATTATACATGCTTGCAAAGCTCTACGAGTCTAGTTTCTAACGCTTCAGACGGTTCACGAATTGGAGTTTTCTAGGAGAAGTTATGGCCATTTTGGTAAAATGTGTCAGAGCTGCCTCTATGATGTAAAAATGTAACTTTGACGCTATTTTGTTTCAATTATGATTTATTCCGCTCTGATTGGGTTTATTTAAGTCTGATTAGATTTATTTGGTCAAGATTAGTTTTAATTGTATATGAGTTAGTGGAATAAGTTAAGTGAGAATTGACCAAGCTTGACCATTTGGCTTAAGACCTTGACCATTTGACATAAAATAAAACAAAGCCAAAACCACCACAAAAAGCTAGCCAAAATCGGGTAGAGAGAGAAAAATGGAGAAAAATAGAAAAATGTTAGGGTTTTGCAATTTTGGTGAAGATTGAAGAGGAAATAGTGCATTTTAGACCAAGACCAAGTAGATTTAGCTTATCCATTGCACAACCATGCTTATTCTTGCATTCATCTTCAAATTTGGTGAGGGGATTTTAAATCTAAGAGTTTAAAGTTGATGTCTTGTTTATGAACTTTCTTATTTATGCTTTTTATGTTGAATATGCTTTTGTATCTATAGCTAAGTAGAGCTTAGGGAGTAACATACTTGCTTGGTTTCAAGATTGAACCATTAACTCTTGTTGTTGGCTAAAATGTGTTGTAGTTTGATTGTTATAGCTAGAAATGGGTTCAATCCTTGTGTTATGTTTAAATATGGAGTTCATATCCATATAAATGTGTTCATAGCTTGATTTCATGGCTTAGAAATAATGTCATACCCCAACTCGACCCCACTTATGATCAGTCATGACGCAACGGAATTTTAGCAATATAACGTCTGTAATATGGACAACAGGCTCTAAACCAACCCTTTATAACATCACACAACCAACTCCAAATTTCAACAACAACTCCACAACCATTCATCAACATTCAACACAATACATTAAACAATCATATGCCATACCAACCACAAGTCATAAGTCTCTGTTTCAACAACATACTACAAGTTATACTATACATATGCATACTTGATATAAAACTAGACTAGCAACCTACTCATAATCCAAAGTAAGACAACTAAACTAGCATTATAGTTTCACTATCTTTATAACATCTTATACAATACAAACATCAAAGCAAATACAATACAACTTGTTCTAATTTACAAGACAACAAAAAAAAGAACTCCAGCCAAGACATCATGGATAAGACTCTTGCACAATTGACTCGTCCACATAAGGCTCATACTCAGTCTCCTGAGGCACGTACCCTAACTCTAGCTCGGTAACACCTGAAAGTCAGCAAAGAGGGTGAGCTTATACAACACAAAGCTCAGCGAGGGTTCAAAAGATGTTTTAAAAATATTTACTTTACCCCTTGGGAAATCATCCTATGAACAATAACACACAATAAATTTCATTAACATCAACATTTCAATTCAAGCCACATAAATAACCATTCAATTTAGAAAGGATACACTAGTTGATGTAACTCCATATGCCATCACGATCTCAACCAACTTCTTGTAACTCCCATTAATACATACCAGAGGTACCTCATCTAGCCCCTCCTTCCATGGTATCTTCACCTATGCGAGCTGGGGGTAATACATCATAGTCATACCATTATCAACCCGACAGTCTGATGCTGCCCGAGAGGTGACACACACTATTAAGACTCATGACAATAATAATAAACATTTCATATTCTGAGAAGACAACAAAGTAAGTTGTCCTCCAGAGCAACGTCAATCAGTTATCAATACCTCAATCAACATAATATCAATTAAACAACTACGACAACTAAGTTAGATGACAAAGTAGGCCACCTAACTTATCACACATTTCAACATGCATTCAATCCCGAACCTACTCAACAACAATCCAAGAAACAACTACACAAACACTACCAAACAACTAAAGACAACATTTAAGCATTTTAAAGAAATACTACACAAACTTCTAAAATTCATAACTTACAATCTACTAATCAAACAACCCCCCGAACCTTTTCCTATTACTCAACCACACATGCAACTACATTAACCCCCTCGAAAACCAATCAAAAGCCACTCAAAATAAGCCCAACAAGCTAAAAATGGCAATGCATACATGGCTGATTTTTCAGACTTTTGCTATGGCATTCAAATTAAAAATTTGGCATTGCAATATTACTACACAATAATTAACAAACCTATAGAAGCAATTACAACTTAATTCCAACCACTACAACAACAATTATTCAAATATAAGTCAGATAATCAATTTAAATACCTGAAAAATAAAAATACATGTTGCTACTGTTTAAAATGGCTACAAATGCATATAATTGGTCTTTATCATCTACTAAGCAATAATCTAACATCAATTTAACAAAATAGCAACTATAAATGCATCAACCAAAAATCCAACTCAACTTTAAAATAATGAACTATATTTTTCCCTCACCTTTGATGCAAAAAAATGCTAGAAATGTGTAGAATGGATGCCCAACAAGTAATTTCAAGCTTTGAATAAACTGATTTGGACTTGAAATGAGTTTTTTCTTCAAAAATTAGCTTTGAAACCCTTTGAAAAATATTTTATTCTTCTCCCATGGAAGCTCACGGTCTTCTGTGTGTTTGTGGTGTCTTTTGTGTGTTTTTTTGGCTGAAATGTTTGTTAAATAAGTTAAAATGCAAGGTCAAAGTAATAAGTCTTGGTCAAAGTTGGCAATTTTTGCTATTTTAGTTCATTTTTGCTTAAAATAGACTAGTTAAACTATCTAACTTATATAATATATTTAGTAGGACTATTTTAGTTGAAAACATTTATATATAAGCATATATATACATACAATTAATTTCCAATACATATTTTTGCAAAAGAAGATGAAAAGTAATATTAATTGTTTTTCAAATGTCTTTTAAATGCATTTTTCAATTGTGCCATTCTAGAAATATTTAAGATGATATATAATTTATATGTAATATATACTAGGTCAACAAAAGTTAAAGCAAGAATATATTTATATGTAATGGATGTAATATAATTAATATATATAATATTAATTTACTATTTTTGCTTAAAAACGTTAATTTTTACCCGAAAAGTCTGTTTTAAATTCCTAACTTATTTCAGAAATATTTTTTATTAAATCACTGGTCCTTTAATAATGGGGAACTAGTTTTTAAAACGTTTAGAAGACCAATTCAAAATTCTAGCTGATGTGTCTTAAAATACTATTCATAAAACTAAACGATAAAATTTTCAATGCAGAAGTAAAAATTTCATGAATACTCATTTATCATGTAATAGAAGTGATAATCACATAATTATCACATTTTAATTCAAATAACATATAAACAAGTCAAAACACGTAATTGCAAATAAGAGCAAAATCGGGGTCTCACAAATAAGTTTAGCAAAAGTTTTGTGTCAATTTGTATAGCTATCCAGAAATTCCAAGTTCTCTGCAATGAATTTTCTTGACTGATTTGATATAGTAAACGTTGTTTGTGGCTGAATATTGGATATGTTATACTAGAGAGGTAGTGGCACAAATTGTCTTTTATGTGCATTTCCTAATTCCATGGTTAAGTTGTTCATTAAAATCAATTTCAGTGAGTTACTTGCTAAAAGTGCTACACTAGACAGTTTGTGCAACTTATGTTCTTAAGGGCATAACTCAGTGAATTTGACTTCAAATTGAGCTCCGTTGTTTCTAGGTCAAACCACAACCTGTACTCAGAAGAAATGGACTACAAACAGCAATACAACATACACGAATCACATACAACTCTTTTTTGACATAACGATCCAAATTCTTAAGGCCATCCGAGCCTTCAACCATAGCAAGATAAACATTCAAGCAATGGACTTAAACAATACTAACCCTACACAAATACTAGCTTATCATACCACTCTAATATCCCTTAATCTAAGCTATCATAGTTATAAAGATATATTATAAGTCATTCACATAAAATTTAACTTTAATACATCTTTTACATAACTTTACATACAAGATCAACCAAAATAGAACACATATACCATTCACTAACCACACTTTACATTTTATTACATAAAATTTTCTTCCTCTGTCATACACTTAAACTTGTTCTTCTATTTCTTGAGAAGTAGTCCCTGCCTCCCTGTAAAATTGTCATTGAAAAGGGTGAGCATACATTTATGCTCTGTAAGGGAGGGAATAAACGGGAAAGCATTTCGCAATGGTTTTCGTGCAATGCATATAAGACATGTAAATAACATTTAACTAAAAATTATAAGCAACGCGGAAAGGTAACACTAACATGATAAGCATTAAAGTATTAAAAACGCTAAATAAACACTTTAATATGAGATCGCTAACCCCATGGAACGCTCCGTCCATGTGGGCTCACTTCTTTTGCGCTATGTTTCTCTTTCCCCTTGACTCTTCACTTGTCGACTTCACTTATCGCTCCGCTAGGCATACTCTGAATGTATCCCGATTCCTACGACCCATGTCCATTGAATGCTCCGTCCATGCGACTAGGGAATAGTCCACGGTGGGTTAGCATCCACTGGCAAGCCCTTTGTCGCCCAGTGAATGATCACCACATCTGAGCCGACGCTTAAGTTTGCAACCTTTGCTATGCTGAATACTTGTTAGCACTGTTAGTTCGCTTGAGACAGTTTATAGCACATCACAAGTTGCCACATTGAAGCACTTAAACATTTGAGTATAATAAATGCACGCAAGTGAGAAGTGACAAAAGAGGCCACTCTCATGCACATGATTATTCACATGCTCTAAGAATTTTAAACATGCGCTAAATTACTTTAAACTACTTGACATGCTATTATGACACTCTTTAGTTCATGTACTTAGCATTCATTCTCGAACAACTCACTTAGCATGCACGGGATTCTAAAGATCATAAACTCATTAAGCATATTCACTAAGCTAGAATCACTAAGCTAACACAAGTAGAACACTTAAAACTCTTAACTAAAACATTTTCAACTTCTACCAAAACATAGCATTTTCACGTAACGCTAATATCTATCATCTCCAACATGCTCGGAACACGGTGCAGGGTTAAGAATTGACAAAGAAATGTCAAGCCACAAGACCCTTTGGGCTTGTAACACCCCGTTTCCTCACGAGACCGGAGCCCCGATCCAAATCCCGAGGTCACAAAAAATGAGAAAAAACAGACACAATTTTCCCTGTTTCTAGGCCTATCCACAAACCTGCACGCAGAAGAAATGGTCCACAACAACAATATACCAATATTCATAACTTCCAAGTCTTTAAGGCCATCCGAGCCTTTCTACCATATTAAAATAAAACATACAAGCAAGCATTTTCTTTAGTTACTGAACTATTATAGTCATAATTTCAATTATCGTACCGCTCTAATCTTTTCTACTTCATTTTCTTAGATTTTAAGCTATCATCCAATAGTCATTTAACCCCATACAAGCATGCAAGTTACTAGGCAATAAAGTAAAACATTAAAGGTATTACAGGCCAATCACTAACTACTTAATCACACACGACTTTAATACAATCCTCCAAACCAAATACATTTGCATATAAGACCTCTATGGTCTCAAATAGATTACAAGCCAAGCTATTCAATTACTTTACATAAATTCACTTATAATAACCAACTAAAGTTAAAACATCCACTCAAGAAGATTCCTGAGCCTTCTCCTTCTCAACCTCCGAAGGAACTGAACCTGAAAGGGTTAGAAAGAGGGAGTGAACAAACAATGTTGCTCAGTGAGGGAAGGAAACAGTTATTCGGGGAGTTTTGAAAATTCTTTTGTGCAATGCAGCAACCAACAATAAAGTAAACTAACAATACAAAACTAGTATACAAATTAATAAACTAACAAATTTACATCAAAGGAAGAAAAACAACCACGATAAGACAAGTACATAGAGTAACCACGAGAATACAATCAAGGTAACTCTCCAAGGAACAAGGGCCCAAGCGAGAGTTACTCAAAAGGATACAATGTTGATCACGAGCACGAACCATGAACCACCAGCCACGAACCATGAACCACAAACAAGATATATTGATAAAACAATAATGATAATGATAATGATAACGATAACGATAACAATAAGCCAGCATCCTCTATAACTCCAGTGGGTGTACTCCGGATGTACCCCAAATCCTATGACTCAGCTCTCCCAGGGCGGTATCCCTAGCAAGAGAGGGAATAGCTACGGAGGATGAATAACCACTGGCAAGCCCGTTGCCGCCCAGTGATGACCACCACACTGTGCTGAATGGTTGTGCAACCACGACAACGATAACGAGAAATATAAGTCACAAGATATGAGATTATACTCGATGGTATCTATTTTCCATGGAAAACCGATTTGATAATCATGCAAGGTAAACCCATACAAGACAATTTACAAACATTACAGGGAATATCACAATGTAAGCAAAATAACTAACATTTAAAGCATGGGAATATTTCACATAACCAATATACAACAGATAAATGTGAATAAGATGCAACTCCCTCACCTCTAGAAAGACAAACCTGCAGGAACCTAGCCAAGAACCCCTCCAAAACATCTCCAAAAGCACCAATTCCCTTCAATTACCATTACATAATACAATCAACCATATGCATAAGAAATTATACATGCAATTCAATTCATCAATGGTGCTAAATAATAAAATAGGATCACACTCACCTAATTCCTCATTCCTATATTATTAGCATTCCCCAATAATCATTACCTATCATTACATTCTACTCGATTGGCAACTAACCACTCCGATTTCCACTCAACTACTAAAGCTACACATGAACCACTCTTTAGACATAATTGGCCTCAATCAACTCACGCATTTCAATCATTTCTACCCCTTCGATTAGAGTACATAAAGAGTAGCATTAAACCCATTCTATTCATGCTCAACTAACTAGTCTATATACTCAAATTAACAATCAACCATACAATGCTCATTAACTAACCCTTTATACTCAATCAACTCTCTACAAGTTCAAATCACAATCTAGCAATTCCAAGCATTAATCTAGTCATTCTACCACTTATGGAACCTACTACAAGTATCAAACGAGCATTTAACCATCAATTCAACAAAATACTATTCATTTGGCCAACTTTCTCAAGCTACCCACTCCATTTGAGATACGAGACTTGCAAACCAACTTCACCACTCACTTCTAGACACTTTATGACGTGTTTCTATACTACGAAATCTCAATTTAACCCACACAACTAACATAAAATCCTGAAATTTCAATGCCATGAATACACCACAATCATTCTCTAGCCTATCTAAGACCATACAACTCACCCAAACGCGCCCGGTCAACACTTTGTTCGATTGACCCCTTTGGTCCAAACTCAAGATTCTCTAATTCTAAACATGTTCTAAACAATTTAACATCACATTTATCCTCAATATCATTTATGGCACCTAGCACAAGCATTAAAACACAATTTAAATCAAAAACTCCAAATTATGAAGCTTTTACCACTCAATACTATTCATCTTCTTCCTAAATTGTCCAAACACCATTTATAACCAATGCAATTGCTAAATAACTATAAAATATTTTTCTACAAACTTATTAACAAGCAACATAAACAATTTGAACCAAGTGTAACATCAATTAAAGCAATTCAGGCATATACCCAGTTACTATTCACTTCAAAAATAAAATACGTTAAAATTAAATTCTAAAACGGTATAAAGATGCCATAACACATAGATAACAAGGAAAAAAAATACTAATTTAGACATACAATGCAAGAATCATGTGATTTAAAGTGATTTTAAAAATGGCCCTCACAAATTTTTTTTATTCCGAAACGCGAAAAACAATTAGTAGAAAGGTGGAGCACGTCGAGATGAGTCCGAACGTGTTTGAGTTGGCCCGAGGAACCTTCGTTTTGACCTTGAAAGAGCAATTTTTGCAAGAAAAATACTATTCCCGTATGTAGCATTTTTGGCTGACTTTGGGCTTTTTTTGAGCATTTTTTGAGCAATGTTGACTATTTTTTGTCTTTATATACTTTAAGTGAAGTCAAACTTGGTCAATGGAAGACTTGGTTGGAGATTTTCACTATTTCGCTTTAAAACGCTACTTTTTTCTCGCGAAAAGTCTACTTAAACTTTTTGGTTTGTTTCTAAAATAATTTTACAAAGTCATGGGTTAAATAATAGTGGTAGAATAATTTTTAAAATATTTAAAAGACTCGTTTTGAAATTTTTAAAAGAAAAGTCCTTAAATGCAATTTGAAAGTTCTTTTAATGAAATTTTCACTGAAAATCTTTATGAAATTAATATGAATGCACATATATCAACTACTAAAATAAATAAAAACAAAATTGTACATAATGTGACAAATAAACATTTAAAGCAATTAAATGCTCGTAAATATATGTAATGAAATAAAACATGAATGCACTTGGGTTCGGGCGTCACAGGGCTGAACCTTACTCTTACACGGCCCAAAAAAAAAACACACACACACACACACACAAGTTCCAAACCTAATTTAACCATTTTAGGCACTTAGCTAGCTATACAAACATGTATTTAACTTCAATTAACCTTTGGAACACTCCATTTGCGCTTAAACACAACTCTTTAAGCAATTTTAGTAATCATTATCTTCTACCTTGCATACATATATAAAGCTCTAACTACCCATGTGCAAATAGCTCAAAAGCCTACTGTACAACATCTCTAGCTAGCATTTCATATATTAGAAGCTATAAAACAACATTTATCCACAATATCTCATTTTTATTACAACTAGAAATTAAGAAAAAATGCAAACAATAATGTCTCCCTCACCTTGTATATGCTAGAGATGGAGAAAATATGCAAGAAAACACCTTGATCCTTCTCAAAATTGCTCCAATATGCAAAGAAAAACCAAGCCCTAGCTAATTTTCTTTTTTTTTCCCCTTCCTTGGAACCCGACAGTTCTTGTTGTTGTTTTTTTTCTTTTTGTGTTATGTTTTAGCTAGTATGTATATGTATGTATATATATTAGATGTATATATGTAGGCTAATAAGTGGGTTAGGCTTATATGATAAGGTTTGGGCTTGGTTTATATAACTAAAAACTAATTAAAGTTTAAATGACCCAAAGATAAACTAATTGCTACTATTCACTCGGGGACACCAACTGTTTTCTATCTCATGCTCGGAGCATGCAATGCACAAACTTCTAATGAATGAAGACATTAAATGTGATGTATAATGAAGGAAAAATATAAAATTCAGAAAATAAAATAGTTAAAAAAAATCACCTTGGGCACATATTAAACATAAAATTTCAACAAACTAAAGCAAGATTTAAGTCAAATAAAAGTACATATGCAAATAGAACAATTAATTAAATCAAATTAAAAGTCTCTCTAGGCTCGAGCGTCGCACTCTCTCCCCCTTAAACAAATTGCGCCCTCGCAATTCCTTATTTGCAAAGAATACTACTTCGGACTGTCATATTTTTAGCCCAAGTCTTCCACATAAAGCACTGAGAACTGAACCTTGATTATCTACTGCTGACGGCCAAATAGAAGTACTAGTGGAACCCCCAAATAATAATCTTTCATTAAAATTTTCCCAAAGAAAAATACTAACACATTTGTTAGAAGGATACCAATAAGAACCTTAGTAGATTACCAAAGAAAATACCACATAAGAAATCCCAAAATATAGGTGCCAAATAAAGGCTCCAAGTGAAAATACCAATCCAGAAGTCCGAATAAGAATCCAAAGTATTATCTCCGAAGAAAATACCAATGAGTAATGCCACAAGCCAAAGTAAAATACCCGAGTACTGATTAAGGATCTCATACAAGAATGTCGATACTGAATATCATGTAGAAATACCAAATAAAAACCTTAGGCAAGAATACCGATTAAGAGTCCAAACTAGAATACCCAATAATATCCAAGTGAAATCTTCGAACAAGTATGCCGAATATGGACTCCAATTCAGTTTATCAAAAATAGTAGCAAGGAAGGATACCATCTATTAACCTTGATAGATATCTGGTTAGTTGCCCCTTGTATTTGTTGATCCAAGTCTTTAGAAGATCTGATGTTGGCTATCTCTCTTTAGGGGAAAGAATTTTTTTACCAATGCAAGGGGGTAATGCATGTATGCAGTCAAAACCACTTAAAGTAAACCTTTTAATACACATATTAGTACCAATAGCTAAGACAATTAATTGTTCATGAATTCACTTATGTACACATAGTCTCATAATGCACGTACCACATACTCCACATATATTGCACAAATATCTACCACATAGGTGCATTCAAAATCACACAAGGGTACATATTCATTCAAGGATACATAAGCCTTGCATACAAGCACACACCTACTCAAAACACACTTCACATGCACGTATTCGGGGTTCACAACCCGACAGACCTAGGACCCTATCTCGGCTGAAAGCTATCTAAGCTCTAATACCACCTGTAACACCTTGATCCCTCACGGGACTAGGAATCCTATTCATTCCACTAATAACAACCCCCAGGCATAAAAAATGAGGAAAAACGAATGGAGTCTCCCATGTTTCTAGGCCAAACCACAACCCGTACTTAGAAGAAATGGACCACAAACAGTAATACAACATACACAAATCACATACAACTCTCTTTTGACATAACCATCCAAGTTCTTAAGGTCATCCGAGCCTTCAACCACAACAAGATAAACATTCATGCATTGGTCTTAAACAATACTAACCCTACACAAACACTAGCTTATCATACTACTCTAATATCCCTTAATCTAAACTATCACATTTATAAAGATATATTATAAGCCATCCACATAAACTTTAACTTTAATACATCTTTTACATAACATTACATACAAGATCAACCAAAATAGAACACATATACCATTCACTAATCACACTTTACATTTTATTACATAAAATTTTCATCTTCAGCCATACACTTAAACTTGTTCTTCTATTCCTTGAGAAGTAGTCCTTGCCTCATTGCAAAATTGTTATTGAAAAGGGTAAGCATACATTTATGCTCAATGAGGGAGGGAATAAACTAGGAAGCATTTCACAAATGGTTTTCATGCAATGCATATAAGACATGTAAATAATATTTAACTAAACATTATAAGCAATGCGGAAAGGTAACACTAACATGATAAGCATTAAAGCATTAAAAACACTAATAAACACTTCAAAAAGGATATCGCTAACCCATGGAACGCTTCGTCCATGCGGGCTTACTTCTCTTCCACTATGTTTCTCTTTCCCTTTGACTCTTCACTTGCCGGCTTTACTTATCGTTCTACTGGGCGTACTCCAAATGTACCCCGATTCCTATGACCTACGTCCATGGAACGTTACGTCTGTGCGACTAGGGAATACTCCACGGCAGGTTAGCATCTACTAGCAAGCCCTCACCGCCAAGTGAATGATCACCACATCCAGGCTTAAGTTTACAACCTTCGTTACGCTGAATACTTGTTAGCACTGTTAGTTTGCTGGAAAGAGTTTAAAGCACAAAACACGTTGCCACATTGAAGCACTTAAACATTTGAGTATAATAAATGCACATAAGTGAGAAATGACAAAAGAGGCCACTCTCATGCACATGATCATTCACATGCTCTAAGAATTTTAAACATGCGCTAAATTACTTTAAACTACTTGACATGCTATTATGAGATTCTTTAGTTCATGTACGTGGCATTCATTCTCGAACAACTCACTTAGCATGCACGGGATTCTAAAGCTCATAAACTCATTAAGCATATTCACTAAGCTAGAATCACTAAGCTAACACAAGTAGAACACTTAAAACTCTTAACTAAAACATTTCTAACTTCTACCAAAACATAGCATTTTTACTTAATGCTAATATCTATCATCTCCAACATGCTCGGAACAAGGGGTAGGGTCAAAAATTGTATGGCAAATGAATGTCAACCCACAAGGCCCGTTAGGCCGAACCTTATTCCTACACGGCCAAAAAAATACACATACACACACATACACACACACTAGTTCCAAACCTAATCTATCCATTTTAGGCACTTAGCTAGCTATACAAACATGTATTTAACCTCAATTAACCACTAGAACACTCCATTTGCGCTTAAACACAACTCTTTAAGCAATTTTATTATTCATTATCTTCCACCTTGCATACATATACAAAGCTCTAACTACACATGTGCAAATAGCTAAAAAGTCTACTCTACAACATCTTTAGCTAGCATTTTATGTAGTAGAAGCTATAAAACAACATTTATCCACAATATCACATTTTCATTACAACTAGAAATTAAGAAAAAAATGCAAACAATAATGTCTTCCTCACCTTGTGTATGCTAGAGATGGAGAAAATATGCAAGAAAACACCTTGATCCTTCTCAAAATTGCTCTGATATGCAAAGAAAAACCAAGCCCTAGCTAATTTTCTTTTTTTTTTCTTCCTTTGAACCCAACGGTTCTTGTTGTTGTTTTTTCTCTTTTTTTCTTTTTGTGTTATGTTTTAGCTAGTATGTATATGTATGTATATATATTAGATGTATATGTGTAGGCTAATAAGTGGGTTGGGCTTATATGATAAGGTTTGGGCTTGGTTTATATAACTAAAAACTAATTAAAGTTTAAATGGCCCAAAGATAAACTAATTGCTACTATTAACTCGGGGACACAAACTATTTTCTATCTCACGCTCGGAGCATGCAATGCACAGATTTCTAATGAACAAAAACATTGAATGTGATGTATAATGAAGAAAAAATATAAAATTCAAAAAATAAAATAGTTACAAAAATCATCCCGGACACATATTAAACATAAAATTTCAACAAACTAAAGCAAGATTTAAGTCAAATAAAAGTAAATATGCAAATAAAACAATTAATTAAATCAAATTAAAAGTCTCTCCAGGCTCGGGCGTCACAACTAATATGTTAAGTCCTGATTTGTCTAAGACTCGAAGGGATAAGAACAAGAGTGATGCCAGATACTATGTATAGGATGACCTATACTTATGGAAGCATTCTGCAGATCAAGTGATAAGGAAATGCGTTCCTGAAAATGAAATTATTTCTACTCTCACCTTTTGTTATTCTTATATTTTTAGAGGTCATTGTGAGACCCCATATTTTGCCTTTACCTCGATTTGCATATTTTGTCTCGATTTGCGTGATTTGACTTGTTTATGTGTTATATGATTTAGAATGTGCTAAAAATATGATTTATACTCCTAATACATGCTATACGTGCATTCATTAAATTTTCATCAAAATCGGCACCATAAATTTTATCGTCGGTTTTAGTGAATAGTATTTTGAACACCTTCCACTAAAATTTTTACATGAGTGTTTTAAAACCTAGTCCTCAAGTATTAATAGACCCGTGTTTGATTAAAACGGATTTGGAATCGGTTTTAGAATTTTAAAGATTTTTACACTTTCTTTTGCGAAAAACGAGTTTTTAAGCCGACTCGGGTGGAAATGTTTAAATGCAAAACTTTTTGTCATCTAAAATATATTGTCTAGAATTATTTTAAGTGTCAATTTAATGTTTGAGCAAGAAATAGTCTAAAAAGCGAATTAAAAGACAAGAAATACTAAAAATAAACTAGTTTCTACCTTTGACTTCTTTTAATTTAGTTGACCTTTGCTTAATATATCATCAACAAACAATAGCAGAGCACAAAACATACTCATTTTACACACACATGGCCGAGAGCCATTAGAGAGAAAAGCAAAGAGTTTTCTTCAAGTTTTCAAATAGATTTTTCATTAGAAATTGCATTGGAAGGCCAAATCTCATCATCCAAAGCTTGATTCTACTTGTTGGGCATTTATTGAGCATCTTTCTAGCTTCATAACACATCAAAGGTGAGAGAAAAATTCTAGATCTGAAATGTCATTTTTTATATTTTTGCATATAATTGAATTTTGAACCGTTAGAAAGTTGAATTGATGCTATATTATTGCTCAGTACATGCTAAGGATCGTTTATATGTATTTATATAAGATTTGAACCGTTGTAGCATCAATTTTATTTTTCGGGTATTAAAAGTTGAGTTGTTGGCTATTTGTTGATTATCTGGAGTTGTGGTGGTTGGAATCGATTGCTGTTAGCTTGTAAAAGTTTGTTAAATATGTGGTACTAATGTTGTAATGCCGAAATTTTGATTGTGATGTTTGTGTAAAAGTCCAAAATTTTTTGTCTATGTGCATTGAGGTTTTAGGGTTGTTGGGCTTAATGTGGATGGTTTATGGTTGGTTTCTAAGGGGGTGAATGTTGTTGATTGAGTGGGTGAGTGATAGAAATTGGTTTGGAGGTTATTGGATTAGTAGAATGTAAGTTATGACTTTTAGAAGTTTGGGTTGTCTTTCTTTAAAATGTTGATTATGCCTTTAGATGTTTGGGTAGTGTTTGAGTGATTGAATTGTGAGTTGTTGATGGTTGGACTAGGGTATGGTTGTGTGTTTGATGCATGTTAAGTTGGGTGGCCTACTTTGTCATCTAACTTAGTTATTTATTATTTAATTGAATAGTTGTTGTTATGTTGTTGAATTGATGATTATCGATTGATTATTGTTGAACCGGGAGATAGGCAACCTACTTTGTTGTCCTCTTGTGATAATTGATTATTGATGAACAGGGAGATAGTCAACGGAAAAGGTTATCCTCCTGTGATTGAATGTTTATTATTTATTGCTGAGTCTTGGTATGTGTGTGCCATCTCGCGGGCAGCATCGAGCTGTTGGGTTGAAATCGGCATGACTACCATAGGCTACCCCCAGCTCCCATTACGGAGGTGTCATGGAGAGAAGGGCTAGTGAGGTACCTCGGGTGCGTGAGTAATTGGGAGTTACAAAAAGAACGGTTGAGATCGTGATGGCGTTTGGAGCTACACCAACTAGAGTATCCTTTATTGATTGGTCATTATAGTTAATGTGTTTATATTGTTATTGATGATTGTTGTGTGTTTACCACTCAAAGGATAATTTCCAAGGAGTACAGTGAATACTATTAGAGATCTATCAAATCCTCGTTGGGCTTGTTTTATATAAGCTCACTCTCAATTATTGCATGCATACAAGTGTTACCGATCCAGGTTACGGGTACGTGCCTCCAAAAGAGGATTATGTGCCATATGTGGGCGAGTCCTATGTGCCAGAGTCTTGTCCTTGATATCTGATGATGTAATTTTGTTATATTGTATATTAAACTTAGTTGTCATGTATTTCACTTAAAAGTTTATGTTATATAAGATGTTGTAATGATAATAGATTAAATGTTGCTAGTTTAGTGGTCTCATTTTTGGAATATGATTGGGTTACTAGATTGGTTATAATCTATTTTGGGATTGTATGTTATATAGTAAATGTATGATGTTGGAACGGAGGCGTATAACCTATAGATGAAATGGTAAAGAATGTTTATTATATATTGTGGTTGTGTTGTAAAATGTTGAATTATTGTGAAGTTGGATGTATGGGTTTCAAAGAGGTTGGTTTAGAGTCTCAGTGTCCTAATTACTGTCGTTATACTACCGAAATTCCGTTGCATCCTGACTGATCGTATGAGCGGTCGAGTTGGGGCGTTCATTAAGTTGTATTAGAGCGCATGTTTAGCTGTCAGCTGGGGTATCCTCGGAATGTGGGTAATGGTCTTAGCATGAAAGTATGTATGAAGTGAAAGAAAAGTGAAATAAGTATTAATATGATTAAGTGATTAAATAATTATGTGATTTAGTGATTATGTGATTATGTGATCAATTTGTTTATGTGATTGATACTTAAGTGATTTATGTGTTTTATGTGTTTTATGTGAGTTGTTGTTTATTTGCTAATAATTGTCTATAGCATGTCTATGTGCTATAACCTGTGCTAACTATTTAATTAGTAGAATGACTGGTAGACCAAGAACCAGAGGTAGTTGACGAGGCACCGGATAACGTGGCACCGGGCCGAGATAGGGGTGATGACTGTTTTGGTGTAACCATGGATAGGATTGGAGAGATTATGGCAGAGCAATCACAAATACTAGCAGGGCAGGCAGCCCAAGCACAGACGTTGCAGACTCAGTTGTTGAACGTTCAGGGTGGTTACCACGGGCGTGGTACGCTGAAAGAATTCTTGGGGTATTATCCGCCAAGATTTTAGGGGGAGCCAGATGATAGGAAAGTGGAAGCGTGGATTAATAAGATAGAGAAGGTATTCGATCCTCTAGACTATACTGACGAGAGGAAAGTCACTTATGTCATTTACTTGTTTGATGATAAGGCAGAGGAATGGTGGCATACAGCGAGAGTCGGTTGGGAGACAAGAGGTACTCCGTATGTTTGGGATACCTTTTTGAGAGCCTTTCGGGAAAAGTATGTCCCGAGGATTGCATGGGAAAGGAGGGAGGCAGAGTTTCTGTCCTTGGTTCAGGGGGATGCTTTAGTGGCTCAGTATGAGGCCACTTTCACTAGACTGTCCTGGTATGCACCGGAGTTTGTTGCAGATGAGGAGCACAAGACCCGGAGGTTTATGTTGGGTTTGAGGTTGGAGATTCAGGATGCGATGGCCCTGAATCAGTATGATATATTCTCTGAGGCTTTTGATGCGGCATCCAGACTGGAAAAGAGGAAAGGGGAACAGATCAGACCCAGTCAGCCTAGTAAGAGGCCATTTCAGTCGCAGGGCTAGCAGGGTATGTATAGACCTTCGGTACAACAAGGTGGTTATAGGCCCTCGGTGCAGCAGGGTTCTTTCAGACCACAGGGTTAGCAGGGTTACTATCGGCCTCAGTTTCAGCAGGGGTCTTATCAGGCTTAGTCACAATACAGACCGGCCCAGTCTCAGGGTCAATATAGGCCTAGTGTTGTGAGACCTCAGTAGCAGGCTGGTACAGCTGCTTTCTCGGCTTCTGGTTCTTCTAGGGACAGTGGCAGTGCTTCATCACCGTAGTGTACTTACTGCAAGCGTCAGGGCTATGTGGAGGCCGACTGTAGGGCGAAAGCAGGAATGTGTTTGGGTTGCGGTAACAATCAGCATAGGGTGAAGGATTGCCTTAGATTTCAGGGAACTGAGGGTTGGGCAGCGACCCAAAGTTATCATGGTCGACCTACTGGTTGTACACCTCAGCAGCAACAAGTTCAAGCTCAGGCCTATGCAGTAGATTTGGATGATGCACCTGAGGATACGGCAGTTGTAGAAGGTAACTTCCATATACTCAATCAACTTGTTAAAGTGTTGATTGATTCTGGTGCTACGCATTCTTTCATTGCGCCTACTTGTGTGCAACGTGTTAACATGCAACCTGAAAGATTGCCTTATGTGGTTGAGATTAGTACTTCTTTAATTGATAAATATGTGACTGGCTTAGTTTGTAAAGACTGTAAAATACATGTTAAGGGTCAGGATTTTCCATCAGACCTTATTTTATTTCCTATCCGGGGGTATGATGTAATTTTGGGTATGGACTGGCTTTCTAAGTATGATGCTCAGCTAAACTGTAGAACAAAGGTAGTATGGTTTCGTTTGCCAGATCAGCCAATGGTTGAGGTAGTAGGGAACCGGGATACTAAGACGAGTTTTATTATCTCATCAACTAAAGCTGTTAAGCTGGTGAGTAAGGGGTGTTCGGGTTATCTAGCTTATTTGATCAACAAGCCATCTGATAAGCTGAACCTAGAGGAAGTTCCTACTATTCGGGAATATCCCAATGTATTTCCCGAGGAGTTGCCAGAGTTACCGCCAGATAGAGATGTGGAGTTTGTGATCAATCTTATTCCCGGTACTCAACCTATTTCTAAATCAGCATACCGGATGGCACCAGCTCAGCTTAAGGAACTGAAAACTCAGCTGCAGGAGTTATTAGAGAAGGGTTTCATTCAGCAGAGTTCTTCACCCTGGAGAATACCTGTTTTATTTGTGAAGAAGAAGGATGATACCTTGAGATTGTGTATCGATTATCGTGGTTTGAATCAGGTAGCCATCAAGAATAAGTATCCTTTGCCACTGATTGATGAGTTGTTTGATCAACTTCAGGGAACCAAAGTCTACTCTAAGTTTGACTTAAGGCAGGGCTATTATCAGCTTCGGATTCGTACGGAGAATGTTCCGAAATCTGCTTTCAGGACTCGGTACGGGCATTATGAGTTTGTTGTTATGCCCTTTGGACTGACTAATGAGTCGGCAGCATTCATGGACCTTATGCATCGGGTTTTTCAGCCGTACTTGGATCAGTTCGTGGTAATCTTTATTGATGATATCTTAGTTTATTCTAAGTCTGAATCAGAGCATGAGCAACATCTACGGCTTGTCTTACAGAAGTTGTAGGAGCATCAGTTGTTTGCGAAGTTCAGCACATTGAATTTTGGCTGCAACATATATCTTTTCTTGGCCATGTTATCACACAGAGCGGTATTTCTATAGATCCCACTAAGATTGAAATGGTGATGTCTTGGAAACGGCCGGAGAATGCTTCGGAGATTCGTAGCTTTCTTGGCTTGGCGGGTTATTACTGTAGGTTTATCAAGGACTTTTCTAAGATTACAGGGCCACTTTCTAAGTTGACTCAGAAACGGACTAGCTTTGTTTGGGATGAGAAATATGAGAGTGGGTTTCAGGAGTTGAAAAAGTGATTGACTACAGCTTTAGTATTTGATCTACCATAGGGGACCGATGATATAGTTATCTACAGCGATGCATCCAAGGATGGTTTGGGTTGTGTACTTATGCATAATGGTCGAGTTATTGCCTATGCTTCTAGAAAATTGAAACCATATGATGTGAATTATCCGACTCATGATCTTGAGTTGGCAGCAGTTGTATTCGCACTAAAAAGGTGGCGTCATTATTTGTGGGGCAGTAAGTTTGAGATTTTCACTGATCATAAGAGTCTTAAGTACCTGTTCTCACAGAAGGAGTTGAATATGCGTCAACAGAGATGGATGAAACTTCTCAGAGATTATAATTGTTCTATCAGTTATCTGCCTGGGAAGGCAAATGTTATGATAGATGCTCTTAGCCATAAGATGAGTGTTTCTTGTTTGGCTGTCAAGAAGTGGGAGGTTCTTGAGGAATTCACTTATTGGAGACCGGAGTTGACTCAGGTTGGGGTGATGTATTCATATCTCCGTATTCAACCTTTATTGCTGTATCAGATCAGAGAAGCTCAGTAGCTTGATCCAAAACTTCTGAAGATCAAGGATCAGATTACGGATGATCAATCTGATTTCAAATTACATGAAGATGGTATTCTTCGATTTCGGAACAGGGTTTATGTTCCCGATGAACCGGTTTTGAGGCGAGGTATTATGGAGGAGGCTCATAATTCTAAGTACACCATTCATCCCAGTGGAAACAAGATGTATCGGGATTTGAAGCAACATTATTGGTGGAATAACATGAAAAAGGAGGTTGCTCAGTTTGTATCTAGATGTTTGACTTGTCAGCGAGTAAAAGCCGAACATCAACGACTTGCAGGGTTACTTCAGTCGTTGGCAATATCACAATGGAAATGAGAGCATATTATGATGGACTTCGTCTCTAGTTTTCCTAGAACACCGAGAGGTAACAACGCAGTTTGGGTTGTTGTTGATCGTTTGACGAAGTCAGCTCATTTCATTCTGATGAGGTTTGGGGATGAGGTTGCAAAGTTGGCAGATCTTTATTTGGATCAGATTGTTAAACTTCACAGGATTCTATCTAGTATTGTCTCAGATCGAGATCCTCGATTTACTTCTCGTTTGTGGGAGAAACTTCAGGAGACTTTGGGTACTCAGTTGAACTTCAGCACCGCGTATCATCCACAGACCGAAGGTCAGTCTGAGAGGACTATTCAGATTCTGGAAGAACTGGGAAAAATATCTACCACTTGCCGAGTTTTCCTACAATAATAGTTATCAAGCTACTATTGGGATGTCACCTTTTGCAGCTCTCTACGGCCGTAAGTGTCATTCACCTTTGTATTGGGATGAAGTAGGGGAGATGAAGACTATTGATACGACTATTATGCCAGAGCTTCTAGAGAAGATTGAGAATGTTCAGTTGATCAAGTAGAGAATGCTTACAGTGCAGAGCAGATACAAGAGTTATGCTGATAAGCGTTGTCGAGATTTGGAGTTTGCAGTTGGGGATCGGGTTTTCTTGAAATTATCTCCTCAAAAGGGGTTTTCTCGTTATGGTAAAGGTGGTAAGCTGAGTCTGAGGCTTGCAAGGCCGTTTGAGATTGCCGGCAGGGTTGGTAAGTTAGTATATCAGTTGGCTTTACCGGAGAACTTCTCTAATGTCCACGATGTCTTTCACGTGTCTAATTTGTGGAAGTATAATTCAGATCCTTCTCATATTCTAGAGCCAGAGCCGTTACAACTTCGTGAGAATCTGACTTATGATGAGAGGCCGATTCGCATTCTTGATCAGATGGAATAGGAACTGAGATCGAAGAAGATTCTGATGGTCAAAGTATTGTAGAAGCATCACGGAATTGAGGAAGCTACTTAGGAGAGGCGAGATCAGATGCAACAGCAGTACCCGGATCTTTTCCATACAGCAAGTAAGAATTTCGGGGATGAAATTTCTTTAAGGACGGGAGAATGTGAGACCCCATATTTTGCCTTTACCTCGATTTGCATGTTTTGCCTCAATTTGCGTGATTTGACCTGTTTATGTGTTATATAAATTAGAATGTGCTAAAAATGTGATTTATACTCCTAATACATGCTATATGTGCATTCATAAAATTTTCATCAAAATCAGCACCAGAAATTTTATCGCCGGTTTTAGTAAATAGTATTTTGAACACCTTCCACTAAAATTTTTACAGGGGTGTTTTAAACATTTTAAAACCTAGTCCTCGGGTATTAATAGACCCATGTTTGATTAAAACGGATTTGGAATCGGTTTTGAAATTTTAAAGATTTTTACACTTTCTTTTGCGAAAAATGAGTTTTTAAGCCGACTCGGGTGGAAATATTTAAATGTAAAACTCTTTGTCATCTAAAATATATTGTCTAGAATTAGTTTAAGTGTCAATTTAATGTTTGAGTAAGAAATAGTCTAAACAAAGAATTAAAAGACAAGAAATACTAAAAAAAACTAGTTTCCACCTTTGACTTCTTTTAATTTAGTTGACCTTTGCTTAATATATCATCAACACACAATAACAAAGCACAAAACATACTCATTTTACACACACATGGCCGAGAGCCATTAGAGAGAAAAGCAAAGAGTTTTCTTCAAGTTTTCAAATAGATTTTTCATTAGAAATTGCATTTGAAGGCCAAACTTCATCATCCAAAGCTTGATTCTACTTGTTGGGCATTCATTGAGCATCTTTCTAGCTTCATAACACATCAAAGGTGAGAGAAAAATTCTAGATCTCAAATGTCATTTTTTATGTTTTTGCATATAATTGAATTTTGAATCGTTAGAAAGTTGAATTGATGCTATATTATTGCTCAGTGCATCCTAAGGATCGTTTATATGTATTTATATAAGATTTGAACCGTTGTAGCATGAATTTATTTTTCGGGTATTAAAAGTTGAGTTGTTAGCTATTTGTTGATTATCTGGAGTTGTGGTGGTTGGAATTGATTGTTGTTAGCTTGTAAAAGTTTGTTAAATACATGGTAGTAATGTTGTAATACCGAAATTTTGATTGTGATATTGGTGTGAAAGTCCAAAAATTTCAGCCTAGATGCATTGAGGTTTTAGGGTTGTTGGGCTTGATGTGGATGGTTTATGGTTGGTTTCTGAGGGGGTGAATGTTGTTGATTGAATGGGTGAGTGATAGAAATTGGTTTGGAGGTTATTGGATTAATAGAATGTAAGTTATGACTTTTAGAAGTTCGGGTTGTCTTTCTTTAAAATGTTGATTATGCCTTTAGATTTTTGGGTGGTATTTGAGTGATTGAATTGTGAGTTGTTGATGGTTGGACTAGGGTTTGGTTGTGTGTTTAATGCATGTTAAGTTGGGTGGCCTACTTTGTCATCTAACTTAGTTGTTTATTGTTTAATTGAATAGTTGTTGTTATGTTGTTGAATTAATGATTATCGATTGATTATTGTTGAACCAGGAGATAGGCAACCTACTTTGTTGTCCTCCTGTGATTGAATGTTTATTATTTATTGCTGAGTCTTGGTATGTGTGTGCCACATCTCGGGTAGCATCGGGCTGTCGGGTTGAAACCGGCCTGACTACCATAGACTATCCCCAGCTCCCATGACGGAGGTGTCATGGAAGGAGAGGCTAGTGAGGTACCTCGGGTGCGTGAGTAATGGGGAGTTACAAGAAGAACGGTTCAGATCGTGATGGCGTTTGGAGCTACACCAACTAAAGTATCATTTATTGATTGTCATTATAGTTAATGTGCTTATATTGTTATTGATGATTGTTGTATGTTTACTACTCAAAGGATAATTTCCGAGGAGTACAATAAATACTGTTAGAGATCTATCGAATCCTCATTGGGCTTGTTTTATATAAGCTCACTCTCAATTATTGCATGCATACAGGTGTTACCGATCCAGGTTACGAGTACGTGCCTCCAGAAGAGGATTATGTGCCATATATGGACGAGTCCTACGTGCCAGAGTCTTGTCCTTGATATCTGATGATGTACTTTTGTTATATTGTATATTAAACTTAGTTGTCATGAATTTCATTTAAAAGTTTATGTTATATAAGATGTTGTAATGATAATAGATTAAATGTTGCTAGTTTAGTGGTCTCATTTTTGGAATATGATTAGGCTACTAGATTGGTTATAATCTATTTTGGGATTGTATGTTATATAGTAAATGTATGATGTTGGAACGGAGGCGTATAACCTATGGATGAAATGGTAAAGAATGTTTATTATATATTGTGGTTGTGTTGTAAAATGTTGAATTATTGTGGAGTTGGATGTATGGGTTTCAAAGAGGTTGGTTTAGAGCCTCGGTGTCCTAATTACTGTCGTTATACTATCGAAATTTCGTTGCGTCCTGACTGATTGTATGAAGGGTCGAGTTGGGGCGTTACAGTCACTTTAGGCCTAAAAGGATGGCAAGAAAGGTACTGGAATGTGGGTTCTATTAGCCGTCTTTATTCTGAGATTCATATTCTTTTTGTAAGTAATAAGAGCATTATCAAAAGGCAAGTAACATATCCCAGAGGAATGAGATGCCACAAACCCCCATACGTTTTTGTGAGATCTTTGATGTTTGGGGCATCGATTTCATGGGACCGTTTCTTGTTTCTTTCGATCATGTTTATATTTTGCTTGCTGTTGATTATGTCTCCAAATGGGTAGAAGCTAAAGCTACTAGGACTGATGATTCTAAAGTTGTTACATATTTTATCAAGTCTAACATATTCTCCAGGTTTGGAATTCCAAGAGCTCTAATAAGTGATTGAGGCACTCACTTTTGCAATCGAACTGTTGAGACTTGTTGAGAAAGTACCATGTCACACACAAGGTGCCAACTACCTATCATCCGTAAACTAGTGGACAAGTGGAAGTGTCAAATCGAGAGATCAAGTCTATCCTTGAAAAGATGGTCAATCTGAGTAGAAAATATTAGAATTTGCGCTTGGATGATGCCTTGTAGGCGTTCACGACTCCATATAAGACGCCCATTGGTATGTCACCCTATCTATTGGTGTTTGGGAAACCATGCCACCTTCCAATTAAGTTAGAACACAAGGCCTATTGAGCTATCAAGAGTTTCAACATGAAGATGGATAAAAGTAGAGAACACAAGAAGTTGCAATGACAAGAGTTAAAGGAAATTTGCAATGATGCCTATGAGAGTACAAGGATTTACAAGGAAAAGACGAAGGTTTTTCATGACAAGATGATCTCTATGAAGGAATTTAAAGTTGGTCAACAAGTCCTTCTATACCATTCGCGGCTTTGTTCGGCTAAGTTGTGTTCTCGTTGGATTGGACCTTTTGTTGTTACTAATGTTTTTCCTCATGGTGCAGTTGAAATTCAAAGTTTAGTAACTTCCAAGGTATTAATGGAGAATGACCATAGACTTAAACCTTTCTATGAAGGTTTCCAAGTAGAGAATGCGGCAAAATTGGACCTTGAGGATCCGACTTATACTGATTGAAGAAGGAAGCAATGATTCAAGCCAATGACAAATAAACAAAGGCGCGGCTTGGGAGGCAACCCAATGGAAGTTTGTCTAATTGGGTGGCGTTAAAGGGATCCTGGAATTTAAATATTATTTTTTAAGTATTAGTTAGTTCGTCATTTTTATTATTTCACAAAGTCAGCTTTAGTGCCTCCCAGAGTTTGAAGCCTTTGTATGGGGACGTAAATAGGGTCGGCCAATAAGAAATATAAAAATGAAAAAATATTAAACAAAGTACTTTATTATTTTTGTTGTTTCCTGTTGCTTTACTTTCTCTTGTTTTCTCAGACCTCATTGAATAGTTGCGGATTTAAAGCATGACTTTTCTTCTCCCTAAAAAGTGTTTTAGGTATATCCTCCTACAAACTCTATTTTTCTTACCTAACTTGTTCTCATGTTACTCTCTATTCATCATTGCATAAATTTGAGTTTATTTTCTACCATTGAGGACAATGTAAGTTTTAAGTGTGAGGGAGAGGATTTAGGTTGTGCTTTCATTTGTTTAAAAAAAAATAGAAAAGATATATAATTTTTTTTTTTATGGTTTTCAATGGTTTTTTTGTGTATGGCATGAGCAAGGTACAATTAAGCTTGAAAGATTCAGAGCGTGATTGAATAAATACTCTTTCCATTTAGAATTAATTAGTCTATGTCACGTCCCAACCCGACCCAGTCTAGAACCAAGTTAGGATGCGATGGAATTTTGGCATTATAACGTTTAAAACATGGCACTTAGACATATGATCCTGTACATTCATAGCATTTAACAACAATAGAACTAAACATTACATAACTTGAACCTTTCAACATTACCACCCAAATGTACATAGCCATCCGTCACACTTACTTTAAACATGGTCATAAAGGTACATGAGTTCAAGATAGACCATCAAGGCTAGCATTATATACATGGCCAAGTTTACTTGCAATATACCACAAAAGTCCATCAACTACCAAACTTTAAAGTAAGCAACATATATTACATATTTACATGAATTCAAAGAGTCTTCATTACATATACAACACAAACTACAAAGTTCCAAGGTAACATAAATATCAACTAATCAATCAAATCAAGCCTCATGCTCATCAACATTTTCTTGAGGCACATACTGTACATATTCCACCTCGGGCTCTCCTAAAATGTTAGCAAACGGTGGTGAGTTTCACAAACTCAGTGAGGGGGGTAAATGAAGGTTTTCAAAAACCATTTAGCTTTGAAAACTCTTTCGAAAACATGCTTTGAAACAATAATGAACAATAAACACCAATAGCTCAATTAATGCAAAGTAAGTAAACAATCAATAAGGATATGCTAACACTTGTTGATGTCGTTCGTTACTCCACCATCTCAAACTCAACTGACTTCTTATCTCTCCCACTGATACAATCCGGATGTACCCAAACCTAGACCCACACCCTATGAACATGCTCCATCCATGCGGGATAGGGGATAGAACATAGTAGTCGTGCCAATACAACCTGGCAAGCCCGATGCCGCTTGAGGTAACACAACCCTACCATGCCTCACAAACATTTACATTTAATATTTCGAGAGGACAACAAAGTAGGTGGGCAACACTTCAACACTTCAACATTTCAACACTTAACATTTTTAATATTTCAACACTTTAACATTTCAACATTTCATTAGCATTTATAACACATTGATTAGGTAACAAAGTAGGTCGGCTAATCTTAAACAACACTTAACTCAACTTTTAACAACTAGCATTTAGTCACAATTTACCAACTCATATTGTTATACAAATGCACAATGTTTTCACAACCATTAAATATGCTCACTATAATATCTTATAAGTGCAAAACAATAACAAAACTAAGCATAAAACAAGTTCAATAAGCAAAATAACCCAAAAGTACCTTTGCTGGAATTTTCAAAAAAATTCACAAAAATGCTTCTAATTTCACTAAAATTGATCCTAAGCCATGAAATTATGTTATATAGTTACATATATGCATTTAGACTTCATATACAAGCTATGAATCAAAGGCTTAACTCACATTTAACTATACAACTCCATTTACAACACATATAATCAAGTTATAACAAATCATGGTTCAATCTAGCCAAATATCAAGTATGCTCATCTCTAAGGCCTATCTAACAAGAAACATAAGCATATACAACAATATACAACATATATAACCAAACCTTAACTTTAACTTTAGATTTAGAAAAGGCCCTCATCTTAGTAGCGAAAACTGCAAGAAACAAGTAGAATAGGCTTAGATGATGCAAGACCAAGCTTTAATTTGGTTCCAATGGCTTCAATCCTCTTCTTCTTCTTCAATTTTCACTCAAAAACCTAGGTTAATACTATTCACTCCTCATTTCTCTCTCTCGGCTGAAAGCTTTTATTTTGTGTGGTTTTTGGCTTTTATTTTGTGTAAAGAAAGGTCAATGCAAGACATAATATCTTCAATTGGGCAAAAGACTAGTTTAGTCTTCTATTTTGCTTCTAATTACAAGTTTAACCTTCTAGTGAAATATCTAAAGTGTTGAAGACTAGTCTAGGCATGCTTTTGACTCTTATTTACAAGTTTACCCAAGTTTGGTTAAAGAAGATGAAAAGTCAACTAAATGCTAGGCAAATGGACTTTAAATGCACATTTAACTTATTAACTCTAAATAAATCATATAAATGCACATAAAGTCCAAGCTTGGGTCTCATATCCTTCCCCCCTTAAAATAATTTCGTCCTTGAAATTCTTACTTGTTACTCGGAATAACTCTGGATACTGTTGTTCAATCTGATCTTGCCTTTCCCAAGTAGCTTCCTCTATGCCACGATTATTCCATAACACTTTCACCATAGGGATTTTTTTCGTACATAGCTCTCGATCTTTCTGATCTAGGACACGGATTGGTTGTTCCTCATAAGACAAATTTTCATGAAGCTGCAACGGCTCTGGCTCTAGCTTCAATATATGAGAAGGATCAGGATGGTACTTCCTCAACATCGATACATAGAAGACATCATGAGTCTTGGAAAGACTTGGTGGTAAAGCCAAATGGTAAGCCAACTTGCCAACTCTACCAACAATTTCAAACGGTCCAACATACCTCAGACTCAACTTTCTACCCATACTATGCCATACAAAGCCCTTGTGATGAGATATTTTCAAGAAGGCACGGTCACCAACCTCGAACTCCATATCTCATCTCCGTTTATCGGTATAACTTTTTTGTCTACTCTGAGCTATAAGCATTATCTACCGGATCAGATGTACATTCTCAATATTTTTTAGAAGTTCTGGCATCAAAGTTAGATCAATAACTTTCATCTCCCCCACTTCATCCCAATACAAAGGTGATTGGCATTTACGCCTATGTAAAGCTTCATACGGTGCCATTCAAATAGTAGCTTAGTAACTATTGCTATAGGTAAACTCGGCTAATGGCAAATGTTTTTCCTAGCTTTTCCTAAAGTCTAGCACATAAGCTCTCAACATATCTTCCAATATCTGTATAGGTCTCTTTGACTGGCCATTAGTTTGATGATGATATGCGGTACTGAAGTGCAATTTGGTACCTAATGCTATCTGCAGATGCTTCCAGAATCGAGAAGTAAAACGAGGATTTCTATTTGATATAATACTCACTGGTACCCCCATGAAGTTTCATATTGTTAGCCACATAGAGATCCGTCAACTTTTCAAGACTATCATGTTTATTCATCATAATAAAGTGAGCAGTCTTAGTCAATCTGTCATCCATAACCCAAATAGCATCAAACCCTCTAGATGACCTTGGCAAACCCGTAACAAAATCCATCGTAACATGCTCCCATTTCTATTCAGGAATTGACAACGGTTGGAGTAACCCTGCTTGTAAGGCCCGACACGAACCCCATATGCATTTTGATCATATAATGCATAATTAAATTGTTTAACGTACATTTGTCTTGTTTTTCACGCATTTGCATTGATTAATATGCATTTGAGTATTTTAGATAACGTAGTCAATAATTAAATTCTACCACATTATACTAGCTAACTAAAAAAATTAGATTAGAACCACATGGCAATCTAGAAAATTGCATTTAGATGGAGGGGCAACGAAGTCATTAGGCCATCTAGTTATTTTCTACGAACCAAACACTATTTTAACTAGCAAAAACATACACACATACACTAAGGAGCTCGGCCAAAGAGATGAGAAGGAAGAGAGAAAGAAGATAGAAAAGAGAAGGAAGGAAGAAGAAGAAGAATAGGAACTTCAAGCCATTTCAAAGCACATTCTTGCATTTTCTAGTATTACCAAGTGTATTGCTTGTTTCTCTTTGCTTCTAAACTCAAGAACAAGGTGAAGGATTCTTTCAAAAGCTTTTCTTAAGCTCATTCAAGTTTACATATTGTATATTTGTTGGTTTTCTTGCTTATGGAGCATGACCTAAGAGTTTAGTGTATGATTTGGGCATTTTACATGTTGATGGAACTAGGGCTTATCCTATAATGATTTTGATGATTCTTGATGAGTTAAGAAGTTGTTGTATAGGTTAGATGATGATCCATGCTTGTGTTGGAAAATGTGGAAATTGTATGAAAAGGGTAAACATGAGAGTCAATATCATGAGAACTTATGTAATGTCTTGAGTATTCTTTGTTTATTGCTTGATTATGAGTGTTGTGTCATGGTTCTTGAGCTTGAATATATTGTCGAGCAAACCCTTGTAAGTATACTAGGTGCTTAGTTAATGATAGAAGCAAGACAATAAGTGAAAAAATAAAGATTGTGAATTTTGCATTTTGGTGCTGCCTAGGCTGGTTGAGTAAAGCTGGGCGAGACTACGTAACTAGCATTTGTCTTTGCTCACTAGACAAGCCAGTCTAGTAAGGCCGGTCAAATGACTCGCCCGACTTGCCCTGTCCAAGATAATTTCTTTGTTTGTGTTGGTTGGCTTTATGTGGTTGTATGACGCTTATTACTTGGCTAATGGTTTGTATTATGAAAATAATTTAGAGGTGCATTGTATATCTCCTAAACTTGTCACTTCTAAGTGCATTGCGTATCAATGATTATGGAATGACATTACTTATGGTAGTTCAAATGTTGTATATGCAAATTGTTTTCATGCTCATCAGTTATGCCATTGATAACTACTCTTGTGATGAAGATAGCCTACTTTGTTGCCCTCCAAGTCTATATTATAAATATATATATATATATATATATATATCTAGGTTGCAACCTTTTATTGACCTGGTAGTGTTCGACGGCCACCGAGCAGCATGGAGCTTGCCGGTCATAGCTGTAACGCCCCGATCCCTCACGAGACCGGAGGCTCTAATAACCCAAGCTATTCTCAACCCAATTCCAACCCAGTCTCAAACTTTTAGGGAAAAACGGACAGAGTTTCCCCTATAACGTGGACATTTTGAAAACTTGTAAGCATTCAATAAGCTATAGAACAACAATAAAGCCATTTCCAAAATAAAGATCTCAACCTTAAGGTCATCCGAGCCTTAAGACATACAAACAGTTTAGATACATACAAGCATGCATTCATAACTTAACTTCTTTACAAAACCGCTTATCATGCCACTCCATGATAGCTTTTAAGCATTCTTAGAAATTGAAAATAACCCTTCATTCACTCCCAAGTATGCAAAGAAGCTAAGAGCATAAATATAAGTTTTTACATGCCATGGTTCTAAATCTACCACTACAACATCTATCCTTCAATTTGCAAACTATATAATATACATATATCACTTAGGCTACAAAATAGGACATAAAGTAAAGCAAACAAGTTCTACTCTCATCAACAAGGACATAGTCCACCTCAGGCAACTAGACACAGCAATTAAGGCAACTCCTCCAACTGCGCCACCTGAAACATGTTAGCAAGGTATGAGCAACTACTATTACCCAGTAAGGGATAAAGTCTCCCGGGGCGTGCAACGCAACAAGTAATACAGTTAAACATTAATAGCAATTAAAACCATTCAAGAATGACAACAGATTAAGTAACCACACATTAAAAATGATACATTACACTTAACCCCAACACTCCAATCTTCACCTGATATTCATTCACGATCCACGAACCACGATCACTATGCCGACATAATCCCAATCACTCCAGTGGGTGTACTCCGGATGTACCATGGTAATCCTACGACCCAACATCCCCTGGCAATCTCCGGACTAGGCGAATGAGGGACTAGGGCACGGAGTTTGAATATCCACTGGCAAGCCATCTGCCACCTAGCCGATATTCAACACATTCGCCCCTAACACTATGGTTGTGCAACCACTATGCAATGCACTTAAATCCAATGATAGTATAACAAGAATATAGGGCAATAACGCATAGGAGGGACAACAAAGTAGGTTGTCCTAAAAAACAATTAAGATATAAAAAGAATATAATTCAAGCAATTATCTTAAGTCATACAATTTATTAAAGAAAAAATGAAACAAAATGCACAAAATGATTAAAATCCCTCACCTTTACCAAGCTCCAAGATGCAAGAATTGGCTTCACTCTCAAACATTTTGAATAGTCAACTGAAGCATTCTTGTGGCTATAAAACATTTCATAACCTCCTAGATGGCATTAACTATATTAATATTTTACAAAGTAACCTTTATAACAAGCTCAATCAAATACCCATTTTTGTAACGACCATTAATAATCCAATAATTCACATATAAATAGCAATTTACTTGTAGGCAATTAAACTCACAATTTCAATCCATTGATTTCATGAGTTAAGCAAGTGGAAATATTACATAGCATGATCCTGAAAAAAGTAATCTAAGTTAGATGCTTCTCACTAGCAAACTTAGGGTTAAAAGTAAAAGGATGACTTAACAGCAATTTAAAATAAGAACAATTTCATCTCACTTTCATAGCAAACTCAAGTTAAAGATAACATTTAACAAGCCAATAAATAACTATTTCACAATTAACTTACATTCTAACGAAACCCCTACACAATTAAACTAACTCTTCAATTTAAAATTAAATCATAAGCTTAAAGAATAGATGCTACACCAAAACATTTGTCTTCATTTCCAATCAAATTAGCATTCAAGATAAACAATAGATCTAAATCACATTCATTTATAACTAAACAATTATTTTCATGTAGGTAGTATGACATTCAAGCTATAGATAACCTCTACATTACTTAATAAATGAGTTCACATTTTAGCAAAACGGGTAAAAGGGCAAGGGGAAAGGTAGCTGCATTCCATACTAACTCATGATTTCTATTTACTCATTCAATCTCAATTATATCACAATTTACATAATTATAAGAGCTCCATTACGCTACTAATCATCCAAGAACACTACACAATAAAGTCTTGATCAAATATATCCAATTAGAGTTGAAATATATCATCACTTCTAGCAAAATAACAATGAAATTCAGATTCTCGCTCAATAGGATAGTTCTGACACATCTCACCAAAATGATCATAACTTATTCTAGAAAACTCCGATTAATGCACCGTAAAAAGCATTAGAAACTAGACTCGTAAGGCTTTTTAACGGTATATAATTCAACCCCTAATCCTTCTCCAATTAATACAGTTTTAAGCTTGAAATTGCCTCAGTTTTACTGAAAAATCTGGACAGCCACGGTTGAACACACACACATGTGCACGCATGAATTTTGCTTGGTTCCCTTACATTCCTAGCTAGTTTTAAACATTATTCAAGCATATATAACTGTTGCACACTTCATTAACCATTTTTATCAAACATCTAGCCTACACATGTCCAAAGATAGCAAATTAACAACAACAACAAATATAACAATAACAATAGAAGCAATAACACATGGGAGGAACAACAAAGTAGGTTGTCCTCGATACAGTTAGAAAAGAAGCAATTTCATATAAGCAATTAAGAGATTTACAAAAGAGCATATTCAAGATACACATTAAACTATACCAAAAGCTCCAAAACAACTTGAAATCATATTTAAACACACAAGGAGTCATGCCAAGGTCCTAGAAGCATGAGACAAGCAAATTTGTACTTAAACCCCTTTGTAACCTAACCCGTTTTCCTTCCAAACTCACGTTATGGTTCTAGATTAACAAGCGGCCTATACCATGCTTTTAGTTAACCCCTTAGGGACCTTTAGGACCCTCGAAAACACCTGCATTTAGCCCAAAAACCCCAAATTCCCTCTTTTGACTTTGTACTACACGTACCTCAACCGGAACTCAAATGGGAACTAGCAAAGCTTAGTTAGGCCTTAAATAGCCTAGGATTACTAAATGTAGAGGCCAATTCAATCCGGATTCGCGATAACCCCGAAACCCCTTTCTAAAAGTCGGCTATTCATTCTTTTACTAGGTTACGGGCAATTAAATCCTACGGGGCCTTTACACTACTTCCATTAGCACCTAAAGTATCTATTAGAACCATTGATTCAAGCTATAAAGTCCGATTCCACAAAACCCTAACATTCTCATCACTATTCATGTCAAATAATCAACGAACAATTTCAACCGTTCAAACTACGAAACAATAGCATAAATTAGGTCTCTACCACTTATATACAACATACATAAGCATATTTAGGCATTGCATGATCATAATATAGCAAATCAAGAAATTCAAGAAAGTTGACATATATTTCAAATGCAAAAATAGCATGCAAATCCCTCACCTAAAGTGCGTAGGAGCTCGGCAAAGGCTAGTAGACACCCTAAACTACTTGAACCTAGCTTGATTTCTGCATCTTGAACCTAGCTTGGCTTGGCTTGGAATGGAGATTTGATGAGCTAAAACTCTCTTCCTTGGCTGCACAAAGTTTTCGGATTTGCTACAGTAATTTCTGCATCTTCTTTCTTTATTTTTTATTTTTACTAAGTTATGACTTGTTTGTGTTTGGTTGAATATATATTAGGGTGGGTCATGTTGGGTGCATATATGGGCTATTAAAATGAGCATAGGTAACTTAAAAACGAGTCTAAGGTGCAAAATAAATGCTAGCTAATTAAAACACTTAGCTAAGTTACATAACACTATTCATTAGTTCACTAAACCATTTTCTAAACGAAGGCTCCTATAGCTCCTAGCTCAAATGCACATTTTTTTCATTCTTAAAAAAATTATTATGATTTAAGAAAAATGTTAATTCATGGTAATTAAATAGTTGAAAAATGGAATGAATAGTAACCAAGAAGACAATTAATAAAGTACAGAAGAAATGCACAAATAGTGGATGCAACAGTAAATGAATGTACGACAAAATCTCGGGCGTCACAATAGTCTCGACTACTATGGTCCCATTTCTTCTCTTTGGGAGTTGGCGAAGTTGGTGTGTTTTTGAGGACTTGATCCTCGGTTGTTGGCGTGGGGATATTAATACATGATTCGAGGTTGTTGCCGTCATAATCAACAATCACATATATTCAAGTATAATTTTTCTTATGAGTATATCTAGTTCTTATTTTTTATTGTCTATTCATATATATGTTACTCAGACTCGTATGTGCATTTATATGTGCATGACATGTTTTATCAAAACATTTGCAAAAGATAAAAATATTTGAGAAAATTCACTTCCCGTTATCCCTCACTGAGCTAGGTGTAGCTCACCTTTTTTTTCTTACCATTTCAGGAGAGGTTGGGCCAGAGCCGACTCTTTAAGATGATGGAGAACTTCCTTGGTGTGATGTAGAAGATTTCTACCTTATGAGATTCCCTGTTTGTTGATGTATTTGATGAATTACTTGTTGTAATGAACTTATTCTTTTGGACTATTGTGATGTAATTAAGTACTACTATTCTTTTGAGGCTGTTGGTTAGTTGTTATGCATGAACAAGTGGTTTGTGGTCTTGTGAATATGTAACAGGTGGTTGTAATTCTTTAAGGTCGATGACTTTGGCAGTATTTTTGAAACTTTATTGAATATAAAATGGTTGTACAGGTTGTTAAGATTGTTAATCGCAAGTTTTAAGCATTACGAACGTCACATTCGGCCTTAGCCTTTGCAAGTGTCCAGGTCGGGGTGTGACACCTATTTAGGTGGTATCTTTTCATAGATTGCTTAAGCTAGGTTTAGTACCCCAAATTAGTGGGTAGAAGACTTGAGATAGATACATGCTTTAGTACTTGTAGATGCTTATGTGAACTTATGTGCTTAACATGCTATACTTGCTTCTTGCTTATGTGAAATCTATGTGTTAGGAGTATTGTTTGTACATACATTCCTGTCTCATATAATACATACATATCATATAACCGTGAGTGGTAACTATTCTTTACCTATAGATGGTATGACCTAACACCCGCAGGAATACTGGATCACAAGCAACCGAGAATGCAAATCAAGCCAATCTGGGAATTGCAATGTTCAATATGATGACGAGTGCCATGGATCGAATGAGTGGGGTTATGGAACAACAAGCAGTACGGGGAGCAGGTAATAATAATAAGCATGGTGCTAGTAACAACACGTACATGCAATTACTGCTACAGGAGGGGACATGTGGAAGCCCAGTGTTAGAGAAAATTAGGCGAGCGCATTAGGTGTGGCAGTGACCAACACCAAGTGAAGGACTGCCCGAAGATGAGGAATAGGGATATATATATAATCAACTTCCAAGAAATGTTCCAGGACAAAGAGTCCAAGCTCGAGTCTATACAATTGATCAGGAAGAACTTCTAGAGACTGCTGCAGTAATTAAAGGTACCTTCTTGATTCTCAATCAATTGGTTAAGGTGTTCATTGATTCTGGAGAGACGTATTCATTCATTACTCCATAGTGTATGCATCGCATTAAATTGGAAGTTGAACCATTGTCTTGTCATGTAGAAGTTAGTACTCCTATGGGTACCGAGTACATCTCTAAATTTAGTTGTAAGACATAAAAGATCCAAATAAGTGATAAGGAATTCTCGGCTGACCTTGTAGTACTTCCTTTTCAGAATTATGATGTCATTTTGGGAATGAATTAGCTAGCTAGAAACTATGGCTAATTGGATTGTTGAACAAAGGCTGTAAGGTTATAGGTAACAGGACAACCCGTAATTGAAGTGAAAGGTAAAGGTGATTTTTTTGGGAGTGTCGTGATATCTTCAATCAAGGTCGTGAAGTACATGAGGAAAGGTTGTAGCGGATATTTGGCTTATCTAATCAACAAGCCAACATATCAAAATAAGCTAATAGAAGTACTAGTGATTAAGGAGTATACTGATGTGTTTCTAGAGGAGTTGCCAGGTTTGCCACCTGAAATAGAGATTGAGTTCGTGATTGAGATCTTACCGAGTACCTAACAAATTTCTAAAGCATTATATTGCATGGCTCTAACTGAATTGCAAGAGTTAAAGGTCCAGTTACAAAGTTTGTTGGAGAAAAGATTTGTTCAACCTAGTTAGTCTCCCTGGGGTGCACTAGTTTTGTTTGTAAAGAAGAAGGAAAGAACCTTGAGGCTATGCATTGATTACAGGTGGTTGAATCAAGTAACCATCAAGAACAAATACCCGTTGCCATTGATTGACGAACTATTTGATCAACTTCAAGGAGCCAAAGTCTATTCAAAGTTTGACTTGAGGTAGGGCTACTACCAACTCTGTATTAAGAAGGGAGATGTGCCTAAATTAGCCTTCAGAACATCAAAAACTTGCAGGGCTTCTATAACCTTTAGAGATTCTGCAATGGAAGTGGGAGCATATAACTATGGAATTGTAATGGAGTTACCGAGGTCTCCTCGAGGATGTAATGCGGTTTGGGTCATTGTGGATCGATTGACAAAGACAGCTCAATTTATTGCAATGAACAAGAAGGATGGCCTTGAGAAGCTAGCTGATTTGTACATGGCTAATATTGTGAAACTGCATAGAGTACCAGCTAGTATTGTGCCAAATAGAGATCCTCGCTTTACATCTCGATTATGGCAGAAGTTGGAAGAAGCTTTGGGAACGAAATTGAGCTTTAGTACAATATACCACCCTCAGACAGATTGTAATGACCCGGCTAAGCAAATACCCCACAAGGCAGAGTTATACAGGGCTTGTTCAGATTCAGTCGCGACCAGCCTAGAGTCAGAGTTAGAGTCAGGGGCAGACCCGACCAGAAGTAGTTCGTTCTCAGCAGGGTAGTTCAGCTACCTCTACTTACAGAGCTCCTACGGGAGGCACTGTTGTAAGACGTCACTAGCAGTGCAGCTTCTGTCAACGCCAGGGTCATACAGAGGAGGATTGTTGGAAAAGATTGGGCTGATGTACCGGATGCGGCAGTGATCAACACAGGGTTAGAGACTTCCAAAAATTCAAGAATACCAGGGGTCAGACATCTGGTCAAGGCAATCAGACCAGGGGTTCAGTTGCAGTACCAGTACCACGGGGTCAGGCCCGAGTATTTGCCTTAGATGTAGAGGAGCTTTCGGATACGACCGCTGTAGTAGAAGTTGCAGGGTTTACTTGAGAAGGGATTCATTCAGCCGAGTTCTTCACCTTGGGGTGCACCGGTCTTATTCATTAAAAAGAAAGACGGATCTCTTCGATTATGCATTGATTATCGGGGTCTTAATCAGATAACTATCAAAAACAAATATCCATTGCCTTTGATTGAGGAATTATTTGATCAGCTGCAAGGTGCCAGGGTATTTTCTAAATTTGACCTAAGGCAAGGCTATTATCAGTTAAGGATTAAGTCCGATGATGTTCCCAAAACTGCTTTCAGAACTCGGTATGGTCATTATGAGTTTGTTGTTCTTCCGTTTAGGTTAACTAATGCTCATGCCGCATTTATGGATTTGATCCAGAGAGTATTCCGCCCATATTTGGATCAGTTTGTGGTTATTTTCATTGATGATATTCTTGTCTATTCTAAATCTAAGGCGAAGCACGAACAGCATCTCAAAATTGTGTTGCAGACTCTTCAGGAGCATCGGTTATTTGCAAAGTTTAGCAAATGTGAGTTCTGGTTAAGGCAAGTCATTTTTCTGGGCCACATTATTTCTCAAGATGGAATTTCTGTTGATCCAGCAAAGATTGAGGTTGTCATGGCATGGAAACGGCCGGAGACTGTTATAGAAATTGGTATCAGAGCGGGCCTTCCTTTGTATCAGTGTCCTGCGAGGGCGCTGGTCCTCCTTGAGGGGGGGTGGATGTGGTGAACCTATCCCACATCGGAAGGTTTTGAGCTGGGCCAACTGAATATATAGTGGAGGGTTCTCCCTTATATTTGAAGAGGCACCTTTTGGGGGAAATCCTCGAAGGGACAAAACCGTGAGGGGCCCACCATGGTAACCCATAGTGGACAATACCTCTTTATGTGCGATGCTGGTGTGCCTCTGCCCTGCGGGGTATTCGCTTAGCCGGGTCATTGGATGTGGTGAACCCATCTCACATCAGAAGGTTTTGAGCTGGGCCAACTGAATATATAGTGGAGGGTTCTCTCTTATATTCGAAGAGGCGCCTTTTGGGGGAAATCCTCGAAGGGACAAAATCGTGAGGGGCCCACCGTGGTAACCCAGAGCAGACAATACCTCTTTATGTACAACACTAGTGTGCCTCTGCCCTACGGGGTATTCACTTAGCCGGGTCGTTACAGAAATTGGTATCAGAGCGGGCCTTCCTTTGTATTAGTGTCCCGCGAGGGCGCTGGGCCTCCTTGAGGGGGGATGGATGTGGTGAACCCATCCCACATCGGAAGGTTTCGATTCGGGCCAACTGAATATATAGTGGAAGGTTCTCCCTTATATTCGAAGAGACGCCTTTTAGGGGAAATCCTCGAAGGGACAAAACCGTGAGGGGCCCACCATGGTAACCCAGAGCGGACAATACCTCTTTATGTGCGACGCTGGTGTGCCTCTGCCCTGCGGGGTATTCGCTTAGCTGGGTCGTTACAGAATGATAAGTTGAAACATGATAAACTGTTGCATGATATTGTGGTTTACACTCCTATGGGTCCGAAGTTTGTCACCAAATCTATCTGCAAGGCATGTAATATTTATATTCAAGGTCGTGTTTTCCCTGCCGATTTAATTATTCTACCTTTCCGCGACTTTGAAATTATATTGGGGATGGACTGGTGAGGTAAATATTATGCCACATTTCTTCTGGAAGGTGACGCCGAGAAGTGGTGGCGTACTATTAATGAGAAATAGGAAGCTGAGACGGTTCAACATTCGTGGGCTGACTTCGTTCGGGAGTTTCGAGACAAATATATATCGGTGGTTGCCCATGAGAAACGTCAGGCAGAGTTCATAGCTTTGAAACAGGGGAATATGTCAATGGATCAATATGAGTCTGCTTTTACTCGGCTTTCCCGTTATGTGCCGGCTTTGGTACAACCTGGGGACATGAAGATGCAGAGATTCATTACGGGATTGAGGAATGATATTATGCTTAATCTGTCTGCGAATGATTACCCTAACTATGCTGCAGTGGTCAGAGCTGCCTCGAGGTATGAAAAACACAAGGCAGACGTGTTGGCAGAGACTAGTCAATCGAGTAAGCGTCAGTTCCAGTCTCAGAGATAGGGGTACCAGAGGCAGACTATTCTAGTTGGGCAGAGTCCACAGCCGAGGCAGACGCAGAGTTATACAGGGCATGTTCAGATTCAGTCGCGACCAACCCAGAGTCAGAGTCAGAGTCAGGGGCAGACCCGACCAGCAGTAGTTTGTTCTCAGCAGGGTAGTTCAACTACCTCTATTTACAGAGCTCCTACGAGAGACACTGTTACAAGATGTCACCAACAGTGCAGCTTTTGTCAACGCCAGGGTCATACGGAGGAGAATTGTTGGAAAAGATTGGGCCGATGTACCAGATGCGGAAATGATCAACATAGGGTTAGAGACTGCCAGAAATTCAAGAATACCAAGGGTCAGACATCTGGTCAAGGCAATCAGACCAGGGGTTCAGTAGCAGCACCAGTACCACGGGGTCAGGCCTGAGTATTTGCCTTAGATGCAGAAGAGCTTCCGGATACGACCGCTGTAGTAGAAGTTGCAGGGTTTACTTGAGAATGAATGCATTCAGCCAAGTTCTTCACCTTGGGGTGCACCAATCTTATTTGTTAAAAAGAAAGATGGATCTCTTCAATTATGCATTGATTATCGGGGTCTTAATCAGATAACTATCAAAAACAAATAACCGATGCAGAGAGTATTCCGACCATATCTGGATCAGTTTGTGGTTATTTTCATTGATGATATTCTTGTCTATTCTAAATCTGAGGCGGAGCATGAACAGTATCTCAGAATTGTGTTGCAGACTCTTCAGGAGCATCGGTTATTTGCAAAGTTTAGAAAATATGAGTTCTGGTTAAGGCAAGTCACTTTTCTGGGCCACATTATTTCTCAAGATGGAATTTCTGTTGATCTAGCAAAGATTGAGGTTGTCATGGCATGGAAACGGCCAGAGACTGTTACAGAAATTGGTATCAGAGCGGGCTTTCCTTTGTATTAGTGTCCCGCGAGGGCGCTGGGCCTCATTGAGGGGGGAGGGGTGGATGTGGTGAACCCATCCCACATCGGAAGGTTTCGAGCTGGGCCAACTGAATATATAGTGGAGGGTTCTCCCTTATATTCGAAGAGGCGCCTTTTGGGGGAAATCCTTGAAGGGACAAAATCGTAAGGGGCCCACCGTGGTAACCCAGAGCGGACAATACCTCTTTATGTGCGACGCTGGTGTGCCTCTACCCTGTGGGGTATTCGCTTAGCCGGGTCGTTACACAGATGGTCAATCAGAGAGAACCACAAAGATATTAGAAGACATGTTGAGGGCATATGTATTGGATTTCAGGAATAGTTGGGAAAAAACGTTTACCTTTGGCGGAATTTGCCTACAATAACAACTATCAGACAACAATTGGCATGGCACCATACGAGGCTTTATATGGTCGGAAGTGTAGGTCATCATTGTATTGGGACAAGGTCAGTAAGATAAAGGCAATCGACCCTACATTGTTGCTTAAGTTAATGGAAAAGTTTGAGAATATGCAATAGATTCGAAAAAGAATGCTCACGGCCCAAAGCAGACAGAAAAGCTATGCGGATAAGCGGAGGTGAGATTTGAAATTTGAAGTTGGTGATCGAGTATTCTTAAAGTTGTCTCCCCGAAAGGGATTGATTAGGCATGACAAAGGTGGGAAGCTAAGCCCGTGGTATGTAGGGCCATTTGAAATTGTGGGACGAGTCGATAAGTTGGCATACCGATTGGATCTACCACCAAATCTCTCTAATATTCAAACGTGTTTCATGTTTCGATATTGAGGAAATATCATCCCGACCCCTCTCACATCCTAGAACCGGAACCGTTGCAACTCTGAGAAAACTTGTCATATGAAGAGAAACCCATGTAGATCTTAGATGAACAAGATTGGGAACAACGCAACAAGAGCATCTCTATGGTGAAAGTTCTTTAGAATCACCATGGAATTGAAGAAGCAACATAGGAGGTACGAGACCAAATAGAGCAACAATACCCGGATTTGTTTGCAAGGTAAGAAGAAAATTGCGAGGTTGCAATTCTTTTAAAGGAGGGAGGATGTAAGTCCCGACATGAGCCTCATATGCATTTAGATCATATAATGCATAATTAAATTGTTTAACGTGCATTTGTCTTGTTTTACATGCATTTGCATTGGTTAACGTGCATTTGAGTATTTTAGATAACGTAGTCAATAATTTAATTCTATCGCATTACACTAGCTAACTAAAATAATTGGACTAGAAGCACATGGCAAGCTAGAAAATTGCATTTAGTTGAAGGGGCAACTTAGTCATTAGACAATATAGATATTTCCTACCAACTAAAAACTATTTTCAACTAGCAAAAACACACACACATACACAAGGAGCTCAGCCAAAGAGAGGATAAGGAAGAGAGAAATAATAGAGAAAAGAGAAGGAAGGAAGGAAGAAGAAGAAGAAGATAAGGAACTTCAAGGCATTTCAAAGCACATTCTTGCATTTTCTAGCTATCACCATGTGTATTACTTGTTTCTCTTTGCTTCTAAACTCAAGAACAAGGTGAGAGATTCTTTCAAAAGCTTTTCTTAAGCTCATTCAAGGTTACATATTGAATATTTGTTGGTTTTCTTGCTTATGGTGCATGACATAAGAGTTTAATGTATGATTTGGGCATTTTACATGTTGATGGGACTAAGGCTTATCCTATCATGCTTTTGATGATTGTTGATGAGTTAAGAAGTTGTTGTATAGGTTAGATGATGATCCATGCTTGTGTTGGAAGAGGTGGAAGTTGTATGAAAATGGTGAACATGGGAGTCAAGCTCATGAGAACTTATGTAATGTCTTGATTGTTCTTTGTTTATTGCTTGATTATGAGTGTTGTGTCGTGGTTCTTGAGCTTGAATATGTTGTCTAGCAAACCCTTGTGAGTGTACTAGGTGCTTAGTTAATGATAGAAGCAAGACAATAGTTAAAAAACAAAGATTATGAATTTCGCGTTTTGGTGCTACTAAGGCCGATTGAGTAAAGCTGGGCAAGTAACTCGCCCGACTACTCATCCAGCATTTGCCTTTGCTCACTAAACAAGCCAGTCGAGTAAGGCTAGTCGAGTGACTCGACCGGCTACTCGACCGATCTACCTTATCGAAGATAATTTCTTTGCTTGTGTTGGTTGGCTTTATGTGGTTGTATGATGCTTATTACTTGGCTAATGGTTTGTATTATGAAAATAACTTAGAGGTGCATTGTATATCTCCTAAACTTGTCACTTCTAAGTGCATTGTGTATCAATGATTATGGAATGACATTACTTATGGCAGTTCAAATGTTGTATATGCAAATTGTTTTCATGCTTATTAGTTATGCCATTGATAACTACTCTTGTGACGGAGGCAATCTACTTTGTTACTCTCCAAGTCTATATTATAAATATATATATATATATATATATATATATATATATATATATATATATATCTTAAGGTTGCAACCTTCTATTGACCTGGTAGCGTTCGACAGCCATCGGGCAGCATCGAGCTTGTCGGTCATAGCCTCGACTACTATGGTCTTATTTTTTCTCTTTGGGGGTAATATCAAGAGCCCCCGATTGTTGGCAGAGTTGGCATATTTTTGAGGACTTGATCCTCGGTTGTTGGCATGGGGATATTAACACATGATTCGAGGCCGTTGTCGTCATCATCAACAATCACAAATGTTCACGTATCATTTTTCATATGAGTATATCTAGTTGTTGTTTTCTATTGTCTATTCATATATATGTTGCTCAGACTCATATGTGCATTTATATGTGCATGACATGTTTTATCAAAACATTTGCAAAAGATAAAAATGTTTGAGAAAATCCATTTCCCGTTATCCCTCACTGAGCTAGGTGTAGCTCACCCTTTTTCTTTACCATTTTAGGAGAGGTTGAGCCGGAGCCGGCCCCTCGAGATGATAAAGAACTTCCTTGGTGTGATGTAGAAGATTTACGCCTTATGTGATTCCCTGCTTGTTGATGTATTTGATGAACTACTTGTTGTAATGAACTTATTCTTTTGGACTATTGTGATGTAATTAAGTACTACGATTCTTTTGAGACCTAGGAACTTGACTGTTGGTTAGTTGTTATGCATGAACAGGTGGTTCGAGGTCTTGTGAATATATAACAGGTGGTTGTAATCCTTTAAGGCTGATGACTTTGGCAGTCTTTTTGAAACTTTATAGAATATAAAATGGTTGTACAGGTTGTTAAGATTGTTAATTACAGGTTTTAACCATTACGAACATCACATCCGGCCTTAGCCTTTGCAGATGTCTAGCTCAAGGAGTGACACTGCTGGTCACTGATGCTCTAGTTTAACCCGTTGACAAGTCAAACACCGAGACACAAACTTAACAACGTCTCTCTTCATATTATTCCACCAATAGTGTTGCTTTAAATCCCGAGACATTTTTTTTTCACCCGTATGCATGGTATACTTAGAATTATGAACTTCTTCAAGGATTTCTTTTCTCAAATTTGGGTCATTAGGAATACACAACCTGTTCCAAAATCGTAGTACACCATCATCATGCAATTTGAAATCAAACTTATCATCTTTGATCTAGTCTTCGATTTTTTGAAGTTTTTTATCAAGTTCCTGAGCTTCTCGAATTTGAGATAACAGTTGTGGTTGAATTTGCAAATATGCACATAATACCCCAACTTGAGTTAATTATGGTCTCCAGAAATTAGCTTCCTCAAGCAATTCCCATTCTTTGACTGCTAATCATGCAATGCTCGTCTTCCAACTAAAAGCATCGGCTACTACATTGGCCTTTCCCTGCAAATTATTGATGGTACAATTGTAATCATCAAGAAGTTCTATCCATTGCCTCTGCCTCATGTACAATTCCTTTTGAGAAAACAAATACTTCAATCTTTTATGGTCCGTATAAATTTCAAACTTACTTCCCCAAAGATAATGATACCATTTCTTTAGTGCAAACACTATAGCCGCTAACTCCAAATCATGAGTTGAGTAATTCTCCTCATATGGTTTTAATTTTCGAAAATCATATGCAATTATCCGTCCATTCTGCATTAGTACACAGCCCAAACCTTCCTTAGATGCATCATTATAAAATGACAAGATTCTTTGTTCCTTCAGGAAAAACAAGTATTAGAGCTGTAGTCAATCTCTTCTTCAATTTTTGAATGACTTTCGTATATTTCTCATCCCACACAAAACTAGTCCTCTTCTAAGTAAGCTTAGTAAGTAGCCCTGCAATCTTAGAAAAGTCCTTTATAAATCTACGATAATAACTCACTAATCCAAGGAAACTACGTACCTTGGTTATATTCTCCGGTCTCTTCCAAGACATAACAACTGCAATCTTTGCGGGATCCATGGTAATACCCTGTTGAGAAACCACGTGACCCAGAAAAGATACTTGCTGCAACCAGAATTCACATTTACTGAACTTTGCATACAATTGATGTTGCTAAAGCTTCTGCAGGACTAGATGCAAATGTTGTTCATGCTTGGATTCAGTCTTAGAATACACCAAAATATCATCAATATAGATCACCACAAACTGATCCAAGTATGGTTGAAACACATAATGCATAAGATCCATGAATGTAGAAGGTGCATTAGTTAATCAGAATGGCATAACTACAAATATGTAATGCCCATACCGAGTTCGGAATGCATACTTTGGCATATCTTCTTAATAAATACGAAGCTGACAATACCTCTACCTCAAGTTAAACTTGGAATAGATCTCGACTCCCTGCAACTGGTCAAATAACTCATCAATAAGCGGCAAAAGATATTTGTTCTTGACTATCACTTGATTCAACCCTCGATAGTCAATACATAGCCGTAAGGTACTATTTTTTTTTTCATAAATTGTACAGCTGCTCCCCACGACGATGAACTCGGTTGAATGAAACATTTCTCTAATAATCCCTACAATTATGATTTCAACTCTTGAAGTTCTGCGGATGCCATTTGATACGGTGATTTAGAAATCGGTTGTGTACCCGATAGAACATTAATCACAAATTCTATCTCCCTCTCTAGTGGTAATCCGGGAAACTCCTTGGGAAATACATTTGGATACTCCCGAACTACTGAAACTTCCTCCAACTTTAACTTATCAGATGGCTTATTAATCAGATAAGTAACATAACCTTTACACCTTTTACTCACAAGCTTAATAGCTTTAGTTTATTAATCATTTGAATCTTACATGTTTTACCAACCAATTCAGTTATAAATTTAGTGCCCATAGGTCTGTTAACTTCAATTTTATCAGGCAAATTCTCAATTGGCATATTAACACGTTGCACACAAGGGGTATAATAAAAGAATAGGTGGTACCGGGGTCAATCAATACTTTAACCAACTGATTAAGAATTAGAAAGTTATCTTCAACCACTACCGTTGCCTCGGGCAAATCCTCCTGATCAATGTCATACACTCGTCCCTGCACACGCTGTTGAGAGGGTGCATTGCTTGTACATAGGCCTATCTTAGTTACCACTGGCTACCATTTTCCCCTGAATCTTCTGCTATTTTGGGTAGTCTTTAACTTATGTTGATCACTGTCGCATCCTAAACACCTCCCAGACTTTATCCAACAATTAACCTCCAAGTAACCCTTACGTTTATAGTAAGTACAATAGGGAATTGAAGTAGCGGTACTGTTAGGAATATGCCCTGCAAGCCAATCATTCGGTGAAGGATGATAGGGATATTTGTGTAACAAAACAGTCTTTGTTATAAAGTTTTAATCAAATTAAAGTACTATATGGCGTTTACCTTTATCTCTTATACGTTCATATATCGTCTAGCTGCATATTACGTATAACTAATAAAACCCTTGGATATGTCGGTATATGGTGGAACCATAAGAGCTTATGGTTGATGAGAATCGACACCCAAGACATACTTAAAACGTGTCCTAGGTCGTAGGATTCATCAAGACTGGGCATTGATGAATCTGGCAAGACTGACATGTAGTTAACTCTATCTAGGTTGATCTCATTGACCAAGTGACATGAGATGTCAAGGCTAATGCATGGGTGTGTATGGAGATACGTACATCTGACACGATCCATAGAGAACACTCAATGGGGCTTTATCCGCCTAAGTCAATGACAAGGTTCTCAGGTGATAGTTGTGCAAAGTAATCCTTTTACCCGAGGACATCATAGTAGCTTGTAAGAAACTCATTGTACTTTGGCCTTGGACAAAAGGGAAGAAGATAAGACCTGCTTGAAAGGGGATTCGGGTACAGTCAAGTACTTGCGAAGCTAGTGAGTATCGCTGCGAGGATCCACTACTCTGGATGAAAGAGAGTATGCCCTATGTCATCTCATAGAGATATTGATAGAAATCCATGCCCATGGTGGTATGGTTGGATCATACAGGAAAAGTCAACAGAACATAGGAATAAGCCTATAAGGGTTTGACTGACATTAACCATACCCTAGAGCAAGCTTGGGGCATCTAGTGGAAGGAATAGATCGTACGTTAACTAGTCGCCAAAAGGTTCTTGAGTAGGAAAGCTTGGATTAAGCATTCGAGCCATCTGGTCATCGGGGAGTATTGCTAGACGCCAACCTCGATTAGTAGCAATTAGAAAGAGTTCTAATAGAGATGGGTTAATTGGTACTTGTCCCAGTTATTACCGGCTTGGCACTCGAACCTACAGGATCGCACATAAGCTGAAGGGTTAGAACTATAAGGGATAGAATGGAAACGTCACCCAACCACGAGGATCTTCTCGTATTCTATCTAGAAACAATTATATAATGGATTGCGTATAGTTAGAATGGGTTTAGGGAAACCATTCGAGTATACAAGTGAGAAGAAATGTTTGATAGTCAAACGTTTGACTTAGAGTCAAGAGCAATTTGAGAAATTGGCTTTTGTATAAGTTGAATTGATAATTAATTGAGTGTCAATTAATTGTGGGTTGATGTCTAATTAACTTACAGTTGATTAGAAAATGTTATAAGTTGAATTTAAAGAACCCCATAAGGTCTGGGGTTAAGATGCAAATATTGAAAACTTATAGCACCTTATAAATATAACTTAATGTGAAACCCTAGTAGAGAACATTAGAAAATTTTCAGAAATTCTCTCTCAAAAAACCTAGCCGCCACTCTCTCTCTCTCCTTAGGAGTTGTGCCATTCCATTGAAGCTCATGCAAGAGCTTGCTTTGCCCCATTCTAGCCTCAATGTAGTGTGTGTAAGATCGTAGAGGGCTGCTACGTTGTGGTCTCCAATCCAAGCAAACAATTCAAAGTCTTCTTCAAGAGGTATTGAATTTGCAGATTCAACTTTGCTTGGTTTTATCATGTTTTCGAGTTTACATGCATGTTTGGATGATTCAATTCTTGGTTCTCTAAATTTTTATAGCTTTAATTTTCATGTTTCCGCTGCGCTATATGTGTTTTACTTGTTAGAGAACAATTGGTATCAGAGCCACCCAAACATGCATTGAAAACATGAATTCGTTTTCTGCGCACTGAGATTATATTATTTGTTTGTCATATTAAAACTCGTTGTTTGTGCCTAATTATTTTTGTGTGTTATTCCTCACTGATATTAGAACAAATTAGGCTTATACACGCTTCGTTAATTCATGATTTAATACGCGGAAATGACATGAATAGTATATTTTTTGCAGAGTCAGCATTCTGGATAGACTGTGCAGTGTCTGGTCTAGGAGGCATAATTTGGTCAAAACAAATCCAAATCGAGTTTTGTTTTTTTCTAAAATCGTATAAACTTTAAGGGCTATCTCCATGTCGAATTTAAGAATTTTTGGAGATGTGTAAGTATGTTAAATGAAGCAATTTCAGTTAGGTCAGTGCACAGGTCTGTTATGGCAGATTCTCGAAAAATTCGTTTTTGGCACTTGTGAGGGTTGTTTTGTTACTCCAAAGTGGTGGCATGATTTTCTATGAGCCTAGGATGTTTTTTCTAGTGTCAAGGTCAATAGAATGGTCAAACTCTAGTCCTAGTTGTCATATTTGGCAATAGATTTGATCTTGGTATGATTTTGGAAAGTCAAAATTAAGGAGTTGATTTTGTAATCTAATTGTCTTAAAGATTCAAATCCTAATCAAATTAATTAACTAGGTAGGTGAATAAATTCACGTTTTATGTGATTTAACCAAGGTTGACCAAAGTTTGACTTGACAATTTAATTTGTTGACTTAGTCAAAATTAATAGGATTGAGAATCTAGAGTTAATTTTGATAGTGGATCATAAATTAAAATTATGTGTCTAACTAATTGGGTTTTGGTAAAGCCCAATTGGGCTTAAAAACCCATGGGCTTAATACTATATGAGTTTTCTTAGAGAAAATTAAATTAAGCCTAGGAACTCTAATTGGATGACGAAGCGGGCTTAGGATGAGTATTGGGTCTTGCACAACAAGTCATCCTAGAGATATAAGTTGAGTTGTAACGCCCCGACCCCTCACGAGATCTGGAATTCTATTAAACATGCTATACTCAACCTAAATCCAAATACGGGCACAAAATTTAGGAAAAATGGACGGAGTTTTCCCTATTTATAGGACAAATCAAAACCTGCAAATAGAATATAAATGGACCAGTACCGTGTCCAACACATTCAACAACTCCTCAAGGCCATCCGAGCCTTGGTTCTCAACAAACAAACACAAGCAATTATACATTTCCAATTTCAAAGGCTATCCTAACTCTTTTCCTTTATACGAGTATGCTCATGCTTGAATTGAAATAATACTAACTTATTACATAAACTAGGTCATCATACCACTCTAATGACCTAATTAAGCTTAAATTAAATTTCTTTATTCATTGAATACATACAACTCAAAAGTAACATCTTTACAATCCACGCTGCATAACACATTGACTCCCAAGCAAAGACCAAGCACCACAAGCACGAACATTCATTTTAACACTACAATACCTGAAAAGTGGGTAACGAGGAGTGAGTATACAATCATGTATACCCAGTGAGGGAGGGGAACAGTATACAGAAAGCATTTATATGGGGGTTCATGCAATGCAACAGTTATATACAAGTAAAACTATTTAACAATTAACATGACAAATAAGCAATAAGATACTTGTGAGACCCCAAATTTGCCCATAATTACAATTGCGTGATTTCACCTGTTTATATGTTATTTGAATTAAAATATGTTAATTAAGTGATTATAACATCTATTACATGATATGTGAGCATTCATGAAATTTTCATAAAAATCTACATCGAAAATTTTATTGTTGATATTTGTGAATAGTATTTGAAGCGCACGTCCGCTAAAATATTGACACATGTCATTTAAAGGTTTTAAATACTAGTCCTCCATTATTAATAGGCCCGTATTTTAATAAAAATTATTTCTAAAACTGATTAGGAATTTAAATAGACTTTACGAGTGAAAACGTACGTTTTAAAGCAAAATAGTGATTTTTGCTACATTTAATTATTGCGTTGACTTTTGTTGACCTAGTATATAGTAAATACAAATTATATTTCATCTTAAATATTTCTAAAATGGCACAATTGAAAATTCCATTTAAAAGACATTTGAAAAATAAATAATACGAGTTTTTCATCGTTTTTTGCATAAATAAGCATTTTATTTTAATCGTAGGTAAGTATATGCTTATGAATATTAGTGATCCTCAAAATATAGTCTACTAAATATATAGTAAAAGTTAGATAGTATTATTATTACTATTTTTGGCTAAAACAACTAAAAATAACTAAAATATCAAATGTTATCAACTTTGACCAAGTTGGCTAGGTTTGACTTTGCCTATAAGATGACTACACACATTAAAACAAAGCAAAACACCACATTTACACACACATTGCAGCCGTGAGATTTGGGGGAAAGAAAGAAAAATATTTTCAAGGTTTTCAAAGCATTTTTCAAAGGAAAAACTTCAATTCAAGTCCGTTTGCTTCTGTTCGAAGCTTGAAATTGCTTGTTGGGCACCTATTCTACACATTTCTAACATTGCTTGGGATCAAAGGTGAGAGAAAAACTAGATTATAATTTTAAAGCTTATGTCAAATTTTTAATATTGAATATTTAGTTGTTGTTTTGTCAAAATTGTCTTTAGATTATTGCTAGTTAGGAGTTGTAGACTAACTTTGTGAGTTTATAGCAATTTTAAACGGTTTTAACATGTATTTTTATTTTTTGGGTATTTAATTGATAATTTAGCTCATTTTTTGAATAATTGTTGTTGTAGAATTTGAAACAGAGTTGCAGTTGCTCCTATAGACTCGTTGTTTATTGTGTAGTCATTTTATAATGCCAAATTTTCAATTTGATAGCCGTAGGAAAAGTCAAAAATTACAGCCATGGTGCATTGCTATTTTTGGGCTTATTGGTCTTGTTTTAGATGGCTTTTGGTTGGTTTAGGAGGGCTAATGTACTTGCTTTGATGGTTGAGTGATAGGAAGTGATTTGGAGGTTATTGGATTTCTAGATTGTAAGTTATGAATTTTAGAAGTTCGTGAAGTCTTTCTTTAAAATGCTTAAATGTTGTCTTTAGTTGTTTGGTAGTGTTTGTGTAGTTGTTTCTTGGGTTGTTGTTAAGTAGGTTCGGGATTGAATGCATGTTGATATGTGTGATAAGTTGGGTGACCTACTTTGTCATTAACTTGATTGTCTTAGTTGTTTAATTGATGTTATGTTGATTAAATTGTTGTTAACTGATTGATGATTGATAATCCTCTGGAGGACAACCTACTTTGTTGTCTTCGCAGAATATGAGTTGGTGTAGCTCCAAACGCCATCACGATCTCAACCAAAATCTTATCACCCCCATGACACACGCACCCGAGGTACCTCACTAGCCCTGCCCTCCATGGCATCTCCGCCCATGCAAGATGAGGGTAGCCTTTGATAGCCACGTCGTTTTCAACCCGACGGCCCGATACCGCCCGAGAGGTGGCACACGCATATAAAGACTCAACAATAAGAATAAACATTCAATCACAAGAGGACAACCTTTTCTGTTGACTATCTCCCGATTCATTAATAATCAATAATCAATAATCAATAATCAATAATCAATTAATCACCAATCAATTAATAACATTTCAACAACATAACATCAATTAATCAATTAACAACTAAACAACTAAGTTAGATGACAAAGTAGGCCACCTAATTTAACATGCATTAGACACACAACCAAACCCTAATCTAACCATCAACAACTCACAATTCAATCACTCAAACACCACCCGATCATCTAAAGGCATATATCAACATTTTAAATAAAGACAACCTAAACTTCTAATAATCATAACTTACATTCTACTAATCCAAACAATGCCAAACCAGTTCCTATCACTCACTCCTTCAATCAACTACATTAGCCCTCTCGGAAACCAACCAAAATACATCCAAATCAAGCCCAACAACCCTAAAACCCTAATGCACCTTGGCTGAAATTTTCGGACTTTTGCACCGACATCACAATCAAAATTTCGGCATTACAACGGTACTACCCCGTATTTAACAAACTTTTACAAATCGACGGCAATCGATTCCAACCACTACAACTCAAAATATTCAACAATTAGCCAACAACTCAACTTTTAATACCCGAAAATAAAATTCATGCTACAACGGTTCAAATCTTATATAAACTCATATAAACGATCCTTAGCATGCACTGAGTAATAATATAACATCAGTTCAACTTTCTAACAGTTCAAAATTCAATTATAAGCAAAAACATAAAAGATGACATTTGAGATCTAGAATTTTTCTCTCACCTTTGATGTGTTTTGATGCAAGAAAGATGTAGAATGGATGGCCAACAAGTGAAATCAAGCTTTGAATGAAGTGATTTGGACTTGAACTGCAAAATCTATGAGAAAAATGCTTTGAAACGCCTTGAAAATGCCTTATTCTTCCTCCTCCTTGAACTCATGGTTTTGTGTGTGTTTTTTGGGTATTTTTGGCTTGTTTTAATGTGTGTTGATGATATAAGCTCAAGGTCAACAAAAATAATAAAGGTCAAAGTTAGTTTATTTAGTCTTTTAATTGTTTTCTAGTCTTTTAATTGTATTTTTAGACTATTGTGCTCACAAACATGCATTCAACACTTAGACTATTTTAAGTAGTATATTTTTAGTTGACAACAAGTTTCACACGCATAGACTTACACCCGACTCGGTTAAAAACTCAATTTTTGCAAAAGAAGGTGAAAAGTCATATTATTTGTTTTCAAATGTCTTTTGAATGCACAATTAATCTAAAATCATTGAATACCACATATAAATACATTTATATTAATATAGACTAGGTCAATGAAAGTCAATGCAAGAATCGGGTTTATAAGAAATTACTATTTGGCTCAAAAATGCTATTTTTCGCCCGAAAAGTCCATTTAAATTTTTATTTCGTTTTAGAATCAATTTTTATCAAACATGGGTCTATTAATATTAGAGGACTAGGTTTTAAAACGTTTAAAACACCCCTGTACAAATTTTAGCGGACAGGTGTTCAAAATACTATTCACTAAAACTGGCGATAAAATTTATGATTCCGTTTTTTATAAAAATTTCATGAATGCACATATAGCATATATTAGGAATATAAATCACATTTTTAACACATTCTAACTCATATAACACATAAACATGTCAAAGCACGTAAAACGAGGTAAAACACACAAATCGAGGTTAAGATGAAAAGTGGGGTTTCACAATCTGTCTCATGCTTACTCTCTTATCAGATATCTTGGGGCACAGATATTTAAAAAACGTAACTCCAAGCCCGTAGGGCAACAAACCCTTCTTGGATTTTTTTATGTTAAACTTAACCAAAATCTACTCAACACATGTATCTTGGAACAACGCTAGCACCTTTTTTTTGTAATCTCATATGATCTTAATCCCTAAAACATGACTAGCTTCTCTTAAGTCTGACATTAACAATTTGAGAAGATAGTCAAACTTCTATGGATGACAACATCCTTATAATGTCCCCAATTAGTAGGATGTAATCCACGTGAAGACAAGTAATACAACAGTGTTGTTATTCCTTTTGTACATGCATGGATCATTGTCACGCCCCAACTTGACCCCACTTATGATCAGTTAGGATGCAACGGAATTTCAGCAATATAACGTCTGTAATATGGACAACAGGGCTCTAAACCAACCCTTTATAACATCACACAACCAACTCCAAATTTCAACAAGAACTCCACAACCATTCATCAACATTCAACACAATACATTAAACAACCATACATCATACCAACCACAAGTCATAAGCCTCTGTTTCAACAACATACTACAAGTTATACTATACATATGCATACTTGATATAAAACTACACTAGCAACCTACTCATAATCCAAAGTAAGACAACTAAACTAGCATTATACTTTTCACTATCTTTATAACATCTTATACAATACAAACTTCAAAGCAAATACAATACAACTTGTTCTAATATACAAGATAACAAAAAGAGAACTCCAGCCAAGACATCATGGATAAGACTCTTGCACAATTGACTCGTCCACATAAGGCTCATACTCAGTCTCTTGAGGCACGTACCCTAACTCTGGCTTGGTAACACCTAAGAGTCAACAAAAAGGGTGTAACGCCCCAACTCGACCCCTCTACAATCAGTCAGAACGCAACCGAATTTCGGCAGTATAACGACAGTAATTAGGACACTGAGGCTCTAAATCAACCTCTTTGCAACTCATACAACCAACTCCACAAACAACTCAACAATTAACAAGATAACCATAATATACATTAAACATTCTTTTACCATTGCATCCATAGGTTATACGCCTCCGTTCTAACATCATACATTTACTATATAACATACATTTCCAAAACAAATTATAACCAATCTACCAACCTAAACATGTTCTAAAACAAGACTACTAAGCTAGCAACATTTAATCCATTATCTTTACAACATCTTATACATCATAAACTTCTAAGTAAATACAACCAACTAGTTTTAATAAACAAGATAACAAAAGAGTACAACATCTCAGATATCAAGGACAAGACTCTAGCACATAGGACTCGTCCACATATGACACATTATTTGCTTCCTAAGGCACGTACCTGTAATCTTGTTCAATATCACCTGTATGCATGCAATAATTAAGAGTGAGCTTATATAAAACAAGCCTAGTGAGAATTCGACATATCTCTTATCAATATTTACTATACTCCTTGAAAATCATCCTTTGAGCAGTAAACAAATAATAATCATCTAACAACATAAGCACATTAGTAATAATGACCAATCAATAAAGGATACTCTAGTTGGTGTAGCTCCAAATGCCATCACGATCTCAACCATTCTTCTTATAACTCCACATTACTCACGCACCTAAGGTACCTCACTAGCCCCTCCCTCCATGGCATCTCTACCATGCGAGTTGGGTGTAGCCTATGATAGTCATGCTGTTATCAACCCGACAGCCCGACGCTGCCCGAGAGGTGGCACACACATACCAAGACTCATGATAATAATAATAATCATTCATATCTCAATAGGACAACAAAAGTAGATTGTCTATCTCCCGGCTCATCAATAATCAATCAATTAATATCATTTAAGCAACATAACAACAACTAATCAAATAAACAACAAACAACTAAGTTAGATGACAAAGTAGGCCACCCAACTTAACACGGATTAAACCATACAACCAAAGGCATATTTCAACATTTTAAAGAAAGACAACCCAAACTTTTAAAAATCATAACTTACATTCTACTAATCCAAACACCTCCAAACCAGTTTCTATCACTCGCCCACTCAATCAACTACATTAGCCCCCTCGGAAACCAACCATAATCCATCCGAATCAAGCCCAACAACCCTAGAACCCTAATGCATCATGGCTGAAATTTCCAGACTTTCACACCAACATCACAATCAAAATTTTAGAAACTAACAGCAAGTAATTCCAACAACCACAACAACATTTATTCAATAAATAGCTAAATTCTCGATTTTAATACCCGAAAAATAGAAATACATACTACAACGGTTCAAAACATCTATAAACCCATATAATCAATCCTTAGCATCTACTGAACAATAATATAACATCAATTTAACATTTCAACGGCTAAAAATTTGATTATATGAATTAACATAAGAATGACATTTGGAGATCTAGAATTTTTCTCTCACCTTTGATGTTTTATGAAGCTAGAAAGATGTGCAATGGATGCCCAACAAGTGGAATCAAGCCTTGGATGAAGATGTTTGGACTTCAAATGAGTTTTCTAGAGAAATTTTGCTTTGAAAAATATGTTGAAAAACTTCTCAAAAAAAGTTATGGAGTTTTGGCCTAGTGTGTGAGAAATGAGTATGTTTTGAGTTTATTTTGTGAGCAACATTGATATATTATGCATATATAAGCTTGCTCAAATAAAATAAAAGAAAGTCAAAGTTAGTATTTTTAGTATTTTTAGTCTTTTAATTCATTTCTTAGACTATTTTTGCTCAAAACAATTATGCAACACTTAGACTATTTTAGGTAGTTTATTTTTAGGTGACAAGAAGTTTTACATTCAAACATTTTCACCGGATTCGGTTTAAAACTCGATTTTCACAAAAGAAGGTGTAAAAATCCTTTTAAATTCCTAAGTTGATTTGAAAACCGTTTTAATCAAACACAGGTTTATTAATATCTGAGGACTAGGTTTTAAGAAACCTAAAACACCTGCGTAAAAATTTTAGCGGACGTGCGTCCAAAATACTATTTACAAAAACCGTCGATAAAATTTTCTGATGCCGTTTTTATGAAAATTTCATGAATGCACACATAGCATGTATTAGGAATATAAATTATATATTTAGCACATTCTAACTCATATAACACATAAACAGGTCAAATCACGTAAATCGAGGCAAAGAAATGCAAATCGAGATAAAGACAAAAATTGGGGTTTCACATTCTCCCTCCCTTAAAGAAATTTTATCCTCGAAATTCTTACTTGATGTGCGGAAAAGATCTGGGTATTGCTGTTGCATCTAATCTCTCCTCTCCCAAGTAGTTTTCTCAATCCCGTGATGCTTCCACAACACTTTGACCATCGAAATCTTCTTCGACCTCAACTCCCGTTCCATCTGATCAAGAATGTGAATCGGCCGCTCATCATAAGTCAAATTCTTACGAAGCTGTAACGGCTCTGGCTCTAAAATATGAGAAGGATATGGATTATACTTCCGTAAATTAGACACATGAATGACATCATGGACATTAGAGAAGTTCTCCGGTAAAGCCAACCGATATGCTAACTTGCCAACCCTGCCGATAATCTCAAACGGCCCTGCAAACCTCGGACTCAGCTTATCACATTTACCATAACGAGCAAACCTCTTTCAAGGAGACAATTTCAAGAAAACCCGATCCCCGACTACAAACTCCAAATCCTGACGACTCTTATCAGTATAACTCTTGTATCTACTCTGCGCTGTAAGCATTCTCTGCCTGATCAACTGAATATTCTCAATCTTCTCTAGAAGCTCTGGCATGATAGTTGGATCAATAGCTTTCATCTCCACTACTTCATCCCAATACAAAGGTGATCGGCACTTACGACCGTATAGAGCTGCAAAATGTGTCATTCCAATAGTCGCTTGATAACTATTATTATAGGCAAACTCGGCAAGTGGTAGATGTTTCCCCCAGTTCTTCCTGAAGTCCAGAACACAAGCCCTGAGCATATCTTCTAGAATCTGAATAGTCCTCTCAGACTGACCGTCGGTCTGTGGATGATACGCTGTGCTGAAGTTTAACTGAGTACCCAAAGTCTCCTGAAGTTTTTCCCACAAACGAGAAGTAAACCGAGGATCTCGATCTGAGACAATACTAGATGGAATCCCGTGAAGTTTAACAATCTAATCTACATAAAGATCTGCCAACTTTGCAACCTCATATCCAACCTTATCGGAATGAAATGAGCTATCTTCGTCAAACGGTCTACAACAACCCAAACTGCATCGTTACATCTCGGTGTTCTAGGAAAACTAAAGACGAAGTCCATCGTAATATGTTCCCACTTCCACTCTGGTATTGCCAACAGCTGAAGTAACCCTGCAGGTCATTGATGTTCTGCTTTCACTCGCTGACAAGTCAAACATCTAGATACAAACTGAGCAACCTCCATTTTCATGTTATTCCACCAATAATATTGCTTCAAATCCCGATACATCTTGTTTCCACCGGGATGAATGGTGTACTTAGAATTACGAGCCTCCTCTAGAATACCTCGCCTCAAACCCGGTTCATCGGGAGCACAAACCCTGTTTCGAAACTGAAGAATACCATCTTCATGAAATTTGAAGTCAGACTAATCATCGGTGATTTGTTCCTTGATCTTCTGAAGTTTTGAATCAAGTTGCTGAGCTTATTTAATTTGAAACAACAATAAAGGTTGAATACAGAGATGTGAACATATCACCTCAACCTGAGTCAATTCTGGTCTCCAAAAACTGAATTCCTCAAGAACCTCCCACTTTTTAACAACCAAACAAGAAATACTCGTCTTACGGCTAAGAGCGTCTGTTACAACATTTGCCTTCCCAGGCAGATAACTGATAGAACAATTATAATCTCTGAGAAGTTCCATCCACCTCCGTTGACGCATATTCAACTCCTTCTGTGAGAACAAATACTTCAGACTCTTATGATCGGTAAAAATCTTGAACTTACTGCCCCACAAATAATGACGCAACTTTTTCAGTGCAAATACAACGGCTGCCAACTCAAGATCATGAGTTGGATAATTCACCTCATACGGCTTCAACTTTCTAGAAGTATAGGAAATAACCCGGCCATTCTGCATAAGTACACAACCCAAGCCCTCCTTGGATGCGTCGCTATAGATAACCATATTATCGGTCCCCTCTGTAGAGCAAGTACTGGAGCGGTAGTCAATTTCTTTTTCAACTCCTGAAACCCACTCTCACATTTCTAATCCCAAATAAAGCTAGTTCGTTTCTGAGTTAACTTAGACAGTGGCCCTGCAATCTTAGAAAAGTCCTTGACAAACCTACGGTAATAACCCACAGAGCCAAGGAAGCTATGAACCTCCGAAACATTCTCCGGCCTTTTCCAAGACATCACCACTTCAATCTTAGTGGGATCTACTGAAATACTGCTCTGTGTAATCACATGGCCAAGAAAAGATATTTGTTGCAGCCAAAATTCACATTTGCTGAACTTCTTAAACAACTGATGCTCTTGCAGCTTTTGTAAGACAAACCGTAGATGTTGCTCGTGTTCCGATGTAGACTTAGAATAAACCAAGATATCATCAATAAATATTACCATGAATTGGTCCAAGTACGGCTAAAAGACCCGATGCATAAGATCCATGAATACTGTTGGTGCATTAGTTAATCCAAAGGGCATAACAACAAACTTATAATGCCCATACCGAGTCCTGAAAGCAGACTTTGGAACATCCTCTGTACGAATCCGAAGCTGATAATACCCCTACCTCAAGTCAAATTTAAAGTAGACTTTGGCTCCCTGAAGTTGATCAAACAACTCGTCAATCAATGGTAAAGGGTACTTGTTCTTGATGGTCACCTGATTCAAACCACGATAGTCGATACATAATCTCAAGGTACCATCCTTCTTCTTCACAAATAAAACAGGTGCTCCCCATGGTGAAGAACTCTGCTGAATGAAACTCTTCTCTAATAACTCCTGCAACTGAGTTTTCAACTCCTTCAGCTCAGCTGGTGCCATCCGGTACGCTGATTTAGAAATAGGTTGAGTACCGGGAATAACATTAATCACAAACTCAACATCCCTCTCTGGCAGTAACCCTGGCAACTCCTCGGGAAATACATTGGGATATTCCCGAATAATAGGAACTTCTTCCAGCTTTAGCTTATCAGATGGCTTGTTGGTCAAATAAGCTAGATAACCCGAACACCCCTTACTCACCAGCTTAACAGCTTTAGTTGATGAGATAATAAAACTCGTCTTAGCATCCCGGTTCTCCGCTACCTTAACCACTGGCTGATCTGGCATACGAAACTATACTACCTTTGTTCAACAGTTTAACTGAGCATCATACTTAGAAAGCCAGTCCATACCCAAGATAACATCATACCCCTGGAGAGGAAATAAAATAAGGTCCGATGGAAAATCCTGACCCTTAACATGTATTTTACAGTCTTTACATACTAAGCCAGTCGCATACTTATCAGTTAAAGAAGTACTAATCTCAACCACATAAGGCAATCTTTCAAGCTGCATGTTAACACGTTGCACACAAGTAGGCGTAATGAAAGAATGCGTAGTACCAGAATCAATCAACACTTTAACAAGTTGATTGAGTATAAGGAAGTTACCTTCCACAACTACCGTATCCTCAGGAGCCTCTTTCAAATCAACTGTGTAGGCCCGAGCCTGAACCCGCTGCTGCTGAGGTGTACCACCAGTAGGTCGGCCTTGATAACCCTGGGTCGCTGCTCAACCCTCAGTCCTCTGAAATCTAAGGCAATCCCTCGCCCTATGTTGATTACTGCCGCAACCCAAACAAGTCTCTGCTTTCACGCTAGAGTCGGCCTCCACATGGCCTTGACGTTTGTAGTAAACACACTGCGGTGACAAAGCACTGTCACTACCCCTAGAAGAACCAGAAGCTGAGAAAGTAGCTGTACGAGCCTACTGCTGAGGTCTGGCAACACTAGGCCTATATTGACCCTGAGACTGGGCCGGCCTATACTGTGACTGAGCCTGATAAGACCCTTGCTGAAACTAAGGCCGATAGTAACCTTGTTGACCCTACGGTCTAAAAGAGCTCTGCTGTGCTGGCGGCCTGTACACAACCTGCTGTACTAAAGGCCTATACACTTCTTGCTGGCCCTGCGGTTGATATGGCCTCTTACTAGGCTGACTGGGACCAATATGTTCCCATTTCCTCTACTCTTACCTGGATGCCGCATCAAAAGCCTCGGAAAATACGTCATACTGATTCAGGGCCATTGCATCCTAAATCTCCGACCTTAAACCCAACATAAACCTCCGGGTCTTACGCTCCTCATCAGCTATAAATTCCGGTGCATATGTGGACAGTCTGGTAAAAATGGCCTCATACTGAGCCACCGTAACATCCCCCTGAACCAAGGACAGGAACTCTGCTTCTCTCCTTTCCCGTGCAATCCTCGGGACATACTTGGCCCGGAATGCTCTAGAAAGGTATCCCAAACATAAGGTGTAATACCCGAGCCCAGAATGTGGAATTTCTTGATTATCTTTCTGGAAATTATATTTTCTTAGATTCTTTTAGATTTAATTGTTACTTCTTTGTTGTTGTAAAGTGCATTGCATTTCGGGAGCGATAGTTAGAGGGTGACTTTTAGTCATCAACAAATAGTGAAACTAGTATTTTAGTGCCTTAAATTTTATAATTTAATTGTTGTTAGCTAGAATTAATATTTCCTTAGTTGTTTTAGCCTAAAAATGCATAAAAACAAGTCTTTTGACCAACTTAAGCTATATTGACCAAGTGCTTGACCCTTTGACCAAAGACTTCTCACCTTATAAGCTAAACAAAGCAAAATAAAAAAAATTAAAAAAAAAAGCTGAAATCAGATAGCAAGCAGGCCGAAACAAGAAGGAAAAAGAAAAAAAAATTCAACCTTTCAAAAAATTCAAATCTTCGCGTGAGCTCGTGCGGGGTGGTTTTTGAGGTGACCAGCGTTGTTTTCCTAGCGACTAGGAGTGCCTAAGGTGAGGGAAGCATGTTATTTGCGCATTTAAATGATATGTATGTCAACTTTGTGATTTTTTAGTTTTATCCGTAGATTGTTGTTTAAAGTGTTTTGATGCTTCTAGAATGTTCCTTGACAATTGTAGACCATGTATTTATAGCTTTTTAACATTTTCTGCGGTTAAATATTGAGATTGTAATTTAAAATTTCAATTGAATAGTAATATGTGAAGAGTAAATCCTTGAAACGATGAAGTTGCGATGTTATACTTTTCGTTGATGTAGAAATGTGCTAGGTATGCTAGAATGCTTAAATGCATGGTTTGTTTAGGTTGCGTAATGGAAAAAATGAAAAATATGCCTTGGTGAAAGTCGGGGTCATTTAGGTCGAGTTTGGAATTTTCTCGTTTTGCGTGTTGGCATTGTTTCGGGAGGCCATGGAAGCACTTTTGGTGCGATTATGGCATTGGTTGGGTGTTTGGTTGGTCTAGTTGTAGTTCAAACAAGCAAATGGGAAAATCGGGACTTTGCGTGAATTCTAGGGTAAAGTAGGGTTTCGGGGTCTTTAGACGTGCCTTATGGTGACCTAGGAGGATTGGCGAAGTCGGTTTCCAGAACTCGTGGCTCGTTTGGAAATGGTAGTGTTTTGATAGTTGGGGCCGATTTGTGATTTTGCTTGTTTTCTTGATATTATGCCTATAGAATGCTTAGGGTTGCTTGATATACTTGTTTGAATTGATTTTGATTGAAATGCTTATCAACTGTTGCTATTGCGTGCGAGAGTAACCTACTTTGTTATTCTCCCACGTGTGGCTTTATTGCTCGTTTATCGCCTTGTATCGAGTCTTGCATTGCATAGTGTCCCGCGCGTGAGTAATGGGCCTCTCTGGGTAGCCTCGGGTTGCCAGTGTTGGTTGCTCTAGCTCCGTGGCTATTCCCTCTTCTCGCTTGGGTTGCCTCCCAGGGAGATTTGGGTCGTAGATTGATGGATACTTCTTGGGTATTCCAAACTGGTGTTATAAGGTGGTTTGGGCCGGCGCGTCGTCATCGAGTTCATGATTGAAAGTTGCTCGTGAAAAGAGTACCGTATCCTTTGAATGAGTGTTTACAGTTTTAATACTTGCCTTGCTTTATTGATGGCTTGTTGTATCTCTATATGATATTTGTATGAATTGCTTGGCTAATTGCATTGCATACTCCTCTCATCTCCGTCCTTGAGACCAATTGCCCTCACTGAGCAATAGTTTTTGCTCATTCCTTTCTATACTATATTTTTACAGGAGTAGTTGAAGCAGACCCTATTGAGGTAATAGAGGAGGAAGAGCAGGTGGAGGTGTTTCCGTGATAGCACTTCTTTGCTTTGCTGGTGGTTGGTTGCCAGACTTTTGTGCGAGCCATGCTAGATGTGTTTAGTGCTTGGTTGTCGCTTTATTTTGAGGCTTATAGCCTTGTATGTAGTATCTATTTTGAGGCCTAGATGGTCTTATGTTGTAAAGGATTAAAGGTTGTAATGTTGTAAATATATACTCATGTGACTAGTAAGGAAATGCATACTAATGGTTAATTGTTTAGTGGCATAAATAATTGTGTAGTATGCATATCATTTTTGGGTTGCAAAGTTGTTAATGAAAATATGTATGTTTTCTAAAAGAATGTTGGCTTGTCTCAAATGAATGTTGTGGTTTCTCGAATATTATATTGAATGTAGGGTTTCGGAACGTCCGCGGTACAGAGGAGACTCCGTCCGTGTATCGGGTCCGGGCTTGGCCTTTTGCGGGGTTGGGTCGGGGCGTGACATAAGGAGTACCTCTTGCCTCCTAACCGGCTTTCACTGTGCGCCACCACTCCTCTGCTTCATCATCAAACAAATAGATTGCAAAAGTGACTTTCCTCTCATCAGTATAGTCTAGAGGATCGAATATCTTCTCTATCTTATTAATCCATGTCTCAACCGTCCTATCATCTTGCTCACCCTGGAATCTAGGTAGATAATAACCCAAGAATTCCTTCAACGCATTTCGCCTGTGGTAACCACCCTGTACATTCATCATCTGTGCCTGCATATCCTATGCCTAGGCAGCTTGCCCTGCTAACAACTGTGACTGTCTTGCCATGATTTCCATCATTCTATCCATAGCTGCAGCAATACGGTCATCACCCTTATCTCGGCCCGGTGCCACTTTACCCGGTGCCTCACTATCTGCCTCCGACCTACCTCTTGTTCTTGGTCTACCCGCCATTCTACTATCAAAGAGTTAGCACAGGTTATAGCACATAGACAGGTTATAAACAGTTATTAGCACATAAGTAACAAATTCATGTAAAGCACATAAATCACTTAAGTATCAATCACATAAACAAATTGATCACATAATCACATAGTCACCAAATCACATAATCACTTAATCATATTAACACATATTTCACTTTTCTTTCACTTCATACATACTTTCATGTTAAGACCATTACCCACATTCTGAGAATACCCCAGCCAACAACTAAACATTAGCTCTGATACCACTTAACAACTCGACCCCTCCTACAATCAGTCAGAATGCAACGGAATTTCGGCAGTATAACAACAGTAATTAGGACACCGAGGCTCTAAACCAACCTCTTCGCAACTCATACAACCAACTCCACAAACAACTCAACAATTAACAACATAACCATAATATACATTAAACATTCTTTTACCATTGCATCCATAGGTTATACGTCTCCGTTCCAACATCATACATTTACTACATAACATACATTTTCAAAATAGATTATAACCAATCTAGTAACCTAAACATGTTCTAAAACAAGACTACTAAGCTAACAACATTTAATCCATTATCTTTATAACATCTTATACAACATAAACTTCTAAGTAAATACAACCAACTAGTTTTAATATACAAGATAACAAAAGAGTAAAACATCTCAGATATCAAGGACAAGACTCTGACACATAGGACTCTTCCACATATGGCACATTCTCAACTTCCTGAGTCACGTATGCAATAATTGAGAGTGAGCTTATATAAAACAAGCCCAGTGAGGATTTGACAGATCTTTTATCAGTATTTACTATACTCCTTGGAAATCATCATTTGAGCAGTAAATACATAATAATCATCAATAACAATATAAGCACATTAGTAATAATGACCAATCAATAAAGGATACTCTAGTTGGTGTAGCTCCAAACACCATCACGATCTCAACCATTCTTCTTATAACTCCACATTACTCATGCACCCGAGGTACCTCACTAGCCCCTCCCTCTATGGCACCTCCGCCATGCAAGCTGGGGGTAGCCTATGATAGTCATGTCGTTATCAACCCGACAGCCCGACGCTGCCCGAGAGGTAGCACACACATACCAAGACTCATGACAATAATAATAATCATTCATATTTTAGGAGGACAACAAAAGTAGGTTACCTATCTCCCAGCTAATCAATAATCAATCAATTAATATCATTTCAGCAACATAACAAAAACTAATCAAACAAACAACAAACAACTAAGTTAGATGACAAAGTAGGCCACCCAACTTAACATGCATTAAACCATACAACCAAACCCTAGTCTAACCATCAACAACTCACGATTCAATCACTCAAACACCACCCAAACATCCAAAGGCATATTTCAACATTTTAAAGAAAGACAACCCAAACTTCTAAAAGTCATAACTTACATTCTACTAATCCAAACACGTCCAAACCAGTTTCTATCACTCACCCACTCAATCAACTACATTAGCCCCCTCGGAAACTGACTATAATCCATCCGAATCAAGCCCAACAACCCTAAAACCCTAATGCATCATGGCTGAAATTTCCAGACTTTCACACCAACATCACAATCAAAATTTCGGCATTATAACATTACTACCACGTATTTAAATAACTTTTAGAAACTAACAGCAAGCAATTCCAACAACCACAACAACATTTATTCAACAAATAGCCAAATTCTTAATTTTAATACCCAACAAATAGAAATACATACTACAACAGTTCAAAACAGCTATAAACCCATATAATCAATCCTTAGCATCTACTGAACAATAATATAACATCAATTTAACATTTCAACGGCCAAAAATTTGATTATATGAATTAACATTAAAATGAAATTTGGAGATCTAGAATTTTTCTCTCACCTTTGATGTTTTATGAAGCTAGAAAGATGTGCAATGGATGCCTAACAAGTGGAATCAAGCCTTGGATGAAGATGTTTGGACTTCAAATGAGTTTTCTAGGGAAATTTTGATTTGAAAAATATGTTGAAAAACTTCTCAATAAATGCTATGGAGTTTCGGCCTAGTGTGTGAGAAATGAGTATGTTTTGAGTTTATTTTGTGAGCAATATTGATATATTATGCATGTATAAGCTTGCTCAAATAAAATAAAAGAAAGTCAAAGTTAGTATTTTTAGTCTTTTAATTCATTTCTTAGACTATTTTTGCTCAAAACAATTATGCAACACTTAGTCTATTTTAGGTAGTTTATTTTTAGGTGACAAGAAGTCTTACATTCAAATATTTTCACCCGATTCGGTTTAAAACTCGATTTTCGCAAAAGAATGTGTAAAAACCCTTTTAATTTCCTAAGCCGATTTGAAATCTGTTTTAATCAAACACAGGTCTATTAATATCCGAGGAATACGTTTTAAGACACCTAAAATACCTACGTGAAAATTTTAGCGGACGTGCGTCCAAAACACTATTCACAAAAACCGTCGATAAAATTTTATGATGTCGTTTTTTATAAAAATTTCATAAATGTACACATAGCATGTATTAGGAATATAAATCACATATTTAGCTCATTCTAACTCATATAACACATAAACAAGTCAAATCACGCAAATCGAGGTAAAGACACGCAAATCGAGGTAAAGACAAAAACTGGAGTTTCACAGAGGGTGAGCTTAGCGAGGGTTCAAAAGATGTTTTGAAAACATTTACTTTACCCCTTGGGAAATCATCCTATGAACAATAACACACAATAAATTTCATTAACATCAACATTTTAATTCAAGCCACATAAATAACCGTTCAATTTAGAAAGGATACACTCGTTGGTGTAGCTCCATACACCATCATGGTCTCAACCAACTTCTTGTAACTCCCATTAATACATATCGGAGGTACCTCATCTAGCCCCTCCCTCCATGGCATCTCCGTCCATGCGAGTTGGGGTAGTCCATGATAGTCATGTTATTATTAACCCGATAGCCCGATGCTACCTGAGAGATGGCACACACTATCAAGACTCATGACAATAATAATAAACATCTCATATTCTAGAAAGACAACAAAGTAAGTTGTCCTCCAGAACAACATCAATCATCAATCAGTTAACAATACTTCAATCAATATAACATCAATTAAACAACTAAGTTAGATGACAAAGTAAGCCACCCAACTTATCACACATATCAACATGCATTCAATCCCAAACCTACTCAACAACAATTCAAGAACAACTACACAAACATTACCAAACAACTAAAGACAACATTTTAACATTTTAAAGAAAGACTACACAAACTTCTAAAATTCATAGCTTACAATCTACTAATCAAACACCCCACAAACTTTTTCCTAACACTTAGCCACACATGCAACTACATTTACCCAATCGAAAACCAACCAAAGCCACCCAAATAAGTCCAACAAGCTAAAAATGGCAATATACACTAGGCTGAATTTTTGGACTTTTGCTATGGCATTCAAATTGAAAATTTGGCATTACAACATTACTACACAATAATTAACAAACCTATTGAAGCAACAACCATTCAATTCCAACTACTACAACAACAATTATTTAAATATAAACCAATAAATCAATTTAAATGCCCGAAAATTAGAAATACATGCTACTACCGTTCAAAATGTCTATAAATGCATATAATTGGTCCTTGTCATCTTCTAAGCAATAATCTAACATCAATTCAACAAAATAACAACTAACAATGCATCAACCAAAAACTCAACTCAACTTTGAAAAAATGAACTATATTTTTCCCTCACCTTTGATACAAAGTGATGTTAGGTATGTGTATAATGGATGCCCAACAAGCAATTTCAAGCTTTGAATGACTTAATTTGGCCTTGAATTGCAAAATCTATGTGAAAATTAGTTGAAAACCTAAGCAAAATGTCTTCTCTTTTTCCCCCAAGGAAATTCAAGGTTATGTGTGTGTTTTTTGAGTATGTTTGAGCTTATTTTTGTGTATTATGAGTATATTATGCATATATAAAGGCTTGGTCAACATTTTGCAAAAGTCAAAGTTGACAACTTGTTTGTTTTTCTTAGTTTTTCTAGTCTAACACTTATATATTCTAACACTTATACCATATTTAGTAGACTAAAATTAGTTGACAACATTTAATATATGCATACATATACATACAAGTAAGCTATAAAACCCGATTTTGCAAAATAAGTTGAAAAGTCATACTATTTGTTTTGCAAATGTATTTTAAAAGCAAAACCAATATATAATCACTTAATATCACATATAAATTCACATATATATCATTTATAATATATACTAGGTCAACAAAAGTCAATGTAAGAATTGGGTTCAGTAGAAATCACTATTTGGCTCAAAAACGCTAATTTTCGCCCGAAAAGTCTATTTAAATTCTTATTTCATTTCAGAATCATTTTTTTTTATCAAACACGGGTCTATTAATAAAAAAGGACTAGGTTTTAAAATATTTAAAAGATCAGTTTCAAAATTATAGCGGACGTGTCTTCAAACACAATTCATAAAAATCGACGATAAAGTTTTCAATGCAGATTTTTATGAAAATTTCATGAATGCTCACATATCATGTAATAGAAGTAATAATCACATAATTATCACATTTTAATTCAAATAACATATAAACAGGTCAAAACACATAATTGCAAATAAGATCAAATTCGGGGTCTCACAATCATCAATGTTCTGCTCAAAATAAAAGAATTTGACTGCTACATTGGATGGAATGTTCCATGTCTTAGATGCTTGCTCAAATCCATAGATAGACCTCTAAAGCTTATTAACCAAATTATTTTGGCCTTTCGCAATGGATTTGCCTAGTTTCTTTATATAGATGCCTACGTGAAGATTTCCATAAAGGAATGCAGTCCTGACGTTCATCTTCTATATCTCGTAGTCATAATGACAAGTGATGGCCCCGAGAATCGTTATGTACTTTAGCATGGCTGCTAGTGGGAAAGTCTTCTCATAGTCGATACCCTATTTAGAGTGTACTCTTTTGCCACAAGCCTAGCTTTCTTGTCTTTTCATCTCCTACTCTTATAGTCTAATTTACACACCAAGGGTTTTACCCTTTCCAAGTGTAACTACAATATCCTAGACTAAATTGGAATACGTGGACCCCAACTCAGATTCCATTGCCTTGTGCCAATGGTTAGCATCTACGTCTGTTATTGTTTCATCGTTACTAATGGATTTGTCAACCTAATTGGAGACTACCTCAAAAACTCTCCATAGAATCAATCTGGTTGTTTCAATATTCTCCTACTACGACAAGGCTCCGGGATACTTAAGGTATTCGTTGTTTCATTTATAGGTACAGGCGTAATAGAAGTCTCAAAGGTGACTTCCTTAAGTGTAGTTTCTGAATTCAACTCTTGATGAATTATACCACCATTCTCCAAGTCTCTATTATGGTACTCATTAGCACCCTTTGCTCCTTAGGATGGTAGAGTACTTGTTCCTTTGAAATATTCTTTGAAACGATACATCTTATACCTAGGCTCTCTACTTGGATGCGGAGCTACTCGGTACATAAGTTGGACGGGTTCTAATGCGAATGTGCCTTAACTCGGGCTTGCGACCCGTCCACAACTCACAAGGTGTCTTAAGTACTGATTTAGAAAACACTTAGTTCAAGATGTCTGTAGCTATTTCTAAATCTTATCTCAAAACCAATATGGGTAGAGTTGTGCGACTCATCATGGATTTTACCATATCTAGTTGCCTTTTGATTCCATCTCTTAGATACACTATTCTACTGAGGAGTACTAGGTGTTGTCCACTAAGATAATTCCCTTTTACATATGATTACCTTAAACTCACTTGAGAGGCACTAAAATCCCCTCGCTCTAGTTTGCTCATGGGTCCACCATACACATCAGTGTGTACCAATTCTAACGCTACTTTTGTCATATGCCATTCAGAAGAATATGGCCTCTCGACCACCTTTTCTTCTAGGCAGGATTTATACTGAGCCTATGGTTCGAGATCTAATGAGCCCAAGAGCCCATCCTTAACCAACTTCTGAATTTGTTCAGGTTTATATGACCCGAATCATAGGTTCTACAAGTATAAGCCATTAGTGGATGAAATATTTTTTTTTCCTAAAAAGAACTTAAGTATTCAGAATCTATATTATTGCATGTTGGAAATAGTTGAACAGAGATAGAATAAATATATCATGCATACTTCCAGACTTTAATAAAATATTCTATTAATAACAAAAACGAAATGAAAGCTAACAAAAGTAATGTCTTTAAATAACAAACGTCAAACTTAAACTTTCTCATGTCTAGAGCATGATAAATATCATTTTATTTTAAAAACTATCACTAAATAATAAAACAACTATTCCAACCGCAATAGCCCAGACCATCGATCCAATGCCAACCTTCAGAATGAATCCACCTTTACTTAGCCTCTTCATTTCCCAAAACCCCTGCATTGTTACTATCCACGATTTTGTAGAATCAACCACCAAACTTGTTTCAATGACACAAGTAAAGTTCGTACCTTTGTTTTTCTTGGTTAGGTACTTTGGTCAGTCTTTCTTCCAATGACCTTTTTGGCTACACTCGAAGTACTTCCCTTTGGGCTTTCCACCTGCAGCCTTCTTCTTCTTCTTTTTTGGCCATTACAAGTTAGGCCTTTACCATTTTTCTGCTTCCCCTTCTTTTAGAACTTCTTCCCTTTCGAGTTTTGTTCAAAAGAGGATGCTTGGGCCATATGGGCTTGACCTTTGGGCCACATGATTGCCTCAGCTACCTGAAGCTCATTCATTAGCTCAGTGAGCTCCATATCCATCTTGCTTAGTTTGTAGTTGAGTTTGAATTGGCAGAAGGATCCAGGTAGTGTCTCGAGAATCATGTCCACCTTACTATCATTGTTAATTTGGGCCCCCAAGACTTCTGCAAGGTTAATGTTGTCCATCATCTTGAGAACGTGTTCTCTTATAGACGAACCCGCTGCCATCTTGGCTGTCATGATCTCCCTCATTGCAGCTTACTTTGTAGGCCTATTCTTATCTGAGAACAACTCAGTTAATGAGGTCATGATTTCTGCAACACTGACTTTGCTCTATCAACAACACGTCAAACATTGAGGCTAGCATGTAGTACTTGGCCATGCCATTTGCCCTCTGCCACTTGTCATGGGCCTCCTTTTCGGCATTAGTAGAATTATCCCACAGTTGAGGGCAAGGCTGAGTCAAGACATACTTGTACCCATCTGCAATGAGTACTATATCTAGCTTTCTCTTCCAATCACTAAAGTTCGGTTCAGTCAACTTATCATTCAAAAGAATAGCCGACAAAGGATTGAAAGAGCCTGTTATATTATCTGAATATCCATGCAACATAATTAAGCATGAGCAAATTATGTAAGACCTATATATAAGAATAGCATGCATGAGAATAAAGTATTAGGAACTCATGAATGCAAGTACACAAACATAGGTAAACCTTTTAACTATGACTAGTGCCCTAGCAATTGCTCTTATCACTATTAAGTTTGGCTTCCCAAGATTCAACAACACTTAGTCTGTAGAGAGGTTATTACCTATCTCGAGTCAAGTATAAATATCATTCCTTATGGGATTTCTTAGATAATTCAAACTCGAGCCTCCATAGGGAGATTACTCTTATCAATATCTATAAGGTGATCTACAGCCTAGAACTCCACCGTAGGTTGGTCACTCCACTAACATCTTTTATGTGAATTCCCAATTTTAGATCAAGCCACTAAGTCTAAGAATGATGTGTCCCTCTATAGGGAGCATACCGCATGGTAAGGCGAAGTGACATCACCTTTTAACAAGATCCAAATATGGAAAGCTGTGGTGTGAGACCCCAGACCCGCGTACATGAGCATTTTTTATTTAATGTCATTTATGTGCATTTATGTGATATTTATTGAATAGTAAGAATAGTTACTATTTACTTGATTTTTCAACTATTTTATTTTTCTAATTTTGCATTTTTTCCATGATACTTGTCATTTAGGAGGCATAAGAAAAATAGAATTTCGTGCATAGCATATCGGGAAGTGTGAAATAAAAATTGATTATGTATTGCATAAATAGTAACACCTAGAATGCATTTTGGGTTTTTAAACTAGTTTTCTTGTATTTCCCTTAACCAAACCCAAACCCATCTACCTATATATCTATCCTACACACATATATTACATAAGAAAAAATAAAAAGATGAAAAAATTTGCAAGAGTTGATCTTGAGCTTGGAAATAGAGGTTCTTGGAGCATTCTAGGGCATCTACAAACCCTCTACAAGTTGAATAGTTGATTGTATTATATAATGGTATTTGAAGGGAATCAGTGCTTTAGAGATACTTTAGAGGGGTTCTTGGCTAGACTCCTACATGTTTGGCTTTTTAGAGGTGAGAGATTCATATTACTTGGCATTTTAATTGGTTTATTGCTTTGTATTATAATGAATATTGTGTGGTTAATGTGTATTTGAGCTATTTTATTGGGTTTGAACTTGTTTAAAGTTATATTCATTATAATTGCATACGTGTGAGGACAACTTTTTATGTTATCCTTATTGTGTGCTTATCGCTTTATATACTTATCGAATTGTGTGTTTATAATTGTTATCGATATCATGGTTGCACAACCATTTAGGCATAGTAGTGTCGGGGAAGTCGGGCGACATCGGGCTTGCCAGTATACCTCGGCTATCACCCACTAGAGTGGTTAGGGTTATGCCGGCTTATCATTAATGTTGTCATTATTATATTAGATTTTTTTCGTGGATCATGGTCCGTGGTTCGTGGCTCAAGCTCGTGATCAATTGTATCCTTTTAATTAAGTAACTCTCGCTTGGCCCTAAGTCCTTGGAGAGTTACATAAGATTGTAACATTGCATCAGTGTTATGTATTTGTGTTGTTAGTTGATTGTTTGGTTAACCTTCTATTGCTTGCATTTAGTTTCGGTGCCTTCAGAGTTTGAGGAGAAGAAGTGTGACGCCCGAGATTTTTCCGTACTTCTAGCTTACTATTGCATCCCCTATTTGCGCATTTCTTCTGTACTTTGTTTGTTGTCTTCTTTAATCACTATTAATTTCATTTTATAACTACTTAATTACCATGAATTAGCATTTTTCTTAAATCATATTAATTATTTTAGGAGTGAGAAAAATGTGTGTTTTAGCTAAATGCATTAGGAACACCTGTTTAGAAAACAGTTTAGTGAACTAAGCAATAGTGTTACATAACTTAACTAAGAGTTTGAATTAGCTAGCACTTATCTGCACCCTTAGACTCGTTTTAAAGCTAAGTAGGTTCATTTTAGTAAACCATTTAAACACCCAATATGACCCCACCCTTTATATAACTCAAATACATTTCATAACTCATAAAAATAACAAAAAAAGGGAGAGCAAGCAGAAAAATATTGTAGTAGGGACAACAGCTTTATGCACCCAAAAGGAGTGATTTTGCTTCTTCAAATCCTCATTCCAAGCCAAGCCAAGCTTATAGCAAGTGCTTTAGGGTGTCTTCTAGCCTCCTACGAGTTCTTACATGCTTTGGTGAGGGATTTGCATGCTATTTTTGCATTTGAAATATATGTCAACTTTCTTGAATTCTTAGATTTGTTATCAAATGCTATTGCAATGCTCAAATATGCTTATGTATGTTATATATAAGTAGTAGAGACCTAATTTATGCTATTGTTTCGTAGTTTAATCGGTTAAAATTGCTCGTTGAATATTTAGCATGAATAGTGACGGGAATGTTAGGGTTTTGTGAAATCGAATATTATAGCTTGAATTAATAGTTCTAATAGGTGCTTTAGATGTTAATGAAAGTAATGTAAAGGCCCCGTAGGGTTTAATTGCTCATAACCTAGCAAAAGAAGGAAATAGCCGACTTTTAGAAAGGGGTTTCGGGGTTATTGCGAATCTGGGTTGATTGGGCTTCTACATTTAGTAATCCTAGGCTATTTAGGACCTAACCAAGCTTTGCTAGCTCCCATTTGAGTCCCGGTTGAGGTACATGTAGTACAAAGTCAAAAGAGAGAATTTGGGGATTTCGGGCTAAATGCGGGTGTTGGTATGATTTCGAGGGTCCTAAAGGTGTCTAAGGGGTTAACTAGAAGCATTGGATAGGCTGTTTGCTAATCTAGAACCATAACATGAGTTTGGAAGGAAAACGGGTTGGGTTACAAAGGGGTTTAAGTACAAATTCGATTGTCTCACGCTTCTAAGACCTTGGCATGACTTCTTGTGTGTTTACATATGGTTTCAAGTTGTTTTGGAGCTTTTGGTATAGTTCAATGTGTATCTTGAATATGTCCATTTGTAAATCTCTTAATTGCTTATATGAAACTACTTCTTTTCAAACTGTTTTGAGGTCAACCTACTTTGTTGATCCTCCCACGTGTTATTGCTTATATTGTTGATATTGTCTTGCCATTGATAAGTGAATTGCATAGTGGTTGCGCAACTTTAGTGACAGGGGCGGTTGTATTGAATATCAACTGGGCAGCGGCGAGCTTGCCAGTGGATATTTGATCTCCGTACCCTATTCCCTTACTTGCCTAGTCCAGAGATTGCCAGGGGGTATTGGGTCATAGGATTATCGGGGTACATCCGGAGTACATCTACTGGAGTGATTGGGAATTTGTCGGCATATTGATCGTGATTCGTGGCTCGTGGTTCATGATCGAAGACAAGAGAACTCTAGAGTGTTGGGGTTAAGTGTATCGTATCATTTGTTATATGTGGTTATTTACTGTTTCAAGTGTACTTTACTTGCTTTTCTTGTTAACTGTTATAATTGTTGCATTGCGCATCCCGTTTGGCCTCTATCCCTCACTGGGCAATGGTAGTTGCTCATACCTCGCTAACATGTTTCATGAGACATTGTGGGAGATCCCCAGCTAGATTTAGTTGAAGGAGAAGAACCGGAGGTTCAGACTGAACCATTGCCTTAGTTGTTATGTCTAGTTGCCTGAGGTGGTTTATGTTCTTGTTGTTTAATGAAGAACTCGTTTGTTTACTTTATGTTCTATTTTGTAGCCTAAGTGCTATGTTTATGTTATGTAATTGCAAGATTGGAAGATGGATGGTTGTAGTAGTAAACTTGGAACCATGGCATGTAATAACTTATGTTTCTACTGCTAGCTACTTTGCATGCTTGGGTATGGTTGTTTTCAACTTCCAAGAATGTTTCAATGCTATCATGGAGTGGCATGATAAACGGTTTTGTAAAGAAGTAAAGTTGGATGCATGCTTGTGTGAATCTAAACTATTGTATGTCTTAAGGCTCGAATGGCCTTGAAGTTTTGAATTTTAGTTATAAATGCTTGTCTTGTTATGTTGTGGCTTTATTGAGCGTTTACAGGTTTTCAGAATGTCCACGGTACAGGGGAGACTCTGTCCGTTTGTCGAGTCCGGACTTAACCTTTAGCGTGGAGTTGGGTCGGGGCGTGACATTTAAGTGGTATTAGAGCTATTGAATGCATGAAGCCGGGTTAAATTTCTTAGTATGTGGGTAGAGATCTATTATGTGATTTTGTGATTGCATGAATTAGTGGTTCTTTGATTTGCCTAAATGAAATTTGAATTGGAAATGAACATGCTAGTATGACAATGGAATGCGAAAGGTCTTTAAGAGTTACTGTTTGAAAGTGAAAAGTCTAGAATGTCAAGTATGATTAAGTGACTATAAATCTCTTGTATGTGAACATTCTTCTAATGTTATATGTGACTTTATGTAGATTCATCTGAACTTCTTCTTATGTGCTTTACCTGCAATTTATGTATATGCCTATCATAATACTTTGCATTCTAGCTACTTGAGATGAGGAGAAGGGGCACACCGGGGAGAGAGCCGGAGAAAGCTCCTAGGCAGGATGTACCGGGGGAAGGCGAAGGTGTAGCAAAGAATGCACCACCGCAGGGACCAGAACCCAGCAATGCACAGATTCTGGCTACTATGGCTATTGCTATGAATACCATTGCCCAGTTCGTGACTCAGCTGGGACAGACAGGGGCTACCAGAGGTAATCAGACTGTAAGAGTTGAGGGTAGTGGTACTACCAGAGGTAATTTGTATGACAGGTTTTTACATCATGGGGCTTACAGCTTCTGGAGAGCCAAATGATATGAAGGCTGAATTGTAGTTGAAAAAGTTAGAAAGGGTAGCTGCAATACTCGAGTGCAGTGATGAGAGAAAAATTACCTATGCCATATTTTTTCAAGAGGGTGAATCCGAGGAGTTGTGGCATACTATTAGTGAGAGATGGGAAGCCGAGAGGGTTCAACATTCGTGGGCTGACTTCGTCTGTGAATTTCGAGATAAGTATATATCAGTGGTTGTTCGTGCGAGACATCAAGCAGAGTTCATAGCTTTGAAGCAGGGAAATATGTCAGTGGATCAATATGAGGCTACTTTACTAGGCTCTCCCGTTACGTGCCGGCTTTGGTACAGCTAGAGGACATGAAAATGCAGAGATTCATCATGGGGTTGAGAAATGATATTATGCTAAATCTGTCTGCGAATGATTATCCTAATTATGCTGCAGTAGTCAAGGCTGCATCCAGATATGAGAAACGCAAGGCAGATGTGTTGGTTGAGTCTAGTCAGTCGAGTAAACGGTAGTACCAATCACAGAGTCAGTGGTTTCAGAGGCAGACTATTTCCGTGGGCCAGAGTCAACAGCCAAGGCAGACTCAGAGCTTCACAGGGCCTACTCACACTCAGTCACGACCATTACAGAGTCAGAATCAGAGTCAATTCCGTCCAGGGGCAACTCGTTCACAACAGGGTAGTTCAACCACTTCTACTCACAGAGCTCCTTCAGGAGGCACTGTTCTAAGACGTCACCAGCAGTGCAGCTTCTGTCAGCGTCAGGGCCACACTGAGGAGATTTGCTGGAGGAAACTGAACAGGTGTACGGGCTGTGGGAGTGACCAGCACAGGGTGAAAGATTGTTTGAAATTTAAGAACACCAGGGGTCAAACATTGGCTCATAATTCTCAAACTAGGGCACCAGCTGCAGTACCAGCACCACGGGGGTAGGCCCGAGTGTTTGCTTTAGATGCAGAGGAGCTTCCGGATACGACTGTTGTAGTAGAAGGTACTTTTCTCCTTAATGATCAATCATTTAAGGTTTTAATTGACTCCGGGGCTACTCATTCATTTATTACTCCTACTTGTGCACAAAATACTAAATTGAAACCTGATAAACTGTTGCATGAGATTGTGGTTTATACTCCTATGGGTCTGAAGTTTGTTACTAAGTCTATTTGTAAAGCATGTAATATTTTTATTGAGGGTCGCGTATTTCCTGTTGATTTGATTATTCTACCCTTCAATGACTTTGAAATTATATTGGGGATAGATTGGTTGGGGAGTTATTATGCACAACTTGATTGTAGAAAGAAGATTGTGAGATTACAAATGCCCAATCAACCTGTAATTAACATAGTTGGTAGTAGAAAATCTACTGGAACTAATATCATTTCTTCTATTAGAGCATCTAAACTATTGAACAAAGGTTGTGAGGCTTATCTTGCATATTTGATTAATCAACCTGGGGACTAGTTGAAATTGAATGATGTGCCTATTGTGAGAGAGTTTTCGAGGGTCTTTCCTGAGGAATTACCTGGTCTACCGCCTGATAGAGAGATAGAATTCATGATTGACTTATTGCCGGGAACTACACCTATCTCTAGGACTCCGTATAGAATGGCTCCACCTGAATTGCAGGAGTTAAAGGTTCAATTGCAGGGCTTCCTTAAGAAGGGATTCATTCAGCCGAGTTCTTCACCTTGGGGTGCACCAGTTCTATTTGTTAAGAAGAAAGACGAATCTCTTCATTTATGTATTGACTATCGGGGTCTCAATCAGGTGACTGTAAAAAACAAATATCCTTTGCCTTTAATTGAAAAGTTATTTGATCAATTGCAAGGTGCCAGGGTATTCTCTAAATTCGATCTGAGGCAGGGCTACTATCAGTTGAGGATTAAGAAAGATAATATTCCTAAAACTGCTTTCAGAACTCGTTATGGTCATTATGAGTTTGTTGTCCTACCGTTTGGTCTAGCTAATGCTCCTGCCACATTCATGGATTTGATGCAGAGGGTATTCCGTCCTTATCTGGACCAATTTGTGGTTATCTTTATTGATGATATTCTTGTATATTCTAAATCTGAGGCGGAGCATGAACAACATCTCAGAATTGTATTGTAGACTCTTCAAGAACATCAGTTATTTGCAAAGTTTAGCAAATGCGAATTCTGGCTTAAGCAAGTTGTTTTTCTTGGTCATATTATCTCGCAGGACGGTATTTCTATTGATCCAGCGAAGATTGAGGTTGTATTATCCTGGAAACGGCCAGAAACTGTTACGGAGATCCGTAGCTTCCTTGGCTTAGTTGGGTATTATCGGAGATTCATCAAGGATTTCTCTAAAATTGCTGAACCTTTGACTCAACTTACTCAGAAGAAAAAAATGTTTGACTAGAATGATAAGTGTGAGGACAGCTTCCAGGAATTGAAGAAGAGATTGACCACAGCACCTATTCTTGTTTTACCTGAGGGTTATGATAATCTGGTGATCTATAGTGATGCTTCTAAGGAAGGTTTGGGCTGTGTATTGATGCAGAATGGTAAAGTTATTGCATATGCCTCCAGGAAACTGAAACTTTACGAACTCAACTATCCGACGCACGATCTTGAACTTGCAGCTATTATTCTTGCATTGAAGAAATGGCGTCATTATCTCTGGGGTAACAAGTTTGAAATCTTTACAGATCATAAGAGCCTGAAATATCTATTTTCACATAAAGAATTGAACATGAGGCAGAGGTGTTGGCTGGAATTACTTGAGGACTACAATTGTACTATTAATTATCTTCCAGGCAAGGCCAATATTGTTGCTAATGCTTTGAGCCGAAAGGCTACTGTTGCTAGCTTGATTATCAAAAATTGGGAATTCATGGAAGAACTATGCTTATGGAAGCCTAATACTTCAAATTCTGGTATTCAATTTGCAAGTCTGCAAATTCAATCTCTATTATTATCCAGGATTTGAGAAGCTCAGTAGACTAATCCTCATTTGTTGAAAATCTTAGAGAAGTCCAAAGGGGGAGAGTCGGATTTCATACTGCATGAGGATGGTATTCTCAAATTCAAAGGTAGAATCTGTATTCCGAGTGAGCCAACTCTGAAGAATGATATTCTTGCTGAGGCACACAGTTCTAGATATACTATCCATCCAGGCAGAACAAAGATGTATAAAGATCTGAAACAGAACTTCTAGTGGAACAACATGAAGAGAGAGATTGCAGACTATGTGGCTAGATGCCTTACTTGTCAGAAAGTTAAAGCAGAGCATCAGAGACCGGCCGGGTTGTTACAGCCTTTGGCTATACCTGAATGGAAGTTGGATCATATTACTATGGATTTTGTTTCAGACTTGCCGAGGTCTTCGAAGGGTAATGATTCAGTTGGGTTGTTGTTAATAGACTGACCAAAATTTCTCACTTTATTGCTAGAAAGAAGACTTATTCTCTTGATAAGCTAATAGAGTAATATATTGAGAATATTGTCAGACTTCATGGGATTCCAAAGAGTATTGTGTCAGTTAGAAATCCCAGATTCACATCTCAGTTTTGGCAGAAGATTCAGAAAGCTTTGGGCACAACTTTGAGCTTCAGTACTGCTTTTCACCCTCAGACAGATGGTCAATCTAAGATAACTATCTTAATCCACGAGGATATGTTACGAGCTTGTATTCTGGACTTCGGTAAGAGTTAGGAGAAGTATTTGCCACTTGCAGAGTTCGCCTATAACAATAGTTATCAAGCTACTATTGAAATGGCACCGTATGAGGCACTTTATGGGTGCAAATGCAGGTCTCCTCTCTAATGGGATGAAGTTGGTGAGATGAAGACTATCGACCCTACTCTTTTGCCTGAGATGAACAGAATGATTGATCATGTACAGCTTATCAGAAAGAGAATGCTTACAGCTCAGAGTCAGCAGAAGAGTTATATGGATAGGTGTCGCCGAGATTTGGAGTTCGCCGTGGGTGATTGGGTATTTCTGAAAATCTCACCTCAGAAAGGATTGATTTGGCATTGTAAGGGTGGTAAACTCAGTCCAAGATATGTTGGACCGTTTGAAATTACTGAGAGAGTTAGTGCATTAGCATACAGACAAGCTTTACCTCCTAGTTTGGGCAGAATTCACGATGTCTTCCATGTATCTACGCTTCGGAAGTATCAGCCAGATCCTTCTCACATACTTGAGCCAGAGCCGCTAGAGATCAGTGAGACTTTGACTTATACAGAGAAACCTCTTCGGATTGTAGATCAGAAGGTTCGGGAGCTGAGAACTAAAAGTATTCCGATGGTTAAGATTCTGTGGGATCATCACGGGGTAGAGGATGCTACTTGGGAGAGAGATGAGGAGATGCGAGAGAAGTATCCAGAGTTGTTCGCTGAATCATGTAAGAATTGCATGGACGCAATTAGTTTAAGGGGGAGAGGATATGACACCCGAGATTTTTCCATACTTCTAGCTTACTATTGCATCCCCTATTTGCACATTTCTTCTGTACTTTGTTTGTTGTCTTCTTTAATCACTATTAATTCCGTTTTTCAACTACTTAATTACCATGAATTACCATTTTTCTTAAATCATATTAATTGTCTTAGGAGTGAGAAAAATGTGCGTTTGAGCTAAATGCATTAGGAACACCTATTTAGAAAACAGTTTAGTGAACTACGGAATAGTATTACATAACTTAACTAAGAGTTTGAATTAGCTAGCACTTATCTGCACCCTTAGACTCGTTTTAAAGCTAAGTAGGTTCATTTTAGTAAACCATTTAAACACCCAATATGACCCCACCCTTTTTATAACTCAAATACATCTCATAACTCATAAAAACAACAATAAAAAAAAGCAAGCTGAAAAATATTGTAGCAGGGTCGACAGCTTTGTGTAGCCAAGAGGAGTGATTTTGCTTCTTCAAATCCTCATTCCAAGCCAATCCAAGCTTATAGCAAGTGCTTTAAGGTGTCTTCTAACCTCCTACGAGTTCTTACATGCTTTGGTGAGGGATTTGCATGCTATTTTTGCATTTGAAATATATGTCAACTTTCTTGAATTCTTAGATTTGTTATCAAATGCTATTGCCATGCTCAATTATGGTTATGTATGTTATATATAAGTAGTAGAGACCTAATTTATGCTATTGTTTCGTAGTTTAATCGGTTAAAATTGCTCGTTGAATATTTAACATGAATAGTGACGGGAATGTTAGGGTTTTGTGAGATCGAACCTTATAGCTTGAATTAATGGTTCTAATAGGTGCTTTAGATGTTAATGAAAGTAATGTAAAGGCCCCGTAGGGTCTAATTGCTCATAACCTAGCAAAAGAAGGAAATAGCCGACTTTTAGAAAGGGGTTTCGAGGTTATTGCGAATTCGGGTTGATTTGGCCTCCACATTTAGTAATCCTAGGCTATTTAGGACCTAACCAAGCTTTGCTAGCTCCCATTTGAGTCCCGGTTGATGTGAAACCCCACTTTTCTGCTTATCTCGTTTTACGTGTTATACCTCGTTTTGCGTGCATATGATCTGTTTATGTGCTATAGGACCTAGAAAGTTATAATTTTGATGTCAATAATCCTAATACGTGCTAAATGTGCATTCATGAAATTTTCATCAAAAACGGAGTCAGAAATTTTATCGTCGATTTTTAGTGAATAGTGTTTTCGAAACACGTCCGCTAAAATTTTGAAACTGGTCTTTTTAACCCTTCTAGACCTAGTCCACGGACTTTAATAGACCTGTGTTTGATGAAAACGGTTTTAAAATCGGCTTTAGAATTTATTAGGGTTTTTACACCGACTTTTGCGAAAATCGAGTTTTTAGCCGACTCGGGTGAAATTGTTGGATTGTAAAACTTCTTGTCACCTAAAAATAATCCACTTGAGATATCTTGGGGGTTGCATAATTATTTTTAACTTGGTGAGCAATAAAATGCAATTAAAGTCATTAAAAACACAAAAATACTAATTAAAACTAACTTTGACTTTGCATTTTTTTAATAGACCAAGCTTTTAAATACTTCTTGTCATCAACACACACTCACACAACACAAAACATACTCCACAAACACACACAAGGCCGAGAGGAAGAAGAGAGAAAAAGAAAAGAAATTTCAAAGCTTTTCAATCCAATTTTTCAAAGAAAAACCTAGTTTTTGTCCGTAGAACTTCGCACCGACTTGGATTCTGCTTGTTGGGCACGCATAGCACGCATTCCTAGGCTTATATCGCATCAAAGGTGAGAGAAAAATTCTAGATCTCAAAATGTCATTTTTGTGTTTTTGAGTATAAATGAAGATTGAACCGTTAGAATTGAAATCTGATGATAGATTATTGCTCCTTGCATGCTAGGGATCGTTATATACTAATACTACGAATTTCTGTCGGATGTAGCATAATTTTTATTTTCCGGGTATTTAATTTTGATTAAAATGTTCAAAGTTGAATTAAATGAGTTGTGTTGATCGAAATCGATTGCCGTCGATTTCTAAATACTTGATAATTACGTGTTAGCGCTGTTGTAATGCCGAATTTTTGATTACATTGTTCGTGTGAAAATCCGAAAAATCCAGCCAAGACATCCTAGAGTTTTAGGGTTATCGGGCATGATTTGGAGGTGTTATGGTGGATTTCCGAGAGGGCTAATGTAGTAGGTTGAATGGGTGAGTGATAGGAACTGATTTGGCAATGTTTGGATTAGTAGATTGTAAGTTATGAATTTTAGAAGTTTAGGTTGTCATTCTTTAATTTCTTGAACGATGCCTTTAGATGGTTGGGTAGTGTTCGAGTGATGAATGGTGAGTTGTTGATGAGTAATTTAGAGTTTAATTATGTATATTATGCATGTCCGGTTAGATGGCCTACTTTGTCATCTAACTACGTTGTTTGTTGTTTAATTTAATATTGATGTTATTGATTGATTATTATTGAGTTCGGGAATCGGGCACTTTCGTTGCTGATCTCCCAATTGATTGATTGATGATTGATTGATGATTGATGATTATGGAGTCTTGGTATGTGTGTGCCACCTCTCGGGCAGCGTCGGGCTGTCGGGTTGATAACGGCATGACTGCCATAGGCTACCCCCAGCTCGCATGACGGAGGTGTCATAGAGGGAGGGACTAGTGAGGTACCTCGGGTGCGTGAGTAATGGGGAGTTATAAGAAGAACGGTTGAGATCGTGATGGCGTTTGGAGCTACACCAAATAGAGTATCCTTTAATGAATGGTTATATAGTTATGTGATGATAATGTTATTATTGTTGTTGTGTGTTTACTTGCTCAAAGGACTAAATCCAAGGAGTGTAGTGAATACTGTCGAGATCTATCGGATCCTCACTGGGCTTATGTATATAAGCTCACTCTCTATTATTGCATGCTTACAGGTGTTGCAGAGCCGGATTACGGGTACGTGCCTCCTGAGGAGGAAAATGTGCCTTACGTGGACGAGTCATATGTTCCCGAGTCTTATCCATGATTATATGTTGTTTAATGTCATGTATATTAGCTTAATAGACTTTTATATGCTTTATGGTTCTTATTGTAATAGATGTTGAAAGATGATGATCCAAACGATGTTAACTTAGTGGCTTTCTTTTGTCTATGGTTAAGTTGTAGTTGTGTCTCAACTTATTTTTGAAATGTATGATACGGTTGAGGTATTGTATGTCATGTTGGAACGGAGGCGTATAACGAGGATGGTTTATTGTATAATATGGTTGTGTTGTATGTTGTTGTTTGTATTGAGGAATTGCTGGATGTATGATGTTTTATGAGGTTGGTTTAGAACCTCGGAAATCTATTTACTGTCGTTATGCCGCCGAAATTCCGTTGCGTCCTGACTGATTGTAGGTGGGGTCGAGTTGGGGCGTGACAGTTTAAGTGGTATCAAAGTGCATGTTAGTTGTCAGCCGGGGTATTCTCGGAATGTGGGTAATGGTCTTAGCATGAAATATGTGTGAAAAGAAAGAAAAGTGAATTATGTATTGATATGACTAAATGATTAAGTGATTATGTGATTTAAGTGCTTATGTGATTATGTGATTAATTTGCTTATGTGATGGAAACTTATGTGATTTATGTGCTTTATATGAGTTTGTTGTTTATGTGTTAAAAGTTGTATATAACCTGTTTATGTGCTATAACCTGTGCTAACTCTTTGATTAGTACGATGGCCGGTAGACCGAGGACTCGTGGTAGGCCCGAGATTGTAGATGAGGTTCCTGGTAATGTGGCACAGGGCAGTGATAGAGGTGATGTCAGGTTAGGGTCAGCAATGGATCGGATTGTAGATTTGATGGCTGGGCAGGCCCAGTTGTTAGCAAGTCAGGCTGTTCAGACTCAGGCGTTGCAGGCTCAGATACAGAATGTACAGGGAGGTAATCACGGTCGAGGTACTATGAAGGAGTTTCTGGGGTACTATCCTCCTAGATTTCAGGGAGAGCCTGATGATAGGAAGGCCGAGTCGTGGATTAGTAAGTTAGAGAAAATTTTTGATTCTCTCGGGTACATTGACGAGAGGAAGGTGACTTGTGCTGTCTATTTGCTTGATGATGAGGCAGAGGAATGGTGGCGCACTGTGAGAGCCAGTTGGGAGACCCGGGGTGTTCCGTATGTTTGGGATACCTTTCTGATTGCTTTTAGGGATAAGTATGTCCCGAGGGTTGCACGGGAAAGGAGAGAGGCTGAGTTCTTGTCCTTGGTGCAGGGGGATTCTACTGTGGCTCAGTATGAGGCTACATTCACTAGGTTGTCCCGGTATGCACCGGAGTTTGTAGCTGTGAAAGAGAGGAAGACCCGTAGATTTATGTTGGGATTGAGGCTCGAGATTCAGGATGCAATGGCTCTGAATCGCTATGATATCTTCACTGAGGCTTTTGATGCAGCTTCTAGGTTAGAGAAGAGGAAAGGGGATCAGATTGTCTCCAGTCAGCCTAGTAAGAGGCCGTATCAGCCACAGGGCCAGCAGGTTATATATAGGCCTCCAGTACAGCAGGTTGTCTACAGGCCACCAGCCCAGCAGGGTTCTTATAGGCCACAGGGTCAGCAGAGTTACTATCGGCCTCAGTTTCAGCAGAGGCCATATCAGGTTCAGACTCAGTATAGGCCAGCGCAGTCTCAGGGTCAGTACAGGCCTAGTGTGGTGAGACCTCACCAGCAGGCTATATCAGCTGCTTCTTCAGCTTCTGGTTCTTCTAGGGGCAGTGTTAGTGCCACATCATCGCAGTGTAATTACTGCAAGCGCCCAGGGCATGTGGAGTCCGACTACAGGGTAAAGGCAGGGACATGTTTGGGTTGTGGTAGCATCGAGCATAGGGCGAAGGATTGCCCTAGATATGCGAGGACTGAGGGTCGGGTAGCGACTCAGGGTTACCAGGGTAGGCCTACAGGCAGTGTACCACAACAACAGTGGGTTCAGGCTCGGGCTTACGCAGTTGATATGGAGGAGATGCCTGAGGAGACTGCAGTTGTGGAAGGTAACTTCCTTATACTTGATCAACTTGTTAAAGTGTTGATTGATTCTGGTGCTACGCATTCTTTCATTACTCCTGCTTGTGTGCAACGTGTTAAATTGCAACCTGAAAGATTGCCTTATGTGGTTGAGATTAGTACCTCTTTGACTGATAAGTATATTACTGGCTTAGTATGTAAGGATTGTATAATACATGTTAAGGGGCATAATTTTCCTTCGGACCTTATTTTATTTCCTATCCGGGGGTATGATGTTATTCTGGGTATGGATTGGCTTTCTAAGTATGATGCCCAGTTGAACTGTAGAACCAAGGTAGTACAGTTTCGTTTGCCAGATCAGCCAGTAGTAGAGGTAGCGGGTAACCGGGGTGCTAAGACGAGTTTTGTTATCTCAGCAACTAAAGCCGTTAAGTTGGTGAGTAAGGGGTGTTCGGGTTATCTAGCTTATTTGATCAACAAGCCATCTGATATGCTACAGCTAGAGGAAGTCCCTATTATCCGGGAATATCCTAATGTGTTTCCCGAGGAGTTGCCAGGGTTGCCGCCAGAGAGGGATATAGAGTTTGTGATTAATCTTGTTCCCGGTACTCAACCTATTTCTAAATCAGCGTACCGGATGGCACCAGCTGAATTGAAGGAGTTGAAGACTCAGTTACAAGAGTTATTGAAGAAAGGATTCATTCAGCAGAGTTCTTCACCTTGGGGAGCTCCAGTCTTATTTGTGAAGAAGAAGGATGGTACTTTGAGATTGTGTATTGATTACCGTGGTTTGAATCAGGTGACCATCAAGAATAAATATCCTTTGCCACTGATTGATGAGTTGTTTGATCAACTTCAAGGAGCCAAAGTCTATTCTAAATTTGATTTGAGGCAGGGGTATTATCAGCTTCGGATTCGTACGGAGGATGTTCCGAAGTCTGCCTTCAGGACACGGTACGGGCATTATGAGTTTGTTGTTATGCCCTTTGGTTTGACTAATGCACCGGCAGCATTCATGGATTTGATGCATCGATTCTTTCAGCCGTACTTGGACCAGTTCGTGGTGATTTTTATTGATGATATCTTGGTCTATTCTAAATCTGAATCGGAGCACTAGCAACATCTACGGCTTGTATTGGAGAAGTTACAGGAGCATTAGTTGTTTGCCAAGTTCAGCAAATGTGAATTTTGGCTGCAACGGATTTCTTTTCTTGGCCATGTTATTACACAGAGCGGTATTTCCGTAGATCCCACTAAGATTGAATCGGTGATGTCTTGGAAGCGGCCAGAGAGTGTTACTGATGTCCGTAGTTTTCTTGGCTTGGCGGGTTATTACCGTAGGTTTGTCAAGGACTTCTCAAAGATTTCGGGGCCACTATCTAAGTTGACTCAGAAACGGACTATCTTTAATTGGGACGAGAAGTGTGAGAGTGGATTTCAGGAGTTGAAAAAGAGGTTAACTACCGCTCCAGTACTTACTCTACCAGAGGGGGATAATATGGTCATTTACAGCGATGCATCCAAGGAGGGCTTGGGATGTGTTCTTATGCAGGATGGCGGAGTTATTTCCTATGCTTCTCGAAATTTGAAGCCTTATGAAGAAAATTATCCGACTCATGATCTTGAGTTGGCAGCAGTTGTCTTTGCACTCAAGAAGTGGCGTCATTATCTGTGGGGAAGTAAGTTTGAAATTTTCACTGATCATAAGAGTCTAAAGTACTTGTTCTCACAGAAGGAGTTGAATATGCGCCAGCGGAGGTGGATGGAGCTTCTTGGAGATTATAATTGTTCTATCAATTATCTACCTGGAAAGGCAAATGTTGTGGCAGATGCTCTCAGCCGGAAGGCTAGTATTTCTTGTTTGGCTGTCAAGAAGTGGGAGGTTCTTGAGGAGTTTAGTTATTGGAGACCAGAGTTGACTCAGGTTAGGGTGATGTGTTCACATCTCCGTATTCAGCCTTTATTATTGTCTCAGATCAGGGAAGCTCAGCAACTTGATGTTAAACTTCAGAAGATCAAGGATCAGATCACAGATGATCAGTCTGACTTCAAACTGCATGAGGACGGTATTCTTCGATTTCGGAACAGGGTTTGTGTTCCCGATGAACCGGGCTTGAAGCGAGGTATTCTGGAGGAAGCTCATAATTCTAAATATACTATTCATCCCGGTGGAACCAAGATGTATCGGGATTTGAAGCAACATTACTGGTGGAACAACATGAAGAGAGAGGTTGCTCAGTTTGTATCTAGATGTTTGACTTGTCAGAGAGTGAAAGCCGAGCATCAACGACCAGCAGGTTTGCTTCAGCCGTTGGCTATACCAGAGTGGAAATGGGAGCATATTACGATGGACTTCGTCACTGGTTTGCCTAGATCACCGAGGGGTAATGATGCAGTTTGGGTTGTCGTGGATCGTTTGACGAAGACAGCTCATTTTATTGCCATGAGAATGGGAGATGAGGTTACAAAGTTGACGGACCTCTATCTGGATCAGATTGTTAGACTTCACGGTATTCCATCTAGTATTGTCTCGGATCGAGATCCTAGATTTACTTCTCGTTTGTGGGAGAAACTTCAGGAGACTTTGGGTACTCAGTTGAACTTCAGTACAGCGTATCATCCACAGACCGACGGTCAGTCTGAGCGGACTATTCAGATTCTGGAAGATATGCTTAGGGCTTGTGTTCTGGACTTTGGGAAGAACTGGGAGAAACATCTACCACTTGCCGAGTTTGCCTATAACATTAGTTATCAAGCTACTATTGGGATGGCACCTTTTGCAGCTCTTTACGGTTGTAAGTGCCGTTCACCTTTGTATTGGGACGAGGTAGGAGAGATGAAGACTGTTGATCCGACTATTATGCCAGAATTTCTTGAGAAGATTGAGAATGTTCAGTTGATCAGGCAGAGAATGCTTACGGCGCAGAGTAGATTCAAGAGTTATGCTGATAAGCGTCGTCGAGACTTGGAGTTTGCAGTTGGAGATCGGGTTTTCTTGAGATTGTCTCCTCGAAAGGGGTTTGCTCGTTATGGTAAAGGTGGAAAGCTGAGTCCGAGATTTGTTGGGCCGTTTGAGATTACTGGCAGGGTTGGTAAGTTGGCATATCGGTTGGCTTTACCGAAAAACTTCTCTAATGTCTACGATGTATTTCACGTGTCTAATTTGCGGAAATATAATCCGGATCCTTCTCATATTCTTGAGCCAGAGCCGTTACAGCTTCGAGAGAATTTGACTTATGACGAGCGTCCGATTCGTATTTTAGATCAGATGGACCGAGAGTTGAGGTCGAAGAGGATTCCGATGGTTAAGGTGTTGTGGAAGCATCACGGCATTGAGGAAGCTACGTGGGAGAGACGAGATCAGATGCAGCAGCAATACCCAGATCTATTCCGTACATCAAGAAAGAATTTCGAGGACGAAATTTCTATAAGGAGGGGAGAATGTGAAACCCCACTTTTCTACTTATCTCGTTTTACGTGTTATACCTCGTTTTGCGTGCATATGATCTGTTTATGTTCTATAGGACCTAGAAAGTTATAATTTTGATGTCAATACTCCTAATACGTGCTAAATGTGCATTCATGAAATTTTCATCAAAAACGGAGTCAAAAATTTTATCGTCGATTTTTAGTGAATAGTGTTTTCGAAACACGTCCGCTAAAATTTTGAAACTGGTCTTTTTAACCCTTCTAGACCTAGTCCACGGACTTTAATAGACCTGTGTTTGATGAAAACGGTTTTAAAATCGGCTTTAGAATTTATTAGGGTTTTTACACCGACTTTTGCGAAAATCGAGTTTTTAGCCGACTCGGGTGAAATTGTTGGATTGTAAAACTTCTTGTCACCTAAAAATAATCCACTTGAGATATCTTGGGGGTTGCATAATTATTTTTAACTTGGTGAGCAATAAAATGCAATTAAAGTCATTAAAAACACAAAAATACTAATTAAAACTAACTTTGACTTTGCATTTTTTTAATTGACCAAGCTTTTAAATACCTCTTGTCATCAACACACACTCACACAACACAAAACACACTCCACAAACACACACAAGGCCGAGAGGAAGAAGAGAGAAAAAGAAAAGAAATTTCAAAGCTTTTCAATCCAATTTTTCAAAGAAAAACCTAGTTTTTGTCCGTAGAACTTCGCACCGACTTGGATTCTGCTTGTTGGGCACGCATAGCACGCATTCCTAGGCTTATATCGCATCAAAGGTGAGAGAAAAATTCTAGATCTCAAAATGTCATTTTTGTGTTTTTGAGTATAAATGAAGATTGAACCGTTAGAATTGAAATCTGATGATAGATTATTGCTCCTTGCATGCTAGGGATCGTTATATACTAATACTACGAATTTCTGTTGGATGTAGCATAATTTTTATTTTCCGGGTATTTAATTTTGATTAAAATATTCAAAGTTGAATTAAATGAGTTGTGTTGATCAAAATCGATTGCCGTCGATTTCTAAATACTTGATAATTACGTGTTAGCGCTGTTGTAATGCCGAATTTTCGATTACATTGTTCGTGTGAAAATCCGGAAAATCCAGCCAAGACATCCTAGAGTTTTAGGGTTATCGGGCATGATTTGGAGGTGTTATGGTGGATTTCCGAGAGGGCTAATGTAGTAGGTTGAATGGGTGAGTGATAGGAACTGATTTGGCAATGTTTGGATTAGTAGATTGTAAGTTATGAATTTTAGAAGTTTAGGTTGTCATTCTTTAATTTCTTGAACGATGCCTTTAGATGGTTGGGTAGTGTTCGAGTGATGAATGGTGAGTTGTTGATGAGTAATTTAGAGTTTAATTATGTATATTATGCATGTCCGGTTAGATGGCCTACTTTATCATCTAACTACGTTGTTTGTTGTTTAATTTAATATTGATGTTATTGATTGATTATTATTGAGTTCGGGAATCGGGCACTTTCGTTGCTGATCTCCCAATTGATTGATTGATGATTGATTGATGATTGATGATTATGGAGTCTTGGTATGTGTGTGCCACCTCTCGGGCAGCGTCGGGCTGTCGGGTTGATAACGGCATGACTGCCATAGGCTACCCCCAGCTCGCATGACGGAGGTGTCATGGAGGGAGGGGCTAGTGAGGTACCTCGGGTGCGTGAGTAATGGGGAGTTATAAGAAGAACGGTTGAGATCGTGATGGCGTTTGGAGCTACACCAAATAGAGTATCCTTTAATGAATGGTTATATAGTTATGTGATGATAATGTTATTATTGTTGTTGTGTGTTTACTTGCTCAAAGGACTAAATCCAAGGAGCGTAGTGAATACTGTCGAGATCTATCGGATCTTCACTGGGCTTATGTATATAAGCTCACTCTCTATTATTGCATGCTTACAGGTGTTGCGGAGCCGGATTACGGGTACGTGCCTCCTGAGGAGGAAAATGTGCCTTACGTGGACGAGTCATATGTTCCCAAGTCTTATCCATGATTATATGTTGTTTAATGTCATGTATATTAGCTTAATAGACTTTTATATGCTTTATGGTTCTTATTGTAATAGATGTTGAAAGATGATGATCCAAACGATGTTAACTTAGTGGCTTTCTTTTGTCTATGGTTAAGTTGTAGTTGTGTCTCAACTTATTTTTGAAATGTATGATAAGGTTGAGGTATTGTATGTCATGTTGGAACGGAGGCGTATAACGAAGATGGTTTATTGTATAATATGGTTGTGTTGTATGTTGTTGTTTGTATTGAGGAATTGCTGGATGTATGATGTTTTATGAGGTTGGTTTAGAACCTCGGAAATCTATTTACTGTCGTTATGCCGCCGAAATTCCGTTGCGTCCTGACTGATTGTAGGTGGGGTCGAGTTGGGGCGTGACAGTTGAGGTACGTGTAGTACAAAGTCAAAAGAGAAAATTTGGGACTTTAGGGGTAAATGCGGGTGTTGGCATGATTTCGAGGGTCCTAAAGGTGTCTAAAGGGTTAACTAGAAGCATTGTATAGGCCGCTTGCTAATCTAGAACCATAACATGAGTTTGGAAGGAAAATGGGTTGTGTTACAAAGGGGTTTAAGTACAAATTCGATTGTCTCACGCTTCTAAGACCTTGGCATGACTTCTTGTGTGTTTACATATGGTTTCAAGTTGTTTTGGAGCTTTTGGTATAGTTCAATGTGTATCTTGAATATGCCTATTTGTAAATCTCTTAATTGCTTATATAAAACTGCTTCTTTTCAAACTGTTTTGAGGTCAACCTACTTTGTTGATCCTCCCACGTGTTATTGCTTATATTGTTGATATTTTCTTGCCATTGATAAAAGAATTGCATAGTGGTTGCGCAACCTTAGTGACAGGGGCAGTTGTATTGAATATCGGTTGGGCGGCGGCAGGCTTGCCAGTGGATATTCGATCTCCGTACCCTATTCCCTCACTCGTCTGGTCCGGAAATTGCCAAGGGGTGTTGGGTCGTAGGATTATCGGGGTACATCCAGAGTACACCCACTGGAGTGATTGGAAATTTGTCGGCATATTGATCGTGGTTCGTGGGTCATGGTTCATGATCGAAGACAAGAGAACTCTGGAGTGTTGGGGTTAAGTGTATCGTATCCTTTGTTATATGTGGTTATTTACTGTTTCAAGTGTACTTTACTTGCTTTTCTTGTTAACTATTATAATTGTTGCATTGCACGTCCCATTTGGCCTTTATCCATCACTGGGCAATGGTGGTTGCTCATACCTCACTAACATATTTCAGGAGACGCTGTGGGAGATCCCCAACTAGATTTAGTTGAAGGAGAAGAACCGGAGGTTCAGACTGAACTATTGCCTTAGTTGTTGTGTCTAGTTGCCTGAGGTGGTTTATGTTCTTGTTGTTTAATGAAGAACTCGTTTGTTTACTTTATGTTCTATTTTGTATCCTAAGTGCTATGTTTATGTTATGTAATTGCAAGATTGGAAAATGGATAGTTGTAGTAGTAAACTTGGAACCATGGCATATAATAACTTATGTTTCTACTTCTAGCTACTTTGCATGCTTGGGTATGGTTGTTTTCAAATTCCAAGAATGTTTCAATGCTATCATGGAGTGGCATGATAAGTGGTTTTGTAAAGAAGTAAAGTTGGATGCATGCTTGTGTGAATCTAAACTATTGTATGTCTTAAGGCTCGGATGGCCTTGAAGCTTTGAATTTTAGTTATAAATGCTTGTCTTGTTATGTTGTGGCTTTATTGAGCATTTACAGGTATTCAGAATGTCCACGGTACAGGAGAGACTCTGTCCGTTTGTCGGGTCCGGACTTAACCTTTAGCGTAGGGTTGGTCGGGGCGTGACAAGAAGGCTCGAGAGTCTCCTTGAGTAGATGTTTAGCTTTAGATAATTGTTCAATAGGAATTTATGTAAATTACTTAATTAGCTTGGCTTGTAACCTATTTTGAGATCCTTTGTTCTTGTATTTATTTGTGCTTCTTGGAGAATTGTAATCTAAAGTCTAAGGTCTCATATGATTTGATAGATGTAGTTGGCTTGTAATAACTCTAAGGAATTACTTTATTGTCTAATTAGCTCGCATGCTTGCATGGATTATATGGAGGTTGGTTGTATGACTTAAAAATCTAAGATAATGAATTAGAAAAGATTAGAATGCTATGATAATCGAAATCTTGATATTAGAATTTCAATAGCAAGTGAAATGCATGCTTGTATTATTTTGTTATAGTGGGAAGGCTCGGTTGGCCTTATAGACTTGGGGAGTTATAAATGAATGTTGTATGTTGTTGTTGTGGTCATTTCTTTTGCGTGCAGGTTTGTGGTTAGGCCTAGAAACAGGAAAAACTCTGTCCGTTTTCCCTCGTCACAAGACGGGGCTCCGGTCTCGTAAAGGATCGGGGTATTACACGTGGAATTTCCTAGTTCCTTCTCCCACTCGATTATTTAGACTAAGGGTTTTTACTTATGTGATTTTCTTTAATACTTAATTCTTGTTTTTTAAAAAGCTAGATTAAAGCTTATAATTATTTTGTCTAAAATCTTTAAGTATGATATTTAAATCACATAAACCTAATTCGGGTTATTATCCTAACCCTGGATAAGGTTTTCTATAAGTCTCTAGTCAAGTCTAGGTTTCCAAAGTAAAACAGTCATCTTAATATTTTGCCTTACCCAATTTCAATCTCTAATTTAATTAATCTTTAGACTTTAATATTTCTACTCCAATATCTAGATTAATTATTTGACTTGATTATCAAGAACTTAATATTTATACTTATAGGATTGTCTATAGTTTAATCCTATAAGGTAAACTTAATGCTAAACAATTTTGCATAATTAAATAAAGATAAACTAATTATGTAAAAACACATAATTTAGCAAAATTAATTTTCTAGTATTTAATAAACAATTAATTATTAATTACTCTCATAAATAATATATTACACTTTGCCAAAACAAAGTACTCGTAAAATTAATTTCATATTAATCCATGTGAATAAACACAAAAATAATTTAATAAAATAAATAATAAGAATAAAATAAAAAAGGGGAAAGGGCACAGCGCGAGTGGCAGTGCGTGCCTCTTAAGCGCGAACACCCCTATATATATATATATATATATATATATATATTTTTTTTTTGTCTTGTCTAAAATCCTTGGTTATCTTGGATTAACTACTACAAGTTATCTAATCCAATTCCATAACCATTATTCGCATTAATATGAACTTTTAAATTTTCACAGGAATTTTTATCACGAAAACTCAGAAAAACCTTTTCTCCATAAATTCCTTTTTAATACTAGGGAGTTTATAGTAGTTTCCAAAACTATTAGTTATAATTTTTTAAACTACTATTAAACAAGTAATTTAATTCAAGTTCAATTACTAATTGTGAAATCCTACTTATCTGCTTTAACTTGATTTACGTGCTTTGTCTCGTTTTGCGTGCATATGACCTGTTTATGTGCTATAGGGCCTAGAATGTTATAATTTTGATATCAGTACTCCTAATACGTGCTAAATGTGCATTCATGAAATTTTTATCAAAAACGGAGTCAGAAATTTATCGTCGATTTTCAGTGAATAGTGTTTTCAAAACACGTCCGCTAAAATTTTGAAACTGGTCTTTTTAACCCTTCTAGACCTAGACCACGGACTTTAATAGACCTGTGTTTGATGAAAACGGTTTTAAAATTGGCTTAAGAATTTATTAGGGTTTTTACACCGACTTTTGCGAAAATCGAGTTTTAAGCCGACTCGGGTGAAATTGTTTGATTGTAAAACTTCTTGTCACCTAAAAATAATCTACTTGAGCTATTTTGGGTGTTGAATAAATGTTTTGAACTTTGGTGATCAAGAAAATGCATTTAAAGTCAAGAAAACACAAAAATACTAACTTAAACTAACTTTGACTTTATTTAATTGTTGACCAAATAAGCTTATATCACCATCACACACTCACAAAGCACAAAAACACCCACAATTACACACACATTGCCGAGAGGGAGAAGAGAGAAAAAGAGAAAGAGTTTTCAAGGTTTTCAAAGCAAAAATTCAAAGAAAAACCTAGTTTTTGTCCGTAGAACTTCGTGTCGACTTGGATTCTGCTTGTTGGGCATGCATTCCTAGGCATATATCGCATCAAAGGTGAGAGAAAAATTCTGGATCTCAAAACTCAACTTTTGTGTTTTTGCGTAGATTTGAAAATCAAACCGTTAGAATTCTAATCTGATGTTAGATTATTGCTCCTTGCATGCTAGGGATCATTTAGCTGTAATACTACGAGTTTTTATCGGTTGTAGCATAATTTTTATTTTCCGGGTATTTAAATTTGATTAAATTGTTCAATGTTGATTAAATTGAGTTGTGTTGATCGGAATCGATTGCCGTCAATTTCTAAATATTTGATAATTACTTGGTAGCGCCGTTGTAATGCCAAATTTTCGATTATGATGTTTGGGTGAAAATCCGGAAAATTCAGCCTTGACACCTTAGGGTTTTAGGGTTATCGGCATGATTTGGAGGTGTTATGGTGGTTTTCCTAGGGGAATAATGTAGTTGGTTGAATGGGTGGGTGTTTGAAACTGATTTGGAGTTGTTTGGATTAATAGAATGTAAGATATGATTAATTGAAGTTTAGGTTGTCTTTCTTTAAAATGTTAGATTGAGCCTTAGTTGATTGGGTGTAGGTTGAGTGATTGAATTGTGAGTTGTTGATGGGTAAATTAGAGTTTGATTGTGTGTTTAATGCATGTTCGGTTAGATGACCTACTTTATCATCTAACTTAGTTATTTGTTGTCTAATTGATTATTGATGCTAGTATTGATGAGTAGATGATTATTGATTGATGATTGATTGATTATTGATGATTGTTATGGAGTCTTGGTATGTGTGTGCCACCTCTCGGGCAGCGTTGGGCTGTCGGGTTGAAAACGGCATGACTGCCAGAGACTACCCCCAGCTCGCATGACGGAGGTGTCATAGAGGGAGGGGCTAGTGAGGTACCTCAGGTGTGTGAGTAATGGGGAGTTACAAGAAGAATGGTTGAGATCGTGATGGTATTTGGAGCTACACCAACTAGAGTATCCTTTATTGAATGGTTATATAGTTATGTGATAATAGTATTATTTATGTTATTGTGTGTTTACTGACTCAAAGGATTATTCCAAGGAGTTTAGTAAACCTTGCTCGAGATCTATCGGATCCTCGCTGGGCTTATTTTATATAAGCTCACTCTCTATTATTGCATGCTTACAGGTGTACTTTCGCAAGATTACGGGTACGTGCCTCCTGAAGAGGAGAATGTGGAAAATGTGCCTTACGTGGATGAGTCCTACGTTCCAGAGTCTTATCCGTGATGTCGTACATGTTTTATTATCTTGTAAATTAACTTAGTAGACTTTTATCTGCTTTGTAGTTTATAATGTATAAGATGTTGTTAAGTTAATGAATTAGTTGATGTTGTCTTAGTAGCCTTTCTTTTGTTTATGATTAGGTTGCTAGATTGGCTCAATATGTTTTTGTATTGTATATTAATGTTTATGTATTATGTTGGAACGAAGGCGTATAACGAGGAATGATTATTGTATGATATAGTTATGATGTATGTTGTATTTATTGAGGAGTTATTTGTTGTATGGTTGTGGAGTTAATGTATGTTGTTCTATTGAGGTTGGTTTAGGACCTCGGTATCCTATTTACTGTCGTTATACTGTCGAAATTCCGTTGCGTCCTGACTGATTATAGGAGGGGTCGAGTTGGGACGTGACACTAATCCAAAATCACATGTGAATTAATCACCAATAATTAATTCTAATAAACATAGAAACTAGTAAGAATACATAATTCCATGCATCAAAAGCAATAAATAAATCTGAATTTTTTTAGTGTTCTTAGATTATTTCTTAATTTCTACTACAAAACAATTAAACTAATTTAACTATTTCATGATTTAATTTACAGTGACTCTGATACCGCTGAAGGAAAACATTATATCGTATGAATCAAATTCTATAATTACAAGAATAAGGCAGAAACATTCCTGCATGGATCTTTAAAATGAATAAAGTAGGAAATAGCTACTTGAACATCTAAACAGTTCATATTTTAATTATAAAAGCAAATAAAGCTTTCAAGAATACCTTTATCGCAAAGAACGAAACGAAAAAAACTTCACATTTGCTGATGAACTAGCTCCACATGCCTGGATGAAGCTTTTGATCCTTGACTCTGATCTTCCCCTCTATTCCAAATCCTAGCTTAAGTGTTGATCAAGTTGTAGGACTTGATCTTGCTAAACTAAACTAAAAAAAAAACTATTCAAGTTTCTTCAAAGAGTTGAAACAAACTCATAAGAGAGAGAGAGAGAGAGAGAGAGAGAGAGAGAAATCTAAAAGGAAATGGTGCAATTGTAGAGATTGGGGTAGAGGCCTTTATATAGGTGAAAATATGCAAGGTAATTCTGTCTGAAAACAGAATCCAAAAGAGTAAAGGATTAAGATTCTGAATTATCCTTTAATTACATAATAAAGTAGAAATCCTTTTACACCTTGCATTCATGCTTGTTTAGCTCAAAAGGCATGTGACACCCCGGACCTAGCATATAGTTAATATATTTATTTGCATATGCTTATGTGTTTATTTTAAGTATTTGCATATAATTATATGTTTACTTCAATGATTTGCATTTATTTATTAGCATTAATTTTCATCTTTCTTGAAAATCTGCACGATGATTATTTGCATTTAGTTAATCAGTATTTAATTAGTTTATGTGAAATTATTATAGTACTATTATATTTATTTTGGACTATTTTATTGCATTTAATTGTTTAGTTTTTAAACTATTGAATATAAGCTTCGAGCCCGGAGATAATTTTATTTTATTTTATTTTATTATTTTGCATACATATTTGTCTTATTTAACTTATTTCTAGAGCATGTTTATCGAGAAAATTATGTACATTACATTTCGAAAAGTTCTTGAGTGAATAGTATAACGCAAAAAATAGTAACTAGTGTAGAAATTTTTATTGGGCCACTAGATGAATTAAATTAGCTATGGGCCATCTTTTATTAGTTAGACTAACTTAAATTAAGCTCAACCCAAAGGCCAAGCCCATTTAGCAACTAATAGCCATTATATAACAAAATAAAACACAAAAAAATAAAGAAAAAAGAAGAAGAAAAGTCGGCCAAAGGAGGAAAAGAGGAAAAGTGATGAATAGTTAGGTTTTGGCAATTTTTAAGAGAATTAGAGCAATTCAAGAGGATTTGATGAGGATTCTAGCTAGATTCTTGCATTTTACCATTCATAGGTGAGGGATATCATCTATATTTGCATTTTTATTGCTATATCTTGCTATTATAATGCTTGACATGGTGTAGAAGCATCATCAAATGGACTACAAATACATGAAAAGTTAATCTTTAGTGTGTAATATGTTGTTCAAGTACTCTTATGCATGTATTACTAGTGTTGCAAGTAGTTTGTGTTGTAGTTAATGTTTTGTTAGCTATGAACAATTTTGTAGTTAAGGTGCTTGCTTAAAGGTCTAAAAGAAGTTTAGATGTTATAAAGGATGAATGAATGTCATGATCATGCTTGGAATTAGTGAAAGTGAGATAAATCTGGCAGATTTGTACCACTGCATTGTAGGGCTCGTTTGGCATAGTAAACGTGCTTGGAATTGAACAAAACTTTTATAGTAGCTAGATGTCTCAGTGTAGAACAAACTTTGTTCCTAGAGCAAGAGTTAATTCAGTCGTTTTAACCCTCTGACAAAACCATTTCTGTAAGGTAGCATGAAATTGCTGAAACTGACCGCTAGTAGTTGTACGAAAAAGGTTATAACTTATGGAATATAACCTGTAATTGAGCTCCCTTTGATCCTAAAACTATTTACACTTGAAGAGCTTCGTTTATAGATAAAGAACATAATATTTGGAGGTCAATAGCATAGGCAACTGATTCGATAAAGTTAGGTGTCCACTAGAAATTGGAAAATGTCTTAGCTGGATTGTTTATGTGTTAGTTCAATGTGTATTAAATGTTATGGCATAATTAGCTTGGGTACACTTTAAGTTTTGTAGGAACTTTATTGTGTTTATAAAGTAGTATTGATTGGATTTGAAGGTCTAATTGTTAACGGAGTTATTGCCTACCTACATGCTAAGTGTTACCTAACATATGCTAAGTGTTATACCATAGTTTTAATTGAAGTTGCTTTGAGCTTGAATGAAGTTATGAAGTAGTTTTATTTAGAATTGCAAGTTTAATTGTCAAAGTGTATTATGCTACCTATGTGAAAGTTAATGCATTAGCAAAGTGAGATAGTCATATGTGAAAACTTGAGCTATAACTTGAATTAGAATATGTTCTCTCGCTTGTATTGATCGATAATTGTTTACGTGCTTTACTAATGATCATGGGAAATGTTTGGGGTAGCGTCGTGTCACACGCGGGCATGATTACCCATGTTCTACTATCGTGTTTTTGGTAGCCTCGTGTCACACACGGGCATGACTACCATCATGCAACTTAGTAGCATCGTGTCACATGCGGGCATGACTACTAAGGTTAAAGTAACGTCGTGTCACACACGGGTATGACTACTATGGTTTATCGGCTTTTATCGTGATTTGGTAGCATCATGTCACACGCAGGCATAACTACCAATGTTTTACTGTCACGCCCCAACTCGACCCCACCTACAATTAGTCAGGACGCAACGGAATTTCGGCAGTATAACGACAGTAATTAAGACACCGAGGCTCTAAACCAACCTCTCATAATATCATACAACCAAACTCCTCAACCATTCAACAAACAACTCATCAATTAAGTTAACAACATACAACATAACCATACTATACAATAATCATTCTTAGTTATACGCCTCCGGTCCAACATAATACATTGATTGAACATACATTTCAAAATAGATTGTAAACTAACTTGGTAACCTATTATAGTCAAAAGAAAGACCACTAAGTTAGCAACAACTAGTTCATTACCTTTACTACAACTTGTACATCATAAACTATGAAGTAAATAAAAGACAACTAGAATAATATACAAGACTATAAGGTATACAACATTTCTAACATCAAGGACAAGACTCTGGCACATAGGACTCGTCCACATATGGCATATTCTCAGCTTCCTGAGGCACGTACCCGTAATCTTGCTCAATAACACCTGTATGCATGCAATAATAGAGAGTGAACTTATATAAAATAAGCTCAGTGAGGATCCGATAGATCTCTAACAGTATTTACTATACTCCTTGGAAATGATCCTTTGAGCAGTAAACACACAATAAAATATCAATAACAATATAAACACATAACTATAATGACCAATCAATAAAGGATACTCTAGTTGGTGTAGCTCCAAACGCCATCACGATCTCAACCATTCTTCTTGTAACTCCACATTACTCACGCACCCGAGGTACCTTACTAGCCTCGCCCTCCATGACACCTCCGTCATGCGAGCTGGAGGTAGTCTTTGGTAGTCATGCCGTTATCAACCCAATAGCCCGACGCTGCTCGAGAGGTGGCACACACATACCAAGACTCAGCAATAATAATAAACATCATTCACAGGAGGACAATCTAGAAGAATTACCTATCTCCCGGTTCATCAATCATCAATCAATAATCATCAATAATCATCAATTATCATCAATATAACATCAAGTAATCAATTAAACAACAAACAACTAAGTTAGATGACAAAGTAGGCCATCCAACTTAACATGCATTAAACACGTAATCTAACCCTAGTCTAACCGTTTACAACTCACAATTCAATCACTCAAACACCACCCAATCAACTAAAGACTCAATTCAACAATTTAAAGAAAGACAACCTAAACTTCAAATAATCATATCTTCCATTCTACTAATCCAAACAACTCCAAATCAGTTTCTAACACTCACCCATTCAATCAACTACGTTAGCCCTCTTGAAAACCAACCAAGACACATCAAAATCAAGCCCAACAACCCTAAAACCTTAATGCACCTAGGCTGAAATTTCTCGATTTTCACACAAACATCGCAATTGAAAATTTGGCATTATAACGGTGCTACCACGTAATTAACAAACTTTTAGAAATCAAGGGCAATCGATTTCAACCACAACAACTCAAGATATTCATCAAATGGCCAATTAATCAATTTTTAATACCCGAAAATAAATAATTTCGCTACAATGGTTCAAATCTCATAGTAATACACATAAATGATCCCTAGCATGCACTGACCAATAATATAACTTCAAATTAACATTCTAACGGTTCAAAATGCAATTATAAGCAAAAACATAAAAAATGACTTTTGAGATCTAGAATTTTTCTCTCACCTTTGATGTGAAATAAGCCTAGATATGCGTGCAATGCGTGTCCAACAAGTGGAATCCAACTCGGCACGAAAAACTACGGACAAAAACTAGGTTTTTCTATGAAATTTTGCTTTGAAAACTTGAAGAAAAAGCTTTGTTTTTCTCTCTATGGCTGTCGGCCATGTAGGTGCAAAATAAGTGTGTTTTGTGTTATGTTTTGTGTGTGCTGATGCATAGAAGCTAAGGTCAACATTTTAAAAATGGTCAATGTTAGTTTTATTAGACTTTTAATTCTATTTTCTAGTCTTTTAATTCATTTAATGACTATTTCTTGCTCAACTATTAAATTAACACCTAAATTAATTCTAGACAATATATTTTAGGTGACAAAGAGTGTTACATTAAAACAGTTTCACCCGAATCGGCTTAAAACTCGTTTTCTTGCAAAAGAAAGTGTAAAAATCTTTAAAATTCTAAAACCGATTCCAAATCCGTTTTAATCAAACATAGGTCTATTAATACCCGAGAACTAGGTTTTAAAACATTTAAAACACCTCTGTAAAAATTTTAGCGGACAGGTGTTCAAAACACTATTTACTAAAACCGACAATAAAATTTATGATTCCATTTTTGATGAAAATTTCATGAATGTGCACTTAGCATGTATTAGGAGTATTAATCACATAATTATCACATTCTAAGTCATATAGCACATAAACAAGTCAATTCACGCAAAACGAGGTAAAGCACGCAAATCGAGACAAAGCAAAATATGGGGTCTCACATTTACTATCTTACATGATTAAACAAGAAGTTCGTGAACAAGTGTATGGATATATTCTCACATTTTCTTAAAGTGTATTTGCTACAAATTATTTGATGTTCTAATACTTTAATGAAAGTCATAATGCTTAAATGAATGTTTAATGCTTTAGTAGACATCATATATCAATGTTAAAACCCTGTGTTTCTTTAATGAGTACTTGTCTTTCTATATGTAATTATTAGTTCTAATGTATTAATAGATATCTTGTATCAGAGTTATATTCTTGTGTTCATTTAAGGTGTATTAGCTAATGATTATAATGAATGTCTTAGATGTATTGCACGAAAATGGCTTCCAAAAACTCCCCAGTTTGTTTTCCCCCTTACTAAGCATAAGTGTATGCTCACCCTTTTCATCTAACCTTTTTAGGAGAAGCTGAAGTTGTGTTCCTAGAAGTAGAAGAACAAGTTCAAGTGTCCCCTTATGTGTTTGTGCCTGAGGTTGGATGCTTTGTGTGATGTAATGTAAAGTGTGTATGGTGTCTTGTTCATGTATTTTATTTTAAGGCTGGAGTTGCCTTGTATGTATGGATGTGTAAAATGATTGTAATTAAAGTTAAAGTAATCTACTAGCGGTATGGTATGTATAACAGTTATAAAACTACTTTAGTTTAGTAATTGTCTAGTTAAAGTGCATGAATGTATATGACTTAGTAAATAAGATAGTTAAAACTATCATATGGATTAGAATGGAACTTATATATATATTGTGGTTATTACTTGTTGTTGAGTTTTTTTGCTTGTAAGGTTTTTGGTTTGGCCTAAGTACAGGGGAAACTCTGTCCGTTTTTTCTCATTTTTCGTGTCCGGCGTTAAGGTCGGGTTGTTATTAGTGGTCCTAATTCCATGAGGGATCGGGGCGTTACAAGGCCAATCCACTTGTCTAGGCTTGGTGGGGCGCCTAGCCTTCTGCGTCCAAGCCCTATGGCCATGGCTAACCCACCTAATTCAGCCTTAGAGCTCTATCCAGTTAATTAAATAATTCTAATTAATTTCAAAGTCCAAAGTCCACTATTTAAAAATAGATCTTTTCTCCAATTATGGAAAAACTATCTTATATATATAATAGCCTTTAGCCTTTAATTAATTAATTAATTAATTATTATTTAATGATTATTTAATCCAAAATTCAGCCAATAATCAAAATAGAAATTCCTTTCAAAATAGAAAAGTCTATTTATGATTTCTAATTGTCAACGGATTAAATCATCTCTTCAATTTAGTAATTCTTTATTTAGTAAATACACTTATAAGGTAAATGGCTAGAAGGGAAACCAAAGACATAATTATCTTTACACTAAAAAACCAAAATATTCTTGCTAGTCTCCTAGCAATATTTTGTCATTTTAACCTCAGTCTATTCCACTAAAAGACTATGGTTGTACTTCAAGATAATTACTGTATGAACAGGAGTTAGTCAATAATATATGACACTCAATCTTTAGACCAACTAAATGATAATGACCACGTTGCCCCTCTATACTCACTCATAGCCAAGATTGGTTTACCAATTTGTACTATCACCTCTTTGACTATATCTTTCTCCTTAGAACCTCTAACCCATAATCTAACCATCCTCCGGAAGTTATCCACTTGACCATGGGAGTGACTCACAAGTGTAACAACCAATACACTGTCACGCCCCAACTCGACCCCACTTACGATCAGTCAGAACGCAACGGAATTTTGGCAGCATAACGACAGTAACACGGATATCAGGGCTCTAAACCAACCCTTTTTAAATTCATACATCCAACTCCAAAGATTAACAACTCCACAACTTTTTCAACAATATACAACACAATCATTTTCATATATATATTTATCAACCATACAACAGTTCATTCATAAGTTATACGCCTCTGTTCCAACATCAATCCATAGGCTATATCATACATTTCCAAAATAGATTATAAACTAGTCTAGCAACCTAATCATGTTCAAAAGAAAGGCTACTAAACTAGCAATATACATAAGTCTTATAATTGAGTAAGTTATACAATATAACATATTACAACAACTAGGACAAACTCATGGCAACGACTCCGGCACATAAGACTCATCCACATAAAGCACATTTTCAGCTTCCTGAGGCACGTACCCGTAATCTTGTTCGGTAACACCTGTATGCATGCAATAATTGAGAGTGAGCTTATATAAAACAAGCTCAGTGAGGGTTCGACAGATCTCTAACAGTATTTACTATACTCCTTGGAAATCATCCCTTGAGCAATAAACACACAATGAACATCAATAACATTATAAGTGCAACCATAACAATAACAGTAAACACACACTAAGGATACGATACACTTGTCGATGAAGCTCCATACACCATTTTCAATGTTCATCAACTCCTCCAAACCCAATTACACAATCCTGAGGTACCTTGACCTAGACTCACACCCCATGGCCTCTCCGCCCATGCGAGATAGGGATTAGCCATGATAACTGTGCCCACAGCCCAGGATGCTTCCTGAGGTGACACAACATTATCAAAGCTCACAACAATGAGACTAAATTCAAGAAGTCAACAACGAAGTTTGCCCTTTGCCCGACTCGAAGTCAACAACGAAGTTTGCGTTTTGCCCGACTCCCGACTCATAATAACAATAACAATAACAATTCAAGAAGTCAACAACGAAGGTTGCCTGACTCTCGCATTTATAATAACAATAACAATAACAATTCAAGAAGTCAACAACGAAGGTTGCCTGACTCTCGCATTCATAATAACAATAACAATAACAATTCGAGAAGTCAACAACAAAGGTTGCCTAACTCTCGCATTCAACAATCAATAATCAATAATCAATTAAACCATATTTCAACACCCAAATAAACAACATTTAACTATCAACAAATGTACAATTATGAAACAATTAAGTTATATGACAAAATAGGTCATCTAACTCAACATGCATTTAACAATCATTCAACCCCGATCTCAATCAACAACTATCCAAGAATCAACTACCCAAACACTACCCAACATTCAAAGACATCATTTCAACATTTCAAAGAAAGACTACACAACCTTCTAAACTTCATAACTCAAAATCTACTAACCCGATGACCTCCAAACCACTTCCTATCACTCACCCACACATACATCTACATTTACACCATCGGAAACCAACCAAAAGCCATCCAAAACAAGCCCAACAACCCTAATTTTAGCAATGCACTTGGCTGAATTTTTTGAGATTTTGCTACAACATTCCAATAAAAAATTCGGCATTACAACATTCCTACCCCGCAATTAACAAACTTTTAGAAGCTGTAAGCAATCAATTCCAACTACCACAACAACAATTATTCAACATTGAAGCAATAACTCAACTTTAGTACCCAAAAAGATAGAAATACATGCTAATACCGTTCAAAAATTATATAAATGCACATAAACGATCCTTGGTATCCATTGAGCAATAATCTAACAACAATTTAACATTTCATCGGAAAAAATGCAATTACATGAAAATGACATAAAATAGCATTTTGAGATTTAGAATTTTTCTCTCACCTTTGATCTTATGTGATGCTAGAAATGTGTGCAATAGGTGCCCACCAAGTGAAATCAAGCTTTGAATGACTCAATTCGGCTTTGAAATGCAAAATCTATGAGAAACATGCTTTGAAAAACCTTGAAAATGCCTTCTTTCTTCTCCCTCATGGAGCCACAGTTTTTTATGTGTTTTTGTGGTGTTTTGTCTGATATTTGAGTATATATTAAGTTAAATAATAAGTCAATGCAAAAAGAATTGGCAAAGTTAGTATTTTTTAGTCTTTTAATTGTTTTCTAGCCTTTTAATTCTATTTCTTGACTATTTTGCTCAACAACATGAAATTAACTCCGAGACTATTTTAAGTAGCATATTTTTAGTTGACAAGGAGTTCCACATGCATACATTTACACCCGACTCGGGTAAAAACTCAATTTTTGCAAAAGAAGATGAAAAGTTATATTATTTGTTTTCAAATGTCTTTTAAATGTATTTTTCAATTGTGCCATTTTATAAATATTTAAAATGAAATATAATTTGTATTTAGGTCAATGAAAGTCAACGCAAGAATCGTTTTGAATAAAAATCACTATTTTAGCTTAAAAACGTACTTTTTTCGCCCGTAAAATCTATTTAAATTCCTAATCAGTTTCAGAAATAATTTTTATTCAAATACGGGTCTATTAATAATGGAGGACTAGTTTTTAAAACATTTAAAACACCCGTGTCAAAATTTTAGCGGACGTATGTTCAAAACACTACTCACAAAAACCAACGATAAAATTTTTGATGCCGATTTTGATGAAAATTTCATGAATACTCACATATCATGTATTAGAAGTATTAATTACTTAATTAGCACATTTTAATTCATATAACACATATAAACAGGTTAAAACACGTAGTTGTAAATTTGGCCAAATTCGGGGTCTCACATGCACCATGTATTACTATGCGCACAAATCCATCCTTACAGACTCACACACACACACACACACACACACACACACATATATATATATATACACACACACATATATATATATATGTGTGTGTGTGTGTGTGTGTGTGAAAGTCAATCACATAAGAGAGAGACATGCTCATAAAAGTAAGATGAAAGTAATTATGCATTGCAAACATTAGATATATCAATGAAAATATGCTAGTGGTCTTTTGGGCATGCCTATTCCCAACATGTGGTGGTTACATACAGAAAGTCTAAGTCATGGTTACTTGTCAAGCAAAATTGTTTAATCCATAATTAAGTAGTAGAGCTGGACATTCTGCTATGGTAAAAGTTATTGTAAATAAGCTCCCTTTATAGTAGGGTGGTGAACCTTGATCATGGATGGTGTTCCTGTAACACCCCGATCCCTCACGAAACCGGATCCCCGATCCAAATCCCGAAGTCTCAAAAAACGAGGGACAACAGACAGAGTTTCTCCTATTTCTAGGCTTATCCGCACTCCTTCAACCAGAAGAAATGACCATAATCACAATATATAATATTCATTTCACAACTTTCCAAGTCTACAAAGCCATCTGAGCCTTTCTATTAACATAATAAAACATACAAGCATGCATTTCATTAACTATTGAAATTCTATGTCATAAATTCAATTATCATACCACTCTAATCTTATTTGCTTAACTTTTTTATATTTTAAGTTACCAACCAACCTTCTATTAACCTGATACAAGCATGCAAACCAACTATACAATAAAGTAGAACATTTGAGTTATTACATGTCAGTTACACTCAACCAATCTAGCCTTTAACTTTATAATACAATCCTCTAAGAAAACACAATTACATAAAAGACCCTAAGGTCTCAAAAATAATTACAAGTCAAGCCAATTAACTAATTCACATAGAATCATATGTACAATCAACTGAGGCTGGCACATCCAATCACAGTAAGTCTCAAGCTTTCTCCTTAACACTTTCCGAAGGCACTGAACCTGAAAAATGGTTAGAAAGAGGAAGTGAGCAACACAATTGCTCAGTGAGGGAGGGAAAACAGATAACCAAGGAGTTTTGAAAAATAGTTTGTGCAATGTAAATAACCATCAATAAAGTAAATTAAAAATACGAAACTAGTACACTTATGCAAACAAGCAAGCTAAATAATACACATTAAAGATAGATAACGACTACAATATTAAGCAAATTAACAATGTGAAACCATTATACATTAAATAAGCTAAACAATTCATGTCAAGAAAGAAAGTCAACCACAGTAGAACAATTATAATAAGCAATCTAGAAGAAACAATAACAATATAACACACAATACAGTTATACAAGCTATTTAACACAAGTAAAGAACACAACAAAGGTAACAATCAAATGTAACTCTCCAAGGACTTAGGGCCTAAACAAGAGTTACTAATTAAAAGTATATGATGTCGATCACGAGCACGAACCACGAACCTCGATCCACGAACCACGATCCACAATCCACGAACCTTGATATATTGATGAAACAATAATGATAATGATAACGATAATGATAACAATAACAATAACGAGAACGATAACGATAACGATAACGACAACGATAACGATAAAGATAACGACAACGATAACGATAACAATAACGATAACGATAACAATAACAATAACAATAACGATAACGATAACAATAAGCCGGCATCCCTTATAATTCCAGTGGGTATACTCCGGATGTATCCCAAATTCTACGATCCAACTCTCTCAGGGCAACATCCCTAGCGAGAGAAGGAATAGCTACGGAGAATGGACAACCACTGGCAAGCTCGATATCGCCCAGTGTGTAAGACCCTAGACCTAGCATATAGTATATAGTACATATTTGCATATATTTATGTGTTACTTTTAAAGTTTATTTATAATTATGTGAATAGTTTAATTCAATTTATTCATTAATTGCACTATTTGCTATATTTTTTAAATACATGCGAATAGGGTTTAGCAAAATTAAATAAGGTAACTATTTTAATATCACAATTATCGGAATTTATTATTTGGTATTTAAGTACTAGATCCCAATATTTTTTATTAATTGTTTAAATAACTCACCCGGAGACTAAAATTTTATGTTTCTTTTTCTGAATTTTATATTTTTCCCTGATTACTTGCTATTTATGTGTCATACGTTCATTGAGTTTGCGTGCATAACATATCGGGAGCATTAGATAAAAAATAATTAGTGTCCTTCAATGAATAGAAAATTCCAGCATTTCTTAAACACTATTTTGAACCAATTGGCATTTAACTTGACCTATATGCATTTTGTTTGACCCATGGCCCATTCACCCTATTTGACCATGACCCATTTTATCTTCTTGCAACCCATTTAAGCAAACAAAGCATAAAATATAGCAAAAAGAAGAAAGAACAATTGGGTGAGAAAGAGAGCAAAAACCGTGGGTTTTTTTTCAACAAGAGCTTTGGTTCTTCTTCATTTTTCAGCCAATTTAGCTGAGATTAAAGGTTTCTCTAGCAAATTTTCTTCCATTCCTAGCTTGTACAAGGTGAAGGTAAGATTTTCTATGCAATTTTCTTGAAGTTCTATCTATGGTAAAATTTTGTAAATGTTGATAATTGTTGTGTTGTGGCTTCTAATGCATGAATTAGTGTCTAGAGATGTTGTAGAGTAGAATTTTAAAGCTTTTTGCACTTGATTAGCCATAAAAATGCAAGTAGATAGTTGGAGAAGATGATGAATAGTGTATGTGAATAGTAACTTGCGAATTTTAGGGTTTTTGCATTTCCAAGTGTTTTATTGCTCCTAATAGTTGTTATAACCCTTGAGAATGCTATATGTATCATAAATATGATTAAAACTTGGCTAGAATTGGATTTATAGCTTGAATTATAAAGGGGACTTTGGAACAAAAGTTTGAATTTGACTTGTTTGATTATGCAGATAGTCTTAGAATGGTATGGGGGAACTTAAGATGTAATTATGGCATGATTTATCTAATCGGATTACGCAGTTGTAGTTCAAATCACTAAAGGGGCTTTTCGGTGATTTTGAGTTAACATGCTAGAAAATGTGATTTCATGGCATTTAGTTGCATCATAATATAGCTATATAAGATTAGTAAAGTTAGTTTTGAAGTTCCTCATCTTGTGTGAAGTTTAGAACCTAATTAGTAAGCAGTGGGAAAAGGGGATTTCGTAAAACAATAATCTGGGTGCATTTGAACATTATAGATAGTGTTTATTAGGTGAGTTAGTGCTTAAAATGCTTTTATGGCACTAAATTGGGGTTTGGTTTAGGTACTTGTAGTTTAAACGTACTTAGTGACATTCGGGGCTTTTCGGTGAAACATAGTTAGATGGGTGATTTCATGGTTTTAAATGGTGCCATAAAGTGTATTTGGAGGTATAGTATAATTGGTTTGGGAATTGGGAAACTTGGAATTAGTATGTGCATTGAATTGAGTTCTTGGGTTAAAGGGAAAAGTGCTAAAGTTGTGCCTATGGTAGCTAATGGCTTATAGTTGATTATTTAGGGGTTTAAATGTATTTGTATAGTACATGTAATCTATTAGTAAAGTTTGTGATTTGAATTGCTTGATTTTTTTGTTGAAATAATCCAAGGTGAGGGAGTCTTCATTCCTTTTGTGCATCTTAGCTTATATTATTGTTTTTAGATTGTATGATTTAGTTTAATTGATAAAGTTTATATGTACTATTTACTTGATACCTTGTGATTTCACGTGTTTATTCGTGATTATCTCGTGAATTCTTGAATTCATATCTGGTTGCGCAACCTTTTCGAACATGGTAGTATCGAGAAACTTCGGACATGATCGAGCTATCGGTCTAGCTTAGCTACCATGGTGCCTATTCACTTTCTCGCTGAGGCATACTCCTCTACCCCAAAGGCGTGGTTCACCTCGTTGGGGCATACGGACCTACCTCGGGAGAAATAGGTCATAGGATCGGGGTACATCCGGAGTACCCCATTGGAAGAATAAGGGTTTGCCGGCACTTGCTTGAAGATCATGGTTCGTGGTTCGAGATCGAAGACAAGAAGATGAACCGTATCCTTTTCATTGTGTTAATGCTTTATTCAATTGTCTTGGTATATAGTTTTACTTGAGTTAATTATTTTATTGATGCATTGCATGAACTGATTTTCGAAAACTCCCAGGTTTACTGTTGTTCCCCTCCTTCACTGAGTAACCTTGGTTACTCATTCCTCTTTTCAACATGCTTCAGGAAAAGCAAAGATTGGATGCTATGTGCTAATCTATGTGCAGAAAGTGCAAGTTGCTGCTCCTATGTGTTCTATTTTGAGATCTTAGAACCTTGTGTAAATTCTTGTTGTCCTGGAAGTTTGTAATGTAATGTAAAGTAATAGTCACGTATAAGTTGGTAGTTATGAGTGGATTGTAATAACTTATGATTTACTTTTGATGCTCAAAATGTGAGACCCCATATTGTATCTTTGCCTAAATTTACGTGATTTGACCTGTTTATTTGTTAAATGAGTTAGAATGTGCTAATTCTGTGATTTATATTCCTATTACATGCTAAGTGTGCATTCATGAAATTTTCATCGAAATCAGCATCAGATATTTTATCGACGATTTTTGTGAATAGTATTTTGAACACACGTCCGCTAAAATTTTTACAAGGGTGTTTTCAATGTTTTAAAAATTAGACCTTGGATACTAAAAGACCTGTGTCTGATTAAAATGGATTTTGAATCGGTTTTGAAATTTTAAAGGTTTTTACATTTTCTTTTGCAAAAATCGTGTTTTTAACCAAGTTGGGTGAAAGTCTTTGCATGAGAAAATTGTTGTCACCCAAAAATATTCTACTTAAAATAGTCTAAGTGTCAATTTAATGTTTGTGAGCAAAATAGTCATTAAATAGAATTAAAAGACTAGAAAATACTAAAAATTAACTTTGTTTCAACTTTGACTATTTTGGTTTTGTTGACCTTGGTGATATATATCATCAACACATACTAAAACAACACAAAAACACCTAATTCTACACACACGTCGTGGCTTGGAGGAGGGAAATAGAAGCCATTTTCAACATATTTTCAAAGTGAATTTTCTTTAAAAAAACCTAGATTTTTTTTGTAGTTTTGCAAACCGAGTTGGATTCCGCTTGTTGGGCACGCATTGCACGCATTCATAGGCATGTTTCGGATCAAAGGTGAGAGAAAATTTTTAGATCTCAAAGTGTTATTTTTATATCTTTTCATCTAACTGTTTATTTAGCCAGTGAAATGCTAAACTATCTTTAGATTATTACTCAGTAGATACTAAGGGTCATTTATATGCATTTATAGCTGTTTTGAACCGTGGTAGCACATATTTTTATTTTCCGGGTATTAAAGTTGAGAATTTGGCTATTTGTTGAATAATTGGAGTTGTGGTGGTTGGAATCGATTGCTGTTAGCTTGTAAAAGTTTGTTAAATACGTGGTAGTAATGTTGTAATGCCAAAATTTTGATTGTGCTGTCGGTGGGAAAGTCCGGAAATTTCAGCCATGGTGCATTGAGGTTTTTGGGTTGTTGGGCTTGTCTTGGATGGATTATGGTTGGTTTTCGAGGGGGCTAATGTAGTTGCTTGAGTGGGTGAGTGATAGAAACTGGTTTGGAGGTTATTGGATAGGTAGAATATAAGTTATGACTTTTAAAAGTTTGAGTTGTATTTCTTTAAAACGTTGAACTATTGTCTTTAGGTGTTTGGGTGGTGTTGAGTGATTGAATCTTGTGTTGTTGGAGGTTAGACTTGGGTTTGGTTGTGTGGTTTAATGCTTGTTAGGTTGGGTGGCCTACTTTGTCATCTAACCTAGTTGTTGGGTTGTTAATTGATTAAATGATATTATGTTATTGAAATGTTATTAACTGATTGATTATTGATGAAGCCTGGAGATAGGCAACCTACTTTTGTTGTCCTCTTATTATATGAATGATTATTATTATTGTCATGAGTCTTGGTATGGGTGTACCACCTCTCGGGCAACGTTAGGTTGTCGAGTTAATAACGGCATGACTATCATAGACTACCCCCAGCTCGCATGGACGGAGGTACCATGGAAGGAGGGGCTAGAGAGGTACCTCGGGTGCGTGAGTAATGGGGAGTTATAAGAAGAATGGTTAAGATCGTGATGGCGTTTGGAGCTACACCAACTAAAGTATCCTTATTGATTGGTTATGATTATTGTTATGTTTATATTGATGTTGATATTGGTTATGTGATAGAGATCTATTAATTCCTCACTGGACTTGTTTTATATAAGCTCACACTCATTCGTTATCTGCAAGTAGGTGTTACTGAACCAGAATACGGGTATGTGCCTCAAGAAGATGAGAATGTGACTTTGGTTGAAGAGTCTTATGTGCCAGAGTCATATCCTGATGTTTAGTTGGAATGTTTTATACTATTTTATAGTATGACTTAGGTTGTATAGTTTCAAGCTTTTAAAGGTTGTTTTGTATAAACAGATCCAAAGTTAGTAAAAGTGTTATGCTAGTTTAGTTGTCTTACTTTTGGATTTAGTTAAGTTGCTAAGCTAGTATAATGTGTTGTGAATGTATATGGTTTTACTTAGTGATGTATGATGTTGGAATGGAGGCGTATAACTTATGGTTAAAATGGTAAAAGAATGTTTAATGTATATTATGGATTCGTTGTATGTTGTCAATTTGATTGTGGAGTTGATTGGTGATTTGTGGAGTTGGTTGTGTGAGTTACAAAGAGGTTGGTTTAGAGCCTCGGTATCCAAGTTACTGTCGTTATACTGTCGAAATTCTGTTGCGTCCGGACTGATCGTAGGAGGGGTCGAGTTGCGGCGTTACACAAAAGACTTGGTTGCTTGTGTGTTTAAGAATGTTGGTTGGTTGGACTTAATATACAAGAAAGATTCGTAATTAAAGTCAGAGTGGTATGATAAGTGAATTTAAAATATAAGATTTCATTGGAATTAACCTTGCATGCTTATGTGTTATGTTGTTGGGTTCCAAGGCCCAAATGGCCTTGAGGAGTTCGTTGCATGTGATGATAGTGGAAGTTGGGTATTCTGAAGGAGGTTGGACTTTGGTTTTGATGTTATAGGTAGGCCTATAAATAGGGGAAACTCCGTCTGTTTTCCCTAAATTTTGTGCCCAGGCTTTGATTGGGGTTGAGAATAACATGACTAATAGAAGTCCGGGTTCCGTGAGGGATCGGGGCGTTACAGGTGGTATCAGAGCTTAGAAGCTCTCAGCCAGGAAAGGATCTTCGGCCTAATGGGTAGGACCACTGATCTGGTGCTTGTAAAGTGTGTTACGTGGATAGAGTGTTATTTATGATTTGTATACCTTGAATGTAAGTGTGTCTTATATGACTTATTTGTGTAATGTATGAGGATTGTGTGATATGTATATTGTGTTATATGATTTGGTGTGCACGTATGTGACCCATTTGTGCTATAAATGAATCTTATATGATATGTATGTGTTTATGTGATTATAGGTATATCAAAGTGATTTCATGAATGATTACTTGCTTCAACTATTAGTAACATGTGTGTTTGAATTCTGCGAGCTAAGTTGTTATGATTAACAGGATAACTTGCTAATTAAAACTAAGTGTTATTGGCTTGTAGAACAGTTCATAATTGCATAGTAGTTTAAAGTATTTATTGAGCATATGGGATAGTTGCATAACATGTGAAATTTTATCATATAGTATGTGCATGCTATAAGAAGTTTATCTTGTGTAATCTCAATATCATGCATTCATTACCCGTTAAATTGGTAAGTGATCTCTCCCCTCTATAGTACGATGGTCGGCAATGAATTTTCCAAGTAAGTGAATCAACAAGAAGATAGGTATTTGCCTTGGTATTCTTATTTGAGACAGCGGGGTTGGTGGCATTTCGCCAATAGTATCTCTTGAGCATCTTGGAAGGAATCTCTATGTGACATTGTACATGAAGTTTATGTTTGGTACCTATATTTGGAATAGTTCACCCTCATAGATGTTCAACCAGTGTTCTTGACATGGATTCTTATTTGGATTTTTATTTGGGACTTCACCTATGGCCTTACTTTGGTATTTCTATTGGGTATCTCTCGGTAATATCAGTATGCAGGAACTACTATTGGATTTCTATTCAACTATATCTTCGGTATTTATATTCGGGCTTTCTCTTGGTATTTTCTGGTTGGTATTTTCCTAGAAGCCTTTATTTGGTTACTTTACTCGGGATTTCTTCGAAGGAACTCTTTTGGGATTCTTATTAGATTTCCCAAAAATAGTAGCGTGGGTACTCTAGCTGGTATTTTTGGACATCGCGCTTCTTTGGTTTCAAGTTTGATTATAGCTGCCGCAATTGTAATGAATCTTTTGAGCATAAGAAATTGCGAGGTTGCAATTTTTATAAAGAGGAGACGAAATAAGACCCCAGGCCCAACATATAGTATACAGTACATATTTGCATACATTTATGTGTTACGTTTAAAGTTTATTTATAATTATGTGAATAATTTAATTCAATTTATTAATTAATTGCACTATTTGCTATATTTTTTAAATACATGCGAATAGGGTTTAGCAAAATTAAATAAGGTAACTATTTTAATATCACAATTATCGGAATTTATTCTTTGGTATTTAAGTGCTAAATACCAATATTTTTTATTAATTGTTTAAATAACCCAAGCCCAGAGACTAAAATTTTATGTTTCTTTTTCTGAATTTTATATTTTTACCTGATTACTTGCTATTTATATGTCATACGTTCATTGAGTTTGCGTGCATAGCATATCGGGAGCATTAGATAAAAAATAATTAGTGTCCTCCAATGAATAGTAAATTCCAGCATTTCTTAAACACTATTTTGAACCAATTGGCATTTAACTTGACCTATATGCATTTTTTTTGACCCATGACCCATTGACCCTATTTGACCATGACCCATTTTATCTTCTTGCAACCCGTTTAAGCAAACAAAGCATAAAATATAGCAAAAAGAAGAAAGAAAAATGGGTTGAGAAAGAGAGCAAAAACCGTGGGTTTTTTTTCAACAAGAGCTTTGGTTCTTCTTCATTTTTCAGCCAATTTAGCTGAGATTAAAGGTATCTCTAGCAAATTTTCTTCCATTCCTAGCTTGTACAAGGTGAAGGTAAGATTTTCTATGCAATTTTCTTGAAGTTCTAGCTATGGTAAAATTTTGTAAATGTTGATAATTGTTGTGTTGTGGCTTCTAATGCATGAATTAGTGTCTAGAGATGTTGTAGAGTAGACTTTTAAAGCTTTTTGCACTTGATTAGCCATAAAAATGCAAGTAGATAGTTGGAGAAGATGATGAATAGTGTATGTGAATAGTAACCTGCGAATTTTAGGGTTTTTGCATTTCCAAGTGTTTTATTGCTCCTAATAGTTGTTATAACCCTTGAGAATGCTATATGTATCATAAATATGATTAAAACTTGGCTAGGATTGGATTTATAGCTTGAATTATAAAGGGGACTTTGGAACCAAAGTTTGAATTTGACTTGTTTGATTATGCAAATAGTCTTAGAATGGTATGGGGGCACTTAAAATATAATTATGACATGATTTATCTAATCGGATTACGTAGTTGTAGTTCAAATCACTAAAGGGGTTTTTCGGTGTTTTTGAGTTAACATGCTAGAAAATATGATTTCATGGCATTTAGTTGCATCATAATGTAGCTATATAAGATTAGTAAAGTTAGTTTTGAAGTTCCTCATCTTGTGTGAAGTTTAGAACCTAATTAGTAAGCAGTGGGAAAAGGGGATTTCGTAAAACAATAATCTGGGTGCATTTGAACATTATAGATAGTGTTTATTAGGTGAGTTAGTGCTTAAAATGCTTTTATGGCACTAAATTAGGGTTTGGTTTAGGTACTTGTAGTTTAAACGTACTTAGTGACATTCGGAGCTTTTCGGTGAAACATAGTTAGATGGGTGATTTCATGGTTTTAAATGGTGCCATAAAGTGTATTTGGAGGTATAGTATAATTGGTTTGGGAATTGGGAAACTTGGAATTAGTATGTGCATTGAATTGAGTTCTTGGGTTAAAGGGAAAAGTGCTAAAGTTATGCCTATGGTAGCTAATGGCTTATAATTGATTATTTAGGGGTTTAAATGTATTTGTATAGTACATGTAATCTATTAGTAAAGTTTGTGATTTGAATTGCTTGATTTTTTTGTTGAAAGATGAGTATTTCCTGAGTACAGAGTTGTATTGCTTATATATTATGTGAGGGTCAATGTAATAATTGTAAGATTAGTTTGTGCATTCAGAAGGTCTTTAGTGTAATTGGCTAATAAGTAACCTATGTTAGATATAGAACTTGTAAAGTAGTTAGTTGATGGTTTTAATAGACATTTGTTAGAATGATAAATTAATTGCTAAGTTAACTACTGTAGCTAGTTTTCATGGTTTTACTTCATATGAACAGTCGTGACGTGAGTAATATGTGGTTACTTGAGATTACGTGTTAATGTGAAATTAATATAGTCAATGGCTAAAGAGTTATACTTGTATGAATATACTAAGGTTGCATATTCGAGCTAAAGGAGGTTTGGAATAAATTTAAACTACTTTCTTGCATATTTGGCTTAATCCAAGGTGAGTGAGTCTTCATTCCTTTTGTGCATCTTAGCTTATATTATTGTTTTTAGATTGTATGATTTAGTTTAATTGATAAAGTTTATATGTACTATTTACTTGATACCTTGTGATTTCTCGTGTTTATTCGTGATCATCTCATGAATTCTTGAATTCGTATCTGGTTGCGCAACCTTTTTGGATATGGTAGTGTCGAGAAACTCCGAACAGTATCGAGCTATCGGTCTAGCTTAGCTACCATGGTGCCTATTCCCTTTGTCGCTGAGGTATACTCCTCTACCCCAGAGGCATGGTTCACCTCATTGGGGCATACGAACGTACCTCGGGAGAAATGGGTTGTAGGATCGGAGTACATCCAGAGTAACCCATTGGAGGAATAAGGGGTTTGCCGGCACTTGCTTGAAGATCATGGTTCGTGGTTCGAGATCGAAGACAAGAAGATGAAACCGTATCCTTTTCATTGTGTTAATGCTTTATTCAATTGTCTTGGTATATAGTGTTACTTGAGTTAATTGTTTTATTGATGCATTACACGAACTGATTTTCGAAAACTCCCAGGTTTACTGTTGTTCCTCTCCCTCACTGAGTAACCTTGGTTACTCATTCCTCTTATTAACATGTTCCAGGAAAAGCTAAGATTGGATACTATGTGCCGGTTTATGTGCAGAACGTGCAAGTTGTTGCTCCTACGTGGTCTATTTTGAGATCATAGAACCTGGTATAAATTCCTGTTGTCCTGGAAGTTTGTAATATAATGTAAAGTTATAGTCCTGTATAAGTTGGTAGTTATGAGTGGATTGTAATAACTTATGATTTACTTTTGATGCTCAACAGACTTGTTTGCTTGTGTGTTTAAGAATGTTGGTAGGTTAGACTTAATATATAAGAAAGATTTGTAATTAAAGTTAGAGAGGTATGATAAGTGAATTTAAAAGATAAGATTTCAATGGAATTAACCTTGCATGCTTGTGTGTTATGTTGTTGGGTTCCAAGGCTCGGATGGCCTTAAGGAGTTCATTGCATGTGATGATAGTGGAAGTTGGGTGTTCCGGAGGATGTTGGACTTTAGTTTTGATGTTATAGTTACTTGTACAAGTTTTGGTTAAGCCTATAAATAGGGGAAACTTCATATGTTTTCCCTAAATTTCGTGTCCGGGCTTTGATTTGGGTTGAGAATAACTTGATTAATAGAAGTCCCGGTTCCGTGAGGGATCGCAGCATTACACAGTGGATGGCCACCACATCCGTGCGAAATGGTTGCGCAACCTTGATAACGATAATTATAGATAACGATAGGTATGAGTTTTCACTCAATGATATCTATAATTTTCAAGGAAAACTGATTCCATAACCATACGAGATAACATTTACGAGACAATTTCATAAGCAATATAATAACAATAACAAGGGACAAGTATATATATTCACTCAATTTATAACAAAGTACACATAAATATAAACAATTACATTAAACTATTTAATTTATGAGCAATAAGCAAACTAAGATACACAAGAGAATCAAAACTCCCTCACCTTGGAATCCACTCTCAAACTCATTGGATTGGCTCAATGAATCAAACCTTAGCCTGTAGTAGAACACATACTTATCAAAAGTAATCTCATGGTTGTCATTCAAAGCCAATGCAATAAAGTTCACATCATTTAACAATTTAGCAATATAACAAGATACAAGCGTACTTTAACCAAGTAGTCACACAACTCACTTCATGACATTTCACCAAACAAGTAAGCACATTACACAAATACATTCAAACACCTATTAGTTCAATTAGAAGTCCGTTTCCAACAACCATAACCTTTGTTTATAACTAGTCCTCTTAGTTCATTAATTCAATTCAATGCACATATGAAATACAAGATTCCTAATCCATGAACAAATTATCCTATACTTCCAAGTACACTTTATGACACACTTAAAAGCTATAAAAACTCATCTCCAATTACATCTACCATGAAACCCCCGAAGTCTCTTAGTCCATTTGAACTATAGCTATGTTAACCGATCACTCAATCAATGCTATAAAAGCACCGCACTCACTTCCTAGCATATCTAAGGCCATACAACCACTCAAAACTAGCCCTGTCAACACTTTCGTCAAATGACCCCTTGGTTCATTGGTTCAATTCAATGCACAAACGAGATACGAGGTACCAAATCCAAACCAACTGTACTACACTTCTAATTACACTTTATGACCCACTCTAATACCACAAAACTCTATTTTTAACGGTGTTTAGCACAAAAGCCCCGGAAACCCCGAGGATACTTTGAACTACAACTACCCAAACCAATCCTCAAACGAGTGCCATAAAAGCATTTTGTGCGCTACCACACCTAATAAAGACTATCTATAACACTCAATTTGACCCAGATTAACAATTTATGCGAAGCCCCTTTGTGAAATCAAGCCAATTTAGCAAATTTTGCAAGTTTATTCAAATTTTATTCATTCTAATCACTAGCCTAGGTTCAATAACACCTAAGGCATCCTTATAGAGCATGGAATCAATTCTAGAATCAACATTGTACAAATTCTAAAAGCTACTATTCATCATCTTCCCTAATTTCCTTTTTGCATTTTTAGCCATAAAAATCTTCAAATAGCTATCAAAGAATGCTCTACAATCATAATAGAAGCTAATTCAAGCATAGATAAGCATTAAATGGCAATATATTACAAATCTAAGAATTTTAACATAATATAAAACTTAATGAAAAATGCACAAACAAGGTGAAATCCCTCACAATGATAGAAGAAGAAAGTTTGAGGATGCTCTAGCAATGATCCTTGACCAATTCCAAGTAAGATTGAAGCTTAAAATGCAAAGAAATTTTTTTTTCTTTTTGGCCTTGAAGCTTATGGCTTTGAGCTTCATTTTCCTTCTTTTTTTTCTTTTGTTTTGTTTGTTGGCTTATAAAAGATGACAAAGCAAAGGGGTAAAAGGGTCAAAGGTCAAATAGGTGGGTTTTATGGGTCAAATGCTTGCAAATGGATCACTTAGTTGGCTTTGGAATTAAAACAAACACTAAAACTAAAAATAAATGCTGAAAATACTATTCACTCAGGGACACTCGAAACAATTTCAAATTTCTCATTTCCGATATGCTATGCACTAAATTTTGATGAACGAATAATTTAAATATGGTAAGTAATGAGTGAAAAATATAAAATTTGAAAGATAAAAGAGTTTAAAATTTATTTCGGGCTCAGAGTTACTTTATTCATTTAGTTGAAAACAAACTAAATAATTGCAAGTAAGTGAATCCAAAATAATATAAATAATAGGATAGTTAATATTCATTTTATATAATTAATTTAAATATTATTTGAATACTTTTGAAGAAATATGAAAATAATGCTAAAAATGAATGAATTACTTAAGGTAAACACTTAATTTCATACTAGCATTTAAGATAAAACCTAATTATATGCAACCAGGGACTATTCATGACATGCTGGGTTCAGGGTACCACTGTTCCAGACTTATTTCACTTATTAATGTGTATGCATTGGATGGGCCACCATAGGTGTGATACTCTAAATAAGTACTATCAAAGAAAGAGGTCACCTATACTTACTAACTTCTAAGTGGGCTAGTACCCTTAAATTTGACCATATGTGGATGAATTGACAAAGTCAAGTTCTTGCACTTTGAGTCACTATGGGTGAGATCTTATATATGGGTCAACAGTTCTGTAATTTGGGTGGGTATCTGAACTTGGTTACAAGGGATATACATATGCAATAAGGAATCTATACAATAATCACTCCCTTAGAATGATCCAGGTTGATCATCTTAAATCTATGTATAGTAGTACTGTTTGGTGTATTGGTTGTTACACTTATGGGTGGCTCCCATGTATAAGTGAATAACTTTCGGAGGATGGTTAGATTATGGGTTAGAGGTTCTAAGGAGAACAAGATGTAGTCAAAGAGGTGATAGTACACTTGGTAAACATGTCTTAGTTATGAGTGAGTATAGATGGGCGATTTGGTCATTATCACTCTAAAGACTGAGCGTCATATATTATTGAATAACCTTTGTTTATATAGTAATTATCTTGGAGTGCAACCATAGTCTTTTAGTGGAATAGACTAAGGTTAAAATGTAAAATATTACTAGGAAACTAGCGAGAATATTTTGGTCATTTTCCGTGTAAGGATAATTATGTCTTTGGTCCCTTCTCTAGCCATTTCCCTTATAAGTGTATTTACTAAAATAAAGAATTACTAAATTGATAGAGGATTTAATTCATTGACAATTATAAATCATAAATAGACTTCTTTTTGTTGAAGAAGTTTTTTATTTTGATTATTAGCTGAATTTTGGATTAAATAAATATTAAATAATTAAATAGAGCTATATGGCTGAGCCAGGACCCGTGGCACGTGTCCCTAGGCTAGGTGCAGGGTCCTAGACGCCTAATTCTAAGGTAGGGCGGCTAGGTTGTGTGAATGTAAGGTGTAAAAGGATTTCCATTGTATTATGGAATTAAAGGATAATTCAAGGTACTAATCATTTGCCTCTTCAGATTCTGATTAAGACAGAACTACCTTGCATATTTTCACCTATATAAAGGCCTTTACCCCAAGCTCTACAGTTACATCATCTCCTTTGAGATCTCTCTCTCTCTTACGAGTAAACTTCAACTCTTTGAAGAAACTCGAATAGTTTTTCTTTTAGTTTAGTTTAACAAGATCAAGTCCCACAACTTGATCAACACTTCAGTTAGGATTTGGGATAGAGGGGAAGATCAAAGTTAAAGAGTAGAAGCATCCAGTGTGTGGAGCTCTCATTTAGCAAAGGCGAAGTTTTCTTCTTTTGTTCTTTACAATAAAGGTATTCCTAAAAACTTTATTTACTTTTAGAATTAAACTATGAACTGTTTAGATGTTCAAGTAGCTATTTCATGCTTTATTCGTTTTAAAAATTCATGCATGAATATTTCTACCTTATTCTTGTAATTATAGAATTTATTCATGTGATATTACATTTTCCTTCAACAACAACTACAAGAGTACTGGCTTGGGGGGCATCAGGGATACCCTGAGCCAAAGGACCCCAAAAGAAATGGAGATAGGGGATTGTAGAAAAGCTTGCACCTAAATTCCTTCTGCAATGTCAGCAACCCCAAAAGCCTGAGATCCAGATACTCCCTCAACTCTCTTCTTCTTGGTTGGGGGCAGAGTCACCTACCAAGGACTAGCTTTATCTCTTCCTCTTGGAAGTAGCAACCAATTCTGTTATCTTTGAAGCCTTCATATCTGTGGCAAAAAGGAAAATGAAGTCAGGAGCAAAAATGCAAAAGAAAGCTGAGAAGGCAAATGACCAAAAACTCCTACTGGAATGATAAGTATGAGGAGCAAGAGAAGGAGTTGATACGTATAAACCATAGGAGCACATGTCCTTATACGACAACAATCCATAAACATCCATTCTTCTCCCTTTCAGGGCCTCATCAACCCTTTTTTTTTCCTCATCAGATAGAGAGGGTTAGGCAGATAGACCAGTAAAAGGTTTACCCTAGGTCTTTCGTACTATTCACCCAAATGTTGAATGAACAAATACATACTTGTTCTGCCAGACCCAGCTATTATTACCAAGCTTCTCGAAAATGGCAAGTTCGAGTCTGCTTGAGAAATATTGCCAGCCCCCAAGAGAATCAAGCTTCTTCATATGAAAATAGTACTTAAGAGGGTGAAGGTGGGCATAAACCCCAAGTATCACAGTAGCCTGTAAAACCTTATCATCATCCTCCAACAGTTAAGTCTGATTTGACTAGGGTTCACCTTAAAATGGTTCAGAATCTCTTCTACATAAAGAGGAAGGGGCAGGCGGAAGAAATCAAAGACCTCAATGTAAAAAGGGGCCTCGCTATCATCAGGGGAGGTGGCAGGCCTGTCACGATTAGGCAACCGCACCTCAAAACCCTCAGGAAAAACCCCTCTTTCCTTAAGATCCTCAACTTCAGCCAAGGTGGTATTGCATGCCCTATTATTGGCTGTGAACACATCTCCAACACTGGTTGCGAGGTCTCAACGACGGCACCCTCAGAGCTAGCCTTAATAGGCATCTCCACAGATTCCCGACCTGATTTAGACCTAGTTCTAGACCCCACAAGTCAGAAAGAAGAAATGAGCTCTGCCCAAATCAGAACTGAAGTGCCTGCAACTATCACCTCCACATGATCGCTTGAGGAACTAATCTTATTGCTTACCATGATTGTTGGAAAGGAAATGTGAAAAGGGCAAAAAGATCGTACCTAGCTAAAAGGGGGATAGTAGTAGAACAGACCAAACATCGGAGGAGTCTGAGGAGATAAAGAGTCTTTGCAACTGCTAAGATTTTGAAATTAAGAGGGAAGGGATAAAACACCCTCTCAAATAAAACAAGGTCATGGGCCAAATAAAAAGGGTGGTGAGGTCCAAGTGATCAAAAGTGCAACAGAAAAGGAGGAAGGCCTCGTACAAGACATTCCCCAAGATTCCGCTGGAGCCTAGAAGAATGGGAGGGCAACTGATGTGGCATGGAAAATTGAGCTAAGGAAATTGGGCCAAAAATAATAAATCAATTGGGCTGGAGTAATAGGCCATATTTAACACAAATTAGAGGCCCAAGATGCTCGGTCCAAGGAGGCCCAAACCAAGCCTAAAACGGGTATTGACCCATTCAAACAAGTGCCAACCAACTTGTCCAAAGATTGCGGGCCACGATTCACTCCACAATCCAAGGACCAGTATCCCTACTAAGGTACAACCATTTTCATAAAATCGGAGCTCTCTATAACAGGTATAAGCCTACTTGTAGATTCTGGTTAATATCTTGTTGTAACAGAAGTTAAAACAAAATAAATAAACGCATGCATAAAGTAAAGACACCGAGATTTAACGTGGTTCAACCGTACGGTCTACGTCCATGGGACCTCCCCTGGTCCAACAAACCTGTTTCATTAATAAATCACAAGTTACAACATCAATAGACTTACACAAGTAAAGATTCCCTCTTGACTTTTGACGCCTTGATGACGAACTCCTTATTGAACCTAGGTTTGGCGAGCTCCCCTCGACTTGCAACGTTCTCTCCCGAAAACTACACATTCTTCTCCCGAAGAATGAACAAAACAATAAATAAATAAAAACTCTTCTTATTCAAAATATTAAAACAATATGCATAGCGGAAGCATAAATAAGCTGTCTGTTTCACAGTCTCGTGCAGCAACACATGGATTATCGAATTTCCTCTGTTACTGAATTCTGTTGCAGTACATCGTCAATCTGCTGTAGCAAAACCTGACAGCTCAAAAATATTCAAATAAATCCTCGTTTTCAGCTCTTTTTCTCCACTCCTTTTAGTCGTGTGAGGCCCAGTATATATGCTGAATTAGTTGCCTAAATCTCCACAAGGTAATCCGTGCTTGGACCTTGAGATTTATGGAATATCTTTGTCTCCAAGCAATTCTTGAATAAGACAACCTTCCTTATTTGAAATAAGGAAACTTCAATCACCTTTAAGTAAATGTCGATTTGCCTTTTCAACTCTCTTGAAAATATAGGAAACCTGTCAATCAAATTTCTCCAAACATATATGCATGTCCCGCAATTAAATTCAGAAACATATCACAATAAAATTCAGTCAGGACATAATTTTGGCAAAACACAAGCCAATTAATTTAACAGCTCTTGTTGCAGCAAGGGGTACAACAAGGGGCGTAACAAACTCCCCCTTTGGCTTTGTTTTGGCAAAACTGAATATTAGAGTAATGACACATTAAAGATAAAGACAAGGTATAATCAATGTAACTATGTATCAGACAGAGCCAAGGAAAACATAACACAAAATATATCAGAGTATCAGAGTATAGATTAAAACAACTAAAAGAAACGAACTGTATCAGAGTAAGGATAAAAAGTTCAGAATCAGAGTAATCAAAAAATAATTAGAGCATATAATCAGAGCATAACAGTATCAGAACAAAAAATAGCAAAAACACAAGATATAGTGATATAATCCCATTTATCTCCCCTTTTTTGTCAAACAAAGACAAGGGGTTAATCACACCATGCTCCCCCTGAACATTAGCTCCTGCTGCAATAGAAGCGGAACTGTAAGTCGCTCCCCCTGAGTACTTGCTTGATGTGTGCCCATTAATTTCTTGCTTAAAATTTCAGTTATGACACATCAACAAAAAGTGGTAACAACTCAGCTCCTGCTGCAGCACTTGTTCACCAAACAGAAAACCTTTACTGCGACAAAACTGTTAGTTTTCCAACTTTGGTGCATCAAACCAACATGAGACTGACAGATCGGCAACTTTGTGTCAAATTATGACCAGACTCAGTGTCAAAATTTTGGTATATGAGATTATGTTGCAACATACGTCAACCAAGCACATTCCACACTTTGACATTCAACCCTCAAGATTCTTTTGACTTTTTGAAAAATTCAGAATTTAAAAACAAACATATTCTCATGAGTATGAACTTTGAGTCAACACACGAATTTCTACTGATCACATGCATAAATCAAACAAGAATTTCAAGGATGGACCATGTGTGTGTGTGTTTCATGTACAAGCCACTCTAGACGGTCCTCAACATCCATCACACAAGGTCAGATTAAAAGCAATACTTGTTCCAACATACCTGGTCATCTAATCACCCCTGCATGATTTTCTATAACCTTCTTTCATACAAGAATTTCAATTTTTTTTCTTCTTCTTGGTATGGTGGCTTCACTCTAGAACCATTCTTTGTGGTCTTAGGTAGCCCTTTTCATTCTAACTTTTGCTGCAATATCCTGCATATGATTTTTTTCTTTTTGGCAAGGTGAATAGAATTCAGGAATGAATCTTTAAAAGACTTCTCTTTGTTAGATCCTCAGTCGTCAAGCAAGTTCATAATATTTTCCTGTTGAGACTTCAATTTAAGCTCCATTAGAATGACATGTACATGATGTGCATTGATAATATGGTTCCACAAATGAAATCACTAACTGATTTATACATATAACTTTCAATACTCTAGTGATGAACCAATGCACATACACACAAACCATTAAAGCTTATAGAGAACAAATGCCTAAGGTTTTTCTCAAGGTCTTAAACCTTACAGAGTCTAGTGCCTTAGTGAAGAGATCTGCTAGTTGATAATCTGTTGCAACATAGTTTGAAACAACATTTTTATGCTCTACTGGACAAGGTAAAACTAATTTTCTTACCCAGATTTGTTTCACTTTTTGTTGCGACAAATTCTCTTTCATTTGTGGTGGCTTCCTAAAATCATCATGAACAAAGGGTTTAACAAACTTACTTCTTTTTAGCATGTCAATGTACCTGTAGCATCGTGATCTGATGTGTCCACAAGTATGGCAAAAATGACAAATTAGTACAAACTTTTTTTTCTTAAATTCTGGAATTTTGCTCTCTACTGCAACTTTTGTTGCAACATCAGTTGCGACAGCAGTAGTCTTGTCATTCTGTTTTATTGCAACAGATTATTCCTTTGGTTTTTCAGCTTCTTTGACAAACATAGTTTAACTTGTTGATGCTCATCCTTGATAGCCTAATCTAGTACAATCCCTGCAAGACTTTTGAATAGAAAACATATAATCAAGCTTTTCTGTACCTGAGTTCATCATCTTGAAACCTCGCTGGATCTGTGACAATTCTTACTATAGCATGTCGGCTTTTTGCTGCAACTCAGCCTTTTCCTTTTCAAGATTAGCTATTTTGGTTAGTTGATCTTGATTCACCCTACATACAATCGACCATTTTTGGTACATCATTTTGTAGGTCCTTATGAACTTGTCTTCTTCTTCATCACTGTCCAATTCAGAATCAGTTTCACCATATGTCATACTCAATCTCATTGCTGATGTTATTACAAATTCTGCTGCAGCGGGTTCAGTTTCTATCTCAGCATCTGTCACAGCATCTGATTGCGTTACTGCAGCACAGAACGCAACATAGTTGCTCATGTGCTCTCCATCACTGCTACTGCTACTCCCTGATTCTTTATCGCTCCATGAAGCATTCATGGCTTTCTTCATTCTTTTCAAGGTATTGGCACACTCAGATTGAATATGACCAAATCCTTCACATTCCCGACATTGAATTCTTTTTTTCTTCTTCAATATTTCAGAATTTGATGAGACATTCTGTTTTTCCAATATTTTCAGCACTTTGTTGACATTCTTTGTGAGTAAGGCTAAAGATTCTGTGACATCATCAGAAGAGTATTGATCATCTTGATTTTCGCAACCTGTTTTTAAGGCAATGCTCTGGTCTTTCTTTTTTTGTTTGAACTTCATTTCAAACGTCTAAAGAGAGCCCATTAACTCATCAATCTTGATTTCATCAATATTTTTTGACTATTCTATTGCTGCAACTTTGATAGCAAACCTATCTGGAAGTGATCTTAGTACTTTTCTCACCAACTTCGAATCTAAATATTTCTCCCCCAAGGCAAATGCCTTATTGGCAATATCACACAGCCTGACATTGAACTCCGTGATAGTTACATCTTCCTTCATCTTCAATTCTTCAAATCTTGTTGCAAGAATTTGAAGTTTTGATACCTTTACAACTGCAGTGCCTTCATATGACGTCTCCAAAATCACCCATGCATCTTTGGTTGATTCACATGTTGAAATCAATTTGAATTGGTTTATGTCAACTCCATTGAAGATGGCATTCAATGCTTTGGAATTGTAATTCATCAATAGATCTTGTGCTTTGGTCCATTGTGTTTCAGGTTTTGGTACAACATTGCCTTGTGCATCGGTAATTGTAGGATGCACCCAACCTGTTAGAACTGCTTTCCAAGATTGCTCATCAATGGACTTGATAAACGCCCTCATGTGTGCCTTCCAGTATGAGTAGTTGAAGCCATCGAGAAGAGGTGGTTTATTGATTGATTTGCCATCACATAAAGTGTCCATATCTGCAAGGATAACCAGAAAAAAAACTCCCAGAGATCTAACTGAGTCAGTTCAGGAACCTGCTTTGATACCACTTGTAGATTCTGGTTAGTATCTTGTTATAACAGAAGTTAAAATAAAATAAATAAACGCATGCAGAAAGTAAAGATACCGAGATTTAACGTGGTTCAACCGTGCGGTCTACGTCCACGGGACCTCCCCTGGTCCAACAAACCTGTTTCATTAATAAATCACAAGTTACAACATCAATGGACTTACACAAGTAAAGACTCTCTCTTGACTTTTGACGACTTGATAACGAACTCCTTAATGAACCTAGGTTTGGCGAACTCCTCTCGACTTGCAACGTTCTCTCTCAAAAACTACACATTCTTCTCCCAAAGAATGAACAAAACAATAAATAAATAAAAACTCTTCCTATTCAAAAGATTAAAACAATATGAATAGCGGAAGCATAAATAAGCTATCTGTTTCACAGTCTGCTGCAGCAACACATGGATTATCGGATTTCCTCTGTTACTGACTTCTGTTGCAGTATATCGTCAATTTGCTGTAGCAAAACCTGACAGCTCAAAAATATTCAAATAAATCATCGTTTTCAGCTCTTTTTCTCCACTCCTTTCAGTCGTGTGAGGCCCTATATATATATTGAATTAGTTGCCTAAATCTCCACAAGGTAATCTGTGCTTGGACCTTGAGATTTATGGAATGTCTTTGTCTCCAAGCAATTCTTGAATAAGACAACCTTACTTATTTGAAATAAGGAAACATCAATCACCTTTAAGTAAATGCCAATTTGCCTTTTCAACTCTATTGAAAATATAAGAAACCTGCCAATCAAATTTCTCCAAACATATATGCATGTCCCACAATTAAATTCAGAAACATATCATAATAAAATTCAGTCAGGACATAATTTTGGCAAAACACAAACCAATTAATTTTATAGCTCTTGTTGCAGCAAGGGGTGCAACAAGCGGCGTAACACTACTCATGATACTATAAATGTAACGCCCCGAACCCAACCCCACGCTAATAGTCAGGCTCGGACCCGTCACTCGGACAGAGTCTTCTCTGTACCAAGGACAAAACTGATACCTGTAAACATTCATTCAAGACATCTGAACTAAAAGCAACAACTTATCCAGAATAACTCCAAAGCCAAAACACAATAACAAGGCCATCCGAGCCTTGGAGCATCAATATTCTACTAAAGCACACAAGCATGCGAGATAAGTTGGTTTTAGTCATAAGTAGTTAAATACAATAAACTTCTAAGTTCCATATGAAGATTAACAAACACTCCAAGCATGCAAGGGAAATTAAAGTCTAGAATTCATTATTACAATCCAACAACTTTCTTTAACATCTTAGTACACATCTACTAGACATATATATACAAGACTCTAAGGTCTCAAAATACATTAATAACAAGAACTCCACGTAAGAAGCACATAAAATCCACCTCAGCACACAAGATCACTGATTCTGATCTACTTGAACTTCTTCCTCTTCTCCTACTTCTAACAGCTGGGGATTCACCTCAGCTTCTCCTGAAACATTTCAAATGAGGAGTGAGCAACAAAGTTGCCCAGCGAGGGAGGTGATGCAGCATGTAAACGTGCAATATGATATGCAACACAAGTAAACATATATACAAGACACATAAACTAACAATACAATAAGTCAAACTATTAATCACTTTAAAAAGGATACGGTTCCATTTCCAAGGCTTCATCCACGAGCCACGATCCATGAGTGTCACGAATATGCCGGCAAACCCCAAACACCACAATTGGGATACTCCGGATGTATCCCGATTCTACGACCCTTTCTCCCGAGGTAGGTCCATGCCCAGCAGGTGAACCACGCCTCTGGGGTAGTGGAGTATGCCTCAGCGAGAAAGGGAATAGGCACCATGGTAGTCGAGGGAGCACGGCAAGCCCGACGCCGCCCGTGTTTCTCGACGCTACCATGTCCGATAAAGGTTGCGCAACCCAATACAAGTCACAAGCAATCAATAATATCACATAACACGTAAGAGGGACGACAAAGTAGGCCGCCCTCACATATATGCACGATAAAAGTTCATATATGCAAGATATTAACTAATAGATGCCAAAAGAAGCAATCAACACAATTAATCCCAATAATCTACTCAAATAACTTAAATAGATCCCAAATATTTAGTGCAAAGCATTACTAACACACAACAAGTTCCAATTGCAACTAAAAAGGCTAAAAACTACTTTTTCCCTTTCTTTAACCGAGCTTTCCTTCTCCTAAGCATAGTTCGAGATTCTCAATCATACCCTAGTCTTTCTATATTCCTAATTAAGCTCAAAGGCATCCCTTAAAGTCATTAAAACTCATTTTTGAAGCAAAAGTTCGGGAAGGCCCCGAACGGGTTTGAACTATAGCCATACTAACCGAACCCCAATTTCGCGAAACGAAAGCACCAAAGGTGCTTCCTTAGCTCAAGGATACCCAAATCGATGCCCAAATTTGCCCGGATTGCCTAACGTGTAAAACCCCCTTTTTAAAGTAAGCTATTTATGCACTAAAGTTCAAATTCGAGCGATTCAACCTAACGTGGCTTTACAATTACCTTCCCTAGGGTCTAGAGCACCTATTTGAGGCATCAATTCAAGCCAATTAGCAAATTTTCTCAAAACCCTAGTTTTAGGCACTATTCATCACCTCTTTGATCAATCTCAACATTCAACCATTAAATTTGTTATCACACCACAAAAGTTAGCTCTAGAGACTTTAAATAACTCATAGGAAGCATTCATAACAAGATATATAGCTATAATTGACAAATCAAGAAATTGAACATATGCACACAAACTTTAAACTCAAGAAAATGAGACTCCCTCACAATTTTGAAGATGGAGAAGCTTTGTTGAAGATCCTAAGTTGCTCAAAATCCTCCCAAGATCAATCTAATAGCTCAAAGTGCAAGATTGAAGAAGCAAAAATCCTCTTTTTTCCTCCTTGAAGTGGACGGCCAAGGCTAGGGACATGGATGAAATTTTTGAAATTGTTTTGATGACTAATATGTTATGTGGCTTTTAATTTTTATGAGTTAGTTGTTTTATATGTTGTATATCATTAATTTCCTAAGCTTTGTAGTCTCAAATATTGATCAATTAAGGCTAATTGCAATTACAAATGCTTTTTAATTAATAACTAGCACTATTCTAACGTAACACTATTCAAAGCTTACGGAAAATATTTTTTCAAACGCATACCCCTAAGCTCGAAAGTTCAAAACGAAAATTTCTTGGTTCCTTTTAAATGTCGAGTGACCTAGGAAAAATTTAAAATCAAGCTTTCGAAACAGTCAAAAATATTATGAATAGTAACCTACAACAAAAACAATTAAACAAGAAAAATGATGCACGTAGAAATGCGCACATAAGTATGCAACGATTATAATAAATTTAGGGTGAAATTCTCGGGTGTCACACCCTCTCCCCCTTAAACTAATTGCGTCCTCGCAATTCTTACATGATTCGGCAAAGAGCTCCGGATACTTTTCTCTGATCTGATCTTCTCGCTCCCAAGTGGCATCCTCAACCCCATGATGATCCCAGAGAACTTTTACCATAGGAATATTTTTAGTCCTAAGTTCCTGAATCTTTCGGTCAACCACTCGAAGAGGTTTCTCAACATAAACTAAGGACTCATCAATCTCCAACGGCTCCGGTTCAATGATATGCGACGGGTCAGGATTATACTTTCTCAGCAGTGACACATGAAAAACATCATGAATCCGACCCAAACTCGGAGGTAAGGCCAATCTGTAAGCTAAATCCCCAACTTTCTCAGTGATCTCAAATGGTCCCACGTATCTAGGACTAAGTTTACCTCATTTGCCGTGCCGAATCAAACCTTTTCGCGGAGAGACTTTCAAGAAAACATGATCACCCTTAGAAAATACTAAGTCCCGTCGACGTCTATCAGCATAATTCTTCTGTCGACTCTGAGCTGTAAGCATCCTCTTCTTTATAAGTCTCACATTATCCACCATTTTAATCATCTCCGGAAGAATAGCGGGATCAACTGATTTCATCTCACCTACCTCATCCCAATACAACGGAGACCGACATTTTCGCCCATAAAGTGCCTCGTAGGGTGCCATGCCAATAGTGGCCTGATAACTGTTATTGTAAGCAAACTCTGCTAGAGGCAGATATTTCTCCCAATTCTTGCCAAAATCCAGAACACAGGCTCTCAAGATATCCTCCAGTATCCTGATAGTCCTCTCCGACTGACCATCCGTCTGCGGGTGATAAGCAGTACTAAAACTCAAATTAGTCCCCAAAGCCTTTTGTAGTTTCTGCCAGAACTGTGATGTAAACCTGGGATCCCTGTCTGACACTATCTGGGATGGAACTCCATGCAGTCTCACAATATTTTCAACATAAAGCTCAGCCAATTTATCGAGAGAATCTGTTTTCTTTGTAGCAATAAAATGCGAACTCTTCGTCAACCTGTCTACTACAACCCACACCGAATCATTACCTCGTGGTGATCTCAGTAAATCCGACACAAGATCCATAGTAACCTGATCCCATTTCCAAACTGGAATCTCCAACAGCTGCAACAATCCTGCTGGCCTCTGATGCTCTGCCTTAACTTTCTGACAAGTCAAACATTTAGCTACATACTCAGCTATCTCTCTCTTCATGTTGTTCCACCAGAAATTCTGTTTCAAATCTCTATACATTTTTGTGCTTCCAGGATGAATTGTGTATTTAGAAGCATGAGCCTCAGCAAGAATCTCATCTTTCACAGTCGAATTACTAGGAATGCAAATTCTGTTCCTGTACCTGAGAAGCCCATCATCATGCATCTTAAAGTCGGACTCTCCCCCTTTTGACTTCTCTAAAAGCTTCAATAGCTGAGAATCTGATTGTTGCGCTTCTCTGATTCTAGATAGCAATAAAGATTTGATTTGTAAACTAGCAAATTGAATACCTGATCTAGAAGCTTTCGGTTTCCATAAGCACAGTTCTTCCACAATCTCCCAATCCTTGATTATCAAACAGGCCACAGAAGCTTTTCGGCTCAGTGCATCTGCAACAGTATTAGCTTTTCCCGGCAAATAGCTAATGGTACAGTTATAATCATTTAACAATTCTAGCCAGCGCTTTTGCCTCATATTCAAATCTTTTTGAGAAAACAAATATTTCAAGCTTTTATGGTCAGTAAATATTTCAAATTTGTTGCCCCACAAATAATGCCGCCATTTCTTCAAAGCAAAGACAACAGCTGCAAGCTCCAAATCATGTGTAGGATAATTGAGTTCATATGGTTTCAATTTCCTAGAGGCATATGCTATGACTTTACCATTTTGCATCAGAACACAACCTAACCCTTCTTTCGAAGCGTCACTATAAATCACCAAGTTCTCAGTTCCCTCAGGCAAGGCAAGGATAGGTGCAGTGGTAAGTCGCTTTTTCAACTCCTGGAAACTAGCTTCACATTTATCATCCCAATTAAACACAGTTTTCTTCTAAGTTAAAGTAGTCAAAGGCCCTGCAATCTTTGAAAAATCTTTAACAAATCGCCTATAATAGCCCGCTAATCCCAAGAAACTACGGACTTCCGTGACAGTTTCAGGTCTCTTCCACGACATAACTACATCAATTTTAGCAGGATCAACAGATATTCCCTCCTGGGAAATGATATGACCTAAAAAGGCAACCTGTTTCAACCAGAATTCGCATTTGCTAAATTTGGCAAACAACTTGTGTTCTTGCAGAGTTTTAAGTACAATCCTCAAATGCTCTTCATGCTCTGACTCAGATTTAGAGTATACTAATATATCATCAATAAAAATCACCACAAATTGATCAAGATAGGGTCGAAATACTCTCTGCATCAAATCCATAAAAGCGGCTGGAGCATTTGTCAACCCGAATGGTAACACAACAAACTCATAATGGCCGTACCTAGTTCTAAATGCAGTCTTAGGTACATCATCTTTCCTGATCCTCAACTGATAATAACCCTGCCTCAAATCAAATTTTGAAAACACAACAGCACCCTGTAGCTGATCAAACAACTCCTCAATTAAAGGCAAAGGATATTTGTTTTTCACCGTTACCTGATTCAGGCCCCGATAATCTATACACAAACGCAGAGTACCGTCTTTCTTTTTCACAAATAACACGGGAGCACCCCACGGTGACGAACTAGGCTGAATAAAACCTTTCTCAAGCAAACCCTGAAGCTGAATTTTTAACTCTTGTAACTCAGGGGGAGACATTCTATACGGGGTTCTCGAGATAGGACTAGTTCCCGGCAACAGGTCAATCACAAATTCAATCTCCCTATCAGGTGGTAACCCAGGCAACTCTTCAGGGAAAACCCCCGGAAACTCTTTTATAACAGGTACTTCATTCAATTTCAATTTATCTCCAGGCTGATTAATTAAATAAGCTAAATATGCATCATAGCCTTTACTCAACATTTTAGTAGCTTTAATGGATGATATAATACGAGTCCCAGTAGACTTTCGACTCCTAGTTACTTTAATAACAGGTTGGTTAGGTACTTCTAAAGTCAAAACTTTCCTCCTACAGTCCAAACATGCATAATATCGCCCCAACCAATCCATCTCCAAGATAACTTCAAAGTCCCGAAATGGCATGATAATCAAATCAATAGGATACATGCAACCCTCAATGCAAATATTACAATCCTTACATACAGACTCCGTAACAAATTTAGTTCCCATAGGATTACCTACTTCAATCACATACGGCAGTTTATCAACTTTTAATGTAGCAGACTGTGCACATGCAGGTGTAATGAATGAATGTGTAGCTCCGGTGTCAATCAAAACTACTACCGGCTGACTATTAATAAGAAAAGTACCTTCCACCACCACTGTCGTCTCTGGAAGCTCCTCCTGATCAAGTGCAAATACCCGTGCCTGACCTCTCGGTACGGTAGCTGCTCCTGAAGCTCTAGTCTGGGCACCCTGGCCTGAAGTCTGACCCTGACCACCTCTAAACTTGGGACAATCTCTAACTCTGTGCTGATCACTACCACAACCTATGCAACGACCCAGTTTCCTCCAACACTCACCCTCTGTGTGACCCTTACGGTTGCAATGAGTACACTGGAGATTCTTCCTAGCAGCAGTTCCTCCTGTAGGGGCCCTATAAGTAGATGTGGCAGAACTACCCTGCTGAGATCTAGCAATCACGGGTCGGGTCTGTGACTGTCCCTGTGGCTGGCTCTGAGCTGGTCTCGGCTGTGACTGTACCTGAACTGGTCCTGGATAGCTCTGAGTCTGTCTAGGTTGCTGAGTCTGAACAGGCTGCTGATACTGCCTCTGATAACCTTGACTCTGAGACTGAAACTGACGTTTGCTTGACTGACTAGACTGAGCTAACACATCTGCCTTACGTTTTTCATATCTCGATGCAGCCCGAACTACTGCAGCATAGCTCGGATAATCTTGCGATGACAAGTTAAGCATGATGTCACTCCTCAACCCTGTAATAAATCTCTGAATTTTCACATCCTCCGGCTGAACTAAAACTGGCACATATCGAGATAGTCTCGTAAAGGTAGCCTCATACTAGTCTACAGTCATGTTCCCCTGTTTCAAAGCTATAAACTCATCCTGATGCCTCTCACGGGCTACAACCGATACATATTTATCTCGAAACTCACGAACAAAATCAGCCCATACATGCTGAACCCTCTCAGCATCCCATTTTTCTCTAATAGTGCGCCACCAAGCCTCGGCATCACCCTCCATTAAAAATGCAGCACAGTTGATCTTTCTTTCATCGTCACACTCAAGTATTGCAGCAACTTTCTCGAATTTGCTCAGCCACAACTCTGCTTTCATATCATCAGGCTCACCATAAAAACTATATGCTCCATGATGCAGAAATTTATCAAATAAGTTACCTCCCGCAGTACCACTGCCCTCTGCTCTGGCAGTCTGATTACCTCTGCCGGTACCTGCTGTACCCTGCTGAACCACAAACTGTGCTATGGTATTCATCGCAGTAGCCATAGTAGCTAAAATCTGGGCAGTGCTCGGCTCCTGACCCTGCTGTACATTCCCGGCTGCCCCAGCATCCTGCCCTGGTACATTCTGTCTAGGAGCCTCCTCCGGCTCACCCCGTGGTCTACCCCGTCTCCTCATCATAATGCTAGAAGAACATCATATTATAATAGGCAAATAAACTATGCAAGATAATTTACACATTGTTTTCAAACATTTTACTCACATGAGAACACATAAAACACTTAACAACAATCAATACTAACTTTTCATACTCTTATCATATTAAGTTTTGTCATTGCTTTTCATGCTAGCATGTCTTATATCTAAGTACTTAAACAACCAAACACTTACATATTCACATAATTCACTTCCACATATAGACCTCTACCCACATGCCAAGGAATTTAACCCGGCTTCAAGCATTCCAGTAGCTCTGATACCACTTAAGGTGTAACACCCCGAACCCAACCCCACGCTAATAGTCAGGCTCGGACCCGTCACTCGGACAGAGTCTCCTCTGTACCAAGGACAAAACTGATACCTGTAAACATTCATTCAAGACATCTGAACTAAAAGCAACAACTTATCCAGAATAACTCCAAAGCCAAAACACAATAACAAGGCCATCCGAGCCTTGGAGCATCAATATTCTACTAAAGCACACAAGCATGCGAGATAAGTTGGTTTTAGTCATAAGTAGTTAAATACAATAAACTTCTAAGTTCCATATGAAGATTAACAAACACTCCAAGCAGGCAAGGAAAATTAAAGTCTAGAATTCATTATTACAATCCAACAACTTTCTTTAACATCTTAGTACACATCTACTAGACATATATATACAAGACTCTAAGGTCTCAAAATACATTAATAACAAGAACTCCACGTAAGAAGCACATAAAATCCACCTCAGCACACAAGATCACTGATTCTGATCTACTTGAACTTCTTCCTCTTCTCCTACTTCTAACAGCTGGGGATTCACCTCAGCTTCTCCTGAAACATTTCAAATGAGGAGTGAGCAACAAAGTTGCCCAGCAAGGGAGGTGATGCAGCATGTAAACGTGCAATATGATATGCAACACAAGTAAACATATATACAAGACACATAAACTAACAATACAATAAGTCAAACTATTAATCACTTTAAAAAGGATACGGTTCCATTTCCAAGGCTTCATCCACGAGCCACGATCCATGAGTGTCACGAATATGCCGGCAAACCCCAAACACCACAATTGGGATACTCCGGATGTATCCCGATCCTACGACCCTTTCTCCCGAGGTAGGTCCATGCCCAGCAGGTGAACCACGCCTCTGGGGTAGTGGAGTATGCCTCAGCGAGAAAGGGAATAGGCACCATGGTAGTCGAGGGAGCACGGCAAGCCCGACGCTGCCCGTGTTTCTCGACGCTACCATGTCCGATAAAGGTTGCGCAACCCAATACAAGTCACAAGCAATCAATAATATCACATAACACGTAAGAGGGACGACAAAGTAGGCCGCCCTCACATATATGCACGATAAAAGTTCATATATGCAAGATATTAACTAATAGATGCCAAAAGAAGCAATCAACACAATTAATCCCAATAATCTACTCAAATAACTTAAATAGATCCCAAATATTTAGTGCAAAGCATTACTAACACACAACAAGTTCCAATTGCAACTAAAAAGGCTAAAAACTACTTTTCCCCTTTCTTTAACCGAGCTTTCCTTCTCCTAAACATAGTTCGAGATTCCCAATCATACCCTAGTCTTTCTATATTCCTAATTAAGCTCAAAGGCACCCCTTAAAGTCACTAAAACTTATTTTTGAAGCAAAAGTTCGGGAAGGCCCCGAACGGGTTTGAACTATAGCCATACTAACCGAACCCCAATTTCGCGAAACGAAAGCACCAAAGGTGCTTCCTTAGCTCAAGGATACCCAAATCGATGCCCAAATTTGCCCGGATTGCCTAACGTGTAAAACCCCCTTTTTAAAGTAAGCTATTTATGCACTAAAGTTCAAATTCGAGCGATTCAACCTAACGTGGCTTTACAATTACCTTCCCTAGGGTCTAGAGCACCTATTTGAGGCATCAATTCAAGCCAATTAGCAAATTTTCTCAAAACCCTAGTTTTAGGCACTATTCATCACCTCTTTGATCAATCTCAACATTCAACCATTAAATTTGTTATCACACCACAAAAGTTAGCTCTAGAGACTTTAAATAACTCATAGGAAGCATTCATAACAAGATATATAGCTATAATTGACAAATCAAGAAATTGAACATATGCACATAAACTTTAAACTCAAGAAAATGAGACTCCCTCACAATTTTGAAGATGGAGAAGCTTTGTTGAAGATCCTAAGTTGCTCAAAATCCTCCCAAGATCAATCTAATAGCTCAAAGTGCAAGATTGAAGAAGCAAAAATCCTCTTTTTCCTCCTTGAAGTGGACGGCCAAGGCTAGGGACATGGATGGAATTTTTGAAATTGTTTTGATGACTAATATGTTATGTGGCTTTTAATTTTTATGAGTTAGTTGTTTTATATGTTGTATATCATTAATTTCCTAAGCTTTGTAGTCTCAAATATTGATCAATTAAGGCTAATTGCAATTACAAATGCTTTTTAATTAATAACTAGCACTATTCTAACGTAACACTATTCAAAGCTTACGGAAAATATTTTTTCAAATGCATACCCCTAAGCTCGAAAGTTCAAAACGAAAATTTCTTGGTTCCTTTTAAATGTCGAGTGACCTAGGAAAAATTTAAAATCAAACTTTCGAAACAGTCAAAAATATTATGAATAGTAACCTACAACAAAAACAATTAAACAAGAAAAATGATGCACGTAGAAATGCGCACATAAGTATGCAACGATTATAATAAATTTAGGGTGAAATTCTCGGGTGTCACAATAAATATATGGGTTTACTAACTCAAATGGATAATTGATTTCTTACTTATTACTTACTATTTACTCATTTGCTTTATACAAACACTATTTGGTTCTCTTATTAACTTAAGCATCGAAAGAAGACTTCAAACTCAAAACTTAAGTCTTTGTTTTGCAGATCCTGATAATAAGTTATGGAATCAAGGCCCGATTCACTATTCGAGCCCCATCAAATCAACTGTCACCAACAATTTCTAAAGTATAAGTAAAATAATTTAAAACGGTAGGTTTAGACACCAAAAAGAGTTGATGCTATCGAGCTATGATATATTAATTTTAATCCATTCCTTATTGACATTTGAGTCAAACATTTTTAGTTTCTCAGAAGAAATTATTCATTCTAATTAAAAGTCCAAGATCATAGTTTCCTATATCTTTGTAGTTTTCTTGGTTTTGCAACACCAAACCTTCAAACAATGCTGACCTCGAACATGTATAAAAGACATTTCCATCTTTTTTATGCAATCATATTTTCCAAATTCCCTTATTATCATTAATTGATTCCAAAAAGTAGCGAAAATTTGAACACATTCTCTATTTTTCCAGTTGTATAAAATATTTTTCCTTTTTAGGCATTGAACATGTTATTATGGAGAATGAAGAAAGGGAGTATCTTTTAAATGGGGAATCAAATGTTTTATATATATTGAATAAGAATAAGAATTTTTGAAATGGAGAACTCTTAAAATTAAATCAAAAAGAAATGTAATGCACACTTATTATGACCCACTATACTCATAAATTCACATTTTATTATGTTATGGAATTTTTTCATTTTACTGAGAACTACATTTGTTATCTTATTGACCTCTGTTTGGTCTAATTGTGAAATTTTAATTTTTGAGCTGTAGAACTTTTAGTAGTAAAACTTTGGTTAGAAGTGCTGTTAAACAAAAGTCATTGACTGTTTGGCCTATGTTGGGTAATGCTGAGCTTTTAGAGAATTTAAGGGCAATGTTAGAGTTTAAAAATATGAAGCGGTATATTTGATAAAGAAAAACAAAAACAACTTCCCACATTACGTAAAAACATTTTCACAAAAGTTTATTTTAAAAAGCTCAAATTTGAAACTTCTTGTTTTTTAACTTTTTTTCAGCTTTAACCTTTTATTTTAAAACACTTTTAGAAATGGGCAAATCAAAATCTCTACTTAGAAATATAAAACATGTGTTCCCCCTTTCAATAATTCATTCTCCATAACTGGGATTATTCAACCTTATTCAGAATCGTAGTCTCGATAAACTTGGAAATTGTTTTGCTAGAACTGATATAGTGTAGGGTTGTAAATCCAACTGTCAAAGATATTGCACTCCTTATTTTGTTATTATGTTTTTACAATAAAATTGATTTTACAATAAAATTGAAGAGTTAGATTTATTACCACTCCCCTCATCCCTTAACTATGTTTGGATTTGGTGGGATAGGTAGAAGGAAATGAAAGGGATGGATGTCTACCCTTGGTAATTTTGTTTTCAGAAAATTCCTCAGTCTACTCAATTTCTCATCAGTCCAAAAAATATAGATTAGACTCCACATAATATGAGGCTTAATTATATATGAGTGGGTGATTTGAGATATTAGGTGAATTGAATAAGTTCTCTTTTATTTCTTCCAAAACTGGTGAAAGATAAAAGGAATGGAAGTGAGAATTTGCCCCTTATCATAGCAAAAAGGAATCCCCCATCTGTCTGCTTCACATTTTAAACTATCCTTACATATCTTTTCATTTCAATCTAAACAAAAAAATAAAAAAATCCCATTCCTTCTCTTTTTTTTTTTCTTTTTTTTTTTTCTAAAAATAAGCGTGATATCATTCTGTGGCCCTGTTGCCAAAGACTCAAGTGTCACAGGGTTTATGTATGCACCATTAATTTGGATGAGAGCCTATCATAAAAGCCCAAAAGGGTTTACATCAAATTACATATATTTATGTTCTAAATTATACAAATGGCTTAATTTAAAAAGAAATATTTAAATTTTTTATACAAAAAAAAACTTAATTCTATCGTCAAATGCAATATTTGCAAAAATCTAAATTTCTTTTTCTTCATTTCTTTTAGATTCTTTCTTCTAATTTCTCTTCCCTTTCTTTCCCTCGTCAATTTATAGTCTAATGACCAAAAAAATATTTATCGTTTAGAAAAGAGACTTTAAATAAAGACTGGTGTTTATAAAAAACAAACACAAGAAAAGGATTTAGATAGCGTTGGGTCCCATATATAGTAACTCTCGTGCATATAGAAGTAACACAGCACATACAATACACATACAAATCCCAGATAAATACACAAGAATTTAAATCAAAACCTTATCACTTTTCTTATCTTCTTCGTGACTTTCTGGGGTCACAACATAAAAATTTAAACACTTCATTGCACATTTTGTTTTAACAAATCATTTTTGTGACGAATAAATTAATTATTTTAAATAAAAATTAGTTATTGAAAATCGGAACGTGCGTCAGGCGGAACCGAGCTGCAACGCGGAGAGCCTCTGTGTTGGCGACGGTGTTCGAGTGGCTTACATCACCGTCGAAGGCGTCGCCGGAGAATAATAATAATACTAATAATAACGAGAAGAAATGAAGGGTTTGTTCAAGTCGAAGCCGAAGACACCAGCTGAGTTAGTTCGTCAGACTCGCAATCTACTCATCCATGTCGATCGCAATGGTGCCGATCCTCGCGAGGGCAAACGCGAAGAAAAGGTCCCCATTTGAATTATTTTTGTGTGATGTTTTTCTCTTTTTGATCTGGTTTATTTTTGTAATTTTTGTGAAATTAGTGGATTTCTTATGCTAATGTAGTGTGGATCTGGAATTATTTTTTGTGCTAATTAATTTTGATTGTTAACGTATTTTTGCTGACATTTGTGACTAAATTTTTTCTGTTGTCGAATTTAAGTAGATTTTTTTATGGTCATTATTATCTACAATTGAAAATTTAAAAGTTGAAATTGCTTGCTTTTTTTTTTCCCTTTTTTGTGCTAATTAAGTTTAATTAATGTATTTTTATGCTAAGATTTGTGATAAAACCTTGATCTTTACTGTAAGACTAGTGCTGAAGTAGAGTTACATTAGTGGTCATCAATTTGTAAAAAGGATAGTATGAGTGGGTTGGGAAGGGTCGGATGGGCTTGGGGTTGATTGTACTCAATCTGACCTAGCCAAAATGCAAGAGACTGTTTCTACTACTCAACCCTTGATCTCCACAACGGTGTCATTATTTCGTGATAAGTAAAAAATTAGTTGTCGAACTTGTGTGCTTTTTCTAATTCTTTTATATCTGAAATTAGATAATTTCCCATTCTTTTGGATTTTTTCCTCTTTTATAACAGGCTAGTATTATTTTTTTGCTATATTGAATAGTGAAATTTGACTTTGTGTATGATTGGTGGGTGTGTATTGATTTATGAGTTAGCTGTACAAATTACATTGTTAAGCTTTCTTATGCTTATATTTCATTGGTTGATGAGTATAGATGACGGAGTTAAGCAAGCTTATCAGGGAGTTGAAGTCAATTCTTTACGGGAACAGTGAAGCTGAGCCGGTCTCAGAAGCTTGTGCACAATTGACCCAGGAGTTCTTTAGAGAGAACACACTGCGTCTGTTGATTATTTATCTCCCCAAGTTAAACTTAGAGGTAATATATTCTGATTTCTTGGCTAAGCATAGTAAGTTCTCGTGGTTGTACTGAGTTCAGCTGGTCACATTTTAATACGTGGACCTTTACATTATTTTCATGTACTAAAATGTTGTGTACTGAGAGTTCTAGGCTTTTCTTACATTGTTGCTCTTTTGGAGTATGTATTGTTGAATAATGTTGAACACTGTTGCTAGCATGGTTTTGTTGGTGTATGATAATTCTTGATTTGTAGTTTCATTAATATTTATTTCTTCTTAATTATGTTTTTCATTATGCTAACATCATAACAAGGATTAACTTCTGTAGACCCGTAAAGATGCTACACAAGTTGTGGCAAATCTGCAAAGGCAACAGGTTCATTCGAAGTTGATTGCTTGTGACTACTTGGAAAAGAACATAGATCTGATGGATATTCTAGTTGCAGGGTGAGCTACCTCTTATATTCCCCTTTTTCTTGGAGATGATTTCAGAATAAACAACCAAACAAAGATGCTGAATGTTTAATGCTGATGCATTTTGTGCATTGTTGAGCATGGTTGCTAATATTCCAGCAAGAGAAACTGACTTGTCCACTATTTCTTTCTTTTTCCAATGTATAGTGATGTTTTTACTTCCTATTTTTAGCAGAGCAAGATAAAAGGTTATTTAAAATGAAAATAGTTTTGGTTTATTGGACGTTGAAAACTTTTGTTGATTCATTTGAAGAAAATTGATTAGAGCTTTTACTTTAATGTTACAAAGGGAATATGTGATGTGATGAGTTCCATCTTTTACCTTCCTTTAATATCTGAGTTACTCTGAGCAACACTTTGTTTATGTGTTTGTTTCTTTTTCTCCCTCCACATCACCCCCCCTCCCCTTCTCTCTTTACCCCCTTCATTTTTATTTCTGGGGGTTGATGAATGGCTTTTTAACATTTTGTTGCTGGCTTATTCAGTTATGAGAATACAGATATGGCATTACATTATGGTGCAATGCTGAGGGAGTGCATACGCCATCAGAGCATCGCAAGGTGAGTCAAGTGTAGTTTATGAATTTAGTGTTTACTTGTCTACAATTATGCTTAGGCATAATTGTCTACAGAATTTCTCATTTGCATAGCAATTATCCTATGGATTGTTATTTGGCCCTTGGTCAAAATTTGTAGTAGGGTTCGGCTGCTCATCGCTCTAATAGTTGATCAACCTTTCTCCAATTCAATTGTTTTTATTTTTTTACTTTTTATTTCTGAAACAGAAGCTCTTAGTTCCATTCAATATTGTTCTTGGTGTTTAGTCGGTGAGTAGTAGTCTTGTGGATATTGCAGTAGTTGTGTCCAAAGCTTATAGCTGTTAATCTGAAAGTGTTAAAAATTTCAAATGTAAGCCCATTAGTATATTTGGAGAGGTGTTATGTTCAGCAAACCAGTGTGAATTAGCGTTTCAAGGTTGACATATTTGATGAGCCAGTTTTTCATTATATTACATTCTTTACCGTGCAGCATATTCTTCAAAGTTATCAAGAGTGAAAAGGATGCTTGCGGTTCTGCCTTAGTTTTCCTTTCTCTTTTTCTTTTTCCAACTCAGCATTTCCTCGGGAGTTTACTAAATAGAAAAAAAGAGAAAACTTTTGTTGTCTTCTTTCTCCGCATGTTATTGCGTCAAGTGTTCTAGATATGCCATTTGATCACAGGTATGTATTGGAATCTGAGCACATGAAGAAGTTTTTCGATTATATACAACTTCCAAATTTTGACATTGCTGCTGATGCTGCTGCAACCTTCAAGGTAGAGTGCTTCTGAGTCTTTACAGAAGGCTGAAATGCCCCATTATTTTGCCCTCTCTTTTTGCAGAAGTTCCCTTTTTGTTGTTGATATTTTTAGCAAATACACTTAGAGTATTGTCCTACCAACTTTTTCCTCTCTGCCAGTGTCTTCTTTGTTGCGAGAGTCTTGATGCAAGGACCCACTGTTATGAAGTAAAAGGGGGAATACATGCACTTGCTTCCTTTAATTTAGCAAACTCCTTGGAACCTTATATGAGATTACTACAGATGATGTCTTACCTTGGGAAAGCTGAGGATGAATGCATGTCAATTGATCATTGATGGAAATTTCTGCTATTCTGTGCAGACTATATTTTTTGCATTGTCATAAATCAGTTGGGTGTTGTTGCAGGAACTTTTGACAAGGCATAAATCAACCGTAGCTGAGTTCCTTACCAAGAATTATGACTGGGTAAGCTATCACTGTTTTACTTTTTCCATTATGAGGTGTCTGCTTGTTTTCACATTTATACACTTGTGGAGATACTGTTTCTAGTGAAATTTTCTCTTATTATTCATCATATGAACCCCCTTTGCCTGTGAAGAATTTAGCTGCTCCCATAACGCTTGTGTCATGTTTCTCTGGTGCTTATCATGTGATGTGTGTGATATCAATCTAGGACTCGTTTTATGTGGCCAGGAAATTTATTACTCAATACATCCCAATAGAGGACGACCATACTTGTTCAATGTAAACACAGTATCTATTTAAACACAGTATCTATTTAAATACGCTCAACTGACCCCATTGGAATTTGACCTCCTGTGAATTATAGAAAGGAATTTAGTTTTAGGAGTCGCATTTGAATGTTTAATTTTATGAAGGGGAAGCATTTTAAGTGTCTACCTACCCATCTATCTATTCTCAAGTTCATTTTCTTTCTTCTATTATCAATTGTTTTACATTCTTTTATTTTTTTGGGTGGGTGGTGGGGTTGGAGGTTGGGGTCAACCGTTGGTTACAATCTTTAAGATCTCTGACATTTGTGCCTGAGAAAAGGATTCTGTATGACCATGAAATCTACCATTTATCAGCTTGTATTATTGAATATCTGATAATTTTACACCTGCAGATCTCTGTTTATGCAATGTCCTATTCTTGTCTCTCCTTGTACCTGGATTTCTATTCATCAAGAACATTTTAACTTGAATCTCTGACTGACTATGATATTATTCTCCTTTATGCTCCTGGTGTTAGTTTTTTGCAGAATATAACTCAAAACTGCTTGAATCAACCAATTACATTACCAGAAGGCAAGCCATCAAGGTAGGAGCAGATTTTTATTAAACTCTTATTTAGCAATTAGTGTACGATAATGGGACCATGTATCACTTTTTCCGGGGCAATGATATTATGTTTTCTAAATATTCATATTTTTCAGTCCCTTAAGAATGGTAATTTAAAGTTTTTTGATCTAAGTGATACCACTTTGCTTGAATTCAGTAAATAATATAATAGTTAGGCGTAATGTTGTGTTATTTTGGTGGGGTAGTCTTCACAACTTCCTTCCTGACATGTATATGGTTCAGCATCTCTTGTAGGCACTGATGTCTTCTGAATATATAATTCGTTATGAGGGCATCCAACTCCTCATGATATATTTAATTTTCCTATCTCTCACCATTCGACTTTCAGAATTATAATTATTGCCCGTCAAAAAAAAATTTCTTTAATCATTAAAAGGTAACATTTCTTATGCCATGTTATGAATACTAATGTTGTTGATATTTTTGTTTCATGATTGTAATAGCATGGCTATATCAACAAACCTTATCAACTTAGTGGTTTTTTGCATGAGAGAGTTGTCTTTTGAATGATTAGGAAATTTCGTTTAGTTGTATTTGCATGAACACAATCTCCTTTTCTTCTATTGTTTCATGAAACATTACTAGATCCTTTAAGGAACTTGTGCTTATTTTTGGGGGGTAGAAATTTCAGTTTGATCTGAGAGCTGAATTTTCCTTGATCATTGCAGCTTTTGGGAGATATCCTACTGGATCGTTCAAACTCGGCAGTGATGACCCGATATGTTAGCTCTAGAGACAACTTGAGGATTCTCATGAATCTCCTCAGAGTATGATGCTTTTCTCAGTAGCTTGAATCTTATTTTCCCCGTGTTTCCCCGTCTTCCATTTTCTAGGATTGATTTCCCTTTCTGTGGAGGGAGATCATGGGGCTTGCAGTGGGAACCTTGCTTTGGGGATTGGGGCTTTAATGGTCTGGGAACTTCCAGTTGTTTCTGAAAGTCTAGGAACAAATATGTAGAAAATCTCCTTTTCTGGCTAAGAAATGTAAATTTTCACCTCGAGCCCAACTTTGTATAAAATCCGTGTAAGGAATTCCCAAGTAAAAAATGACTTGTGTATTTGGTGTAAAAATCCATGCACAAGGAAAAATTCTGAAGTTATTTGGTTATGTTAGTTTTAGACTCAGAATTATGTAAACTTTTATTTGTATGAGCTGATAGAATTTTGTTTAGGGTTCTTATACTTTAGAGTCCTGGAGGATTTTGGTAACTTGGTTATTTGCAGGAAACTCCTAACGTCAACCGTTTCCTAATTTTATCCAGTTTCCTAAAGTTTTAAGTCACATGTCGGTCTAGAATTAGGAAATCCAGTAGCCTGTAAGTAAGCACGTATTCTTTCAATTCTACCATGGTTGAATACATAGTTACCAGATTCGCCCTACCCCCTTTCGAACCGCGTATTGGATTTCACGTCCCAATTCATGGTACATTTGCGTACCGGAACTCTACGATTCGCGTTCCAGTTCACTAAAGTTAGCGACTTGAAAAACATACAAATTTTTATTAGAAAAAGAATGAAAAAGAATAAAGAGCCTAAAAGTATAATATATACAGATTGCAAACCTTTAACATATAAAAAATTTCTAATTTGCTTTTGTGTCTTGTGTTTGATATACAATATTAAAAAACTATCTTAATTGTTGGGTTTGGATTTTGGACTTTAGACTAACGTTACAACAAATTGATTTTAGTAATTAGTAAACATAAAATACCATTGCTCTACAGAATATTTGATAATGGAATCTAATAATTCTTCATACTGTATTGTGAACAAAAATTAGCATACCAAGAAGTATACCCCCATCGTACCCTTTAAACTCTAAGTGTCGTATCTCGTACCCGAATTCGTACCACGACTCGGACTGTACCACGAATCTGGTAACTATGGTTGAGTATTATTATTTGAGCATTGATTTTTGTGTAGCTTTTATAGCTTTTGTTGAAGCTTGAAGGAACTTTTAACGTTTAATCCTAATGTAGGAGAGTGTTTTGGTAACACTTGGTCCTACATTGGTATTCAGAGAGGCTTTTGAAAGTAATTTTATGGGGAAGCTTTTGAGAGTGAGGGGATCATATATTGATTGTTATCCCTTCGTTATCATTTGGAAATATGTAAATAGTCTATGGTTTTGTGATGACAGTCTAAAAACTCCTTAAAGAGAGTGATTGGTAGATTATGATGTTTAACGAAGTATCACATCATTTTCTTATTATCCTTTTGCAGGAGCCAAGCAAGAGCATTCAGATTGAAGCTTTTCATGTCTTCAAGGTACCATTTATATGCATTGCCCTTTGGGTAATCAGGTTGAACATCCAAAAGGATCCTTTTTATATACTGCAATTTGAAACATTCAAAATCTTGCAGTTATTTGCTGCTAATCAAAATAAGCCCGCGGATATTGTTAGCATCCTTGTTGCAAATAGGAGCAAGCTTCTACGCCTGTTTGCAGATTTTAAGCCCGACAAAGGTAGGAGAGACAAATAACACATAAAATAGTGCTCTATATTGTGTATTGTGACACTGTTCTGATGTATAATTTGTTGTGGTACAGAGGATGAGCAGTTTGAGGCGGATAAATCCCAAGTTGTCAAGGAGATTGCTGCTCTTGAACCGAGACAGCGCCCATGAAACCGAGCTATTGATGTGTATATTAACCATCATGGCAATGTTATATGTGTAACTCTAGATCGTGGTTTTAGTTTTTGGTCCAATCTATTTGTGAAATTAGTAGGTATTACTCTATATAAGAGTGTAAAATAGGAAAATGCTATGCCTTTTTCTTCATTTCTTATCCTCCCTTGTATCTAGTTTCTCCTATTCAATCTTTCTACTGAATCTGTTAATGTTGTACTACTCTTAGAAACATGAAATACTCTGGGGAATGAAAGGAATAATGTAAACACAATAGTAGCATTACTATAAGACTGCACATAGCGTACCAGCTCATTTTTTATTAGGTCGAGATTGTTACTGGTCACCAAATTAAACAAAATCTAATCCACTTGTTAAAGTTAGCTATATCAATATGACAATGCTAATCATTCATGTTGATAGTCCTTTTTATTTTTATTTTTTTAAGTTTCAGGATGCTAGTTTTTCTTCGAGTGTTCCAGATCACTGTGCCTCGTAAGCTTGAAAGGCAAGAGTCCTAAATCAGATACAATGGGGTCGATAGAGCCAACTTGGAACAACCCCTTGGTCCAAGTTCAGAAGTTTATTAGCAAAGAAAGGTTACAATAGGTTAACCAATTTTCTTAGGGAAAAGTCCAAGTTCAGAAATTTATACAACTGAAATGGGATATTAGCGGTTCAGTCTAAAGGTGACGTTTTCTTACTTCTCTCCTTGATGACCCAATAGCAGTTTTTCTAATGCATCAAATCCTACAAGAAGGGATTCTTGCAATAATCATTCGAACATCTTCTACAATGACTCTTGCTCTCCAATTAAGGGCAGTACTTGGAGAATTGATTGCATTGATCACTATTTTTGCATCACTGTCAATGGGTTATGTGTACATCTCCAATATGCTTCGCAAAGAGACGGGCATATTTGATCTCCAAAGCTTCTGCTTCAGTTGCGGACTTGCAACGGACAATATTAGCTTGGCCAAAGACTAAGCCACCTTCCCAATTCTTGCATATGAAAGCAATTTCTCCACGAAAGGAATTATCAACATTGAACTTGAGCTCTTAACTGATGTGGAGGGGTCCAAAACATAGGAACAAAATTGTCTTCATGAGAAGTGTTGGTAGACCTTCGATTATGGGAGGTCAAAGCATCAGAGTATTTCGCGAGGTTGCACTGTAGTTGAATACTTTCTTTCTCAATCATTAGATCCTTTCCATCAATGCAAGCACCATTCCTTTGCTTCCAAATATGCCTACAGCACAACGCAATTAGAGTAGCAGCTTTCAATTCTTTCACAGCCAATCCAGACGCATTTTTTAAGCCATTCCCCAAATTTTAATATCATTGCTGGATTCACTTGAAGTTGTAAAGGGGATGCAAACCAAAATCTTTGGGTCCATGGACAAAGCAAGAAGATATGCTCCATAGTTTCAATCTCCGCATTACAGATGGTGCATAAACGTTTATCTACACATTTTCTCTTGAACCTGTTCTCCTGGCTTGGGAGACCATTCTTGCAAAGTTTTCACATGAAAATCTTTACCTTTGGGGGAGCATTTATGTTCCAGATGAGTTTCCACAAAGCAGGGTCTTGGCATGATGAGCTTGCAAGAGAGTTTTCTTTGTGACCATCTCTGAAACTAAATTCTCTTGCCACGGAATAAGCAGACTTGACATTGAAAATGCCATTTGGTGAAAGTGGCCATATCAAAGCATCCTCTTGTTCCACAAAAGGAATAAAGATCGCGAGAATGTCATCCGCAATATGATCATCAAAAAGTGATTTGATGAGACCTTCATTCCATCTTCTATTTGGGTAATCCATAAGCTCACACACTTTGCTGGGTCCTGGTGGATCACGGCATTGAAGAAGGCCATCATTTTCAATCCACACATCACTCCATATATTAACATCCTTCCCATTGCTACTCATCCAGATTGGCCTTGTTTGTAGAGTTTCCTTTCACTTTAAAATGCTTTTCCACGACCATGAAGCAACTCCTTTCGGTTTTGCTCTCCAAAAACGCCCTTCTGCAAAGTAAATGTCGTTAAGCATCTGAGAAATGAGACTATCTGGCATTGACTGAATCCTCCAAGCCTGTTTAGCAATCCTCACAAGATTAAAGCATTGGAGATCCCTGAAACAAAGGCCTCCTTCTCTTTTATGAAAAGTGCTTAATTGACATTTTATAGGCTACAAAAATTTTAATCACAAATGGGAATAGCGTTTATCAATCCGAAAAAGATTGGGAACTTTGTGCTAGCAGTGTATTGGAAATCTGGATTATGTGATGTGTTGAATCTCACATATAAATGGTATATGTATTTGAAATGAATAAATAATGCGTTATGTTCAATGTCACATATACTATTGGAATATTATTTGCAAAAATTAAACAATGTGATATTTATCACTATTTTTGCTCAATAAATAATTGGTGTTTGCTTTGTTCTTTCTATGTACGTTAAAGCTCAAAGAACAAAGCTTATTAAAGATTAACATTTAACCCTATACAATTGGAATAATAGGAATTGTCAAGTCATATATATTCAAGAAAATGACAGAAAATAGTAAGAGCCCGCAAATTACCCTATTACCTGCAAAACAAATGTGGGTATATATGTTGTATTTTATATATTCAGAAAGTTTTACATGCATATATTCATATTAATATAAATATAATTTTCTTTTTGCATGGAACAACAATCTGGTGATCTCACAAATAGATTGGGATGTGAATGGGAAAGTATTAAAGAAGTAACTCAGTTAGTGTCATGATATATCCTGGTATGTGCTATTCGACATTTTGGTAATCGGAAATACTATGAAGCTTAGAATTGTCTATTGATATTATTTATCTTCATCAAGTAATTAGTGATTCACTCTTGGGGGCGTTTGGTTTACAGACTAATTTTTTAATCATTGAAATGATATTTGGAATGTAACAAAAACTATTTGGTACACCTAAAATATTATTCTTAGAAATATTTTAGGTGTACCAAATAGTTTTTGTTACATTCCAAATATCATTTCAATGATTAAAATATTCTTAGAAATATTTTCTCAAATTCCTGGAAATATTATATTATTGTGTTTGGTTTTCACTTAACATTCTTGGGAATCTTGAACAAATTTTCAAAAATATCCATAATTGAAGAAAAAAAAACCAAATATCACATTCAAGACATGTTTTTTTTTATTTTTTTTTCTCAATTAACTTATTATGCTGTTACAAATAGGTATCATTAAAAAATATATTTATATATATACTAGTTAACAATAAATTAAATAAAGAAAAAAAAGAGTTGCACGCTGCCTTTTATTGATAAAAAAAAAAAAAAGAGTTGCACATGAGTTGTATACTGTGCACATTAATGAAAAATCTCCCAAAAGTCCTATTGAAGTTATATCTTACACTCAGTCCCGTTATTGATGTCTGGGACAAAGGAATTTTGCCTTGTTCAAGCTTGAATTGTTAATCCACATAATCTTGTTATCAGTTGGGTGAAATCACGAAAACATTATTAAATATATTTTGGGAAGATATTTTCCTATGTGTTCCTATAATTCCCTACTCGATGAGATAGTGGCGGTGGTGATGTTCTATATATATATATATATAATTATAATTATAAACGACAAAAGATGTAAATAAAATAAGAAAACAGAAAAGATGAGACGAGGTCTCTTATTTGTATTGAAAATCTGAAGAAAATGTTACAATGGTGGAAGTACAATGATAGTACAGTATGGTAATACTGTATTACAACGATGGTGATACAGTGTATGGTATTACAGAAAATTGACAATATGAAACTGGAAGGAAAAAACTTCTACCCCGAACTCTGGAGTCTCCTGGTCTTCTTATAGATGGCTCGGACTTGTAAGTTCTCCGGAAATGGTGGATCTTGTCTGGGAAAAGTCAAAAGTGACTTTTTCTGTAGATGAACAGTAAAAAGTGATTTTACTATTTATGAATAGTGTCGACAGGACACTGTTATTGTCTTCTTGTGATTATTGCATCGACTGGTGGTCAAAAAGCGAAACTACTTTTACTATGGCTAAAAGCATTCTTGTCTTCTGGTAGTGATGCTGTCGGTAATCTGTGGCCGAAAGAAAATTTGTCTTCTTGTATAATGGAAGTGATGTCTTATGATACATGAAAATTGGCTTTCGGGGAAAGCCACACCCATCAACGGACTTGATATATCTTTACCAGTTGCCGTTTGAACTGGACTACCTGAAGAAATTAAGGGCTTTTTCAGTAGCCACTATCAACTTCAGAAGGGAAGTTGCACCTATCTCACACACGTTTTTAGGAAGAACGTATGAAAACCTAATCTGGAAGAATTACTGTTGAGTTTGAATGCCATAGCAGTCATCCTCGTTTTCTAGTTCATTATGGTCTTCTGGTTCACTTGACTGAGAGGCCTTTTCTGACGGCAAAAGTGTGAGTTGTAGTGATGGCAAGAATTTCGTCTGTAGTTGTTGCAGTTGCAAGTCTAGTCATAAGTTGGGACTTGATGGAAAGAAATTCCTGCTGGACTGGTTGAATAATCTTTTGTTGTTCTTTGTTGGCATTGAGCCATAACTAGACTGCTTAGGTTGAACAAGTGTTGTTGTTCATCTTGTCCCACCACTTGACTTTGTAAGATCGACCAAATGCTGGGGCGACCTCATCTTTCCCGTAGGAAATATGGTTGTACACAAACTCAGACATAAATATCCAGGTTATAAAAAATGTTCTGTAAAAAACAAAAAATGATGGAGTGGTGGCTAAGACATCTGAGGGTTGCCATTTCTCCAAAAATGACTGGTAACCTTGTTAGACAGGTTCTGGTAAGATTTTTGGGATTGTGGCATATGATGCCCACCATTGGATGAACCAATTTGGGACTTTGACTAGGAAGGATGGTTTGAATATAAAAAATAAAGAAAGAGAAAATGAATCATTCTGGCGGTAAAAACATCTGTACCAAACCAGAATGTAATCATAATATGTAAAATCTCTGAGTAGGTGATCAACTAGTAATTGTTTGGGGAATTACCTTTAATAATTTAGCCTTGATATAATTGTATTTTTCTGGTGATTTCTGGTCATTATCTGGTTGAAATTCAACAGATTTGGTTGCTATGAGAATTGCCTCATAGTAACTCTGGGTTTTAAATATAGTATCTGGTATGTAGTTGCTCTGTGTGTGAAGGAATGTTTGAGCAAACTCAATTGGAGTCATCTGTGGGTTATGTCTGAAATGTTCTGGTTTAGTGATCATGATCTGGTCAAAAACACTTTTGTAGATGTAAGAAGATTTCTGGGTACTTCTAGATTCTGGGATTTTTGTTTCCGGTTTAGTAACAAGGGGTTGAAACTTGTTACTCTGAGAAATTTGTGATAATGAAGTTCCTGCAAAACTTGCATGAACACTGATTAGTGACATTTGTGGAGAAAGAGATCCTAAAACTGTGAGGTTTCTCCCAAGGGGTGATTGTTGAGTATCTGGTATATAGGTTTTATCTTCTTTTTTGACTGGTGTAGATGATGATGGTGATTCTGGTTTAACTGGTAGTGCTGGTATTGTTGTCTTCTGAGCATAAGAGCTTATATCAAAGCTCTTTGCTATGTTTTTTCCTTTGTCCTTTTTGGATCTGGTAGACATGTCCTGTAAGAAATTCTCATGTTAGAAAGTTAGGGATTGAATTATCAATTCCCTTGATATATTCAATATTGAAATAAAAAATAGAAAGAATAGTATGCCATCTCGCAGAGATCTGTTTAAAAGCAATGTTCTTAACATCTTTTGTGAGAACATCTTTAGCATATTAACAATCTACTCTAACTGTAAATTTTCTGTTTAGTAAATCATCCTAAAACTTTGAAATGCAAAGAACGATGGATAAGATTTCTTTCTTTACAGTGGAATAATTCTGTTGAGCGTTATTCTATGTACCAGAATGAAACCTAATTATATGTTCTTTTTCTTGTAAAACTTGTTTTAGAATACCTCCAAAGCCAAGTTCAGAAGCATCAGTCTGAACAATCTTTGGGGCATCTGGATGACATAGAGTCAAAACTGGTAAAACTTTAACTTGTTTCTTTATTTCTTGAACAACTTTAGTATGGACCTCAGACCATGCTGAAGGGTCCTTCTTAAGTCATTCAAACAATGGTTTACAGATATGGCTTATACCTGGGCAACATAGTTAAGAGATCCTAAGAATCTCTGTAACTGTGTTTTTTCTTTTAAAACATCTGGGAATTTTTCTGCAAAATCTAGAGTCCTTTGGATAGGGGTAATCTTCCCGAAGGAAATCACGTGTCCAAGGAATCTGATTTTTGTTTGAAAAAGTTTAATCTTGGGCGCAGAAACCACAAGACGGTTTTCTTTGATAAGTTTAAAGAAAATATGCAAATGTTTCCAATGCTGATGTAAATCAGTACTAAAAACTAATACATCATCAATGTAAACAATTGTAAAACTGGTATAAGGATTAAAAATCTGGTTTATGATATTTTGAAATTCTGAAGGGGCATTTTTCAGGCCAAAAGGCATGACATTCCATTCGTACTGGCCAAATAGAATTGTAAATGCAGTCTTGTATTTATCTTGTTCTAACATCTGGATTTGCCAAAATCCTGATTTCATGTCAAACTTTGAAAAAACATGTTCATCGTAAGGTCTTTTTAAAAGATCATTCTTGTTTGGGATAAGGTTCCTGATCCATTGTAAGACTTTGTTCAATGGTTTATAATTGATAACTAATCTGGGAACTTCTCGTTCATTCTTAGCATGTTTATTAACATAAAAAGCAGCACACGCCCATGGGCTTTTACTGGGTCTAATGAGTTTTTTATCTAATAAACTCTAGATTTCTGTTTTGCAAAGATCTAAATATTCCTAACTCATCTCAAATAGGACGAGCCTTGGTAAGAATAAGTTTTTCTGAAAAATCTTTTTCATATGGCAAAGAGACTATATGTTTCTTCCTATTCCAAAAGGCTGTAGGAAGACCTGAACAGACTTCTTTTTCAAATCTGGTTTGAAAATCTTGAATGGGTTTTTGTTGTTTTGAAATCTGGTCTTCAATGTGAAGAATCTTTATTTCTTGTTTGAGAAAATTGATTTGATTTTCTTTTCTCTGAATAGCATTGATATCTCTTTTCATGGAAGGATAGAAAAATTCAAATAAAACTGGTTTCCCTAAAACTTGTGTGTCAATGCCAGCTTCTGTGGCATTCATGGGGAAAAACATTTGTAAAAATGGGTTTCCTAAAATAACTTGTGAATTTAATTGTTTGATTCCTTTGTTGCATACATGTGCATTAGGAATTTTGTATTGTATCTGTAATCTGGTAGCATTGGTTGTAGAAAGCCTTTCTTTGGTTTTCTCAATGAATCTGGTAGGGATTAACCCTTCTTGTAGAAGAGCTATGGTCTCAAATTTGTAGTCACCGACTACAATGGTCAACTGGACATACCATTTCTGGTATGAAATCCTAGTTGAAAGACCAACAAATTTTTTTTCCAAAGGAGTGCTAGATCCTGGTTGGTCATCTTTCAATTTGCCAATAGCAATCTAATTCTACTTATCTAATTGATCATCATTCTGGTGGTGTTCTTGTAAGTCGATTTGACTTTCTATTTGGAGAAGTAACACATCTTGTTGTAATTGTTCATGATCTTTTCTTAGTTCTTGAATCTCTCTTTTTAACTGGTTTATTTCTTTTTGTAAATCTTGTATACCAACTGGTTGATGTTTCTTCTTCTGGAAAAGGGTAAGAACTTCAGAGTAACTGGTGGTTCTAGCTTCTCTAGGAATACTGGTAGAATTGTGGTTTTCTTCTTTCTGGTCAATAAGCTCTCTGAGCTTAAGAAGATAGACTTGTCTTTCTTCTGGGTCTGAAATTTTACAGATCATGTCAAGCATGAGACTGTAAGAATCTGTAATGGTGTTGAGTTTCTTGTTACAAAAACATGGTCCTTTACTACGGAAAGAGCAATTTGGTTCAGATTCTGAACTATTACTAGAGTAGTAATATGTTCATATCTAGTTGATATTATCTTCATTAGAGGTTCCTGGTGAAGAACTGGAAGATGATTCATACTGGTCAATTATCTGGAGAATTTTGCTATTTGTTTCTTCATCTATTTCTAATTGTTGAACTTTTGTTCTTACTCTGCAGGTTGTTGCAAAGTGTCTTGGTTTATCACATTTGAAACAGCCTGTGGAACTTTGCTGTTTTTTACTGTTTTTATTGTTTTGGTTTCCATTTCTTTTGTGGAAATTTTTGGTAATGTTTCTTTTTGTAAGACTTGAATGGTTTATCAAATTTTCTTTTATGGTATTTCTTGAATCTTTTTGATTTATGTGTTTGATGCGTTCAAAATGGGCGTTATAATTAGGTGCAAAATGACCAAGTTTTAATAACCTGCAAGTGCACAGATCTTCGTAATGTAGTATGCTATGAGTGCAGAATCGTACCACAGGGAAGCTCGTTAGTTAAGTTAGTGAAGTAGTGTGAAAGTGTTAAAACGCTTAAGTGATAGATCACAAGGTGGGTTTGTGTAAGAATTGTAAACTAAATTAAACTAACTAATTTATCTAAGTTAAACTAACTAAGTGTGGATACGAGAGGTAGTGATCTAGGGTTTGAACATGTAAATGAAGCAATTAATATAGGCTCGACATCCAATTTATCTAATTCTATGCAAGGGTTTAAACTACAAGCATACACCCGGTCAAGCTAAAAGCTATAATACCTAGTTAATCTACTTAGTTCATTTTAACCAAGTACAACAAGGCAAACTAAACTAAGGAACTAACCTTATAGGTAGAAACTATAGTACAACCTACAGTCTCATGGAATCTATGGTACAACCTATAGATTCATGATTAAAACATATATATGGCATAAAAGTAACGCAATCATAATATCAACTACAAGCATAATATTATGACACGAAAGTAAAGCAATCATAACATCTACTCAAAAGCATTACGTATGAAAGACAATACTGAATTAAAGCAGACCATACATTGCAATTTAGAATTGAATAAATTGAATCCGATACCATATATTAAAAGACTATCATTTACAATATTTTACCCTAGATATTAATCTACTCATACATAAATGAATATGAATTCTGCAAATAAAAGAGAGTCAAGAAAGACCCCTTATATAGACGAACGCGTATTTTTGATTTCTGAAATTTGAGCAGAGGTCCGACACAAAATAGCTATTTGGGAGGAGCTAATTTTCTCCGAATAAGAACTACTAGGGATGAATTTCCCCCGAATAAAAGCTTTCCTATTGAAAGCTATTGGGGCAGAACTACCCCTGAATAATAATTACTTGACCGAGGCATTTCCAGGTTATTCTGAGTATTTCGAGTTTGATTACGCGTTACTTTCAGCTAAATTATAACTCTGCGGACTCCATTCTTCCATCGGTTCTCATGCTTTCCCCGTTTTTCACTTCTTAACTTGCATTTTGGATCGTTTTGGGTCTGAATTTTCACTTTTCGGTATTTTCCTACATTGCATCAAAAGTATCAAAGTGTTGCATTTATTCTTAAGTTAAGATGCAAATATAGTACAAATGCAAATGTTTGAATGCTGCAAATACAGTCACATTAGTGTTCTGTCGGTATGTGGGGTCTGGAGTCGTTCCATACCATATTGTTCACACCAATTGCCTAATTCATTTCTAGTAGTTAAATTTTGCTTCTTTAATTGGGCCTTGAATCTAAGATCAATACAGATCTTTAAGGCAGTCTTGTTAATTTGACTGATGATGTCACCATAAGTCATCTGGTTATTATCTAAGCCTGATAATTCTTGTGATAAGGCTTCTTTAACTTGTTGTGTAAATAACTTTGGAAGGCCGGTAATAAACCTTTCTTTCCAATAAACGACATTGTTATTTGGACGCTGGTATAATTTACTAAGGAAAATATCCTTGTACCAAGGGAAATCTTGTAGTCTTCTACATCTCAAATTCTGGAGAATTTCAGATGTTCTTTCTTGATAGATGGTTGGATTACCAATAAAATGGTAGGTAATACTCTAAACTAAGGCAGATAGAGCGTATGACTCTGTCTGCCCTTGGTCGTTGGTGATAGGTGTTCCTTGGTCATTGGTTTTCTGCATATCTAAGATTGTAGTTTTGGTAGTATCATCAAGGTGGTCATCCCACCATCCTTTCAATTGGCCTGTAAAGCCAAGAATGATATTTCTGGTAGATGTTATTTCAGAGACAGTTTGCTTGTAAATGTTACCAACAATGATCATTTGTTTGGTTAAATTAAGAATATGGTATTCTATCATTCCATCTATATTCCATTCATAGATGTTACTGCTAGAATAGTCTTCATATGACTGAGGTTCCTTAATGGGGAGATCTGGAGGTGTTGGTCTGGGATAAAAACTTTTAGTTTCTGGTCCAACAATTTTATTTATATTAAATCTGGTTTGATGAATTGATCTTTCTGATTCATAATCAGAACTTGTGGAGCTAGCATCTGACTGCTTTAAAACTTGAAGTGATGGTTGACTGGAAGATCCTTCTAATTTTTTACCAAGTTTGGCATAAATTCCTTGTAATATGTTTGTATTATTTTCTTCTGGAGATTCAATTTTTGGGATAATACTGGATATCTTAAAAGGAGTGGATTTGATTATGGGAACCAGGGGAACATGTTAGGTACTAGTAGATGAAAGTCTTAAAGAATCGAATGATTTTGCCAAAGGGGCATAAACCTGTGTTTCAATAGACTGTTTTATCGATTCCCTAAGTTTTTCTTCTGTGGTGGTTATGGTCTTCTTTTCTAATGCATTTTCAATACGTTCTACTTGTTTCTGGAGGGAAACTAATAAAATATTGGTCCAATTGCCTTGCTCAGCAATATCTTTCATATCTGGTGATTGGTCTGTAGAAATAACAACTGGTTTTAAATCTATGGTTCCTTCTTTGTTAACTATCTAGGTTTTCTGAAAAGGGGGATGTTCAGCCTCAAGAACATCAATGGTGTTTGGTTTGTTCCATTGCCTAGTTTTTCTTTCTAAGACATTAATGTCTAGAGATTTTCTACTTTTCTCTTTAAACCAAAGGAAGAATAGAATATTTAGTCTAACTATCTTCACGGTATGATACAATTATTCCCTAAACTGGTCACATTGTTCTTGGTTATAGGCAGCAAAAAATGATTGCCTAATTCTAGTATTTCTTTAAAAAGGAAATTCTTCTTTTAGGATTTGTTTTTTGATCTCGAATTCTTCGGTCAACATGTTACAACCCATATATGAAGCTGTGGGATTGAAGTCAACAGATGTTGTATCTGTTGGTTCAAATTCTTGATAGATGGGTCTAGCAAAGGGTGTTTGTTTATCAATCTTAATTCCAAAAGGAACAGATTGATTCTGGGTCCTAGTCGTCCTAGATGTTGATGGTAAATCAACAAATCCTGGTGTGGGGTCAGATATACTGATCTTGGAAATACTGGAGGTAGTTCTGGATAAGCGCGAATCTGGGTTTCCTCTATCAATTTTGATATTGACAGATCCATCCTCATACTGAACAATTTGTTCAATTCTGGTATTTCTAATGGTTTGTTCTTGTTGTAATGGTTGGGTGGCATTTTCAATGTTCTACCGTTCTGGTAAGAAAACATCTTTCAATTGTATTGTTCTGGGGATACTAACACTAGATCTGGTACGATCCATGGTCCAAAGGAGTGTTTCATCCTTTAATCTATGCCTAGTTACAAATCTAGGATTCAATACCGTATTCATAACTTTATAACTAAGATTATAAATAATCTCGTAAGCATGCGAACCATGAAGGGCTCTATAATTATGTGTCTTAATATCTAAAGTCAGAATTTTCATTACATGGGGATCTGTAACAAATATGGTAAAATTAGGAAAGCAATCAAAATAAACTGGTCCATTACATAAATTGGTTTCAACTAAACCAAGTAAATAATCATTATAATCTAACATTATACAGTCACGTAGAGCTAGATAAATACTATTATCTAATCCTTCTCTGGTTAATGGTTTAAGTGCTACTTGTACGTGTCCTATATGAAGAAATCTATAGCCATTCTTCTTAGCTTTTTCTAGGGATTTATGTGAAAATAATTGTATAGACTGGTTATCACTGGCTAAAGGTATAACCTTTTCTTTAGATCTGATTGTTCTAAGAGACTTAAAGTCAAAGACTCCTTTATCGTATACTTGTTTTATTTGCATCTTGGGTGGTTTCCAATTTGCTAATTCTTGTTCATTCCATGTTTTTTCTCTTGTACCAATGGGGTTAGACCTACTGGTTTCTGAGGAAGCACTGCTACTAGATGCCATACTATAGTCTTGTATAATAAACCTGAAACCTATGTGATCTATTCTTCAGTGCAGACCCTGACTTACACTCGACTTACGCCTTCTGCGAGACTTACTGCAGTTCTCAAACCTAGACTTAGATCAACAAACAACAGATAAACTATACTCAACTACAGAAATGGCTATATATATATGTGTAATTTTACATGCATAGATGAAAGAGACAAAAATGAATGATAAGAACTCATACTTTACCGGAACTGTGAAAAATTTGAGATTTGTGGGGTAAAGAGATGATGATGGTGGATGGATGGTCTAGGTCAACCAACGTTGTATCATGAAGAAAAATATTTTAGAGAAAATAGGAGAAAATTTATTTTAGTTAGGGGTGTTTTTGTCTTTTTATACTCCCTAAAATATTTCCACAACTCAGGAATATCATTTTCTCACCCCTTTACATAGGAATGAAATTTTTCCAAATCATGGGAATAATGGATTCCCATGAATGTGATATTCCCGAGAATTAATTTATATTATGCGAACCAAATATGAAAATATCACATTTCTGACTTCACATTTTCAGAAATTCTAAGTTAATCCGTGAACCAAACGCCCCCTTAGAGTAAAAGAGTTTCCTTGTTTTCTTTTGCATGCAATCCAAGCAGATGTGGAAGTAAAATATGCCATTGTTTCTATTTCTTTTCGAGTCATTACAGATGAGTTGAAGTTAAATACAAGCTCATTGGACTGGTAGCTTTTGCCACAAGGGGTTTGGTCCAATGGTAAGGTTACTAGCAGTATGCGAGAGGTTACGAGTTCGAATCTCATTGGTTACGTTATACGATCTCAATCCTCCCCTAAATAAAATAAAATAAAAACTTGTAGCTTTTCACTAGTGTCAAAGGAAAAGTTCTTTTCTAAATAGGGAACTGATTGCATCGTTTTTGCACTAAAAAATAGTGAGATTAAATAATTGAAATAGTGCTTACCTCGAATTACCTCTAGCTGTGGCGAGTAGAGGGTCGATCCACGGAGATTGGGGTTATCAAATTAAGTTAAACCTTTAATTTAGAATTGTTTGACTATCTCTCGTCACGGATGAGTTTGATAAGTCCAAGTGTCCAATGGTACGGTAATTAAGAAAGTCCAAAGGTGAATTAAACAAAGGTATTTGATTGAAAAATTCCACACTTAACAATAAAGTTTAAATCCAAAGAATTTGATAATGATTTAGGGTGGTAATAGCTTAGTATACTCAAGTATAATATTATTGATTCAGATTAAAAGATAAGTTCTTCAGAAATCGGGCAATAAGCTCCTACTTCTGATATGGCCTTAGATACGTAAGTAACGAAATTAATGGATTATCGGTCCTTGAGATAGAGATGTTGGTACAATCTAACGGTATCCACCCGAGAATCAAAACCACAATTAATCTTTTACTTACGTAACTCGGAGGTGTTGGTACAACCAAACTATATCCGTCCGAAGTAGTCTCGTATTGCCACTGGTTTACAAAATCGGGCGTATATGTACTTTTAATTAACTATAACATAACTACAAGTATACGTATAATTAATCAAAAAATACTTCCGGAATAAAAATACGAGACTTTAATAAATCTGAATCAAAACATATATACAAGAATATCCTTACATATACCACCCCGAATCTTGGGTCTAGTGTGCCATATTAGGAATTAAATTACAGGAAATCATAACGCTAGTTGAAATAAAATTACTTATCTTGATGCACATATTTCGGTTGATCGGTATGATTTCGAATTGATTATAGCTCAAAAGACCCTTTACTCGGGATTCCAAACTTCATACAAACTAACTGCTAACTAAAACACTCAAAGAAATCACTTGCACACACACAAGAATAACATAAAAGAACTTAAGAAGAAAATGGTACGATTTTCATTCATGGCTGAAAATCCTAGTATTTATAGTTAGAGATTCAGTAGGGCGCTTGAGCTCCAGTCAAACGCGCTCGAGCGCCCTTTTGCACTATAAATTATTTTATATTTTTTTTGTTTACTTCCTTCCACGCATTGTCGACCATTATATGCCACTTCCGAAAATGGGGTGCTCGAGCGGGAAAAAGGAGTGCTTGAGCGCGCTTTTGGTTATGATAGGTGAACTTTGACTCTGAGTTTTGATTTTGACCAGTTTGGTTGACTTTGACCATTGACCGTTGACCAAAAAGTTAACCATGTCTATTTCAATATTTTTCAGCATCCTGAATCCGTTTCTGCACTCAGTTTGACCAAATTCAATCTCGAATTGCTCGTTTTAAGGTTGTTCTACCATTCTTCTTCAGTGTTACGCTAAATTTCTTGTTCAAGTATTGGTTTTTGTGGCCATTTTTGCTCTTTCTTCTTCAGAACCTATATTGCACTAAATTTGTGTAAAATATACAATTAAGTTTGAAATAATAATGCAATATACAAGATTTAATGGGTTAAAATTACTAAAAATGCAGATTTATCAGGAACCAATAAATGTTGCGGTTCACATTTCAATGTTTCTAATTATTTGGAATATCTTATCCGTATTCTTAGGGTTCTTCTTCCATGCAGCAATGCCACGTCATTCGACAAATGACAGATTAGCCACGTCAGCATGTCCATTGTAGGTTTTTTCCCTTTGTACTAATTTGCCCTTACAGAGTTTGAAATTACTATTATGCCCTACAACTTGCGCAATTACCATAATGCACTTCTGCATTGAAAATATCGATGTCCAATTACATTTTTACCATTTCTCCAAATTCCAATGGCACTCTTTCTTTTTTTTTTTTGGGGAGAATTTTCATTTTCCTCTAATGCTTTTGCTGAACTAGCCTTAGAGTCTGTTTGGCCTAGCTTTTAGACCTTTAAAAGCACATTTTGTGGGTTTAGAAGGTCAAACTTATCTGTTTGGCCTATTTTTAAAAGCACTTTTGAGTAAAAGCCAAAAGCTAAAATAAATTAAAATACAGAAGCTCCAAATCGAAGCTTTTCAAAAACAGCTTTTGCATAGCTCTTTTTACAAAATACGGGAAGCTCTTTTTTTTTCTTCTTCTAAAAAATACCCCTTTATATTTTTTTTTTAAATCCACCATTGCCCTTTAAATTTCTCAAGACATTCTACCCTAATATGATCACTCGATCTTTCTCTCATATTTCAACTTTTTTTCCCTCCCAAAGAAGTATAACATATTAGTAAAGAAGATCAAATCATCATCATTCTTCTTTGAGGTACGCCCCACATCGCTTCTATTAGTATTTGAAACTAGTATTATATTATATTTATTTAAAAATCCCTTGAATAATTTTTGTAGATTGTTAACACTGTTGGGAAGATACAATAAAATATACTAATCTAAAACAAATAAGCAATCAAGCAATCCTTCAGATGAGGCCATCCACAATAATTTATATTCCTCACTATAACTCATTATCGTTCAACTACTTGACAATCGCACAAAAAAAAAAGATTCTTTAAGAAGATGATTGTTGACTTTTAACTCACTTGAAATCTTCTTTCTCGTGAATAACGTTTGAATAACGTCACAATATTAAGAACATATTCATTGTCCTCATGTAGTTTCTTTATTTATATATATATATATATTTGTTTATGAAGGATAAAGAACAAAGTAATATGCTTCTTTAAGAGTTTTGTTCAGCTCTCTATTTGTGAAGGTTTGTTTGTTATTTTATTTTATTTTGCTTTTGCTAGCTATGTCTGGTTGTTGTGAAGGTTAGTTTCTTTTTTTTTTTTTTTTTTTGCTTTTGATAGCTACGTCTGGTTGTGAGTGTTTTTTCTACTTGTGAATTGCCCTAAGTATGTTTACTACACAGACAAATCTCAAATTTTTATTTTTATTTTTTGGTTAAAACAAGGGTAAAATGTGTTATATATACTCCTCAAGTGATTTTCCAAATAAGGTAGTAATTACCTCCTGTATAGTACCATAATAATCTCATAAAACTCTCGTGTTTTTTATAATATTGTACATAACCTTCCTACTAGTAGTTGGTCTATCCAAGTTAAATAGTGTGTGCATCTCTTGCACTAACTTTGCGACTTTGTGTTTGACATTGTGAACATTGTGACTATGAGAAGGGGTTAAGTGCAATTGACATAAAATCACGGGGATTTGATGAGATCATTTTAGTATAACAAAAAGGGATAGCTAGTTTATGATGATAAGTAGAATACAGAGACAAAGTTTATTTGATCATTTCAATACGATAAGGAGGTATCTCACTATTATGAAAAGTATTGGATATTATGCATATTAAATGAAAGATATTGTGGCTTTCATCTTTTTGGTTAATCTTCAGTTATTGAAAATTTATCCTTCAATATTTGTTGCATTTTAAGTTAGTTTTCTTCAATGTTCGAAAATGGTATTAATTAACTGCGTGCATGAATGTATATGCAATTGGCTGTTAAAAATATTTCTCTCAAATGATTGGATTTAGAAATGCAGTCTTTGAGTGCCATATGGGAAACAATGGAAATGAACTAATATATTTAACGCTCTGTTGTAGCCATTTTTTTCCTTATAATTAGTGATTTTTATAATTTTTTTTCTAGATATATGGCACCAAAGAAATCAACTGCTAATGCTCCCTCCCAAGATGAAACTCAAAAAAGAAGTAAAGCATTCTGGGATGAACCTTCATCGGAGAAATTTATAAGGATTTGTGTAGCTGAGGTGCAGGCAAGTAATAGACCAGGTACCCATTTCAATAAGGTTGGATGGAGAAATGTAGTTGCTAGGTTTAATGAAGAAACTGGAAAGAACTACCAGTATAAGCAATTAAAAAATAAGTGGGACAACCTTAAGACACAGTGGCAAGTTTGGAATAGACTGATAGGCAAAGAAACTGGCCTAGGATGGGATGTTCAAAAGAAGACAATTTCAGCGAGTGATGAAAGGTGGGATAGGAAGCTACAAGTAATTTAAAATTTTAGTAATTATGAAGTCAATGTCATAGGATTATATAGAACTAAGTATTGATTTTTGGTATGCAGGAAATACCTGACGCTGCTAAGTTTAGGGAAAGTGGTTTGTTTATGGTAGATGATATGGACATCTTATTGAAGGATGTAGTAGCAACTGGAGAGCGTGCTTTTGCTCCATCAGGTAACCAGGTAACGCATGTCATAACTGAGAGTGAAGTAGGGGAGAGTGAAGAAGGTGAGGGTGATTATGAAGATAGGGTTGTTGGGTTAGATAATATTAATTTCAAGGATAGTCAGCCAGTAGGTGAGACTAATTCAGAAAGACAAAGGAAAAAAAAGCATAAGTCCATTGAGAAGAATCATGGTAACACAGCTACGAAGATATCACAACAATTGCAAGAGCTAGTGAACTTTGTCAAAACACAGTCCAAATCTTCAAGTGGTGAGACAACCACTATGGTAACATCAACTAGTCGTAACAACGTGCAGTTTGTGATGAGCTACATTCGAACTTTGCCTGGTTTTGAGTTAGGATCTGAATTGTATTTTGATGTTAGCATATTGATGTTAAAGGAGGCCAATCGTGAGATGTTATGGGCCATGGAAGAGCCTAATATCCAGGTTCAGTGGCTTCACCGAATGCTTCAACGATAGAGTCAATGTTGATTCTTGTCATATGCAATCTGTTTAATAATTTATGGAATTAAACACTTTTAACAATTTTAGGATTTAAGGATTTACTATTATGCTTTCCTCTATTAATTGTACTTGTTATTTTTGGACGTACTGTTTAATACTTCATTGTGAAGAATTCGTTTATTCTACTATTTAATTTATCACACTTTGTTTAATATTATGGTTGTATGATGATTTAGAGATTAATATATTATGTTTGTTCTAATTATTCTTAAGTACAGATGAATTCTAGCTGTGATGAATCTTCGGATGATGAATATGGGAAAACGATAAAGAAGGTAGATGATAATCACTTCGATTTTCTTCTACCAGCAGTGGTAGGGGGAATTATTGTAGGGCAACACTTTATCGAATATTGTTTGAAGAAACCATGTATAACTTCTATATTGTCTGGACATCAATGGATGACTGAAATTTTAGAAGGGCATGAGAAAAGATGCTACAAGAATTTGAGAATGCCTCTTGATGTGTTTCTTAAATTGTGTAATGTCTTGTCTACTAATTATGGATTGAAAACAACTAGAGGGTTTAGTGTTCAAGAGATGGTTTGGATATTTTTATATTCCTTGGGACATGGATCAGGTAATCATGAGCTTCAAGAGCGATTCCAACATTCTGGAGAAACCATCAGTAGACATTTTCATTCCGTGGTCAATGCTTGTATTGCTTTGTCTATTGATGAAATCAAACCAAAGGATCCAACATTTTCAGAAATACATCCCAAGTTAAAGGGAGATTTAAGATATTTTTCATATTTCAAAAATGCCATTGGTGCTGTTAATGGCATCCACATTCCCGCTATTGTCGAATCACATAACCTTGTTCGATATATTGGAAGAAAAGGAATTCCAACTCAAAATGTGATGGTTGTATGTGATTGGGATATGTGTTTTATATTTGCATGGGCGGGATAGGAAAGAATTGCACATGATAGTAGATTGTTTGAACGAGCTCTTAAAGAAAATGATATTGGGTTTCCTAAGCCATCTACAGGTAATAGTTTAAAGATTTTTCATCTCTTTTCTCTACTTTTTTTTTAATCTTGATTAAAACATATATTTTGACATTTTTAGGAAAATTATCTTGTGGATGCTGGTTACCCGATGCCAATAGGATTCCTGGGACCTTATAAAAATGAGAGGTATCACATTCCTGATTTTCAACGATCAGCAGCATTTAGTAATCATAATGAAGTTTTCAATTACTATCACTCAAGTTTGCGAACTACAATTGAGGGGACATTTGGTGTTTGGAAAAAAAGATTCAAAATTTTACGTACTATGCCACAGTATTCTTATGACACACATGTGCGAATTGTCATATGTAGTATGACTATTCATAACTTTATTAGAAGACATGCACTAGATGTAGATGCAGATATGCAAATTATAGAGCAAGAAGAAGATGACGAGCAAGATGAAGAAATTGAACCAAATGACATTACTGCAGAAGAAGATTTAAGAAGTGCACGTACTCAAAGGGCTATGGAGGTCTTACGTGATTCTATTAGGGATAGGTTGATGCAGGATAAGAGAAACGAACGTTGAATGTTTTGTTTCAATTCTTAATAGGTTTTTTAAATTTTTCCATGTATTTTGATTATTACTGAATTTATTATAGACATGTGTAATTTTATATCTTCTTAAATAATTAGATAACTTATTTGTAGTTTTTATGATTTCATTATTTTTAAATGATTCTGCTATTCTTTTATTTTTCTCATGTTTATTTTTTTTATCCAACTATATTGTTCAAAGAGTTTCAACTAGCTTTGATATAACTATTTTATGGGCCAAACAGTTTAACAGCTTTAGCTTTGTCCTTTTTGGTCAATTTTATAACCCACAACACTTTTATAGTAACATGCCAAACAAGTTTATAAACAGTAAACAGTACTTTTGACATGACCATGTCAAACAGTCAATAACTTTTGTTCAACAGCATTTCTAACAAAAGCTCTACTGCTAAAAGCTCTACAACTCAAAAATTCATTTTTCACAGGTAGGCCAAACAGAGCCTTATTCATTTTCCTTACTACTCAGTTTTGGAATCTTCATCTCCTTTCAAAAAAAAAAAAAGTTCTTCATCTCCCACGACCAAAAAGAAAAGAAAAGTCCATCAAATATTCAGCAAGCAGATTGACTAACACCGTCGTGGAGAGTTATCATCTTCCGCAAATTTCACGTTAAGCCTAAAAGGAAAAGTTACGTGTTGTTACCTATCTCAGTTCTTAGGTGTTTTTCGCTTTTAATACCTGGTTTTTTCGTGTTAGATTATATATGATTTGGCCATTGACCTCACTGGTCCTGACATCATTGTTTGTGAGTCAAATATAAAAGTACAACTTTGATTTAAAAAAAAAAAAAAAAACCGAGTTCTTTGCATCATCCATGGTTGTGTTTGTGTATTGGAGGGGTCGCTAGTGACCAGGATCTGAAAATGATTGCCGCTAAGGTCGTCGAAAGAGGCAATGAGATTTTCACTGCTAAATCGGTAATTATCCATCCATTTCTCTTTTATTATAGTATTTTTTTAAAAAAAATGGTTTCGTACGTTCAATTCATTTGCATTTTCTGTGAATAAGACTAAAAAATTTCTGAAAAATCAAGCTTTGCAATTTTGGTTAAATATAAAATGAGTTTTACACGTTATTACTATGATGATGGTGAACTAATCCTAGTAATTATTTATCACAATAACACTCAAAATGAAAATAGGTTTCTTCAAAACTAAAATTAGGTAGGAGGGGCTGATAAACTGATCTTGCTGCATTTTGAAAATAGAATTCAAAAGCTCATTGGATTGATTTGTAGTTCTCATAAATCATATATATGGATAGCAAAGATTCTAACTAGAAATCATATGGAAAAATCTTGAAAATCCAACATCCAGTCATCCGGCTGTGAGATGACCACATGGACACTCAGTCGGATGATTAACTAGATGCCTGATTGAAGCCTTACCCATTTTTTAATATATCTTTGGATTTTGTGGCCTAAAGTTTTTTTTTAAAAAAACTCTCTCTTATGTAACAAGAGAATATACCAAAGGAGCTTAGCAAGGCATGGTTTGCACCACCTGTAATAGCTTAGCTATATATATATATATATACATATACCACAATAGACCTCAATAGCTATATGCAAGTTTAGTATTATCATTTTACTACTTAGTCATTTCTTTTGCTTTGCATTAAAGGAGATGGCTTCTTAACCATCTCTCTCTTTTGTAATACTTTGAGTTGAATGATAAACAAAGCAAAGGATGTGTAATACCTGTTTGGAAAATTCTATTGCTTTGCTTATAAATAGAAAGATAAACAAAGCAAAGGATGTGTTTAGATAATATGAACCCTTACCTTAATTTGCAATGATGACTGAAATTTCACATCAAGATACTCTAGACATGGTAAATTAACTATTAGTATGTTTTATAAATACAAAGTTTGTGTAACACCCCGATCCCTCACGAGACCGGAGCCCCGATCCAAATCCCGCGGTCACGAACAACGAGGAAAAACGGACGGAGTTTTTTCTATTTTTAGGCCTATCCAATTACCTGCACACAGAAAAAATGGCCACAAAGACAATAAATAAACCAGCATTCCTAACAACCCCTTCCTTCAGTATCATAACTTTCTCTAATTCTTAAGGTCATCCGAGCCTAAAACTAAGACAAAATAAGGCATACAAGCATACAATTCATTAACAATTGAAATTCTATGTTAGAAATCCGATTATCATACCACTCTAATCTTATTTACTTAACTTTCTTATAGTTTAAGTCTTTCAACCTTCCTTCACTTTGAGCAATTAACTAACTAGCATCCGCTCAAGGAGACTCCTGAACCTTCTCTTTCTCAAACTATGTAGGCACCGAACCTAAAATGGTTAGAAAAAGGGAGTGAGCAACACAGTAGCTCAGTGTGGGAACAAGTAATCGGGGAGTTTTCGAATAGGGTTTTCGTGCAATGCATATAACTCTTAAATCAAATAACAAAATAATTACTCATTCAAACAATAGAGCCAAGTAACACATTTAGTTAGCCAAACACAGACAATAACAACATAAAAGAAATTAAGGACAAGCAAGGCAGTCATATAAGTATCACATAATCACAAGAGAACTAATCAATTTTCACGAATTTAATAACACATAAATAAGAATACACTTGTATGTTAACTCTCCAAGGACTTAGGGCCCAAGCAAGAGTTACACAATAAGAAATACCAGTTGACCTTGAACTCGTACCATGAACCA